>CM055314.2:8954398-10204398 GCA_029255685.2 Silene conica
CTTAAGTAACCTAGCCGTCTTAAGGTGTAAACCAATGCCCCTCTCGTATCTCTCAATCTTGGGTAGGTCATTACTAACATCCTACAAGTCTCCCTTTGGTCTCATTGTAGGTTATTATAGTCTACGAATCAAAACGAAACAGAATACGAACGCGTGATGGTCGACCGACCAGCTACCCCGGTCGACCGACCTCCTACCTGCAACAGATGGATTTCGGAATTTACACTATCAATGCATATTTACTCCCTACATCCTAACATGTGAAATTAGCTACTCATGACTATTGAAACAATAAAAACAGGAGTAAACATGGAAATCATAACGAACATCAATCTAAACATGCAATAATAATAAAGGCTTGGGATTCTAACTTAAACCGGATACTAATGATTCTAAGATGAGAACAATATCAAAACTGAAATTAAGAAAGGAATTACCGGAAACAAGGATTAAGGCAGAAAAGAACGCACTTTATTGATTGTTGTGGAAAGATTGATGATGAACAATACTCAAGAAAAAGTGTTTGAATAATGAAGGAATAACTATTGTATGCTAGAACTCTCTCTAAAACTGAATAGTAGATACTGAATGAAACTCAATTAAATTCTCAATGCCAAACCCTAATCACGTAATTAGCTTAAATAGGCGGAAAATAAGAGTTTCCTAATGACCTAATCACTTGAATGGGCTTTGCGGAAAATTCTGGGTCTGCGCTGAGGTCGGTCGACTTATGTAGTAGGTCGGTCGACCGGTTGACGGGCTTCAGGGATTTCTGGTCTTTCCATAACAGTCGCCTGGTCGGCCGACCCATGTAGTAGGTCGGTCGACCTGTTTTCCTGTAGGTCTGCCTTGATTTGTCTTCGGTTTGACTTCTTGGTACTTGGTTAACGCTTCGAGTTGACTTTTCTTCGTTCTTTGGCTATGAAAAATCCCGAGGGCATAAATTTGGTATAAAATCGTCCCTTTTCCGCATAAATCTGCAAAAGAGCATAAAACACGAAAGTAGACAATTGTTGGGAAATAAAGGCTAAAACATAGTAAATGAGCGACAAAATGCGTGTAAAAATAGATGTAAAACATCATAAAATAGACACAAATCAACAACTCGAGATTACCTCACCAGATGCAACAAGGAGAAGGTTGCCATTTCTAATTGTGATGTACCCACTGCCATTGAAGCCTTCCGCAGGGGGCTACATCGCGATTCAGACCTATACAAGCAGTTGACAATGCATCTGTGCACAGCCTTTGCTGATGTACAAGCCTAGGCGGTTGCAGAAATGAGTTTAGAAGAGGACGCTGACTCCAGAAGGAGTACCTACGACACAGAGCCTGTGTATAGGAAAGCACCAGTGGAAAAGAGGGGTGAAAGATCAAAGCCCCACAGCAAACCAGTGAGCAAAGTATCAGAGAGCACCGGTGGTAAGAGCTGATACCGTCGCTGAGGGTACCAAAGATAAAGTTTATATTCCTTAGCTTAACCTAGATAGAGTAAGTCAAGGGTCGAACCACAAGGAGATGGGGAGTGTTTATCGTTCTAAGTCGATGTTTTAAGGTAACAAGTTGGGGGTTTATGATTGATTGGTTGTCACTAAGTCTAATAAAAATTAAAGGCAAGATTAAACTGAAACGATATATGAATAAAACTAATGGTAAAAGGATGTTAGGATGATTGGTTTATAAAAGCTACGATGGTATAAAGTCTAGGTCAACATGTATTGCAATCGCGTAAGGGGTGTAACAAATCCTCTCGGTCTATGTTACCTAATAGCTCCTTTCGGTCTATGCTATTAGTTCCTAGGTCTCACAAATATTGGGTGTCAACAACAAGGGTGATTCCTAAAGTCTAGGTCACATACCTTTCAGTCTTAGTAACCTAGCCATCTTAAAACGTTAACCAATGCCCTTCCTGTATCTTTCAATCTTGGTGAGTCATTACTAACATCCTATAAGTCCCCTTTCGGTCTCGTCATAGGGTATTATAATTAACGAAGCAAAACAGGTCTCAACATACGCGGGATTGGTCGACCGACCAACTACTTCAGTCGATCGACCAACAACCCTAGTCGACCGACCAGTTAAGCCGGTCGGCCGACCAAAGGCTGCTACAGGTCGTCTGATTTATACCATCTACGCAAATATTCACCTACATCCTAACATGTGAGTTTAGCTACTCATAGAAACAATAAGAACATAAATAACGATTATAATAACGGAATTTATAGCGATCAATACGATAAGCATGAGATTAACAACAAGGTTTCGGGATTCTAACTAACCGGATACTAGCAATCTTATGAAGAAGCAATAAAAACTGAATGTAAATAAGAATTACCGAGTAAAGGAATTAGGGCAGAAAGAAAGCTTATTGAATTGTGTGGAATGAACTGTTTGAATGAATGAACTAAGAACAATGCTAATTATTCTAAAACTAAAGCGAAATTGAATTACAGAAGGTTTGTGGAAAATTCAGAACTAAAGTAAAGAGATTAGAAGGTAGATAATCTGCCCCCTTTAGCCTAATCACGGATTAGGCTTTTTATAAGAAAAACAAAAGAGCTTCTTCTTTAACCTAATCACGCGTGGGCTTTGCGAGTTTTCTGAAGTCTGCGCTGTGGTCGACCGACCAGGGGTCTCGGTTGGTCGACCGATTATCGGGCCTAAGGGTACGCGGTCGGTCGACCGGTTTTCCTGAGTGTCAGCTTGTGAAATCCTCTTACGTTGGTCTTATGGTCCTTGATTTGCGCATTGGATGTCGTTACCTCCTCATTCCTTAGTCCCTTTGGTTATGCAAAATTTCCGAGGGTAGCATTTGGCCTGAAATCGCTTCTTTTTTGCATTATTCTGCAAAATAGCATAAAAATACGAAAGTAGACAAATGTTGGGAAATAAAGGCTAAAACTCGTAAATGAGCTCTAAAATGCATGTACAAATAGATGTAAAACATCATAAAATAGACACGCATC
Organism: Silene conica; assembly: GCA_029255685.2. Lineage (NCBI taxonomy): Eukaryota > Viridiplantae > Streptophyta > Magnoliopsida > Caryophyllales > Caryophyllaceae > Silene > Silene conica. The sequence continues at coordinate 8,957,365 of CM055314.2, forward strand.
AAGAGCGACGCAGACCCACCTCCAAAGGTCAGCGAGTATGGCTTCACCACCGGGATGGCTGGCCTGTTGAAGGCCCTAAAAGAACTCAAAGAAGTCAGATGGCCAAAAAAGAAGGAGGAACGACCCCATGACCGTCGTGATGCCAACAAAAAATGTGAATTTCATGATGACATAGGCCATACCACGGACGAATGTTATAACCTCAGGAAGGAGGTCCGATTCCAGCATGACCGAGGCAACTTGGATCATCTGCTCCCAGAGAAATCCACCAGAGTCAATGCAGCTAGCCAGGTGCAGCCCTCACCAGCTCCCCCCTACAACAGAATTGTCAATGTTATCACCGGAGGATCAGAGCTGTGTGGGCTCACATATTCAGCAGCCAAAAGGCGTGTGACAGCAGCTAAGGGAGACAAGCCAGAGTCGTCATGCAGAATAGCACGACAAGACCTCGCAGCAGTGACCTTCGTGGAGACAGATGCACAAACCGTTCCAGAGCAGCACCATGACGCCCTGATTATCACCTTAAACATTGGTAACTGTGAGGTCAGGAAGGTCATGGTAGATACAAGAAGCTCCGTCAACTTGCTCATGCTGGATGCCCTGAAGAGCATGAGATTTGACGAGAAGGACCTGACAAAGAAAGCTATTCCTCTGGTCGGATTCAGCGGAGAAACAACGCATACCCTTGTTGGGGCTGGTGTCCTTTACAGTTAGTACAGTGACTTATTAAATCTCTTAAAGGATCACAAGGGCATAATTTAGTATTATTATCAGTTGATCCACGTTTATCAACAACGGTTGGCTTGCTAGATAAGTTTGACGTTATTGTCATACGAATGACAGTGATCAACTGGTCCCTATAAGTCACACCTATAGGACACGTTTAAGAGATGTGAAGGTATGAAAATACAGTCATATTTATGCCGAATACGACTAAACAGTTAGTCAGAGATATTGACTATAAAATTAGTCAATGAGATGTTAAGATAATTATTTAATACAGATTAAATATTTTAGCTAATACGAATTACATGATTAATTCGTAAATTAAATATAAACGGTTATATTTAATTAAATGTATACAATCGGAGCTTTGATGGATTAAATGTTTAATTCGTGTATTAATATAAGCAGTTATATTAATTAAGCTAATTATACAATATCGTCATTTTCTTATCAGACCATTATTAATGTATCGACTGCACATTATGACGAAGTAATACATTAGTATTACTTCACATGTATACGATTTATAATTGAAACCCGCGGATTACATTTTAGCATTTCGGGTCGAATCACGCATTAGAATAAGGTGAGAGTGGAAAGCCCACTCTCACCCTAATTAATTTCGGCCGAATGGAGATACAAAAGGAGAGTCATTCTCCTTTTGTCGACTGCTCCAATGCTTTTTCTCATACACTAGGGTTTTGAGAGCATTTTTCTCCCAATAACCTAGATCTCACATCAAAACTCACAAAAGCTCTCCCCATATTGCAAGGCAATTGGAGAGCATTTCTAGCACACACGACATCGTCTCATACGGATCTTGGGTGCGAGTTATAGGAGGGAATCTCGGTTGATTCCCGTTCTTAGGCCTTTTTCGCTAGGACCTAAGGTTGTGCATCTATTCTCTTTTCGATTCATGTTTTTCATTTTATGACTATATTCACTTGTAAAATTTCGTTATAGTTCTATAATTTTAGGGTGAATATACGGATATTCCCCACAAGTGATATCAGAGCCAGGCCACGAAACTTTTACAATTGTGATTTTCATGAAATGTTTTAAATCGGAAATTTTTGATCCGTTTGATCCTCTCGGCCGTGTGCCATTTGTGAAATTTCGATCTTGTTTTTCGATTTTGATTTGCATATTGTTGATTAATCGATATTTTTAGCAATATGTGAATCATTTGTTGTTGTTGTTTATTGTTGATTTTCACGCATTAAATCGAGAATAAATATGAGTTTTGGTTTTAAAAGTGCAGTGAAATGGGATTCTACGAATGAGCGAATTACTACTAGTTCGTAGTCTGCCTCTGCAACCCGTCACTCGATCGAGCCTTTCTGTACTCGATCAAGTGACACTGTTAATCGATCGAGTGACACTGTTGCTCGATCGAGCATTTTGGCTTCTGGAAATTTTTCATTTTCTGAAAATTTTGGATTTCTGGCAGATTGTTTTAGCTCGATCGAGTACCGCTGTTACTCGATCGAGCAAACACGTCTCTGCCAGTGCTGTTTTTAATCCGTCAAGGTTACTCGATCGAGTACCCTAGTGACTCGACCGAGCAACCCTGTTTGGCAGGATTTCGAAAAAAAAAAAAAAATTGTTTTCTTTTGGCCCATGGTAATATACTATATACGGATATAGTGTATTAACTTTTGTGAAACGGTTCACACTCGATAGATACATATTGTTTTAAAGCGGTTTAAAATGATGGATTATAAGATTATTAAGATTAATTTGAATAAAACGGTTAAATCACATAATTTTAATCCTGTAAGGTGGTTTGGTAAAATTTATTAAACATAATTACGGAATTATGTCACGAATGAATTTGTTTTAGTTGATGCATTTTATTTATCGTATGTTGAATGCCATTGAATGTCTTAATAACGTATTTTTTTTTACAAACGGTTGTAACTTAGTGTGGCCATAGTAGATTGTGTTTCCGAAATGATGGAACATAGTCTTGGTTGTAATTTTGAGATCTCGCATCTCCGTTTTGTTTTTCCCTTGTAATTACTTTTGTATTTAAACTAGTATGTAAAATAGGTTTATATTTGTAATTTTATTTGTAATTTTGAGAAGACCAAAGACGGAGACCGGATGCTCACTCCCGCTGCAAAGACCAAGATGGAACATCAAGACAAGCTTCTCGGGTCCAACGGTGGATTGCAAAGTTGTTTTAATGTTTATTTTGGTAGGATAGGGCACACTAGGACTTTTATTTACGTTTCTTGCTTTCAGTTATGCTTTCATCGGTTATAGATTGCATCATATTCCGCCTAAAACCAAACCACCTATAACATGCCTGAAAACTGACTCATGTAGAGGTTACGCGTTAGTTTTCGATGACATACAGTCATACAGATGTCACTTGTCTATGATTAAGCCATCACATAATTTTATTCATTCACGCAAATGCTAGATTTTAGTTCACTAAAAATGAATAAAAACAAGTTGATGGGGGTCTTCCTCGTATAACCAAAAATTGAGATTAGTCTTTATTAATCAGACTCCCATGAATCCATTCTTCGTCGGTAGACATACTATGACCCCTTCTACGTTGGGTAAGTGGGAACAGATGATTTATTTTATCTCAATATCGTGGTCACTAGATACTATCTAGCGACTATGATGGACTAAAAGATGAGATTTACGGAAATCTATCGACCAAGAGTTCTAACGGTAGAACTAGCCAAGCGGTTGGCTTATCAATTTACGGAAATTGAGTCTTGGGATCGTTTATATAATTCTTGAGGGAGATCAATTATATAAATGCTTGAGTCTACGAGTTTAAATTCAATTTTAAAAAAATAGATTTAAATCACAACGATGAGTTGCTTATATCGTTTTGTTTTTATCTTCTTTTCAGTGTAGAACACGTACAACTTAAAACTGCTAATAACAAATGGCTGGTAACGACCCAATGCCAAGTGCCACGCTAGCACGAGAATCCTGGCTTAAGGCCTTCATGGACTCCATGAATCAGTCTACCAGACTGAAGAATGATGGGTCAAACTTCTCGGGCTGGGAGGAAGCATTACGGAATGCTGCTATTGCTGACGGTAAGCTCAAGTATTTGACTGAGCCTATTCCGGCACACCCAGGAATTTCGACTAGAGCTGCCGAAGTTCGCGCTCATAGCGACTTCGTCATGGAAGCGGGTGCGATAAAGAACGTACTTATCTATGCAATGGAATCCAATTTTCAAAGACGCTTCATTTCCCATGGTGCAAACAAGATTTTCACCACGCTCACAAATGAATTCTCGAAAGCTCCGAGAATTGTTTCATATGAGCATATCTGTCGTTTCTTTGAAGCGAAACTCCAGAAGGGCCAACCTGTTAGCCCACATATTCTCAACATGATTGAGAATATCGAGAAACTGGAGGCCCTACAAGATCAGTGAGAACATAATCGTTGATCGAATGCTTCATTCACTTCATGATGGGTTCGCCCTCTTTAGGGCCAACTATTACATGAATGACATGAAGAAATCTCCTCTTGAGCTCCACTCACTTCTCGTACAGACCGAGAAGGATCTGAAATTGAGTGGGAGCATGAAGCAGGATGTTCTCATGATCTCCAGTAAAGGTAAGGGTAAGGGGAAAGCTCAAGGCGACCTAGCGGTAGGTAAGCCAAAGTTCAAGAAGTCAGGATCTGCTAAGAGTGGGCCCGGTGAGTCGAGCAACTTGCATGGTAAGACAAAGAGCAAGGATACAAGCATGGAATGCCACCATTGCCACAAGACTGGGCATTGGAGGCGCACGTGCCCCGTGTATCGCGAGGACATAAAGGCAGGCCGCGTTACTCCTGTTGGTATGTCTTCTACTTCTTTTATTCACATGATTGAGATTAACCATGCAAGTTACAGAACTTGGGTATTAGATACTGGTTGTGGTTCTCATCTGTGTAATCATGTGCAGGGCCTCCGAAACCTCGAGCCCCTCGTAAAGGGTGAGGTTGACCTGCATGTGGGGAATGGAGCAAGAGTTGTTGCAGTCTCGAGGGAAACATACGTGATCTAGCTTCCTAGTGGATTTGAGTTATCGTTGTATAACTGTTATTATGTTGCCAGTTTATCTAAAAACATTATTTCTGTTTCTGCGCTTGACAAACTTGGATTTTCATTTGTAATAGAGAATAATAGCTGTATTTTCTCGTTACACGATATGATTTATGGCAGGGCAGTTTCCATGAATGGAATTTATGTTTTAGATCAAACCACCAAAATATTACACGTGAATAATAAGAAGTTAAAGGTTGGTGACAAAGATCAAACATACCTATGGCACTACCGTATGGGACATATAAATGAGAAACGCGTAAAACATCTCATAAAGAATGGAGCTATCTCGGCCTTTGATTTCGAATCATATGGCACGTGTGAATCATGTCTCATCGGTAAGATGACTCGTATTTCCTTCAAAGGTGTTGGAATGCACGCTGCCGACCTATTAGGACTCATATACACAGATGTATGTGGCCCTATGTCGATCAACGCACGAGAAGGCTATAGGTATTTCATCACTTTCAAGGATTATTTGAGTAGATATGGCTATGTCTACTTAATGAAACATAAAAGTGAATCCTTTGACAAGTTCAAAGAATACCAGAATCGGGTAGAGAACCAACTGGGTAGAAAGATTAAAGCACTAAGATCCGATCGTGGTGGCGAGTATCTTTCTAATGAGTTTGATCATTACCTTAAAGACTGTGGAATCATTCTACAGTTGACTCCACCTGGAACACCACAATTAAATGGTGTGTCCGAACGGAGAAATCGAACTCTACTTGATATGGTTCGATCCATGATGAGTCACACCGTCGTGCCTGATTCATTATGGGGCTATGCTCTTCGGTCAGCCACTCTAATACTTAACCGAAGTCCGTCTAAAGCTGTTGATAAGACTCCATACGAGTTATGTAAGGGAACGGTCCCCAACTTGTCCTTTATTGGGGTTTGGGGCTACGAAGCTTATTGACACCCGTCGTTGAGGGGTGCCAAAGATAAGATTTATAAAACCTCAGCTTAAACTAGATAGGATAAGTCAAGGGTCGAACCACAAGGAGACAAGGTTAATTCCGTTTGCTAATTTTTAATCTATAAAATAACAGTAAAAAGGGGGTTTTGATTTGTTGATTACTAAGTCTAAAGCAAGGATTTAAAAATAAGACAAGAAAATAAAGATGAGATTAAAACTATATTAAAAGAGATGCTAGGATGTTCGGGTAATAAACAGCTAAGATACTATAAATCCTAAGTCAACATGTATAGCAGTCGCGTAAGGGGTGTAACATATCCTTTAGGTCTATGCTACCTAATAGCTCCTTTCGGTCTATGCTATTAGTTCCTAGGTCTCACAATTATTGGGTGTCAACAATAAGGGTGATTCCTAAATTCTAGGTCACAAACCTTTCAGTCTTAAGTAACCTATCCGTCTTAAGATGTAAACCAATGCCCTTCCCAAATCTCTCAATCTTGGGTAGGTCAATACTAACATCCTACAAGTCTCCTTTTGGTCTCATTGTAGGTTATTATAGTCTACAAATAAAAGCGAAACGGAATTCGAACACGAGTCGGTCGGCCGACCTATAATGGTGGTCGGTCGACCTCCTGCCTGCGACATATTGATTCGGGAATTATACTACCTATGCATATTTACTCCCTACATCCTAACATATGAAATTTACCTACTCATAGTTACTGGAACAATAATAAAAATAGGAATAAACATGAAAGTTATAAAGAACATTAATCTAAACATGCAATAATGATAAAGGAAATTAAAATAAGGGAAAAAGGAGATTAGGAACTTCGGTTCCCCATGGTCAAAACAAGTCAATGAAGGGTAAAATAATCAAATAACACAATCCCAAGGAACAAAGAATAAACCTTTAGGTCAATATTCTACCCAATTCTTACAGTCTTAGGGTTCCTAGAAAAGCACTAAACTTTCTATCAAGGGCAATCCCAAAGTTGTTGTTAAACTAATCTTAACAATCTTTCAATCTAAAAGAATTAGTTTACCAACAACAATGGGGGATTGGTAATTTAATCATAAAACTATCAAAATCAAATTTTTACCATGGTTCCCCTAATTCCTAATCACAAGAATTAGCTATGCATAATCTCAATTGTAAAACTAACAATAACAAGAATCAAGAACATTAAAGGAGATAACATGATTAAAGATTAATTGCAACAAGAAAGATTAAGTGTAGCAAACTTACAAGCTTAATTGGAATTCAAGAACAAATATTGAAACTTGGAAAGTATTCTCTAAAGCTATGGAGTTTTTCTCTAAACTAGGATGCTTCTCTCTATTAGGACTTGATTATAATTCTATGATAGAAAACTAGATTAAGAACTTGATGGAAATCTCAATATCAACCCTAATTACGAAATTTGGCTTAAATAGGCGGAAAAAAAGAGTTTCCTAATGACCTAAATACTTTAATGGGCTTCGCGGAAACTTCTGGGTCGGTGCTGTGGTCGGTCGACCACTATTTTCGGTCGGTCGACCGCTTTACGGATTTTATGCAATTTCTGGGCTTCAGGCAAATTCTGGGCTTTTCCAATAGGCACCTGGTCGATCGACCTACATTGTTGGTCGGTCGACCAACTGTCGGGACTGCAGCGCGCATCGTCCTTAAAACAGCTGCCATTTCTTCGTTACTTATCGAAATCAAGCGATTCTCGCGGCGTTGGAAAGCTAAGAGGATAAGCTTTCACCTCCAACTGGAATCACTCCATTATCAGCTCTAGAACTTCGAGATATAGCCATTTGAAACAGGCTGCAATGTCGTGGTTCGATTCTTTGCTTGTTAAAGCTATCTTTTAGGCCTTGAAATACGCGCTAGGCTTCGTTCCTTCTTGTCCTTAGTCATAAAAAATCCCGAGGGCATAAATTTGGTATAAAATCGTCCCTTTTCCGCATAAATCTGCAAAAGAGCATAAAAATACGAAAGTAGACAATTGTTGGGAAATAAATGCTAAAACATAGTAAATGAACGACAAAATGCGTGTAAAAATAGATGTAAAACATCATAAAATAGGCACGCATCAAATTCCCCAAACCAAACCTTGCTTGCCCTCAATCAAGAAATAGACTCGATCTTACCTAATGGAACGATTTCAATCTCAGAGCGAAGTTTACATGTCAGCCTAAACCAATACCAAGTACAAAATGAGAAAGTATATAAATCATGCAAACGAGTTATGGTGTTGTCAGACTTGCAAAAATAAAGACTATAGAGACTTTATACCATGGACTCTCGCGGTACGCTCGAGACACTCATGAAGCAAAGGGTGAGTATATGTAAAAGATAGGAAGAAGTAATTTTGTAGAGACACTCACCTAACTGCGACCCATGGAAACATGCCTGCAATCTAACATGAACAAGAATTCTACAACTATGTAAAACAAACCCATTAAGTGACTTGGATACATGCAATTGGGGTTATGAAAGATATGTGAGGTAAAAGGTAAAAAGTGGTTAAGATGTTTTTTTGGTTTTGTGGGGTTAGTAGCCAAGCTAGTAAAACCGATTTCCAACAACATATTTCACAACTTTTTTTTTTTTTTGATATTAAGAAAGTGCTCTTTTTTGTAGCACAACTCTCACATTATATATAAGAAAGGACTCCCAAATATTTTTGAATGAGGTACAGGAGTGATAACATGTAAAAAAAAGAATTTCCGGAATGAAATTTTGAATCTGATATTGTCAGTTGGTCGATCGACCCAATAAGGTGGTCGGTCGACTGACTTTTGTACGTTTTTGACTTTTTTTTTTTTTTTTTTTTTTTTTTTTTTTTTTTTTCTTTCTTTCTTTTTTTTTTTTTTTTTTTCTGTTCTTTTTCTTTCTCTTGTTTTCTTTCTTTCTTTTCTCTTTTTGCTCAAGATAGCATACAAACCAAGATGCCTCAAAAAATAATCCAAAGACCACAGATACTAGCTTGGAAAGGTAGGCTAAGTATGGGATGTAGTTTTGGGGGAATAAAAAGGCAATTTTGGCTATGTGAAGCTTATGGGTAAATAAGAGAAAAAGGATCCCAAATGCACGTATCAAGACTCACAAAATGAGAAAGTAAAACAAGTATATAGCAATTCAAGTTTATGTTTATGCATATTGATGTAACATGTTCCAAGGGGAGTACTACTCACATCCTAGACAACTGGTTTAAGAATGAAACCAGGAAATAAAGCTCTAAAACTTAGAATGTATAGTAGGTTGCCAAGGTATAAGTCAAGTCTCAAGAAAACAAGTTAACAAAACCTCGTAGATATGCAAAAGACTCTTATACTAAAACAAGTTGACAAGGCAATGGTAAAGGCATAAACATGTAAGATAGCAAAATCATCCTTGAAATACTTTCGTTCCGACTCGACCTATATGCTAAAAATAAACGTGCATTTTTTTGGAATTTTTTTGAATTTTTTCATTTTTTTGTATTTTTCTTGTATATGCAAGGAAAATAAAGAAAAGAACAATGCAATACGGAAATGCAATAAACGTGTGATAGAATGCAATGCATGTGACACGAAACCATTCCCCAAACCAACCCGCACAATGTCCCCATTGACACCCGTCGTTGAGGGGTGCCAAAGATAAGATTTATAAAACCTCAGCTTAAACTCAGATAGGATAAGTCAAGGGTCGAACCACAGAGAGACAGGGTAAATTATGTTTGTAAATTTAAAGTCTATTGCAAGTAACCAAAAAGGGGGGTTTTGATTTGAGATTTAAACTAACACTAAGGTAGCAAACTAACAAGAAAATTAAAATAAGATAAAAAGGAGATTAGGAACTTTGGTTCCCCATGGTCAAAACAAGTCAATGAAGGGTAAGAATAATCAAATAACACAATCCCAAGGAACAAAGAATAAACCTTTAGGTCAATATTCTACCCAATCCTTACGGTCTTAGGGTTCCTACAAAAGCACTAAACTTTCGTTCAAGGGCAATCCCAAAGTTGTTGTTAAACTAATCCCAATAATCTTTCAATCCTAAGGATTAGTTCACCAACAATAATGGGGGATTGGTAATTTAATCATCAAACTTATCAAGGTCAAGTCTTTATCATGGTTCCCCTAATTCCCAATCACAAGAATTAGCTATGCATACTTTTAATTATGGAACTAACAATTACTAAGAATATTAAAGAGATGAACATAATCAAAGATGACAGTAAAAGAGTAAACATGAAATAAGAAATAACAACAATATGAATAACAAGATTGAATTAAAAGGAAAGATTGAATTGTGACAAACTTACAACTTGAATGGAAAATCTAAGAATAAAGATGAAAGCTTGGTACCAAAACCTAACAATGGAGTTTTTCTCTAATTGGGGCTGCATAACCTAATTTTAGAGTTTGGATCTCCTTAAATAAGAATTGTTACAAGATTAGGAAAAATAGAAAATAAATAAAAACAGAAGTCCCGAAACAGCTGGTGGTCGGTCGACCGAGATTTTCGGTCGGTCGACCGATTCTGGCGATACGGGTTTATTTCATGCGAACTTGGGCTTCTGTGAGCTGGGCTTCTTTTGCGAACTGGACATCGGTCGGTCGACCACTATTGCAGGTCGGTCGACCGCTTCTCGTCTTTTTTCAGCATTGATCCGGCCCGAAAATAATACTTGAGTGCACCATCTGATTCCTTGCTCCATACTAGTACTCAAAACAGCTTCCTAAAGGCAAATAAGGCTTGGTTTTGCTTACTTCCGCGTATTCCTACATATAAAACATAGAAATGCCAAAGTAAACCGTTTCGGGAGAAAAAGCAACTAAAAGTCACGAAAGTGTAAGAAAATACGTGCCAAAAGAGTAAATAAAATAGGCACGTATCAAACTCCCCAAACCAAACCTTGCTTGTCCTCAAGCAAGCACTAAGACTCAAAAGAAAATAAAACTTCTAATGGAACGGATCTCATACTTTTCACAACCAAACATAACACTATGCTTAACCAATTTAATGCATTTTTCAACTATAATCAAACAAAATGTCAAGAGCAAAACGAATTAAACATGTTGGAAAAGCATGCTAAAATTTCAACCTTGCAAGACTCATTCTAATTGGACTCTCGCGGTACGCTCGAGACACTCATGAAAGCAAAGGGTCAAATGTATATGTGAAAGATAAGAAGATAAATAAAAGTAAAGACTCTCACCTATCTACGACCCGTAAGAACATGCCTGCAATCTAACATGAATAGAATCTCTACAACCGTACATATGCATTCCCACACTAAATAACCATGACACATGCCGAGGCAAATTTGGGATTGTGAGGCTAAAGGTAAGAAGAGGCTTAAGATAAGTTATGGGAAGAGGGGTTAAACCGAGCTAACAACCGTCTATCCATACTATAAGATCACTTCTTATTATTTTCTTTTTCTTTCATACATGCCAATGCTCAAAGTCTTGGAGCAAAAATCACAAATCTTCCAAATTTTTTTTTCTTTTCTTCTCCCTCTTTTTTTTTTCTTTTCTTTTTTTTTTTTTTTTTTTTTTTCAGAAAAACTGACCTATCCAACGGTCTTGGTCGACCGACTAGGGAAACTGGTCGACCGACCAGCCTTGAAAACAGGCTGTTTCGTTTTTTTTTCGTGTCTCTTTTGTTTTCTCTTTTTTATTTTTTGTCTATCATACTCCCAAAATCAAAATTTATCAATGAAGCATAAACCAAAGGATGACAAGAAAAACAATCCCATCACTAATTTACTAGCTCGGCTAGGGTAGACAATTTTTAGAATGTAGCAAATGGGTAAAAGAGTTCAATTTGGCTATGTGAGGATAATGGGAATAATGAGAAAGGGGTACCTCTACCACATGTGTCAACAAACCACAAACCCGAATGCATACAGGTATTAAGAAGATAAAATTCATGTTTATGCATATTGATGTAACATGCCTCAAGAGGAGAAACTACTCACAAACCTATATGAAATCGGTCATGGATGTCACCGATTTATTAAGCTCTAATCCTTAGAATATGAAGTAGCTTGCCAAGAAGAGAGTCAAGTCTAATAATCTAGCATGAAATCAACAAAAACTCGTAGATAATGCAAAAGACTAGCTTGAAATTTTTTGAAAAAATGCAAGGCAAAGCAATATGTGATATGTGAGGCATAAATTGTATTTATCCGTTCCGACTCGACCTAAAAACTTAAGACAGAGAAGAACGCGCGACAGGGAAGAACACGGGACAAGAGAGGATGAAAACAAGAAAAATACCTAAAGGTATGAAAAACAGAAGACACAAAAACAATTGCATACTCACAAAGGAGTATGCAAACACCCTCCCCAAACCAAAACGCACAATGCCCTCATTGTGCTCATCAGCATACAACCACAGCAAAAGGATGGGGGTAGGCGGAAAAGAAACAAACAAAGAAAGGAAAAGGAAAAAGACTAAAAACTACAAAAAGAGTCTAAGGAGGAAGGAGGGGAAAACTGGAAATCGAAAGAGGAAAATTGGAAATCTAAGGGAGGAAAACACTTACAAAGTAAATGTGGACCTCTCCAAACCGAGCCAATCAAGGGGGACCGCCCCAAACCGAACCCCAAAGAGGGTAAGGTTAAGCATGTCCCTAGCCCTCTGAGTCGTAGAACGGCTCAGGGTCCTTTTCCTCTCCTTCCTCATCGCCATCCTCCTCAGACCCTCCACCTGTTCCTGAGGCAGAGCCTGAAGCTTCACCGTGGTCACGACCGCCTGCGAGAGGTGTGTACCAGGTGGGGTGAGTCCATGGGCCGGTTGGGAGCCTACCTTGTGTGGCATACTCCCTGTAAACCGGGTATTGGAAGAGACTATCGTTCAGCTGTTTTTGGCTGAACTGCCTGCAAAGACTCGCCATCATTTGTGGCATAGATCTGTCATCAACAAAAGGAGGAACATAAACATTAGGAGGAGCAGTGAAATCAGATGGGTACCCCGTCCCAGATGTGGTATGGTGGCCACCGGGAGCAGGGGCCCTGAAACCTCTAGAAGTGCCTCTCCTAAGCGGGAGGCGGTAAGACGGGAGTAATGCTCGGGGCTCCCCTACAACATTAGAAAGGGGAAGCATAGCGGGAGCCATGGTGATGGGGATGCGGTCACTGAGATAGGTGTCTATCTTCCAATAGTCTCTCCTGTTTACCCAACGCACGGACCTGACATAAGCCATGTCCATGTACCGGGAGAGAGGGTCGACCGCATCCTCATAGCGAGGGAACTGGGGTACAAAGGAGCGGGCTAATCAAGTGACTAGCCCACCACAAACGATAGTAGTCAGTGAAGTTCCCTCGCCCACCGACACGAAGTGAGAGGCGACCAAATAAGCAGTGTTGTAGAACTGCTGACCCGTACGTCTGATGTTAAGATAACCAGACAAAATGGAGAGCTCAATGTTGTTAACATTTTGAGACTCTTTGCGGCCGAAAACAGTGTTGGCCAACAGACGCAAAAAATAACGGGGGGTGGGAAGGTGGATGGTACTGTTTTTCTTCTTCACATCGCTGGAATCAGAAATACAGGACCACAAATCAGAATACGACCCCGTGGGGTCATCAGTAAGACCCTCAGAAGACAGACCCAAAATTTGAGCAAATTGGGTTAAAGTCAAAGCATATGTTTCATTGAACATGCGAAAAGAGATACAAAAATTATCATAGCCGGAGTGAAGTGCCCCTGAATCAAAGGTGAAGGAGGAAAAGAACTCAAGAGTGAGAAGGCGGTAGGTGATCTCGTCCATGGTGACGAGTCCTGCAAACCCGGTCCCAATGAGCAAAGATACTACCTCGTCGTGGCATCCCAAGGCATGCAAGGCTGGAACGCACAGGAAACGGGTCGCCACAACCACGCAATAGGCAGTAAGATGGAGGAATCGGGCCTTCTGGGCCGGAGAGCTGAAAGTGATTTGCGGATAGTTTGGTAAACTAACCGTGTCCTGCACCGCCAAACCTCGCGTCCTAGAGACACGTCCTCTAGAAGTGCTTGTACCCGAAGTGCGTGCGCGCTTCCCACCTTGATCACGGCTAGACATCGTAAAGCTGAAAAGTTCAAAGAAAGATATAAGTCTTATGAGCATAGGAAACATAGCTTTAACAAAAATAGTCATGAAAAATGCAGAAACAGAAACTAGGAAAACAGGCTGGTCGGCCGACTACAGAGGCAAGTCGGTCGACCATTTTTTTCGAGATGGTCTGTAATTTCTGCTGCAACAAGAAATCAGAAACTGAAAAAAACAAAAACTCAGGAAAGATGCAGTTATGGTCGGTCGACCGTAAAACCAGGTCGGTCGACCGTTATACGAAAGAAATTCAGAAAACTGCATTAAAAAAGAAAAATAAACTCAGGAAAAAACGGTGCTGGTCGGCCGACCACTGTTTCAGGTCGGTCGACCGACTATCATCAGAAAAGTGCAGATCTGTAAATTCGAAACCCAGAAAATTCAAATTTCAGTCGGCCGACCTCAGTTTCCGGTCGGTCGACCGTGAATAGTGTCAGCGTCGGTTTTTCGCGGGTGAATTTCGCGCGAAAAGAGGCATAAAAATTATAAGGAAGAATTAAACTATCCTAATCAGCACAAAAACACCCAAAATTTACAGATCTAAGCATATAAAATCAAAAGGAGGAAGAAAACTAAAATAAAAACACACAAACAAGCATGGAAACGGAATTAAGAGCAAAATTGAACTTAAAAGGATAAACTAATACTACCTAAAACGGAATTAAGAAGATATAAAACTGAAAAGAAAGAAAGAAAAAGAAGAAGAACATACCTTGAAGATGGAAAATGAAAGAAAGTAAGTAAATTGGTGAAGGAGGAAGGTGGGTGAATAGTTTTTAGGGTTTTAAGAGAGAAAGGGAATGCTGGTAGAATGAAGAGGTGAAAGCAATTATTGTATTTTCATAACACAACAGACCCGTGACATTTGACTCTGAAAAAAAAAAACCGTAAAAAAAAACTCGTGGTCGGTCGACCAGAAAAGTCGGTCGGTCGACCAGTGTCCTTTTACCTGCTCTGCAATTTCACTTACTCTGTCAGAAAAAGTGCATAAAGTTGTCAGTTTGGTCGGTCGACCTAATAACTCGGTCGGTCGACCACTGTACTGACGGATTCGCTTTTTCGTTCACTTTTCTGCAGAGATTTCAATTTCCACCAGAGGATAAAACGAAAAAAAGAATTAGAAAAAACGTAAATTTAAACTAAAGCACGGGTTGCCTCCCGTGTAGCGCTGGTTTAAGAGGTCCCGCACGACCTTTTACCTTCTAAGGAGCATCCTAAAAGGGGTCGAAGTAAGAAACTTCGACTTTTCCGACAAACTCATTTTCTCCTCGGAAGTGCTTCACATATTGGCCATTGACTTTGAACCTCTCACCAGATGAGGTTTCTAATTCGATTGATCCGAATTTTGAGACAGCTGTGATGGTGTAGGGTCCGCTCCACCTGGATTTCAGCTTACCAGGAAAAAGACGAATACGAGCATTAAAAAGCAATACCCTATCACCTACCTGAAAATCACGTCTAATGATTCTCTTGTCATGCCAGCGCTTTGTTTTCTCCTTGTAAATCCTGGCATTGTCATAGGCTAACAACCTGAATTCTTCTAACTCATTAAGCTGCAATAAACGTTTCTCGCGGGAAAGATTAGGGTCTAAGTTAAGATCACATATAGCCCACCAAGACTTACGTTCTAACTCAACTGGTAAATGACAAGTTTTACCATAAATCAATCTGAATGGTGACATTCCTATTGGAGTTTTGAACGCGGTTCTATAGGCCCATAAAACATCATCAAGTTTTAGGCTCCAATCTTTCCTAGACTTAGAAACTACCTTGGCTAGGGTCTCCTTGAGTTCTCTATTAGAGATCTCAACTTGACCACTAGTCTGAGGGTGATAAGCTAAACCCCTACGGTGTTGGACACCGAATTTATTTAACAAGTCACCTAAGCGTTTCTCCTTAAAATGCATACCTCCATCACTTATGACAACCCTAGGGACACCAAAACGAGGAAATATGATTTTTTTAAACATCTTAATAACAGCTTTTGCATCACAATGGGGAGTAGCAATAGCTTCTACCCACTTAGACACATAATCAACAGCTACAAGAATATACCTGTTACCTTGACTACTAGGAAAAGGTCCTTGATAATCAATGCCCCAGACATCAAAAATTTCTACCTCTAAAATACCAACTTGTGGCATCTCATGTCTTTTTGAGACATTCCCAGTTCTTTGACAGGCGTCACAGTTACCTACAAAATTCCTACAATCAGCATGTAAAGTAGGCCAATAAAAACCAGACTGTAATACCTTGGCCACGGTCCTAGATGGACCGTGGTGACCACCATATGCAGAAGAGTGACATGCTTCCAGAATGTCCTTCACCTCCCATTGGGGGACGCATCTCCGGATAAGTCCATCTCCGCATTCTTTAAAAACATAAGGGTCATCCCAAAAATACTGTTTTGCATCGAACATGAATCTCTTCTTTTGTTGCCAAGACAACTCAGGAGGGATTTTACCTGTAACAGCAAAATTAGCAAAATCAGCATACCAAGGAGGGGGATAAGAACCTGAACTATTAATGATAAATAAACTCTCATCAGGAAACGAATCATCAATAGGTAAAGAATCTTCCCCATCAGTCAGCTGCAGGCGAGATAAATGGTCAGCTACCACGTTTTCCGCGCCTTTCTTGTCCCTGATCTCAATGTCAAACTCTTGGAGAAGGAGGATCCACCTTAAAAGTCTTGGCTTTGAATCCTTCTTTTGAAAAAGACCTTTTAAGGCTGCATGGTCAGTATAAACAATTACCTTATTACCTACTAAATATGACCTGAATTTTTCTAAGGCAAATATGACAGCTAGTATCTCCTTCTCGGTGGTGAAATAGTTGACTTGAGTCTCATCCAGGGTGCGGCTCGCATAGTATATAGCATTAAGAGCCTTGTTCTTCCTTTGACCAAGCACAGCACCCAGAGCATAATCACTAGCATCGCACATGATCTCAAATGGGAGATCCCAATCTGGTGGCTTGATGATTGGTGCTGAGACCAAAGCTTCCTTCAACCTGTTAAAAGCTGAAAGGCACTCATCAGAAAATTCAAAGATGGCATCTTTAAGAAGCAATCGTGTAAGTGGTTTAGCAATTTTAGAGAAGTCCTTAATGAAACGCCTGTAAAAACCTGCGTGTCCTAAGAAACTTCTCACCCCTTTGACGTTAACAGGAGGGGGTAATTGCTCAATCACCTGCACCTTTGCTTTATCTACATGTATACCTTTATCTGAAATTAGATGCCCTAACACTACCCCTTCAGTAACCATAAAATGACACTTCTCCCAGTTTAAGACAAGGTTTACATCAATACATCGCTGCAAGACTTTATCAAGATTAGCTAAGCATTGATCAAAAGCATTACCGTAAACAGAGAAATCATCCATAAAAACTTCCATAATGTTCTCTATAAAGTCTGAAAAAATACCCATCATACACCTTTGAAAAGTAGCAGGAGCATTGCATAACCCAAAAGGCATCCTGCGATAAGCAAGAACACCCTGTGGACATGTAAAAGTAGTCTTACTCTGATCATCAGGATGGATGGGAATCTGGAAGAAACCTGAATAACCGTCTAGAAAACAGAAGAATTTATTAGAAGCCAGTCTTTCGGTCATTTGGTCAACAAAAGGAAGGGGGAAATGGTCTTTCTTGGTGGCGGCATTTAACTGTCTATAATCAATGCACATCCGCCACCCTGTTACAACTCTAGTTGGTATTAATTCATTTTTATCATTCTTAACCACTGTGGTCCCTCCTTTCTTAGGAACCACCTGAACTGGCTAACCCACTTAGAGTTTCCAACCGGATAGATAATACCTGCATCAAGAAGCTTCATAACCTCAGCCATAACTACATCCTGCATCTTAGGATTTAACTTACGCTGTCCCTGTCTATAAGGCTTATGCCCTTCCTCTAAATCTATTCTGTGCATACAAACATCAGGGCTTATACCCTTAATATCATCCAAAGAATAACCTAGAGCTTTTCTATTCTTTTTAAGAACAGTCATTAAGGCAGAAAGTTGGTCAGGACTAAGTTTAGAGCTAACAATCGCAGAGTACTGTTCAGTATCATCTAAGAAAACATATTTAAGATTAGGAGGAAGTGGCTTACGCTCTGGTGCTTTTACCTCAACTGCCTGAACAGAATTAGTATCTATAGAATAGCACATGTTTACCAGACTTGCATTAGCTAGGCTTATGAGCTTCTCATTCTCTTCTTCAGTGAGCTCATATTCCTCTTCCTCTTCTTCTATCAAATCCAGCTCTTCAGCATCCTTAGCTGGAATACCTGCACACTTATCCAAAATCGTCAGATCATCTAAGGGATCCTTAGTCAAGGATTCCCTCCAATTAAGGATAACATTCCTGTCTATAATATCGATGGAACAACAAGTATCATCAGTAGGAATAGTTGCCTTATGGGCAAGACTAAACTCGATAGTGTCATCCCCAATCTCTAAAGTAATGGTCCCGGGTTTGACATCTATTACAGCCCCAGCTGTGTGTAAAAATGGTCTACCTAAAATAATAGGTATTTGACTATCCTCAGCAATGTCTAAAACAACGAAATCCACAGGAATAAAGAACTTTCCCACTTTTACTGGGACATCCTCCAAGACCCCTAGTGGTCTTTGGGTTGATCTATCAGCCATCTGTACGGTAATATTGGTGACTTTAAGTCTACCTAAACCAAGTCTTTCACATACAGAATAAGGTATGACACTGACACTAGCCCCTAGATCACAAAGGGCTTTCCCTATTACATGATTACCTATGGTACAGGGGATGGAAAAACTACCTGGGTCTTTTAACTTGGGTGCCATATTATCTTGTGAAAGAACATAACATTCTTCCACAAAAGCAACAGCACCGTCGTCTTGAAAGTTCTTCTTACGACTTAAAATATCTTTCATGAATTTAGCATAAGAAGGTACCTGGGTAATTAAGTCAGTGAAAGGAATGGTTACCTCAAGATTCTTTACCATCTCTAAAAACTTACCAAACTTCCGATCCTCTTTTGAATTTTTCAGTCTTTCAGGATAAGGAATGGTGACTTTAGCCATAGGATCAGCAACCTTTGGCTTTTTCAGCTGTAAAATTTCGGTAAGGCCTTGAATAAAGGAAGGATCCAACGATTCCGGAGTCAAAACAGCACTCTGCTCAGGAACGTCGGTCGGTCGACCGGTAGAAGTGGTCGGTCGACCAGGGTCTGCAAAATCCGAATTTTTCCTTTTTTCAGAATCTGATCTCACGTCAGGAACTGCGGTCGATCGACCTATAGTAGCGGTCGGTCGACCTCCTGCTCTTTTGACGGGATCAGATTCTTTGGTTGGAATTTCGGCTGGATCATCCTCTTGAGTTGATTCTTCACAAACACGGCCACTCCTTAGATTTATGGCGTTCAGCGTCTCCATGGGTCCCTCACAACTAGCTGGAGAGCTAGTCCTTTGGTTGGCTATATTTATCAAGTGATCTTCAAAAACCTTTACGGAGGTAAAGTGAGCCTCACTCATCTTAAAAACTGCTGTGGTTAAAACATCCACAAGAGCTCTTAATTTCTCAATTTCACCCGTGTTGTCGACCGTAGTAACTAGGTTCGCACTTTCAAGCTTTAGCTGGGTTGCCTCAAGCTTTTCAAAACGGGCTTCAACTGTTGTCTCAAGAGCCATCACTCTATTCATCTCCACATTCAGCCTTCTTGAATTCCCACGTGAACCCTTAAAAGTAGCCCTATGCACTGCCATGTCTTCAATGGTTTTCCAACCCTTCATATGGTCGGTGTTATTCTGGAATCTTCCATTGGCGGCCCCATCAAGAACCATCTTATAGTCATCATAAAGAGAGTTGTAAAAACAGTTACATAGGTCCCATTGTTGAAGGTTATGGTGAGGGATAGAACGGACCAATTTCTTGAATCGATCCCATGCTTCACAAAATCCTTCATCAGGTCCCTGCTGAAAGTTACGGATTTGATTTCTCAAGTCTTCGGCTTTTGCAAGAGGGAAGTATTTCTTGTAAAAGGCCAATGCCAAGGAAGTCCAATCCGTAATCTCCTCACTTGTCTTGTCAAGGCACCGGTACCAATCTTGCGCGTCATCTTTTAATGAGAACAAGAACATAGTTGCCAGTACCTCGTCTTTAGATACCCCTTCAGGTAGGGGTATGGAGCAACAATAATCCGTGAAGGTTGTAACATGCTTTATTGGATCTTCGTCGGGTAGACCAGAAAATCGACTCTGTTGCACCAAAGAGACTTGAGTTGGGCGGAGTTCAAAGGAGCCAGTGGTGGGTGTAGGCAAGGTGAATCCTTTTGGTACATCTTTAGGCTTCGGCTGTAGGTAGCTATAAATAGAATCCATAAAGAGAGTACTCAAGCGTTCCTCTCAAAAACCTGTCTTCTAAAACAAAACTAGAAGAAAAGGTAAGAAAGGTCTTAAGGAACCTTAGTTCCTTAAGACAAGAAAATAAACTAGAAATTAACAAACAAAATTATACCGTCTCCCCGGCAACGGCGCCAAAATTTGACACCCGTCGTTGAGGGGTGCCAAAGATAAGATTTATAAAACCTCAGCTTAAACTCAGATAGGATAAGTCAAGGGTCGAACCACAGAGAGACAGGGTAAATTATGTTTGTAAATTTAAAGTCTATTGCAAGTAACCAAAAAGGGGGGTTTTGATTTGAGATTTAAACTAACACTAAGGTAGCAAACTAACAAGAAAATTAAAATAAGATAAAAAGGAGATTAGGAACTTTGGTTCCCCATGGTCAAAACAAGTCAATGAAGGGTAAGAATAATCAAATAACACAATCCCAAGGAACAAAGAATAAACCTTTAGGTCAATATTCTACCCAATCCTTACGGTCTTAGGGTTCCTACAAAAGCACTAAACTTTCGTTCAAGGGCAATCCCAAAGTTGTTAAACTAATCCCAATAATCTTTCAATCCTAAGGATTAGTTCACCAACAATAATGGGGGATTGGTAATTTAATCATCAAACTTATCAAGGTCAAGTCTTTATCATGGTTCCCCTAATTCCCAATCACAAGAATTAGCTATGCATACTTTTAATTATGGAACTAACAATTACTAAGAATATTAAAGAGATGAACATAATCAAAGATGACAGTAAAAGAGTAAACATGAAATAAGAAATAACAACAAGATGAATAACAAGATTGAATTAAAAGGAAAGATTGAATTGTGACAAACTTACAACTTGAATGGAAAATCTAAGAATAAAGATGAAAGCTTGGTACCAAAACCTAACAATGGAGTTTTTCTCTAATTGGGGTTGCATAACCTAATTTTAGAGTTTGGATCTCCTTAAATAAGAATTGTTACAAGATTAGGAAAAATAGAAAATAAATAAAAACAGAAGTCCCGAAACAGCTGGTGGTCGGTCGACCGAGATTTTCGGTCGGTCGACCGATTCTGGCGATACGGGTTTATTTCATGCGAACTTGGGCTTCTGTGAGCTGGGCTTCTTTTGCGAACTGGACATCGGTCGGTCGACCACTATTGCAGGTCGGTCGACCGCTTCTCGTCTTTTTTCAGCATTGATCCGGCCCGAAAATAATACTTGAGTGCACCATCTGATTCCTTGCTCCATACTAGTACTCAAAACAGCTTCCTAAAGGCAAATAAGGCTTGGTTTTGCTTACTTCCGCGTATTCCTACATATAAAACATAGAAATGCCAAAGTAAACCGTTTCGGGAGAAAAAGCAACTAAAAGTCACGAAAGTGTAAGAAAATACGTGCCAAAAGAGTAAATAAAATGCATAAAATAGGCACGTATCACCCATTGTGCATTAGCCTAAGGAAAGGTTTCAGAAAATTAAAAGAAAGATGCAAGGAAAATAAAAACTAAGGAAAACTGGAAAGAACTCACTGGATTATGAAGCGCATGAGAAAAACCTCCCCAAACCAGC
Source organism: Silene conica (assembly GCA_029255685.2). Classification (NCBI taxonomy): domain Eukaryota; kingdom Viridiplantae; phylum Streptophyta; class Magnoliopsida; order Caryophyllales; family Caryophyllaceae; genus Silene; species Silene conica. Next base: position 8,979,087 of record CM055314.2, read on the forward strand.
GTAAGCTGGGAGGTTTTGGTGGCTAGCAGTGCCACTCAAGTACCAAGATGACTTACACGATCCCTGAAAAAGAAACGAGAAAACTGTAACAGCTGGGCGGTCGACCGACCGATGTAATAGGTCGACCGACCTTCCTGTATATTAAGAAATTCCGAATTTGCAGAGCTCAGGTCGGTCGACTGGTAATGCTGGTCGGCCGACCCCTCTGCTGTACAGTGGTCGTCGGTTCTTCGTCGAAACCTGAAAAAGCAATAAATATGCGCCCAACAAATGCGCAAGATCCCAGAACCAAGCCTAAAATGTCTTAAACGAAGCAACAAAAGTAAAAAGAGTCTAAGTCTAAAAACAAGAAAATAAAAAGTCCAACAAAAAACTGAAATAAAACACTAAACAAGAACTACGACTCAGTAGCAAGATACCCCAAAGTAAGGCACTTGGCTAAAATATGTCCTTTCAGCAGTACTGACCGCTACTCTGGGCTTCCAGACAACAGGCCTAGATGGAGAAAGGGTATTTGGTGTCGCATAAGCTATGACATGCTTCTTTACTTTGCCCGGCCGGTCTTCTTCACCAACTTGCTCCAATTTCGTCTCCCCAGTATCTCCAGGATCTCCTATGCCCTTTTTATCATGACCTGCACCAATAGAAATAATAGGATGGTCCTCCAATTTTCTCTTAAGCTCAAGGTCTTTAACGACCTTCAAGATTTTTCCGAGCTGATGCTCCAATTTTACTTTCTCCAAACGATCCGGATACGGGACTGCAATGCTTGTCGCAGAATCAGCAATCTTTGGCTCTTTTACCTTCAGAATCTTCGTCGAGTTATTGATGAGAGGAGAGTTAGGTAGCTCAGGAGGCGAATCCACAATTTGCTCAGGAACACTGGTGAGGTCTTGAATGAGGGAAGGATCCAGCGATTCGGGAATAGAAACTGCATTCTGCTCAGGAACAGTGGTCGGTCGACCTGGTACAGCGGTCGGTCGACCAGGTTCTGTATTATCGGAAATTTTCTGTTCTGCAGAAACCAATCTCACGTCAGGTGTCGAGGTCGGTCGACCTAATGTTGTGGTCGGTCGACCTTCTGACCTGTGCACGGGATCAATTTCTTCGTCCTGAACTATGGCAGAATCATCCTTTGGGGTTGATTCCTCATAAGCACGACTACTCACAAAGTCACAGAATTGGTTGCAAAGGTACCACTCCTCAAAGCCACGGCGAGGAACAGGTCGAACCGACTCCTTGAAACGGATCCATGCTTCATGAAGTTCCTCATCAGGTCCTTGCTGGAATTTTGAGATTTGAATTCTCAAAGCGTTGGTTTTTGCTGGTGAAAAGTACTGTTTGCAAAAAGCCAATGCCAGAGAAGTCCAATCTGTAACTCTAGCCGCTTCCATATCAAGGTGACTAATCGATTCACGCGCAGAATCTTTTAAGGAGAAATGAAACAACATCTCCTTAACCTTATCTCGCTCTCCCTCCGAAACGCGTAGGAAACAAAAATAATCTGTAAAACACTCCAAATGCCTTAAAGGATCTTCATCTGGCAGACCTGCAAACTGTTTTTGTTCCAACAATTTGATCAAATTGATATAGGAGAGATGAATTTTAACGGGGGGAATAAATCCCCCTGGAAGGTGGCGTGCTGCTGGCTGAAGATTATCAGAAATAGTAGACATGATCGCAATAGTACTGAGAGTACTCAAGTCTTCCTCTCAAAAACCTGTCTTCTAAAAGAAAACTAGAAGAAAAGGTAAGCAACGGTCTTAAGGAACCTAAGTTCCTTAAGACAAGAAAAATAAACTAAAAATTAACAAATAAAATTATACCGTCTCCCTGGCAACGGCGCCAAAATTTGACACCCGTCGTTGAGGGGTGCCAAAGATAAGATTTATAAAACCTCAGCTTAAACTAGATAGGATAAGTCAAGGGTCGAACCACAAGGAGACAAGGTTAATTCCGTTTGCTAATTTTTAATCTATAAAATAACAGTAAAAAGGGGGTTTTGATTTGTTGATTACTAAGTCTAAAGCAAGGATTTAAAAATAAGACAAGAAAATAAAGATGAGATTAAAACTATATTAAAAGAGATGCTAGGATGTTCGGGTAATAAACAGCTAAGATACTATAAATCCTAAGTCAACATGTATAGCAGTCGCGTAAGGGGTGTAACATATCCTTTAGGTCTATGCTACCTAATAGCTCCTTTCGGTCTATGCTATTAGTTCCTAGGTCTCACAATTATTGGGTGTCAACAATAAGGGTGATTCCTAAATTCTAGGTCACAAACCTTTCAGTCTTAAGTAACCTATCCGTCTTAAGATGTAAACCAATGCCCTTCCCAAATCTCTCAATCTTGGGTAGGTCAATACTAACATCCTACAAGTCTCCTTTTGGTCTCATTGTAGGTTATTATAGTCTACAAATAAAAGCGAAACGGAATTCGAACACGAGTCGGTCGGCCGACCTATAATGGTGGTCGGTCGACCTCCTGCCTGCGACATGTTGATTCGGGAATTATACTACCTATGCATATTTACTCCCTACATCCTAACATATGAAATTTACCTACTCATAGTTACTGGAATAATAATAAAAATAGGAATAAACATGAAAGTTATAAAGAACATTAATCTAAACATGCAATAATGATAAAGGAAATTAAAATAAGGGAAAAAGGAGATTAGGAACTTCGGTTCCCCATGGTCAAAACAAGTCAATGAAGGGTAAAATAATCAAATAACACAATCCCAAGGAACAAAGAATAAACCTTTAGGTCAATATTCTACCCAATCCTTACAGTCTTAGGGTTCCTAGAAAAGCACTAAACTTTCGTTCAAGGGCAATCCAAAGTTGTTGTTAAACTAATCTTAACAATCTTTCAATCTAAAAGAATTAGTTTACCAACAACAATGAGGGATTGGTAATTTAATCATAAAACTATCAAAATCAAATTTTTACCATGGTTCCCCTAATTCCTAATCACAAGAATTAGCTATGCATAATCTCAATTGTAAAACTAACAATAACAAGAATCAAGAACATTAAAGGAGATAACATGATTAAAGATTAATTGCAACAAGAAAGATTAAGTGTAGCAAACTTACAAGCTTAATTGGAATTCAAGAACAAATATTGAAACTTGGAAAGTATTCTCTAAAGCTATGGAGTTTTTCTCTAAACTAGGATGCTTCTCTCTATTAGGACTTGATTATAATTCTATGATAGAAAACTAGATTAAGAACTTGATGGAAATCTCAATATCAACCCTAATTACGAAATTTGGCTTAAATAGGCGGAAAAAAAGAGTTTCCTAATGACCTAAATACTTTAATGGGCTTCGCGGAAACTTCTGGGTCGGTGCTGTGGTCGGTCGACCACTATTTTCGGTCGGTCGACCGCTTTACGGATTTTATGCAATTTCTGGGCTTCAGGCAAATTCTGGGCTTTTCCAATAGGCACCTGGTCGATCGACCTACATTGTTGGTCAGTCGACCAACTGTCGGGACTGCAGCGTGCATCGTCCTTAAAACAGCTGCCATTTCTTCGTTACTTACCGAAATCAAGCGATTCTCGCGGCGTTGGAAAGCTAAGAGGATAAGCTTTCACCTCCAACTGGAATCACTCCATTATCAGCTCTAGAACTTCGAGATATAGCCATTTGAAACAGGCTGCAATGTCGTGGTTCGATTCTTTGCTTGTTAAAGCTATCTTTTAGGCCTTGAAATACGCGCTAGGCTTCGTTCCTTCTTGTCCTTAGTCATAAAAAATCCCGAGGGCATAAATTTGGTATAAAATCGTCCCTTTTCCGCATAAATCTGCAAAAGAGCATAAAAATACGAAAGTAGACAATTGTTGGGAAATAAATGCTAAAACATAGTAAATGAACGACAAAATGTGTGTAAAAATAGATGTAAAACATCATAAAATAGGCACGCATCACTTATGTCAAACGGAGACACGAGGACAAGCTCGGCCCGCGATCGGTCAAGACATACTTTATGGATTATCGAAAATGAACTTTTGGTCATTACTTCTACTCGCCAACCGAATAACGTGTTTTTGTTGCGGCTAGTGCGACGTTCTTAGAGAAAGAGTTTCTCGAGAACAAGTAGAGTAATAGAACCTTCGATTTATCGGAGATTCAAGAACCAACTACCGAGCAACCATTGGAGGAAGCAGTTCCTTCAACCTCGGCCGCGGGAGATATTCCCGAGGAACCTAAGAGGTCGGGAAGAGTCTCTATTCCTCCGGACAGATACATTGGTATGGTCGAGGAACATGGCATAGATGACATCTTACTCCTAGAGGGTAATGAACCCACAACCTATAAAGGTGCCATGACTAGTTCCGACTCAAAGCTATGGCTAGAAGCCATGCAATCCGAGATGGACTCCATGTATGAGAACAACGTGTGGGATCTTGTGGACCTACCTGCAAAGGTACGCCCCCTTCAATGCAAATGGCTTTACAAGATAAAGCATGTCGTGGAAGGACAACAAGATATTCACAAGGCACGACTAGTTGCTAAAGGTTTCACCCAAGTGCCAGGCTTGCACTACGATGAAATATTTGCACCCGTAGTCATGCTACGTTCCATTCGGATTATCTTAGCGATTGCCGCATTTCATGACTATGAAATCTGCCAGATGGATGTTAAAACCGCCTTCTTAAACGGTTATTTGGAGGAAGAGTTGTACATGGTACAACCCGAAGGTTTTATTGATCATGAACATCCTAAGAAGGTTTGCAAGCTTAAGCGTTCCATTTATGGACTTAAGCAAGCTTCACGGAGTTGGAATCATCGTTTCGACCAAGTGATAAAAGAGAATGGTTTCATTCGATCAATCAAGGAACCATGTCTATATATCAAGTCGAATGGGAGCAAGATTGTCTTCCTAGTATTGTATGTCGATGACATACTCGTGATTGGGAATGACATACCTCTCTTATCTTCGGTTAAAGCATGGTTGAAAAACCATTTTCAGATGAAAGATCTGGGAGAGGCACAAAGAATTTTGGGCATCCGTATCTACAGGGATAGATCACGACGGATGTTATCTCTCAGTCAGGAGTCTTATATAGATAAGATTCTAGAGAGATTCAGCATGACGAACTCCAAGAAAGGGTTCCTTCCTATGGCTACTGGGATTCACTTGAGCAAGTCTCAAGAAGCTAAGACATCGGAAGAAAAAGAGCACATGAGTCGGATTTCTTACGCTTCGGCTATAGGATCGATCATGTATGCCATGATATGCACACGTCCAGACGTTGCATATGCATTGCGTATGACAAGTCGATTCCAAGCACATCCAGGTGAACAACACTGGATGGCCGTGAAAAACATTCTTAAGTACCTACGAAGGACTAAAGATTGGGGATTGACATATGGAGGCGACACGAGGCTCTGCGCCACTGGTTACGCAAATGCTAGCTTCCAAACGGATCGAGACGACTCGATATCTCAGTCTGGATTCGTTTTTACTCTTAATGGCGCTGCTGTCAGCTGGAAAAGTTCCAAACAAAGTGTTACAGCAGATTCTACAACTGAGTCCGAGTACTATGCCGCTTCGGAAGCAGCTAAGGAAGCAATATGGATACGTCAATTCTTACAAGGACCATCAGTAATGCCTAGTTCGAATGACCCGATCACCATTTATTGTGACAATAAAGGTGCCATCTTCCAAGCTAAGGAGCCTAAGTCTAGTAACAAGTCTAGACATGTACAACGGAAAGCTCATCTAATCACAGATTACGTGGAGCAAAATGAGATATTTATTGATAAGATCGCTACGGATGATAACATAGCAGATCCTCTCACTAAAGCATTATGACGTGATAAGCATGAAGGGCACGTTAATTCCATGGGACTTAAACGTGTTCCTGAGTTGTAGTACTCTTTTATGAATTAGATTCATTTTCTTGTGTACTCTATTACAACCTCATCGTTATGATATTTTATGTTTTGTTTTTCATGTGGCATTGTACGACAATTTTGAACACCACAAAGTGAACTGATTAACATTACATCGTTTTTGGTCCTTGATTACCCACTTGAGCTGATAACTCAGGTAATCATTTTGTGACGTTGGTTGATGGTGGGTTAAACGAGCCATAAGTCAAACAGTTGGCTGACCAATCACAAAGGCGAGTTATACGGATTTCCCGTATGACACATTGTGACAACGTTATGGAGTCCTAAATGTTTTATAACATTAGGTGCCAGGTCGTGGATAGGACCTCCATAGTGTTCCTTATAGTCGATTCTTTTGACTTTCAACTGTCTCTTGATATTAAGGCAAATTTTGGGTAACTTTGGTTTCTTTCGGTCTTCCGTAACAGGGGCCAAGAGGATTTTCACTGGGTTATTTCATGCTGCGCTTACATCTGCAGGATTCGAGGTGAGGGAAATATCCAAACCCTTATCTGGATTTTATCATTTCTCATGGCCACTCGAGGAGTAGTAACTGAAATGCATGGCCATGCTCGAATACATTTTCGTTTTATCAGTTAAGTTACTCTATAGTCGGGGAACCACTCTTGATGCAGATCACTTGTAGAATACGACCTTTGCGAATACGGATTTGCAAATTGTTTTACATTGAGTGGGAGAAATTTTAAAAGGATATGAGAATCGGTTATCACACCTACACTTGTACGGACGAGTGGAAGTTTGTTGGAGCTGGTGTCCTCCACATGTAGTGTGATAACGTCATTGCACATATACTTGTACGGACAAGTGGGAGATTGTTGGGGCTGGTGTCCTTTACAGTTAGTACAATGACTTATTAAATCTCTTAAATGATCACAAGGGCATAAGTTAGTATTATTATCAGTTGATCTACGTTTATCAATAACGGTTGGCTTGCTAGATAAGTTTGACGTTATTGTCATACGGATGGCGGTGATCAACTGGTCCCTATAAGTCACACCTATAGGACACGTTTGAGAGATGTGAAGGTATGAAAATACAGTCACATTTATGCCGAATACGACTAAACAGTTAGTCAGAGATATTGACTATAAAATTAGTCAATGAGATGTTGAGATAATTATTTAATACGGATTAAATAATTTTAGCTAATACGAATTACATGATTAATTCGTAAATTAAATATAAACAGTTATATTTAATTAAATGTATAAAATGGGAGCTTTGACGGATTAAATGTTTAATTCGTGTATTAATATAAGCAGTTATATTAATTAAGCTAATTATACAATATCGTCATTTTCTTATCAGACCATTATTAATGTATCGACTGCACATTGTGACGAAGTAATACATTAGTATCTGATAACATGTATACGGTTTATAATTGAAACCCGTGGATTACATTTTAGCATTTCAGGTCGAATCACGCATTAGAATAAGGTCAGAGTGGAATGCCCACTCTCACCCTAATTAATTTCAGCCGAATGAAGATACAAAAGGACAGTCATTCTCCTTTTGTCGACTGCTCCAATTCTTTTTCTCATACACTAGGGTTTTGAGAGCATTTTTCTACCAATAACCTAGATCTCACATCAAAACTCACAAAAGCTCTCCTTATATTGCAAGGCAATTGGAGAACATTTCTAGCACACGCGACATGTGACACCCCGCGATATAGCATAAAAATAAACAAATAATTTGCAGCGGAAATACGATACTTTTAAAAACTTTTCGACATATTTATTAAAACTTTTCGCGGAATATCAAAACAACATGCGGAAGACTAAAAACTAATGAGAAAGTATAAAATATACAAAATAACTTAAATAGACGAGGGATAAGGTATCCCACGATAACAACTTGAATTAAATCTAAACTACGCGTAAGGGTAATTGTCGAATTATCAACAATGCTCGCTAGCCACACGTCTTCCCCAAACAGCACCAACCTACATTCATGAAACATGAACGCCACAGTCAGTGGGGAGTAACTCAGGGTTCTCCCAGCCACTTTACGTCAGAAAACATGTAAACGGTAATACAAAACATCTTATACATATGAACATGTATATTATTTCATAAACAACCTTATATGCATTACTAAACGTAATCAACATGATCAATGCATGAGCGATAAACCAAAACATGTGATAACAGCATGAATCAACAGGTGTAATAGAATTAAAGCCAGCATATGAGATAATATCAGAATCAAGGAAACATCCAAGCAAAGAACACACATAGTCAGAGCGTATAACCACTGCCTCTGACATACCAGAGCGTATAACCACTGCCTCTGGCTACTGGAGCGTATAACCACTGCCTCCAGTTACGGAGCGTATAACTACTGCCTCCGAATACATGAATAGAATGAACGCCGTCAGAGCGTATAACCACTGCCTCTGACGTACTAGAGCGTATAACCACTGCCTCTGGCTACTGGAGCGTATAACCACTGCCTCCAGCTACGGAGCGTATTACCACTGCCTCCGAATACTATGTATAGCGTATAACCACTGCCTATATGCCTAAGACCTGGCCAGACCTCTCGATGTAATGCCTTACACCGAACGACACACGGGGACCGGAGCGTATAACCACTGCCTCCGACCAATCCCGAACATAGATAAATTCCCATTGCATGGGTGGCGTTAGTTCATTACAGTGATACACAAATCGTACCACCGCTATCTATTCACATGCAAGGCAACATATCCGTCGCCAACACAATTTTAGGATGACATAACCGTCGCCTACACAAACTTAGGATAACATAACCGTTAACCCACTCATTCAAACATACATGAGCCAATAAAAGATGAATAATACAACACTTATATCCGTTCCATGCCAAAAGAGAACACACGGGATTGAATTATGGAACAAAAGTTCTAAACGCATTTCACATTACAGCTGTCCTCTGCCGTAAAATTCATAATTAATTCAAATAAAATCGAAATGATACTAGGCCAATTGGGTCGGTTTAATAAGACTTTTATCTACAATATTTGTCAACTAAACATTTCCAAAAGACGAACTTAACAGGGGGTTATTGACTGATCTTTAAAGTGTGTCAGAAACCGTCACACAAAATGTATTGCTTCATAAAACGGGTTTAACAAATCATTTTCGGGCAAAACAAACTCCTATCATCATCTAAACTCTTCAAAGTTTAATTATTGAAAAGTACCAGAATCATTTCAAAGTTTAAAAATGGTTTTCAAAACAATCTTTGAGCTACTGTCCGTTCTGCGAGTATTTCAGCGCACTGTTCGTAAATAATTTATTGTGAACAAATGACATGCAAGAAAATTACGAAAATTCAGAGGTAGAATCCTAACTCAAAATAAACAGGGGTATCTTTTCAACATTTTCAAAGAAGGATACTCTAAGATGTCGAAATAAATTGTACAAAACAATGGACAGATTTGTCAAGGTGCTGAAACATCATGAATTAACCATTGTAAGCATAACACTATGAACTTGAAAGACTATCAAACTAATCATCCTCAATGATCATAAACTCATTTAACCATACAATCCTTAATGAATTTCCATAGTTAAAAACTCATCCAACACAAGCATGCATGATGAAATTCATCCAAACATATGATTTATGAACCTAATCATGCCACTACTTAATCAAACACAATTCTAGTATACTAAACATTACTAGCATATGGTCATGAAAACAAAGACGATAAAGTCGAGTAACCCATCACCGTTACCTTATAGCTCTTCAATAAGCATGATTTTGACTCAAAGCCACTCCGGTTTGGACAACCGAACTAGCTACACATAAATAAACGAGGTTAGCTAAGAGAACCGTGCCTTAAAGGCCACGACCAGAGTATATTAAGGAAGAAATTTGATAATTTTATTACCTAGAAAGATGGAGGGCGAGGAGAGGAAGAGATAGGCGCGAAAATCGTCGAAAACGGATAAGAAACGAAGATTTTACGACCGTTTTACGGTTTGTGCACAACAATGGTGTCCTCATGTTTTCTTTGTGTTTTTGTGAGTTTCTTCTGAAAAAATGAATGATTTGAAGAAGAAGGATGGTAGAGGATGACCTTGGGCATCAAGGCAAGGCTTAGTACTCAGCCATGTGTCCTAAAGGACATGTGGAAAAGAGTATAGAGTAAGCAACGAGCATGGGTCTCGTTAGCGGACGGTCCGTGACAGCCTTTCGTATTTTCGACATAATTTCCTCTACAGAACTCTGATTAACGTGTTTTCGGTGGCGTTGGAAAGCTAAGAAAAAGAGCTAAAACGTTTATTTTATAAGCAAGAGCTAAATATGCCTTTAAAATATCTTAAAATTAGCAACAAGGACAGAGTAACGTTTTACAAGTTTAAGTAGTATAACTTTAAGACGGACATATTAATATCATTGTCAAAAACGATAGATTTTAAATGAAATTTTATTTATTGTGGAACATTATTATTACTAAAATAAGATTTTAAATAATATATAAATAATTGGAAATTACGGGGTGTTACAATCACCCCACCTTTCAAAAAGTTTCGTCCTCGAAACTTGAAAGTAGAAAACGGTAAGTTGTAAAGACAAGGTAAACAACCAAAGCGTTTACCCAAAATTTGATATTTCAAAACCTATATTTTTTTTTTCAAAGATTTTGAAAAGATTTTTCAAAGGCACAAGTCCTCGTCAATGGAACAAGAGGGTTCTCGTTGCGCATTCAAGAGTCCCACATTCCAAATCAAGGACTAGTCCAAAACAAAATCATATCAAGCGTCGACAAGCGTAATACGAGTTATTAGACGTCTCCAATAACCAGCCTTACATCAAATCACGCTAAAACCACCCAAAATTAAAACCATTTCTAGCTTTTTAAAACATGTCATTTCGAAAGTAAACTTCCATTTCCGAAACCGTAAAAATAGGTAAGGTTGTAACAGAAATTAAGATTTTCAACAACAAAAGTTAAGTAACTCAAATCAGTTATAAAATATATAAATGAAAAATATTTTGAATACTTCAAACAAAACACAAGGATGGAAGCTACATATTATCAACCAAAGATGGTTGGTTCGGATTATCCAAGAAATCAAAACACAAAAGATCATAATAAGGAAGCTAACAAAAACAAGGTATCAAAAACTACCATCTTCAGGGTAAAGACGGTACTCAATCAAGAGAGCAAAGGGGCAAAACAACAAAGTAACTGAAGCATGAACAAAAGAGGTTTAAGGTTAAGGAGGGGATAACTCTTCAGATTATGGAAATCACTACTCACTCAATCCATAAATGAGTCATCATCATCATGGTTTCTTACACACCTCAAAAGGCAACTCTTTCAATCACACAACTCTCAAGGTTTCCTCAACTCAATTTGGGTCACTCACTTCTAGGTCATCCACGATACAAGATATGTTATTACCAAAAGGACTTCACACCTCTCGATTATTACTCAACAATCAACATCCTTCATGGAGCTAGATCCAAAATTACTAACAAGGGCACACTCATAACCAATCGACATAAGATATATGTCTCTAAACAAAGTAAAACACCAAAACAAGGATCCTAAACAAGAATCCATCGTATATCCAGACCTCTAAACAAAAATTTGTTACGCTCATACCGACAACAAAAGATATGGAAGCGGCACTCTTGGAACTATACTTATTTTCATAAATAGGATTATGAGATAAACATCCAAAACATCTAATCCCAAAAGCATAAACACGGTATTCTTCAAACCGTAACTATTCGCAAACCTAGGACTACGAGTTAAACATCCAAAGCATACATTCAGTCCCAAACTAGTCAATTCTCATCGACCTAAATCAAGAAAACATCTCTTAAACCTTGACTACCATAATTACCGTAAAGTGATCATCCCAAAAGAAAGTCTCATAAAAGTAGCAACTTTCACCCAAACGGTCTCTAGGTAACCACTAACACTCTCATAGATAATACCAAAATTATTAACGTCATGGTTGGTACTAATCCACAAGAAGCACTCATACCTTCAAACCTTTAACTTGAAACCATTAAGATGGCACACTACCTAATATTACCCAAACGTCACCAAACTCTAACTCTCTCAATTATGTCCGATAAAACAAGATCAAACATCCTCAAAGCATATATCACTATTCCACAAACGAAGTCAACCTCACACATAGTCCAAGAAGAAAGGGGTCAAGGCTCACGACGGTTAAAGATATGATACACACTTAAAGACAAACGCGATATAGGTACTTGAGAGAGAGATCGAGAGAAAGAGACAAGATGTCAAGGTGAGAGACTCCAACAAAAGTGAAGCTAAGAGTGGAAGGATGCGCATTAGAGGTAACAAGATACATGACGTAAAGAGAGGTCAAGTAAGCTTTGCTATGAAAGCATAACTCGATGGAATTAGCATGAAAGAAGAAAGAAGAAGAGAAGCGTTGAGGAAAGGGTATGATTTGAACTGACACAATTCCCAAGGCTCAGGGTTCCCAAAATTCTCACACGGTTCTCATCTCCTATTTACCAATTCAAGCACACTGAACTATCGCTTTCCAAGAATCATTTTCCCAGATGATTCACCATACTATAAGTTCTTTCAAAGATAAGGGTGTATGATTATTCCAAATTTCGACTATTCCATAAAGTCTCGGGTATCTCCACTTCTTAAATTCGTCAAACGACACTTTTGTAATACTCCAGGATAAACCATTTATGTACCATTACTACTTCACAATTTTTATACTCCATAGATTATCAACTCTCTAATTTCTTCAATTCCCAAAACTTTTATTCTCATCGAGTTACTCTATTCTAATCCACACAAGGCGTAAATCCTTATAATTCATTAATAACTCAAAATGTGAACACTAAGAAAATCCACTATTAACGTTCTCATACCCCTGTATACGAATCGAAACGTCTTTTAAACTTCACATCCTAAAAATCTCACAAATCCACAAGTTGCACCTTACTACAACAATCATACATCCAAAGACATGATATTCAAGTAACTCCTCAGGTTACACCTCTAATCCAATCAAATAACTAAAATAGTAAACTTCAGTCAGTTCCTCTAAAGTTACATCGCTAACTCTTTCAATACTCGTCCATCAATATACACGATTCTTATCCTCCAAAAGTAACATCCCGATTAAAGTCAAACCCAAATTCCCAAAGTCAAGCATTACTGATTCACTTCACTCAACCATTCATTTTCACTAGCATCCCAAGTATATTTTCCAAATTCATTTATGACTTCTAACACTTCATTCATACTCTTAAAGCAACACATTTTGATCCACTAGTCTTAAATCCCAAATATGATTACCAAGGTTAAAATCTTCCAAAAGCTACGTATACCACTCAAACTTTAATCTAGGAATTTCACCAACCAGTTCTACCCACCAATTGGGTAAACAACTAAACATTAGGATTACCAAGACATGGCTTACTACACTCCCTAAACGTTTTCAGTCAGATTACTTCTCAAAATAAGGGCTAGGGGTTATCCTCGAACAAAATCCTCAATATCCAACTAAGCTAGGCTACCTACAAAGCGTCATGGGAAAAGGCAAGTATCAAGGATAAGGTTAAGTCGGGAAGTTACGAAAGTAGCTTCCGAGTTAAGATAGAAAAGAGTTCGCGAAAAGGAGGATATGCATCAAGAAATAAGGAAGAAGGTGATGCATGATGAGCTAAGAGTATCTTCGGGGACATAAAAGTATCCTTCAAAGATAGCACGAATCTTCCATCTTCGTTAGTAGACAATAATCTTGATCGCCATCCAGGTAAGCTCATGGTTCACCAATCCTTGAGCACAAAAATAAAATCTTTGACATTTAACAAACATGTTAGACCTAACAAGGAGCAATCACATTACAGACTACCACCTGGTCCTTAAATCTACCCATCTCTCATTCATTATTTCAGGTCAAGTTGATATTTAAGTTGGGGTACACGTGCGTGCGTCGGGAGCATTACTGCTCTGATACCAACTGTGACACCCCGCGATATAGCATAAAAATAAACAAATAATTTGCAGCGGAAATACGATACTTTTAAAAACTTTTCGACATATTTATTAAAGCTTTTCGCGGAATATCAAAACAACATGCGGAAGACTAAAAACTAATGAGAAAGTATAAAATATACAAAATAACTTAAATAGACGAGGGATAAGGTATCCCACGATAACAACTTGAATTAAATCTAAACTACGCGTAAGGGTAATTGTCGAATTATCAACAATGCTCGCTAGCCACACGTCTTCCCCAAACAGCACCAACCTACATTCATGAAACATGAACGCCACAGTCAGTGGGGAGTAACTCAGGGTTCTCCCAGCCACTTTACGTCAGAAAACATGTAAACGGTAATACAAAACATCTTATACATATGAACATGTATATTATTTCATAAACAACCTTATATGCATTACTAAACGTAATCAACATGATCAATGCATGAGCGATAAACCAAAACATGTGATAACAGCATGAATCAACAGGTGTAATAGAATTAAAGCCAGCATATGAGATAATATCAGAATCAAGGAAACATCCAAGCAAAGAACACACATAGTCAGAGCGTATAACCACTGCCTATGACATACCAGAGCGTATAACCACTGCCTCTGGCTAATGGAGCGTATAACCACTGCCTCCAGTTACGGAGCGTATAACCACTGCCTCCGAATACATGAATAGAATGAACGCCGTCAGAGCGTATAACCACTGCCTCTGACGTACCAGAGCGTATAACCACTGCCTCTGGCTACTGGAGCGTATAACCACTGCCTCCAGCTACGGAGCGTATAACCACTGCCTCCGAATACTATGTATAACGTATAACCACTGCCTATATGCCTAACACCTGGCCAGACCTCTCGATGTAATGCCTTACACCGAACGACACACGGGGACCGGAGCGTATAACCACTGCCTCCGACCAATCCCGAACATAGATAAATTCCCATTGCATGGGTGGCGTTAGTTCATTACAGTGATACACAAATCGTACCACCGCTATCTATTCACATGCAAGGCAACATATCCGTCGCCAACACAATTTTAGGATGACATAACCGTCGCCTACACAAACTTAGGATAACATAACCGTTAACCCACTCATTCAAACATACATGAGCCAATAAAAGATGAATAATACAACACTTATATCCGTTCCATGCCAAAAGAGAACACACAGGATTGAATTATGGAACAAAAGTTCTAAACGCATTTCACATTACAGCTGTCCTCTGCCGTAAAATTCATAATTAATTCAAATAAAATCGAAATGATACTAGGCCAATTGGGTCGGTTTAATAAGACTTTTATCTACAATATTTTTCAACTAAACATTTCCAAAAGACGAACTTAACAGGGGGTTATTGACTGATCTTTAAAGTGTGTCAGAAACCGTCACACAAAATGTATTGCTTCATAAAACGGGTTTAACAAATCATTTTGGGGCAAAACAAACTCCTATCATCATCTAAACTCTTCAAAGTTTAATTATTGAAAAGTACCAGAATCATTTCAAAGTTTAAAAATGGTTTTCAAAACAATCTTTGAGCTACTGTCCGTTCTGCGAGTATTTCAGCGCACTGTTCGTAAATAATTTATTGTGAACAAATGACATGCAAGAAAATTACGAAAATTCAGAGGTAGACTCTTAACTCAAAATAAACAGGGGTCTCGTTTCAACATTTTCAAAGAAGGATACTCTAAGATGTCGAAATAAATTGTACAAGACAATGGACAGATTTGTCAAGGTGCTGAAACATCATGAATTAACCATTGTAAGCATAACACTATGAACTTGAAAGACTATCAAACTAATCATCCTCAATGATCATAAACTCATTTAACCATACAATCCTTAATGAATTTCCATAATTAAAAACTCATCCAACACAAGCATGCCTGATGAAATTCATCCAAACATATGATTTATGAACCTAATCATGCCACTACTTAATCAAACACAATTCTAGTATACTAAACATTACTAGCATATGGTCATGCAAACAAAGACGATAAAGTCGAGTAACCCATCACCGTTACCTTATAGCTCTTCAATAAGCATGATTTTGACTCAAAGCCACTCCGGTTTGGACAACCGAACTAGCTACACATAAATAAACGAGGTTAGCTAAGAGAACCGTGCCTTAAAGGCCACGACCAGAGTATATTAAGGAAGAAATTTGATAATTTTATTACCTAGAAAGATGGAGGGCGAGGAGAGGAAGAGATAGGCGCGAAAATCGTCGAAAACGGATAAGAAACGAAGATTTTACGACCGTTTTACGGTTTGTGCACAACAATGGTGTCCTCATGTTTTCTTTGTGTTTTTGTGAGTTTCTTCTGAAAAAATGAATGATTTGAAGAAGAAGGAAGGTAGAGTATGACCTTGGGCATCAAGGCAAGGCTTAGTACTCAGCCATGTGTCCTAAAGGACATGTGGAAAAGAGTATAGAGTAAGCAACGAGCATGGGTCTCGTTAGCGGATGGTCCGTGACAGCCTTTCGTATTTTCGACATAATTTCCTCTACAGAACTCTGATTAACGTGTTTTCGGTGGCGTTGGAAAGCTATGAAAAAGAGCTAAAACGTTTATTTTATAAGCAAGAGCTAAATATGCCTTTAAAATATCTTAAAATTAGCAACAAGGACAGAGTAACGTTTTACAAGTTTAAGTAGTATAACTTTAAGACGGACATATTAATATCATTGTCAAAAACGATAGATTTTAAATGAAATTTTATTTATTGTGGAACATTATTATTACTAAAATAAGATTTTAAATAATATATAAATAATTGGAAATTACGGGGTGTTACACGACATCGTCTCATACGGATCTTGGGTGCGAGTTATAGGAGGGAATCTCGGTTGATTCCTGTTCTTAGGCCTTTTTCGCTAGGACCTAAGGTTGTGCATCTATTCTCTTTTCGATTCATGTTTTTCATTTTATGACTATATTCACTTGTAAAATTTCGTTATAGTCCTCTAATTTTAGGGTGAATATACGGATATTCCCCACAACCCTAGGGGAAATTACCATCCCAGCCTACGCCGGAGGGCTGAGCAAACAGGTAAGGTACTAGGTTATTGATGGTCCATCTACTTACAATGTTATTCTTGCCAGGCCCTGGATCCACGAAATGCGAGCAATCCTGTCAACGTATCACCAGTGTTTTAAATTCCCTACACCGTGGGGAGTCCAGGAGATACTTGGAGATCAGGAAGAGGCCAAGGACTGCTATAAGGTAGCCCTCAAAAGGACCACCAAGCCTCCAGCCGCCAGAGCATAGCAATTACCGCAGCTGCGCATCCAGGAGGAATACATCGAGCCCCAACATGCAGAGATCGATGAGGTCCACCTGGATGAGCAGTACCCAGAGAGGACCGTGTTCGTAGGCTCAGAGTGCTCTGAAGATCTGCGCCAGCAGCTCCTCCAGCTGCTTAGGAAGAACGTAGACTGCTTCACCTGGTCCCACAAATACATGATTGACATTGACCTAGAGATCATAACGCACAAGCTTAGCATAGACTCATGATTCAGACCAGTATATCAAAGGCGCAAGAAATTTGCAGCAGAAAGGAACCAGGTCATAAACCAGGAGGTGGATAACCTTCTGGAAGCAGGAAAGATTAGGGAAGTCAAGTACCCAGAGTGGCTATCCAACGTAGTGGTGGTACCTAAAAAGAATGGCAAGTGGAGGGTCTGCGTGGACTTCACGGACCTGAACAAGGCCTGCCCCAAAGACCCATTCCCCTTGCCACATATAGATGTCATAGTGGATTCCACCGCGGGCCATGAGATGTTAACCTTTCTAGACGCCTGGAGTGGATACAACCAGATTAAGATGGACCCACAAGATTAGGAGAAGACAGCATTCAGATCAGAGAGAGGCATTTATTGTTACAATGTAATGCCCTTCGGTCTTAAGAATGATGGCTCCACCTACCAGCGGCTAGTAAACATGATGTTCAAAAGTCAGATTGGGCAGAATATGGAAGTATACATAGATGATATGGTGGTCAAATCCAAGCACTCGGTAGACCACACTCAGCACCTGGAGGAAACATTCAACACCCTCTGGAAGTACAAGATGAAGTTAAATCCAGCTAAGTGTACCTTTGGGGTTTCCAGTGGGAAATTCTTGGGGTATATGGTAACACAGAGGGGAATAGAGGCCAGTACAGAACAGATCAAAGTAGTTCTGCAGCTGGAATCGCCCTAGAAGCCTAAGGATGTGCAGCGTCTAACAGGAAGAGTAACAACTCTGAGTAAATTTATTTCTAGGTCTTCAGATCGGTGCAGACTATTCTATGACATCCTACGGAAAAGTCAAAAGTTTGACTAGACACCAGAGCACGAAAAAAGCATTCCAGGAACTTAAGCGGTACCTGAGCAGCCCACCCCTGCTATCCAAACCAGAGCAAGGGGAAGTGCTGCTCCTATACCTCTCCGTAACTGAAGCAGCCCTAAGCGCAGTGCTGGTCCTGTAGCACGAGGGAGCTCAGCATCCGGTGTACTATTTAAGCAAATCATTGCTACCAGCAGAGACAAGGTATACCTCACTTGAGAAACTAGTACTGGCATTAGTCACAACATCCTATAAACTACGCCCGTACTTTGAGTCTCATACCATCTCGGTGGTTACTAATCACCCCCTCAAGACTATCATGAGAAAGCTAGAGCTCTCAGGACGAATGGCTAAATGGTATGTGCACCTCAGTGGATATGATCTCCAGTTTGAGCTGCGCATATGCATAAAGTCGCAAGCCCTCGCAGACTTCGTCTCCGACTTCAGCCCAACACTCCAGACCGAAACAGAGCAGGAAATTCTATAAAAGGGTGCCAAGCCTGGCACCTGGGAATTACAGGTAGATGGGGCATCAGGAGTTGGGTTGATCCTCATATCACCAGAGGGTGACTTGATCACCCAAGCAGTTCGGTGTGAGTCGAAGACCACCAACAATGTAGCTGAGTATGAAGCCCTGGTCTTATGGCTACAATTAGCCCTGGACATGGGAATCAGTTGCATTAGTGTGTACAGTGATTCGCAATTAATTGTGAATCACGTCATTGGAGCATACGAAGCAAGAGATCCAACAATGGCGGCCTACTTATGCGTAGCCAATGAGCTAACCAGCAGATTCACAGAATTCTGCATCCAGTAGGTACCCAGGGAGCAGAATGCAGAAGCAGATGCACTGGCAACCCTGGGATCAACCTTCTAACCGGTCGACGTAGCTAGTATTCCCATCACCCATGTTCTCAGATCAGCCATTCCTGGATCAGATCTGGACCAGAAGGAGTTGCCCATTTGCAGCAGCAGCCCAGATTTGAAGCCAGCGCAGGACTGGCGAAAGCCATACCTGGACTGGTTGCAGCACGATATCTTACCCAGTAGTAAAAAAGAGGCACGCAGTTTCAGAATGAAGGCTTCCAGGTTCCTGCTAATTGATGACATCCTGTTCCGAAAATCATTGGCAGAACCATACCTGCGTTGCCTAGACCAGAAAGAGTCCCAGACCGTCTTGCATGACCTCCATAGTGGAGACTGTGGAAATCATGCAGAGGGAAGAAGCCTGTCCAATAGAGCCCTCAGAATGGGATATCTCTGGCCCACAATGCGCAAGGATGCTAGAGAATACGCAAAGAAGTGTGACGCCTGTTAGCGGCATGCACCTGTCAATACCCAGCCAGCAGAACCTCTGCACCCGGTAATATCCCCATGACCTTTTATGAAGCGGGGGATGGACTTTGTGGGACACCTCCCCAGGGCACCAGGAAACAAGCTGTACATGCAAGCCATGACAGATTACTTTTCTAAGTGGATTGAAGCAGAGTCATTCACTCAGACCACTGAAGCACCGGTTATGTCTTTTATTAAGCGTAATATATTCACCAGATTTGGCATACCTTCGGAGATAATATGTGACAATGGTTCCCAATTCATTGCGAAAAAGACTGAGGCTTTTTGTGCTGGGTGGAACGTATCACTCCAGAAGTCTACCCCCAGAAACCCTCAGTCCAATGGACAGGCTGTTGGAGCTTGTGTCTTCCACATGTAGTGTGATAACGTCATTGCACATACCCTTGTACGAACAAGTGGGAGATTGTTGGGGCTGGTGTCCTTGACAATTAAGTACAATGACTTATTAAATCTCTTTAAGGATCACAAGGGCATACTTCAGTATTATTATCAGTTGATCCACGTTTATCAATAACGGTTGGCTTGCTAGATAAGTTTGACGTTATTGTCATACGGATGGCGGTGATCAACTGGTCCCTATATGTCACACCTATAGGACACGTTTGAGAGATGTGAAGGTATGAAAATACAGTCACATTTATGCCGGATATGACTAAACAGTTAGTCAGAGGTATTGACTATTAAATTAGTCAATAAGATGTTGAGATTATAATTTAATACGGATTAAATAATTTTAGCTAATACGGATTACATGTTTAATTCGTAAATTAAATATAAACGGTTATATATAATTAAATATTGTATTCGCGTATTAATATAAACAGTTATATTAATTTGGGTAATTATACAATATCGTATTTTATCAGACCATTAATACATCGACTGCGTTGATATCTTATAACAAGTATGCGATTTATAATTAAAATCCCGCGAATAACTTATAGCTAAATGGGTCGAATCACGAATTAGAATAAGGTAAGAGCGGAAAGCCCACTCTTACCCTACTCAAAAATCTCGGCCGTGTATACTACATAAGGAGAAGACTTCTCCTTATGTTAGGTTACTCTTGTTGCACTGTAAAATAAATCTCAAGGAAAAATTAGGGTTTGAGAGCTTTCTTCTCCCATAACCCAGATCTCACATCTAAAACTCAAAAGGCTCTCCCTATATTGCAAGGCAGTTGGAGAGGATTTCTAGCACACGCGGCAACGTCTCAATCTAAGTCTTGGGTGCAAATTATAGGAGGGAATTTGCGTTAATTCCTGTTCTTAGGCCTTTCGCACAAGGACTAAAGGTTGTACTCTTTTTCATGTCTTTTTAATCTTATGACTATATTCACGACTGTAATTTTCATTATAATCCTGCAAGTTTAGGGCGAATACATGTTTGATTCCCCACAAGTGGTATCAGAGCCTAAGGACATGAAATTTTACAATTGTGTTTTTCATAAGGTTTAAATTTTTGAAAAATCGTGACTTTTTGCCTCGACACTCGATCGAGTCTCTGTAGCACTCGATCGAGTGTCCTCGTAACAGGCACCGTTCGTGTGGTTTTGGGTTTGTAATCGATCTTGTTTTCGATTCTTATTTACATATTGTTAATTAATCGATATTTTTAGCAATATGTGAATCCCTTGTTGTTTTATTTTTGATTTACTCGCTTTATATCAAAATATATAAACTTGTTTTGGTTCAAAGTGCAGCGATTTGCAAGTTTTAACGAGTCACTCAATCGAGCCCTGCTGCACTCGATCGAGTGACGCTGACACTCGATCGAGTGCCCCTGTTGCTCGATCGAGTGCTCTTGTTTCTGGCTTTTTGTTTTCGAAAATATATTGTTTTTATTTTCACATGGCCTAAAATAATATATTGTATACGGAAATAATATATTATTTTTGTGAAACGGTTCACCCTCGATTGATACATATTATTTTAAAACGGTTTAAGATAATGGATTATAAATTTATTAAGGTTGGGTGATTAAAACGGTATAATCACATAATTTTAATCCCGTAAGGTGGTTTGGTAAAAATTTGTTAATCATAATAACAGTATTATGTCATGAATAAATTTTAATTTTAGTTGATGCATTTTATTTATCGTCTTGTGAATGCCTTGAATGCTTTCAATAACGTATTTAATTTTTGCAAACGGTTGTAACTTAGTGTGACCTTAGTAGATTGTGTTACCGTAATGATGGAACACAGTCTTGCTTGTAATTTTGAGATCTTGAATCTCCGTTTTGGGTTTTTGCCATGTAATTACTTTTGTATTTAAATTAGAATGTAAATAGGATTATATTTGTAATTTAAATTAGTAATTTTGTGAAGACCAAAGACGGAGACCGAATGCTCACTCCCGCTGCAAGGACCAAGATGGAACATCAAGACAAGCTTCTAGGGTCCAACGGTGGATTCCAAGTTGTTTTATGTTTATTTTGGTAGGATAGGCCACACTAGGACTTTTATTTACGTTTATCGCATTTATTTTATGCTTTCATCGATAATAGCTTGCATCATATTCCGCCTAAAACCAAACCACCTATAACATGTATGAAAACTGACTCATGTAGAGGTTACGCGTTAGTTTTCTGTGACAATACAGATGTCACATGTCAATTGCAAAGCCATCACTTTATTTCATTCATTCACGCATATGCTAGATATTAGTTCACTTAAAATGGATAAATAAAAGTTGATGGGGTCTTCCTCGTATAACCAAAAATTGAGAATAGTCTTTATAAATCAGACTCCCATGAATCCCTTCTTCGTCGGTAGGCATAATATGACCCCTTCTACGTCGGGTAAGTGGGAACATATGATTTATTTTATCTCAACATCATGGTCACTCGATAATATCTAGCGACTGAGATGGACTAATAGATAGGATTTACGGAAATCTATCGACCAAGAGTTCCAACGGTGGAATTAGCCAAACTGTGGGCTTATCAATATACGGAAATTGAGTCTTGGGATCGTTTATATAATTCTTGAGGGAAATCAATTATATAAATGCATGAGTCTACGAGTTTAAATTTCAATTTAATATAGACTTAAATCACAACAATGAGTTGCTTATATGGTTTTGTTTTATCTTCTTTTCAGTGTAGAACACGAACATTTAAACTGCTGTATATCTAATCGCTGGTGAAGACCCAATGCCAAGTGCCAAGCTAGCACGTGAATCCTGGCTAAAAGCCTTCATGGACTCCATGAATCAGTCTACTAGACTGAGGAATGATGGGTCAAACTTCTCTGACTGGGAGGCAGCACTACGGAATGCTGCCATTGCTGACGGAAAGCTTAAGTTTTTAACTGAGCCAATTCCGGCACACCCAGGAACTGGAGCTAGAGCTAACGAAGTTCGCGCTCATAGTGACTTCGTCATGGAAGCGGGTGCGATAAAGAACGTACTCATCTATGCAATGGAATCCAATTTGCAAAGACGCTTCATAGCCTATGGTGCAAACAAGATTTTCACCACGCTCACTAACGAATTCTCAAAAGCTCCGAGGATCGTTTCTTATGAGCATACCTGTCGCTTCTTTGAGGCGAAACTCCAGAAGGGCCAAGCAGTTAGCCCACATATTCTTCACATGATTGAGAATATCGAAAAACTGGAGGCCCTAAACTGCAAGATCAGTGAGAACATAATCGTTGATCGAATGCTTCATTCGCTTCATGATGGGTTCGCCCCCTTTAGGGCCAACTATTACATGAACGACATGAAGAAGACTCCTCATGAGCTCCACTCCCTTCTCTTACAGACCGAGAAGGATCTGAAATTAAGTGGGAGCGTGAAGCAAGATGTTCTCATGATTTCCAGTAAGGGTAAGGGTAAGGGTAAAGCTAAAGCTCAGGGCGACCTAACAGTAGGCAAGCCCAAGTTTAAGAAGTCAGGATTTACTAAGAGTGGGCCAGGTGAGTCAAGCAACTCACAGGGCAAGACTAAGAGCAAGGATACTAGCATGGAATGTCACCATTGCCACAAGACTGGGCATTGGAGGCGCTCATGCCCCGTGTATCGTGAGGACATTAAGGCAGGCCGCGTTACTCCTGTTGGTATGTCTTCTTCTTCTTTTATTCACATGATTGAGATTAACCATGCAAGTTACGGAACTTGGGTACTAGATACTGGTTGTGGTTCTCATCTATGTAATCATGTGCAGGGCCTCCGAAACCAAGAACCCCTAATCAAGGGTGAGGTTGACCTGCGTGTCGGGAATGGAGCACGTGTTGCTGCAGTCTCGAGGGGAACATACGTGATCCAGCTTCCAAGTGGATTCGAGTTATCTTTATATAACTGTTATTATGTTCCTTGTTTGTCCAAAAACATTATTTCAGTTTCTGCGCTTGACAAACTTGGTTTTTCATTTGTAATAGAAAATAACAGTTGTATTTTCTCATTACACAATATGATTTATGGCAAGGCAGTTTCCATGAATGGAATTTATGTTTTAGATCAAACCACTGAAATATTACATGTGAATAACAAGAGATTAAAGGTAGGTGACAAAGATCAAACTTACCTATGGCATTGTCGTATGGGACACATAAATGAGAAACGCGTGAAACAGCTCATACAGAATGGAGCTATCTCGCCTTTTGATTTCGAATCATATGGCACGTGTGAATCATGTCTCATCAGTAAGATGACTCGTATTTCCTTCAAAGGTGTTGGAATGCGCGCTGCCGACCTATTAGGACTCATACATACAGATGTGTGTGGGCCTATGTCGATCAACGCACGAGAAGGCTATAGGTATTTCATCACTTTCACGGATGATTTGAGTAGATATGGCTATGTCTACTTAATGAAACATAAAAGTGAATCCTTTGACAAGTTCAAAGAATACCAGAATCGGGTACAGAACCAGCTGGGAAGAAAGATTAAAGCACTACGTTTTGATCGTGGTGGTGAGTATCTTTCACACGAGTTTGATCAACACCTTAAAGACTGTGGCATCGTGCTACAGTTGACTCCACCTGGAACACCACAATTAAATGGTGTGTCCGAACGGAGAAATCGAACTTTACTTGATATGGTTGGATCCATGATAAGTCACACCGTTGTGCCTGATTCATTGTGGGGCTATGCTCTTTTGTCGGCCGCTCTAATACTTAATCGAAGTCCGTCTAAAGCTGTTGACAAGTCTCCATACGAATTATGGAAGGGAACGGTCCCCAACTTGTCCTTTATTCGGGTTTGGGACTGCGAGGCTTATGTCAAGTGGAGACACGAGGATAAGCTCGGCCCGCGATCGGTCAAGACATACTTTATAGGTTATCCAAAGGGAACTTTTGGTCATTACTTCTACCCGCCAACCGAACAACGTGTTTTTGTTGCGGCTAGTGCGACGTTCTTAGAGAAAGAATTTCTCGAGAACAAGTCGAGTAATAGAACCTTCGAGTTATCGGAGGTTCAAGAACCAACTACCGAGCAACCATTGGAGGGAACAGTTCCTTCAACCGAGGCTGCGGTAGATATTCCTGAGGAACCTAGGAGGTCGGGAAGAGTCTCTATTCCTCCGGACAGATACATTGGTATGGTCGAGGAACATGATATAGACGACGTCTTACTCCTAGAGGGTAATGAACCCACAACCTATAAAGGTGCCATGACCAGTTCTGACTCAAAGCTATGGCTAGAAGCCATGCAATCCGAGATGGACTCCATGTATGAGAACAACGTGAGGGATCTTGTGGACCTACCTGCAAAGGTACGTCCCCTTCAATGCAAATGGCTTTACAAGATAAAGCATGCCGTGGAAGGACAACAAGATATCCACAAGGCCAGACTAGTTGCTAAAGGTTTCACCCAAGTGCTAGGCTTGCACTACGATGAGATCTTTGCACCCGTAGTCATGCTACGTTCCATTCGGATTATCTTAGCGATCGCCGCATTTCACGATTATGAAATATGGCAAATGGACGTTAAAACCGCCTTCTTAAACGGTTATTTGGAGGAAGAATTGTACATGGTACAACCTGAGGGTTTTATCGATCCAACACATCCTAAGAAAGTTTGCAAGCTTAAGCGTTCCATCTATGGACTTAAGCAAGCATCGCGGAGTTGGAATCATCGCTTCGACCAAGTGATAAAAGAGAATAGATTCATTCGATCAGTCGAGGAACCATGTCTCTATATCAAGTCGAGTGGGAGCAAGATTGTATTCCTAGTACTGTATGTCGACGACATACTCTTGATTGGGAATGACATACCTCTCTTATCTTCGGTTAAAGCATGGTTGAAAAACCATTTCCAAATGAAAGATCTGGGAGAGGCACAAAGAATTTTGGGCATCCGTATCTACAGGGATAGATCAAGACGGATGTTGTCTCTCAGTCAGGAGTCTTATATAGATAAGATTCTAGAGAGATTCAGCATGACGAACTCCAAGAAAGGGTTCCTTCCTATGACTACTGGGCTTCACTTGAGCAAATCTCAAGAAGCTAAGACATTGGAAGAGAAAGAGCGCATGAGTCGGATACCTTATGCTTCGGCAATAGGATCGATCATGTATGCGATGATATGCACACGTCCAGACGTTGCATATGCATTGAGTATGACTAGTCGATTCCAAGCTCATCCAGGTGAACCACACTGGATGGCCGTGAAAAACATTCTTAAGTACCTACGGAGGACTAAAGATTGGGGATTGACTTACGGAGGTGACACGACGCTCTGTGCCACGGGTTACGCAGATGCTAGCTTCCAAACGGATCGAGATGACTCGAAATCTCAGTCTGGATTCGTTTTTACTCTTAATGGCGCTGCTGTCAGCTGGAAAAGTTCTAAACAGAGCGTTACAACAGATTCTACGACTGGGTCCGAGTACTATGCCGCCTCGGAAGCAGCTAAGGAAGCAATATGGATGCGTCAATTCTTACAAGGACTCTCGGTAGTGCCTAGTTCGAATGACCCAATCACCGTTTATTGTGACAATAAAGGTGCCATCTTCCAAGCTAAGGAGCATAAATCTAGCAACAAGGCTAGACATGTACAACGGAAAGCTCATCTAATCAGAGATTACGTGGAGCAAAAGGAGATTTTCATTGATAAGATCGCTACGGATGACAACATAGCTGATCCTCTCACTAAAGCATTACCACGTGATAAGCATGAAGGGCACATTCATTCCATGGGAATTAGATGTGTTCCTAAGTTGTAGTACTCTTTTATGAATTCATGTAATAATTCATTTTCTCGTGTACTCTATTCAACCTCATTGTTATGATATATAATGTTTTGTTTTTCATGTGGAATTGTACGCCAATTTTGAACGCCACAAAGTGAACTGAATAACATTACATCGTTTTAGTCCTTGATTACCCACTTAAGCTGATAACTCAGGTAATCGTTTTGTGACGTTGGTTGATGGTGGGTTCAACGAGCCATAAGTCACGCGGATGACTGACCAATCACAAAGGCGAGTTATACGGATATCTCGTAGGACACCCCGTGACAACGTTATGGAGTCCTAAATGTTTTATAACATTGGGTGCCAGGTCGTGGATAGGACCTCCATAGTGTTCCTTAGAGTCGAGTCTTTTGACTTTCAACTGTCTCTTGAGATTAAGGCAGATTTTGGGTAACTTTGGTTTCTTTCCCACGGTCATCGTAACAGGGGCCAAGAGGATTTTTTCTGGGTTATTTCATAGCTGCGCGAAAATCGGCAGGATTCGAGTTGAGGGAAATTTCCAAACCCTTATCAGGATTTTATCATTTCTCAGGGCCACTCGAGGAGTAGTAACTGAAATGCATGGCCATGCTCGAATACAGATTCGTTTTATCTGTTAAGTTACTCTCTAGTCGGGGAAACCACTCTTGATGCAGATCGCTTGTGAGATACGACCTTTGCGAATGCGGATTTGCAAATTGTCTTACATTGAGTGGGAGAAATTTTAAAAGGATATGAGAATCGGTTATCGCACCTACACTTGTACGGACAAGTGGGAGTTTGTTGGAGCTTGTGTCCTCCACATGTAGTGTGATAACGTCATTGCACATACCCTTATACGAACAAGTGGGAGATTGTTGGGGCTGGTGTCCTTGACAATTAAGTACAATGACTTATTAAATCTCTTTAAGGATCACAAGGGCATACTTCAGTATTATTATCAGTTGATCCACGTTTATCAATAACGGTTGGCTTGCTAGATAAGTTTGACGTTGTTGTCATACGGATGGCGGTGATCAACTGGTCCCTATATGTCACACCTATAGGACACGTTTGAGAGATGTGAAGGTATGAAAATACAGTCACATTTATGCCGGATATGACTAAACAGTTAGTCAGAGGTATTGACTATTAAATTAGTCAATAAGAGGTTGAGATTATTATTTAATACGGATTAAATAATTTTAGCTAATACGGATTACATGTTTAATTCGTAAATTAAATATAAACGGTTATATTTAATTAAATATTGTATTCGCGTATTAATATAAACAGTTATATTAATTTGGTTAATTATACAATATCGTATTTTATCAGACCATTATTAATACATCGACTGCGTTGATATCTGATAACAAGTATGCGATTTATAATTAAAATCCCGCGAATAACTTATAGCTAAATGGGTCGAATCACGAATTAGAATAAGGTAAGAGCGGAAAGCCCACTCTTACCCTAGTCAAAAATCTCGGCCGTGTATACTACATAAGGAGAAGACTTCTCCTTATGTTAGGTTACTCTTGTTGCACTGTAAAATAAATCTCAAGGAAAAATTAGGGTTTGAGAGCTTTCTTCTCCCATAACCCAGATCTCACATCTAAAACTCAAAAGGCTCTCCCTATATTGCAAGGCAGTTGGAGAGGATTTCTAGCACACGCGGCAACGTCTCAATCTAAGTCTTGGGTGCAAATTATAGGAGGGAATTTGCGTTAATTCCTGTTCTTAGGCCTTTCGCACAAGGACTAAAGGTTGTACTCTTTTTCATGTCTTTTTAATCTTATGACTATATTCACGACTGTAATTTTCATTATAATCCTGCAAGTTTAGGGCGAATACATGTTTGATTCCCCACACAGGCTGAGTCCAGCAACAAAATTATCATTGAAAACATGAAAAAGAAATTGCAAGAAATGGGGGGGAAAATGGGCAGAGGAGCTCCCTCTGGTCCTATGGGCTGACAGGACTACTCCAAAAGTAGCAACAGGTCAGACCCCCTTCAGCCTCGTCTTCGGAGCAGAAGCAGTGATTCCGTCTGAGATCAAAGTCCCAACCCACAGGTATGGGTGTATAACCGAGGACCAGAACCGAGTAGAAATGACAAATAGCCTGGACACTGTTGATGAACTTAGGACCAGCGCCTACATCGGGATGGCCTCATATAAACAAATGGTAGCTAGGAGCTACAACAAAAACGTCAGGATTAGAACTTTGCAAGTGGGGGATCTGGTCCTGAGAAAGGTGTTCCAGAACACCAGAAACCGACAAGCCCGAAAGTTCGCCTACAATTGGGAGGGCCCATACCAAGTTGAAAGCATAGTTGGTAATGGAGCCTACAGACTTATGACAATGGAGGGGCAAATGATACCTAGATCATGGAACATACTTCACCTCAAGAAGTATATCATCTAGAGGTACCTCCACCGAACAGGAGCAGATCCCTTAGACTTCAGGTTCTACTCTGTATAAAGCATACTCTAGTTCAGCTTAAAGTTTTATCTCTATTTTATATTTTATAATCTAAACCTTATAATCTAAATTTTTTACATTTAAATTGATTAAGTATCTAGTCTTTTGAAACTAAACAAATTTTATCACTTAGTAATTTTCTGAACCAGGAATTGCTTATCCTAGTAGACTGACCTAAAGAGGAAATCTGCACTGCTCACATGAAAACCTTGATAAGCCTGACACCCCAGTGTAGGGATGTAACAACCCGACCCGCCACCGTCGTAACACAAACCCAATAAGATGGGTGTGCACTTTTGGACCCGTTAATTGTCCCTACTTAAGCCCAAAAGCACAAGATCTTGTTACTAAGTGGTGGGTGGAAGTTATTATAAACATATCACAAGCCTCACATTCTACCAATGTGGGACAACTTTACTCTCATACTCTTGGGGTGTTACAAACTCCCCCACTTAAAGAACACAACGTCCTCGTTGTGCCTCAAACTTGACCACAACTAGGGCCAGAATCCTCCCCCGCTAGGTGTGTGACCCGGGTACTCCCGACCACAGGCTCACCACACGGTCGCAGGGTCGCTCTGATACCATTTGTAACAACCCGACCCGCCACCGTCGTAACACAAACCCAATAAGATGGGTGTGCACTTTTGGACCCGTTAATTGTCCCTACTTAAGCCCAAAAGCAAAAGATCTTGTTACTAAGTGGTGGGTGGAAGTTATTATAAACATATCACAAGCCTCACATTCAAACAATGTGGGACAACTTTACTCTCATACTCTTGGGGTGTTACAAGGGATGGGTATCTAAACACCAAGCCAGCACACCAAAGCAGCGATGGCCAAAACACAATGAACATGCATGCACAATGAAAAAAGCCAGAAAAACGCCAGAAAAATCAACGATAACAAAGCCCCATACAACGGGGATACGTACGATTAAAAAGAGACTGCCCAAGGCAGCCCAAATTCAGAATTGTTTTTGTTGGTCCACCCGGACCAACAACAAAATTTACAACTATTTAAGCCAACGCAGGGGCACCAAAATTTCCAAAATTAAATCCGCCAACATCAAGGGGCCCAGCAGTACAAGTTTTAAAAAGAACCTACTTATCAAAAGTAGGTCCAGCAGCAGCATTATCATCACGGGTGGGGCCAGAGGTCACCTCCTCTCCAGCATCTTGAGACCCCACCACGCGTTTATCATCATCATCGGAAATGAGGTCCATGTTAAGACCCTTAGGGAAATCCGCAAGCAAATAAAGGCTTCCTCCAGAGCAGCTAAGTTCCAGGTCATATGCTTACCCTCCTGGAACTGTTTGACACATTTAATCCTGCTCTCCGCAGCAGTGTATGCAACAACGTCTATCAGAGCCCCTTGCAGGGCAGCCTTATTCTGCTCCAGAGCCTCCACCTTGAGCACCACTCCGGTCTCTATGGCCAAAGCCGCTCCAGCTTGGACTGTGCTGCCTCCAGCTGACCCTGGAAGGCCTTCTCTCGCGCCTTCAGCTGCTTCTGACCCAAAGCAAGGTCTCGTCGAGAGCGTTCACAAGCTGCCCGTAGATTCTCCCTCAAAGCTTCCTCCTGTTCCTGCCTAGCCAGCACTTCCTGCTCCTTCTTTGCCAGAACCTTCTGCATCTTCCCCAAAGCCTCTGTACGAGCCGTCTGCATATGCTGAAGCTCTGCCAGCAGATCCTCACTCTGTCGTTTGGCGCATAGTGACACCTCCAGGGCCTGGAAATGCAGGCCAGATGAGATTAAAAAAAAAAAAGAAAAAAAAAGAGAAATAAAGGAAAAGGTACCTCAAAAGTAACCTCAGAAGCATGCCTGACCAGATCCTTGAAAGGAAACGACTTTAGGATAGAGGCAGAGGTGGGGAACAGCAACGAGTCCAGACCAGGCCAGAGAGAAGTTTTGGATCCGCCAAAACCCTCGGGAAACTCCAGGCGCAGAGCAGCAGAAGAAGCCCCTCCAGAAGATGTCCGAGGCAGATGCTCAGGCAAAATTTTAAAACCAGGAGTAGGAATTTCAGCAGGAATTTCGAGAGGGGACGGATCTGTGAAACCAAAGGCCGCAGGCACAGGTTCCTGGACCGGCTCAACTGCATCCACCTCAATAGGAGTAGCCTTGGACTCAACTCTAGTAGGAGTCTCCTCAACAACGTCCACCTTCTTTTTTTTTGAGGATCCAGCATCCCCAGGAGCAAACCTCTTCCTCCTCAGCTGCATAACCCTGTCGACATTCACTCTGGGCTTGCCTGAAAACGACACCAAAGAGTTAAAACCACTAGACCAACATAAATAACGTACACCCAAAGATAACCAGGTAACCAAAACCGTACCTTCCTTCTTAACCGCCAGCATAGCTGAATCCTTGACCAGCTTGGAGAACGTCCTCTCCGCAGCAGGCAGGTCAAGAAGCTTGGCCTTAGAAGCAGGGCCATCCTTAGACTTAGGGAACTTGGCCAAGCCAGTCCCTGAAAAGCAAACCACTTATTAGCAAACATAACAACGGGAAAATCCAAAACAGAAAAACAAAACAAGAGCAGAGTTCGTACCTTCCACCGACTGCCACTTGGAAAATATATAATCAGGAGAGTAGGGGAGAGTATCAATCTTGAAAAAGATGAAGCGAGTAAACCACTAGCTGTCATCTGGAGTAGTAGAGAAAACGATTGCAGAAGCCATGCCATCATGACCGCGGATGGTGCACTGGCTGTGACCCAAAGAGCGAGTGGAAAACCACTGTCCTAGATCAACCAGCCTAATGTTTAGCCTCCGCTCGCGGTTTAGAGCACAAATACTGAGCAGGATCCGCCATGCATGCGGAGCAACCTGGCACATAGCCAACTTCGTTAACTTCAGGAAATCTATGATCAGGTCAAGGAAAAGAAACTTCAAACCAAGACGGAAGGGATACTCATAAAAGCAAGTCCAACCCTCCCTCTCGAAGTCGGCCTTCTCGCGTGGGAGGGGGAGGTGAAATACGACTCCCTCAGGGAAGCCAAACCTCCCCTTAATGAGGGAGAGGTGCAATTCGTTAAAAGTAGAGTCGCACAAATGCTTGGTCGCAAGAAGATTCTAGGAAGGGAAGAGACCAGAGTAGTCCCCAGACACAGGTGAAGAACCAGAGGAGCCCGCGGTAGTAGAAGTAGCAGTGGAAGAACTTGGAGCAGACATGGTAAAATTTTGAAAGCAGTAAAAATATTTGTGAGTAAAACAGTAAAATCTCGAAAAGCTGTGAAAAGGGAGAAAGAAAATTCGAAGGAAATAACTTGAAGGAAGGTAAAAGCAATGAACGATTTGAAAGAAGGTGAAAGTAAAAGAGAGACGGTGGAAGAGTAAATATATAGAGGTAAATGGGCGGTTGAATTTGAAAAGTGAATTTGAAAGTTAAAAAGGTAATGTTAGTGGGAAGTTAAACGGCTGAGGGGACACGCCATTAATAAGTGGTTGAGAAGGTGGCATAGTGAGATCATCCACGTGCACAGCTAAGGGGGATCCACAAGCCAACACTAGAAATCTCAGAGGCAGAGGAAATTCCAGCCCAATTGAAGCCAAGTCAGGCTAAAATTTGGGGGAAACTCTTTAGCCCAAAAATCATCATCACACTGTTGGGCCCAAAGACGCCTGTGAAAGAAGCAGTCCAGCAAGAAGCCAATTCGCAATTCGCATAAGAGCCGTTGAAGGAACAAAACCCTAAAGGCATCTTGCAACCACCACCTCCTATATTCCTGGAGTAGGACCAGGAGCAGCTGACCAGAAGTCCACATCTATAAAAGGAAATGTAGGTCATTTAAGAATTCATTCACTTTTACGTAGAAATTACTTACGCACGTCAATAATTGTACTTCGCCCAAAAAGTGATCATCCTTGAAAATAGTGAAAACTTGGTGGGATTCCGTTCCCCCCGCGGTTGTTTCCCTCATAGGGTTTTTCCGCGTCACCAAAACTTCTTGTGTCTCATTCTTTTATTCTTTCGTTCTTAGCATTCGTTTTTTACGTACGTACATTTATTGGTTGGCACTTTGACCCAAATCACGATAACATCGACCCGGTAGAAATTTTACCAAAACAGTTGATACGTGTCTATTTTATGATGTTTTACATCTATTTTTACACGTATTTGGTCGCTCATTTACTATGTTTTAGCCTTTATTTCCCACAAATCGTGTACTTTCGTATTTTTATGCACTTTTGCAGATTTATGCGGAAAAGAGACGATTTAGCACCAAATCCATATCCTCGAGTCTATTGCATAATTAAGGAATAAATGGAAAGTCAACTGGAGTCAAAGTCAAGAGCCCGAAGTCAAAACAAGAAGAAATCCGAAGATTTCCGTACAGAGGCGGTCGACCGACCAGCTAAACGGGTCGGCCGACCAGGCCTAAACTCTAATAGAGCCCAAATCTC
The DNA here is from genome assembly GCA_029255685.2 of Silene conica. Taxonomy (NCBI): domain Eukaryota; kingdom Viridiplantae; phylum Streptophyta; class Magnoliopsida; order Caryophyllales; family Caryophyllaceae; genus Silene; species Silene conica. The sequence goes on from CM055314.2 coordinate 9,012,782, forward strand.
AAGGAAGGCCAAGAATTTACGAAGTCCAATACGAAGCGGTCGACCGACCCACATAGTAGGTCGACCGACCACAGCGGAAGCCCAGACGATTCTTTTCGGAAATAAAGTAGAATTAGAGCTTTTAGGAAACTCTTAGTTTTATACCCTATATAAACAAATCTTGTGATTAGGGTTAGGTATGCTTTTTCATATATATGCTTGATATCTATTATCATACCTTAGGATCTTTTATTCAATCTTTTACCAGTTCATCTTTTATCTTATTCAAGAATTCTCAAGCATTCAATAAAGTTTGTTTCTTTCTGCCCTAATTCCAATTGTGGTAATTACTCTTTTAATCTAACTTTTTATTATAGTTCTTATTTTTATTACAATTGTTAAGTTAGAATCTCAAGCTTTATTGAATCTCGCATGTTTAGATTGTTTACCATGTTTACCATGTTTATTCCAAATTTTATAATCGTCTTAATTATTATGAGTAGCTAAATTTCATATGTTAGGATGTAGGGGATGAATATGCGTAGGTAGATAAAATTCGAAAGACCGACTTGTAGCAGGACCACGGTCGGCCGACTGGAATAGCTGGTCGGTCGACCGAGGCCGTGGTCGGCCGACTGGAGTAGCCGGTCGGTCGACCACCCGCGTATGTATTCTTATTTCGTCTTTTCTTGTCAATTATAATATCCTGCAATGAGACCATAAGGAGACTTGTAGGATGTTAGTAATGACCTACCCAAGATTGAAAGATACGGGAAGGGCATTGGTTTACACCTTAAGACGGATAGGTTACTCAAGACTGAAAGGTATGTGACCTGGGATTTAGGAATCACCCTTATTGTTGACACCCAATAATTGTGAGACCTAGGAACTAATAGCATAGGCCGAAAGGAGCTGTTAGGTAGCATAGACCTAAAAAGATATGTTACACCCCCTTACGCGACTGCAATACATGTTGACCTTAGGATTTATTTTACCTTAGCTATTTATTACCCAAACATCCTAGCATCCCTTTTTATTATATTTTAATTCTCATCTTTATTTCTTGTTTTATTTTAATCTTTGCCTTAGACTTAGTAATCAACCAATTCAAACCCCCAAAATTGTTACTTTAAACATTCACATCAAACAATAAACATTCCCCACCTCCTTGTGGTTCGACCCTAACTTTCACTATCTATTGTTAAAGTTAGGAATTATAAATTTTATCTTTGGTACCCTCAACGACGGGCATCAAATTCCCCAGCAACGGCGCCAAAATTTGATACCCGTCGTTGAGGGTACCAAAGATAAAATTTATAATTCCTAACTTTAACAATAGATAGTGAAAGTCAGGGTCGAACCACAAGGAGGTGACGCCAGTGTTTATTGTTTTTTGTTTTTGTTTCTCTTTGTTTAAGGAACTTTTTGTTCGTTAAACCTTCTCACTTTTTTCTTGTAGTTTCCATCTTATGCGCAGGTCAGTTCAAGGAGAACTCCTACCACTTGACCTCGAAATTGAGAGGACTCTTAGAGAAAGGAGAAAGCAACTTCTAGCAAATCAGGAAGGAGGTTCACCATCTTCCTTATTTCAAGAAGACTTATTCGAACTACCACCATCTTCACCAAAAACACCACCTTCACAACCAAATTCACCCATCAATCCGCTTTCACCAAAATCACCACCTTTTACCTACTTTCCAGTTTTTCCAAAAGAAGAAGAAAACATGACAGAAGAAGCTACTATTGCCAGTCACTCCATGCCTCAGGCAAAGGACCTATACAAAGGGTTCACTTTACCTGCAGGTACTGGGAAGCCATTCGAGGCCAAGCCTGCCTACATTACTATGGTTGAAAGAAACCAATTTGGAGGCTCGGCCAATGAGGATGCTGCTAAGCATATTGAAATCTTCACAGATTACATATGCTCTATAGCACCCCCAGAAGGAGTGACGCAGGACCAGATTAAACAAACCATGTTTATCTTCTCCCTTAGGGACTCTGCAAGAGAGTGGTACAGAGATCTTGACCGCACTGCTGCGGGAGTCACAGATTGGAACACCTTAGCCTTAGCATTCTACAGGAAATACTATTCCGCGTCAAAGACTAATGCTTTAAGAGCGCAGATCACTAATTTCAAGCAAGGTCCCAATGAAGATTTTAGCGAGGCGTGGGACAGGTTCAAGAGACTTGTTCGATCCATACCACATCACGGATTCGAACAATGGTTTCTTTGCAACCAGTTCTACAATGGCCTCTACGATGACAACAGGGCCTATCTAGATGCTGCAGCTAATGGAAGATTCCAAGATAATTCAGGAGAGACTAAGGGTCTCAAGTTGATAGAAGATGTTGCTGTGCACCGTGCTGAGCATGGTACTTCCAGAGGAAATCAGAGGAAACCTGAGTACAACCTGTCAGCAATTGAGGCCTTGACAGCCAAGTTGGAAAAATTTGAGGCTGCAGGAAAACTCGATCTAGGGGGTGGAAGCAAGGGAGGAATATACCAAGTGAACGCCGTTCAGGACGGACCCTTTGCTTGTGAGAGGTGCGGTGGAGAAGGGCATGTGTCGAAATTCTGTACTTCATCTAATGAAACATGTGCCGCTTTTCAGCATTACCGTGGGAACAATTTCTATGACCCGAATAATAATAATGTCCATCCCAACTTAAGGTGGACAAGCAAGAATGTTCAAAACCCACAGCACATGCAACCTCAGCAAAATTCCACCTATGTACCCCCACATAAACAAAATTTCCAAAGACCACCTTTCAACCCTCAACCACCTTCCAATCCACCACCCAACACAGATGCTCTTATCCAAAATGTTATTGGGTTGGTTCAGAAGGAGTCACAGGCTAGAGAGGCAGGAATGATGAAGATGTTAGAGTCCCAGATTGCTCAAATTGCAAGCAAGAATGATACTAGGGCTCCGGGTCAGCTTCCGACAAAACCGGACCAGAAAAAGGAGACTCTAAACGTCGTAACCTTAAGAAGTGGAGCCAAAGTGGGGGCTGAGAGGGAAAAACAGGCGAGAAGCAGCGAAGGCGGTCGACCGACCGAAGATTCTGGTCGACCGACCACAGATCAGAATCCGGAAATTTTGCCTGAACAGGAGACTGGTCGACCGACCGAAGATTCTGGTCGACCGACCACTGAAGCAGAACCCGAAGTTCCCTTTCGCCCAGATTTGCCGAACAACTTGCGGGATTTTCTTTTCCGGGGTGATAAGACCCCCAGGTTTCTAAAAAGGGCTGCAAATACTGAGTCCTCAGCTGCGCCTTTCCCAGAAAGACTCGTGCCTTCAAAGGATCAGGTATCTTTTGACAAATTTAAGGATGTGATTCGTTCATTAAATGTTCAAGTCCCGTTTTTAGAATTAGTTCAACAAGTTCCTTCCTATCTTAAATTCATGAGACAGTTTTTATCAAGGAAAAGGTCTTTAGAAAAGGTTGAGTCGGTGGCCCTCACTGAAGAGTCATCTAGCTTTTTGTCTCATGTCATAGCCCCTCATAAACTAGAGGACCCTGGTAGTTTTTCTGTCCCCTGTAATATAGGAACCTTCCCAGTTAAGAAGGCTTTATGCGACTTAGGTGCCAGTATAAGTGTCATGCCCCTAAGCGTTGCCTTAAAACTAGGAATGACCAAATTTGCAGTAACCAGTATGACAGTCCAGATGGCAGATCGCACATCTATGGAACCTATAGGGGTGTTAGAAAACATCCCTGTGCGTATTGACAGGTTCTTCTTCCCGGTTGACTTTGTAGTTTTGGACATCCCAGAGGATGCCCATATACCTATAATTCTAGGAAGACATTTCCTTCACACCGCAGGTGCCATTATAGATGTAGGCACTGGGACTCTGACCTTTAAAGTAGGCAAGCATTCTATTATCTATGGCCTATCTTATAGGAAGAAGGATGCTATGACCCCCATCACATGTAATGCTATCACTTCTGAGAAGAAGTATGAGGTCATCACTACTTCTCCATCTTTATTACCTGTTCCTGTATCTGTTTTTACACCTCCGCCCCAGAATGGGAGCAATAGGGAGGACACTTCTATTATGACTATTGCAGGAATTGGTTTGGGGAAACCCAAAGTGAAAGAAGTCATCATCCAGAGAGGAGGAATGGGATGCCTAAGCTATGAAAAAGATGAGGACCCAGACGTCGTGGATCGGGAGGAGAAGAAGAAGAGGAGGCAAGCTCAGGAGGAGAGACCGTCGCATATGCTTTGCGACGGCGGAAAGAAGATGTGTTTTGCTACTAAAGCAAAAACCGTGGAGACTACGGCATGCCGTCAGAAGCCGTGGTCGGATATCTTCCGCATCTTTAGCGGATAGTTGTTTTAAGTACAGTTTTTAAGACAATTTTTTTTTTTGTTGTGTGAGACTTTTTAATTTTGTTTGCTCGTAGTTTTAGATCCTTTCCTTTATGTTTGAGTAGTTAAGACTTTAGAATCGTTTTTGGCATCTCGCGCATTGTTGGGCGCACGTACTTTCTTGTTTTTTTTCAGATTTTACGCGGAAACGAAGACCTCCAGGACGCAGACGGTCGACCGACCAGAAACATCGGTCGGTCGACCAGAGTCGCTGTATCGCAAGGTTTTCCGTGATTCACAGGAGGTCGGTCGACCAGTATCATCGGTCGGTCGACTTGCTGTCCGCTGCGGTCTTTCGTTTCTCTTCCTTGGAAATCGCGAAATTGACTTGGTTACTTGAGTGGCACTGCTGGCCACCAAAACCTCCCAGCTTACGCTGGTTTGGGGAGGTTTTCCTCATGCGTTTCATAACCCAGTGAGTTCTTTCCAGTTTTTCCTTAATTTTTAATTTCTTTGCATCTTTCCTTTTAAAATTTCTGAAACCTTTACTTAGGCTAATGCACAATGAGGACATTGTGCGGGTTGGTTTGGGGAATGGTTTCGTGTCACATGCATTACATTCTGTCACACGTTTATTGCATTTCCGTATTGCATTGTTCTTTTCTTTATTTTCCTTATATATACAAAAAAATCCAAAAAAAATTTAAAAATTTAAAAATTCCAAAAAATGCACGTTTATTTTAGCATATAGGTCGAGTCGGAACGAAAGTATTTTAAGGATGATTTAGCTAACTTACATGTTTATGCCTTTACCTTACCTTGTCAACTTGTTTTAGTATGAGAGTCTTTTGCATATCTACGAGTTTTTGTCAATTTGTATATCTTGAGACTTGACTTATACCTTGGCAACCTACTATACATTCTAAGTTTTAGAGCCTTATTCCTGGTTTCATTCTTAAACCAGTTGTCTAGGATGTGAGTAGTACTCCCCTTGGAACATGTTACATCAATATGCATAAACATGAACTTGAATTGCTATATACTTGTTTTACTTTCTCGTTTTGTGAGTCTTGATACGTGCATTTGGGATCCCTTTCCTCATATTTACCCATAAGCTTCACATAGCCAAAATTGCCTTTTTATTTCCCCAAAACTACATCCCATACTTAGCCTACCCTTCCAAGCTAGTATTTGTGGTCTTTGGTTTATTTTTTGAGGCATCTTGGTTTGTATGCTATCATGAGCAAAAAGAGAAAAGAAAGAAAGCAAGAAAAGAAAAAGAACAGAAAAATTCAGAAAAAGAAAGAAGGAAAAAAAAAAAAAAAACGAAAAGAAATCAAAATATACAGTGGAGTCAGTCGACCGACCAACATCATAGGTCGGCCGACCACCTGACAGTACCAGATTCAAAATTTCGTTCCAAAAATCCCTTTCTTTTATATGTTATCACTCCCGTACCTCATAAAAAAATATTTGGGAGTCCTTTCTTATATATAATGTGAGAGTTGTGCTACAAAAAGAGCACTTTCTTGATATCAAAAGTTGTGAAATATGTTGTTGGGAACCGGTTTTACTAGCTTGGCTACTAACCCCACATATCCAAAAAACATCTTAACCACTTTTTACCTTTTACCTCACATATCTTTCATTACCTCAATTGCATGTATCTAGGCCACTTAAATGAGATTTTTATACAAAGTTGTAGAATAATTCTTGTTCATGTTAGATTGCAGGCATGTTTCCATGGGTCGCAGTTAGGTGAGTGTCTCAACAAAATTACTTCTTTCTATCTTTTACATATACTCACCCTTTGCTTCATGAGTGTCTCGAGCGTACCGCGAGAGTCCATGGTATAAGTCTCTATAGTTTCTATATGTGCAAGATTGACAACACCATAACTCGTTTGCATGATTTAAACACTTTCTCATTTTGTTCTTGGCATTGGTATAGGCTTACATGTAAATTTCGCTCTGAGATTGAAATCGTTCCATTAGTTAAGATCGAGTCTATTTCTTGCTTGAGGGCAAGCAAGGGTTTGGTTTGGGGAATTTGATACGTGTCTATTTTATGATGTTTTACATCTATTTTTACACGTATTTGGTCGCTCATTTACTATGTTTTAGCCTTTATTTCCCACAAATCGTGTACTTTCGTATTTTTATGCACTTTTGCAGATTTATGCGGAAAAGAGACGATTTAGCACCAAATCCATATCCTCGAGTCTATTGCATAATTAAGGAATAAATGGAAAGTCAACTGGAGTCAAAGTCAAGAGCCCGAAGTCAAAACAAGAAGAAATCCGAAGATTTCTGTACAGAGGCGGTCGACCGACCATCTAAACGGGTCGGCCGACCAGGCCTGAACTCTAATAGAGCCCAAATCTCAAGGAAGGCCAAGAATTTACGAAGTCCAATACGAAGCGGTCGACCGACCCACATAGTAGGTCGACCGACCACAGGGGAAGCCCAGACGATTCTTTTCGGAAATAAAGTAGAATTAGAGCTTTTAGGAAACTCTTAGTTTTATACCCTATATAAACAAATCTTGTGATTAGGGTTAGGTATGCTTTTTCATATATATGCTTGATATCTATTATCATACCTTAGGATCTTTTATTCAATCTTTTACCAGTTCATCTTTTATCTTATTCAAGAATTCTCAAGCATTCAATAAAGTTTGTTTCTTTCTGCCCTAATTCCAATTGTGGTAATTACTCTTTTAATCTAACTTTTTATTATAGTTCTTATTTTTATTACAATTGTTAAGTTAGAATCTCAAGCTTTATTGAATCTCGCATGTTTAGATTGTTTACCATGTTTACCATGTTTATTCCAAATTTTATAATCGTCTTAATTATTATGAGTAGCTAAATTTCATATGTTAGGATGTAGGGGATGAATATGCGTAGGTAGATAAAATTCGAAAGACCGACTTGTAGCAGGACCACGGTCGGCCGACTGGAATAGCTGGTCGGTCGACCGAGGCCGTGGTCGGCCGACTGGAGTAGCCGGTCGGTCGACCACCCGCGTATGTATTCTTATTTCGTCTTTTCTTGTCAATTATAATATCCTGCAATGAGACCATAAGGAGACTTGTAGGATGTTAGTAATGACCTACCCAAGATTGAAAGATACGGGAAGGGCATTGGTTTACACCTTAAGACGGATAGGTTACTCAAGACTGAAAGGTATGTGACCTGGGATTTAGGAATCACCCTTATTGTTGACACCCAATAATTGTGAGACCTAGGAACTAATAGCATAGGCCGAAAGGAGCTGTTAGGTAGCATAGACCTAAAAAGATATGTTACACCCCCTTACGCGACTGCAATACATGTTGACCTTAGGATTTATTTTACCTTAGCTATTTATTACCCAAACATCCTAGCATCCCTTTTTATTATATTTTAATTCTCATCTTTATTTCTTGTTTTATTTTAATCTTTGCCTTAGACTTAGTAATCAACCAATTCAAACCCCCAAAATTGTTACTTTAAACATTCACATCAAACAATAAACATTCCCCACCTCCTTGTGGTTCGACCCTGACTTTCACTATCTATTGTTAAAGTTAGGAATTATAAATTTTATCTTTGGTACCCTCAACGACGGGCATCAACAGTCATAGAAACAAATAATGAGCTGCCCAAGAAACTTTAAGCCCAAGGCCAAAAACAAGTCCATGAGTACGGAGGAAAAGAAAACATGCATTGTTACGTACATAGGTATTGAAAAGCCGCCATTGAGACCCGTGGTTACGTACACTTGGCTCAGTGGAGTGCCAAGATAATTTGGCACTTTCCCGTGAGTGCACATAAGATGCGTTGCGTAGTAGTTTAGTAGAAGCGACTATGAATATATGGAAACCATATCACTTGATATTCTGCATAACGTCAATTAGATATAGAGTAAATATTAGGTAGTTTAATTATGTATGTAATTATTGTTGGTTGCTTTATATTCCAAGCGTTGAAGTAGTTATATTATATATTTGTTAGGCTGCAAGCTAATTGTATTAATTCAAAACAAAAAACCTAATAATAATCTTTTATATCTGATGTGTGCATTTTGTATTGACTTTTTACTCTTGTTTTAGCACACATTTTCATGATATTTGGTGATTTTATATCACTTTATGCCCCGTATTTGCTAATTTGTGTTTGATTTGCTGTTTTGCAGATATTAACCAAAGAGTAGCGGAAACCGAGCTTTTTCTACCTCAAAGCACTGCATTTTAGTAGACGATGGAAGAATCATGGCTGGTTGTGCATCAATTGAGAAGCGTGAGGTGATTAAACAACCTTTAGGCATGTCGAAGACCAAATCGAGAAGAAGAGTCCTCGATCGAGCTGTCCTGTGCTCGATCGAGGGATCTAGAGGAAGATAAGTCCTCGATCGAGCAACTGATTGTCTTCGATCGACCAGTTTTTGAAGACTATTGTGCTCGATCGAGAGGAAATAGCCGTCGATCGAGAGCTTTTCTGACCTTTCGTGTTCACAGTAGTTATTACTTCAGTTTTTGTTTTCTCTATGTAAGACTCGTTTTGAGATCATTAGGTTAAGCAACTTTTTTCCTATCATTAGCTCTCTGTAGTCTTTTGTTTTAGTTCCTTATTTTCCAGAAACTTTGTAGCCGTCACATTTCACAATATTTTTAAGTTCTTTGCCGTTTTCGTTCTAAGGATTCTACCTCTTGTCCTTGCCTTTCTTTACTGTAAATCTTCCTTTCACATCTCTTTTATTCTGTTCTTATCATTAGTAATCGTATATTGTTTTCGTTCTCTGATTTCCGACATAATTGCGATTGATACTCTGTTTTCGTATGTCCGTTTTCGTCACTGTTGTTCATCCGTTTTCTGCTCTTGTTCTCATACTTTCTGATCCTGTTCCCTTTCCCTTATAATCCCTATTATTAGCTTTAATTTAGTTGTATTATATCCCTGTTTAGTATTCCTTATTCATCTCGTATCGTATGCTTGTTATAGTACTTGTGTAACCGTTTTAAGAACACCGAAATTGTGCTTTGTCCCTCTACTGTTCTCGCCGTTTGTGTCCTCTGCCCATATACTTTATAATCTGTTTTTATCTCTTAATTTAATATGTCATATGCTAGTTTAATTATAGTCGTCATAGTTATCGTTAATCCCGTCATGAGTAGCTAAACCCCTTAATATGTTGGGAGGAAGAAAGTTGGGTCAAACGTATGATATGTAGTAGTCGGGATGGACCGTTTTGGTGGGAGTAATTGATGCGTGTCTATTTTATGATGTTTTACATCTATTTTTACACGCATTTTGTCGCTCATTTACTATGTTTTAGCCTTTATTTCCCAACAATTGTCTACTTTCGTGTTTTTATGCTCGTTTGCAGATTTATGCGGAAAAGGGACGATTTTATACCAAATTTATGCCCTCGGGATTTTTCATAGCCAAGGAACAAAGGAAAGTCAACTCGAAGCGTTAACCAAGTACCAAGAAGTCAAACCAAGGACAAATCAAGGCAGGCCTACAGGAAAATAGGTCGACCGACCTACTACATGGGTCGGCCGACCAGGAGACTGTTATGGAAAGACCAGAAATCCCTGAAGCCCATCAAGCGGTCGACCGACCTACTACATAGGTCGACCGACCTCAGCGCAGACCCAGAATTTTCCGAAAAGCCCATTCAAGTGATTAGGTCATTAGGAAACTCTTATTTTCCGCCTATTTAAGCTAATTACGTGATTAGGGTTTGACATTCAGTCATATATTCAGTTTTATTCAGTATTTACTATTCAGTTTTAGAAAGAGTTTTAGTATACAATAGTTATTCTTCAAACACTTTTTCTTTAGTATTGTTCATCATCAATCTTTCCACAACAATCAATAAAGTTCGTTCTTTTCTGCCTTAATCCTTGTTTCCGGTAATTCCTTTCTTAATTTCAGTTTTAATTTTATTCTTGTCTTAGAATTATTAGTATCCGGTTTAAGTTAGAATCCCAAGCCTTTATTGTTATTGCATGTTTAGATTGATGTTCGTTATGATCTCCAAGTTTACTTCTGTTTTTATTATTGTTCCAATAGTCGTGAGTAGCTAATTGCGCATGTTAGGATGTAGGGAGTAAATATGCATCGATAGTGTAAATTCCGAAATCCATCTGTTGCAGGCAGGAGGTCGGCCGACCGGGGTAGCTGGTCGGTCGACCATCACGCGTTTGTATTCTGTTTCGTTTTAATTCGTAGACTATAATAACCTACAATGAGACTGAAATGAGACTTGTAGGATGTTAGTAATGACCTACCCAAGATTGAGAGATACGGGAAGGGCATTGGTTTACACCTTAAGACGGCTAGGTTACTTAAGACTGAAAGGTATGTGACCTAGAATTTAAGAATCACCCTTATTGTTGACACCCAATAATAGTGAGACCTAGGAACTAATAGCATAGGCCGAAAGGAGCTATTAGGTAGCATAGACCTAAAGGATATGTTACACCCATTACGCGACTGCAATACATGTTGACTTAGGATTTATACTATCTTAGCTATTTATTACCCAAACATCCTATCATCTCTTTACTATAGTTTTATTCTCATCTTTATTAACTTGTTTTATTTTTATATTTGTTTCTAGACTTAGTAACAATCAATCAAACCCCCACTTTTGTTAACCTAAAACATTGTCATCAAACAATAAACATTCCCCATCTCTCTGTGGTTCGACCCTGACTTTCGCTATCTATAGTTAAAGTTTAGGAATTATAAATCTTATCTTTGGCACCCCTCAACGACGGGTGTCAAATTTTGCTGCCGTTGCCGGGGAGGTGACGCCAGTGTTTATTGTTTCTTGTTTTTGTTTCTTTTGTTTAAGGAACTTTTGTTCCTTAAACTTTCTCACTTTTTTCTTGTAGTTTCCATCTTATGCGCAGGTCAGTTGAAGGAGAACTCCTACCACTAGACCACGAGCTTGAGAGGACTCTAAGAGAAAGGAGAAAGCTGCTTTTAGAAAGTAGGGAAGGAGGTTCTCCATCTTCCCTATTCCAAGAAGATATTTTTGAACAACAATCATCACCATCATCACCACAAAACAACCCACCTTCACCAAAAACACCAACTTCACAACCAAATTCATTTCATAATTCATCCACACCAAAAACACCAACAAATACCTATTTCCAAGTTTTTGAAGTAAAGGAAGAAAAGATGGCCGAAGAAGCAAGTATTGCAAGTCACTCTATGCCACAGACAAAGAATCTCTATAAGGGATTCACTTTACCCACAGGAACGGGAAAACCATTTGAGGCCAAGCCTTCCTACATCTCCATGGTGGAGAGGAACCAGTTTAGAGGCGCAACCAATGAAGATGCAGCTAGGCACATTGAAATCTTGAGGCATCTTGGTTTGTATGCTATCTTGAGCAAGAAGAGAAAAGAAAGAAATCAAGAAAAGAAAAAGAACAGAAAAATTCAGAAAAAGAAGGAAAGAAAAGAAAAAAACGAAAAGAATAAAAAAGTACAGGAAATGGGTCGACCGACAACCATTATAGGTCGGCCGACCGACTGAAAAGTTTAAATTCAAAATTTCGTTCACAAAGATTCCTTAATTTTATTTGTTATCACTCCCGTACTTCATTCAAAATATTTGGGAGTCCTTTCTTATATATAATGTGAGTTGTGCTACAAAAGTGCACTTTCTTAATATCAAAAAGTTGTGGAATATGTTGTTGGGAATCGGTTTTACTAGCTTGGCTACTAACCCCACAAATCCAAAAACATCTTAACCACTTTTTACCTTTTACCTCACATATCTTTCATTACCCTAATTGCATGTATCCGAGTCACTTGATGAGTGTGTTCATACATAGTTGTAGAATTCTTGTTCATGTTAGATTGCAGGCATGTTTCCATGGGTCGCAGTTAGGTGAGTGTCACTACAAAATACTTCTTTCTATCTTTTACATATACTCACCTTTTGCTTCATGAGTGTCTCGAGCGTACCGCGAGAGTCCATGGTAATAAGTCTCTATAGTCTCTAGTTTGCAAGTTTGACGACACCATAACTCGTTTCCATGATTTAAATGCTTTCTCATTTTGTACTTAGCATTAGTTTTGGCTAACAGCGAGAAAGGTCGACCGACCAAGACGGACCAGAAAAAAGAGACTCTAAACATCATATCCTTAAGAGGTGGGGCTAAGGTGGGAGGCGAGAAGCAAAAAGGAAAACAGCCAAAGCCGATTGACAGCGAGAAAGGTCGACTGACCCAGGAGCCAGGTCGACCGACCTCTGAGCAGAGTCTGGAAAATCCCGCTGTACAGGAAACAGGTCGATCGACCGAGGAAGAGAGTCGACCGACCCCCGATGCGGAACAAGAAGCTGCCTTTCGTCCCGAATTGCCAAACAACTTAAGAGATTTTCTTTTTCGGGGTGACAAGACCCCTGGATTTCTGAGAAGGGCTGCAAATACTGACTCTTCAGTCCCTCCTTTCCCGGAGAGACTCATACCTACAAATAAACAGGTATCTTTTGACAAATTCAAAGACGTAATTCGTTTATTAAATGTTCAAGTTCCGTTTTTAGAATTAGTTCAGCAGGTTACTACTTATCTTAAATTTATGAGACAACTTTTGTCAAGAAAGCGGTCTTTAGATAAAGTCGAGTCAGTTGCCCTAACTGAGGAGTCCTCCAGCTTCCTATCACATGTCATTGCCCCTCATAAGCTGGAGGATCCTGGAAGTTTTTCTGTCCCCTGCAATATAGGAACTTTCCCTGTGAAAAATGCCCCATGCGACTTAGGAGCTAGTATCAGTGTTATACCCCTTAGTGTAGCCTTAAAACTTCGAATGACCAACTTTGCTGTAACTAGTATGACTGTCCAGATGGCGGACCGTACGTCTATGGAACCCGTAGGGGTGCTGGAAAACATCCCTGTGCGTATAGACAGGTTTTTCTTCCCTGTAGACTTCGTAGGTTTGGACATCCCTGAGGATGCCCATATACCCATAATACTAGGAAGACCTTTCCTCCACACTGCAAGAGCCATCATAGATGTGGGCACTGCGACTTTAACTTTCAAAGTAGGAAAGCATTCCATTATTTATGGCCTATCTTATAGGAAAAAGGATGCTATGACCCCTATTACCTGTAATGATATTGCTTCTGAAAAGAAGTACAAGGTCATCACTACTTCTCCTATTTTATTGCCTACTTATATACCAGTTTTTACACCTCCGCCCCAAATTGGCAGCAATATGGAGGATATTTCTATTGTAACTAATGCAGGAGTTGGTTTGGGGAAACCCAAAATAAAGGAGACAACCGTACAAAGAGGAGCAATGGGATTCTTAAGCTACAAGGAAGATGAAGACCCAGATAACAAGGATAAAGAGGACAAAGAAAAGAGAGGAGAAGCTCAAGAGAAGAGCCCGCCGCATATGCTTTGCGGCGGAGAGGAGATGTGTTTTGCTATTCAAGCAAACACTGTGGAGACTACGGCATGTTGTCAAAAGCCGTGGTCGGAGATATTCCGCATCTTTAGCGGATAGTTGTTTCAATTTTCAGTTTTTAAAAAAATTTACTTTTATTGTTGAGACTTTTTAAGTTTGCTTTTAGTTTTAGAACTTTTTCCGTTGTGCTTGCGTAGTTAGGATTTTGGACATGTTTCTGGCATCTCGCGCATTTGTTGGATATATATATAAAAACTTTTTCAGGTTTTACGAAGAAACGAAGACCGCTGTGCAGCAGAGGGGTCGACCGACCTGAAATATGGGTCGATCGACCTGGTCCATGAATTACTGGAGTTCATGCAGTCTGCAGGAAGGTCGGTCGACTCAAAATATAGGTCGGTCGACCTGCCCGTCCGTCACAGCATGTTCGTTTCTTCCTCGGGAATCGTGCACCAATCTTGGTTACTTGAGTGGCACTGCTGGCCACCAAAACCTCCCAGCTTACGCTGGTTTGGGGAGGTTTTTCACGCGCTTTATAACCCAGTGAGTTCCTTCCAGTTTTTCCTTAGTTTTTATTTACTTGTACCTTTCTTTTAATTTTCTGAAACCTTTACTTAGGCTAATGCACAATGGGGACATTGTGCGGGTTGGTTTGGGGAATGGTTTTGTGTCACATGCATTGCATTCCGTCACACGTTTATTGCATTTCCGCATTGCATTGTTTTTCTTTATTTCTCTTGCATATACAAAAGAAAAAAAAATACAAAAAAAATGAAAAAATTTCAAAAATTGAAAAAAAAAAAATGCACGTTTATTTCAGCATATAGGTCGAGTCGGAACGAGAGTATTTCAAGGATGATCTTTGCTATCTTACATGTTTATGCCTTTACCTTGCCTTGTCAACTTGTTTTAGTATGAAAGTCTTTTGCGTATCTACGAGTTTTTGTTAACTTGCATATCTTGAGACTTGACTTATACCTTGGCAACCTACTATACATTCTAAGTTTTAGAGCTTATTTCCTGGTTTCATTCTTAAACCAGTTGTCTAGGATGTGAGTAGTACTCCCCTTGGAACATGTTACATCAATATGCATAAACATGAACTTGAAATTGCTATATACTTGTTTTACTATCTCGTTTTGTGAGTCTTGGTACGTGCATTTGGGATCCCTTTTCTCATATTTACCTATAAGCCTTACATAGCCAAAATTGCCTTTTTACTCCCCCAAAACTACATCCCATACTTAGCCTACCTTTCCAAGCTAGTATTTGTGGTCTTTGGTCTATCTTGAGGCATCTTGGTTTGTATGCTATCTTGAGCAAGAAGAGAAATGAAAGAAAGCAAGAAAAGAAAAAGAACAGAAAAATTCAGAAAAAGAAGGAAAGAAAAGAAAAAAACGAAAAGAATCAAAAAGTACAGGAAATGGGTCGACCGACAACCATTATAGGTCGGCCGACCGACTGAAAAGTTTAAATTCAAAATTTCGTTCACAAAGATTCCTTAATTTTATTTGTTATCACTCCCGTACTTCATTCAAAATATTTGGGAGTCCTTTCTTATATATAATGTGAGTTGTGCTACAAAAGAGCACTTTCTTAATATCAAAAAGTTGTGGAATATGTTGTTGGGAATCGATTTTACTAGCTTGGCTACTAACCCCACAAATCCAAAAACATCTTAACCACTTTTTACCTTTTACCTCACATATCTTTCATTACCCCAATTGCATGTATCCAAGTCACTTGATGAGTGTGTTCATACATAGTTGTAGAATTCTTGTTCATGTTAGATTGCAGGCATGTTTCCATGGGTCGCAGTTAGGTGAGTGTCACTACAAAATACTTCTTTCTATCTTTTACATATACTCACCTTTTGCTTCATGAGTGTCTCGAGCGTACCGCGAGAGTCCATGGTAATAAGTCTCTATAGTCTCTAGTTTGCAAGTTTGACGACACCATAACTCGTTTGCATGATTTAAATGCTTTCTCATTTTGTACTTAGCATTAGTTTTGGCTAACATGTAAATTTTGCTCTGAGATTGAAATCGTTCCATTAGTTAAGATCGAGTCTTTTTCTTGCTTGGGGGCAAGCAAGGTTTGGTTTGGGGAATTTGATGCGTGTCTATTTTATGATGTTTTACATCTATTTTTACACGCATTCGGTCGCTCATTTACTATGTTTTAGCCCTTATTTCCCAACAATTGTGCACTTTCGTATTTTTATGCACTTTTGCAGATTTGTGCGGAAAAAGGACAATTTTACACCAAACTTATGCCCTTGAGATTTTCAGCATAAATAAGGAACGAAGAAAGTCAACTAGAATCACTAATCACGAACCAAAGGTCAAACCGAGGCAAATCAAAGCAATCTAACGCGGAAATGGGTCGACCGACCTATTACTTGGGTCGGCCGACCAGATATCTGTTATGAAAGCCCAGAATTTTCCTGAAGCCCGTAAAAGAGGTCGACCGACCCACATAGTAGGTCGACCGACCTCAGCGCAGCCCAGAAGTTTTTCAGAAGTCCATTAGAAGTGTTGGAGTCTTTAGGAAACTCCTAATTGCCGCCCTATATAAACTAATCTTTCGTTTAGGGTTAATCATCGAGTTCTACATTCAGAATTATTCAGCTTTATTTAGTTTTATTCCGTCTCTTAGTTTAATTACAATCTTTCAATATTCTCAAGCACTTTAGTTGTTCATCAATCATTCAAGCATTCAATAAAATTTGTTCCTTTCCATCTTAATTTAAATTTATGGTAATTCTTCCTTAATTTAGTTCTATTATTGTTCTTAGTATTATCGCATTCGGGTTAAGTTAGAATCCCAAAGCTTTATCGTAAATTGCATGTTTAGATTGATAATTGTTATGATTGCCATGTTTATCCCTGTTTTTATTGTTGTTTCGATAATCATGCGTAGCTAAATACATATGTTAGGATGTAGGGGATGAATATGGGTAGGTAATATAAGTCCGAGACCGACCTGTAGCAGGGCCGTGGTCGGCCGACTCACATAATGGGTCGGTCGACCAGGGCGGTGGTCGGCCGACTGGGCTAGCCGGTCGGTCGACCCACTCGCATATGTTTTCTGTTCCGTTTTAGTTCGTAGACTATAGTACCCTACAATGAGACTGAAAGGAGACTTGTAGGATGTTAGTAATGACCTACCCAAGATTGAGAGATACGGGAAGGGCATTGGTTTACACCTTAAGACGGCTAGGTTACTCAAGACTGAAAGGTATGTGACCTAGAATTTAGGAATCACCCTTATTGTTGACACCCAATAATTGTGAGACCTAGCAACTAATAGCATAGGCCGAAAGGAGCTATTAGGTACCATAGACCGAAAGGATATGTTACACCCCTTACGCGACTGCAATACATGTTAACCTTAGGATTTATATTACCTTAGCTATTTATTACCCAATCATCCTAGCATCTCTTTTATCATAGTTCTAATCTCATCTTTATTTACTTGTTTTATTTTTATCTTAACAACCAAATCAACCCCTAATTTTGTGACTTTAAACATTAGCATCAAACAATAAACATTCCCCACCTCCTTGTGGTTCGACCCTGACTTTCACTATCTATAGTTTAAGTTTAGGAATTATAAATCTTATCTTTGACACCCCTCAACGACGGGTATCAAATTTTGGCGCCGTTGTCGGGGAGGTGACGCCAGTGTTTATTGTTTATTGTTTTTGTTTCTTTTGTTTAAGGAACTTTTGTTCCTTAAACCTTCTCACTTTTTTCTTCTAGTTTCCATCTTATGCGCAGGTCAGTCCAAGGAGAACTCCTACCACTTGACCACGAGCTTGAGAGGACCATAAGAGAAAAGAGGAAGCATCTTTTAGCGAGTAAGGAAGGAGGTTCACCATCTTCCTTATTCCAAGAGGACATCTTTGAACACCCACCATTACCATCTTCACCAAAAACACCAACTTCACAACCAAATTCACCCAACAATCCACCTTCACCAAAAACACCATCTTATACCTACTTGCAAGTTTTCCCAAAAGAAGAACAAAACATGATAGAGGAAGCTACTATTGCCAGTCACTCCATGCCTCAGGCAAAGGACCTATACAAAGGGTTCACTTTACCTGCAGGCACTGGGAAGCCATTCGAGGCCAAGCCTGCCTATATTACTATGGTTGAGAGAAACCAATTTGGAGGCTCGGCCAATGAGGATGCTGAAAGCACATTGAAATCTTTACAGATTACATATGCTCTATTGCACCCCCAGAAGGAGTGACACAGGACCAGATTAAACAAACCATGTTTATCTTCTCTCTTAGGGATTCTGCAAGGGAATGGTACATAGACCTGGACCGCACTGCTGCGGGAGTCACAGATTGGAATACCCTAGCCTTAGCATTCTACAGAAAATACTACTCTGCATCCAAGACAAATGCTTTAAGGGCGCAGATTAAAAATTTCAAGCAGGGGCCCAATGAGGATTTTAGTGAGGCTTGGAATAGGTTCAAGAGACTTGTTCGATCCATACCACACCATGGATTCGAACAATGGTTTCTTTGTAACCAGTTCTATAATGGCCTCTACGATGACAACAGGGCCTATTTAGATGCTGCGGCCAATGGAAGATTCCAGGACAATTCCGGAGAGACTAAGGGTCTCAAGTTAATAGAGGATGTTGCTGTGCACCGTGCTGAACATGGAACTTCCCGAGGTAATCAAAGGAAAGCTGAGTATAACGTGGCTGCTATTGACGCCTTGATGGCCAAGTTAGAGAAGCTAGAGAGTGGTGGGAAGTTAGACATAGGGAGCGGGAGCAAATGAGGTATGTATCAGGTGAATGCCGTTCAAGACGGACCCTTTGCTTGTGAGAGGTGCGGTGGAGAGGGGCATGTGTCAAAATTTTGCACCTCATCTAATGAGACATGTGCCGCCTTTCAGCATTATAGAGGGAACAACTTTTATGACTCGAATAACAATAATGTCCATCCCAACATGAGGTGGACAAGCCAGAATGTTCTCAACCCACAACACCTGCAACCTCAGCAAAATCCCAAATACACCCCCCCACATAAGTAGGGTTTCCAAAAACCACCCTTCAACCCTCAACCACCTTAAAACCCACCACCCAACACAGATGCTCTTATCCTGAATCTCATTGGGTTGGTCCAGAAGGAATCTCAGGCTAGGGAAGCGGGGATGAAGATGTTAGAATCTCAGATTGCTCAAATCGCGAGCAAGAACGATACCAGGGCTCCGGGTCAACTTCCGACCAAGACGGACCAGAAAAAAGAGACTCTAAACATCATATCCTTAAGAAGTGGGGCTAAGGTGGGAGGCGAGAAGCAAAAAGGAAAACAGCCGAAGCCGATTGACAGCGAGAAAGGTCGACCGACCCAGGAGCCAGGTCGACCGACCTCTGAGCAGAGTCTAGAAAATCCCGCTGTACAGGAAACAGGTCGATCGACCGAGGAAGAGGGTCGACCGACCCCCGATGCAGAACAAGAAGCTGCCTTTCGTCCCGAATTGCCAAACAACTTAAGAGATTTTCTTTTTCGGGGTGACAAGACCCCTGGATTTCTGAGAAGGGCTGCAAATACTGACTCTTCAGTCCCTCCTTTCCCGGAGAGACTCATACCTACAAAGGAACAGGTATCTTTTGACAAATTCAAAGACGTAATTCGTTCATTAAATGTTCAAGTTCCGTTTTTAGAATTAGTTCAGCAGGTTCCTGCTTATCTTAATTTTATGAGACAACTTTTGTCAAGAAAGCGGTCTTTAGATAAAGTCGATTCAGTTGCCCTAACTGAGGAGTCCTCCAGCTTCCTATCACATGTCATTGCCCCTCATAAGCTGGAGGATCCTGGAAGTTTTTCTGTCCCCTGCAATATAGGAACTTTCCCTGTGAAAAAGGCCCTATGCGACTTAGGAGCTAGTATCAGTGTTATGCCCCTTAGTGTAGCCTTAAAACTTGGAATGACCAACTTTGCTGTAACTAGTATGACTGTCCAGATGGGGGACCGTACGTCTATGGAACCCGTAGGGGTGCTGGAAAACATCCCTGTGCGTATAGACAGGTTTTTCTTCCCTGTAGACTTCGTAGTTTTGAACATCCCTGAGGATGCCCATATACCCATAATACTAGGAAGACCTTTCCTCCATACTGCGGGAGCCATCATAGATGTGGGCACTGCGACTTTAACTTTCAAAGTAGGAAAGCATTCCATTATTTATGGCCTATCTTATAGGAAAAAGGATGCTATGACCCCTATTACCTGTAATGATATTGCTTCTGAAAAGAAGTACAAGGTCATCACTACTTCTCCTATTTTATTGCCTACTCCTATACCTGTTTTTACACCTCCGCCCCAAATTGGCAGCAATATGGAGGATATTTCTATTGTAACTAGTGCAGGAGTTGGTTTGGGGAAACCCAAAATAAAGGAGACAACCGTACAAAGAGGAGGAATGGGATTCTTAAGCTACAAGGAAGATGAAGAACCACATAAGAAGGATAAAGAGGACAAAGAAAAGAGAGGACAAGCTCAAGAGAAGAGCCCGTCGCATATGCTTTGCGGCGGAGAGGAGATGTGTTTTGCTATTCAAGCAAACACTGTGGAGACTACGGCATGTCGTCAAAAGCCGTGGTCGGAGATATTCCGCATCTTTAGCGGATAGTTGTTTCAATTTTCAGTTTTTAAGACAATTTACTTTTATTGTTGAGACTTTTTAAGTTTGCTTTTAGTTTTAGAACTTTTTCCGTTGTGCTTGAGTAGTTAGGATTTTGGACATGTTTTTGGCATCTCGCGCATTTGTTGGATATATATATAAATACTTTTTCAGGTTTTACGAAGAAACGAAGACCGCTGTGCAGCAGAGGGGTCGACCGACCTGAAATATGGGTCGATCGACCTGGTCCCTGAATTACTGGAGTTCCTGCAGTCTGCAGGAAGGTCGGTCGACTCAAAATATAGGTCGGTCGACCTGCCCGTCCGTCACAGAATGTTCGTTTCTTCCTCGGGAATCGTGCACCAATCTTGGTTACTTGAGTGGCACTGTTGGCCACCAAAACCTCCCAGCTTACGCTGGTTTGGGGAGGTTTTTCACGCGCTTTATAACCCAGTGAGTTCCTTCCAGTTTTTCCTCAGTTTTTATTTACTTGTACCTTTCTTTTAATTTTCTGAAACCTTTACTTAGGCTAATGCACAATGGGGACATTGTGCGGGTTGGTTTGGGGAATGGTTTCGTGTCACATGCATTGCATTCCGTCACACGTTTATTGCATTTCCGCATTGCATTGTTTTTCTTTATTTCTCTTGCATATACAAAAGAAAAAAAATACAAAAATTTCAAAAATTCAAAAAAAAAAATGCACGTTTATTTCAGCATATAGGTCGAGTCGGAACGAGAGTATTTCAAGGATGATCTTTGCTATCTTACATGTTTATGCCTTTACCTTGCCTTGTCAACTTGTTTTAGTATGAAAGTCTTTTGCGTATCTACGAGTTTTTGTTAACTTGCATATCTTGAGACTTGACTTATACCTTGGCAACCTACTATACATTCTAAGTTTTAGAGGTTATTTCCTGGTTTCATTCTTAAACCAGTTGTCTAGGATGTGAGTAGTACTCCCCTTGGAACATGTTACATCAATATGCATAAACATGAACTTGAAATTGCTATATACTTGTTTTACTATCTCGTTTTGTGAGTCTTGGTACGTGCATTTGGGATCCCTTTTCTCATATTTACCTATAAGCCTTACATAGCCAAAATTGCCTTTTTACTCCCCCAAAACTACATCCCATACTTAGCCTACCTTTCCAAGCTAGTATTTGGGGTCTTTGGTCTATCTTGAGGCATCTTGGTTTGTATGCTATCTTGAGCAAGAAGAGAAAAGAAAGAAAGCAAGAAAAGAAAAAGAACAGAAAAATTCAGAAAAAGAAGGAAAGAAAAGAAAAAAAACGAAAAGAGTCAAAAAGTACAGGAAATGGGTCGACCGACAACCATTATAGGTCGGCCGACCGACTGAAAAGTTTAAATTCAAAATTTCGTTCACAAAGATTCCTTAATTTTATTTGTTATCACTCCCGTACTTCATTCAAAATATTTAGGAGTCCTTTCTTATATATAATGTGAGTTGTGCTACAAAAGAGCACTTTCTTAATATCAAAAAGTTGTGGAATATGTTGTTGGGAATCGGTTTTACTAGCTTGACTACTAACCCCACAAATCCAAAAACATCTTAACCACTTTTTACCTTTTACCTCATATATCTTTCATTACCCCAATTGCATGTATCCGAGTCACTTGATGAGTGTGTTCATACATAGTTGTAGAATTCTTGTTCATGTTAGATTGCAGGCATGTTTCCATGGGTCGCAGTTACGTGAGTGTCACTACAAAATACTTCTTTCTATCTTTTACATATACTCACCTTTTGCTTCATGAGTGTCTCGAGCGTACCGCGAGAGTCCATGGTAATAAGTCTCTATAGTCTCTAGTTTGCAAGTTTGATGACACCATCACTCGTTTGCATGATTTAAATGCTTTCTCATTTTGTACTTAGCATTAGTTTTGGCTAACATGTAAATTTCGCTCTGAGATTGAAATCGTTGCATTAGTTAAGATCGAGTCTATTTCTTGCTTGGGGGCAAGCAAGGTTTGGTTTGGAGAATTTGATGCGTGTCTATTTTATGATGTTTTACATCTATTTTTACACGCATTCGGTCGCTCATTTACTATGTTTTAGCCCTTATTTCCCAACAATTGTGCACTTTCGTATTTTTATGCACTTTTGCAGATTTGTGCGGAAAAAGGACAATTTTACACCAAACTTATGCCCTCGAGATTTTCAGCATAGTTTTTCAGAAGTCCATTAGAAGTGTTGGAGTCTTTAGGAAACTCCTAATTGCCGCCCTATATAAACTAATCTTTCGTTTAGGGTTAATCATCGAGTTCTACATTCAGAATTATTCAGCTTTATTTAGTTTTATTCCGTCTCTTAGTTTAATTACAATCTTTCAATATTCTCAAGCACTTTAGTTGTTCATCAATCATTCAAGCATTCAATAAAGTTTGTTCCTTTCCATCTTAATTCAAATTTCTGGTAATTCTTCCTTAATTTAGTTCTATTATTGTTCTTAGTATTATCGCATTCGGTTTAAGTTAGAATCCCAAAGCTTTATCGTAAATTGCATGTTTAGATTGATAATTGTTATGATTGCCATGTTTATCCCTGTTTTTATTGTTGTTTCGATAATCATGCGTAGCTAAATACATATGTTAGGATGTAGGGGATGAATATGCGTAGGTAATATAAGTCCGAGACCGACCTATAGCAGGGCCGTGGTCGGCCGACTCACATAATGGGTCGGTCGACCAGGGCGGTGGTCGGCCGACTGGGCTAGCCGGTCGGTCGACCCACTCGTGTATGTTTTCTGTTCCGTTTTAGTTCGTAGACTATAGTACCCTACAATGAGACTGAAAGGATCGGAGACTTGTAGGATGTTAGTAATGACCTGAAAGGTTTAACTAGTTGCTCATAAACTAATATTAGTCATACTAACAAAACCTTTAATTAACTCTTTAATTAACAAAAGAATAAACTCGTTTATAAGATCTTATGCATGCTACTATATGCGGAAAGAGGAGAAAATGAACCCTTACACACGGTCCAATAATATGCAAGGATGATCCTCCGAGTACCCAAAATAGAATACCTCATTCGGATGCACCAAGACAACCCCTCAAAAGAACCGAAACCTTTGTTTGTGCTAGACTAGGAATCGATTTCTTCCTTAACCTTATTCTAATCTCACTAATTAGAATAATATTTGAATACTACTTTTAGTATAATTTTTATTATCTTATAATAAGTATTAGAGGTTAAAATAATTTCTCCTTGCTTGGTGATTTTCGGCTAGGGCAAGAAGAAGAAGGAATGCATGTGATATATCATATATATATATCTACCCTAAGCATGCTCATTTGAATTAAGACCATTTAATTAGCTTAAGCATGCAACATAGGGTGAAGGGGAGCCGGCCATAGGGAGTGTCAAAGAGGGAACAATTGCATTCTCAAGACACTAGGGTGGTTACTAGGTTAGTGTTCTCAAGGCACATGTCTAACATATGATTATAGTGTATTTAACACACTAATCACCCATGCCACCATCACCTCTTAACCGTCCCAATTAGTCCATAATATGGACTTCATTTTACAATTTGTCAAATGTACAATTTGTATAAAGTGTGACATCTTATATGTCATTAAGATATAAAATACTTTAGTACATTTAGAACATATAAATATTTTATCCTATAAATATTGTACATAATTAAATAAATCATATTTATTCAATTAATAAGTAATTCGAAATTACTTATGTAAAATGATCATTTATCGTCAATACGATTTACAACCTTTGTATTAATTTCATCCCAATTCATTCTAATAACGATATGATAAAATATCGTTTAATGTTTAACAATTGACACGTTTCAATTTTAAACATAAATCTTACATTAAGTTTTAACCTCTAATTTCTCGATACACGAGTTTAAGGAATATGATCAAATCGTATCAATATACATTTGATCATTTTATTAATTAAGGGAATTGTCCTAAAGGTGTGACCTAAAGGGATCAACTGACCATCACCGTCATACGACAGTAATGTCAAACTCTAGCTAGCCAATCATTACTGATTAATGTTGGTCAGTTGACTAATAATTCGTATCATCCCTTGCGCATTCTCGTTATGAGATTTAATTACGTGATCGCACTATTGTTGAGGACACATTTCCCAACAATCTCCCACTTGTCCTCGACAAGTGTGCGTCACCAATTCTCTTGTCCTATTACAATCTCCCACTCAATGCAAGATGTCTCTCTGAGGTCGTACTTGCATTCGATCATATCATGAGTGGTTTCCTCGATCTGGAGAATAACTGTCTGACCAGAATTATCTACCATAGATACCTTCCGAGCGTGGCCACGCATTTCAGTTAATTTCTCCTCGAGTGGCCCTGAGATTTGAACAACCCTGACAAGGGGTGGACAATTTCTATCGCACTACTTCCTTCAACTAGTCACAGTTAGTCACAACCCAAAACAATCCCATTTGACTCCAGTTACGAAAAGTCGTAGAGAATGGATCAAAGTTATGCCTAAACTGTACCATCTTGGGAGAGTAGTCTTTAGTCTAAGAATTGACTCACAAGAATACTATAGCAGCTCTTGCCACGACCCGGCTATAAAATTTCCAGAACTCTATAAGCGGTCACATTGCCCGACAGAGTGTCTCTTACAGTCTGCCTATGTGATCGACTAGTCATCACATATGACTCTATGGCACTTGAACTTGCCATCAATCGCCTCACACTCTATTCGCTTTGAGACGTCACCTCATGTAAGCGGCTAGGGGCTATACTAAGTCAATCCAGTTCACTTATGGGGTTCAATATTGTCTCATACAACCCATTTGGATTTTGACAAAGTGTCTTTCATTTTGAGTTAATCATAACTCAAATGATGTTGTCATGCAACAATAGTCAACACTATTACATTGCATGTGATGCACAATCATCTATTTGCATTAGTGTTTTGCGAATAATCCTTTATTCATAATTTGCAAAACTTACAAATTTTGGTCTCCTTTATGCTCATATTATCCCGTATAATATGATTCTATTTGAGTACATATCTAGAACTCTTTCTAGATTTTGAGTTTCCTTTCCGGAGGAAAGCTCCCACTGTTATCTTATAACTTGTGACATATCGATATACTGAAGGGACTAAAGAATCACTCTCTTTAGTCACTTATGTACTGAAATCTATATTGTAGTCTTTTAGTGATCTCATCACTCTTACTATTTTCAAACATCTCGGCTATTTTATAATGGTTTCATTGATCGTTATGAATAATGAATCCAACCTTTTAACTTCTAGTGGGCGACCTTTTATTATCCATATAATAAACCTTCCCGTAAAGCTCCATCATCATATGATACAAATTATTTTATTCATCTAAATTGAGTACCTCTTATTCTTTACTCTTAAAGAATCACCCATTCTCTCAAAATGGTAGGTTTCAATTCTTTGATGAATATCGCTCCCACTAAAATCAATATTACTCGATCTTCTTAAATGAACCTTTCATTTCTCGCATGTTAAATTATTACTTGAATCATTATCACAATCACTATCTGTTTCCATTCAATCAATCATTACCTTCTTATCATGTCTTCGTTTCCTTGAGACGAAAATGACATGATAATTTCTTTATAACTACATTTGAGAGGTTTGAGATGATTTCTTCTCTTTTATCTTATAAACTTAGAAAAATCATTTATTAAGGAACCGTTTTCCTACCGATTTCATACGGGGTTTCAAGTTTCCTCTCTATGAAACAATGAACACAAAGAACCTTTCTTCGAGTGTCCTCCCGTAGTTTCTTCAGTGTCCTCTCGTAGTTTCTTCAAATCATTTAGGGCTCTTCTTAAGACTCCCAAGTAAGAATCTTCTCTAAGATCCTTCCTTTATTTTCATCATTGGTTTGCGAGCGAAATATTTTCTCCCACTCTATCCTTCTAACAATAACCTTTATTCGTTTAAGGATAGCTATTTCGATTAACCAATGTATCTGAAT
Organism: Silene conica; assembly: GCA_029255685.2. Classification (NCBI taxonomy): domain Eukaryota; kingdom Viridiplantae; phylum Streptophyta; class Magnoliopsida; order Caryophyllales; family Caryophyllaceae; genus Silene; species Silene conica. Next base: position 9,039,138 of record CM055314.2, read on the forward strand.
GTTTGAAGTTTGATAGGTGTGATGAATACATTCTCATTTTCACTTAAAATGAAAATCTTATAATGAACTGATATAGTCTCATTTTGATTGAATTTATCTCATGGGGTGTAGTTCTCCGTTTTAATCAACTCTTTGATTATATTATATTGATCGTATCAATAGTTTGTTGCGTGATTAAATCACCATTATTCATGTTTAAACAAGGAATGCAATTTATTTGAGAAATCAAAACATTGATTAAGAACAAAAGTAGTGACTCGGGTTGAAAACCAAGTCACTAATATCCAAGATTACAACCATTGTTTTAGGATTTTAATCCTTGTCTTACAAGAAAATAAATTGTTTCATAAATAAATGCAAAACATGAAAGAAGACGATATGAAAAATTAGAGGCTAGCTCTTCACGTCTTCGATCAATTTGGATGCTACCATAGCCATCCAAGTAAGGAACTTCAAGCTTCCTTCTCCTTGCCCTTATCATTATTCGGGGGTGGCCCTTTAAAACAATTAAAAAGGGTAAACATCAACACATTTGTATCACTATACATAAGTTGATAAATGACATGAATTATACACGAGAATTATTACCTACGGCGGTTGCCTTCCCATTTTTGAGATCGCTTAAGTATTTGGGGCAATTTCTCTTCCAATGACCGATCCTCGTGCAATAATGGCATTTGTCTTGCTCTTTTGAAGACGAGGTTGAAGCGCCTTTCGAAAAGGTCTTTTCTTTGGTCGCCTTGGGCTTGAACGTTTTCTTGCCCTTGCCTTTAGAGGCATTCCTTTTGAAGCTCGTTTTCCCTTTCTTTTCGATGTTCAAAACATCCTTGGTGGAACTTTCATGAAGTCCCATGTCCCTTTCGGCTTGGACTAGCATCTTATGCAACTCTTCCAACGTGGTCTCTTGGTTTCGCATATTGAAATTCACCCGGAATTGAGCATACGCCTTAACCTTATTGAGCGAGTGAAGAACTCGGTCAATAATTAGAGAGTCGGGAACATCAACATTTTGAGCTTTTAGTGTCTCCGCGAGCTCAACAAGTTTGAGCACATGAGGGCTTATCTTTTGCCCTTCCTTGAATGTAATGTGAAAGAAGGCGGAAGCCGCCTCATATTGAATCACTCTAGGAGTTTGCGAAAACATGGTCGCAAGCTTGGTGTATATCTCATACGATGTGGTCAACTTAATCATACTCCTTTGGAGATCCGGCTCCATGGAGAAGATGAGCACATTTTTAAGAGCGGAGGACTCTTTCATGTAGGCTTCATAGGCCTCACGAGTTTGGACCGACGAACGAGCGGTCGGAGCGGTCGGAGCGGCTTCGGATAGGTAACGACTCTTATCGTCACCTTGAGCGGCCAAAAGCAATTGCGCATCCCAATCCTTAAAATTGGAACCATGCTTATCGAGTTTACAACGATCCATAAAGGATCGAAGCCATGATACGTTAGTGAGAGGTGGAGCGTTGGTTGCCATTCGATGTTTGTTGAAAATTAAACTACAATAATAAAAGGAAAACAACATCATTTTAAATTCATAATTTAAACTATAACTTTTAACAAGTTTAGTTATATATTTACTTAATGATCTCTTACCCAATTAAGTAAACAATCCCGAGACCCAAACCTATACTAATCCGGGCACGGTGTAGCCGATTCAACCCGTATTGGTATAATTTGGTGGATTAACTCTTTAATCGGTTCTACTCTTAGAACTCTCGGTCGACAATTTTCTTAAAATTATCTTTAGCCCGAACTTATTGAAACTACGGTTACGAATACTTTCGTTGAGATCAACCAAATTTCAAGGTGTAATCTTATTACCCCACTTACCCAACGTGACAATTTTAGTACCCCGGTGTAGCCGAGCCTACGTCCTTGTGAAGAAGGGATTCATGGGTCCGTACTTTTTGGTAAGGCTAAGTCTCAATGTTTATATGTAAGAGATCTAGTCAAATTATTATCTATCTCCGTATAAGTGAACTAAGTCGGTGAATTATCGATAAAATAAAAGACTAGGTCGACTAGGTCGAAACATGCATGATACGATGTATGACGATTTGGCTATGCATGCAAACATATAAAAAGCAAAAATAAAAGCATAAATAAACCCTAGTATGGCCTTTCCTAGAAAAGAAATAACAAAGTACAAATTCGGAAACCAACTCCTTTGGTCCCTTGAACTTCACGCGGCACGCACTTCGAGGTAAACACCGTCTTGTCGGAACTCCTTTCCGAATGGCACCGTCTTCAAGGAACTCCGGATTTTACAAATATTACAACTTTTCTAGTCTACTTTATACATTATAAAATAGAAATAAAATTACAATTGGGTGATACGAGATCACAAAATTACAACCGAATCGGTAACCCCTTACATTACGGGAAATACCGATTTAAAACTAAGGCCATACTAAGTAAATTACATAATTCCCAAAATTACGTAAAAATAAATCATGACATTCATAATATAAAATATGCAATGCTTATATAAATATGAATTAACATGCAAATCCTAAGCCAAATCGTCCTATTTAAAAACACTTATTTAAATAGTTAACGTAAACCTTGGTTTATGGAATCGCGTGTTTTAACGTTTAACAACACTATGCATTATATGAAACGGTTTTCATCCTTAAGTTAATCATCCTAACTCTTATAGGATTCAAAATTTAGTCTTACTCAAACTTTGAACATGACTTAACTTAAAATATTTCAATATTGATCGGTATTACTCGGTTTTACGGGAAAAATAATATAAAACTCAAAAGAGTCATAAAATTTCGAAATTCAAAATTCAAATTTTGAAAAATCCAGAATGTTCTTAAAATTTTCAGAAACTTAAAATATTAGTATTTATACGGTTTTAACATTATTTCGAAAATAACACGTAAAACGAGCATTTTAAGTCGGAAAATTCAATAATTAACTTCATAAATGCAAATTAAATACTAATAATATTTTTATACCTTCCAAAACATTTTAAGAACACAAGATGGATAGAAAATTAAATGGCACATTGCCCCATAGCCGAAATTTTAAATGCATGACTCTTTTTATTTAATTTTAAATGCTACTTTTAACAAATTAAAATAAAATCAAATAAAATCAAATCTGAAACTTCTGGCTCCCAAGATAATTTTCATGATGAACATATCATATATGACTAATATGGGTTACATTTTTCGGCCATTTTTAACAACATTTGTAAATTTTAATGATTTACGTCATATATCGTACGATTTTAACTCTTAAAATTATTTCTCAAGCATAAAATAAGATAAAATTCTCGAAAATTTTATACATGCTGGAAATAATATATATGACATCGTGTTAAATTTTTATGGCCAAATTCCAACTTAAACTATTAAAGTCGAAATAATGTCACTAATTACCCGATTTTTACATTAAAAATCTATAATATTGCAATATTTGAGATAAATTTCTGGAAAATTCAACATAAATTTTAAATATTTCATGTGACATCCTCATAAATATTTATAGTCAAATTCATAATATAACTATTTTAACCCATTTTTATTCATCTTATTGCATTTTAACCATTAAAATCCATATCACACGATTTAAAGGTCCATAATTTACGAAAATTCATATTCATATTATAGAAAATACATGTGATATCATACTGAAAAATCTCGGGCAGAAGCTTATTTTAACTATTTTTCCCAAAATAAACATTTTTAACCATTAAAATCAATAAAATCCGAGATTTAAGTACCAATAAACAATATTCATGCAAAATATATTCAAAATATTCTAAAACATTTTAGAAAACAGTAGGTATCATGCTAAATAAATTTCGTGCATATCATATATCAAAACGAAAATTCCATATTTTATTTATGTTATCTCTATAACTCCGTAAAAACGTAAACGGAAAGCATGCAAACAACCTATTGCTCTGATACCAATTGAAAGGTTTAACTAGTTGCTCAAAAACTAATATTAGTCATACTAACAAAACCTTTAATTAACTCTTTAATTAACAAAAGAATAAACTCGTTTATAAGATCTTATGCATGCTACTATATGCGGAAAGAGGAGAAAATGAACCCTTACACACGGTCCAATAATATGCAAGGATGATCCTCCGAGTACCCAAAATAGAATACCTCCTTCGGATGCACCAAGACAACCCCTCAAAAGAACCGAAACCTTTGTTTGTGCTAGACTAGGAATCGATTTCTTCCTTAAACTTATTCTAATCTCACTAATTAGAATAATATTTGAATACTACTTTTAGTATAATTTTTATTATCTTATAATAAGTATTAGAGGTTAAAATAATTTCTCCTTGCTTGGTGATTTTCGGCTAGGGCAAGAAGAAGAAGGAATGCATGTGATATATCATATATATATCTACCCTAAGCATGCTCATTTGAATTAAGACCATTTAATTAGCTTAAGCATGCAACATAGGGTGAAGGGGAGCCGGCCATAGGGAGTGTCAAAGAGGGAACAATTGCATTCTCAAGACACTAGGGTGGTTACTAGGTTAGTGTTCTCAAGGCACATGTCTAACATATGATTATAGTGTATTTAACACACTAATCACCCATGCCACCATCACCTCTTAACCGTCCCAATTAGTCCATAATATGGACTTCATTTTACAATTTGTCAAATGTACAATTTGTATAAAGTGTGACATCTTATATGTCATTAAGATATAAAATACTTTAGTACATTTAGAACATATAAATATTTTATCCTATAAATATTGTACATAATTAAATAAATCATATTTATTCAATTAATAAGTAATTCGAAATTACTTATGTAAAATGATCATTTATCGTCAATACGATTTACAACCTTTGTATTAATTTCATCCCAATTCATTCTAATAACGATATGATAAAATATCGTTTAATGTTTAACAATTGACACGTTTCAATTTTAAACATAAATCTTACATTAAGTTTTAACCTCTAATTTCTCGATACACGAGTTTAAGGAATATGATCAAATCGTATCAATATACATTTGATCATTTTATTAATTAAGGGAATTGTCCTAAAGGTGTGACCTAAAGGGATCAACTGACCATCACCGTCATACGACAGTAATGTCAAACTCTAGCTAGCCAATCATTACTGATTAATGTTGGTCAGTTGACTAATAATTCGTATCATCCCTTGCGCATTCTCGTTATGAGATTTAATTACGTGATCGCACTATTGTTGAGGACACATTTCCCAACATGACCTACCCAAGATTGAGAGATACGGGAAGGGCATTGGTTTACACCTTAAGACGGCTAGGTTACTCAAGACTGAAAGGTATGTGACCTAGAATTTAGGAATCATCCTTATTGTTGACACCCAATAATTGTGAGACCTAGGAACTAATAGCATAGGCCGAAAGGAGCTATTAGGTACCATAGACCGAAAGGATATGTTACACCCCTTACGCGACTGCAATACATATTAACCTTAGGATTTATATTACCTTAGCTATTTATTACCCAATCATCCTAGCATCTCTTTTATCATAGTTTTAGTCTCATCTTTATTTACTTGTTTTATTTTTATCTTTATCTTAGACTTAGTAACAACCAAATCAACCCCCTATTTTGTGACTTTAAACATTAGCATCAAACAATAAACATTCCCCACCTCTTTGTGGTTCGACCCTGACTTTCACTATCTATAGTTTAAGATTAGGAATTATAAATCTTATCTTTGACACCCCTCAACGACGGGTATCAACATATGCTCCATAGCGCCCCAGATGGAGTGACGCAGGATCAAATCAAAGAAACCATGTTTATCTTTTCCCTCTGAGACTCAGCGAGGGAATGGTATAGAGATTTAGACCGCACTGCTGCGGGAGTAACAGATTGGAACACATTGGCCTTAACTTTCTATCGGAAGTACTACTCTGCAGCTAAGACCAATGCCTTGAGAGCGCAGATAACCAGTTTCAAGCAAGGGCCTAATGAGGATTTTAGTGAGGCTTGAGACAGGTTCAAGAGACTTGTTCGATCCATACCCTATCATGGATTTGAACAATGGTTTCTTTGCAACCAGTTCTATAACAGCCTCTATGATGACAATAGAGCTTACTTGGACGCTGCAACTAATGGAAGGTTCCAAGATAATTCTGGGGAGACCAAGGGTCTCAAAATCATTGAAGATGTTGCTGTACACAGATCTGAACACGGGACTTCCCGTGGAAATCAAAGGAAGGCCGAATCTAATGTTGCGGCAATAGAGGCCTTGATGGCTAAGTTAGAAAAAATGGAGAGCGATGGAAAATTTGAGATGGGAAGTGCAAGTAAAGGTGGTATGTACCAGGTAAATGCCGTTCAAGACGGCCCCTTCAGTTGTGAAAGATGTGGTGGAGAGGGGCATGTGTCGAAGTTTTGTACCTCATCTAACGAGACATGTGCGGCCTTTCAACACTACCGTGGGAATACCATTTATTATCCCAATAATAATAATGTCCACCCCCACCTGAGGTGGACAAGCCAGAATGTTCTCAATCCACAACACCAACAACAACAACAAAACTCCACTTATATCCCTCCGCACAAGCAAAACTATCAAAACCCCCCTTTTGTCCCTCAACAACCTTCTAACCCACCACCGAATACGGATGCTCTCATCCAGAATCTCATTGGGTTAGTACAAAAGGAATCGCAGGCACGAGAGGCGGGTATGAAGATTTTAGAGTCCCAAATTGCTCAAATTGCAAGCAAGAATGATACTAGGGCTCCGGGTCAGCTTCTGACCAAGACGGACCAAAAGAAAGAAACTCTAAACAGCATATCATTAAGGAGTGGAGCTAAAGTAGGAGGTGAGAAGGTCGGTGGAGCAGAAAAAGAGAAGCAGCCGAAGACAAGCAACAACGAAGTAGGTCGACTGACCCAGGAGCCAGGTCGACCGACTACGACGCAGATTCCAGAAGTTGCTGGAACACAGGAATCAGGTCGACCGAACGAGGAGCAAGGTCGGCCGACCTCCGACGCTGAACAGAAGGACGCCTTCAGGCCTGAAATACCAGACAACCTAAGGGACTTCCTATTCAGGGGTGACAAGACCCCCAAGTTCTTGAGGAGGGCTGCCAATACTGAAAGTTCCGCCCCTCCTTATCCGGAGAGACTCATACCAACCAAGGAACAGGTATCATTTGATAAGTTTAAAGACGTAATTCGTTCATTGAATGTTCAAGTTCCGTTTTTAGAATTAGTTCAACAAGTTACTGCATATCTAAAATTTATGAGACAACTTTTATCACGAAAGCGGTCTCTAGATAAAGTTGAGTCGGTAGCCCTTACCGAAGAGTCCTCCAGTTTTCTATCCCATGTTATTGCCCCTCATAAGCTAGAGGACCCTGGGAGTTTTTCTGTACCTTGCAACATAGGGACCTTTCCTGTTAAAAAAGGCCTTATGTGACCTAGGGGCTAGCATTAGTGTCATGCCCTTGAGTGTAGCCTTAAAGCTAGGAATGACCAATTTTGCAGTAACTAGTATGACTGTCCAAATGGCCGACCGTACATCTATGGAACCCATAGGTGTTGGAGATTGTGTCCTCCACATGTAGTGTGATAACGTCATTGAACATACCCTTGTACGGACAAGTGGGAGATTGTTGGGGCTGGTGTCCTTGACAATTAAGTACAATGACTTATTAAATCTCTTTAAGGATCACAAGGGCATACTTCTGTATTATTACCAGTTGATCCACGTTTATCAATAACGGTTGGCTTGCTAGATAAGTTTGACGTTATTGTCATACGGATGGCGGTGATCAACTGGTCCCTATACGTCACACCTATAGGACACGTTTGAGAGATGTGAAGGTATGAAAATACAGTCACATTTTGCCGGATATGACTAAACGGTTAGTCAGAGGTATTGACTATTAAATTAGTCAATAAGATGTTGAGAATTATTATTTAATACGGATTAAATAATTTTAGCTAATACGGATTACAAGATTAATTCGTAAATTAAATATAAACGGTTATATTTAATTAAATATTATATTCGCAAATTAATATAAACAGTTATATTAATTTAGGTAATTATACAATATCGTATTTTATCAGACCATTATTAATATATCGACTGTATTAATAACTGATAACATGTTACGATTTATAAATTAAACCCGCGAATAAATAATAGCTAATTGGGTCGAATCACGCATTAGGATAAGGTAAGAGTGGAAAGCCCACTCCTACCCAAACCCTATATTCGGCCGGCCTCAGTTACAAAAGGAGGAGACTTCTCCTTTTGTCAACTACTCTTGTTGCACTGTAACATAATCTCAGGGTAAAATTAGGGTTTTGAGAGCATTCTTCTCCCATAAACCTTAGATCTCACATCTAAACTCAAATAGCTCTCCCTATATTGCAAGGCAATTGGAGAGGATTTCTAGCACACGCGGCCACGTCTCAAACTAAGTCTTGGGTGCAAGTTATAGGAGGGAATTTGCATTAATTCCTGTTCTTAGGCCTTTTACGCGAGGACTAAAGGTTGTACTTCTTTTCTCATGTTTTTAATCTTATGACGATATTCACAATTGCATATTTCATTATAATCCTGCAAATTTAGGGTGAATACGCGTTTTATTCCCCACAATAGGGGTGTTGGAAAACATCCCTGTGCGCATTGATAGGTTTTTCTTCCCAGTCGACTTTGTAGTTTTGGACATCCCTGAGGATGCCCATATACCTATTATACTAGGGAGACCATTCCTTCACACCGCGGGAGCCATCATTGATGTGGGTAGTGGGACATTAACCTTTAAGGTAGGGAAACATTCTATCATCTATGGTCTATCTTATAGGAAGAAGGATGCTATGACTCCTATTACTTGTAATGCTATTGCTTCTGAAAAGAAGTATAAGGTCATCACTACTTCCCCTACTTTGTTACCAACACCTATACATGTTTTTACACCTCAGCCCCATATTGGGAGCAATATGGAGGATGTTTCTGTTGTGACTAATGCACGAATTGGTTTGGGGAAACCCATGGTAAAGGACGTCATAGTGCAAAGAGGTGGACTAGGGATCCTGAGCTATAAGGAGGATGAGGATCCAGACATTGTTGATGAGGAGGACAAGAAGAGAAGAAGAGAAGAAAAAGAGAAGAGTCCATCGCATATGCTTTGCGACGGAGAGGAGACGTGTTTTGCCATTCAAACAAACACGGTAGAGACTACGGCATATTGCCAAAAGCCGTGGTCTGAGATTTTCCGCATCTTTAGCGGATAGTTGCTTCAGTTTTTAAGCTCCTAAGACAATCTATTTTTTGTTTTGTTGAGAATTTTTAATTTTGTTTGCTTTAAGAACAATTTTGCTTTTGTTGCGTAGTTAAGACATTTTAGACTTGGTTCTGGGATCTTGCGCATATGTTGGGCGCATGTATAATGATTTTTCAGGTTTGAGGAAGAATGACTTGGTTAATACAAGTTATTTCCGAAGAAAAGAAGGCCGCTGTACAGGAGAGGCGGTCGACCGACCAGTAACACCGGTCGGTCGACCAGACCCCTGCAGTTCCGAAATTCCTACAGTCTGCGGATTGGTCGGTCGACCAGAGAAGAAGGTCGGTCGACCTACTTACCTGTTACAGCGTGTTCGTATTTTCCTAGGGAAGCATGCAACCGTCATAAGTACTTGGAGTGGCACTGCTGGCCACCAAAACCTCCCAGCTTACGCTGGTTTGGGGAGGTTTTCTCATGCGCTTGAAAATCCAGTGAGTTCTTTCCTTTTCCCTTGGTTTTATTCCTTTTAGCATTTTCCCTTTTATTTTATGAAACCTTTAGTTAGGCTAATGCACAATGGGGAGATTGTGCGGGTTGGTTTGGGGAATGGTTTAGTCACATGCATTGTTCCATTGCATTTTGTCACACGTTTATTGCATTTCTGTCTTGCATTGCTCTTTTCTTTATTTTTCTTACCTATCATTGTTCTTTTCTTTATTTTTCTTACCTATACAAAAGAAATATCCAAAAAAATAGAAAAATTCAAAAATTTCCAAAAAATGCACGTTTATTTTAGCATATAGGTCGAGTCGGAACGAGAGTATTTCAAGGATGATCTTTGCTATCTTACATGTTTATGCCTTTGCCTTGCCTTGTCAACTTGTTTTAGTATGAGAGTCTTTTGCATATCTACGAGTTTTTGTCAATTTGTATATCTTGAGACTTGACTTATACCTTGGCAACCTACTATACATTCTGAGTTTTTAGAGCTTATTTCCTGGTTTCATTTTTAAACCAGTTGTCTAGGATGTGAGTAGTACTCCCCTTGGAACATGTTACATCAATATGCATAAACATGAACTTGAATTGCTATATACTTGTTTTACTATCTCGTTTTGTGAGTCTTGGTACGTGCATTTGGGATCCCTTTTCTCTTATTTACCCATAAGCCTTACAGAGCCAAAATTGCCTTTTTATTCCCCCAAAACTACATCTCATACTTAGCCTACCCTTCCAAGCTAGTATTTGTGGTCTTTGGTTCATTTTTTTGAGGAATCTTGGTTTGTATGCTATCTTGAGCAAAAAGAAAAAAGAAAGAAAGAAAAGAAAAACAATACAACAAATTGACACTTGCGCCACGATTTATGCCACGGGAATTTATAATTCGTGGCTAAATTTTGTTTGGCCACGGGAAAAATTCTATTCACTATTTTAGAAAAATTTTATGCCACGGGAAAAATTTTCCCGTGGCAAAAAGTCAATTGCGCCACAATTTAGGTTACAGTCGTGGGTAATATAATTTTTGCCACGAACAATGTCACACCCATGGCAAATATATATTTAGCCACAGATTATTCCGTAGCCAATATTTCTTTAGCCACGGCTTACATATTGTCCGTGGCAACATATTTGCTTAGCCACGAAACTAGTAACAAACACCAGTGGCTAAGATTTTCTTCAGACTTGTATAAAGATATTTCATGTTAAGGTAAACGTAAAAACTTGCTTTTGTAAGAAATAAAAGGAAAATACAAAAGCTGAATGAAACTTAATCAAATATACATAATATGAAAAATTTAAATGTAAAATTTTGAAAATATTTTGATTAATTTAATAAATATTTGGTATTTTTTTATTTAGTCTAATAAGAAATGTAAAATCTTCTATAAAATGATACACACATAAAGAAAATTACCATCGTCTTAATTTTTTTTTTATTTTTTTACAGACTATAATAATATTTAGTGGTTTTTTCATAACATCAATAATTTAATAAATAATTAATTCTTTTTTTGTTAAATTTTATAATATTGAATAACATTATTAATTTAGAGACCGCATCACATTTAAAGAGAAAGTATGTCCAATTAAATAATTAACTTATTAACACCTATCATTGAGAAGTCTGAAACTAATATATTGTTAAACTTTTCATTAGAAAATTGATTTAGAACTTTATTTGTAAAATATTTCTAGGAGAACTTGAATTTGAGATATTAAATTGGAAAAAAATTGGGGAAGTTTTTAAGGAGCAAAAAAAAGAAAAGACAATTAGATTTAAAATATGATTAAATAAAACAAAGTAGTCTAAAAAATTAAATTCAAAATGATTTCCAATAAATCATTGAATAAAATGGAAAAAAAACATATTGATAAAATAACCGATATAAAAAAATCAATATAAAAAAACATTTTAATTATTGAAAATGAGCGTATCACACCGAAAAGTAAAATGAAAATTAAAATAATAGTTTTACATGTGTAAATAATTTGAAATTTTGTTGACAAAAAGAAATATCAAGAATAATGAAAAGAAATCAATTTAGAGAAAACAAAAATTTGTACGATCATTTCTGTGTTTTTTGGCAAAAACTGATTATTTTCGAGTTAATAATGTCTTGGTCATTTATTTTTGTAATAAAACTCGGTCATTGATACCCATATGTAATCATTATTCAAAAGTGATCATTATTTAGTAAAAAGTGATTAAACTTTTTTTCGTTACAAATACGACGATCTTACAAATAGTATTTGTGTGGAAAAATATATGAAAAAATGGATAAAAGAGAAATAAAATAAAAATGCCGACAAATGAAAAAAAAATAAAAAAAAAATAGTTTAGGGAAAAAAAATTTAAGGAAAATTTGATTAAATAGTTTGGAGAAAATGGTTTTGTTGCTCGGGCAAAAAATGACCCGGGCATCATTAGTCGGGAGGTCAACATTGAAAACTCGAGCAATTTGAGAAAACTAATATTTTTTTCGCAAAAATATGTATCATTAAATATTTTTTCGCAAAAATAATAGTGATGGTAATTTAGAAGAAAAGAATATATAATTTAAAAAGGTTTCAAAGTGTTAACTATATCAACAAGCTTAAATTTCAATTTCGGTAACTCATCATAAGAACTCCACAGTTAAGCGTAGTCAGGTGAGAGTAGTCTTGGGATGGGTGACCTCCTGGGAAGGATATACGATTCGCAAAAATGAATTACTTATGATTGTAAGTAACGAGTTGAGATAACTAGCCAAGCAACGATTAAAGATTGACAAGATTACAAAAGTAACCAAATGTGTTTGGTAGTGTGGTGGTTGCTCATCTCATCCCTTAACCATGAGGTCAGGGGTTCGATCCTTACCCATGGGAATGGAGCAACTCTTTGGCTAGCCGTTTACCTCTTCGGGAGAGCACCCGCTGCGAGGGGATTATACACTGTTGTGGACACCTCGGTCTAGACCAGAAAAAAAAATTCCATATTTGAAAATATTTTCATTATAAATAAAAAATAATATTTTACATTTTGTTTATTGATTTTTTATTTTTTTGTTTGCCACGGGAATAATTTTGGCCACGAGAATTAATTTTTGGCCACGGGAATTATTAGCCACGTGAGTATCTGTGGCTAAAAAATATAATTTTAGCCACGTTCTTGTTTTTCCTGTGGCTATCTGTTAGCCACGGCCACTTGGGCCACGGAAGGTATTTCCGTGGCAAAGAGCTTTAGCCACGGGAAATTAGTACTTGCGCCACGAATTTAGCCGTGGCCCAAGTGCTCAATTTTAGTGAAAGAACAGAAAAATTCAGAAAAAAGAAAGAAAGAAAGACGAAAAATAAAAATATATAGTAGAGTCAGTCGACCGACCACCTTCATAGGTCGGCCGACCAACTGACAGCATCAGTTTCAAAATTTCGTTCCCAAACTCCCTTTCTTTTATATGTTATCACTCCCGTACTTCATTCAAAATATTTGGGAGTCCTTTCTTATTTATAATGTGAGAGTTGTGCTACAAAAGAGCACTTTCTTAATATTAAAAGTTGTGAAACATGTTGTTGGAAACCGGTTTTACTAGCTTGGCTACTAACCCCACAAATCCAAAAACATCTTAACCACTTTTACCTTTTACCTCACATATCTTTCATACCTCAATTGCATGTGCCTAAGTCACTTTATGAGTGTGTTCATACATAGTTGTAGAATTCTTGTTCATATTAGATTGCAGGCATGTTTTCATGGGTCGCAGTTAGGTGAGTGTCTTTACAAATATACTTCTTTTTATCTTTTACATATACTCACCCTTTGCTTCATGAGTGTCTCGAGCGTACCGCGAGAGTCCATGGTATAAAGTCTCTATAGTCTCTAGTTTTGCAAGTTTGACAACACCATAACTCGTTTGCATGATTTGAATGCTTTATGATTTTGTACTTGGCATTGGTTTAGACTTACATGTAAATTTCGCTCTGAGATTGAAATCGTTCCATTAGTTAAGATTGAGTCTATTTCTTGCTTGAGGGCAAGCAAGGTTTGGTTTGGGGAATTTGATGCGTGTCTATTTTATGATGTTTTACATCTATTTTTACACGCATTTTGTCGCTCATTTACTATGTTTTAGCCTTTATTTCCCAACAATTGTCTACTTTCGCGTTTTTATGCTCTTTTGCAGATTTATGCGGAAAAGGGACGATTTTATACCAAATTTATGCCCTCGGGATTTTTCATAGCCAAGGAACAAAGGAAAGTCAACTCGGAGCTTAACCAAGTACCAAGAAGTAAAACCAAAGACAAATCAAGGCAGGCCTACAGGAAAATAGGTCGACCGACCTACTACATGGGTCGGCCGACCAGGCGACTGTTATGGAAAGACCAGAAATCCCTGAAGCCCGTCAAGCGGTCGACCGACCTACTACATAGGTCGACCGACCTCAGCGCAGACCCAGAATTTTCCGAAAAGCCCATTCAAGTGATTAGGTCATTAGGAAACTCTTATTTTCCGCCTATTTAAGCTAATTACGTGATTAGGGTTTGACATTCAGTCATATATTCAGTTTTATTCAGTATTTACTATTCAGTTTTAGAAAGAGTTTTAGTATACAATAAATATTCTTCAAATACTTTTTCTTTAGTATTGTTCATCATGAATCTTTCCACAACAATCAATAAAGTTCGTTCTTTTCTGCATTAATCCTTATTTCCGGTAATTCCTTTTTTAATTTCAGTTTTAATTTTATTCTTGTCTTAGAATTATTAGTATCCAGTTTAAGTTAGAATCCCAAGCCTTTATTGTTATTGCATGTTTAGATTGATGTTCGTTATGATCTCCATGTTTACTTCTGTTTTTATTATTGTTCCAATAGTCATGAGTAGCTAATTTCGCATGTTAGGATGTAGGAAGTAAATATGCATCGATAGTGTAAATTTCGAAATCCATCTGTTGCAGGCAAGAGGTCGGCCGACCGGGGTAGCTGGTCGGTCGACCATCACGCGTTTGTATTCTGTTTCGTTTTAATTCGTAGACTATAATAACCTACAATGAGACTGAAAGGAGACTTGTAGGATGTTAGTAATGACCTACCCAATATTGAGAGATACGGGAAGGGCATTGGTTTACACCTTAAGACGGCTAGGTTACTTAAGACTGAAAGGTATGTGACCTAGAATTTAGGAATCACCCTTATTGTTGACACCCAATAATAGTGAGACCTAGGAACTAATAGCATAGGCCGAAAGGAGCTATTAGGTAGCATAGACCTAAAGGATATGTTACACCCCTTACGCGACTGCAATACATGTTGACTTAGGATTTATACTATCTTAGCTATTTATTACCCAAATATCCTATCATCTCTTTACTATAGTTTTATTCTCATCTTTATTAACTTATTTTATTTTTATATTTGTTTCTAGACTTAGTAACAATCAATCAAACCCCCACTTTTGTTACCCTAAAACATTGACATCAAACAATAAACATTCTCCATCTCTCTGTGGTTCGACCCTGACTTTCGCTATCTATAGTTAAAGTTTAGGAATTATAAATCTTATCTTTGGCACCCCTCAACGACGGGTGTCAGTAATCGTAAACAATATAATACATGTTTGGTTTAGTGAGTGCACGCATGAGACCGTACAATTAGTTAATTCCTGACCTAGACCGGAAGGTTGGAAGGGTAAGACTTGTTTACCGATTTTAAATAGTTTTTGTGAGAGCGGAAGTTAAGCAAAAACGACCTTAGGGCGACTTAAGACCGGAAGGTATAGTCGGGTTTGAGACTTGACCGTAATAACCCAGCCTTTCCCACCAAATAATTGGCCTATCCCAATTACATCGATCATACATAGGACACAACGACCCGAGTTCCCAACATATTCCCTTTATCCGTGATTTTATCTCATCTCGTGTTTGTTCCCGTATTTTTATTCTCTTTTGCACACTTTATATCTCGTAGTTTAGTTATCAATTTTTAAAACCCCCAATTTGTGACCCATAGGTAAAAACCGATAGTTAAGCAAGTTCGCTTCCCTGACGAGACTGACCCTATTTGCCACTAGCTTCTGTTAGTAGTACCTAGGTATTTATTTTTGGTACCAAACGACGGTATCAAATTTTGGCGCCGTTGCCGGGGAAGCAACGCTGTTTTCTATTTTTGTTTTTATCTATTTATGTCTTAAGGAATTTTAATTTCTTAAGACCGTTCTAATCGTTCTCTTCGATCAGTTTGTATGCGCAGGTCTCAAAGAGGAGATTTGGTGCAACCTAATCCCGAACCAGAGAGATTGTTCTTGCAAAGAAGGAGAGAACTTGAGAGAGCCCGTCGGGAGGAAGACTTGAGTACCCCCGACCAAGAGAGAACTAATATCTTTGAGGAAAACTTCACTTTCGAACCCAACTTTCAACCAAAAATGCCTAACATAGCCAGCCACTCTGAGCCCACAGTCGCGTTCATTCCAAAAGGATTTAGCATAGCCACGGACGAGGATGGCCAAACCATCGATTTACGACCCTCTTACATCAATATGGTGGAGAGAAACCAGTATAGAGGGGCTGCGGGAGAGGATCCCAGGAAGCATATGAAGCGATTTGCTGATTATTGCTCCTCAATTCCAGCTAATAGGGGTGACCCAAGATAAAATTAAAGAAGCCCTCTTTCCTTTTTCTTTAACCGACAATGCTAGGGTTGTTGGATTTAGACAGGGAGGCAGCTGGAATCACTGACTGGACATCCTTAGCCCTAGCCTTTTATAAGAAATATTTTCCACCTCAACGTACAAATGCCTTACGCACTCAAATAACCAATTTCAAACAAAAACCTTCCGAAAACATGACTGAGGCATGGGAGAGGTTTAAGGGTTATGTGAGATCCGTCCCCCACCATGGTTTCGAACCATGGTTTATTTGCAACCATTTTTATAATGGCTTATACGATGATCACCGAGCCATTCTAGATTCGGCCGCAAACGGGAGGTTCCAACGTGAGGTGGATGATGATAAAGGTTGGAGCTTGATATAGGAGATGGCCACCCATACATCTGAGTATTGTAACCCTAGAAGTGGTACGAGAACCGTTGCCAATATTGAAGCTGAGGGTTTAGAGGCAAAATTTGACAAGCTGTTTGCAAAAATAGAGAAGCTAGAGAGTGAAGGTGTTGGGAACCGTCAAACGGTTCATGTCCTACAAAGAGAAGAGGTTGTCCTTTGTGAAAGGTGTGGCGAACAAGGCCACGGTGCTGTTGAATGCTTCGCGGATAGGGAGAAAGTCTATTCATTTCAACAATATAGACAAGGAGGGTATAACCACGGGTATGTCCACCCCAATCTGAGGTGGACTAGTACTAGTCATAATGTCCTTAACCCGCCTCCACCACCGCAACAACAACAACAACCATATGTGCCACCACACAAACAACAGTTTTCGAGGGCCCCGCAATTTCCTAATCCTCAACATGGTAGTTCCTCAACCGGAGGAGTTTCCGAGGCTGGCGAGTTGAAGAGCATGATCCAATCGTTGGCCACACAGATGGCAAAATCTGACCAAGCAAACAATACAACAATAAAAATGCTTGAGTCACAAATAGCTCAACTCGCTACCAACCAATCCACAAGGTAACCGGGCCATCTACCCTCCCAGTCTGAAAAGAGGAAGGAAACGCTGAATATGGTGACCCTCAGGTCAGGAAAAATGTATTCTAATGATGAAATTATTGACCACACTGTTGTTGTTGATTATTTCAGGAAAAGAAGTAGGAAAAGAAGCTGGAAATACCGTGAAAGAGCTCGATCGAGAGGTTTGAGACTCTCGATCGAGAGGAAATTCAGAAGAAATGCTCGATCGAGTGCCACAACATCCTCGATCGAGCGGTATAACAGAGGAAAGTGTTCGATCGGAACATAAAAATTTGAACTCTCATAGCATTGGTTTTCGCTGGCGAAATGTACTGTTTGCAAAAAGCTAATGCCAGAGATGTCCAATCTGTAACTCCAGCTGCTACCCTATCAAGGTAGCGAATCCATTGACGCGCAGAATCTTTCAAGGAGAAAAGAAACAATGTCTCCTTAACCTCATCTTGCGCTACTCCAGCCGGTACGGCTATGGAACAACAATAATCTGTAAATAGCTCCAAATGCTTTAGAGAATCTTCATCCGGTAGACCTGCAAACTGTTTTTGCTCCACCAATTCGATATGGGAAAGTTGAATTTCATAGGAGAGAGTAAATCCCTGGGGAAGGTGGTGTGCTGCTGGCTGAAGATTATCAGAAATAGTAGACATGATTGCAATAGCACTGAGAGTACTCAAGACTTCTAAAACAAAACTATAAGAAAAGGTAAGTAACGGTCTTAAGGAACCGAAGTTCCTTAAGACAAGGAAAATAAACTAAAAACTAACAAACAAAATTATACCGTCTCCCCGGCAACGGCGCCAAAATTTGACACCCGTCGTTAGGGGTGCCAAAGATAAGATTTATAGAACCTCAGCTTAAACTAAATAGGATAAGTCAAGGGTCGAACCACAAGGAGACAAGGTTAATTATGTTTGAATTTAAAGTCTATTGCAAGTAACCAAATGGGGGGTTTGATTTAAG
The DNA here is from genome assembly GCA_029255685.2 of Silene conica. NCBI lineage: Eukaryota > Viridiplantae > Streptophyta > Magnoliopsida > Caryophyllales > Caryophyllaceae > Silene > Silene conica. Next base: position 9,057,455 of record CM055314.2, read on the forward strand.
GATTGAACTAACAATTAAAAGATCAAAATAAACAAGAGAATTAAAATAAGATAAAAATGAGATTAGGAACTTTAATTCCCCATGGTTAAAACAAGTCAATGAAAGGTAAAATAACCAAATAACACAATCCCAAGGAACAAAGAATAAACCTTTAGGTCAATATTCTACCCAATCCTTACGGTCTTAGGGTTCCTAGAAAAGCACTAAACTTTCGTTCATATGGCAATCCCAAAATTGTTGTTAAACTAATCCTAATAATCTTTCAATCTTAAGGATTAGTTCACCAACAACAATAATGGGGGATTGGTAATTCAATCATTAAACTATCAAAATCAATTCTTTACCATGGTTCCCCTAATTCCTAATCACAAGAATTAGCTATGCATACTTTTAATTATGAAACTAACAATAACTAAGAACATCAAAGGAATTAACATAATTAAAGATGACAATAAAAGGGAAAACATGAATTAAGAAATAACAATAAGATGAACAACAAGATTAAATTAAAAGGGAAGATTAATTGTAGCAAACTTACAACTTATTTGGAATTAAGAACAAAAGATGAAAACTTGGAATAAAATCTCTTTCTAACTATGGAGTTCTTGAATAACATGGAGTGTTTTACTAACATAGATTGCTTACTTGACCTAATTTTCGAGTTTAGGTCTCCTTAAATAAGTTCTAGTTACAAGATTAGGAGCAAAGCCCGTAATAAAAATCGCGGAAACACAGTCGCCTGGTCGGTCGACCTACTTTTTGGGTCGGTCGACCTCTTAATGACCTAATAACTTGATTGGGCTTTGCGGAAACTTCTGGGTCTGTGCTGAGGTCGGTCGACCTACTTTGTGGGTCGGTCGACCCAATTGTCGGGACTACAGCGCGCGTCGATCTTAAAACAGCTGCCATTTCTTTGTTACTTATCGTAATCAAGCGATTCTTGCGGCGTTGGAATGCTAAAAGGATAAGCTTTCACCTCCAACTGGAATCACTCCATTATCAGCTCTAGAACTCGAGATATAGCCATTTGAAACAGGTTGCAATGTCGTGGATCGATTCTTTGCTATATGCACCTTTGCTTATGCTATCTTCAGGCCTTGAAATGTGCGTTAGGCTTGTTCTTTCGTGTCCTTAGCCATAAAAATCACTTGAGGATGAATTTGGTTTGAAATCGCCTCTTTTCCGCATAATTCTGCAAAATAGCATAAAAATACGAAAGTAGACAAAAGTTGGGAACACTACAAGAATAAACAAAACAGGCGACGGACCAATGGCGACTGAAGGATGTAGTCGCCAAAATGGCGACTGAAGTTGAAAAATGGCGACTGCAATCAGTCGCCAATTTGGCGACTGTCATTTTTCCCAAACTTTTTCACCACCGACAAAAAAAAGCGACTCAAGGAGAGGGTTGGCGACTGTACTCAGTCGCCAAAATTGGCGCCAAAAAATGGCGACTGTAGTAACAGTAGCCAAAGGGGAGGCAAGAAGGAAGGAATGGCTGAGCCTACCCATCATGCTGGTTCACGGTCATTTCTGGACATATTTTTTGGTGTAAGTTTTTATATTAACACTTATTTATTTAGCTCGTTTATTTGGATATTGGTAATAATAATGTCCCTAAGCAAACATTGAATTTTGTTCGTGTATGTAGCTGAACAAGAAGAAGAATAAAAAGAAGAAGTCAGCTGAGCAGTCAGCTGATCAGAGTGCTGATGATCAGTCAGCTGATCAACCGGATGATATGTTGGTTGATGATCCTCAGGCGACGGTCCCGGAACTGTTCCTTGCCACACATTCAAGGGTGAACGCTAAGAATGAGAGAATTTGGATTAAGCAAAAAGACAAAGCTTTATATGTAAGATTCTTTACTTAAGATAGTTTTGAATTGTTACCTAATGAAATTTATGTTAACTAATGATGGTAATTTTTTGTCAACTAATGTAGGAAGCATTCGAGGCTGAAAAAGAACAACATCCCGAAGTACCAGATAATGAAGTTTGGTTTAATTTGGTGAACGGATATAAGAAGGGTAATGTGTACGGCACCGGAAAGGCCCACGGTGTCTTCTTCAAAGAACCGGCCAGAAGATCCTCCTATGAGCCTCGCCAAACATATGAGCCGGCTGTTGTGAGTCAACTACAGACTCAACTCGCTCAAGAAAGAAGAGCGAATGCTGAAAGAGATGAACAGTATCGGCTGATGAAAGAGCGCTTGGAGGCCATGGAGAACTACTTCACACAATGAAACTCCGGTCCCCAATATCGGTATGACCCCAACGATCCGCATGGTAAGGGTGGTGGTAGTGGAGCCGGCATGGGATTTGCAGTTTAGGTTGTTTGATAAGTTTTAGTTCGTTTAGGTTGAACTTGGATAATGTAGTTGGTTTAGATTAAGGTTGGATAATGAACTTGGATAATGTAGTAAGTTTAACTTGTAGTTGGATAATGTTCTCATTTTTTAATAAATGAGAATTTCGTGTTACAAAAGTTGCGGTTCTCGCAAATGGGTTCGAATTTTCTGTTTGCAGGTTTTCATTGGATATTAGGATGAATAAATACGAGATTTGGCTAGATCAAAAACGAATATGACATGAAAAGTTCCAGCCAATTCGGCGACTGAAATGGGGTTTTGGCGACTGCAATCAGTCGCCAAAACTGGAAAAGCTACTGGAAAAAACACAAACTGGCGACTGTGAAAACCAAATTGGCGACTGCCATACAGTCGCCAAATTGGCGACTCCCTTTCCTCTTCAGTCGCCAAATTGGCGACTCCCTTTCCTTTTCAGTCGCCAATTTCGCTACTGAACCTTCAGTCGCCATTTTCCTTGTTATAGCGACTACAGCGACAGTCGCCAAATTTGGCGACTGACAACAGTCGCCAATTGTTTTTAGGCGACTAGGACTTGCGACAGAACTTTGGCGACTGAAGACAGTCGCCAAATTTGATTTGGCGACTGTCTTCAGTCGCCAATTTCCGTCGCCTGTTTTATGTATTCTTGTAGTGGAAATAAAGGCTAAAACATAGTAAATGAGCGACCAAATGCGTGTAAAAATAGATGTAAAACATCATAAAATAGACACGCATCATGAAGGTTATAGGAGATGTGAATCTTAGGGTTTTGTTTGATGATTAGGGTAAAACGAGTGAGGGCTGCCGTGAGGGTGTTGGCACGACAAACGAGGCCCAAGACTCACTAGTCTAGAGGTTCCATGATCAAACCCCAAGGTCGACACACACAAAACTCATTCAAACTCCGTTCAAGTATTATCCACACACAAGTACTAAGCTATATAAAGTCGTAAAAAACAACTATCTGTTGGGGAATGTGTCCTCAACAATAGTGCGATCACGACAGTGATAAAAATCATTGTCATAAATCTTATGAAATGAATATGCAAGGGACGATCCAATATTGATTTAGTCAACTGATCAACATTAATCGGTAATGATTGGCTGAGTAGAGTTTAACATTACTGTCGTATGACGGTGGTGGTCAGTTGATCCCTTTAGGTCACACCTATAGGACTAACCCCTTAAACGTATATTGATTAATTGTATAGGATACAGATTGATCGATATTCTTAAAACCGTATATTGAGAAATTAGAGGTTGAATCTTAAAGGTAAGATTTATATTTGAAATTGAAATGTGTCAATTGTCAAGTATTAAACGATATTTTAGAAATATCGAAATTAGTATTATGAATGGTTCATGGTTATGACAAACGTTGTTAATATATCGTATTGACGATTATTACGATAACCATATATTGGGACAGTAATTTCGAATTACTTATTAATTTGTTAAATATGATTTAGTTAATTTAAAGTGTTATTTATATGTGATAATTTTATTTTAAATTAATACACTTATTATGTCACATAAGATGTTACATAATTGTGCAAATTATAAATCGAAAAATGAAAGTACATTTTACGATTATGGGTGCCGGTTTAGTGATAATGTTTTATGGGTTGAAATGTAATTAATACCCTAAAAACATATTGAGTAAATAGCCTTAATGCCTATGGTCATGGGCAAGACAAAAATTGGCTCTTTCACTACCCTAGACCTTGTGTCTCACGGCTAAACCCAACCCCAACCATCCCATTCTATATATATATGTGGTAATACACATATTCTAATACCAATGCTCAATCTTTCTTCTTCTAGTGTAAGAAAGTTTACTACAACCTCTAAAATATTATCTCCATAATATTATCTATAATACTAATATTAGTATTAGTACTCGGTTTTAACCTAATTCCGTCCTCTAGTTTCGGGTTCGGTTATTTGGTCCGTTTAAGGTAAGGTCTTGGTGCTCACTCATTGGAGGCAAGCTTACTTGGTTGCTTTTGGAGGATCGTCCTAAGCATTTTTCGGACCGGTTGTAAGAATACGATTCTTCTTATTTCCGCTTTTATTTTGCATGTATAAGATTAGATCGTTTAAACTATATTGATATGAGATTAATTAGTATATTAGTAAGACTAAAATAATATGAACATGTTAGTAGAGACTACCCGAGTTCCCAACAATTGGTATCAGAGCACTAGGTTGCTTGCATGCAACTCGATTTTATACGTTTTTGCGAGAAAATACGATTTTAATTAAAAACGAAAATGAGTAGTACATATAGGATATGCACGAAAATCATATTGCATGTATATATTTCTGGTCTTAAAATAGTTTTAAGTCATTTTGATGATTTATGGAATAATATTGTTCAATATTGTAATTAAAATGTTTAATATATGCCTTAAATCGGTTTTAAATTTTTTTATTTGGGAAAATTAGCTAAATAATGTTTCTGGCCATGAATTTTAAATATGTTCTCACATGCATTTAACATATTATGAATATATAATTTTCGAAATTATTGAAGGTTTTATGCATGGTTTATGATTTTTAATGGTTAAATAGTCATAAAATGAGTTAAATATGGGAAAAAATAGTTATATTATGAATTTAACTATAAAAATTTATGTAGATGTCACATGCAAAATTTAAAATATATGATGAATTTTCCAGAAATTTTCCGTTAATATTGCATAAATATTGATTTTTATCGTAAAAATCGTAATATTAGTGACATATTTTAGCTTAAATAGTTTAAGTTCGAATTTGACCATAAAAATTTAATATAGTGTCACATATATTATTTCTAGCATGCATGTGAATTTTGAGCTATTAATCTCGAATATTGCATGAGAAATGATTTTAATCGGTAAAATCGCGTAATATATGACACGATTTATTAAAAATATTAAAGGTTGCTAAGATGGTCCGAAAAATTCACCCATATTATTCATATTATATATGATCATCAACATATTTTTATTTAGTGCCAAAAGTTTCAGAAATTTTAAATTTTAATTTTAAAAGTTAAAGTTGAAATTGAGTGTTTAAGGAGTCATAATTATTACTTTTCAGATTTAAAACAGTGTGCACCTGATTTTTCTGCATTTTTCAGATACTTTGAGTGTCTAGGAAGATGTAAAAATTATATTGGTATTTTATTTCATAATTATTGAAATAGTTTTGTATTTTTCGACTAATTTTGCATGCACACGGCCCATTTTACGAAATAAATAAGTATATTTCGAAAATATTTAAGTTTTAAGGATCTGAAATTTTAGAAAATTTTAAGTATGTTCAAAATTTTGAATTTTGAATTTTCGAAATTTTCATGACTCGTTTGATTATTTTAATGCTATTTCCCGTAAAACCGATTAAAACCGAACAATATTAAAATAAAAGTTAAGTTATTTCGAAATTTGAGTAAGACTAAATTTTGAATCCTAAAATGTGTTAGGAAACTTAACTAAATCATGAATAGTGATTCATAGTGTAACAGCCCATATTTTCGTTAAATCTAATTTAAGCGTTTTAATTATTTTACGTAATAAAATAATATTTTAATAATTTAACTCGGAAATTTTTATGAAATAAATAAGATCCGTCTTAAGAACCTCCAGTTCTTAAGACGAATACAACTTGGCATAGTTTAAATATCCGGCTCAAGTATTCACTTCCGTAACCGTTTTAAATATCCGTTCCAATTATTTATTCGGAAAGGACGACTCACTTGTCCTCTTATAAGTAATATGTCGACATAATAATTCCCTTCATCCTCACCATTTCATTTCTTTCACTGTAAACAACATTCTCAAAACCTCCATAAAACCTCTCCTTCTTTTGCAAAGATCTTCATCATCCGTTCACCAAATCGCAAAAGTAAGAGCATTTTCGGAATCCTTGTTCGATTTCCTAATCATCCATCACTTTCGTTTTTCATTTTATCGACTTCAATAAAACGGCCTGTTTTCCTTAATTTCGTTTTAGGAGCTTAAAACCCGTTTTCTATGTTGTAGGCGTGGGCTTGGACGATCCCGACGTGGACTCTTACGTGGTTGAGGAGGATCATCTGCCGGAATAAGCTTAAAGGTGACGATAATGAGAAACTCGGCCTTTATGTGTATATTAGCATATTTGATGTGAATCTTGTTTGGTTTCTGATTTTGTTGTTATATATTGATTCAAGGATTTAGTAACATGTTTAGGATGAGATTGTTGTGAAGAATTCATGCTTAAACTTGTTGTTAAGTGTTCTTAAGCATATTTTCCGTTTTTATCATTTTGCGACGGATACATGTATAAATCGTTTGAGGATTGTTATGGGACTTGTTTTCTGGTAGATTGATAGTATTGGATGATTTATGTTAGTGGGTAAACACAATTTGTAGTGCTATCGAAGTTTAGAAGTCGAATTGTGAAGTTTGTGTAAGATTGGAAAAATCACGAATTGGTTACAGGCTCTCTGAGCCGGTCGACCGACCGGCCGCCGGTCGACCGGCTGGGAGAGCATTTAGGTGTTTTCTCGCGTTTTTGGAAAAATTGGCTTAGGACTGCCAGCCGGCCGACCGGCCGCCTGCCGACCGGCTGGTAGTCATTCTTGTCTCGTGTTTTCATTGCGAAGGACCTAAGTAGAAGGGGCCCCAGCCGGTAGACCGGCCGCCTGCCAGCCGGCTGGGGGTACTTATGGGTTTGGATACGTTGGTTGAAGGCTTTGGGAAAGGTCTTCCCAGCCGGCCGACCGGCTGCCTGCCGACCGGCTGGGAACCCTTTTCTTGTGTTCTCGGTTTTAAAGAAAAGTGAAGGCTGAGAGGTCACCAGCCGGCCGACCGGCTGCCTGCCGACCGGCTGGGGACCCCTGTAGGCTATTTTGAGGATTTTGTAAATTGAGTGTAACTTTCAAACGGTTAATCGGTTTTACTTGAAACTTGTTTTGTGTACCTTTGACATGTATTTGAGGTCCCCGGAGGATGGGCAACATTATATTGGGTTCGGGAATATAGTGAGGATAGAGACCCCCCGGTCGGGCAACCGAAAGGGAAACCGGCTCTCCCTCATCTTAGTTCTCGAGGTCAATTAAGTGTTGATTAGAAGTTAAAGGTAGAACTATAGAGTAGTTCATAGACTTGAATGATATTGTTTTGATGCGTATTAAGTTATGCCTTAAGCTGGCCTCTGAACTTAATACGTGAACTGTTTGTCGTGTATGGGAACATGCGTTGAGTTTTCGCCTCTGAGTTCCATACATGTCTGTTTGTCGTGTCTGGGACATGCGTTGAGTTTTCGCCTCTGAGTCCAGACATGTATGTGTGATCGCGTCAGGACATGCCTTAAGCTGGCCTCTGAGTCTGACGAGTAGAGCAACTGCACGACGGGGCGGTCAGGTTGTCATACCTTACCCGGAGTGCAGGTGTTTGGTGCTAGAACATGCGTTGAGTTTTCGCCTCTGAGTCTAGTATCTTGTGATGTGGTAGGGGTCCATGCGTTGAGTTTTCGCCTCTGAGTTCCTTACTTGTGATAGTGAATTGAATGTTAGTCCATGCGTTGAGTTTTCGCCTCTGAGTCTAATGTTCAGTAATAGCCGGTCCATGCGTTGAGTTTTCGCCTCTGAGTCCTTGCTTGATAATGTGAACTTGGTATTAGGGTTATGCGTTAAGATGTCGCCTCTGAACCTTTATACTTGCTGAATTATTTTAGTACCTAGGTTATGCGTTAAGATGTCGCCTCTGAACCTTTGTACTTGCTGTTTTATATCTGCTTGCCTTGATGACGGTACAGTGTCAGATATGCATAGTGTGTTAATGTTGTTATATGAGTTGTGGTTAAATCATCCAAGGCATTGGATGACTCTTAGTTCGGTTTCATAAATGATTATATTGAAAGACCCCCCGACTGGGTAACCAGTAGGGAAACCGGCTCTCCTTCTTATCCGTTTATGAAGTTAGTTGAGAGCCGTGCATGGTAATCGCATGATAGTAAGAGATAAGATGATGAGATGTTTATGCTTCACATGTTGATATATGTTGGAGTGTTCTGTATTGTTTATATGTTACGTGTTGTCACAAAAGGTGGCTAGGAGAACTCTAGTCACTCCCCACTGATTGTGGCGTACATGTTTTCATGTATGTAGGTACATGCTGGTTGGAGATGGGTTCACGAGAGCTAGCGAGTGATGATCCTGCTGTCATCATATGACTTACCTTATATCGTTTAGCTGGACTCGTAGTTGTTATTTTTGTTTTGGTGCCGGTAGGGATGTTCCATCCCCGGCTGATGTATACATTTCATTTCAGTACTTAGAACTGTTACTTATCTATTTTGTTTCAGTTTCAGTTTACGTTTCAGTCTAAGACTTCTCGCATGTTTCATCTTTAAAAAGTTTTAATTCCGCTGCATTTTTGGTACTTTTATGTGTTTATATTTCCGCTTTCGCGAGGGGTTTTACAGTTGGTATCAGAGCATTATTGCTCCCGACGCACTCATGTGACCCCCAACCTTAACTTGACCAAGTAAAGAAATAATGAATGAGAGATGGGTAGATCTAAGGACTTATTTTGTAGTCTATTTGTGATTGCTAATTGCTAAGCTAATCCATGTTTTCTCTTTTAAAAGATGGTGAGACCCAGAGCTGCTGATAACATTGTGCTGCAAGCAATTCAGCATTTGCTTGAGACTCAGAGACAGCAAGCGGGGAATGTTCCACCCCCTCCACCGCCGGGTGGCGAGACTAATCGTCCGGGTAGCTTTTCCTGGATTGCCTCTCAGATGTCCCGAAGCCATGTTAGGACCTATGGAGGCGAGGCTGACCCAGTAGCCCTCACAGAGTGGTTTAGAGAGATGGAAAAGAGCTTCACCTTATACTCTGTCGTTAGGGAGGATAGAGTGCGTTTAGCCGCTCACTTCCTGACATTGGAGGCTGACCGTTGGTGGGCATTGACTGGACCTACCGCTATTCTTGACCCGATGTTCGATTGGGAGGCTTTCAGAGACAGGCTCGAGGCGAGGTTCTATCCCAAGGAGTTGAGATCGCAGAGGTTGAAAGAATTTATGGATTTGAAGCAAGGCAAGATGACCGTTCAGGAGTTTACTGACAAGTTCAACCAGTTAGCTCACTTTGCATCGAGATTTGTTCGTGATGAGGCTGAGAGGGTGTATTTCTACCGAGGGAAGTTAGGGCCGAGGATTGAGAGTATGGTTCGTCGTGACTCTACTTCTTTTGTGGAGGTGTATGACGATGCTATTTGGGCCGAGAGTTCTATTCGTGCCATTGATGCTGAGACCCGTGCCGCTACTTCCAGCTTCACTTCTCACCAGAGATCCGTGTACCAGGGGAAGAGACCATTTGTTCCTTCTACTTCTTCGCCTTCTTCTCAGAAGAAGCGTTTTGAGAGGTTCTCTGCTCCGGTTGCTAAGACTACATTTCACACCGACACTGCTTCTACTGTTTGCCGCCGTTGTGGTAAACCGCTTCATCCAGGGTTTGATTGTTTCAAGAATGCCTATAAGTGTTATACTTGTAATGGATTTGGGCATAGATCCTTTGATTGTCCTGAGAAGAATACTGTTCTTGGCAAGGCTGCCACTGCTGCTGCAGCGACCAGAGGAGGAAAGCCGAAGGGGAAGATCTTTGTGATGACTAGGGCTGAGGCAGAGGCTCATCCTGACATTGTTGCCGGTATCTTTTCTGTTCTTGGTGCTGAGTGCCTCATTTTATTCGATACTGGAGCTTCTTTGTCATTTATATCGACTCAATTCGCTAACCGTCTAGCTCTTGAGTCTTCATTGGTTGAGGAGACTTCTATTTCCTTACCTTCTGGAGACGTGTTTTCCTGCTCTTCGTCCCATAGGGATGTTCCTATTGTTATTGGTCAAGCCACATTTCCAGCGAACTTGCTGAGATTTCCTCTCGAGGAGTTTGACATTATCCTCGGTATGGATTGGTTATCGCGATACCATGCTCGCTTCGAGTGTCGCGACCAGAAAATATGCTTGAGGAGTTCTTCAGGAGTTCGTGTTTCCTATAGGGGAACTCGCCCTCAAAAGGGTGTTCGTGCCATCTCTTCGATGAAAGCTTCTCATCTTCTTAGGAAGGGTTGCCAAGCCTTCCTGTGTGTTGTTACAGCTGCTAAACCATCGCTACCGAAGCTTGAAGATGTAGCCATTGTTCGTGAGTATCCAGATGTTTTCCCAGATGACTTGCCAGGGATACCGCCAGAGAGAGATGTGGAGTTTACTATCGAGCTTGTTCCAGGTACCGGACCGATTTCTAAAGCTCCTTACCGTATGGCTCCGCCAGAGTTGAAAGAGTTGAAGCAGCGATTGGAAGAGATGATCGAGAAAGGTTTCATTAGACCTAGTGCTTCTCCGTGGGGTGCTCCCGTTTTGTTCGTTAAGAAGAAAGATGGTTCCATGAGACTTTGCATTGACTATAGAGAGCTGAACCGAGTGACCGTGAAGAATCGATATCCTTTGCCTAGGATTGATGATTTGTTTGATCAGTTGAGAGGTGCTTCGAGGTTTTCTAAGATTGATCTTCGATCAGGTTATCATCAGATTCCAGTGAGAGAGGCTGATATTGCGAAGACTGCATTTCGTACCAGATATGGACATTTTGAGTTCGTGGTTATGCCATTTGGGTTGACTAATGCACCAGCGATTTTTATGGATCAGATGAACCGTACCTTCAGTGAATACCTTGACACTTGTGTTGTGGTGTTTATCGATGACATCTTGATATATTCGAAGACCGATGAGGAACATGCGGAGCATCTTCGATTGATTCTAGGGATTCTGCGCAGACAGAAGTGGTTCGCAAAGTTTTCGAAGTGTGAATTTTGGCTCTCGAAGGTTGCCTTTTTAGGACATGTGATATCCAGCGAGGGTGTGATGGTAGATCCCGCGAAGATAGAGGCTGTGGTTGATTGGGAGAGTCCCAAGGATGTTGGAGAGATCCGTAGCTTTTTGGGTTTGGCTGGTTATTATCGTAGATTCGTTGAGGATTTCTCTAGATTAGCTCGCCCGATGACTCAGTTGCTGAAGAAGGAAGCCAAATTTGTGTGGACCGACAAGTGTGAGAGTTCTTTCCAGGAGTTGAAGACCAGATTGACTTCCGCCCCCGTGTTAGCTTTGCCAGAGATCGGAGTGGACTTCGATGTGTATTGTGATGCTTCGATGTTAGGAGTTGGATGCGTACTGATGCAGAGTGGTAAGGTGATCGCCTATTCGTCTAGACAGTTGAGAGTTCATGAGGTGAACTATCCGACACAAGACTTGGAGTTGGCCGCAGTTGTTCATGCTTTGAAGATGTGGCGTCATTACCTGATTGGATCTCATTGCCGTATTTTCACAGATCACAAGAGTCTTAAGTACATTTTCACTCAGAAAGACCTTAACATGAGACAGAGACGTTGGCTAGAGTTGGTGAAGGATTACGACATCGAGTTGTTATATCATGAGGGAAAAGCCAATGTAGTTGCAGATGCGCTTAGTCGCAAGACTTCTCATTCGATGAGTGCCATGAGAGTATTGCCCGATGAGTTGTGTTCCGAGTTCCGGAAGTTGAGATTAGAGATGGTGGGTAGTGGTTTCGATTGGTTAGCTGCTATGACTGCCGAGCCATCTTTATATTGGGAGATTCGCCAGAGTTTGCCTTCAGATGCCGATTTCAAGAAGTTTGAGGCTAAGATTTCGAGTGGTGTTGCACCTGAGTTGGTGATTGATGCTGATGGTTTCCTTAGGTTCCGTGGTAGGATGTATGTTCCGGATGTGCCAAATTTGAGGAAGAAGGTTCTTGATGAAGCTCACTTGTCACCGTACTCCGTTCATCCGGGTAGAGAGAAAATGCATAAGGATTTGGGACTTACATTTTGGTGGCCCGGGATGAAGAGGGACATCATGGATTATGTTAGTAGGTGCTTGACTTGCCAACAAGTCAAGATAGAGCATAGGAGACCTGGTGGTTTGCTACAGCCGCTTCCCGTTCCTCAGTGGAAGTGGGAGTGTATATCTATGGACTTCGTTACAGCATTGCCTAGGACAGTTGGAGGCAAGGATGCGATTTGGGTTGTTGTTGATCGTCTAACTAAGTGTGCTAGATTCGTGCCGATCAGAGAGACGTGGGATATGGATCGTTTAGCTAGGGCTTATATTGCTGAGATAGTCCGATATCATGGTGTCCCGAAGGAGATAGTTTCCGATCGTGATCCTCGATTTTGTTCCAGGTTCTGGAAGGCTTTACAGGAGGCTTTGGGTAGCCGTTTGTTGATGAGTACCGCATTTCATGCCGCGACCGATGGTCAGTCCGAGAGGACTATACAGACATTAGAGGATTTGCTCCGTGCTTGTGCCCTTGATTTTCAGAGTTCTTGGGAGCAGTGTTTGCCGTTGGTAGAGTTTTCTTACAACAACAGTTATCATGCTTCCATTGGTATGGCTCCGTACGAGGCTCTTTATGGTAGGAAGTGCCGTAGTCCGATTTGTTGGGATCAGGCTAGTGATGTTCGTGACCTAGGACCGGATCAGTTAGCTGTTACTATTGATCAGGTTCAGCTTATCAGAGGTAGGATGAAAGCCGCTCAGGACCGGCAGAAATCCTATGCTGATGTTCGCCATAGACCCTTAGAGTTTGAGGTGGGTGATCGAGTTTTCTTGAGAGTTTCTCCGATGAAAGGCGTCAAAAGGTTTGGAGTTAAGGGCAAGTTGAGCCCTAAGTATATTGGACCTTTTGAGATCGTGAAGAGGATTGGTGCTGCTGCTTACCGATTGGACTTGCCTCCTAGTTTGGGCAAGGTTCATAGCGTTTTTCATGTTTCCCAGCTCCGCAGATACATTAGTGACCCGAGTCATGTTTTGCCTAGAGAGATCGAGAACTTGGAGCCGAGTCTTGCTTTCGAGGAGCGTCCTGTGAAGATCCTTGACCGTCAGGATAGGAAGCTTAGGAGCAAGGTGGTGCCGCTAGTGAAGATCCTTTGGCGTTGCGGTGATGTTGAGGAGCAGACTTGGGAGACTGAGGCATCGATGCGTATCGCGCATCCTTCTCTTTTCGATTGAGGTATAGTATATAGATTTTTATCCGTTCGAGTTTCGAGGACGAAACTTTTTGAAGTTGGGGTGATTGTAACAGCCCATATTTTCGTTAAATCTAATTTAAGCGTTTTAATTATTTTACGTAATAAAATAATATTTTAATAATTTAACTCGGAAATTTTTATGAAATAAATAAGATCCGTCTTAAGAACCTCCAGTTCTTAAGACGAATACAACTTGGCATAGTTTAAATATCCGGCTCAAGTATTCACTTCCGTAACCGTTTTAAATATCCGTTCCAATTATTTATTCGGAAAGGACGACTCACTTGTCCTCTTATAAGTAATATGTCGACATAATAATTCCCTTCATCCTCACCATTTCATTTCTTTCACTGTAAACAACATTCTCAAAACCTCCATAAAACCTCTCCTTCTTTTGCAAAGATCTTCATCATCCGTTCACCAAATCGCAAAAGTAAGAGCATTTTCGGAATCCTTGTTCGATTTCCTAATCATCCATCACTTTCGTTTTTCATTTTATCGACTTCAATAAAACGGCCTGTTTTCCTTAATTTCGTTTTAGGAGCTTAAAACCCGTTTTCTATGTTGTAGGCGTGGGCTTGGACGATCCCGACGTGGACTCTTACGTGGTTGAGGAGGATCATCTGCCGGAATAAGCTTAAAGGTGACGATAATGAGAAACTCGGCCTTTATGTGTATATTAGCATATTTGATGTGAATCTTGTTTGGTTTCTGATTTTGTTGTTATATATTGATTCAAGGATTTAGTAACATGTTTAGGATGAGATTGTTGTGAAGAATTCATGCTTAAACTTGTTGTTAAGTGTTCTTAAGCATATTTTCAGTTTTTATCATTTTGCGACGGATACATGTATAAATCGTTTGAGGATTGTTATGGGACTTGTTTTCTGGTAGATTGATAGTATTGGATGATTTATGTTAGTGGGTAAACACAATTTGTAGTGCTATCGAAGTTTAGAAGTCGAATTGTGAAGTTTGTGTAAGATTGGAAAAATCACGAATTGGTTACAGGCTCTCTGAGCCGGTCGACCGACCGGCCGCCGGTCGACCGGCTGGGAGAGCATTTAGGTGTTTTCTCGCGTTTTTGGAAAAATTGGCTTAGGACTGCCAGCCGGCCGACCGGCCGCCTGCCGACCGGCTGGTAGTCATTCTTGTCTCGTGTTTTCATTGCGAAGGACCTAAGTAGAAGGGGCCCCAGCCGGTAGACCGGCCGCCTGCCAGCCGGCTGGGGGTACTTATGGGTTTGGATACGTTGGTTGAAGGCTTTGGGAAAGGTCTTCCCAGCCGGCCGACCGGCTGCCTGCCGACCGGCTGGGAACCCTTTTCTTGTGTTCTCGGTTTTAAAGAAAAGTGAAGGCTGAGAGGTCACCAGCCGGCCGACCGGCTGCTTGCCGACCGGCTGGGGACCCCTGTAGGCTATTTTGAGGATTTTGTAAATTGAGTGTAACTTTCAAACGGTTAATCGGTTTTACTTGAAACTTGTTTTGTGTACCTTTGACATGTATTTGAGGTCCCCGGAGGATGGGCAACATTATATTGGGTTCGGGAATATAGTGAGGATAGAGACCCCCCGGTCGGGCAACCGAAAGGGAAACCGGCTCTCCCTCATCTTAGTTCTCGAGGTCAATTAAGTGTTGATTAGAAGTTAAAGGTAGAACTATAGAGTAGTTCATAGACTTGAATGATATTGTTTTGATGCGTATTAAGTTATGCCTTAAGCTGGCCTCTGAACTTAATACGTGAACTGTTTGTCGTGTATGGGAACATGCGTTGAGTTTTCGCCTCTGAGTTCCATACATGTCTGTTTGTCGTGTCTGGGACATGCGTTGAGTTTTCGCCTCTGAGTCCAGACATGTATGTGTGATCGCGTCAGGACATGCCTTAAGCTGGCCTCTGAGTCTGACGAGTAGAGCAACTGCACGACGGGGCGGTCAGGTTGTCATACCTTACCCGGAGTGCAGGTGTTTGGTGCTAGAACATGCGTTGAGTTTTCGCCTCTGAGTCTAGTATCTTGTGATGTGGTAGGGGTCCATGCGTTGAGTTTTCGCCTCTGAGTTCCTTACTTGTGATAGTGAATTGAATGTTAGTCCATGCGTTGAGTTTTCGCCTCTGAGTCTAATGTTCAGTAATAGCCGGTCCATGCGTTGAGTTTTCGCCTCTGAGTCCTTGCTTGATAATGTGAACTTGGTATTAGGGTTATGCGTTAAGATGTCGCCTCTGAACCTTTATACTTGCTGAATTATTTTAGTACCTAGGTTATGCGTTAAGATGTCGCCTCTGAACCTTTGTACTTGCTGTTTTATATCTGCTTGCCTTGATGACGGTACAGTGTCAGATATTCATAGTGTGTTAATGTTGTTATATGAGTTGTGGTTAAATCATCCAAGGCATTGGATGACTCTTAGTTCGGTTTCATAAATGATTAGATTGAAAGACCCCCCGACTGGGTAACCAGTAGGGAAACCGGCTCTCCTTCTTATCCGTTTATGAAGTTAGTTGAGAGCCGTGCATGGTAATCGCATGATAGTAAGAGATAAGATGATGAGATGTTTATGCTTCACATGTTGATATATGTTGGAGTGTTCTGTATTGTTTATATGTTACGTGTTGTCACAAAAGGTGGCTAGGAGAACTCTAGTCACTCCCCACTGATTGTGGCGTACATGTTTTCATGTATGTAGGTACATGCTGGTTGGAGATGGGTTCACGAGAGCTAGCGAGTGATGATCCTGCTGTCATCATATGACTTACCTTATATCGTTTAGCTGGACTCGTAGTTTTTATTTTTGTTTTGGTGCCGGTAGGGATGTTCCATCCCCGGCTGATGTATACATTTCATTTCAGTACTTAGAACTGTTACTTATCTATTTTGTTTCAGTTTCAGTTTACGTTTCAGTCTAAGACTTCTCGCATGTTTCATCTTTAAAAAGTTTTAATTCCGCTGCATTTTTGGTACTTTTATGTGTTTATATTTCCGCTTTCGCGAGGGGTTTTACACATAGAGTGATTAGTGATTTTAAAATTGTTTAAAACACGTTATTCCATAAAACCGTGTTATTACGAATAACGATATTTAAAACGTGTTTAAATAGGACGATTTGGCTTAGGTTTTGCATTTTACATAAGCATTGCATATTTAATTATTATTTATGAATGTCATATTTTATTTACGTAATTTTGGAATTATGTAATTTACTTAGTATGGCCTTAGATTTTAATCGATATTTCCCGTAATGTAAGGGTTTATCGATTCAGTTGTAATTTAATGTGATCTCGTATCACTTTATTTTATTGTTATATTTTATTTTATAATGTATAAAATAGATAGAAAATTTTTAATTATTAGTAATTCCGGAGATCCTTGAAGACGGTGCCATTTCGGAAAGGAGTTCCGACCAAGACGGAGTTTGCCTTGGGATGCGTGCCGCGTGTGAAGTTCAAGGGACCAAAGGAGTTGGTTTCCGAATTTGTATTTTACATTTAAATTTTCTATTTTAGGAAAGGCCATACTAGGGTTTTATTTATGTTTTATTATTTATGCTTTTATTTATGCTTATCATGTTTGCATGCATAGCCAAATCGTCATCCAAACTCATGCATTTCATCGATTTTATCGACCGTGTCAATTAATTTATCGATAATTCACCGACTTAGTTCACTTAAAGGAGATAGATAATAAATTGACAAGATCTCTTACGTTATTTAAAATCGAGACATAGCCTTACCAAAAAGTAAAGGACCCGCGAAAGATCTTCTTCATAAGGGAGTAGGCTCGGCTAAACCGGGGTGCAAACCTTATTACGTTGGTGAAGTGGGGTAATATGATTACTTATTCTTGAAATTTGGTTGATCTCGACGAAGGTATTCGAGCCACCGTAGTGGTAATAAGTTCGGGCTAAGATAAGAATTAGTGTAATTTTATCGACCGAGAGTTCTAAAAGTAGAATCGATTAAGGAGTTAATCTACCGAGTCATATTAATGAGGGATGTATCGGCTAAACCGTGCCCGAGTTAGTGTGTATTTGGGTCTCGGGATCATTTACTTAATTGGGTAAGAGATCATTAAGTAGATGCTTAACTTGTTTAAAATTTACAAGTTTATTTATTTATTAAAACGATAATTGTGTTTTAATTCCTTAATTTTATTTGTAGTTCATATTTCGACTTTCAATCATCAAATGGCAAATAACGCTCCACCACTCCCACAACACGTTTCATGGCTCCAATCTTTTATGAATCGTTGCAAGCTTAGGAAGCAAGGCACCAATTTCAAAGATTGGGAATCCCAATTACTTTTAGCTGCGGAAGGTGACAATAAGATTTGTTTCCTTACAAGAGCTGCTCCTCCTGTTCCTACTGCTCATTCCACGGTTGAGACTCGTGAGGCCTATGAGGCCTATATGAAGGCGTCAAATATTCTTAGAGACATAATCATTTTCTCTTTGGAGCCGGATCTCCGAGACCGAATGATTATGTTTAGCACGGCAAATGAGATTTACACCAAGCTTAAGAATATATTTTCTCAAACTCCTAGAACTTTGCTTTATGAAGTAATTTCTGCATGGTTTGACCCAAATTCGTATAAGGATCAATCTATGAGTTCTCATGTGATTAAGTCGGTTGTTCCATCTGAAATCTTGCAAATTCAAAAGGTGCAAGCTCCTGACTATGTCATAATAGATCGAATTCTTCGCTTCCTTGATATGCCTTTACGGGCAGAGAGGGAGTTTGGACTTATTCGAAGTACCGAGAAGAATACACTTAATCTTGAGAATAGGAGCAACATGAAGCATGAAAGGAAAAATGGTAAAGGAAAAGGTAAAATGACATCCATGACCACATCATCTTCAAAGGTTGAAAATAAATGCCATTATTGCATGAAGATAGGGCATTGGAAACGGAATTGTCCAATGTATTTGGCCGACCTAAAGCTTGAAAAGTTCACTCTTTTGGTAATAATTCTTGTTTAAACTCATGTTATAAGATTAACCTTTGTATAATGATACAAGTTGTTAATATTAACCCTTTTTAATTGTTTTAAAGGGACTCCTTCCAAGATCTAGGGCAAGGAGAAAGGAAAGGAGAGCTTGAAGCTCATTCCATGGATGGCTATGGTAGCATCCGAGATTGAAGACATGAAGAGCATGGCTCTAATTTTCATTTGATGTCTTCTTTCTTTTTGCATTTTAATTTAAGAACTTTGTATTTCTTGTACGACAAGAATCTTGTTGAAACAATGGTTGTAATAGTGGTGACTTGGTTTTCAACCCAAGTCATCCTTTTGTTCTTAATCAAACATGTTTGATTGCTTAAAATGCTCTTAGTGCATAACATGAGTTGATACGATTTTCATAAATCGTAATTAAGTACCTTGAATGATTCACCGTACAGTAAACATGATAGGATCATTATAAAAGTAATACGACTTACTTAAAACAAGAATTGCATCCCGTGAAATACTTCAAATTCAAACATAAGAACATCAGTTCATTATAAGATTTTCACCTTAAATGAAACAATATGTTAATATCTCAATACTCACATAATTCTTTATCCAGTTCATTGTTAACGGGCGAAAATGCTATCCTTCTTAAATAATGGTTATTTTAAAGGATAGAGTGGGAGAAATTCTACGCCCGCAAACCAATGAAATAAACATAGGATCTTAGAGAAGAGTCCTATAAGGAGTCCTTGAGAAGAACTCTAAAAGATTGGATAGAAGAAACTACGAGAGGACACAGAAGAAACTACGCGAGGACACAAAAAGGAAATGTTCCATATGTTGTCATTAGTTCCCAGAGAGGACAAAGGGAACCGCGAGTGTTAACGGAAGGAAATCATTTCCATGATGTTAATATTTCTGTTTTATAGAGATAATAGAGGAGAAATCATCTCCCGTTCTCGTGGGAAGGAAAATGAAAAATGAAATGTTCATAGCGAGTTGAGAAAATGTTTGAAGTAAATCAAAATGAAATGTTCATTACGAGTTGAGAAAATGTTTGAAGTAAATCAAAATGAAATGTTCATTATGAGTTGAGAAGATGTTTGAAGATATTACCTAATCACTATGAAGATAGTGGGAGTTATTAACTATAAGATAGTGATATAGAATTCAGTGGGAGAAAAGTTATTAAGGAAACGAAACCTATCATTTAGAGAGAATGGTGATTCTTTAAAAAGTAAAGAATATGAGGTTTTCAATCCTAGATGAATGTATGTTGAGAACATAAATCATAAGTGAGTTTATTATATGATAATGAAACGTCACCAATCAGTTAACAAGGTTTGGATTTGGATCCGAGATATGAAAATGTTTATTCATATAACCTTGATGAAAATGCCAAAGGTTGAAACAAAACCTTATTTCGATATAAGTTTCTCGAGGAGAACTAATGGATCGAATCTAGGTTAACTACAATATGAATTCTAGTACAATATGACTATGTTCATATGGATGACATGTCATGGGTTTTAAGAAAACAGTGGGAGCTTTCCTTAAAGTAAGGAGACTCGAGTCGAGTATGAGAGACTTGAAGTGTACTTGAATAAGATCATATTATACAAGATAATATGAGTCAAAAGGAGACCGAAATTTGTAGGTTAAAGGATGTAAGGTATATTCACATAGCAAACCATTAATACAAATTGATGTATGATCATCAAAGATTGTTTATGTGGAGCAACAATATCGTATTGATTGTTCGCACATAACAATCACTCTTATCGTTTGAGTTATTATTATTAATATTAACTCACAATTTATACTTTGTGAAATCCAAATGGGTTGTAAGAGACAATTTGAACCCCATAAGTGAACTGGATTAACTTAGTATAGCCCATAGTCGCTTGTATGAGGTGACGTCTCGAAGCGACTACAATGTGAGGCGATTGATGGCAAGTTCAAATGTCATAGAGTCATATGGGATGACTAGTCGATCACATCGGCAGACTGTGTAACACTCTGTTGGGCATTTAGTGACCGCTTATAGAGTTCTGTAAATTTTATAATTAGCCTGGTCGTGGCGAGAGCTACTATATTATTCACATAAGTCGATTCTTTGACTTGAGACTGTTCGCCCAAGGTGATGCAGCCTCAGATTGACTTTGATTTTAGCTCTACGATCAACCGTTAAAGGGGGTCAAATGGGCTTCTTTTGGGTCATGATGGACTGTGTTAGCGAAGGGAACAGTAGGATAGGAATTGTCCAACCCCCTTGTCAGGGTTGTCTTAAATCTCAAGGCCACTCGAGGAGAAGTTAAACTGGAAATGCGTGGCCACGCTCGGAAGGTATCTATGGTAGATAATTCCGGTCAAAGCAGTTAAATCTCCAGATCGAGAAAAACCGCTCAAGATATGATCAAATGCAAGTACGACCTGGAAGACACCTTGCATTGAGTGGGAGAAGACGTAATAGGACAAGAGAATTGGTGACGCACACTTGTCGAGGACAAGTGGGAGATTGTTGGGGAATGTGGCCTCAACAATAGTGCGATCACGACAGTGATAAAAATCATTGTCATAAATCTTATGAAATGAATATGCAAGGGACGATCCAATATTGATTTAGTCAACTGATCAACATTAATCGGTAATGATTGGCTGACTAGAGTTTTGTAGGAAACTAGGTTCCTTATTTTATACTCAAATCTAATATGAGTTTTGTTTCTTTAAGTTTAGTCATAAAAACTTAAATAGATCTTATGCATGCATGATGATATCATAAGATGAGATAGTCCTTACATTGGTTTTAGAAGGTTTATACTCAATAATCACCTATTATTTGAGTCTTCAAGCCACCGAAATTACCCTTAAACGATCTAACAAAAATCGTCTCCTAAAGGTGCGTATCAAGGACCCGATCTCAAACTAATACTAATTTTGTTACTAGAAAATTAGTACAAGTATACTAGAAATATTAATAATATTACTTCTTAATATTATTAGTGGTTGAATGATTTTGCCATACTAGAAAACTAATTTCTATGTAGAATGTGTTTTTGGTAGTATGAATGGTGCACAAGCCTATAGACACACACTAAACTAAGAGGCATTTTGTGTATATATAATAGAAGCATGATGAGCTTGCTTGCTCATGCATACCAACCGGCCATCAAGCAACCCCATGGCCTATGCATGACCTTCTATCACTTACACAAAAGTAAGCAATATGCCTTACATCCCTCTTACACACCTATCATATAGGTTTTGTGTAGAAAATACACAATGCCCTAATACTACCAATGTCACGGCTGAAATGGGTTTGTTATAGACCCATTTTGTCTTTGTCAATTGTGTTGATATGTAACATGTCACATATGTTTCATAACACATGACCCAATTTGTTAATTAGGTAATTTTAACTCTTAAAATTCATAATTCACAATTTTACAACATTTAAATAATACTAGTAGTAATTCGAAATTACCACTTTATAAAAATGTAACATCATAATTTTAATCACAACTCTTTGTAATATTATGATCAACCGTGTTCATTCTCAATTTAATCGTTTCCTAAACGAATAAATGAAACCGTGTAATAAAACCCATTTTATTACTTTGACTGTTATTATTATGATCTCATTACAATAATATTTGTCTTGCAAAATCATTTCCAAATTCCTAGTTGTTAATTAATTTGTATCCAATACAATATTAATTAATTATTCCATTGAGACGAAATTCCTTAAAGATATGACCTTAAGGGATCAACTGATCACCACCATCATATGACGATAATGTCAAACTCTAGACAGCCAATCATTATCGGTAAATGTTGATCAGTTGACTTTAAAAGAGTAACACTCCCAATTGTGTTTCATTCAAATGAGTTTTAATTATGTCAACACACTATTGTCGAGGACACTTCCTCCAACAATCTCCCACTTGTCCGAGACAAGTGTGTGTTACCAATTCTCTTGCCCTATTACTATCTCCCACTCAATGCTTGGCGTCCTCTCAGGTCGTGCCGGCAATTGATTAAAATCTAGAGTGGTTTATCTCGATCTGGAGTTATAACTACTGACCGGAATTATCTACCATAGATACCTTCCGAGCGTGGCCACGCATTTCTAGTTATTATTCTCCTCGAGTGGCCTAGAGATATTTCTCAACCCTGACAAGGGGTGGACAATTCCTAATCGACTTATTCCTTCCGGCTGGCCATAGTCCATCATAACCCAAAATATGTCCTTATAAACCCCAGTTACGAAGGTGTTAGGACATAAATCAAAGTTAATCTGAAAACTATGCCACCTCAGAGAACAGTCATTAGTCCAAGAACTGACTCATGTGAAACACGATAGATGCTCCCGCCACGACCAGGCAGTCTTTTAATAAGAGTACGCCATAGCTCTATCTGCGGTCATTAGCCCGGCAAATGTATCTTAACATGTCTATGCCTAGGTGATCGACTAGTCATCCCGTATGACCCTATGGCAATTGAACTCGCCATCAATCGCATCACACATCCGGTTGCATTGAGATGTCACCTCACTTAAGCAACTACGGGCGAGGTCATGATAATTCAATTCACTTTAATGGGGTTCAATATGGTCTCACCATCCCATTTGAATTTTATGACCTTGGTTTTTGAGTACTTAAACTCTATTACGATAAATGTATTATGAACAACTTGAAAAATAACACTTTATTTCATCCTCATAATTTAGTACATATCTGGCATGCGTTTAAGACCCATGGATGCTACATGTCGGTCATGCTTAGCCTGCGATAAAGGCTTGGTTAAAGGATCAGCAATATTATCCTCTGTCCCAACCTTACAAACCGCAACTTCCTTCCTTTCAATAAAGTCTCTAATTACATGAAATTTTCTGAGTACATGTTTGGACTTATTGCTAGACTTGGGCTCCTTTGCTTGAAAGATAGCCCCACTGTTATCACAAAGAATTGTGATTGGATCTTTGGCTATAGGGACTACTCTTAGTCCTTCCAAGAACTGCCTAATCCACACAGCTTCCTTCGCAGCCTCTGATGCTGCAATATACTCAGCCTCTGTAGTAGAATCTGCAACAACTGGCTCCTTGAAGCTTCTCCAGCTTACGGCACCACCATTGATCATATAGATAAAGCCAGCCTGGGATTTCATATCATCCGCATCTGTTTGAAAGCTTGAGTCGGTGTAACCCTTTACACTAAACTCACCTTCTCCTCCAAACACTAAGAATAGATCCTTAGTTCTTCTCAAGTACTTAAGGATATTCTTAACGGCTATCCAGTGTTTTTCACCTGGATTGGCTTGGTATCTACTCGTCATGCTCAAAGCATATGACACATCTGGACGGGTACAAGTCATGGCATACATGATTGACCCAACAGCTGAAGCATAGGGTATGTCCTTCATTCGTTCAACATGTTCTGTTTGATCAGGAGTGGGTGATTGAGTTTTGCTCAAGGAAATCCCACTCCCCATGGGAACCAGTCCTCTCTTAGAATTTTCCATGTTGAAACGACGAAGTATCTTATCCACATAAGATTCTTGGCTTAGTGCCAATATTCTCTTGGATCTTTCTCTAAAGATCCTAATACCCAATATGCGTTGTGCATTTCCCAAATCTTTCATTTGGAAATGCTTTCCTAACCATTCCTTGACTGACGTCAACATGGTAACATCGTTACCAATAAGGAGTATGTCGTCTACATACAAGATTAAGAACACAACTTTGCTCCCACTGAACTTCATGTATAAACAAGGTTCTTCGACACTTCGAGTGAACCCATTCTCTTTTATCACATGATTGAATCGATGATTCCAGCTTCTTGATGCTTGCTTAAGCCCATAAATGGACCTATTTAGCTTGCATACTTTGTTAGGATTTTTAGGATCCTTAAAACCTTCAGGTTGTACCATGTACACCTCCTCCTCTAAATGCCCATTTAGGAAGGCGGTTTTAACATCCATTTGCCATATTTCATAATCGTGAAATGCGGCAATTGCTAACATAATCCGAATTGATCTCAACATAGCAACAGGAGCAAAAGTTTCATCATAGTGTAGACCATGAATTTGAGTGAAACCTTTTGCTACAAGCCTAGCTTTGTAGAAATCATCATGTCCCTCTATGCCATTCTTGATTTTGAAGATCCATTTGCACTGAAGTGGTTTAACGTTCTTAGGCAAATCAACCAAGTTCCAAACTTGATTATCTTCCATAGATTTAATTTCGGATTTCATGGCTTCAAGCCAAAAAGCTGAGCTTGGACTAGATATAGCTCCTTTGTAGGTGGATGGTTCATCATTTTCCATTAGAAAAACGTCTAAAGCATCTCCTATCTCAATGACACCAATATATCTTTCAGGTTGGTGACTCACCCTCCCAGACCTCCTAGGTACTGGAGCATGAACTGCAGCATTTGATGACGAAGGAATGTTTTCTTGCGTTATCTCTACTTCTGTTTGTGGCTCTTGATCTTGAATTTCTTCAAGTTCAAATTTTCTCCCACTCTGTCTTTTAGAAATGAAGTCACTTTCTAAGAAGACAGCTTCTCGAGACACAAACACTTTGTTTTCTTGAGAATTATAGAAGTAGTATGCACGAGTATTGAGTGGATATCCTACAAATGTGCATTTGTCAGATTTGGGTGCAAGTTTATCGGAAGACTTGTTCTTAACGTAAGCCTTGCAACCCCATATCTTAATGAATGACAAATTCGGGACCTTCCCTTTCCATATCTCATATGGAGTTTTATTTGCAGCTTTAGTCGGACTCCTGTTTAAGGAGTGTATTGCGGTTTGGAGTGCAAATCCCCAAAATGAATCAGGGAGATCTGTAAGACTCATCATTGATCGAACCATGTCTAATAAGGTTCGATTTCTCCTTTCAGAAACACCATTGAGTTGTGGTGTTCCTGGTGGAGTAAGTTGTGATACTATGCCACAATCTTTTAAATGAGAATCAAATTCATTGCTTAGATATTCGCCACCACGATCTGATCGAAGTGCTTTGATCTTTCTATTGGTTTGGTTCTCTACTTCATTTTGAAATTCTTTGAACTTTTCAAATGCTTCACTTTTGTATTTGATTAAGTAGATATACCCATATCTACTTAAATCGTCAGTAAAAGTAATAAAGTAGTCATAATTTCCTCTTGCGGTGATTGTCATTGGACCACATACATCGGTATGTATTAGTCCTAACAAGTCACTTGCCCTCTCACCTTTTCCACTAAAAGGTGATCGAGTCATCTTACCAAGAAGACATGATTCGCATACTCCATATGATATGTAATCGAATGGTTTGATGATATTAGTCGATACTAATCTCTTAATGCGATTTTCATTTATGTGACCTAGACGGCAATGCCAAATGAACGATTCATTTGGGTCATTTGATTTTAGTCTTTTTGTTTGCACATTATGGACATCAATAGATTTTGAGTTGTTGAGTACATAAATCCCATTTACGGAATTTGCTTGGCCTACTACCAAGCCATTTCGATGTATTTCACAAAAATTATTCTTGATCATGAATGAAAAACCTTCCATGTCTAACATGGCAACCGAAATGATGTTTTTAGATAAAGAAGGTACATAGTAACAATCCTTCAAATACAACTCATAACCACTAGCTAAATGTAATACGTAGGTTCCCTTTGAAGAAGCGGCTACCTTAGCCCCATTTCCAAGTCTGAGATCCACGTCACTTTTGTCTAGCTTCTCCACATTTCTTAGCCCCTGTAAATGATTACAAAGGTGAGATCCACAACCAGTATCTAATACCCATGTTATAGAGGAGGTGAAATTAATGTCAATAACATATATTTCACTTAGAGTCTTACTCTTTGGAGTGATGATTCCATCTTTGATGTCCTCCAAATATGTGGGGCAGTTACGCCTCCAATGGCCAAACTCAAAACAATGGTGACAAATATCTGAAGGTTTAGCACCCCTCCTTTTGGTTGTAGTAGTCCCACTAGCTACTCCCTTCATGGGTCGCTTTCCTTTCTTTATCCTTTTAAAATTCCTTCCATTCTTAATGGAAAGAGGTGTTCCACTTGTGCTCCCACTCATCTCCTCATCCCCTTTTGTCTCTAAAGACATTGAGTTCATTTGAGAGATAAGATTATCATAGTCATGATCCGTCATCACGATTGGTTTAGGCGGAGCAGAAGTGGTTACCAGACAAAGTTTTCCATTGTTGTCGATCGTAAAGCGCAATTCTCTAGTCGGATCATCTTCACAGTATTTTTGCCAGTTATCAATGGTGATAGGAATGAGATTATTGAAAGCATCCATTTTTCAATTACTACAAGAGATGAAGGAAAAATTAACATTTATCGTTTTGAAAACTTGTAAATGATTGACAAGTTATTGCATCTATAAAATGACCTCTATCCAATTTTATAAATGATTCCAAGACCCAAACCCATACTCCGAAATCGTGAACCACTGGAACTCCGACCCAAAAATATGGTTTGGTGGGTTAAACCGGTTCTACCATAGAACTCTTGGTTGATGACAAATCATAATTTATTCATCTTAGCCCGGAACACATTGACCACTGGTCCTCTACACTTCTGTTGAGTACAAACCAAATTTCAAATGCATCGGGATGCGATCCGCCCACTGGACTGAATCCACCCCATCGCCCCACTTATCCTACGTAATGGGGTTCGTATTGCCCACTGGACTAGCACCACCCCACGAAATAGAAGCTCATGGGTTCTACTATTTGGTAAGGCTAATTCTCAATTGTTTTTGTTTAATATAGAGGTCTTGTCAATTTATTATCTATCTCCTTTAAGCGAATTAAATTGGTGAACTCGATAATTATAATTGACACGGTCGTTTTTTTTAACGATCTAAACTAATATGCATGTTTATGGCGATTTGGCTATGCATGCAAACATATTAAAATGCAAAAATAAAAGCAATAAAGCAATAAAATCCTAGTATGGCCTTCCTAGTAATAGTAAAACTAATTAACTATTACAAATTCGGAAACCAACTCCTTGGTCCCTTGAACTTCATTGGTACGCCATCCAAGAAAACACCGTCTTGTCGGAACTCCTTTCCGTATGGCACCGTCTTTTGGATCTCCGGAATTACAATAAAATAATACAACTATTCTATTGCAAAATTGAAAATTTAAATTAGATTACAAACCCGTGATACGAGATCACATGAATTACAACCGAATCAATATTCCCTTTCATTACGGGTAATATTGATTAAAACTAAGGCCATACTAAGAAAAATTACATAATTCCAAATTATATAAATAACATTCAAAATATGACATTCATATTAAATAAATTGCAATAATAAAATATGTATGCACATGCTCAATTTTAATGCCAAATCGCCTTATGGGAGCAAATATCTCATATTTGTTTACGGTTTTTACGGATATGCGCGATTTTAACTATTAAAATCATCCAAAATTACATAAATCTCATTTATGTCCAAGTTAATCATCCTAACTTACTTTAGGAATCAATGTTTAGTCTCTACTAATATTTGATCATGATCTAACTTGATTTTGCATTATTGTTCATAAATTACTTGTATTTTCGGGAAAAATAAACAAAATATGGCCAAATGAGTCAATAAAATTCGAAATTTAAAATTCAAAAATTTTAAACTTTCTGGAAATTTTCTGAAAATTCAGAAATTAATAAAATGGTCTTATGCAAATACTTATGGTTTATTTCTTAAATAAATCCTATAAAAGCCGTTTTTATGGTTAAAAATCCGATTTAAATTATAAAAACTTGAAATAAATTGCTATAAATTTTTAGTCATCCTAAAATATATATTAGAATCTGAAAGTGACCAAAAATTACAGACCATACTCGAAATTTTATTTTCCGACTCATAAATTACGATTATTAGCTAATTAACTCATTAAAAATTAATAATCATAAAAACAGAAACCTTTTGATATCCAACTTTTAGATCTGATGTTCCTATCATATAAGACATCTATGGGTAAAATTTCATGCCATAATATTAAGATTAACTATTTTTAACACAATAAGTCACTATTTCTCCGATTTTAACCATTAAAATCATAAATCATGCATCACTTGAGAATAAATTTCCAAAACTTACATACATACTGTAAATATTGCATGTGACATTGTGTAAAGTTTTTATGGCAAAATTCCAACTATAACTATTAAAGTCGAATTTAAGTCACTATTAATACGATTTTTACTATAAAAATCATTAATCATGCAAAATAGGTCCAATAATTTCGAAAATTCATACAGGAACTTTATATATTGCATGTGACTTCTCATAAAATTTTTAAGGTCAAATTCGAAATATAACCTTATATACCCATTTTTACTCATATTATGACTATTTATCTCATAAAATTCATAATCCATGCATATTAACTCCATTTCTCACGAAAAATCATATACAATATATTAAATATGCATGTGAGAACATATCAAAAAATCTCGGCCAGAACTATTTTTAGCTATTTTTCCATTAATTGTTGTTTAAAACCGATTTAAACTACAAAATATACAAATAAATATAAAAATGAACAATAAAAATCCATAAAATAATTTTTATGTCCTAAAACCATTTTAGAAACAGAAACTTTAACATGCAAAATTATTTTTGTGATTTATCATAATAAACACAATAATTTCGAAATTTTTGAAATATATGTTAAACCGATTTTAACATAAAACATGAATCCGATCATGCATGCAACAACCGTAATGCTCTGATACCAATTATAGGAAACTAGGTTCCTTATTTTATACTCAAATCTAATATGAGTTTTGTTTCTTTAAGTTTAGTCATAAAAACTTAAATAGATCTTATGAATGCATGATGATATCATAAGATGAGATAGTCCTTACATTGGTTTTAGAAGGTTTATACTCAATAATCACCTATTATTTGAGTCTTCAAGCCACCGAAATTACCCTTAAACGATCTAACAAAAATCGTCTCCTAAAGGTGCGTATCAAGGACCCGATCTCAAACTAATACTAATTTTGTTACTAGAAAATTAGTACAAGTATACTAGAAATATTAATAATATTACTTCTTAATATTATTAGTGGTTGAATGATTTTGCCATACTAGAAAACTAATTTCTATGTAGAATGTGTTTTTGGTAGTATGAATGGTGCACAAGCCTATAGACACACACTAAACTAAGAGGCATTTTGTGTATATATAATAGAAGCATGATGAGCTTGCTTGCTCATGCATACCAACCGGCCATCAAGCAACCCCATGGCCTATGCATGGCCTTCTATCACTTACACAAAAGTAAGCAATATGCCTTACATCCCTCTTACACACCTATCATATAGGTTTTGTGTACAAAATACACAATGCCCTAATACTACCAATGTCACGGCTGAAATGGGTTTGTTATAGACCCATTTTGTCTTTGTCAATTGTGTTGATAAGTAACATGTCACATATGTTTCATAACACATGACCCAATTTGTTAATTAGGTAATTTTAACTCTTAAAATTCATAATTCACAATTTTACAACATTTAAATAATACTAGTAGTAATTCGAAATTACCACTTTATAAAAATGTAACATCATAATTTTAATCACAACTCTTTGTAATATTATGATCAACCGTGTTCATTCTCAATTTAATCGTTTCCTAAACGAATAAATGAAACCGTGTAATAAAACCCATTTTATTACTTTGACTGTTATTATTATGATCTCATTACAATAATATTTGTCTTGCAAAATCATTTCCAAATTCCTAGTTGTTAATTAATTTGTATCCAATACAATATTAATTAATTATTCCATTGAGACGAAATTCCTTAAAGATATGACCTTAAGGGATCAACTGATCACCACCATCATATGACGATAATGTCAAACTCTAGACAGCCAATCATTATCGGTAAATGTTGATCAGTTGACTTTAAAAGAGTAACACTCCCAATTGTGTTTCATTCAAATGAGTTTTAATTATGTCAACACACTATTGTCGAGGACACTTCCTCCAACAAGTTTAACATTACTGTCGTATGACGGTGGTGGTCAGTTGATCCCTTTAGGTCACACCTATAGGACTAACCCCTTAAACGTATATTGATTAATTGTATAGGATACAGATTGATCGATATTCTTAAAACCGTATATTGAGAAATTAGAGGTTGAATCTTAAAGGTAATAAGATTTATATTTGAAATTGAAATGTGTCAATTGTCAAGTATTAAACGATATTTTAGAAATATCGAAATTAGTAAAATGAATGGTTCATGGTTATGACAAACGTTGTTAATATATCGTATTGACGATTATTACGATAACCATATATTGGGACAGTAATTTCGAATTACTTATTAATTTGTTAAATATGATTTAATTAATTTAAAGTGTTATTTATATGTGATAAATTTATTTTAAATTAATACACTTATTATGTCACATAAGATGTTACATAATTGTGCAAATTATAAATCGAAAAATGAAAGTACATTTTACGATTATGGGTGCCGGTTTAGTGATAATGTTTTATGGGTTGAAATGTAAAATTAATACCCTAAAAAGATATTGAGTAAATAGCCTTAATGCCTATGGTCATGGGCAAGACAAAAATTGGCTCTTTCACTACCCTAGACCTTGTGTCTCACGGCTAAACCCAACCCCAACCATCCCATTCTATATATATGTGGTAATACACATATTCTAATACCAATGCTCAAGCTTTCTTCTTCTAGTGTAAGAAAGTTTACTACAACCTCTAAAATATTATCTCCATAATATTATCTATAATACTAATATTAGTATTAGTACTCGGTTTTAACCTAATTCCGTCCTCTAGTTTCGGGTTCGGTTATTTGGTCCGTTTAAGGTAAGGTCTTGGTGCTCACTCATTGGAGGCAAGCTTACTTGGTTGCTTTTGGAGGATCGTCCTAAGCATTTTTCGGACCGGTTGTAAGAATACGATTCTTCTTATTTCCGCTTTTATTTTGCATGCATAAGATTAGATCGTTTAAACTATATTGATATGAGATTAATTAGTATATTAGTAAGACTAAAATAATATGAACATGTTAGTAGAGACTACCCGAGTTCCCAACACTATCAACATGAAATAAGTTAATTAACGAGTCGAGATAATCGGGGTATTACAGTCTTCCCCCCTTAAATTGAACTTCGTCCCGAAGTTCGTCCTCACTAGGTGTCAAAACAACTAACCCAAACGAACTTGGAACATAAAATGTCACAAAAGGTTCACTTAAAACACAGAATGTTACATTCCACCCCCCTTAAAGAAAAGTTACGTCCGCGTAACTTACCACAATCGAACAAATGTGGATAACGCTGTCTCATGGATGCCTCAGGCTCCCACGTAGCCTCCTCCTGATTATGATTTGTCCACAGGACTTTCACCAAGGACGTCTCCCCATTGCGAGTCTTTCGTACCTTCCTGTCCAGAATCTCTTTTGGAGTCTCAATGTATGCCAACTGCTCATCTACCTCAATCACCTCGTGCTGAAGCACATGTGATGGATCACTCACATATTTCCTCAACTGGGACACATGGAACACATTATGGACCTTGGATAGAGCTGGAGGTAAAGCTAATCGGTATGCCACCTCCCCAACTCTGTCCAAAATCTCAAACGGTCCAATAAACTTCTGACTCAATTTGCCACGCTTCCCAAACCTCATCACACCCTTCATTGGAGATACCTTCAGCAGTACCTTCTCTCCTGCCTCGAATGAAATCTCACTCCTCTTCAGATCCGCATAGCTCTTCTGTCTATCCTGAGCGGCCCTCATCCTCTGTCGAATAATCTGAACCTGCTCCACCATCTCCTGGATCATATCTGGCCCTAAGGTCACAACATCTGCTCGATCATCCCAACACACAGGGCTCCGACACTTCCTCCCATACAGAGCCTCGAAAGGGGCCATCCCTATGCTGGCATGATAGCTGTTATTATAAGAAAACTCGATCAACCCCAGTCGATCCTCCCAAGATCCTCCGAACTCAAGAACGCATGCTCTCAACATATCCTCAAGGGTCTGAATCGTCCTCTCGGTCTGACCGTCAGTAGCCGGATGAAAAGCGGTACTCATCTTCAATTGGGTACCCAAAGCTGTCTGAAACTCCTGCCAAAATCTAGATATGAACCTCGAGTCTCGATCGGAAACAATGTCCTTGGGTACACCATGCAATTTGACCACATTCTGCACATATGACTTAGCCAACTCAGCTTTACTCCATGTATCTTTCATCGGAATAAAATGAGCAGACTTAGTCAAACGATCCACAATCACCCAAATCATGTTGTTGCCCCTCTGAGTCCGAGGCAACCCCACGATAAAATCCATTGAAATGTTCTCCCACTTCCACTCTGGCACATCCAAAGGTTGAACTTTCCTTTGAGGTCTCTTATGCTCCCCTTTCACTCTCTGACATGTCAAGCACCTGGAAACAAACTCAGCGACTTCCTTCTTCATGTTAGGCCACCAGAATGTCTTCTTAAGGTCTTTATACAGCTTATCACCCCCTGGGTGAACGGAATATGGAGTAGCATGAGCTTCAGTCAGGATCTTCTTCTTTAGCTCCTCTACATCCGGAACACACCATCGCCCACTGAACCTCAAACTACCGTCGGTATGAATACTGAACTTGGATACAGTCTCTCCACTCTCACTCTCAACCATCCCACGCCACTTCTGGATCCTCGTATCACTCTTTTGTAACTCTCGAATCTCTCCATACAACTCAGGCTCCACTGTCAAGTCACTGAGAGCATCCCCTTTCCGGATCATGAATATTCCCATCTCCCTTAGTTCACCATGCAACCTCACTCTCGACCTGGCACAACTCAAAGCATGCACAGATTTCCTACTTAGGGCGTCAGCTACCACATTCGCCTTGCCTTCATGGTAGACGATCTACATATCATAGTCTCCAATCAACTCTATCCACCTCCTCTGTCGCATGTTCAATTATCTCTGGGTGTAGATATACTTGAAGCTCTTATGATCAGAAAACACCTTAAAAGTGGCTCCATAAAGGTAATGGCGCCACAATTTAAGTGCAAAGACCACAACTCCCAATTCCAAATCATGAGTCGGATAATTTTCTTCGTAGGTCTTCAGTTGGCGAGAAGCATACGCTATCACTCTCCCATTCTGCATTAGTACACAACCCAACCCATGCTTCGAAGCGTTAGTATAAACTTCGAAGTTATCACTCCCAACTGGCAAAGCAAGGATATGAGCTGTTGTCAGGCGTTCCTTAAGGGTTAGGAATGCCTTCTCACAACTCTCATCCCAGACAAAACGATTCACTTTCCTCATTAACGACGTCAACGGCTTCGCTATCTTTGAAAAATCTTTGACAAATCTCCGATAATATCCAGCCAAACTCAGGAAGCTTCGAATCTCACTCACATTCTTCGGACTCTGCCACCTAGTCACAGCCTCGATTTTACTAGGATCAACCGACACCCCCTCCTTTGAAATTACATGCCCAAGAAATGCCACTCTCTCCAACCAGAACTCACACTTACTCAACTTAGCATTGAGTTTATGTTCTTCCAGGGTCTGAAGTACTTTCCTCAAATGGTCCTCGTGCTCTTCTGCATTCTTGGAGTATACCAGGATATCATCTATGAATACCACCACAAACTTGTCCAGGTATGGGCTGAAGACTCGATTCATCAAGTCCATGAACACAGCTGGAGCATTAGTCAATCCAAATGGCATAACCACAAATTCATAGTGGCCATACCTCGTTCGGAAAGCGGTCTTTGGAATATCTTCATCCTTTATTCTCAACTGATGATACCCGGATCTCAAATCAATCTTGGAGAAAACCCCAGCTCCACTTAACTGATCGAACAAGTCGTCAATTCTCGGCAAAGGATAACGGTTCTTGATGGTCACATTGTTCAGCTCTCGGTAGTCAACACAAAGTCGCAAACTTCCATCCTTCTTCTTCACAAACAAAACGGGTGCTCCCCAGGGTGACACACTGGGTCGAATGAACACTTTCTCAGCTAGTTCATCCAACTGCTTCTTCAACTCCTCCATCTCCTTCGGTCCCATACGGTACGGTGATTTAGATATTAGTCCCGCCCCTGGTTTTAGGTCAATGGAAAATTCCACTTCCCTCCTCGGCGGCAACCCTGGAACGTCGTCTCGAAATACTCCCTCAAACTCTCGTACCACAGGTATTTCACTAGTCTTGGGGGTCTCAGCCTCACAATTCCACATTTGGCACAAGATTAGGCTCTCTCCTTTTCGCAAGCTAGACTTAAGGGTATTGACGGATATGAACTTGATTTTAGGCTTGACTCGATATCCCTTATAAGACACCCTCACCCCCTTAGGTCCCTTCAAGGAAATTTTCTTCTGATGACAGTCGATAAAAGCTCGATACTTCCCCAGCCAGTCCATCCCTTGGATCACCTCAAAACCCCCCAAAGGAAATTCTATGAGGTCACCAAAGAAAGTTGCTTCCCCGATTTTGATGGGTACACTACCGTATACTCTATTACAAACTATCGACTCGCCTGAAGGTATGGTCACTGAATCCGCGACCCAGTCGAATCTCTCAAGCCCCAAAGCCTTAACATGATCTCTAGACACAAACGAATGGGTGGCACCGGAATCGAAAAGTACGAAAGTAGGTTTAGAGTTCACAAGAAAAGTACCGGTTACCACATGAGCATCCTCCTTAGCTGCCTGCTTTCCCATGGCAAAGAGCTTGCC
Organism: Silene conica; assembly: GCA_029255685.2. Taxonomy (NCBI): domain Eukaryota; kingdom Viridiplantae; phylum Streptophyta; class Magnoliopsida; order Caryophyllales; family Caryophyllaceae; genus Silene; species Silene conica. The sequence goes on from CM055314.2 coordinate 9,092,591, forward strand.
ACTGGATTTGACCCCACTCTGACTGGCACTAGATGTCCTAGCCTGCTGGTTCCCTTCTGCTCCAGTCTTCTGATTGCTTCCATTCCCATGGTATTGATTCTGGTACGAGCGGTTCGGATAGTTGTTATAGTTCTTTTGATAATTGCTGCTCCCTCCAGACTTCGCACCCCCACCATAGTTTGTCATAGGTGTGCGATAGACACTGCTACCATAGGACTGAGTGCGGGATCCCTGATATCCGGATGTAGGCGTGCGATAACCCCCGGACTGATTCCCTCCAGAAGAGCGACATACTGCCTGCTTGTGCCCCGTCTTTCCACAGCCGAAACAGATTATTCCCACTGAACCATTGCCAGAACCCCCATTCCTGAAGTTGCCCCCACTTTGGTTTCTCCCATCACCAGAGGCACTACCACCGAAGTATCCACTGAACTTGTTAGTGCTTTGCTTTTTCGACCCTGAACTCTCAGTTACCGCTTCAGCCTTCCTCTTTTCAGTCTTGGACTTTTTGTCCTCTTTGATCATCTCTGAAAGCCTCTCCGCCGCCCCAGCCCTTAAGTAGATGTCACGGACTGTGGTGGGCGGAGCTGCAATCAGTCTCTTTTTGATGGCGATTGATAACCCCCTCTCAAATTTCATTGCCAGCATGGCATCGTCAAACCCCATGTCTCCCACATAGCTCACCAACTTGATAAATTTTCTGTAGTAAGCCTCTACTGTCATGTCCTCCGACATCCTGAATGTATCAAACTCCTCCCTTAGCTTGCTCTTCTGAAATTCTGGTAGAAACACCTCATACAAGATCTTTTTGAATGCGATCCAAGCAACAAACTCGGTCCCATCCTCTCGAGCTGCCTCTCGGATCTCTCCCTTGTTCCCGGTCCACCAGTCTCCAGCCATACCCCTCAGATAGTGGGCTGCTTGGTCAACCCTCAATTCCTCAGGGCAATCCACCAACTTGAATAGGTTACTGAATTCCCGGCACCAAGCTCCCAGCAGATGAGGTTCCCCCTCCCCAGTGAATAAGGTAGGGTGATGCCTCGCGATGATTGTGCTCATTTTTGAGGAGTCCATACGTTTGGCCTTTAGGGCCTCATTTTCAGCTATCAAACGGTCCAATTCTTCTTGCGTGATGTTAACGGCATTGTCTCTTCGCGGAGGCATACTATAACACAAGAAAAGAAATGAGTCCCGACGCATGTGGGCACCCATTTGGGTTAGGGCCAAAACCCCTAAACAATAAAGTCTATCATTAACTATCAGTTTGAATAACATATAACTGTAACATGGCTCGGGATCACATAACCGCATATCACTAGACATGATAAGAGAAGAATTACTGACATGCTTCAAATCACTTCACATATTCATATTAATATACACTTCTTTATTCAACAATTAAAATTCTTTCATGCACATGCCCCTCTCGGCTTTTCCAAACAGTCACATGTATTAAGAGTTCTCATAAGATACTTACCACAGTATACCATTACTTCCATCTTTTCTTAACCTACCCTTTTCTCTCGTATATTCACTCTGGGTTCCCGGGTAAAACTGATAGGGCCAATGGTTCGGTGTGAGGGGGCCCCAGACTCATACTTCCCCATTTGTGTGCTCCTAACAGCCCTATCCCGGGGTTCATTTTATTTAGACTCTCCTACATTCATTGAATTCATTAGGTTAGGCTTGAGGATCGTTCTCTCTGATACCACTTTGTAACACCCCCATTTATTTAAGGGCCTGTACTAGGACTCCCCAGATAAATAAGGGTGTTACCATCTCGGTTTCCCGAGGCAGTAGATACAAAGGAAAGAAAAACAGTACTTTAAATATATAAAGTTAACTCAAAGCTCGAGTTCAAACAACTGAATTATAAAACTGTCTTGGTGAAAACAAGAGTACAACTCATAAGACAACTACTGTGGTGATCTAGACTCTAGGCAGGTCCGGATCCAAGCTCTTCCTCCCATAGCTCCCCCTTAGTCTCAGCCACCTGTCAATCTGCTCCCCAATAAATTGGTTCATCACAGGTGATCACGAATACACAGGGTCAACCACGAGGTTGAGTAGAGAAAAACTGTAAACAAACCACATTACTATAAATAGAAAGTCGATCATCTCCACTCCGAATCACAAGACCCATTATTCTCCACACCAATCACAAGACCCATTATCTCCGCACCAATCACAAGACCCATTATCTCCGCACCAATCACAAGACCCATTATCTCCGCCTCGTAGTGTATCACAGAATGATATAAACAGCACAATATAACGATCACATGATATTATATAACAAACATGCTTATATCAAATAAGAACAGATTACACATCATTATATACAAGTATTTCCCCTACCTGAAGCAGCAGGAAAAGTAGATACGTCCAAGCTCGTTAGAAGTGTTCCACACGAAACTCGCTACCTAAACACGTATATGTAACAAATTAAAACCTTCCCGAACCCCAAAGAACTTACACTTACTATAAATAGAAACTTCCCTAATTGGAAAGTTTCCAAAAATAGAAACCCCTTAAAAATAGAAAGTTCCCAAAATAGAAACTTTCCTAACTTAACGATTTCCCGACTCATAAACTTAATTACATGATAACGAATTAATAAAAGAACGAAAGACGGCTTTTATTACATATTAGTAATATCACTTATCAAAATACTATTAATAAAGTAATTTAATCATAACAATAATAACAATAATAGTAAAAATAATAATAATAATAATAATAATCATAATAATAATAATAATAATCATAATAATAATAATAATAATAATAATAATAATAATAATAATAATAATAATAATAATAATAATAAAACAATACAAACACACACACCCATACGCCCAAACCCGACTCACGGATTAACAACCCTCAACAACCCTATCATGACACGCCGCAACCTCCAACCACCACCAGTCCGTGAACCCAAACGCTACCAGCTACCACCACGACCACCGGCAGACCCTCGACCACCACCGTCGTGGTGAACCAGTGCCCAAAACCAGTCTGGTTCATCTCGCCCTTCACCAGACCCGCCTGAACAAAACCCCATCGACAACCAGGCAGCCGCCAAAACCACCATTCCCCGACACCACAACTACCCCCTGACTCCAAACCTTCCAACCGTGGTGGTACCACCGCACCGACCTCCCCCTAGTCATCGGTGGTACCACCCCCAGACCACCCTGTCGACACCAAAAACGCAGGAAACCAAAACACCCCGTTCCCTGTTCTCCTTTCGCACTCACCACAGAAACCACCCTTAGACACCCATCTGACCACCACAACAACCACCAGCCCATTCCCTGACTCTCCCTTGACCTACACAACCACCCACGACTCTCCTATTAACATTGAACGAAGACGAGTTACAAACAATATAAATACATACATTCGACACCTCTACCAACCCAACCTTTTCAGACGCCTGTACGACGGTCATGGGTGGTCAGAGACGTCATACAGAGGTGCATACCTGACCACCATACGTCACTTATAAGAGTCATGTAAATATCAGTACCGTTCATAAACTAAAACAATTGTAAAAAGTGACACGAAAAGAGCGCAGACAACACAAACTGAACACGGTGGTGAACATACCAGATTGCTAGCCAAATCGACCCACCGTGCGCCACCTCACGACCACCGTGCACTGACTCTTTCCCTTCTCTGACGTGACGGCTAGGGTTTTGTGTGAACAGATATGAGATAGGGTAGGGTTTAGTATATGGATTATGTGTCTACAAATGACGGCAGGTGAAGGTTATAGGAGATGTGAATCTTAGGGTTTTGTTTGATGATTAGGGTAAAACGAGTGTGGGCTGCCGTGAGGGTGTTGGCACGACAAACGAGGCCCAAGCCTCACTAGTCTAGAGGTTCCATGATCAAACCCCACGGTCGACACACACAAAACTCATTCAAACTCCGTTCAAGTATTATCCACACACAAGTACTAAGCTATTTAAAGTCGTAAAAAGCAACTATCAACATAAAATAACTTAATTAACGAGTCGAGATAATCGGGGTATTACAAGTTACGTCCTCGTAACGTACCTCAAGGGAACAGTTCAGGATATTTTTCCCTCATCGAAACCTCAGTCTCCCAAGTAGCTTCCTCGACATTATGATTTGTCCATAATACTTTGACCAGCGCGGTTTCCCCATTCCTGGTTTTCCGCACCTTTCTGTCAAGTATTTCCTTGGGTCTCTCCTCGTAGGTCAACTGCTCATCGACCGCGATGACCTCATGGTCAAGGATATGCGACGGGTCACTGATATATCTCCTCAATTGTGAAACATGAAACACATTATGCACTCTAGATAACGCTGGAGGTAGAGCTAATCGATAAGCTACCTCACCGACCCACTCCAAAATCTCGAATGGCCCAATGAACTTCTGACTCAACTTGCCCCTCTTGCCGAACCTCATCACTCCTCTCATGGGTGATACTTTCAGCAACACTTTTTCTCCAGCCTCAAAGGTGATGTCACTCCGTTTTAGATCTGCGTAACTCTTTTGCCTATCTTGGGCAGCTCTCATTTTCTGACGAATCACCTGGACCTGTGCTATCATCTCTTGAATCATCTCAGGTCCCAAAGTCACTATATCAGCTCGATCATCCCAGCAAACCGGACTCCTACACGTCCTCCCATACAATGCCTCAAAAGGAGCCATCCCAATGCTAGCATGATAGCTGTTGTTATATGAAAACTCTATCAGGTCAAGTCTATCTTCCCAAGATCCCCCGAACTCTAACACACAAGCCCTCAGCATGTCCTCCAGTGTCTGGATAGTCCGTAGTCTGCCCATCAGTCGCTGGGTGAAATGCGGTACTCATCTTCAAAGTAGTTCCCATCAACGTCTGTAACTCTTGCCAAAACTTAGAGATGAACCTGGAATCACGATCAGAGACAATGTCCTTAGGGACACCATGAAGTTTCACCACATGCTTTATATACGCCTTGGCCAATTCAGCCTTACTCCAGGTCTCCTTCATCGGTATGAAGTGGGCCGACTTAGTCACACTAGTAGAAAAATAGTCACTTGCGGCGTCATATTAAGGCATATTTGCGGCGTTTTAGCAGTAGCAGCAAATAAGGGGGCCGCAAATAGAAAAAGTCATTTGCGGCGGAAAAAAAACGCCGCAAATAGAACCTCTATTTGAGGCGTTTTTCTAAAAAACGCCGCAAATAAAACCTCTATTTGAGGCGTTTTTCTAAAAAAACGCCGCAAATAGTACCACTATTTGAGGCGTTTTTTTAGAAAAACGGCGCAAATAGGTGACTAAAAAAAAATTTTTTTTTTTTTTTTTTTTTTTTTTTTGGTTTTTTAAAAATTAAATTATGGAAACAAATTATTTAAATATAAAACTCTCAAATATATGTTTTCGCAAGAGAATCTTACATAGTTTTTGATTTTTTTTTTATGAAATGTAAGTAGTATATATAAAAAATCAATGTCAAATTACAAGGAGATATTATATCATATACAAAGAACTAAACTATATTTCAGCCTTGTGATAATCAACTTAAGGAAAATCGCTTCTTTCACTACGTCATGCTTATTCGATTCTTGTTTGCAGCCCTGCAAGTCTTGGAGCCCTTCACAACCTATCGTATATTTCCTGCACTACTTACTAATGTTCAATCCTTGCACACCAACCATTTCTGCCCACGTATCAAACCCTGCATCACACAGGTAAGAACATAGAAGAAACCGCCCTGCACTACCTGCCGTCCTCAGAAATAATGGTATTCATCCCTATTCTTGCACAAAAACTGCAGCTCCACTGTACGCAGAACCAGCTTCTGTGCACTCTGCTACACAACAGCTCTTTTCATAGAAATTAGACTCCCACAGCTGCTACTCACCTGCTCCATACAAGACAGGCCCAATCTAAATCTAGTCTGCTAATCTACTGCTCTTCATAATACCAAGAGTGCAGTCCAAAACCCACAGCAGCTAGCTCCTCGCAACTCGCTTATCTGGTCCCTTAGCCAAAATGAGGAATAAAAACTTTATAACGATCAACCTGCTCAATGTTTAAGCCATTCAAAGTCAGATGCTCAACATATCAGAAATAACCAAATATAAATCTCAATCTATGTAACTCTGACTCGGTTGCAAGTGAAGGACACAATAATGTGTAAGAGCGTCGGCGGATAAGGTTATTTTCTGCGATGTTTTCAACTTTAATGTATAATATGCAGTGTCGAAAAGTCATGTTGTGTGCGACACGCAATCAAAGACTTCTGCAGCCAAGTAAAAGGTTACCTTAAAATTGTCAATCATCAGAAACTCGTGTCGAAATTGTATCTTCTGTTTGCAATGGAGTCCTGGCAAGTGACTTTGTCAAGGTAGCATCCAACTTGTCGCCAATTAATGATATCCATGCCTGTAATTTGCAAGAAAAGTCTTTGATTTAGCAAATTATGAAACAAATGGATCAACAGCTAAAAATATATAAATATACATAATCAATCATCAATGTTGATGACAGGCAGAAAAGACGAAGCAATGATTAAGAGGAATAACATAATAATATTTTTTTCTCCATATAATATGCATGTGAAAGAGCCGAAGAAACGCAGTTCTCATATCATTCTCTTAGGTCAATGATGTTAAGAACATAATAAATTCACCCAATTAAAAAGTCAAAGAAGAGAAGCCAAGCTAGGCCAAAATTCAGGATGAACTGTCAAACAAACGATTTTCGGTTTAACTGAAACTAATAGTGATACTGGAAGCTATGCTGCAAATCTCTTCTTGCATTATATTCAATCCCAGTCTCAAAATAGAATGTGAACGCCAATCAAGCTATTTTGATTCAGTCCCATACTAACCAAGCTGCCACTTTCATAACTCATTAACTGAAAGAGAGAGTGTTACAGATACGAGTTTCCGAAGCACACTGTCTGCATTTTACAACGTTGCAAATAACCAGCTGTTATAGATTCAGGGAAAATCCGTTTTGGATCCTAGTAGTAAATGATGTTTACCATTGAGTCCAAATATCATTCTCAAGGATCAACATTATATTAATCAATGTGATAGCAAAAGGAAAACAAAAAAAGGACCTTCTGTTGAGCACCAATTGGGTCCACTTCATGCGAACAAAGCCAGATCAGACGAAATAAATGAACCACGAATCGGATTGACTCATTAATTAAATGTAATACGAAACTTTGTATATTACTAAAACGCTGCTTACTTGCACCCATGTTCGTAACTATGCATGTTCCTCTCTGCAATGCCAAAGGTAAGAGCATCTGCATCCACTCAGAAACTGTATACATATCATATATCAACCTAATGGGAGAGAAAGTCTCGGAAAATGATAGGGAACTACACTACAAGACCATTCCATATTCACTAATCACCCATTTCAAACTGTTTCTATTTCAATGCAGCAAAAATATTTGCTACTTCTGTAGATCATGTAAAGGAAGGAGAATGACACATTAAATTGTTTACCGAATTTACGCTACTTTTTATTGTGAAATAGCAGTCAATTGATGCAATATTCATAATCAGTCATCTATTAACGACTCTCTCCGTGTCCTTAACACAGGGAAAAGGTAATATCCGTCGAACCTCCCTTACCCTCATACCCTGCCAGTTGAGAGCTCTTGAGTCATAGGGGTAATATCTCCAATCAGCATTTAAAGTCAGACTACCACAAAATAAATATTGTCATGGTTCAGAAACTATGAATGTAAAAAGACATACTGCGTGGATCATAACCGTCTCCCCCTGACTGCGTCTCTTTGTAACGGTCAGCTAGAGTACGCTCAGCAAGGCATTCAAGTACAAGATAATTAAGTTTGTCCACACTTTGAAGCAATTTAAGTGCTGCCCTTGGTCTGTCACCCGAAAATCCAGCTCCGCAACCAATATAAACATTATCAAGCCTCCTTTTAGGATTAACTCTCTGAACACATTCATCCAACAGTGTCAGTCAATAATATATACTATATATTAAAGCATGACATGCAGTTGGACTTAGATTGTAACCTAACCAGTTTGATCTAACAATTATCAATTTCATCACCGCCTACAGTTTCCATCATCCAACGGATCAAGACACTGTACTCCAACGGTTAAGCAAGAATCTGTATCAGAGAAGATTCTGCTCAAAACTACCTGATATCATCAGAAGAACAACAATAAGACGGCCTAAATCCCAAAATGATTTGAGTCGGCTAACATAAATCACCATTTGGAACCGTGAATGACAATAAAGCACTGAAATAAAAATAAAAACTTATGATATCCAACCGAATATGATCAAGTCTCAGCATCTACCCACAAACTTTTAAATTGGTCCCATAAAATTGTCCAAAATGCATAACCTTAGCCCTATGTTACTCAGGCTCGGTTGCAACTTGCAACAGTTATTTTTCCGCTAAGTTATTAATTTATTGGTCTAAAGTAAATAGTCAAAGTGTGTGTCGCGGATACACAACCAAAGTAAAGTATGGAGTAACCATAACTTTAGCCATATGCCTAAATACACAACCACCGAAAATAAATTAAGGTAGATCCAATACCCGATAAACAACAGAAGTAGAAGTTGAGGCCTTAAAGAGAGATAACAATCAATCCAATATACCAACAGACGGTTTTTGAAAGATTTCTACCAACCATTCCACTACCCAGTTATAGCTCAAGTGTTATCTTAACCTTACTCGTAACAAAACCAACCTGACCCGAATTGTCCTGATCCCAACCCCACCTCGTACCGATCAGAATACCCCCTAGGCCGTAGCACACTTGAAACATGCCTGAATCCAAAATGACCCAACGAGACCAGAACCGACCTTAATTCAAGCAAACCCGAAATGATTGACCCTCAATCAGGAAAAGCTGAACAAAATGACAATGTAACACGAAATTACCAAAATCAAACAAACACAAAAATTCTAATAATCAATCGAATTAAACCCGAAAACTGAAATTGAAAATACAAAGTTAGGGGATTAATACTCACAAAAGGGAAAATTTCACACTGACGGAATGCAAACTAAATTTCACAGGCATTAGAAATTTCACAAATGGATATAAATCTCACAGCCATTAGAAATTTCAAACTAAATTCCACAAATTAAGGATATGATAAGTAACCCTAATCAACTATAATCTGAAGAAAAACTTCATAACGATATGATAAGTAACCCTAATCAACATTAATCTGAAGAAAAACGTTATAATGATTTGATAAGTAACCCTAATCGAAAATAATTTAAAGAAGAGACACTTACAAGTTACAAGGCGGAAGCTTTCTGTCGAATTGAGCGGCCAGTGTTGGATGGGGTTGACAAATGTGGATTTGAATGTAGAGGAAATCGACGGGGAAGATAATAGGGACAGAAATCTATGGCGTTGAAGAAGAGGGTCTGGATTTTGACGGAGATCTATGGGTTGAAGAAGAGGGTTAGGGTTTTTGATAGAGCAGTTGTGAATTGGAATACGTCATTTTAATCAATTCTTTCTATTTGAGGCGTTATTAAGAAAAACGCCGCAAATGTCTTATTTGAGGCGTTTTTTTTGAAAAAACGCCTCAAATAAATTTATGCTCTAAAAAATAAAGAAAAATTTGCTTTTTATTTGCGGCGGTTTGTCAAAAACGCCTCAAATGAAGAGCCGCAAATGACTATTTTTCTACTAGTGTCAATCTGTCAACTATCACCCAAATCATGTCGTTCCCTCTCGAAGTCCTAGGTAAGTGCACGATGAAATCCATTGATATACTTTCCCACTTCCACTCAGGTACATCAAGTGGCTGTAACTTCCCTTGCGGCCTCTTATGTTCTCCCTTCACCCTCTGACATACCAAGCATCGAGAGACAAACTCAGCTACCTCCTGCTTCATTTTTGGCCACTAGAATACTTTCTTCAGATCTTTGTACAGCTTATCCCCTCCAGGGTGTACGGAATAAAGTGTAGAATGAGCTTCGACCAGAATTTTTCTCTTCAATTCTTCTTCATCAGGTACACACCATCTCCCATCAAATCTCAAACTATCATCACTGTAAATCTCGAACTTAGAATATGGCTCGGTATCACTAGCTTTGCTCACTGCCTCACGCCACTTCTGAATTCTAGGATCATCCTTCCGTCTTTCTCGAATCTCAGAATATAATTCAGGCTCGATCGTCAAATCCCCCATGGTTTCACCCTTCTTTATCACTGCGATTCCCATCTGTCCCAACTCGCGATACATACTCAATCTGGACATAGCTGTGCATAGAGCGTGAACGGACTTCCTACTCAATGCATCAGCCACAACATTAGCCTTCCCTTCCTTGTAAAGAATTTCCATGTCATAATCTCCAATGAGCCCGATCCATCTCCTCTGGCGCATGTTTAGTTCCCTCTGAGTATAGATGTACTTCAGGCTCTTATGATCAGAATACACTTTGAATGTAGCTCCATAAAGATAATGTCGCCACAACTTAATTGCAAAAACTACCACTCCAAGCTCCAGATCATGCGTTGGATAATTCTCCTCATAAGGCTTCAACTGCCTGGAAGCATAAGCAATCACTCTTCCGTTCTGCATCAGCACACACCCCAGTCCCTTCTTAGAAGCATCAGTATACACTTCAAAATTCTCGTTTCCCTCTGGCAATGCAAGGATAGGAGCTGTGGTAAGACGCTCCTTCAGATCTAAGAATGTCTTCTCACAGTTCTCATCCCAGACGAATCTGTTTTCTTTCCGCATCAACGAAGTCATCGGTTTGGCTATCTTCGAAAAAATATTTCACGAACCTTCTGTAATAAACAGCCAACCCCAAGAAACTACGAATATCAGCTACATTCCTCGGTCGCTCCCATTTCGATACGGCCTCAATCTTGCTAGGGTCGACAGACACACCCTCCTTAGATACCACATGGCCTAGAAAAGCCACTTTCTCGAGCCAGAATTCGCACTTACTCAATTTAGCATACAATTGATGATCCCTCAAAGTCTGTAAGACCAGGCTCAAATGTTTAGCATGCTCTTCTCTGTTCTTCGAATACACCAAGATGTCATCAATAAACACCACCACAAACTGGTCCAGATAAGGACTAAACACTCTGTTTATTAAATCCATGAAAACTGTAACACCCTCATTTATTTAAGAGCCTTTAGCAAGACATTCTCAAATAAATAGAGTTGTTACCATCTCGGAAAGTCCGAGGTAGTGAATAAAAAAGTAAAACAACCAAAGTACTTTATATAAAACTGATAAAATTTAAAACTTGGTTATTACAGTTACTACATAACGGAAAAGAAAATACAACTAATGACTTCTCTAGTGTGATATAATTCTAAGTCGGTCCAAGGTATGCATCTCACATTCCTGCCCCAGCTCCTAGCTCATCTGTCTCTGACCTGTAAAATCTACTCATCATTCCGGATCATCGTAGGTGTACACGAATACACTGTCAACCTCGCGGTTGAGTAGGGTAACACAATAATTATAATGCAACAATTATGATATGTAAATGCAATGATATGCGCGAGCTCAATCTCAATCTCAATTCTCAATCTCAAACCCGTAACACCCAGCCATACCGAACCTCCCGACAGACTATAATCGGCCGTCGCCGAACACCAGCATAACAGCTGAGGTCACCAGGTCTAGTCCTGCAGAACTAGCCTGGGCCCAATAATATCTCATCATCTCAAATCCGTATTCGATGCACATGTCATGCTCATGAATGCAACAATACTCTTAATCAATCATGTTATTAAATAATGCAATGCGCATCCCAATATTAATAATAATCCACACTCAATCCAACCAATATCATTCTCATATAAATCATGCTCAGCATCCATATCACACAATCCAACATCCATTCATAACACATCATAGAGTATAGTGTGAGTGTATCCTACCTGGAATAGCAATATAGTCCAAAAGCAAGCCAGCGAGTAAACAGAATAATGCCACTTCAAAATCGTCACCTAACAATATAATTACATAATTACTAACTAATATAACTACGTAAACAAATATAATATATCAATTATTCAATTTAACAATTTAAATAATAATATATTACACATAACGAGACCGTATTAAACACGACTACTTCAATTAACTTGACTAACCCGTCCTTATTACTTTTATAACTGACTTCGATTAAACAAACGAATATAGAACATATAATATATAATCAACTATTGATAACCGTCACATATAATAATTCACTTAACAATCTTAGTAATTAACAACATGAGTAAATATACTAATAATAATAATCATACCAACATTAACATTATTAACAACAATAACAATAGTAATAATATTAGTAATAATAATAATACTAATATTAATATTAATAACACCACACAATAACAACTATGTAAGCAATAATAATAATAATAATAAACAAAAAAAATTGGAATGTAGAGATAGAGAGAGAAAGGAATATTCTCTGAAATCAAGGTGATTTGCAGGAAAAAGATGACTGTTGCACGGAATTCTTCATCGAAATCTAGTAATTCTCACAAACAAAAACAGAAAAATAATAATAATAAATTTGATTTACTATCGTCTACTACCCAGGATGAATTTCCAGCACTAACAAGTTATGAGGGTCCCTCGAGTGTTGATGCTAGAAGAGAAAGAACAATGGGAAGTATTGTAGGTATTCAACCTCTTCCTTTGGAATCATTAGTTGAGGATGCAATTGAAGTTGAAGATCTGGGTATTCCTCAAACTTTGGAGACTATTGAAGAAGAGAAAGAGATGCTGAAGTTTACTGCAGAGGAAGTTCAGTCTGAACTTGAGTTCTGGAACTTTTCTGTAGTCTGCTTTATTCTGGGAGCTAATCCACCATGGGAGGTGGTGGATGGTTTCATACGAAGGTTATGGGGTCATCATCAGGTTTTATCTGTCTCATTTTTACCTAATGGTGTGTTTTTAGTTCGTTTTAAGACCCAAGAAGCTCTGGATGCAGTGTTGAAACAGGGCCATTTTTTGTTTGACAATAAACCTCTGATTGTTAAACAATGGTCTGCGGAGTCAGATTTAATTAAACATACTGTACAATCGGTACCAGTCTGGGTTAGAATGCACCAGTTACCTCTAAAATTTTGGGGAAAAGGGTCGAGTAGGATTTCTGGGTTAATAGGGGAATATATTAAGTGTGATCAGGCTACTGAGGAGAAAACACGGTTAGGCTATGCTAGAGTCATGATAGAATTTGAATTTGGAAAGAAATTACCTGATTCAGTTAAATTTCTGGATGAACTTGGTAGTGTGGTGAACCTAAAACTTGAGTATGAGTGGAAACCTGTCGTTTGTGAAGAATGTCATGGACGGGGGCATGATACTAAGGATTGTAGGAGGAAGAAGAAAGGGGCTACTGGTGGGAAGAACAAGCCAAAGCAAGTTTGGAAACCCAGGCAGGTTGAGCCACAAGTAGAGGAGCCTCCACAGGAAATTCCCTCTGGAGAGCAAATGGAAGTTCCAGCAGTAGAAATACCTCTAAAAACTCTTGTAGTGTGGCATAAGAATGGCAGCTACTCTATGGGAAATACACCTTTGAGACCAAATATTCGAATGAGTAGAAATGAGACTGCAGGGGCATGTAGTTCTCAAATTTTTGGTCAGCAAACTTTTCTTGAAGTGCTAAATAGATCCAATACACCCAAGGAAGGATTTGGGATAAGTGGTAATGTTCCTCACCATTTGGTGGGGGATGTATATGTTGGAAACTAATTTCCTTAATTTATACTCAAATCTAATGTGAGTTTTGTTTCTTTAAGTTTAGACATAAAAACTTAAATGGATCTTATGCATGCATGATGATATCATAAGATGTGATAGTCCTTACATTGGTTTTAGAAGGTTTATACTCAATAATCACCTATTATATGAGTCTTCAAACCACCGAAATACCCTTAAACGATCTAAGAAAAATCGTCTCCAAAAGATGCGTATCAAGGACCCGATCTCAAACTAATACTAATTTTGTTACTAGAAAATTAGTATAAGTATACTAGAAATAATAATAATAATAATATTACTCTTAATATTATGAGTATAGGAAATAATTATTTCCTTAGTAAAAACTATTTTACTTAGAAATATATTGAGAATGATGTTGTGGTGTTGTGTTAGTGTAAGCATCAACTTAGCAACAACAACTAGTGTGCAAAAACCCTTAGTCATTTGTGAGGTGTGTTTGAGTGTATTTAAAGAGCAAATGCGAGCTTACTTGCTCACTCTTTGGCCGGCCAACATAAGCCAAGATGGCCTCTGCATGCCTCTTGTGCTCTTACATAAAGCTCATAAGATGCCTTACACACTCTTACACTCTTACACATCCACTTACACACTCCATCACAATGCACACACACAACCTCAATTTTTCCCATTGTACACGGCTGAAATGTGGTCTAATATGGACCCATTTTATCTTTGTCAATTGTGTTAATTTGTAACATGTCATACATGTCCCATAACACATGACCCAATTTGTTAATTGTGCAATTTGAACTATTAAAATTCATAATTCACAAATTTATGACATTTAAATATTTGCACTAATAATTTCGAAATTATTATTGTATAAAAAAGTAATGTCATAATTTAATTACAACTCTTTGTAATTTTATGAGCAACCGTGTTCATTCTCAATTTAATCGTTTCCCAAACGAATAAATAAAACCGAGTAATAAAACGATTTTATTACCATGACTATTATTATTATAATCCCATTATAAAAATATTCGTCATATAAAATTATTTCCAAATTTTTAGTTATTAATTAATTCGTATCCAATACAATATTAATTAATTATTCCATTGAGACGGAATTCCCTAAAGATATGACCTTAAGGGATCAACTGATCACCACCATCATATGACGATAATGTCAAACTCTAGACAGCCAATCATTACCGGTAAATGTTGATCAGTCGACTTTAAAAGAGTAACACTCCCAGTTGTGTTTCATTCAAATGAGTTTTAATTATGTCAACACACTATTGTCGAGGACACTTCCTCCAACAATCTCCCACTTGTCCGAGACAAGTGTGTGTTACCAATTCTCTTGCCCTATTACTATCTCCCACTCAATGCATGGCGTCCTCTCAGGTCGTGCCCGCAATTGATTTAAATCTAGAGTGGTTTTTCTCGATCTGGAGTTATAACTACTGACCGGAATTATCTACCATAGATACCTTCCGAGCGTGGCCACGCATTTCTAGTTATTATTCTCCTTGAGTGGCCTAGAGATATTGCTTAACCCTGACAAGGGGTGGACAATTCCTAATCGACCTATTCCTTCCGGCTGGCCATAGTCCATCATAACCCAAAATATGTCCTTATAAACCCCAGTTACGAAGGTGTTAGGACATAAATCAAAGTCAATATGAAAACCATGCCACCTCAGAGAACGGTCATTAGTCCAAGAACTGACTCATGTGAAACACGATAGATGCTCCCGCCACGACCAGGCAGTCTTTTAACAAGAGTACGCCAGAGCTCTATCAGCGGTCATTAGCCCGGCAAATGTATCTTAACATGTCTATGCCTAGGTGATCGATTAGTCATCCCGTATGACTCTATGGCAATTGAACTCGCCATCAATCGCATCACACATCCGGTTGCATTGAGATGTCACCTCACTTAAGCAACTAGGGGCGAGGTCATGATAATTCAATTCACTTTAATGGGGTTCAATATGGTCTTACCATCCCATTTGAATATGACATGACCTGGGGTGAGTTATAAATAACTCAAATGATGAATGCATTATCACATATGTAAAATTGATGTCATATCAATTACTACATAATCTATAATTCATACTTGTATAGTATTACATCTCAACTCAATTGAAATGACATGATTTATCATGTTAAGCCTATAAGAAGGCCTTTGGTTAGTAAGCCTTAACAACTTTTGTGCTTTACATAACCTTACTATAATTTCCCTTGGTTATGCATAATCTCATTATGCTAACCTTACGAGTACGTGTCTTGATCCATATCTAGACATAAGCTTTCTAACAATAGAATAGCTCCCACTGTTTTCACAGTGTCTGAGAGACTCTTCCCTCTATTATATCTCATAGATATAAGTGTACTCATATTTGTTGAATACCTTCATTGTTCTACTGTCTAGAATAATTCTAACAGATTTCTTCCTTTATGATTGTAGTCAAAATGGTTCTCTAACCATCCATATGTGTTTTGAACATGGTATTGTGCAACTCTTTGCACATTAAACCAATGGAATATCCAAACATTTAGCTTCATCCTTTTCGTACTTATTCAGTAGTGTTTGATGAACTATATGGCTACACATAGAGATTTCTCTCCAAATTCGATTTGTAACATTTCGTCATACTCCAAGTATACGAAGCTTGATAATGGTAATACATCTTAGCGTAAAGAATTGATCCTGCAACGGAAGCATGTGGATTCAATTTCTATAGTTCAAAACATTTGAACTTACCCTTATTCTTATCGACATAAGAATATATACTTATACGCTAATATCTATTAATAGGATATCCTAGTGATGTATTTATTCCTTTTACAAGTCTTTATCATTCAGAATGATCTTTATCATTTATAATGATCAACATGTCACATTCATGTAAGACTATAGACATAACTTTACTCCCACTAAACTTCATGTATAAACATAACTTCTTGACTTTCAAGAAAATGCTTATCACATGATTAAATTAAAGAATTCAACCTTTTGACATTTCCCTTTTAGGATAGTTGTGATTTTACAAAGCTCATACTTGATGACTTTTAAAATCCAACATGTCAAAATATTTGAACTCGAAGCCATGTTATTGCGTGGAAAACTCTTTGCCACCAATTTATCTAATTCAACTCTTGTCATCCTTTCTTAGGATGGTTGTGATTTTCAAAACTCATCGTAGATGATTTTAAAATCCAACAACATTATTTGATCCGATTTTAATATAGATTCGTTGTTGCGTGCGAAACCCTTTCCACCAATCAACTGAGCTATTTCGGATTCAGGTAGAGTCGAAACTAAATAAAGCATTTATACAAGTTACAAGTTCGTTGCACTAAGAAGACAACATTACACTCGTCAACTTAATTTTCGAATGAAATTTCCACTTATCTCAACTAGGAAGAACATTTTCCTATTGCATCATACTGAAATTGTGGCTCTATAAAAAATTTCTCCCACTCTGTCTAAAAGAAATAATCCTCCTTTCTTTATAGACAGCATCATGAGCCACAAACCTTTTGTTCTCATGATCATATAGGAAAAATTGTCATTCGAAATAGGCTACAACTTAGGCACCTTGCCTATTCATATCTCATATGACTTGTATGCCCATGCTTTATAACATAGCGGAAAAATAAATGCTCGACAAAATCGGAATAGAAAGTAACTCCCACTCAATTGTAAAGATTTAATCTTATCTCATATGATTCAATATTACTTTTCCGCGCATTTTGTAAACGTGCTTACGAAAGTAAACTTGTGATACTTTATCACAATCTATTTGGTGTAAATTACTAGGCTTAATTAGATCATTATCTAATTCCAAGAACATCTTCTTGAGCCAATGCACAACATTCTCAACGTGAATTTCTTGCGCATTAATTTCCTCAATTGAAGAATTAAAATATCTTTCAAGATTTGAAATTTCACTCATCTACACACCTTAAAGTGTTTATAGGGTGAATGACTTGCTTTGAATGCAAGATTCGCATAACCCATGAGATTCCTAACCTCAAATGCGACTTTCAATCGAGAAATAATGGAAAAATTTGGGGCACCAACTAGAGTTTTAGGGTACATATGACATTTCCACCTTAGTTTTGGAATATAATTACCTTGATTCGTATGGCCTAACCATGAACCAATTCATGGTAACATTGAGTACAACATTTGTTTCAATTGCGTAATGGTAAAACTTTTACCTTTTATGCAAAACTCAAATTATATTTAGAGATAATTGTACATAATAACTATTATTTGTGTATTACTCTAAATCCAAAACTTGGTTAAGCATAATATGACATGTAAATGTCATATTAGATGAAGTGGCAACTACTTTAGTTCCATTTACGTTTATCATTCAAATTGTCATACGATTTTCTTCACGTTAGGACGATAGGATTTACAAGAACCCTCGGATCATGTTATTAACACATCCTCCTCTAAATACCCATTTAGAATAGTAGGTCTTGTCATTCTTTTACCATAGTTCAATCATATGAAAATGGAATTTCTAACGTGAATCATCAATTTGCACTCAAATGCAAACAATGTAGAATGAAAACTTAATGTCATAAGTATTACCTAAGAAATATGTTGGAGTCATATTACTTCCAACATCCTTAGACTTTACAATTTGGAGTAGTTTCTAACTTCGTGTCTTACACGATTTTCTCTCAACCTCGTTCTCTTCTTAACTACTTAAGAAAGATTCGGTCTTCTCATAGCTACCACTTACTTCAAGAATTATTACTTGAAGAAGACCTTTTTCTTCAATTAATTCCAAATTAATTCCTCATAGGAGTTAATGTCTATGAAGTGAGGTGGTATTGGTTACAATGATTTTCTTAAATCAATTTACCAATTTATATCAACTTCGTCATGTTCTTAACCCTTAAGTTTTAGACGATAAGTTATTAAATTGAGCAACAAGACTTTAGAACCATGTATGAATAGAAGATTTAATCAACACTTTTTGACTAAAATCACTTCTATTTAAGTTTCTTTATAAGAAATCGTAATGGTTTAATAGAAATTTTAAGATGTTAATCTTATGTTTGCATAGGACCTTCCTATCAAATTCTATGGAATAGAATAATTCCTACGGACCTTGTCCATAACCAAAGACACGGTTTTAAGTGAGGAGAAAGAGATTCTATTTGTCGATATAGCATAAGATGTTTAGCGGAGATATTGGTTACAATCGAATGATATTATATAGGAGTAAAAAAGAACAATTATAAAACAACAAATTAAGGAAAAACAAACATTCATCATTTTGATTCAACTTGTAAATATTTTAACAAGTTAAAGCATTTATAAAATGACCTCTATCCAATTTTATAAATGATTCCAAGACCCAAACCCATACCACCGAAATCGTGAACCACTGGAACTCCGACCCAACAATATGGTTTGGTGGGTTAAAATAAACCGGTTCTACCATAGAACTCTTGGTTGATGACAAATAATTATTTATTCATCTTAGCCCGGAACACATTGACCACTGGTCCTCTACACTTCCGTTGAGTACAAACCAAATTTCAATTGCATCGAGATGCGATTCGCCCACTGGACTGAATCCACCTCATCGCCCCACTTATCCTACGTAATGGGGTTCGTACTGCCCACTGGACTAGCACCACCCCACGAAATAGAAGCTCATGGGTTCTACTATTTGGTAAGGCTAATTCTCAATTGTTTTTGTTTAATATAGAGGTCTTGTCAATTTATTATCTATCTCCTTTAAGCGAATTAAATCGGTGAACTCGATAATTATAATTGACACGGTCGTTTTTAACGATCTAAACTAATATGCATGTTTATGGCGATTTGGCTATGCATGCAAACATATTAAAATGCAAAAATAAAAGCAATAAAGCAATAAAATCCTAGTATGGCCTTCCTAGTAATAGTAAAAACTAATTAACTATTACAAATTCGAAAACCAACTCCATGGTCCCTTGAACTTTATTGGCACGCCATCCAAGAAAACACCGTCTTGTCGGAACTCCTTTCCGTATGGCACCGTCTTTTGGATCTTCGGAATTACAATAAAATAATACAACTACTCTATTGTAGAACTGAAATTTAAATTAAATTACAAACCCGTGATACGAGATCACATAAATTACAACCGAATCAATATTCCCTTTCATTACGGGTAATATTGATTAAAACTAAGGTCATACTAAGAAAAATTACATAATTCCAAATTATATAAATAACATTCAAAATATGACATTCATATTAAATAAATTGCAATAAATAAAATATGTATGCACATGCTCAATTTTTAATGCCAAATCGCCTTATGGGAGCAAATATCTCATATTTGTTTACGGTTTTTACGGATATGCGCGATTTTAACTATTAAAATGATCCAAAATTACATAAATCTCATTTATGTCCAAGTTAATTTTCCTAACTTACTTTAGGAATCAATGTTTAGTCTCTACTAATATTTGATCATGATCTAACTTGATTTTGCATTATTGTTCATAAATTACTTGTATTTTCGGGAAAAATAAACAAAATACGGCCAAATGAGTCAATAAAATTCGAAATTTAAAATTCAAAAATTTTAAACTTTCTGGAAATTTTGTAAAAATCCAGAAATTATTAAAATGGTCTTTTGCAAATATATATGGTTTATTTCTTAAATAAATCCTATAAAAGCCGTTTTTATGGTTAAAAATTCGATTTAAATTATAAAAACTTGCAATAAATTGCTATAAATTTTTAGTCATCCTAAAAAACATATTAGAACCTGAAAATGACCAAAAATTTCAGACCATACTCGAAAATTTTATTTTCAACTCATAAATTACGATTATTAGCCAATTAACTCATTAAAAAATAATAATCATAAAAACATAAAATTTTTGATATCCAACTTTTAGATCTGATGTTCCTATCATATAAGACATCTATGGGTAAAATATCATGCCATAATATTAAGATTAACTATTTTTAACACAATAAGTCATTATATAGCCGATTTTAACTATTAAAATCACAAAACATGCATCACTTGAGAAGAAATTCCCAAAAATTACATACAATCTGTAAATATTGCATGTGACATTGTGTTAAATTTTTATGGCAAAATTCCAACTATAACTATTACAGTCGAATTTAAGTCACTATTAATCCGATTTTTACTATAAAAATCATTAATCATGCAAAATAAGTCCAATAATTTCAAAAATTCATACAGGAACTTTATATATTGCATGTGACTTCTCATAAAATTTTTAAGGTCAAATCCGAAATATAACCTTATATACCCATTTTAACTCATATTATGACTATTTATCTCATAAAATTCATAATCCATGCATATTAACTCCATTTCTTACGAAAAATCATATACAATATATTAAATATGCATGTGAGAACATATCAAAAAAATCTCGGCCAGAAACTATTTATAGCTATTTTTCCCATTAATTGTTGTTTAAAACCGATTTAAACTACAAAATATACAAATAAATATAAAAATGAACAATAAAAATCCATAAAATTATTTTTATGTCCTAAAACCATTTTAGAATCAGAAACTTTAACATGCAAAATTATTTTGTGATTTATCATAATAAATACAAAATATTTCGAAATTTTCGAAATATGTATGTTAATCCGTTTTAACATAAAACATGAATCCGATCATGCATGCAACAACCGTAATGCTCTGATACCAATTGTTGGAAACTAATTTCCTTAATTTATACTCAAATCTAATGTGAGTTTTGTTTCTTTAAGTTTAGACATAAAAACTTAAATGGATCTTATGCATGCATGATGATATCATAAGATGTGATAGTCCTTACATTGGTTTTAGAAGGTTTATACTCAATAATCACCTATTATATGAGTCTTCAAACCACCGAAATACCCTTAAACGATCTAAGAAAAATCGTCTCCAAAAGATGCGTATCAAGGACCCGATCTCAAACTAATACTAATTTTGTTACTAGAAAATTAGTATAAGTATACTAGAAATAATAATAATAATATTACTCTTAATATTATGAGTATAGGAAATAATTATTTCCTTAGTAAAAACTATTTTACTTAGAAATATATTGAGAATGATGTTGTGGTGTTGTGTTAGTGTAGACATCAACTTAGCAACAACAACTAGTGTGCAAAAACCCTTAGTCATTTGTGAGGTGTGTTTGAGTGTATTTAAAGAGCAAATGTGAGCTTACTTGCTCACTCTTTGGCCGGCCAACATAAGCCAAGATGGCCTATGCATGCCTCTTGTGCTCTTACATAAAGCTCATAAGATGCCTTACACACTCTTACACTCTTACACATCCACTTACACACTCCATCACAATGCACACACACAACCTCAATTTTTCCCATTTTACACGGCTGAAATGTGGTCTAATATGGACCCATTTCATCTTTGTCAATTGTGTTAATTTGTAACATGTCATACATGTCCCATAACACATGACCCAATTTGTTAATTGTGCAATTTTAACTATTAAAATTCATAATTCACAAATTTATGACATTTAAATATTTGCACTAATAATTTCGAAATTATTATTGTATAAAAAAGTAATGTCATAATTTAATTACAACTCTTTGTAATTTTATGATCAACCGTGTTCATTCTCAATTTAATCGTTTCCCAAACGAATAAATAAAACCGAGTAATAAAACGATTTTATTACCATGACTATTATTATTATAATCCCATTATAAAAATATTCGTCATATAAAATTATTTCCAAATTTCTAGTTATTAATTAATTCGTATCCAATACAATATTAATTAATTATTCCATTGAGACGGAATTCCCTAAAGATATGACCTTAAGGGATCAACTGATCACCACCATCATATGACGATAATGTCAAACTCTAGACAGCCAATCATTACCGGTAAATGTTGATCAGTCGACTTTAAAAGAGTAACACTCCCAGTTGTGTTTCATTCAAATGAGTTTTAATTATGTCAACACACTATTGTCGAGGACACTTCCTCCATCAGTATAACCTGGGTTTCTGGAATGTGAGGGGGTTAAACAAGCTACCAAAACAACGTTTTGTTAAGTGGTTTATGCATATGAATAGGGTAGGCTTGTTTGGACTCCTTGAGACAAAGATAAAATCTGTGTCTCTAAATTGTTTGAATGGTATCTTAATGGATGGTTGGAGTTTATCAACTAATAATAGGTGGCATAAAGGAGGTAGGATTTGGGTTCTTTGGAATCCTACTATTTTTCATGTTGAGTTTTTGAGTTACTCTACTCAATTAATTCATATGAAGGTAACTGAAATTTCTACAAATGCTGAGTTCTGGTTGTCCATGGTCTATGCCTTTAATGCTGTTGAGGACAGGTATGATTTATGGGACCAGTTGAGAAATCTCTCTGATAGTATGGATGGTCAGTGGCTAGTGTGTGGGGATTTCAACACTGTTATTGACCATTCTGAAAGGATGGGGGGAAACTGTACTGATGCAGAAATTTATGATTTCAAAAGTTGTTTAGCCTATTGTGAGTTATTTGATAGTTTGGCTTCTGGTTCGTTTTTCACCTGGAATAACAAGCATGACCCAAGCACAAGAACCTATAGTAGGTTAGATAGGGTTTTAATCAATGAAGTTTGGAGTAGGAAAATGAGTGATATGTCTGCACATTTTTTACCTGAAGATGACTTTGATCACAATCCTTGCATTATAAAAAGTAGAATTGAGATGAAACATCATAAGAGGCCTTTTAAATATATCAATATGTGGGGCAAGTCCAAAGAGTATGAAGGAAAGCTAAGAGAGTGGTGGAATGAGGAGGTTCAGGGTACTAAAATGTTCTGTCTGACTAGGAGAATGAAAATGTTGAAAAGACATCTGAAAGAGTTTAATCACTCTCATTTTGAGAATATTGAACACGAGACTATTCAAGCTTTGGATGAGGTGCATAAGATTCAAATTTCTATTGCTCAGAACTTGGGTGATGAAGCATTGATTAGGAAGGAGCAAGAGGCTCTGGCCAATTATAAGGAGAAGCAATTTGCCTGTACTTTGTTTTTGCAGCAGAAGGCTAAGATTACTTGGATGAAAGAAGGGGACAGTAACTCAAAGTATTTTCATGGAGTTATAAAGAAACATTTTGTTAAAAATCAGGTGTTATCAATTAAGGATAGTGCTGGGGTTGAGGTTGATGATCCAGAGGCTATTCAAGGAGTGTTTTTGGACTTCTATAAGAAGCTCTTAGGGGAGGAGGTAAGAACCCAACCAGTGAATGTGAGTATTATTAACACTGGGCCAGCATGTACTGCAAGACATGAGGAGATTATGCAGAAGCCAGTTTCTGATGCTGAAATTAAGGCTGCAATATTTGGCATCCCTGATCATAAAGCACCTGGACCTGATGGGTATTCCAGTGCTTTCTTTAAGGATTCATGGAGCATCATTGGAGATGAAGTCTGTAAGGCTGTGAAGGATGTTTTTATCACTGGAAAAGTTCTGAAGAAATTGAATACCACCATTCTTACTCTTATACCAAAATGTCAAATGCCAACTCAGGTGACTCAATTCCGACCTATTGCTTGTTGTAATGTGTTATACAAATGCATTACTAAGCTCATATGTAATAGGCTCTCTTTGGTGCTTCCTGATTTGATAAGTATGAATCAAGGTGGTTTTGTGAAGGGGAGAAGTATCATAGAAAACATTTTAATATGCCAAGATTTGGTGAGGCAATATAGTAGGCAGCATGTATCCCCAAGGTGTATGTTTAAGATGGACTTAATGAAAGCTTATGATTCAGTAAGCTGGCAGTTTTTGAATGAAATGTTAAGTGCTCTAAAGTTCCCAAGGAGGTTTCAGGAGTTGATAATGGAGTGTGTTCAATCCCCATCTTACTCAATTGCTCTAAATGGAGATGTGTTTGGATTTTTTAAAGGAAAGAAAGGGTTAATAAGGCAAGGTGATCCAATGTCACCACTGCTTTTTACTGTGGCTATGGAATATTTGAGCAGAATTCTGAAATGTGCAACTGACAGATTGGATTTCAAGTACTATCCAATGTGCAAGGCTATGAAATTAACCCATTTGATGTTTGCAGATGATTTAATGCTCTTCTGTAAAGGTGAAGCTACATCTATTATAATTCTATTAAGATATTTTGAAGCTTTTTCAGAGGCATCGGGTTTGAAAATGAATGCTTTGAAGTCTAGTTGTTATTTTAATGGAGTTAAAAGGGAGATAAGGCAACAAATACTGAGTGTATCTGGTTTTGAAGAAGGGACCTTGCCATTTAGATATCTGGGAGTCCCTATAACTGCAGGGAGATTACAAAAGAAAGACTGTGATTGTCTCATTGCTAGAATGACTGATAAAATTCATGGGCTGGGTACTAAGCAACTGTCATATGCAGGGAGGCTGGTATTGGTCCAATCTGTGCTGGCAACAATGCATAACTATTGGGCTTCCATGTTCATCTTGCCCAAAGCAGTGATAAAAAGAGTGGAGAGTGTGTGAAGGAATTACTTATGGGAAGGAGGTTCAGAATATAGTAAGGTACCAGTAGTTGGGTGGCATAAGATTTGTGTCCCAAAGAAAGAAGGAGGGCTGAACTTGAAGCAAGGTATTATATGGAATACTGCTCTTGTAGGAAAACTGGTGTGGTGGATTGTGGAGCAACCTGATAGGTTATGGGTTCAGTGGATTCAGCATGTGTATATGAAAAATCAGAACTGGAGAGATTACAAGCCACTGCCTGAAACTAGTTGGTACTGGAGGAAGATATGTCAAGTCAAAGATATGGTGAAGGATGGTTTTGTAGAGAATGAATGGAGTCTAAGTACAGGGAGGTACACGGTTAAGTCCTGTTATGAGTGGTTAAGGGATAGAAGGGAAGTAGTAGACTGGTATAAAGCAGTATGGGATCCTTTTGCTGTCCCTAAGCACTGTTTTATAGCCTGGCTGATAGTGCAGAAAGCTTTGAAGCTCAAGGAGAAACTGTTTATGTATCATGTGAGTGAAGATGATATCTGTTGTATCTGTGGTTTGCACTCAGAAACTCATCAACATCTGTTTCTGGAGTGTATGTATGGTCGACAGATTCTGAGTATGGTAGGAAGCTGGTTGGGAGCAGATATTGGAGAAGTAGACAGTCAAAAACAAATTCTCAGGAAGAGATGGGGCAGGATAAGGAAGCATGTTACTAATGTTAGCTTAATGGCATGTTGGTATAGTATTTGGATGCAACGAAATGAAGCAAGACTTAATCAACAACTTCAAAGGCCTGAAATGGTAGTCAAACAAATCAAGGATATAATTCGAAGAAGAATATTGGTTCATAGAATTGCACATATGTCCAATTCTGATAAGATTTGGTTACACAAAATCAAAGGAAGTTAAATGGTGATGTTTTGTAAAGCAATATGTGTAATATTTTGAAGTTTAATAAGAAAGCTTACATTTTAGCAAAAAAAAAAAAAAAAAAAAAAAAAATAATAAACAAAACAACAACTAACACGTAACATACTAATGATATAATAATAATAATAATAACAATAAAAACACAAACCAATCAGCCCATACAAACCACAGACCACGACACCAAGCAAGGCGTGAACATGCCTGTTGCAGCCCTTTTCCCGACACCACCACCAGCAGCCCGGTCCCCGACAACTACCACCACTGTACCCAAACTCAATTATGTACTACCCACTACAACTTCCACCCATTAGCCACCACCAATGGCTACCATAACCGCCCGAAACAGGCTGTCGAAATAGCCTGGACACAAACCCGAATATTCCGTTTTCGAGCAGTCCGTCTCTCTCTTTTATCACTGAGTTTTCTCGCACCACCAAGTGCCATACCAGCCCTGGCCACCACCGTGGTCACCACTGACCCACGGTGGTTCCATGGGTGGTAAATATAGGTCCTCGCCTCCCCATAAACTCATCAAAACCGCTACAAAACCCGACACAAACACGTTGCTATTCCTGTGTTTTCTGCCTCCAACACCGCTGCTACTGTTCTTGTTTCTCCGAGCACCGCCGTTATAAAACTCTACCTATGACCACCACCTCCGCACCAATGTGGCTACCCCTAACCCTATAAAACGCCACCCACCAAGGTGTAAAACACGTCCGTAAAGGTTCCCAGAAACTCGAAAGAAACAGCCCCACACCCGTTTACCCCTGTTCTGTTTTCAACCCAACCACCACCACCACGGTGGTTGGTTACGGCCTGGGTCGAGTTCTGCGTGGTCATCGTCTATTCTAGGGTTCGGTCAGTCCTTAGGTGGTCTAGTATCAGTCCCATGGTGGTTGACGATGAATAGGCTGGTTGAGATATAAACGCATTAAAAAGCATATAAATAAGACCGTCACAATTAAAATTAACGATAACAAAAGCTTACACTGGTAGCCACGGTGGTTGACGATGAATAGGCTGGTGTTTGAGGTAGGAGTATGGAGGCAGCCGAGTAGATGATGACTAGGGTATTACGAGGTTATGGGGGTTGTTAACATAGGGTTTGTATATTTTCTATATGTCGATGTATGTATGTTTATGAATTAGGATTAGGTTTTACATGTCGATGGGTAGGTTAGGGTTAAGATTGTGGTTACACGGTTCTCAAAGCCCATAAGGTTACACGGTTCTCATAACTTACTCGAGCCCAAGCCCATCACGCTTTTCAAGGACTTATACTCGACTCGTAGCTTAAAATAACCGAGTACGTAAAATTATTTATACTAATTAAATTTTGTAATTTAGTATTAGTAATTATTAATTAAATTAATTATAAGAATATAAAGTTATTATTACTTACATAAGAATATATATAAAAATTAGAATTTAAATATAATTACGTCTTAAATAATAAATCAAGTATAAATGAGAAATAAATATAAAATAAGAAATATATTTAAATATAAATATATTATCAAAATTTTAGAAATACGAATGAAATGTCATTTTATGAATAATCGTCAAATATAAAATGATTATGAAATACGAAATAATCGTAGAAATACGATTTATAAAAATGATTATAAAATACGAACTAATCGTAGAAATACGATTTATAAAATAATAATGATTTACGAAAAATGTTTTATAAACATTCCGTTTGAAATACGTGTATAAAACATGGTTTGACTACCATTGACCGAGGCTAACATACGGGGTATTACAGTCTTCCCTCCTTAAAACGAACTTCGTCCCGAAGTTCGTCATCCCGTAACGATCAGGAAACACGTAACAAGCATGAAACAATCGGAAGTAGCACTTATATGAGTACCCAGAAAGCGAAATGTTACATTCTTTCCCCCTTAAGAAACTTTGTCCCCAAAGTTTAACATACAACAGTAAAACATGACACTTAAAGAACCACAATATAGCATATAACAGAAGTAATCAGGATTTCCAAGTATAGTCAAACACTCACTACATATCAATTTGCCATGTCATAACAACTAGCCATATCAAGATTTTACATACAATCCTATCCTCCTTAATACATGGTTACGTCCCCGTAACCCCATTACAAAATTCCACATCCAATGCTCAAGAAGATCACTGAAACAATATTCACAATTCATCTGATAAGTAAATAACTCTATACTGAACAACTAGCACCCTACTTTTAAAGTAACAAAATATACTTGTCAATTTCATGTTACGTAGTAAAAATCAAGATAACTAACACTTATAAACCCTTGGAAATTTTAACACAATAGAACACATTTACACTAATGTAGAGAAGCAACTAACTCATAGTTCATACTAATATTATAGAAGCAAAATCATGTTTATGCACACAAATTTTAGAAGGACATTAGGCAATTATTTAATTAATGTAATTAAACACGGAGCAATAACATATTTCACGAGATATACATCAATCATAGACTATCAAGTCAGCTTAGCATTTCTAGGTACAAATAAGTTAAAATCACATAGGTACATTTCCCATCTACTCACATTATATCATTTATCATGAAACCGGTAAAAAAAAAATTATAAGAGGTTTATTATCATATAATAAAGTTCATGATCATATCATATTCCTACTGTTCATGCCACTAATGCCATATCGGGATATCTCATGGTTGCATCACATAATTCATATTTGATTAAACTTACTTTTATATTGAAAACTTACATAACTCACAATTTCAACAATCAAACATCATGTTGCAAATTCAAAAAAATTAAAAAAATAAATAAATCATAATTACATAACCGCTTAACTATTTTGCGAGCTATTATAGTTTTTAGAAAATATAAGGAATTAACTAATCATAGGAAAATAATCAATTGCAAAGCTAACGGAAATTATTTAAAACAAATTTGACAACTCAGTTGGTCTGAACAAAACTTTACAACACTTAGACATAAATTTGGACAACTTGCAAGGATCACTATTAAATAACGACTCGTTAAGATTTTACGTGGTTTATCATTTTGAAAACATGAATGAATATTCTAAACAGCGGAGTTGGAATTATGCATAAATGGTAAACACGTTTGAAATGATTTCTTTGCAAAAGTATGAGTCAAAACAGAACTGTGCAGTGACAATCTGACCATTCTCGACTAAAATATTTATTTCTCACAGAATATAAGTCATTTTAACATGAAATCAAAATCATTGAAAAGCTAACTCAGCAGGTTATCATACATAAAATTTTCACATTCATATAGAGAACACATTTTAAATGGCAGCTCTCACAAGCAAGGTAACATTCTGAAAATTTATTAAAATTTTATTCCCTAAAATCACTTCACATTATCACATTTAAATACAACCATTCTTCTTCCAAAACATGTTGACATATCATTATTTGAATCATTGAAATTACATTGTACCACATCAACAAGTATTCATTATTACTAACCGAAAGTTGCCATCTACAAGACGGTAAAGATTGCGAAATTGAAAAGTAGCATCAACGAAATAATTCAATAGTTATACATGTATGAACAATGCATTAGTTCCTACCATCGTAACAATCACAACATAATAGTACTTAAATATGTATCCCAGAAATCACCAAGGTGCCACTTATTGAATACTGACTCTATAACTAAACTAATTGTGTGTAAATAGAAATTGCCTTGTAAACTTTAAGTACGACCTATGCCACACATAAATATATAGCATTCATGGCTTGGGGTAACACATTCCGCATATCACTAGACATGAATTACTATAACATATAAATCTGATCATTCATATCCAAATATCAACCAATATATTACATAGTTACGATAGTCATTTAATAACCAGATATCATATGGACATTTCAAAACACCAAAATCATATGATCTTTTCACCCAAATTATCGTCCAATAAACATACATCCATTCTTTGAAAATACCACATTCAATCATTCAGATCAATCAGCATTTCAGTATCAATCACATTCTTCCAATACACACATTAACCATAACTCACATCATTACTTACCTCATTCCACTCCTGCAAAACTGTTAATACAATATAGACAAGGTCTGATCTTCTATTTTGTTACTACCCACTCTCTGCATCACTCACGGGTTACCAGGTTAGACTGAAAGGGCCAGTGGCTTGGTTTGAGGGGGCCCCTATCTCATCCCAATCTTGGGGCTCCTAACAGTTACTAACTTGGGGTTCATTTTATTACACTCTTCCTACATTCATTATTATTCATTAGGTTTAGGCCTGAGGATCGTTCGCTCTGATACCACTTTGTAACACCCCCATTTATTTAAGAGCCTTTAGCAAGACATTCTCAAATAAATAGAGTTGTTACCATCTCGGAAAGTCCGAGGTAGTGAATAACAAAGTAAAACAACCAAAGTACTTTATATAAAACTGATAAAATTTAAAACTTGGTTATTACAGTTACTACATAACGGAAAAGAAAATACAACTAATGACTTCTCTAGTGTGATATAATTCTAAGTCGGTCCAAGGTATGCATCTCACATTCCTGCCCCAGCTCCTAGCTCATCTGTCTCTGACCTGTAAAATCTACTCCCCATTCCGGATCATCGTAGGTGTACACGAATACACTGTCAACCTCGCGGTTGAGTAGGGTAACACAATAAATATAATGCAACAATTATGATATGTAAATGCAATGATATGCTCGAGCTCAGTCTCAATCTCAATTCTCAATCTCAAACCCGTAACACCCAGCCATACCGAACCTCCCGACAGACTATAATCGGCCGTCGCCGAACACCAGCATAACAGCTGAGGTCACCAGGTCTAGTCCTGCAGAACTAGCCTGGGCCCAATAATATCTCATCATCTCAAATCCGTATTCGATGCACATGCCATGCTCATGAATGCAACAATACTCTTAATCAATCATGTTATTAAATAATGCAATGCGCATCCCAATAATAATAATAATCCACACTCAATCCAACCAATATCATTCTCATATAAATCATGCTCAGCATCCATATCACACAATCCAACATCCATTCATAACACATCATAGAGTATAGTGTGAGTGTATCCTACCTGGAATAGCAATATAGTCCAAAACCAAGCCAGCGAGTAAACAGAATAATGCCACTTCAAAATCGTCACCTAACAATATAATTACATAATTACTAACTAATATAACTACGTAAACAAATATAATATATCAATTATTCACTTTAACGATTTAAATAATAATATATTACACATAACGAGACCGTATTAAACACGACTACTTCAATTAACTTGACTAACCCGTCCTTATTACTTTTATAACTGACTTCGATTAAACAAACGAATATAGAACATATAATATATAATCAACTATTGATAACCGTCACATATAATAATTCACTTAACAATCTTAGTAATTAACAACATGAGTAAATATACTAATAATAATAATCATACCAACATTAACATTATTAACAACAATAACAATAGTAATAATATTAGTAATAATAATAATACTAATATTAATATTAATAACACCACACAATAACAACTATGTAAGCAATAATAATAATAATAATAATAATAATAATAATAATAATAATAATAATAATAATAATAATAATAATAATAATAAACAAAACAACAACAAACACGTAACATACTAATGATATAATAATAATAATAATAACAATAAAAACAGAAACCAATCAGCCCATACAAACCACAGACCGACACCAAGCAAGGCGTGAACATGCCTGTTGCAGCCCTTTTCCCGACACCACCACCAGCAGCCCGGTCCCCGACAACTACCACCACTGTACCCAACCTCAACTATTTACTACCCACTACAACTTCCACCTATTAGCCACCACCAATGGCTACCATAACCGCCCGCAACAGGCTGTCGAAATAGCCTGGACACAAACCCGAATATTCCGTTTTCGCGCAGTCCGTCTCTCTCTTTTATCACTGAGTTTTCTCTCACCACCAAGCGCCATACCAGCCCTGGCCACCACCGTGGTCACCACTGACCCACGGTGGTTCCATGGGTGGTAAATATGGGTCCTCGCCTCCCCATAAACTCATCAAAACCGCTACAAAACCCGACACAAACACGTTGTTATTCCTGTGTTTTCTGCCTCCAACACCGCTGCTACTGTTCTTGTTTCTCCGAGCACCGCCGTTATAAAACTCTACCTATGACCACCACCTCCGCACCAATGTGGCTTCCCCTAACCCTCTAAAACGCCACCCACCCAGAAGGTGTAAAACACGTCCGTAAAGGTTCCCAGAAACTCGAAAGAAACAGCCCCACACCCGTTTACCCCTGTTCTGTTTTTAACCCAACCATCACCACCATGGTGGTTGGTTACGGCCTGGGTCGAGTTCTGTGTGGTCATCGTCTATTCTAGGGTTCGGTCAGTCCTTAGGTGGTCTAGTATCAGTCCCATGGTTGAGATATAAACGAATTAAAAGGCATATAAATAAGACCGTCACAATTAAAATAACGATAACAAAAGCTTACACTGTTAGCCACGGTGGTTGACGATGAATAGGCTGGTGTTTGAGGTAGGAGTATGGAGGCAGCCGAGTAGATGGTGACTAGGGTTTTACGAGGTTATGGGGGCTGGTAACATAGGGTTTGTATATTTTCTATATGTCGATGTATGTATGTTTATGAATTAGGATTAGGTTTTACATGTCGATGGGTAGGTTAGGGTTAAGATTGTGGTTACACGGTTCTCAAAGCCCATAAGGTTACACGGTTCTCATAACTTACTCGAGCCCAAGCCCATCACGCTTTTCAAGGACTTATACTCGACTTGTGGCTTAAAATAACCGAGTACGTAAAATTATTTATACTAATTAAATTTTGTAATTTAGTATTAGTAATTATTAATTAAATTAATTATAAGAATATAAAGTTATTATTACTTACATAAGAATATATATAAAAATTAGAATTTAAATATAATTACGACTTAAATAATAAATCAAGTATAAATGAGAAATAAATATAAAATAAGAAATATATTTAAATATAAATATATTATCAAAATTATAGAAATACGAATGAAATGTCATTGTATGAATAATCGTCAAATATAAAATGATTATGAAATACGAAATAATCGTAGTAATACGATTTATAAAAATGATTATAAAATACGAACTAATCGTAGAAATACGATTTATAAAATAATAATTGTTTACGAAAAATGTTTTATAAACATTCCGTTTGAAATACGTGTATAAAACATGGTTTGACTACCATTGACCGAGGCTAACATACTGGGTATTACAAAAACAGCAGGTGCATTAGTCAAACCAAATGGCATCACTACGAATTCATAATGCCCATACCTCGATCTGAACGCAGTCTTGTGAATATTTGCATCTTTGATTCTCAGCTGATGATACCCTGACCTCAAATCAATCTTGGAAAATACACCAGCCCCACTCAACTGGTCAAAAAGATCATCGATGCGAGGTAAAGGATACCGATTCTTGATCGTCACATTGTTAAGCTCCCTATAATCCACGCACAGTCTCATGGTCCCATCCTTCTTTTTAACGAACAACACCGGAGCTCCCCAAGGTGACACACTCGGTCTCACATATCCCTTGCTGGCTAGTTCATCCAATTGCTTCCTCAGCTCTTCCAATTCCTTAGGTCCCATTCGATAAGGTGCTTTAGAAATAGGCTCGGCCCCAGGTTTCAGGTCAATGCCAAAGTCCAAGTCCCTCTTTGGTGGTAACCCAGGAATCTCTTCAGGAAATACATCTTCAAAATCCCTTACAACATCGATCTCCCTCGCTTGAGGTTCCTCTGCCGTCAGATCCCTCACATGGCACAACAGCATCTCGTCACCCCTCTTCAAGCAGGTCTTCTGCGTATTGATGGTAATCAGTTTCAGTTTAGGCTTTACAGAATATCCCTTGTAGGATACCCTCACTCCCTTGGGTCCCCTCAAAGTGATCTTCCCTTGATAGCAATCAATGTAGGCCTTATACTTTTTCAGCCAATCCATACCCAATATCACCTCAAAGCCACCCAAAGGAAACTCTATCAAGTTCGACTCAAAACTTACATCTCCTACTTGGATCATTACATTGGTGTAAACTCTATTACAAGCTATGGACTACCCAGACGGTATGGTTACAGAATCAGCTATACTACTATATACATTGAGTCCTATAGCCCTAGCATGCTCCACTGATATGAAAGAATGTGATGCACCAGAATCAAATAAAACAAAAGTAGGAAAAGAATGTACTAGAAAGGTACCGGTAACTACATGAGCATCCTCCTCTGCAGCCTCCTTGCCCATCATAAACAGGGTCCCACTTTTCTTCGCCCCTCTCTGGTTCACAGATCCTGCACCGCTCTGCTTACTAGCTTCGGCTAAGGTCTTCTGGAAGTTACCATTGCCACTACCCTGATTTCCTTGGTAGCGGTTCTGGTTGTTGTAATTATTGTAGTTCCGCTGATAGTTGTTACCTCCAGATCGGTTATTCCCAGAATAACTAGCATTCAGAGTTCTGAATCCTCCACTTTGATTTCCCCGATGATAACTGCTCCCAGCACTCTGGGTACCTGACCAACACTTTATCTTCTTATGTCCTGGTTTCCCACACTTGAAACATGTAGGAACTCCACCACTAGATCCAGACATGGCTCGGTTACCCCCACGATTGGTGTTGTTCCCTTGCGCACTAGTCGAGAAGAAAGAACGATACTGATTATTCGGCTTCTTATTCCCTGAACTTTCGGCTCTAGATTTCGCTTTCCTCTTGTCACCCTTGGTCTTCTCAATCCTCTTCCTTAATCATGTCAGCGAGCCTTTCTGCCTGGCCAGCCCTCTCATATATATCTTCCACAGTCGTGGGCTTTGTTGCCAGCATACTTCTCTTGATATTGAGAATCAGCCCCTTCTCAAACCTAGCTGCTAACATACAGCTGTACCCTTCAGATAGAATACAGCTTGGTCCACCATAACCTAGCTGTACCAAGCTGTATTCTAGCTGTATTCTTTTTATTTAGACACGCCTATGTTCATTATTTTCATTTTAGTTTAGGCCTGAGGATCGTTCGCTCTGATACCACTTTGTTACACCCCCATTTACCTAGGAGCCTGAACTAGGACTTCCAGAGTAAATAGGACCGTTACCATCCTGAATAATCAGGGTAGTAGATATACATAGTGAAAGAAACACAGTACTTTAAATGTAGATGGTTAAACTGTAACAGTTACAAGCCATAGTCCAAAGGACTTCCAAAACAACTGAATGAAACAAATGTTCAACTATGAAAACAAGCTAAGTGATCTAGTAGCTAGGTAGGTCTCTGCCACGTCTCTCTTCCATGCCCAGTCCTAGTCCACCTGTCTCTGACCTGAAAGATCTACTCCCCATTCCGGATCATTGTAGGTGTACACGAATACACTGTCAACCTCGCGGTTGAGTAGGATAACACAGTAATAAGTAAAGCAAATAAAACAGTAAATGCAATTGATCATGCCATGCTCAAGCTCCATCTCATTCTCATTCTCAACCCGTGACTCCCAGCCATACCGAACCTCCCGACAGACTATACTCGGCCGTCGCCGAACACCAGCTTAACAGCTGAGGTCACCAGGTCTAGCCCTGCAGAGCTAGCCTGGGCCCAATAATATCTCACCAACCTCTCAACCTGTAACCGTACTCATGCCATACTTATGAATTCAATAATAAAGAACCAACACTGTATATGCACCTCATAAATAATCATACTTGCATCCATAGCATCCAATTCACATACAACATAACACAATACAAAAGTAGTTTCAGTGTAACCTACCTGTATTAGCAAGTCTGTGAATGTAAATACCCTCTAGAAGTATTCCACTTCGAATTCCGTTCCTATAAATTATTATTCATATCAAATTCCGCCCATATACACAATGCTACTAAAATTACTTAAACATGTTCTTAACTGATTTACGTATAACACATTGTGAAAACATCCATATACAACATTCCCATAACATACAATTATTATATACTAATTATAACTTACTATATATAGACTTACCAAAAAAAAACATAGGGCTTACTAAAAATAGCATAAGATCAATTAACCGATTATTAGAAATAATATCATAATGTTGAGACACTACGTTGATGATGACAAGTTTCCTTATCACTCGTATACTAATATAGAAATGAGATATGTGTGACAGGTGCTTGAGAACCTTCGGATTCGGATGACGAAGTTTGACAAGATTTTTATTGTCCGAGTCTAGAAAAAATGTAAGAGTATATTACCTGTATTTAATATTCGGTTTCACAAAATACGGCTTATCTTTTCAGGAACTAAAAGATAAAGGAATATTTTCTCTTTAGAAAAATAGACCTTTTATTCTTTAAAATATTTGCCTTATTTTAGGCGTATGATTTTCAAAGGATATCTTTTCAAAAGTTCTTTTCCAGAAAGTTTTCATAAGAACAATCTTTTGCTTATATGGAAAGATTTTGTGTACCTTATTCTATTGCCTAAAATACAAGTCATCATTGACTATATATGCAAGGCATTAGCTCTTAGGTATTTACACGTTTTGTCAGAGGAAAAATAAGAGTACAAAAAGCTTTCATTATTACTAAGCATTGATATTTTCGAAAAGCTTTTTAGTTGCAAAAATCAGTTCTTAAAGTTCATATCTTCATATTTTTGCTAAAACTCTTTTTAAGCCGTATTCTTGAGACCGTCTTATTTCTTACAAGTATTTATACTCGTAGGAATCTTAATTGTCTCCTTTGTTCTGATTAGTGAATTTTGTTAAGGAGCAATTTCAGTTGTAATCTTCTTTTTGTAAGGATACATTTGGGGTACGGGGTTGTACTCGAGATTGCACGATCGGGGTTGATCGTGGGGAAGTTCCTTGTAATTTGAGTTAATTATTAAGGAATCAATAATAAAGAAGGGGTGGACGTAGACCTTTAGAGAGTAGGTCGAACCACGTTAAAAATCGCGTGTCTCGTACTTTATTTCTTTTGTTTACGCTTGTTTCTCTTTGTTTTATTATTGCCTTTCACGAATTTGATCAAAGAAATACTACTGCCCAATTCGTATTGTATTAAACAGACAATCAGACTGTTTAATTTGCCTGAGTATCATTTCAGAATCATTCGTGGTTATTCCTTGTGGAATAAATTTTAAAAAAGGGTACTTAATTCACCCCCTCCCCCTCTTAAGTACAGGATCTATAAACTCAACAATTGGTATCAGAGCCTCGTGCTCTTGATTGCATTACCGCAAAGAGTTTGATCCTTTTTGAGTTTATCCTTTTTTTAAATGAATTCCACAACAGTCAAATGTCCTGTCTTTGATGGCACGGACTATGGTTGGTGGAAAAACCGTATGATGCATTTCATACAAGGAACTGACTATGAGTGTTGGGTAATCATACAAAACGGTCCTCTCTCTATCACTTCCACCGACAAAGATGGTGCTGTAAGTGAAAAGGAACCAAAGGACTATACAGCAAGTGATTACAAAAAGGCAGAAAAGAATGCTAGAGCCATATCACTCTTGCAATCCGGTATCGGAGAATCTGAAACAAGTCGGATTGCTGGGTGTAAAACGGCCAAACAAATTTGGGACAGCTTAGAATTGGCTCATGAAGGAACTGTGCAAGTAAAGAAACAACGTATTGACATTCTAATGCAACAATACGAGTCCTTTAAAATGCTACAAGATGAGTCAATTAAAAGCATGTCGTCACGTTTTTCAAACATAACTAATGAACTTTCTAATCTTGGTAGAACTTTTGAAACTGAGGACATTGTCCGAAAAATTCTAAGAAGTTTAACTAAGAAATGGCAAGCTAAAGTCACTGCCATCGAAGAGGCAAGAGATTTAACTACACTCACCTATGAAGCTTTAATGGGATCTCTTATGGCACATGAGCTGGTGCTTGAAAATGATGCCGATGAGAAACCCAAAGCCAAGGGATTGGCGTTAAATGCCCTTTCAAGTGATAATGAAAGTGATCTTGAAGAAGGGGTTGCCTTGCTTTCAAAACGTATTGCTAATATCATTAGAAAGCAAAATCATGGGAAGTTCAATAGTTATAAACAACGAGAGACTGTACCTTCTTCATCACGTTCTGGTTCAAGAATGGGCTGTTTTAAATGTGGTGAACGAGATCACCAGATTCGAAACTGCCCTATGTGGGAAGAAGAGAAATCTAAAGAAAAACGTGAAAGATCCAAGCAAGAGTACAAACGTGCTATGATGGCTGCAGTTTGGGGTGAGTCTGATTCAGAAGACGATGAACCCTCAAAAGAGGAAGAGAAGGTGTGCTTGAGATCTGTCTATAAACCAAGATCTCAGAGGAAGAGGAATGAAGACACTCTCAGATGTCTTATGGCTCATTCAGATGCATCAGATAGTGAATCAGAGGATGAGGTAAGTCTTTCACTAATCAAAACTAAAGTTCGCTCTCTCTCTAAAGAAAAGATCTTGAAATTGTTAGAGGAAACACTTGATAATAGTTATGAACAGAATAAACAAATGAATATCATGCAATCTGAAATAGAGAGCATAGCGGAGGAGAACATAGATCTTAAGCGTGAGTTAAGGAAAGTCAACAAACAAACAGACAACCAGTCTGTTCAATCTGAGCTTAGTACAAAAAATGAGTCTCTTATTCATAAGATCGATGTCCTTACTAAAGAACTTGATGAATTAAAAGGGTCACATGCTGTTAAGTCGGCTAAATATTCTGATACTTGCTCAAAACTTGATAGACTTAATGTTGAATACGATGATCTCCTACATAAAAATACAAGATTGCTTGAGAAAGTAAAGAACTTGGAGACAGACTTAGATAACGCTAGAAACGTTGCAGCTAAGTGGGAAGGA
This sequence comes from Silene conica, assembly GCA_029255685.2. Classification (NCBI taxonomy): domain Eukaryota; kingdom Viridiplantae; phylum Streptophyta; class Magnoliopsida; order Caryophyllales; family Caryophyllaceae; genus Silene; species Silene conica. The sequence goes on from CM055314.2 coordinate 9,131,654, forward strand.
AGTAACACTGTGTTAAATTTTCTGGTAAATCAATCTAAGAATACAAAAAAACTTGGATTAGGTTATGAGTCATGTTCTGACACAAGACAAGACGATCCTCAATATCGTACTGTCTGGGTCCCTGAACAGAAAATAAACACTCCTCCAGAATGTTCAAATGTGCATGATTCCAGCTCTGACAGTAGACAAAACAATCCTCAACATCTTTCTGCCAGAAATCCTAAACAAAAATTAAACACACCTCCAGACTGTTTAAAGCAGGGAGACTTCATTTATGCTAAGAAACCTGCTCCCCATGATAGAGACTTCAGGAGACGTAAGTATGTAGGCTTGCCTGAGTACATCATCTGCAACTTCTGTGGTAATGCTGGTCATGTGTTTAATGCTTGCAAAAAACGTTTAGGACATTTGGATCACAACATTAGAGTCGTAAAGAAAATGTGGATTAGAAAGGACGTCCTTGACCTTGTTCGTAATAAGAAGGGACCCAAACTTGTTTGGGTTCCTAAATCATCTAACTAATCTCTTTTCAGGGCCATGCGAGAGGAGGCAGCCGTTGGTATCTTGATAGTGGTTGCTCGCGACATATGACAGGTAATAAGAACCAATTCCTCTCGTTGAAGGCGTACAATGGTGGAAGTGTGACTTTCGGAGACAACAAAAAGGGTGAGGTTGTAGGTATTGGAAAAGTTGGTAAGTCTCGATCACACTCCATTGATGATGTGCTGCTGGTAAAAGGGCTTAAACACAATCTCATTAGTATTTCACAGTTATGTGACAAAGGGAATAAAGTTGAATTTCATGCAAACCTTTGTTATGTAATCAAAGTAAGTACCAATGAAATTGTTCTTGAAGGTAAGAGAATTAACAACATTTATGTGGTTGACCTAGGAAGCATTCCAAGGGAAACCATTAAATGTCTATCAGTTATGCAAAATGATCCTATCTTATGGCATAAGAGGTTTGGACACGTTGGGTTCTCTTCTTTGAACAAACTGCACAAACTTGATTTAGTGGATGGCTTACCTTCCATAAAGTTCGAAATGGAAGGAGTTTGTGACGTTTGTGCTCGATGTAAACATGTTCGCAGCTCGTTTAAATCTAAAAGGTTTGTAAGCACCACTAAGCCTCTAGAACTCATTCACATGGATTTATGTGGCCCAATGAGGATTAGAAGCCGAGGTGGGAGCCTTTATGTCTGTGTCTTAGTGGATGATTACTCGAGATTCGTTTGGACTTTGTTTTTGCATGCTAAAAGTGAAACGTTTGAAGAATTCGAAGTCTTAATCAAAAGGCTGCAAAACAAACTCGGACACTCTTTAATCTCCATTAGAACAGACCATGGAAGGGAATTTGACAATGAATCTTTTTTATCCTTTTGCAGGAAACATGGAGTTGATCACAATTTTTCTGCTCCAAGAACACCACAACAAAATGGTGTAGTCGAAAGGATGAACAGAACCTTGGAGGAAATGACAAGAACCATGCTACTTTGTAGCGAATTGCCCCGAACTTTCTGGGCTGAAGCTGTGAACACAGCATGTTATATTCGTAACTGTGTGTCAATCAGATCCGTTCACAAGAAAACTCCTTATGAACTTCTATATGGGCGAAAGCCAAACATTTCTCACTTTCGTTGTTTTGGATCAAAATGTTTTGTGCACAATAATGGTAAAAACAATTTAGGAAAGTTTGATCCAAGAAGTGATGAGGCGGTTTTTATCGGATATTCTAATGAGAGCAAAGCCTATAAAGTGTACAACAAGAGAACCATGTGCTTTGAAGAAAGCATTCATGTAATTTTTGATGAAACTAATATTCTTAATGCTGATTTGCAGGATGAGGATGACTTTGAGATTGGCTTCATAAGGAACGAAACCTCAGAACTAGGTGAAGAGCCTTCGTCTTCACAGGAGAGAAATACTGAAGAGGTGCAGAAGACAGGGGGAACTGAACAGACTGCCGATATGTTCAATTCTGACCAATCCTTCAGCACTCCAGAAGCTACACAGAGAACAGAACGAGTGGAACAGAATCAAACAGTCGTGCCAGATGTTCAATCAGACTCAACATCAGAAACTTTTATCCCACGTCGCTGGAAACACCAAAGTTCCCATCCAATGGATAACATTCTAACAAACATTCATGAGGGAGTCAAAACTCGCTCTTCACTGAACAATTTCTGTGCTCACTATTCATTCTTATCTGAAATAGAACCATCAAATATCACTGTTGCTTTAACTGATCCTGATTGGATGATTGCTATGCAGGAAGAGCTTAATCAATTTGAGAGAAGCAAGGTTTGGCATTTAGAACCTCGACCTAAAGATCGTTCAGTCATTGGAACGAAATGGGTTTTTCGGAATAAACTAGATGATACAGGTGTGATTGTAAGAAACAAAGCAAGACTTGTGGTACAAGGATACAATCAACAAGAAGGAATCGACTTTGATGAAACTTTTGCACCTGTGGCACGATTAGAAGCCATTCGCTTGCTCATAGCCTTTGCAGCTCATATGGGTATCAAACTCTTTCAAATGGACGTTAAGACAGCATTTCTTAACGGCTATTTGGAAGAGGAGGTATATGTTGAACAACCCCCAGGTTTTCTTGATAATAGTTTTCCAAATCATGTCTATAAATTGGATAAGGCTCTTTATGGTCTTAAACAAGCACCTAGATCATGGTATGAAAGACTCTCAAAATTTTTACTTGAAAACGGTTTTCAACGAGGCTCAATTGATAAGACTCTATTCTTGAAATCAGACAAAGATGATTTGTTAGTTGTTCAAATTTATGTTGATGACATCATTTTTGGAGCTACTAATGATGTATTGTGTGCTTATTTTTCAAACCTTATGCAGTCGGAGTTTGAAATGAGCATGATGGGTGAACTTGGATTCTTCTTAGGCCTTCAAATCAAGCAAACTTCTCATGGTATCATGATTCATCAAGGGAAGTACATCAAGGAGATGCTCAAAAAATTTGGTATGAGTAATGCAAATCCTTTTTCCACACCCATGTGTTCAACCTTGAAACTTGACAAAGATGAGAAAGGTAAAAGTGTTGATGAAAAGGTATATCGTGGTATGATAGGCTCATTGTTATATCTTACTGCAAGTCGTCCTGACATTCTTTTTAGCGTATGCTTATGTGCTCGGTTTCAGTCAAATCCTAAGGAATCACATTTAATTGCAGTTAAACGTATTCTCCGATATTTGATTGGAACCCAGGACTTGTATTTATGGTACCCCTTACATTGCAATTTCCATCTCACGGGGTATTCAGATGCAGACTATGCAGGGTGTTCAGTTGACAGAAAGAGTACGTCTGGAGTAGCTACCTTTGTTGGACCATGTCTCATCTCTTGGGCTTCCAAGAAGCAAAATACGGTAGCTTTATCAACAGCAGAAAGTGAGTATGTTGCTGCGGCTCAATGTTGCTCTCAAGTTCTATGGGTAAGACAACAATTGCGGGATTACGGTATGAACATTAATTGCGTTCCTATTCTTTGTGATAACACTAGCGCAATAAATATTTCTAAAAATCCCGTGCAACACTCTAGAACAAAACATATCGACATTCGACATCATTTTCTTCGTGATCATGTGGAAAAAGGGAACATATGCTTAAATTTTGTTAACACCACAGATCAACTTTCTGACATTTTTACCAAACCTTTGCCAAGAGAACCATTTGAGAAAATTCGTTTAGAATTAGGTCTGTTACAAAGTAGCTCGTAGTTGTATGTGTCCAAATTTAAACTTCCGATGATTGACTAGATTGGAAGAGAGTAGTCACTTATGTCATTTGTTTTTCGGTTCCATTCTTTGATCTTACCTGCAGCTTACTTATTCTAGTCGGCGAACTTGTTCAATAGACTAGTAACAAAGGTTGACGTATTTGTGTCGTGTTTGATTCATAATAACTGCTTGCAATTTATTGACTCTCATCTAACCACCCACCCACCCACCCGTGTTCCCGTAAAATCAAATCCAACCCTTCCACTTTTTCCCCAAATCATAAACCCTAACACTCTTCATCTCCCTCATCAATCCAAACCTCCATTCCCAAAATCACCACCACTTCTCACCCACACCACCATGCCGCCGAAAAAGAAAACCAAGCCCACCCTCCCTCCTCCCAACCCTCCGTCACCCTCCACCGCTAAACCCATAATACCCTTCACCACCACCACCCGCTCTCGCACTAAACTCTCCAACCCCACCATAAACCCAGAAACCGACTCACCTCCTCAAACTTCTTCTCCCCTCACCACCGCAAATACCACCGCTGCTTCACCTACTTCCGCCAAAACCTCGAAATCAAAATCCCCAAACCCTACCACCGCTTCCACTCTTGTGCATGCATCACCATCCCCTGGCTCACCAGTCACGGATTCCGAGAACCTTGATCTCTCTGCGAAGTCTACCGTGTCTAGACGCCCTCCTCGTACTCGGCGTGGTGTCGTAATCAAAGAACCCAGTGTGCTCAATGAAAATCCTGAAGTTGATTTGGGTCCGGTTACCGGAAAAGGGAAGGAGAAGGTTCTTCCTGAGAATGATCATAACGTATTTGATGATGCTGCTTGGGAGGACAGCCTTGGGGTCAGCCTCCAAACTTTAAAATCCTTAACCAAAGGCAAAGTTACCTCTTTCAAGCGAAAAAAACCGACTTCTCCGGTCCGCAAACAACCGGCCTCTGATGGTACTGTCCCGCCTTTCAAAGCTACTCTGATGACCTCTCTGGACCGCGACAAATTGGTGGATTTCTTACGCTCTTTATCTCTACGCGAAGATGATCTTGCTCAGTGTATCAGTCTTTTGGATTGCACTATTCTTCCGGGTCGTTACTATCCGCCATCTTGGTTGAACTCTCATGTTGCCTTTTGCTTCTTCAAAGACATTCTCGATTATCAAGAATGGACGGGTATGTTTACTGTTGGCTCTGTTGTTTTTATTCCCGAGCTTGTCCAGTTCTATCAATCGGTTTCAGTTACTAACAAAGGGGACCTTCTGTCGGCTAAAATCAATGGCCATACCCTAGTGCTTCGGGCCGATGAATTTGCTGAAATTTTCAATATTCCATATACTGGCCTCGCTACATGTGATAAAAATACCTGGCCCTTAATGGATGATCTGGAACCGTTACAAATCCTCCAGTTTTTCGAACCTACTGCTCTTTTAAAAACCCGTATCAATCCCCAGCGACTTGATGCCCCTCACCAGTTTCTCTATAATTTTGTTCGTCGCACAGTTACTCCACGACAGAACTCTCGTGGGTATTGTCAGATCCCTGACCTGGTGTTAATGTACTACCTTATGCATCACAAGCCTATTAATCTAGCCTCAGTTATTTTTCAATACATCCGTGAGGTCGCCCACGATGTTCAGGCTGTTTCCTCTGCCAAAAACCGAGACTTGCCTTATGGAATGTGGCTATCACATGTTTTCTGGGTGAAAGGGCTAGTGTTGGATGATAGTATATGTCAGGCTATGGATGATCGTATGAGTAGTGGGCTGTTGGGGCAGATGCACATTCGAATTGTGGCAGATAAGCTTGTTGGGTTGCGTAATCAGGATACTGCCGGGTCGAGTTCAGGGAGTTTTGGGGCGGTAATTTCAAAGTTGGACGAGTTATTGGAAGTTCATGCTGATGGGTTCAGGAACCTTGCACAGGAATTGGAGGCGATTACAAAACTCTTAACCTCTATGGCCTCTATTCCAACTCTCCTTCAACAAATCCTCGACCGTTCTACCCACTGACCACCTCCTTTTTCTTTTGACAATGTTTTGCAGGCTGTTTATATGTTTCTTCACTCACTAATTGTCTATCTTAGTACGATGATGTTTATAGACTGTGTCCGGTGGCTGCTTGTAGGTTTCTCTAGTTATGGACCTTGCGACTTTGGCATATTTTGACTTCCCTCTCCTTTTGATGATGTCAAGAGGGGGAATATTTTTAGGACTCATATTACTTACTGGCTATTAGTGCAGACTAATTCGATGAATGCTCCTTTATGTTTTTTCTTGCTCTTTGGTTGATAACTTGCTAAGTTGATCTAATACATATGTTGTCTGTTTCTGCTATATCATTTTTTTTTTTGGCTGATGCTTTTGCTGAGGGGGAACTTATTGTTTAAAGGAACTTGCCATCATCAAAGGGGGAATTTGTTGAGACACTACGTTGATGATGACAAGTTTCCTTATCACTCGTATACTAATATAGAAATGAGATATGTGTGACAGGTGCTTGAGAACCTTCGGATTCGGATGACGAAGTTTGACAAGATTTTTATTGTCCGAGTCTAGAAAAAATGTAAGAGTATATTACCTGTATTTAATATTCGGTTTCACAAAATACGGCTTATCTTTTCAGGAACTAAAAGATAAAGGAATATTTTCTCTTTAGAAAAATAGACCTTTTATTCTTTAAAATATTTGCCTTATTTTAGGCGTATGATTTTCAAAGGATATCTTTTCAAAAGTTCTTTTCCAGAAAGTTTTCATAAGAACAATCTTTTGCTTATATGGAAAGATTTTGTGTACCTTATTCTATTGCCTAAAATACAAGTCATCATTGACTATATATGCAAGGCATTAGCTCTTAGGTATTTACACGTTTTGTCAGAGGAAAAATAAGAGTACAAAAAGCTTTCATTATTACTAAGCATTGATATTTTCGAAAAGCTTTTTAGTTGCAAAAATCAGTTCTTAAAGTTCATATCTTCATATTTTTGCTAAAACTCTTTTTAAGCCGTATTCTTGAGACCGTCTTATTTCTTACAAGTATTTATACTCGTAGGAATCTTAATTGTCTCCTTTGTTCTGATTAGTGAATTTTGTTAAGGAGCAATTTCAGTTGTAATCTTCTTTTTGTAAGGATACATTTGGGGTACGGGGTTGTACTCGAGATTGCACGATCGGGGTTGATCGTGGGGAAGTTCCTTGTAATTTGAGTTAATTATTAAGGAATCAATAATAAAGAAGGGGTGGACGTAGACCTTTAGAGAGTAGGTCGAACCACGTTAAAAATCGCGTGTCTCGTACTTTATTTCTTTTGTTTACGCTTGTTTCTCTTTGTTTTATTATTGCCTTTCACGAATTTGATCAAAGAAATACTACTGCCCAATTCGTATTGTATTAAACAGACAATCAGACTGTTTAATTTGCCTGAGTATCATTTCAGAATCATTCGTGGTTATTCCTTGTGGAATAAATTTTAAAAAAGGGTACTTAATTCACCCCCTCCCCCTCTTAAGTACAGGATCTATAAACTCAACACATAACAATATAAATAATTAAGGGTAAGTTAAATAAGAAAACATACTAATTGTCAAGCCATATACTAATACTTTAGTATGACTAAAGTAACATTACCCAAACCCCAAACTTTTACCATTAATAAAATCATCAACTAACTTCTAAATACCATACTAATAAAAATAAATTAAAGGAAGCAATATTAATAATATTACTAATAATAATAATAATAATAATTATAATAATTAAATAAATAATGATATACTAATTAATGGTGAAACAACCCACTTACGTGAGCAACCCAAGACTCCTTCGAAAACAAGAAAACGTAACAGCGAACACAAAACACGAGCCCAGCAGTAACACCCCTGACCACCGCCAAAACAGAGCCGACAGCCTTCACAAAAACCGCATCCATCACCAGATTCAACCCCTGACCTCGCCAGTGGCGCCACCGGGCTCGCCTCTGAGCCGCGGTGGTTCCAGTGGTGACATCAGTGGTCGCCGACACCCAACCACCACGCTAAACAACCACCCGAAACCCACCAGTCCACAGTCTGTCCTCTGTTTTACGTTTTTACTGCCCAACACGAAACCCAGCGTATAACCACTACCGACCACCACGAACCACCACTATAACCACCCCATGTTCCCCCTGACTGCACTCAATCAAACAACCTAAACACCGATGACAGACACGTACCCATACGGATTCGAATTCAATTAAAACGTGCATACATAAAACGAAATTCTGGAAAAACGATTAACACATTCTGACACTGCAACTATACCACCACCTCCGGCGGTCACCTACGGCCAACGACGACTTCTATGGGGTCCAACAACAACTATTATACATCCAAGATTAAAGGTATACTAAGAACAGAAACTATCAACACATAAACATGATACAATTCGATTCCAAACATGACTGCAAACGAAAACGAATGGAACAACACAGTGAGCATACCTCTTTGCCCTTGCCAACGACCACCCCTAGGACCCTCTGATCACCGTGACAGACCTTCCTTTGAAAACTCGGATGTGGCGGCTGCTGGTGTTGTGTGTGTGTGAGAGTCGTTTAGGTTAGAATAGGGTTTGATTGGTTGCTTAAATAGGGCGGCAGGGAGAGATTCTCTGAAATTCTAATTTCAGATTTGAAGCTTGTGTGTGGGCTGTGTTTGTGCACGCAACCTTAGGCCCATACGCATGGTTTTCCGTGTATGGGTCAGCATCTCACGCACCCCAATACCCAAATAATGTATCTATGTCCCGGTCTTGTTAAACACTCACAATTACGACCCGAAAACACGACTCATAAAACACCTTGTTCAACAATATTATATCGCTTTTATTATAACACATCGACATCGACATCCAATAAAATCAAGATAAATAAATAAAATGAAATAAAAAATATGGAGTATTACAAACTCAATGTTAATAACGCGTTCTTACATGTAGATTTAGAGGAGGAGGTGTACATGAAAATTCCTCAAGGGTTTGAACGAAAAGGGGAGAATCGGGTTTGCAAATTACTAAAGTCATTCTATGGCCTTAAACAAGCTTCACGTAACTTGTTCGCAAAGCTCACAAAATTTTTATTGAGGTACGGTTTTGTTCAATCCTTGGCCGATTACTCATTGTTCACCTATAATGATGGGAAGATTTTTATTGGAGTGTTGGTATATGTTGATGACATGATAATTGTTAGTAATAACAATAAGGCAAGTCAAAAATTCAAAGAATGTCTCGATAAGGATTTTGGTATAAAGGACTTGGGCTGTCTCAAGTATTTTTTGGCATCGAGGTGGCACATGGGTCGAAGGGACTGTTTTTGAATCAACGGAAATACACATTGGGCATTATTGAAGAAGCAGGTATGAGTGGTGCAAAGCTTGTTCTTACGCCAATGCTACAACATCACCAACTCGAACTTGCCAATGGTGATTTGTTGAAAGATGCTATGAAGTATAGAAGGTTGGTAGGAAGGTTGGTTTATCTAACTATCACGAGACCGGACTTGGTATACTCCGTTCATATGTTGTCTCGTTTTGTTAGTGAACCAAGAAAAGACCACTGGTATGCGGCACTAAGGGTTGTACGGTATATCAAGAAGAACCCGAGTAAGGGTATCACCATAACCAGAAGCTCGAATTTGGAGTTAAAAGGATATTGTGACTCGGATTATGGTAGGTGTCCGTTGACTAGGAGGTCGTTGAGTGGATATTTTGTGTCACTAGCCCCATCACCGATATCTTGGAGAGCGAAGAAGCATGCCACGATCTCAAAATCGACAGCAGAGGCCGAGTATAGGGCAATGAGGAGTGCTACGAGTGAGCTAATATGGCTGAAGTCTTTCTTAAGTTCATTGGGTGTTTTTCACACAAAGCCAATGGAATTGTGTTGTGATAATCAAGCGGTCATTCACATAGCGAAAAATCCGGTGTTCCATGATAGGAAAAAACATATCGAGATAGATTGTCATTTTGTTAGACAACACTTGGTTGAAAAGACGATTAGAACCACACATGTGCGAAGCAAGGAGCAAGTAGCGGACTTATTTACAAAGGCGTTAGGAGGCGAGACATTCGAGTATTTGCAAGGCAAGTTGGGTCTTGGTTTGCCCGGAGCTCCAACTTGAGGGGGAGTATGGAAACCATATCACTTGATATTCTGCATAACGTCAATTAGATATGGAGTAAATATTAGGTAGTTTAATTATGTATGTAATTATTGTTGGTTGCTTTATATTCCAAGCGTTGAAGTAGTTACAGTTTATATTTGTTTGGCTGCAAGCTAATTGTATTCATTCAAAACAAAAAACCTAATAATAATCTTTTATATCTCTGCCTTCCATTCTCCCTTTACTACATCTCACGTTTTCAGAATATGCAGTGGATAAAGATTAGCATAAATATACATTTTAAACTATGATCGGGATTTAGCATAATATATATATATATATATATATATATATATATATATATGGTCGGGATCCGGTGAAAACCACCCTTATAATGAGAACCATGAGAACCCTCACTAAATCTCCACCATATCTCGCTTCGAATGTTTCGTTGGATCATTGTCCGTTAGTTTAACTTATTCAAATACACACTTTAGTATCAAAAAAAAAACTTTTTTGATTTAATTAACAAAATATATACTTAGTCTATTAAAATACAATTAGGCATACTAAAACGGCTATAAATGCACGAAAACAACCACTACTTGCATGAAATTTATTACATGCATGAAAATGATTACTAGGTGCATGAAATAAGAGACCGTACGTGCATTAAAACAAGTTTTAGGTGCATGAAAAATGATAGATGCGTAAAAATCGGTAGTGGGTGCATGAAAATTAATAAAACGTATCTCACCTTGATTTCCGTCACTAGTATATATTTTCTAGACCAAGAAATATGTTCTCCAGCCTTAAAATTCCATGTCGAATCCAAATATGTCATTAATTTTTTTTTTGAAAAAGTCCATAAGGTAGAGTTCTCATGGTTCTCATTATATTGGTGGTTCTCATAGGATCTCAATTCTATATATATATATATATATATATATATATATATATATATATATATATATGAAGAAATAATGAATGGAGACAGGATAGGAACAACCCATTCATGTAAACAGTTGGTAAATGTTTATCAGCTGGGATAAGATAAACATGTAATGAAACTAAATCTATTTATAATTTATCATAATGTTGACATATGGATAGATCAGCTGCAAGCAGCTTTAAGATGACATGAGCAATTTATTTATTCAGGTAGTACGAAGAACATACTGTGGGAAAATATCTTTATATATTCTCAATTCTTTATATGCAGGATTATAACGAATTTATAAGGTACGATTTATAGTCATAAACGAAGAACAACATACAAAGATTGAGATTAAGAATTAACATTCTTTCCTTGCAAAGACCTAAGATCATATATCAAAACAGATATCCTCCTAATCGTTGCACCCAAGATGTCCTGAGAAATGCCCTTTCCTGAGCTAGAAACTGCAAAATTACCTCTAATTTTGTGTAAGATGAAAGCTAGAAAGAGAGAGAGGAGGAAAGTAGTCCTGTAACTCGTGTCTCATAGGGAGGCGTGCCAAGAGGTATTTATAGGGGTGGTAGTCGATAGTCAGTATATCTCTTAACCACCTTACATAGTTTAGATAGGATTCTCAAATCCGTATTTAAGTGTGCCTAAACTACTATCTAAACAAATAACAAACTCTATCTCTTGGCACTACCTACTAGTGATCGAAATTCCCTCCATCTTGCCGAAATTTTATCTGTTTCGGTTCCTAGTAACCGATTTTATTTATTGCATAAAGTCGGTTATTATCCTCTCTTGTGTATAATGATTATTTTATAAATACCGTATGTTGAACCATATATTCAAATGTATATATTAAGTATATATGTTTATGTTTTGATAATGACAAGTCTAGCTGAATTTATTATATACTCGTGCGTTTAAATCGTGTGCTAAGTGTACATAATGTTGGATTAAAAGATCTCATCAATCAAGTATAAAAGATTCACGGATATTAGTCAATAGATTGACTAATCAAAGATTGAATGAAGATCACAAGTGCATATAGTGAACTAAAGTTATACTTATCAACTATAACTTTAGTATGAGATTGGTTCAAGTTATAGCTCGTAGCTATAGCTCCAGAAAGAAGAAATGGTTGACAGATTTGTGATGGTTGAAACGATTTTGATTTCCAAAGTCGTCGTGATTAATTAATGGTTAATTAGTATTTTATTTTTGGAATATAGAATTATTGATCTTAATAAGGTAATATAAAATATCTTTTAGTTAAATAGGAATAAATAATTTTCTTACGAGTTAATTATTTATTACTAATAAACTAAAGACTTTTATATAACCACTTTTGTCAAGATAATATAATCCAAATATTGTTTGAAACGGTTTTGGAAAACGTGTAATATGACACGCTCCATAAAACGTGTGGGATTGGTTAAATAAATAAATATGTATTTATTTTGATATCCTAAAAACAATCTAGATTATATTATGGTAATATAATTTGTTATATTTTGACAAAGGTTTAGGAAGTTGGTCCTAATAAGGTTAGTATTTATTTATTATATAAGAGTTTTCCTAAATATTAATTAGGAAATTGAATCTTTGTATAATACCTAAGTATCTTATTAAATCTTTCCTAAATATATTAAGATTAGATTTATGGTAAGTATTACCAAAAGACTAGAATTCTAGTTTAAGTAATATTCCTAAATCATCTAGGGTTTGATAACCTAGACATAATTCTATATAAATAGAATACTTGTGAAACATTGAAGATCACGAAATCATATACACACACTCAAATCAAGAAAACCGTCGTTGATATTCTTCTTCGAGATTTGAGCTTAAATTGTCATATTCGTTTCAAGATTCAAGTGCTCCAGCATTGATCTTATTCATTCAAGATTGTGACTTTGAAGAACTTTGAAGACCTTATCTTATTAGCGTAAGATAGTTTGAGTATTTAACGGTACTCATTGTAATCAAGTATTTAACGGTACTTGACGTAGCTAGATATTTAACGGTATCTAGATTGAGTTACAACTAACATCAAAGTTGTACGAGTAGGGTTGATAAAATTGTAATCCGGAGTCGGTACTAATTTTATTAATCGAGAATAGTGGACGTAGGTTTCAAATTGTGAAACTGAACCATTTCAAAAATATTGTGTCTCTATTTACTTGTTCTACTCAACGATCACCATACAAAAGCACACGTCGAAGAAGATTCGAAAAAGAAGGCATACTCAATTCAACCCCCCCCCCCCCCCCCCCCCCCCCCCCCCCCCGCCCCCTTCTTGAGTATATCGTATCAATAGACTCTTCATCGTATATTTATAATTTAATAATTTAATAATTAAATATAACTGTTTATATTCAACTAAATCATTTAATCTTTATTAAATAATTTCATTACACACTAATTAAATATAACATTTTATATTTAATTACGAATTAACATTTTAATTCGTTTTAGCTAATATATTTAATGAGTATTAAATAATTATATCATCATTACTTTGACTAACCGTTTAGTCGTATATGGTATCAATATGATTACATTTTCATCTAATCATATCTCTCAGATTCCATTCTTTAGGTGTGACTCTTAGGGACCAGTTGATTACCGCCATCTGTATGACAATAACGTCAAACTTTCTAGCAAGTCAACCGTTATTGATAAACGTGAATCAACTGGCTAAAATACAAAGTATACCCTGTGTTCCTTTAAGAGATTTATACGTGTTGTCGCACTAACTATTGAGGACACTAGCTCCAACAATCTCCCACTTGTCCGTACAAGTGTATGTGCGATAACCGATTCTCATATCCAATTAAATTTCTCCCACTCAATGTAAAACAATTTGCAAATCTGTTTTCACAAAGGTCGTATTTTACAAGCGATCTGTATCAAGAGTGGTTTTCCCGACTACAGAGTAACTCAACTGATAACGAATCATTATTCGAGCTTGGCCAAGCATTTCAGTTACTACTCCTCGAGTGGCCCTAAGAAATATTAAAACCTGATAATGGGTGGATATTTCCTTCAACTCGAATCTTGCAGATGTAAGCACAGTATGAAATGACCCAAAGAAAATCTGCTTAACCCCAGTTACGGTCAGCTAGTGAGAAAGAAATCAAAGTCACCCAAAACTTCCCTTAATCTCAAGAAACAGTCGACAGTCAAAAGAATCGACTCAAGGAACACGATGGACGTCCTATTCACGGCCCGGCACCGAATGTTCAGTAACATTTAGGACTCCATTGCGTCGTCACGAAAATGTCCTACGAGTTATCGTTATAATCTCGTATCTGTGATCGATCAGTCAACGGTTTGACTTATAGTTTATTGAACCCACCATCAATTGACGTCACAAAATAATTGGCACAGTTATCAGCTCGTGTAGACGATTACGGACAAAAACAATTATAATGTAATTCAGTTCACTTTGTGGTGTTCAATGTTGTCAGTACAATCCACATGAAAAACAATATATAAAACAAAATCGATGGTGTTATAAATAGTATATGAAATAGATACAATATGCAATTCACAAAAGTACTAATACAACTCAGGAACACGTATAATTCCCATTGAAATAATGTGCCCTTCATGTTTATCATGTCTTAATGGTTTAGTGAGAGGATCTGCGATGTTGTCATCTGTCACAATCTTGTCTATCACTATCTTCTTTTGCTTCACATAGTCTAGTATCATGTGAGCTTTCCGCAGTACATATCTAGATTTATTGCTAGACTTAGGCTCCTTAGCCTGGAAGATGGCACCTCTATTATCGCAATAGATGGTGATCAGGTCGTTCGAACTAGGAACTACAGTGAGTCCCTGTAAGAACTGATGCATCCATATAGCTTCATTTGCAGCTTCTGAAGCGGCATAGTACTCGGACTCAGTTGTAGAATCTGCAATAACACTCTACTTGGAGCTTTTCCAACTGACAGCAGCGCCATTAAGAGTAAAAACGAATCCAAACTGAGATTTCGAGTCATCTCGATCCGTTTGGAAGCTAGCATCTGCGTAAAAATTTACGCAAAGCTCAGTGCCTCCACCATAAGTCAATACCCAATCTTTAGTCGTCCGTAGGTACTTAAGAATGTTTTTAACAACCATCCAGTGTGGTTCACCTTGATTGCCTTGTTACCGACTCGTCATACTCAAAGCACATGCCACGTCTGGACGTGTGCATATCATGGCATACATGATCGATCCTATAGATGATGCATAAGGAATGCAACTCATGCGCTCGACCTCTTCCGGTGTCTTAGGTGCCTGAGACTTACTCAAATGCACCCCCGAGATCATCGGAAGTAACCCTTTTTTGGAGTTAGTCATGCTGAATCTGTCAAGAATCTTATCTATATAAGACTCTTGACTCAGTGATAACATCCGTCGTGATCTATCTCTATAGATACGGATCCCCAATATACATTGTGCCTCACCCAGATCTTTCATCTGGAAATGGTTCTTTAACGATACTTTAACCGAAGATAAGAGAGGGAAGCCGTTTCCGATCAAGAGTATGTCGTCGACATACAACACCAGGAAGACGATCTTGCTCCCACTCGACTTGATATATAAGCATATGGTTCTTCGATTGATTGAATAAAACCATTCTTTTTTATCACTTGGTCGAAGCGATGATTCCAACTCCTAGATGCTTGCTTAAGTCCATAAATGGATCGCTTAAGCTTGCACACTTTCTTAGAATTTTTAGGATCTGTGACACCTTCGGGTTGTACCACGTACAGGTCCTCCTCCAAATAACCGTTTAAGAAGGCGGTTTTCAGATCCATTTGCCATATTTCATAGTCATGAAATGCAGCAATCGCTAAGAAAATCCGAATGGAACGTAGCATGACTACGGGTGCAAAAATCTCATCATAGTGCAACCCTTGCACTTGAGTGAAATCTTTTGCCATTAGTCGTGCCTTATAGATATCTGGTTGTCCCTCGATGGAGAGCTTTATCCTATAAAGTCATTTGCACTGAAGAGGTCGTACCTTATCAGGCAAATCAACCAACTCCCATACGTCATTTTCGTACATGGAGTCCATTTCGGATTGCATGGCAGTAAGCCATAACTTTGAGCCGGAACAGGTCATGGCACCTTTATAGGTCACGGATTCGTTACTTTCTAAGAGAAAAACGTCAACTCCGTCAAGTTCCTCAATCATACTGATGTATTTATCTAGAGGAACGGAGTGTATACCTGACCTTCTGGGTTCCTCAGGAATACTGACTGCAACAGAAAATGAAGGAACAATTTCCTCCATTGGTTGCTCAGTAGTTGGTTCTTGAACCGCCGACAGATCGATCATTCTAATACTTGTCTTATTCTCGAGAAACTCTTTCTCTAAGAACTTCGCACTAGCCGCAACAAAAAAGCGGTGTTCGGTAGGCGAATAGAAGTAATGACCAAAAATTTCTTTTGGATAACCAATAAAGTATGTCTTGATCGATCGCGGGCCGAGCTTATCCTCGTGTCTCCACTTGACATAAGCCACGTAGCCCCAAATCCGAATAAAGGACAAGTTAGGGACCGTTCCCTTCCATATCTCATATGGAGTCTTGTCTACAGCTTTAGACGGACTTCGATTAAGTATAAGAGCAGCTGACAATAGAACAAAGCCCCATAATGAATCTGGCACAACTATGTGACTCTGACAGGCTAAAGTCATATGCCTCAAATTAACAATTTATATCACTTAAATCCTAATACTAAACAATAGTAAAGCGGAAATAAGGGTCGAATCCAAGGGAATCAGATTAACAATTTATGCAATTATAATGTAGGAAAAGTCGATCTCTAATGAAATTAAAGATCGTCGTAACAAAAAGGGGGGGTTTGGATTGATTTTCTAACAAACTAAGATGAATATCTAATGCAATTTAAGTAATAAATCTAATGATGTATGATGTATCAAATGGTTTGGAAGAGTCTTGGAACCAAGCATATATCCACACTCAATGACAACAATTGATCACTGTCAGACGGTCTCAATTACTAATCTTGATTACTCTATCGTGAATGTAAAATTCCAATTCTCCTTACGAATAGTTAATTAAAATGAATCTTGTTCTTAATCAACCCTAACCATTAAACAACCCTAACAATCCAGTTCAAGGTTTAATTCAACAGCAGCCGTACATATAGAGAAATCGATAGAGAACAAATAGCGCATACAATCTAGTTGCACTTAATATATTTATGTGAATTCCTTCTAAGAACGAATATTAATGTATCCCGTTCAATATAAATTCCTAGTCGTTACTAGTGTAAAGTTAATCAATAAATCATATTCAATTAACAATACTAACGGTAGAACGTAGAAATCAACCACTAGTTGTACACCTAGCAATTATAAATCAACAATATAAAATTAGGAACAAACAATTCACAATAATCAAGAAAAGAAATTAAAACATTCAAACTCACAATTGTATAAAGAGTGCTTCAATTGCCCGAATCCAAGAAAGAGGAAAATTAGTCACACATAGTCTTGAAAATAGTAAAATAAAGTTTTTGTCTCAATGGCAGCTAACAACCCTTCTAAAAACCTAGATAAAAATCTTATATAGTAATTAGGTAAAAACTAAAATCTGAACAAATGTCTCGCGCTTCAGTCGCGCTTCACTTGTACCTTGGTCACACTTCAGTCGCGCCTGTGTCGCACTTCAGTCGTACCTTGGGGCTGCCCATTGTTGATTTTAACATTAGTGCCCTCAATTAGCACACCTTAAGCGCACACGTCTTAGGTATCTTCATAGGAATTTCGGCCCATCTATCTCCACACTTGGAAACTGTCATAAACACTATAAAACCGACCCAATAGCTTTTCTAGGCTCACTAACAAGTAACCTACAATTAAGCTACATAACACCACATAAAACCAACAAAACAACACTAACTCCGGCGATTTAACTTCAACTAAATGAGTCGCATCAAATTCCCCATGCTTGAACTTTTACTTGTCCTCGATGTAAAACCAAGGAACACAAAGAAACGCAAAACAACACTAGCTCAAACACAGCACATGGGAGAAAATGACCGATAACAATAATGCTCTCTTTCCTCACTCACCCTCCAAAACACCCTCTAAGCATAAACTACCGCTACTATAAAATAGCTGATTAGTCTAGTTTAGTAGATGTTAATAAAGGTTATTTTGATGATTAATTGATGGATTGAGAAGTATTTTATTGGATTTTAGTGCATATGTCTTTAGTGTTGGTTTAAGATGGAATTGTGCATTTTCATGGGATAAATGGATTGATTTATTGTTAGGAATGAAGATGACCTTATTTGGTGTTGACATTGGGCTAAAGATATTAGGTGAGTGGATTTTAAAGCAAGTCAAAGCCCAAAGACTAAGACAAGACATTGAAACTTCCAAGGAAAAGTGGATTGGATTCCATGTATTCCAACTCTTTTATGACTCAACATTGGATTCCATCTCTTTTATGATACAACAATATGAAATAATGAATTCCAACAACTCCTTAATTCTCCATTATTTTGACAATTATGTTCATTCTTTATGGGAGTTTATGGAGATACTCATTTATGGGACTTTATAATGATGTTCTTTGAAGACCTATAAAAAGAGGTATTGTTGATCAATGGAGGGACACTTCTTCTACACACTTTACATACTTTCTCTACCCTTTAATCATTAGAATACAATTTTCATAGTTTATTTTAGATAGTTTTATTTGTATGGAAGAGTAAGTTACTCATCTTGGATCAAACAATTGAAGCAAATGAATTAGTGTTTTGTAAGACTCTTTACTCTATATTTTTATCTCTTGAATATTGATTTTTATTCTCAACTCATTATTACGATTATCGATAGTTTTTACTAATTTGATCACCTAGTTTATATTATCACTCATCTATTGCTAGTTTAGGAATTTGAATCTTTTGTTCATTTACCTAGACATTAGTAGCAACTATTGTTCATCAATTGTATGCTTTTCATCATTTTTGAATTGTAGGAGAATAATAATCATAAGAATTAAAGTGTAGAACCGCTTGTGTATGCATTTGTTCTTCTTTGTTGGCTTCTCTAGTTATAATCTATGACATGATTGACTTTAGATACGCTTGGACTAAATTGTCATCACCATAAGAGTTATTTATGTGCACTGCTCGCAGTGAACAACTAAAAATAAGGAGAAGTAGAAAATCATGTTTTCACAACAAAGTATTCAAGAGTAAATAGAGTCTAAAAGTGTCAATAATGATCAAACCTATATCATTTGTGGAAATTGTAAGACCCAAGACCTTTCTTATAATTTCATTCACTCTAATATTTTAATATTTTGCTTTGTTAGATTTAGACTTAAAACCGCTGTAATAACCCGTATTATTATTATGATTTTATGGGTAAACGATAATTACTTATAAATCGTTCGTTTATTAAGCTTGCGTGTACTCGTATAATGATAAGCATTTTGGACTTCGGTGGGATTCGAAATGGGAACCTAGCCATCTTATGATAATAATAGTAGTGTGGTGTTAGTGTGGCTCGAACCTAGGACCTGTGGCAGCATGGCCATGGGCCTCGTTTTGCGTGTAA
Source organism: Silene conica (assembly GCA_029255685.2). Classification (NCBI taxonomy): domain Eukaryota; kingdom Viridiplantae; phylum Streptophyta; class Magnoliopsida; order Caryophyllales; family Caryophyllaceae; genus Silene; species Silene conica. Next base: position 9,151,085 of record CM055314.2, read on the forward strand.
ACTACAGCCCACGTAAAGAAGTAGGTAAACTCAGCAACCCTGTTGTTTTTTTTTTGGTAAAATGTGAGTGTAGTATATCATAAGAGTATCAAAAGAATGTACATGAGGTTCCGGGATCAAATCCCCTTACAGACATTAGAAATCATTGCTATCAAACACAAAAAACTCATCGACAAGCTAATCACTATCATTTCCCCTATTCTGCTTCACTCTTTGTTTGATCTCTTCTTCAATCCTCTTAGCTATCACTTCTATTCTGATTAAAATCTCATTGATCCAGGCATTATTATTACGTTGCATCCATATATGTGGTAGTGGTAGGCACTAAAAATAGCGCATCTGATTTTCCAGTCTCTGGATTTTCGATTTCCATTGCTCAGACCTGTCATTGTGGGAGTTCTCCCATTAAACCAATTGCTCAACAGATGCAGAACCCTGGTGGAGTATTGGCAGTCTTCAAAGATATGATCGATGGTCTCTGTCTGAGTTTGACACAAAGAACACAAATCATCAGAGTTGAATCTTATCCTTGCTAGCTTAGCTTTGACATTCATCCCTTCCTGCATTCTCAGCCATGTAACCAGCTTTCATTTTTTCTTTTGTTTTGCAGACACTCTTCCAAACACATGGAGCATCAGCAGGAGGAGTGTAATCTGTCCAAGCATGTTCCTTGAGGTAAACATCATTCACCCATTTAATCCAAAGTCTGTCAGCTTGTGTAAATATCCAATCCACCAGCTTGCCTACAGTTGCTATATTCCACAATTCTGCATGTTTGATGCCTAGGCCTCCTTGGTCCTTATTTAGAGTAACCCTCTCCCAAGCCACTAGAGGAACTCTGTAGTACTCTGTTGATCCATCCCAGAGATAATTGCGATATATAGCCTCTATTCTCTTGATTACACTTTTGGGGATAATGAACATCTGTGCCCAGTAGTTGTGTAGAGTATTTAGGACTGAATTGATTAAGGTAATTCTGCCAGCATAGGATAGTTTCTTAGCCCCCAATCCTCTTATTCTTGCTACAAGCTTTTCAGTTAATGAGGAACAACCAAACATGCATTCTTTGTAAGTTTGCCTGGTTGGATAGGCACCCCCAGATATTTGAAGGGAAAGACACCTTCTCTGAATACAGTCACCTTCTTGATATCAGTCTTTGTTCTCCTCATCAAGGCCATTAAAAAATATCTCAGACTTGGTATTATTCATCCTTAGTCCAGAAGCACTAGAGAAGGAGGAGAAAGCTCTCATTAGTAGCCATATAGAAGCATGCTTACCTTTGCAAAACATTAGGAGGTCATCTGCAAACATTAGGTGTGTGAGCTTCAGATTTTTGCAGAGAGGATGATATTGAGCCATCTGTTAGTAGCAAATTTAATGAGTCTTGATAGGTATTCCATGCATAGAGTGAATAAGAGAGGGGAAATGGGGTCCTCTTGCCTTAACCCTCTCTTTCCTTTAAAATAGCCAAAGGATGAGCCATTTAGAGATAAGGTAAAGGTGGTTGTTCTAACACATTGTAGTACCAGACCAGTAAAATGTGGTGGGAATTGCAGACCATGTAGGAGTTCCTCAATAAATTCCCATTCAATGGTGTCATAGGCTTTTTGCAAATCTATTTTGAAGAGGCATCTTGGTGTTACTGACTTCTTGCCATAAAGGTGAATGATGTCCTGGCATATGAGCACATTCTCTATAATGGACCTCCCCTTAATAAAGGCTCCCTGATTCTCACTGACAATATCAGGAAGGACAGAAGCCAGCCTGTTACACATCAGTTTAGAAATGACCTTATATAGCATATTGCAGCAGGCTATAGGTCTAAATTGGGTCACTAAAGTTGGTCTTTCACACTTTGGTATAAGTGTAATGTTTGTGGCATTTATTTAGGTTAGAAGCTGCCCATTTTGGAAAAAATCCATGACTGCCTTACAAATATCCTCTCCAATGATATCCCATGAGTCTCTAAGGAAACCACTTGTGTAACCATCTGGCCTAGGAGCTTTATCAATAGGAATGGCAAACACTACATCCTTTATCTCCTGTTTGGTAACCATAGCATTTAGAAGCTGGTGATGGTCTGCAGAACAGATGTTTCCTTTCTGTAGGACCTCAAGTCTCACCTTATCAGTCTTTGTACTGCTCCCCAGGAGTTCTTGATAGAACCCAAGAAATGCTTGTTGAATGCTGACAGTATCACTGCAACTCCTTCCATATTTATCCTCAATCTGCACCACCTTATTTCTTAAATATCTGGATTTAAGAGCATTGTGAAACAGTGCAGTATTACTGTCACCCTCCTGAATCCAATTAGCCTTTGCTTTTTGTTGCAAAAAACTGATTCTGGCTCTATCCCAGTACTTCACCTCTTTAAGGAGTGTCATTTCCTGCTGGATTATAGCAGTATTAGTAGGATCTGCCTGTAGTTTTTCCTGCACCTCAGTTAATTGCAAATTCTTTCTAGTAGCAGTCAACTCCACCTCAACATAAGACTCTTTATTTAGCCCCTTCAGTACATGTTTGAGAGCTTTAAGTTTTTTAATGACTGAAAACATCAGAGTTCCTGCATGTTGTTGTTGCCACACCTCTATCACTTTGGTCTTAAAATCCCTAGCAGTGCTCCACATATTGTAATATTTAAAACAAGCATTCTTCTTCCCCTTAATCTTGACATTTCTCACAATGCAAGGGTTGTGATCCAGCAACCCTTCAGGGTGGAAATGGACAGTCATCTCAGGGAAAGAGAGACTCCACCTATCATTGACCAGAAACCTATCAAGTCTGCTGAACTTTCTATTGTTTTCATCTTGCTTATTTGTCCATGTAAAGAAAGCACCTGTGGCTGGTATATCAGTAAGGTTGCAGTGTTGAACACAGTCTACAAAATCTTCCATATCAGCTAGTTTAGTGCTTCCCCTAGTCTCTCATCTGGTGACAGCACAGTGTTGAAATCACCAGCTACTGCCCATGGGGTAGTACATTAGTCTGCAATGGCATTCAGGTTCTGCCATAAAGATTTCCTGTCCTCCCCATCATTAAAAACATACACAACAGTAAATAAGAAGCTCTGTTTTGTGGCTTTGACAACCACCTTGGCATGGATGAACTGAGGGTCATATTGTGTGACTATGACCTCATAAACACTAGGTCTCCACATAAGCCATACCCTTCCTCCCTTATGTAACTGACAGTTAGTGGTAACACACCACCCTTCCAACATTCTTTGTGATATATTACTCACATTCGTACCATTTATTTTTGTTTCTAGCAAGCCAAATAAGCAAGCATCATTATTTTGAATAAAACTTTTAACTACTAGCTGTTTATTTACATTGTTGAGTCCCCTGACATTCCAGAAGCCTAAAATATTCATGAGAACCTGGATTTAAGGGGTTACCAGTATCATGCACTTGCACATCATTCTCCAATTGTTTCTTCTCTCCTTCAGTTCCTGTCATTGTAACCATTTCCCCCCTGACCCCTCCTGGTTGGATGCTTGCATTCCCTGAAGTAGAAGCCTGAGCATTTGTTGTAGGTTTATTGCTGATCAGAGCAGAAAACTCTTTATCAGATAGTGATGGCCTGCTGGTAGGGATTGGTTTCCACATCTTCTTTATTACCCCCATTGGTTTTGCATTTGGTTGCCTTCTACAATTCTTACTTTCATGCCCCATTCCTTTAAAATTTTCACAAATTAATGGCTTCCATTCATATTCAACCTGAACTGCTATCACCTTTCATGCCTCATCCTTAAATTTGACAGAAGAGGGGAATTTTTGCCCTACTTGTAATTCAACCATAGTTCTGGCAAAACCAAGTCTGGTTTTTTGCTCTGTTGCCTGGTCTGATTTGATGAATTTCCCGACCATCCCAGCAATGATAGGAATGCATTTGCCCCAAAATTTCAATGGGAGACCATGAAATCTAACCCATGCTGGCACTATTTTAACATCTTCCTTCAACAAATCTATGTGTACGTTCTCCTGCCACTCCTTTACTATCAATGGTTTATTATCAAACATATGATAGCCTGCATTCAAAACTGTTTCCTTACCCTTCATTTCTTTAAATATGACCATAAATATACCATTTGGTAAGAAGGATACCTTGTCGATGCCATGTTTTCCCCATACCCTATGCACGTACCCATTGAGCACCTCCCAGGGTGGATTTGCCCCTAGAACAAAATAATAAATATCATGACTCTAATATGCAATTTCCTCCTGTGTATCCTCTGCAGTAAATTGGTATAGGGCTTCCTCCTCCTCTGCTGAATCATTAATTGTGTTTCTAGTGGCCTAGCCTCATTGCCAACACTCCTTTTCTTTTTACGCTTAGTAACCAAATCAAAATTCTCCGCAGGATCCTCTTCATCTTCAAATGATAAGCCTGGGATGGGATTCACTTCATGCATAAATTTGGTACGTAAAACATCTTCTTCCCCTGGCCCTTGCTTGTTCCCATTGCCACTACTACTACTGTATCCTTGATTTTGACTGTTTTTGTTGTTGTTATTGTGAGATTTAGGTGATGATGATCTAGAACGAGCCATGGAAGCACGTCAAAAAGCCCTAGCAAGAGGATCTTGCAGTCGCCTTCATGCAGTCGCCTAGGGTTTTTTTTTCCTTTCCCCTATGCTAATTTTCGGCCGAGTAGGGTTACCCTTGTTGGGGCTGGTGTCCTTGACAGTTAGTACAATGACTTACTAAATCTCTTAAAGGATCACAAGGGCATACTTCAGTATTATTATCAGTTGATCCACGTTTATCAATAACGATTGGCTTGCTAGATAAGTTTGACGTTATTGTCATACGGATGGCGGTGATCAACTGGTCCCTATACGTCACACCTATAGGACACGTTTGAGAGATGTGAAGGTATGAAAATACAGTCACATTTATGCCGGATACGACTAAACAGTTAGTCAGAGGTATTGACTATTAAATTAGTCAATGAGATGTTGAGATTATTATTTAATACGTATTAAATAATTTTAGCTAATACGGATTACATGATTAATTCGTATTATCTAAAATAAACTGTTATATTTAATTAATTATTGAATTTGCGTATTAATATAAACAGTTATATTAATTTGGCCAATTATACAATATCATATTTTGTCAGACCATTATTGATGTTATCAAATGCATTAATATCTGATAACATGCATACGATTTATAATAAATACCCGCGAATAATATTTAGCAAAACGGGTCGAATCACGTAAGGGAATAAGGTAAGAGTGGAAAAAGCCCACCCTTACCCTACTCCAATTCGGCCGACCCCATAGGGTTACGAAAGGAGAGTTATTCTCCTTTTGTCTACTACTGGTGTTTTCATTATTCTCACAATTAGGGTTTTGAGAGCATCCTTCTCCCAAAACCTCAAATCTCACATCTAAACCTCACAAATCTCTCCCCATATTGCAAGGCAATTGGAGAGCCTTTCTAGCACACGCGGCATCGTCTTAAACAAAGTCGTGGGTGCAAGTTATAGGAGGGAATTTACTTTAATTCCTGTTCTTAGGCCAATTCAAGCAAGGACCCAAGGTTGTAATTCGTTTCAGGTTTTTATTATCTTATAACTATAATCGCAATTGTAAATTTCGTTATAATCCTTCATGTTTAGGGTGAATACATGTTATATTCCCCACAAATGGTATCAGAGCCAAGGCCACAAAATTTTTACTTTTGTGTTTTTCTTCAGTTTTAATTAAAAATTTTGAAAATCGCGTTCTGTCACCATGTCGGTCGATCGACCCACTGTTGCGGTCGGTCGACCGACTCCTGCGTGTGTTTTCTGTTTCGACAGTTTTTTTTTTGTGAGTAATCGATCTTGTTTTCGATTCTTGTTTACATATTGTTAATTAATCGATATTTTTAGCAATATGTGAATCTTTGTTGTTGTTTTATTTGATTTACACGTTTTAAATCAAATGTTAAAAACTTGTTTTGATTTTAAAGTGCAAGCGATTTGCGTTTTCAGAAACTCGTTTTTTCAGTTTGATGGTCGGTCGACCTGGTTGATAGGTCGGTCGACCTTGGTGCTGTTGCAGGAAGTCTTTTGAGACTGGCAGATGGTTGGTCGACCCAAAGGTGAGGTCGGTCGACCTCGTCTCTGTAACAGGCATTTTATTTTTCGAAAATAACTTGTTTTATTTTCCCTTGGCCTTTAGTAATATACTGTATACGGAAATAGTATATTATTTTTCTGAAACGGTTCACTCTCGCATTATACATATTATTTTAAAACGGTTTAAGATAATAGATTATAAAATTTATTAAAATTAAAGTGATTAAAACGGTATAATCACATAATTTTAATCCCGTAAGGTGGTTTGGTAAAATTTGTTAAACATAATAACGGTATTATGTCATGAAGGAATTTTGTTTTAGTTGATGCATTTTATTTATCGTCTTGTTGAATGCCTTTGAATGCTTTCTATAACGTATTTAATTTTTGCAAACGGTTATAACTTAGTGTGGCCTTAGAAGATTGTGTTACACGGTCTTGTTTGTAATTTTGAGATCTTGTATCTCCGTTTTGGTTTTTGCCATGTAATTACTTTTGTATTTAAATTAGAATGTAAATAGGATTATATTTGTAATTTAAATTAGTAATTTTGTGAGGACCAAAGACGGAGACCGGATGCTCACTCCCGCTGCAAAGACCAAGATGGAACATCAAGACAAGCTTCTAGGGTACAACGGTGGATTCCAAAGTTTTTTTTATGTTTATTCAAAATTTGATGCCCGTCGTTGAGGGTACCAAAGATAAAATTTATAATTCCTAACTTTAACAATAGATAGTGAAAGTCAGGGTCGAACCACAAGGAGGTGGGGAATGTTTATTGTTTGATGTGAATGTTTAAAGTAACAATTTTGGGGGTTTGAATTGGTTGATTACTAAGTCTAAGGCAAAGATTTAAAATAAAACAAGAGATAAAGATGAGAATTAAAATTTAATAAAAAGGGATGCTAGGATGTTTGGGTAATAAATAGCTAAGGTAAAATAAATCCTAAGGTCAACATGTATTGCAGTCGCGTAAGGGGGTGTAACATATCTTTTTAGGTCTATGCTACCTAATAGCTCCTTTCGGCCTATGCTATTAGTTCCTAGGTCTCACAATTATTGGGTGTCAACAATAAGGGTGATTCCTAAATCCCAGGTAACATACCTTTCAGCCTTGAGTAACCTATCCGTCTTAAGGTGTAAACCAATGCCCTTCCCGTATCTTCCAATCTTGGGTAGGTCATTACTAACATCCTACAAGTCTCCTTATGGTCTCATTGCAGGATATTATAATTGACAAGAAAAGACGAAATAAGAATACATACGCGGGTGGTCGACCGACCGGCTACTCCAGTCGGCCGACCACGACCTCGGTCGACCGACCAGCTATTCCAGTCGGCCGACCGTGGTCCTGCTACAGGTCGGTCTTTCGAATTTTATCTACCTACGCATATTCATCCCCTACATCCTAACATATGAAATTTAGCTACTCATAATACTTAAGATGATTATAAAATTTGGAATAAACATGGTAAACATGGTAAACAATCTAAACATGCGAGATTCAATAAAGCTTGAGATTCTAACTTAACAATTGTAATAAAAATAAGAACTATAATAAAAAGTTAGATTAAAAGAGTAATTACCACAATTGGAATTAGGGCAGAAAGGAACAAACTTTATTGAATGCTTGGGAACTATTGAAAGATTACAAAACTAAAAGATGGTAAAAGATAGATACTAATCGATACTCCTTGATAAAACTTGATAATAAACCCTAGCTACAAGATTAGCTTATATAGGGTAAGAGATTAGAGTTTCCTAAAGACTTTAATTCTATTTTATTTCCGAAAAGAATCGCATGGGCTTCCGCTGTGGTCGGTCGACCTACTATGTGGGTCGGTCGACCGCTTCTTGCTGGGCTTCTTTTATTTTTCGGCCTTCCTTGAGATTTGGGCTTTATTAAAGTTCAGGCTTGGTCGGCCGACCCGTTTAGCTGGTCGGTCGACCGCCTCCGTACGGAAATCTTCGGATTTCTTCTTGTTTTGACTTTCGGTCTCTTGACTTTGACTCCAATTGACTTTCCATTTATTCCTTAATAATGCAATAGACTCGAGGATATGGATTTGGTGCTAAACCGTCTCTTTTCCGCGTAAATCTGCAAAAGTGCATAAAAATACGAAAGTACACGATTTGTGGGAAATAAAGGCTAAAACATAGTAAATGAGCGACCAAATACGTGTAAAAATAGATGTAAAACATCATAAAATAGACACGCATCAAATTCCCCAAACCAAACCCTTGCTTGCCCTCAAGCAAGAAGTAGACTCGATCCTAACTAATGGAACGATTTCAATCTCAGAGCGAAATTTCCATGTCAGCCTAAACCAATACCAAGTACAAAATGAGAAAGTATATAAATCATGCAAACGAGTTATGGTGTCGTCAAACTTGCAACACTAGAGACTATAGAGACTTTATACTATGGACTCTCGCGGTACGCTCGAGACACTCATGAAGCAAAGGGTGAGTATATGTAAAAGATAGAAAGAAGTATATTTGTCATGACACTCACCTAACTACGACCCATGGAAACATGCCTGCAATCTAACATGAACAAGAATTCTACAACTTTGTATAACAATCTTATTAAATGACCCAGATACATGCAATTGAGGTAATGAAAGATATGTGAGGTAAAAGGTAAAAGTGGTTAAGATGTTTTTGGATTTGTGGGGTTAGTAGCGAAGCTAGTAGAACCGGTTTCCATCAACATATTTCACAACTCTTGAAATTAAGAAAGTGCTCTTTTTGTGGCACAACTCTCACATTGAATATAAGAAAGGACTCCCAAATATTTTGACTGAGGTACGGGAGTGATAACATATAAAAGAAAGGGATTTTGGAACGATTTTTTTTCATTCTGATGCTGTCAGGTGGTCGGCCGACCCAAGAAGGTGGTCGGTCGACTTCTTTCCTGTACGTTTTGATTTTTTTTTCGTTTTTCTTTTCTTTCTTTCTTTTTCTGAATTTTTCTGTTGTTTTTTTCTTTTTCTTTCTTGCTTTCTTTCTTTTCTCTTTTTGTTCAAGATAGCATACAAACCAAGATGCCTCAAAAAAATAATCCAATGACCACAAATACTAGCTTGGAAGGGTAGGCTAAGTATGAGATGTAGTTTTTGGGGAAATAAAAAGGCAATTTTGGCTATGTGAAGCTTATGGGTAAATATGAGAAAAGGGATCCCAAATGCACGTATCAAGACTTACAAAACGAGAAAGTAAAACAAGTATATAGCAATTCAAGTTCATGTTTATGCATATTGATGTAACATGTTCCAAGGGGAGTACTACTCACATCCTAGACAACTGGTTTAAGAATGGAACCAGGAAATAAGCTCTAAACCTCAGAATGTATAGTAGGTTGCCAAGGTATAAGTCAAGTCTCAAGATATGCAAGTTGACAAAAACTCGTAGATATGCGAAAGATTCTCATACTAAAACAAGTTGACAAGGCAAGGTAAAGGCATAAACATGAAAGATAGCTAAATCATCCTTGAAATACTTTCGTTCCGACTCGACCTATATGCTAAAATAAACGTGCATTTTTTGGAATTTTTTTTTTAATTTTTTAATTTTTTTGTATTTTTCTTGTATATGCAAGGAAAATAAAGAAAAGAACAATGCAAGACAGAAATGCAATAAACGTGTGACAAAATGCAATGCATGTGACACGAAACCATTCCCCAAACCAACCCGCACAATGTCCCTTTTGTGCATTAGCCTAAGTAAAGGTTTCAGAAAATTAAAAGAAAGATGCAAAGAAATTAAAAATTAAGGAAAAACTGGAAAGAACTCACTGGGTTATGAAGCGTAAGAGAAAAACCTCCCCAAACCAGCGTAAGCTGGGAGGTTTTGGTGGCCAGCAGTGCCACTCAAGTAACCAAGTCAATTTCACGATTTCCAAGGAAGAGAAATGAAAGACCGCAGTGGACAGCAGGTCGACCGACCGATGATACTGGTCGACCGACCTCCTGTGAATCACGGAAAATCTTGCGATACAGCGACTCTGGTCGACCGACTGATTTTTCTGGTCGGTCGACCCTCTGCGTCCTGGAGGTCTTCGTTTCTTGGTAAATCCTGAAAAAACAAGAAAGTACGTGCGCCCAACAATGCGCGAGATGCCAAAAACGATTCTAAAGTCTTAACTACTTAAACATAAAGGAAAGGATCTAAACTACGAGCAAACCAAAATAAAAAGTTTCACACAACAAAAATAAATTGTCTTAAAAACTGCAACTGAAACAACTATCCGCTAAAGATGCGGAAGATATCCGACCACGGCTTCTGACGACATGCCGTAGTCTCCACGGTTTTTGCTTTAGTAGCAAAACACATCTTCTTTCCGCCGTCGCAAAGCATATGCGACGGTCTCTCCTCTTGAGCTTGCCTCCTCTTCTTCTTCTCCTCCCGATCCACGATGTCTGGATCCTCGTCCTCTTCATAGCTTAGGCATCCCATTCCTCCTCTCTGAACGATGGCTTCCTTCACTTTGGGTTTCCCCAAACCAGTTCCTGCAATAGTCATAATAGAAGTGTCCTCCCTATTGCTCCCAATCTGGGGCGGAGGTGTAAAAACAGATACAGGAACAGGTAATGTGGGAGAAGTAGTGATGACCTCATACTTCTTCTCAGAAGTGATAGCATTACATGTGATGGGGGTCATAGCATCCTTCTTCCTATAAGATAGGCCATAGATAATAGAATGCTTGCCTACTTTGAAGGTTAGAGTCCCAGTGCCTACATCTATAATGGCACCTGCGGTGTGAAGGAAAGGTCTTCCTAGAATTATAGGTATATGGGCATCCTCTGGGATGTCCAAAACTACAAAGTCAACTGGGAAGAAGAACCTGTCAATACGCACAGGGATGTTTTCTAACACCCCTATAGGTTCCATAGATGTGCGATCTGCCATCTGGACTGTCATACTGGTCACTGCAAATTCGGTCATTCCTAGTTTTAAGGCAACGCTTAGGGGCATGACACTTATACTAGCACCTAAGTCGCATAAAGCCTTCTTAACTGGGAAGGTTCCTATATTACAGGGGACAGAAAAACTACCAGGGTCTTCCAATTTATGAGGGGCTATGACATGAGACAAAAAGCTAGATGACTCTTCAGTGAGGGCCACCGACTCAACCTTTTCTAGAGACCTCTTTCTTGACAAAAGCTGTCTCATAAATTTAAGATAGGAAGGAACTTGTTGAACTAATTCTAAAAACGGGACGTGAACATTTAATGAACGAAACACATCCTTAAATTTGTCAAAAGATACCTGATCCTTTGAAGGTACGAGTCTTTCTGGGAAAGGAGCAGCTGATGATTCAGTATTTGCAGCCCTTTTTAGAAACCTGGGGGTCTTGTCACCCCGGAAAAGAAAATCCCGTAAGTTATTCGGCAAATCTGGACGAAAGGGAACTTCGGGTTCTGCTTCAGTGGTCGGTCGACCAGAATCTTCGGTCGGTCGACCAGTCTCCTGTTCAGGCAAAATTCTCGGATCCTGATCTGCGGTCGGTCGACCAGAAGCTTTGGTCGGTCGACCGCCTTCACTGCTACTCGCCTGTTTTTCCTTCTCAGCCCCCACTTTGGCTCCACTTCTTAGGGTTACGACGTTTAGAGTCTCCTTTTTCTGGTCCGGTTTGGTCGGAAGTTGACCCGGAGCCCTAATATCATTCTTGCTTGCAATTTGAGCAATCTGGGACTCTAACATCTTCATTCTTGCCTCTCTAGCCTGTGACTCCTTCTGAACCAACCCAATAAGATTTTGGATAAGAGCATCTGTGTTGGGTGGTGGATTAGAAGGTGGTTGAGGGTTGAAAGGTGGTCTTTGGAAATTTTGTTTATGTGGGGGTACATAGGTGGAATTTTGCTGAGGTTGCATGTGCTGTGGGTTTTGAACATTCTGGCTTGTCCACCTTAAGTTGGGATGGACATTATTATTATTCGGGTCATAGAAATTGTTCCCACGGTAATGCTGAAAAGCGGCACATGTTTCATTAGATGAAGTACAGAACTTTGACACATGCCCTTCTCCACCGCACCTCTCACAAGCAAAGGGTCCGTCCTGAACGGCGTTCACCTGGTAAATTCCTCCCTTGCTTCCACTCCCTAGATCGAGCTTTCCTGCAGCCTCAAATTTTTCTAACTTAGCTGTCAAGGCCTCAATTGCTGATAGGTTGTATTCAGATTTCCTCTGGTTTCCTCTAGAAGTGCCATGCTCAGCACGGTGCACAGCAACATCTTCTATCAACTTGAGACCCTTAGTCTCTCCTGAATTATCTTGGAATCTCCCATTAGCTGCAGCATCTAGATAGGCCCTGTTGTCATCGTAGAGGCCATTGTAGAACTGGTTGCAAAGAAACCATTGTTCGAATCCGTGATGTGGTATGGATCGAACAAGTCTCTTGAACCTGTCCCACGCCTCGCTAAAATCTTCATTGGGACCTTGCTTGAAATTAGTGATCTGCGCTCTTAAAGCATTAGTCTTTGACGCGGAATAGTATTTCCTGTAGAATGCTAAGGCTAAGGTGTTCCAATCTGTGACTCCCGCAGCAGTGCGGTCAAGATCTCTGTACCACTCTCTCGCAGAGTCCCTAAGGGAGAAGATAAACATGGTTTGTTTAATCTGGTCCTGCGTCACTCCTTCTGGGGGTGCTATAGAGCATATGTAATCTGTGAAGATTTCGATATGCTTAGCAGCATCCTCATTGGCCGAGCCTCCAAATTGGTTTCTTTCAACCATAGTAATATAGGCGGGCTTGGCCTCGAATGGCTTCCCAGTACCTGCAGGTAAAGTGAACCCTTTGTATAGGTCCTTTGCCTGAGGCATGGAGTGACTGGCAATAGTAGCTTCCTCTGTCATGTTCTCTTCTTCTTTTGGAAAAACTGGAAAGTAGGTAAAAGGTGGTGATTTTGGTGAAAGTGGATTGATGGGTGAACTTGGTTGTGAAGGTGGTGTCTTTGGTGAAGATGGTAATGATGGTTGTTCGAATAAGTCTTCTTGAAATAAGGAAGATGGTGAACCTCCTTCCTGATTTCTTAGAAGTTGCTTTCTCCTTTCTCTAAGAGTCCTCTCAATTTCGAGGTCAAGTGGTAGGAGTTCTCCTTGAACTGACCTGCGCATAAGATGGAAACTACAAGAAAAAAGTGAGAAGGTTTAAGGAACAAAAAGTTCCTTAAACAAAGAGAAACAAAAACAAAAAACAATAAACACTGGCGTCACCTCCCCGGCAACGGCGCCAAAATTTGATGCCCGTCGTTGAGGGTACCAAAGATAAAATTTATAATTCCTAACTTTAACAATAGATAGTGAAAGTCAGGGTCGAACCACAAGGAGGTGGGGAATGTTTATTGTTTGATATGAATGTTTAAAGTAACAATTTTGGGGGTTTGAATTGGTTGATTACTAAGTCTAAGGCAAAGATTTAAAATAAAACAAGAGATAAAGATGAGAATTAAAATATAATAAAAAGGGATGCTAGGATGTTTGGGTAATAAATAGCTAAGGTAAAATAAATCCTAAGGTCAACATGTATTGCAGTCGCGTAAGGGGATGTAAGATATCTTTTTAGGTCTATGCTACCTAATAGCTCCTTTCGGCCTATGCTATTAGTTCCTAGGTCTCACAATTATTGGGTGTCAACAATAAGGGTGATTCCTAAATCCCAGGTAACATACCTTTCAGCCTTGAGTAACCTATCCGTCTTAAGGTGTAAACCAATGCCCTTCCCGTATCTTCCAATCTTGGGTAGGTCATTACTAACATCCTACAAGTCTCCTTATGGTCTCATTGCAGGATATTATAATTGACAAGAAAAGACGAAATAAGAATACATACGCGGGTGGTCGACCGACCGGCTACTCCAGTCGGCCGACCACGACCTCGGTCGACCGACCAGCTATTCCAGTCGGCCGACCGTGGTCCTGCTACAGGTCGGTCTTTCGAATTTTATCTACCTACGCATATTCATCCCCTACATCCTAACATATGAAATTTAGCTACTCATAATACTTAAGATGATTATAAAATTTGGAATAAACATGGTAAACATGGTAAACAATCTAAACATGCGAGATTCAATAAAGCTTGAGATTCTAACTTAACAATTGTAATAAAAATAAGAACTATAATAAAAAGTTAGATTAAAAGAGTAATTACCACAATTGGAATTAGGGCAGAAAGGAACAAACTTTATTGAATGCTTGGGAACTATTGAAAGATTACAAAACTAAAAGATGGTAAAAGATAGATACTAATCGATACTCCTTGATAAAACTTGATAATAAACCCTAGCTACAAGATTAGCTTATATAGGGTAAGAGATTAGAGTTTCCTAAAGACTTTAATTCTATTTTATTTCCGAAAAGAATCGCATGGTCTTCCGCTGTGGTCGGTCGACCTACTATGTGGGTCGGTCGACCTCTTCTTGCTGGGCTTCTTTTATTTTTCGGCCTTCCTTGAGATTTGGGCTTTATTAAAGTTCAGGCCTGGTCGGCCGACCCGTTTAGCTGGTCGGTCGACCGCCTCCGTAGGGAAATCTTCGGATTTCTTCTTGTTTTGACTTTTGGGGCTCTTGACTTTGACTCCAATTGACTTTCCATTTATTCCTTAATTATGCAATAGACTCGAGGATATGGATCGATTTGGTGCTAAACCGTCTCTTTTCCGCGTAAATCTGCAAAAGTGCATAAAAACACGAAAGTACACGATTTGTGGGAAATAAAGGCTAAAACATAGTAAATGAGCGACCAAATACGTGTAAAAATAGATGTAAAACATCATAAAATAGACACGCATCAATTTTGGTAGGATAGGCCACACTAGGACTTTTATTTACGTTATTGCATTTATTTTATGCTTTCATCGATAATAGCTTGCATCATATTCCGCCTAAAACCAAACCACCTATAACATGCCTGAAAACTGACTCATGTAGAGGTTACGCGTTAGTTTTCTGTGACAATACAGATGTCACGTGTCACTTGCAAAGCCATCACTTTCTTTCATTCATTCACGTACATGCTAGATATTAGTTCATAAGTTGATGGGGTCTTCCTCGTATAACCAAAAATTGAGACTAGTCTTTATAAATCAGACTCCCATGAATCCCTTCTTCGTCGGTAGGCATAATATGACCCCTTCTACGTCGGGTAAGTGGGAACAGATGATTTATTTTATCTCAACATTATGGTCACTAGATACTATCTAGCATCTATGATGGACTAATAGATAGGATTTACGGAAATCTATCGACCAAGAGTTCCAACGGTGGAATTAGCCAAGCTGTAGGCTTATCAATATACGGAAATTGAGTCTTGGGATCGTTTATATAATTCTTGAGGGAGATCAATTATATAAATGCATGAGTCTAAGAGTTTAAATACAATTTAAATTAGACTTAAATCACAACGATGAGTTGCTTATATGGTTTTGTTTTTATCTTCTTTTCAGTGTAGAACACGATCAATTTAAACTGTTGTATAACAAATGGCTGGTGAAGACCCAATGCCAAGTGCCAAGCTAGCACGTGAATCCTAGCTTAAAGCCTTCATGGACTCCATGAATTAGTCTACTAGACTGAGGAATGATGGGTCAAACTTCTCTGACTGGGAGGCAGCGTTACGGAATGCTGCCATTGCTGACGGAAAGCTCAAGTACTTGACTGAGCCCATTCCGGCACACCTAGGAACTGGAGCTAGAGCTAACGAAGTTCGCGCTCATAGCGACTTCGTCATGGAAGCGGGTGCGATAAAGAACGTACTCATCTATGCAATGGAATCAAATTTGCAAAGACGCTTCATCTCCCATGGTGCAAACAAGATTTTCACCACGCTCACTAACGAATTCTCGAAAGCTCCGAGAATTGTTTCTTATGAGCATACCTGTCGCTTCTTTGAGGCGAAACTCCAGAAGGGCCAAGCTGTTAGCCCACATATTCTCAACATGATTGAGAATATCGAGAAACTAGAGGCCCTAAACTGCAAGATCAGTGAGAACATAATCGTTGATCGAATGCTTCATTCGCTTCATGATGGGTTCGCCCTCTTTAGGGCCAACTATTACATGAACGACATGAAGAAGACTCCTCATAAGCTCCACTCCCTTCTCGTACAGACCGAGAAGGATCTGAAATTAAGTGGGAGCGTGAAGCAGGATGTTCTCATGATCTCCAGTAAGAGGAAAGGTAAAGGGAAAGCTAAAGCTCAGGGCGACCTAGCGGTAGGTAAGCCCAAGTTCAAGAAGTCAGGATTCACTAAGAGTGGGCCCGGTGAGTCGAACAACTCACAGGGCAAGACAAAGAGTAAGGATACTAGCATGGAATGCCACCATTGCCACAAGACTGGGCATTGGAGGCGCACATGCCCCGTGTATCGTGAGGACATTAAAGCAGGCCGCGTTATTCCTGTTGGTATGTCTTCTTCTTCTTCTTTTATTTACATGATTGAGATTAACCATGCAAGTTACGGAACTTGGGTACTAGATAATGGTTGTGGTTCTCATCTATGAAATCATGTTCAGGGCCTCCGAAACCAAGAACCCCTCATCAAGGGTGAGGTTGACCTGCGTGTCGGGAATGGAGCACGTGTTGCTGCAGTCTCGAGGGGAACATACGTGATCCAGCTTCAAGTGGATTCGAGTTATCTTTGTATAACTGTTATTATGTTCCTAGTTTATTGATGCCCGTCGTTGAGGGTACCAAAGATAAATTTATAATTCCTAACTTTAACAATAGATAGTGAAAGTCAGGGTCGAACCACAAGGAGGTGGGGAATGTTTATTGTCTTAATGTTAATGTTTAAGGTAACAATTTTAGGGGTTGATTGGTTGATTACTATAACTAAGGCAAAGATTAAAATAAAACAAGAATTAAAAGATGAGAATAAAATATAATAAAAGGGATGCTAGGATGTTCGGGTAATAATTAGCTAAGGTAAAATAAATCCTAAGGTCAACATGTATTGCAGTCGCGTAAGGGGGTGTAACATAACTTTTTAGGTCTATGCTACCTAATAGCTCCTTTCGGCCTATGCTATTAGTTCCTAGGTCTCACAATTATTGGGTGTCAACAATAAGGGTGATTCCTAAATCCCAGGTTACATACCTTTCAGCCTTGAGTAACCTATCCGTCTTAAAGTGTAAACCAATGCCCTTCCCGTATCTTTCAATCTTGGGTAGGTCATTACTAACATCCTACAAGTCTCCTATTGGTCTCATTGCAGGATATTATAATTTATAAGAAAAGACGAAATAAGAAAACAGACGCGAGTGGTCGACCGACCGGCTACTCCAGTCGGCCGACCACGGCCTCGGTCGACCGACCGACTATTTCAGTCGGCCGACCGTGGTCCTGCTACAGGTCGGTTTTTCGGATTTTATTTACCTATGCATATTATCCCCTACATCCTAACATATGAAAATTAGCTACTCATAACTGTTAAGACGATTGTAAAATTGGGAATAAACATGGAAAACATAGTAAATAATCTAAACATGCAAGATTCAATAAAGCTTGGGATCCTAACTTAACAATTGTAATAAAAGCAATAAGAACAATAATGAAACTAGATCAAAGAAGAATTACCACAATTGGAGTTAAGGAAGAACAGAATAAACTTTATTGAATGCTTGAGAATTCTTGATTAATGATAAAAGATGAACTAGATGGTAAAAGCTTGAATAAAAGATACTAAGGGTTGATAATAGATATCAAGCATAAGATCCGATAAAAAAAGATAAGATACAAAACCCTAATCACAAGATTAGTTTATATAGGTAAAAACTAAGAGTTTCCTTAAGATTCTAATTCTACTTTATTTCCGAAAACGAATCGTACGGGCCTCGTCCTGGTCGGCCGACCCGTTTAGTTGGTCGGTCGACCACTTCCTGCTGGGCTTCTCTTATTTGCGGTTTTCTTGAAATTTGGGCCTCATGAAAATTGGGTCTGGTCGGCCGACCCGTTTAGTTGGTCGGTCGACCGCTTCTTCTGGGAAGTCTTCGGATTTCTTCTTGTTTTGACCTTTGGCACTTTGACTTTGACTTCAGTTGACTTTCCTTTTATTCCTTAATTAAGCTAAAGACTTGAGGATACGAATTTGGTGCTAAATCGTCTCCTTTCCGCATAAATCTGCAAAAGTGCATAAAAATACGAAAGTACACAATTTGTGGGAAATAGAAGCTAAAACATAGTAAATGAGCGTCCAAATACGTGTAAAAATAGATGTAAAACATCATAAAATAGACACGTATCAAATTCCCCAAACCAAACCCTTGCTTGCCCTCAAGCAAGAAATAGACTCGATCTTAACTAATGGAACGATTTCAATCTCAGAGCGAAATTTACATGTGAGCCTAATAAACCAATGCCAAGTATAAAATGAGATAGTATTCAAATCATGCAAACGAGTTATGGCGTTGTCAGACTTGCAAAAATAAAGACTATAGAGACTTATACCATGGACTCTCGCGGTACGCTCGAGACACTCATGAAGCAAAGGGTGAGTATATGTAAAAGATAGAAAGAAGTATATTTGTCATGACACTCACCTAACTGCGACCCATGGAAACATGCCTGCAATCTAACATGAACAAGAATTCTACAACTTCGTATAACAATCTCATTTAAGTGGCCTAAATACATGCAATTGAGGTAATGAAAGATATGTGAGGTAAAAGGTAAAAGTGGTTAAGACGCTTTTGGATATGTGGGGTTAGTAGCCAAGCTAGTAAAACCGATTCCCAACAACATACTTCACGACTTTTTGATATTAAGAAAGTGCTCTTTCGTAGCACAACTCTCACATTATAAAAGAAAGGACTCCCAAATATTTTTGAATGAGGTACGGGAGTTATAACATACAAAAGAAAGGGATTTTGGAACGAAAATTTGAATCTGATCCTGCCAGTTGGTCGGCCGACCTGTATATGTGGTCGGTCGACTGACTCTGTATTTTCCGGATTTTTTTTCGTTTTTCTTTTTCTTTTTCTTTCTTTCTTTCTTTTCTGAATTTTTCTGTTCTTTTTCTTTTCTTGCTTTCTTTCTTTTCTTTTCTCTTTTTGCTCATAATAGCATACAAACCAAGATGCCTCAAAAAATAATCCAATGACCACAAATACTAGCTTGGAAGGGTAGGCTAAGTATGGGATGTAGTTTTTAGGGGAATAAAAAGGCAATTTTGGCTATATGAGGCTTATGGGTAAACACGAGAGAAGGGATCCCAAATGCACGTATCAAGACTCACAAAACGAGAAAGTAAAACAAGTATATAGCAATTCAAGTTCATGTTTATGCATATTGATGTAACATGTTCCAAGGGGAGTACTACTCACATCCTAGACGACTGGCTTAAGAATGAAACCAGGAATAAGGCTTTAAAACTTAGAATGTATAAGTAGGTTGCCAAGGTATAAGTCAAGTCTCAAGATATGTAAGTTGACAAAAACTCGTAGATATGCAAAAGACTCTCATACTAAAACAAGTTGACAAGGCAAGGTAAAGGCATAAACATGTAAGATAGCTAAATCATCCTTGAAATACTTTCGTTCCGACTCGACCTATATGTTAAAATAAACGTGCATTTTTTTGATTTTTTAAAATTTTTAATTTTTTTGGATTTTTTTGTTTTTTTGATTTTTGTATATATAAGGAAAATAAAGAAAAGAACGATGCAAGACAGAAATGCAATAAACGTGTGACAAAATGCAATGCATGTAACACGAAACCATTCCCCAAACCAACCCGCACAATGTCCCCATTGTGCATTAGCCTAAGTAAAGGTTTCAGAAAATTAAAAGACAAATGCAAGTAAAATAAAATAAAGGAAAAACTGGAAAGAACTCACTGGGTTAAAAGATGCATGAGAAAAACCTCCCCAAACCAGCGTAAGCTGGGAGGTTTTGGTGGCCAGCAGTGCCACTCAAGTACCCAAGTTGATTTCACGGTTCCTGAGGAAGAAAACGAAAGACTGCGACGGACAGTAGGTCGACCGACCGGTGTTTCTGGTCGATCGACCTCCTGTGAACAGCGGAAAAATCGGCGATACAGCGCGTCTGGTCGACCGACTGATGTTTCTGGTCGGTCGACCAGCTGAGTCCTGGAGGTCTTCGTTTTTTCTCGGAAATCCTGAAAAAGCAAGAAAATATGCGCGCCCAACAATGCACGAAATGCCCGGAACGATTCTAAAAGTCTTAACTACTAGGAAACCGAACTAAAAAGTTTCACACAACAAAAAATAAATTGTCTTAAAACTGCAACTTAAAAGCAACTATCCGCTGAAGATGCGGAGGATATCCGACCACGGCTTCTGACGGCACGCCGTAGTCTCCACTGTCTTTGCTTTAGTAGCAAAACACATCTTCTTTCCTCCGTCGCAAAGCATATGCGACGGTCTCTCTTCTTGAGCCTGCCTCCTCTTCTTTTTCTCTTCTCGATCCACGACGTCTGGATCCTCATCCTCTTCATAGCTCAGGCATCCCATTCCTCCTCTCTGGACGATAACTTCCTTCTCCTTGGGTTTCCCCAAACCAGTTCCTGCAATAGTCACGATAGAAGTGTCCTCCCTATTGCTCCCAATCTGGGGCGGAGGTGTAAAAACAGATACAGGAACAGGTAATAAAGGTGGAGAAGTAGTGATGACCTCATACTTCTTCTCAGAAGTTATGGCATTACATGTAATGGGGGTCATAGCATCCTTCTTCCTATAGGATAGGCCATAGATAATAGAATGTTTGCCTACTTTGAAGGTTAGAGTTCCAGTGCCTACATCTATAATGGCACCTGCAGTGTGAAGAAAGGGTCTTCCTAGAATGATGGGTATATGGGCATCCTCTGGGATGTCCAAAACAACAAAGTCTACTGGGAAGAAAAACCTGTCAATACGCACAGGGATGTTTTCTAACACCCCTATAGGTTCCATAGATGTGCGATCAGCCATCTGGACTGTCATACTGGTCACTGCAAATTCGGTCATTCCTAGTTTTAAGGCAACGCTTAGGGGCATGACACTTATACTAGCACCTAGGTCGCATAAAGCCTTTTTAACTGGGAAGGTTCCTATATTACAGGGGACAGAAAAACTTCCAGGGTCTTCTAATTTATGGGGGGCAATGACATGTGTTAAAAAGCTAGATGACTCTTCAGTGAGAGCCACAGACTCAACCTTTTCTAGAGACCTCTTTCTTGACAAAAGCTGTCTCATGAATTTTAGATAAGAAGGAACTTGTTGAACTAATTCTAAAAATGGAACTTGAACATTTAATGAACGAATTACATCTTTAAATTTGTCAAAAGATACCTGATCCTTCGAAGGCACGAGTCTTTCTGGAAAAGGAGCAGCTGAGGATTCCGTATTTGCAGCCCTTTTTAAAAACCTAGGGGTCTTATCACCCCTGAAAAGGAAATCCCTTAAGTTATTCGGCAATTCTGGACGAAAGGGAACTTCGGGCTCTGCTTCTGTGGTCGGTCGACCAGTATTCTCGGTCGGTCGACCAGTCTCCTGTTCAGGCGAAATTTTCGGATTCTGCTCTGTGGTCGGTCGACCAGGATTTTTGGTCGGTCGACCGACTTCGCTGCTACTCGCTGTTTTTTCTTTCTCAGCCCCCACTTTAGCTCCACTTCGCAGGGTTACGACGTTTAGAGTCTCCTTCTTCTGGTCCGGTTTGGTCGGAAGTTGACCCGGAGCCCTAGTATCATTCTTGCTCGCGATCTGGGCAATCTGGGACTCCAACATCTTCATCCCCGCCTCTCTAGCCTGTGACTCCTTCTGAACCAACCCAATAAGATTTTGGATAAGAGTATCTGTGTTGGGTGGTGGATTAGAAGGTGGTTGAGGGTTGAAAGGTGGTCTTTGGAAATTCTGTTTATGTGGGGGTACATAAGTGGAATTTTGCTGAGGTTGCATGTGCTGTGGGTTTTGAACATTCTGGCTTGTCCACCTTAAGTTGGGATGGACATTGTTATTATTTGGGTCATAGAAATTGTTCCCACGGTAATGTTGAAAAGCGGCACATGTTTCATTAGATGAAGTACAGAACTTTGACACATGCCCTTCTCCACCGCACCTCTCACAAGCAAAGGGTCCGTCCTGAACGGCGTTCACCTGGTAAATTCCTCCCTTGCTTCCACTCCCTAGATCGAGCTTTCCTGCAGCCTCAAATTTTTCCAACTTGGCCGTTAAGGCCTCAATTGCTGCCAGGTTGTACTCTGATTTTCTCTGATTTCCTCTGGAAGTACCATGCTCAGCGCGGTGCACAGCAACATCTTCTATTAACTTGAGACCTTTAGTCTCTCCTGAATTATCCTGGAATCTTCCATTAGCTGCAGCATCTAAGTAGGCCCTGTTGTCATCATAGAGGCCATTGTAGAACTGGTTGCAAAGAAACCATTGTTCGAATCCGTGATGTGGTATGGATCGAACAAGTCTCTTGAACCTGTCCCACGGCTCGCTAAAGTCTTCATTGGGTCCTTGCTTGAAATTAGTAATCTGCGCTCTTAAGGCATTAGTCTTTGATGCAGAATAGTATTTCCTGTAGAAAGCTAGGGCTAAGGTGTTCCAATCTGTAACTCCCGCAGCAGTGCGGTCAAGGTCTCTGTACCATTCTCTCGCAGAGTCCCTAAGGGAGAAGATAAACATGGTCTGTTTAATCTGATCCTGCGTTACTCCTTCTGGGGGTGCTATAGAGCATATGTAATCTGTGAAGATTTCAATATGCTTAGCTGCATCCTCATTGGCCGAGCCTCCGAATTGGTTTCTTTCAACCATAGTAATATAAGCAGGCTTGGCCTCAAATGGCTTCCCAGTGCCTGCAGGTAAAGTGAACCCTTTGTATAGGTCCTTTGCCTGAGGCATAGAGTGACTGGCAATAGTAGCTTCTTCTGTCATGTTATCTTCTTCTTTAGGAAAAACTGGAAAGTAGGTGGAAGGTGGTGTTCTTGGTGAAAGTGGATTGATGGGTGAATTTGGTTGTGAAGGTGGTGTTTTTGGTGAAGACGGTGGTAACTCGAAAAGGTCTTCTTGAAATAAAGAGGATGGTGACCCTTCCTCTTGATTTGCTAGAAGTTGCTTTCTTCTTTCCCTAAGAGTCCTCTCAATTTCGAGATCAAGCGGTAGGAGTTCTCCTTGAACTGACCTGCGCATAAGAGGAAACTACAAGAAAAAGGTGAGAAGGTTTAAGGAACAAAAAGTTCCTTAAACAAAGAGAAACAAAAACAAGAAACAATAAACACTGGCGTCACCTCCCCGGCAACGGCGCCAAAATTTGATGCACGTCGTTGAGGGTACCAAAGATAAATTTGTAATTCCTAACTTTAACAATAGATAGTGAAAGTCAGGGTCGAACCACAAGGAGGTGGGGAATGTTTATTGTCTTAATGTTAATGTTTAAGGTAACAATTTTAGGGGTTGATTGGTTGATTACTATAACTAAGGCAAAGATTAAAATAAAACAAGAATTAAAAGATGAGAATAAAATATAATAAAAGGGATGCTAGGATGTTCGGGTAATAATTAGCTAAGGTAAAATAAATCCTAAGGTCAACATGTATTGCAGTCGCGTAAGGGGGTGTAACATAACTTTTTAGGTCTATGCTACCTAATAGCTCCTTTCGGCCTATGCTATTAGTTCCTAGGTCTCACAATTATTGGGTGTCAACAATAAGGGTGATTCCTAAATCCCAGGTTACATACCTTTCAGCCTTGAGTAACCTATCCGTCTTAAAGTGTAAACCAATGCCCTTCCCGTATCTTTCAATCTTGGGTAGGTCATTACTAACATCCTACAAGTCTCCTATTGGTCTCATTGCAGGATATTATAATTTATAAGAAAAGACGAAATAAGAAAACAGACGCGAGTGGTCGACCGACCGGCTACTCCAGTCGGCCGACCACGGCCTCGGTCGACCGACCGACTATTTCAGTCGGCCGACCGTGGTCCTGCTACAGGTCGGTTTTTCGGATTTTATTTACCTATGCATATTATCCCCTACATCCTAACATATGAAAATTAGCTACTCATAACTGTTAAGACGATTGTAAAATTGGGAATAAACATGGAAAACATAGTAAATAATCTAAACATGCAAGATTCAATAAAGCTTGGGATCCTAACTTAACAATTGTAATAAAAGCAATAAGAACAATAATGAAACTAGATCAAAGAAGAATTACCACAATTGGAGTTAAGGAAGAACAGAATAAACTTTATTGAATGCTTGAGAATTCTTGATTAATGATAAAAGATGAACTAGATGGTAAAAGCTTGAATAAAAGATACTAAGGGTTGATAATAGATATCAAGCATAAGATCCGATAAAAAAAGATAAGATACAAAACCCTAATCACAAGATTAGTTTATATAGGTAAAAACTAAGAGTTTCCTTAAGATTCTAATTCTACTTTATTTCCGAAAACGAATCGTACGGGCCTCGTCCTGGTCGGCCGACCCGTTTAGTTGGTCGGTCGACCACTTCCTGCTGGGCTTCTCTTATTTGCGGTTTTCTTGAAATTTGGGCCTCATGAAAATTGGGTCTGGTCGGCCGACCCGTTTAGTTGGTCGGTCGACCGCTTCTTCTGGGAAGTCTTCGGATTTCTTCTTGTTTTGACCTTTGGCACTTTGACTTTGACTTCAGTTGACTTTCCTTTTATTCCTTAATTAAGCTAAAGACTTGAGGATACGAATTTGGTGCTAAATCGTCTCCTTTCCGCATAAATCTGCAAAAGTGCATAAAAATACGAAAGTACACAATTTGTGGGAAATAGAGGCTAAAACATAGTAAATGAGCGTCCAAATACGTGTAAAAATAGATGTAAAACATCATAAAATAGACACGTATCATTTATCCAAAAACATCATTTCAGTTTCTGCACTTGACAAATTTGGTTTTTCATTTGTAATAGAGAATAATAGCTGTATTTTCTCGTTACACAATATGATTTATGGCAAGGCAGTTTCCATGAATGGAATTTATGTTTTAGATCAAACCACCGAAATATTACATGTGAATAACAAGAGATTAAAGGTTGGTGACAAATATCAAACTTACCTATGGCATTGCCGTATGGGACATATAAATGAGAAATGCGTAAAACAGCTCATACAGAATGGAGCTATCTCGGCCTTTGATTTCGAATCATATGGCAGGTGTGAATCATGTCTCATCGGAAAGATGACTCGTATTTCCTTCAAAGGTGTTGGAATGCGCGCTGCCGACCTATTAGGACTCATACATACGGATGTATGTGGCCTTATATCGATCAACGCACGAGAAGGCTATAGGTATTTCATCACTTTCACGGATGATTTGAGTAGATATGGCTATGTCTACTTAATAAAACATAAAAGTGAATCCTTTGACAAGTTCAAAGAATACCAGAATCGGGTACAGAACCAACTGGGCAGAAAGATTAAAGCACTTCGGTCTGATCGTGGTGGCGAATATCTTTCTCACGAGTTTGATCAACACCTTAAAGACTGTGGCATCGTTTTACAATTGACTCCACCTGGAACACCACAACTAAATGGTGTGTCCGAACGGAGAAATCGAACTCTACTTGATATGGTTCGATCCATGATGAGTCACACCGTTGTGCCTGATTCATTGTGGGGCTATGCTCTTTTGTCGACCACTCTAATACTTAACCGAAGTCCGTCTAAAGCTGTTGACAAGACTCCATATGAGTTATGGAAGGGAACGGTCCATAACTTGTCCTTTATTCGGGTTTGGGCTGCAAGGCTTATGTCAAGTGGAGACACGAGGATAAGCTCGGCCCGCGATCGGTCAAGACATACTTTATAGGCTATCCAAAAGGAACGTTTGGTCATTACTTCTACTCGCCAACCAAACAACGTGTTTTTGTTGCGGCTAGTGCGACGTTCTTAGAGAAAGAATTTCTCGAGAACAAGTCGAGTAACAGAACCTTCGATCTATCGGAGATTCAAGAACCAACTACCGAGCAACCATTGGAGGAAACAGTTCCTTCAACCTCGGCTGCGGTAGATATTCCTAAGGAACCTAGGAGGTCGGTAAGAGTCTTTATTCCTCCGGACATATACATTGGTATGGTCGAGGAACATGACATAGATGACGTCTTACTCCTAGAGGGCAATGAACCCTCAACCTATAAAGGTGCCATGACTAGTTCTGACTCAAAGCTATGGCTAGAAGCCATGCAATCCGAGATGAATTCCATGTATGAGAACAACGTGTGGGATCTTGTGGACCTACCTGCAAAGGTACGTCCCCTACAATGCAAATGGCTTTACAAGATAAAGCATGCCGTGGAAGGACAACAAGATATCCACAAGGCAAGACTAGTTGCTAAAGGTTTCACTCAAGTGCCAGGTTTGCACTACGATGAGATCTTTGCACCCGTAGTGATGCTGCGTTCCATTTGGATTATTTTAGCGATCGCCGCATTTCATGACTATGAAATCTGGTAAACGGACGTTAAAACCGCCTTCTTAAACGGTTATTTGGAGGAAGAGTTGTACATGGTACAGCCCGAGGGTTTTATTGATCTGGAACATCCTAAGAAGGTTTGCAAGCTTAAGCGTTCCATCTATGGACTTAAGCAAGCATCACGGAGTTGGAATCATCGCTTCGACCAAGTGATAAAAGAGAATGGGTTCATTCGATCAGTCGAGGAACCATGTCTCTATATCAAGTCGAGTGGGAGCAAGATTGTCTTCCTAGTACTGTATGTCGATGACATACTCGATCTTGATAGGGAATGACATACCTCTCCTTTCTTCGGTTAAAGCATGGTTGAAAAAACATTTCCAGATGAAAGATCTGGGAGAGGCACAAATAATTTTGGGTATCCGTATCTACAAGGATAGATCACGACGGATGTTGTCTCTCAGTCAGGAATCTTACATAGATAAGATTCTAGAGAGATTCAGCATGACGAACTCCAAGAAAGGGTTCCTTCCTATGGCTATTGGGCTTCACTTGAGCAAGACTCAAGAAGCTAAGACATTGGAAGAGAAAGAGCGCGTGAGTCAAATTCCTTATGCTTCGGCAATAGGATCGATCATGTATGCCATGATATGCACACGTCCAGACGTTGCATATGCATTGAGTATGACAAGCAGATTCCAAGCTCATCCAGGTGACCAACACTGGATGGCCGTGAAAAACATTCTTAAGTACCTACGGAGGACTAAAGATTGGGGATTGACTTACGGAGGCGACTCGACGCTCTGCGCCACGGGTTACGCAGATGCTAGCTTCCAAACGGATCGAGACGACTCGAAATCTCAGTCTGTATTCAGTTTTACTCTTAATGGCGCTGATGTCAGCTGGAAAAGTTCTAAACAAAGTGTTATAGCAGATTCTACAACTGAGTACGAGTACTATGCCGCTTCGGAAGCAGCTAAGGAAGCAATATGGATGCGTCAATTCTTACAAGGACTATCAGTAGTGCCTAGTTCGAATGACCCGATCACCGTTTATTGTGACAATAAAGGTGCCATCTTCCAAGCAAAGGAGCATAAGTCTAGCAACAAAGCTAGACATGTACAACGGAAAGCTCATCTAATCAGAGATTACGTGGAGCAAAAGGAGATATTTATTGATAAGATCGCTACGGATGACAACATAGCTGATCCTCTCACAAAAACATTACCGCGTGATAAGCATGAAGGGCACATTAATTCCATGGGAATTAGATGTGTTCCTAAGTTGTAGTACTCTTTTATGAATTCATGTTATATTTCATTTTCTTGTGTACTCTATTACAACCTCATTGTTATGATATTTAATGTTTTGTTTTTCATGTGGAATTGTACGCCAATTTTGAACACCACAAAGTGAACTGATTAACATTACATCGTTTTGGTCCTTGATTACCCACTTGAGCTGATAACTCAGGTAATCATTTTGTGACGTTGGTTGATGGTGGGTTCAACGAGCCATAAGTCAACCAGTTGACTGACCAATCACAAAGGCGAGTTATACGGATATCTCGTAGGACACCCTGTGACAACGTTATGGAGTCCTAAATGTTTTATAACATTGGGTGCCAGGTCGTGGATAGGACCTCCATAGTGTTCCATAGAGTCGAGTCTTTTGACTTTCAACTGTCTCTTGAGATTAAGGCAGATTTTGGGTAACTTTGGTTTCCTTCCCACGGTCTTCCGTAACAGGGGCCAAGAGGATTTTTTCTGGGTTATTTCATGCTGCGCTTACATCTGCAGGATTCGAGTTGAGGGAAATATCCAAACCCTTATCAGGATTTTATCATTTCTCAGGGCCACTCGAGGAGTAGTAACTGAAATGCATGGCCATGCTCGAATACAGATTCGTTTTATCAGTTAAGTTACTCTCTAGTCAGGGAAACCACTCTTGATACAGATCGCTTGTGAGATACGACCTTTGCGAATACGGATTTGCAAATTGTCTTACATTGAGTGGGAGAAATTTTAAAAGAATATGAGAATCGGTTATCGCACCTACACTTGTACGGACAAGTGGGAGTTTGTTGGAGCTTGTGTCCTCCACATGTAGTGCGATAACGTCATTGCAGATACCCTTGTACGGACAAGTAGGAGATTGTTGGGGCTGGTGTCCTTGACAGTTAGTACAATGACTTACTAAATCTCTTAAAGGATCACAAGGGCATACTTCAGTATTATTATCAGTTGATCCACGTTTATCAAAAACGGTTGGCTTGCTAGATAAGTTTGACGTTATTGTCATACGGATGGCGGTGATCAACTGGTCCCTATACGTCACACCTATAGGACACGTTTGAGAGATGTGAAGGTATGAAAATACAGTCACATTTATGCCGGATACGACTAAACAGTTAGTCAGAGGTATTGACTATTAAATTAGTCAATGAGATGTTGAGATTATTATTTAATACGGATTAAATAATTTTAGCTAATACGGATTACATGATTAATTCGTATTAGCTAAAATAAACGGTTATATTTAATTAATTATTGAATTTGCGTATTAATATAAACAGTTATATTAATTTGGCCAATTATACAATATCGTATTTTGTTAGACCATTATTGATGTTATCAAATGCATTAATATCTGATAACATGCATACGATTTATAATAAATACTCGCGAATAATATTTAGCAAAACGGGTCAAATCACGCAAGGGAATAAGGTAAGAGTGGAAAAAGCCCACCCTTACCCTACTCCAATTCGGCCGACCCCATAGGGTTACAAAAGGAGAGTTATTCTCCTTTTGTCTACTACTGGTGTTTTCATTATTCTCACAATTAGGGTTTTGAGAGCATCCTTCTCCCAAAACCTCAGATCTCACATCTAAACCTCACAAATCTCTCCCCATATTGCAAGGCAATTGGAGAGCCTTTCTAGCACACGCGGCATCGTCTTAAACAAAGTCTTGGGTGCAAGTTATAGGAGGAAATTTACTTTAATTCCTGTTCTTAGGCCAATTCAAGCAAGGACCCAAGGTTGTAATTCTTTTCATGTTTTTATTATCTTATGACTATAATCGCAATTGTAAATTTCGTTACAATCCTTCATGTTTAGGGTGAATACATGTTATATTCCCCACAACCCTAAACCCTACTCACAAACACCCTAAACCCTACTCACAAACACAGACCTCAAAACACGAAAACCTAGCCGCCACGTCAGGGAAGAAGAGGGAGTCATTCACGGTGGTCATACACTAGCGTAGGGTGGTTCGAATTGGCCGAAGATCTGGTATGTTCACCACCACGTTATTAGTTCCTTTTGTGTTTATGAGTTTTATCGCATAAGTGACTGAGTTTACATGGCTAGTTCTTGGTTATTTTTTTCATAATTTCGTACTGGGACACGCAATGTATACATGTAAATCATTGGTGGGGTGTCGTCGGTTGTTAAAAGTCGTCGTAAAGGGTGGTTAAGTCGGTGGCAGGGGATCACTGCTCTGTTTTTATTACTTTTACACAAGTTTTGTTGCTTATTTATCATACGTTTAAGTTTGAGTTTGCATCTATTTTATTATGGGTCGTGGGTTAGGTTGTCAGGTGGTGGATGGGTGGTACAGATGGTGATAATCACGGTGGTTAGAAGTGGTTGGCTATGGTGGAATAGGGAGTTTCGAAAGGCTGTCAGTGAGTTTGGGCGTTACACTGTGTCGTGGGGGTTTGCTTGGGTTGGTATCACCGCCGACCAGGGGGAGGTCTATGCGCTGGTACCTTGGTGGTTGTGGGCGTCTGGTGTCAGTGGAGGTGGTTATGGTTAGTATATATGGTCGGTGTCAGCCTTGTCAGTGGTGGTTTCAGGGGTCTTCGCGGGGGTTGTTGAGAGGGTGTTTTACAGTAGGTTGTGAACCAGGCCTGGTAACGGCTCTGGTTCACCTCGCCTGAGGAAGTCGACGGCCTTGGTGGTTGTGAGTGGTGTAGGGGACTGTGTGGGGGTCGTGTCTGGTGGTTGCCGGCGGTGGCTGGGCTGGCCAAGCGGTTGTGAAAGGGTGTTGGGGGCCGCGGGTTAGAATGCGTAGGGTTGTTTTGGTTTATTGATGCCCGTCGTTGAGGGTACCAAAGATAAAATTTATAATTCCTAACCTTAACAATAGATAGCGAAAGTCAGGGTCGAACCACAAGGAGGTGGGGAATGTTTATTGTCTTAATGTTAATGTTTAAGGTAACAAGTTTTGGGGGTTTGATTGGTTGATACTATATCTAAGGCAAAGATTAAAATAAAACAAGAATTAAAAGATGAGAATAAAATATAATAAAAGGGGATGCTAGGATGTTTGGGTAATAAATAGCTAAGGTAAAATAAATCCTAAGGTCAACATGTATTGCAGTCGCGTAAGGGGGGTGTAACATAACTTTTTAGGTCTATGCTACCTAATAGCTCCTTTCGGCCTATGCTATTAGTTCCTAGGTCTCACAATTATTGGGTGTCAACAATAAGGGTGATTCCTAAATCCCAGGTTACATACCTTTCAGCCTTGAGTAACCTATCCGTCTTAAAGTGTAAACCAATGCCCTTCCCGTATCTTTCAATCTTGGGTAGGTCATTACTAACATCCTACAAGTCTCCTATTGGTCTCATTGCAGGATATTATAATTTATAAGAAAAGACGAAATAAGAAAACAGACGCGAGTGGTCGACCGACCGGCTACTCCAGTCGGCCGACCACGGCCTCGGTCGACCGACCGGCTATTCCAGTCGGCCGACCGTGGCCCTGCTACAGGTCGGGTTTTCGGATTTTATTTACCTATGCATATTATCCCCTACATCCTAACATATGAAAATTAGCTACTCATAACTGTTAAGACGAATATAAAATTGGGAATAAACATGGAGAACATAGTGAATAATCTAAACATGCAAGATTCAAATAAAGCTTGGGATTCTAACTTAACAATTGTAATAAAAGCAATAAGAACAATAATAAAGCAAGATTAAAAGAGCAATTACCACAATTTGGAATTAGGGCAGAAAGAAACTAACTTTATTGATGAATGCTTGAGAACTATTGAAGGATTATAATTGAACTAAAAACTAAATAGAATTCTCTAAATAAGACTTGATTATAAACCCTAGCTACAAGATTAGCTTATATAGGGTAAAAACTAAGAGTTTCCTTAAGATTCTAATTCTACTTTATTTCCGAAAAAGAAAAGAAATCGTATGGGCTTTAATCTGGTCGGCCGACCCGTATAACTGGTCGGTCGACCACCTCTTGTTGGGCTTCTCTTATTTCCGGCCCCTTTTATGAAAATTGGACTTTATGAAAATCGGGCCTGGTCGGCCGACCCGTATAACTGGTCGGTCGACCGCTTCTGCACGGAAGTCTTCGGATCTCTTCTGTTTTGACTCTTGGTACTTGATTTTCGACTCCAGTTGACTTTCCATTTATTCTTTAATTAAGCAAAAGACTTGAGGATACGAGTTTGGTGCTAAATCGTCTCTTTTCCGCATAAATCTGCAAAAGTGCATAAAAATACGAAAGTACACAATTTGTGGGAAATAGAGGCTAAAACATAGTAAATGAGCGACCAAATACGTGTAAAAATAGATGTAAAACATCATAAAATAGACACGTATCAAATTCCCCAAACCAAACCCTTGCTTGCCCTCAAGCAAGAAATAGACTCGATCTTAACTAATGGAACGATTTCAATCTCAGAGCGAAATTTACATGTAAGCCTGAACCAATACCAAGTACAAAATGAGAAAGTATTTAAAATCATGCAAACGAGTTATGGTGTTGTCATTCTCGCATATATAAAAACTATAGAGTCTTATACCATGGACTCTCGCGGTACGCTCGAGACACTCATGAAGCAAAGGGCGAGTATATGTAAAAGATAGAAAGAAGTAAATTTTGTCATGACACTCACCTAACTGCGACCCATGGAAACATGCCTGCAATCTAACATGAACAAGAATTCTACAACTTTGTATGACAATCTCATTAAATGGCCTAGATACATGCAATTAAGGTAATGAAAGATATGTGAGGTAAAAGGTAGAAAGTGGTTAAGATGTTTTTGGATATGTGGGGTTAGTAGCCAAGCTAGTAAAACCGATTCCCAACAACATACTTCACGACTTTTTTGATATTAAGAAAGTGCTCTTTTGTAGCACAACTCTCACATTAAATAAGAAAGGACTCCCAAATATTTTTGAATGAAGCACGGGAGTGATAACATATAAAAGAAAGGGATTTTTGGAACGAATTTTTTCCTGATTATGTCAGTTGGTCGGCCGACCTGTATATGTGGTCGGTCGACTGACTTTCGTATTTTTTTTCGTATATTTTTTCCGTTTTTCTTTTCTTTCTTTCTTTTTCTGAATTTTTCTGTTCTTTTTCTTTTCTTGCTTTCTTTCTTTCTTTTCTCTTTTTGCTCATGATAGCATACAAACCAAGATGCCTCAAAAAATAATCCAAAGACCACAAATACTAGCTTGGAAGGGTAGGCTAAGTATGGGATGTAGTTTTGGGGGAATAAAAAGGCAAATTTGGCTATGTGAAGCTTATGGGTAAATATGAGAGAAAGGATCCCAAATGCACGTATCAAGACTCACAAAACGAGAAAGTAAAACAAGTATATAGCAATTCAAGTTCATGTTTATGCATATTGATGTAACATGTTCCAAGGGGAGTACTACTCACATCCTAGACGACTGGTTTAAGAATGAAACCAGGAAATAAAGCTCTAAAACTTAGAATGTATAGTAGGTCGCCAAGGTATAAGTCAAGTCTCAAGATATGCAAGTTGACAAAAACTCGTAGATATGCAAAAGACTCTCATACTAAAACAAGTTGACAAGGCAAGGTAAAGGCATAAACATATAAGATAGCTAAATCATCCTTGAAATACTTTCGTTCCGACTCGACCTATATGCTAAAATAAACGTGCATTTTTTTTGATTTTTTTAAAATTTTTTAATTTTTTTGGATTTTTTTGATTTTTGTATATATAAGGAAAATAAAGAAAAGAACGATGCAAGACAGAAATGCAATAAACGTGTGACAAAATGCAATGCATGTAACACGAAACCATTCCCCAAACCAACCCGCACAATGTCCCCATTGTGCATTAGCCTAAGTAAAGGTTTCAGAAAATTAAAAGACAAATGTAAGTAAAATAAAATAAAGGAAAAACTGGAAAGAACTCACTGGGGTAAAAGATGCATGAGAAAAACCTCCCCAAACCAGCGTAAGCTGGGAGGTTTTGGTGGCCAGCAGTGCCACTCAAGTACCCAAGACGGTTGCACGATTCCCGAGGAAGAAAAACGAAAGACTGCGACGGACAGTAGGTCGACCGACCGGTGTTTCTGGTCGATCGACCTCCTGTGAACAGCGAAAAAATCGGCGATACAGCGCGTCTGGTCGACCGACTGATGTTTCTGGTCGGTCGACCAGCTGAGTCCTGGAGGTCTTCGTTTTTCTTCGTAGAACCTGAAAAAGCAAGAAAAATATGCGCCCAACAAATGCACGAAATGCCAAAACGATTCTAAAAGTCTTAACTACTAGCAAACCGAACTAAAAAGTTCACATAACATGAAAAAAATTGTCTTAAAACTGCAATTTAAAAACAACTATCCGCTGAAGATGCGGAGGATATCCGACCACGGCTTCTGACGGCACGCCGTAGTCTCCACTGTTTTTGCTTCAGTAGCAAAACATATCTTCTTTCCTCCGTCGCAAAGCATATGCGACGGTCTCTCTTCTTGAGCTTGCTTCCTCTTTTTTTTCTCTTCTCGATCCACGACGTCTGGATCCTCATCCTCTCCATAGCTCAGGCATCCCATTCCTCCTCTCTGGATGATAACTTCCTTCTCCTTGGGTTTCCCCAAACCAGTCCCTGCAGTAGTCACGATAGAAGTGTCCTCCCTATTGCTCTCAATCTGGGGCGGAGGTGTAAAAACAAATACAGGAACAGGTAATAAAGGTGGAGAAGTAGTGATGACCTCATACTTCTTCTCAGAAGTTATAGCATTACATGTAATGGGGGTCATAGCATCCTTCTTCCTATAGGATAGACCATAGATGATAGAATGTTTGCCTACTTTGAAGGTTAGAGTTCCAGTGCCTACATCTATAATGGCACCTGCAGTGTGAAGAAAGGGTCTTCCTAGAATGATGGGTATATGGGCATCCTCTGGGATGTCCAAAACAATAAAGTCTACTGGGAAGAAAAACCTGTCAATACGCACAGGGATGTTTTCTAACACCCCTATAGGTTCCATAGATGTGCGATCAGCTATCTGGACTGTCATACTGGTCACTGCAAATTCGGTCATTCCTAGTTTTAAGGCAACGCTTAGGGGCATGACACTTATACTAGCACCTAGGTCGCATAAAGCCTTTTTAACTGGGAAGGTTCCTATATTACAGGGGACAGAAAAACTTCCAGGGTCTTCTAATTTATGGGGGGCAATGACATGTGTTAAAAAGCTAGATGACTCTTCAGTGAGAGCCACAGACTCAACCTTTTCTAGAGACCTCTTTCTTGACAAAAGCTGTCTCATGAATTTAAGATAAGAAGGAACTTGTTGAACTAATTCTAAAAATGGAACTTGAACATTTAATGAACGAATTACATCTTTAAATTTATCAAAAGATACCTGATCCTTCGAAGGCACGAGTCTCTCTGGAAAGGGAGCAGCTGAGGATTCCGTATTAGCAGCCCTTTTTAAAAACCTAGGGGTCTTATCACCCCTGAAAAGGAAATCCCGCAAGTTGTTCGGCAAATCTGGACGAAAGGGAACTTCGGGTTCTGCTTCAGTGGTCGGTCGACCAGTATCTTCGGTCGGTCGACCAGTCTCCTGTTCAGGCGAAATCTTTGGATCCTGCTCTGTGGTCGGTCGACCAGATTCTTCGGTCGGTCGACCGACTTTGCTGTTACTCGCCTTTTTTTCTGTTTCAGCCCCCACTTTAGCTCCACTTCGCAGGGTTACGACGTTTAGAGTCTCCTTCTTCTGGTCTGGTTTTGTCGGAAGTTGACCCGGAGTGCTAGTATCATTCTTGCTCGCGATCTGAGCAATCTGGGTCTCCAACATCTTCATCCCCGCCTCTCTAGCCTGTGATTCCTTCTGAACCAACCCAATAAGATTTTGGATAAGAGCATCTGTGTTGGGTGGTGGATTAGAAGGTGGTTGAGGGTTGAAAGGTGGTCTTTGGAAATTCTGTTTATGTGGGGGTACATATGTGGAATTTTGCTGAGGTTGCATGTGCTGTGGGTTTTGAACATTCTGGCTTGTCCACCTTAAGTTGGGATGGACATTGTTATTATTTGGATCATAGAAATTATTCCCACGGTAATGCTGAAAAGCGGCACATGTTTCATTAGATGAAGTACAGAACTTTGACACATGCCCTTCTCCACCGCACCTCTCACAAGCAAAGGGTCCGTCCTGAACGGCGTTCACCTGGTAAATTCCTCCCTTGCTTCCACTCCCTAGATCGAGCTTTCCTGCAGCCTCAAATTTTTCCAACTTGGCCGTTAAGGCCTCAATTGCTGCCAGGTTGTATTCTGATTTTCTCTGATTTCCTCTGGAAGTACCATGCTCAGCGCGGTGCACAGCAACATCTTCTATTAACTTGAGACCCTTAGTCTCTCCTGAATTATCCTGGAATCTTCCATTAGCTGCAGCATCTAAGTAGGCCCTGTTGTCATCATAGAGGCCATTGTAGAACTGGTTGCAAAGAAACCATTGTTCGAATCCGTGATGTGGTATGGATCGAACAAGTCTCTTGAACCTGTCCCACGCCTCGCTGAAATCTTCATTGGGTCCTTGCTTGAAATTAGTAATCTGCGCTCTTAAGGCATTAGTCTTTGATGCAGAATAGTATTTCCTGTAGAAAGCTAGGGCTAAGGTGTTCCAATCTGTAACTCCCGCAGCAGTGCGGTCAAGGTCTCTGTACCACTCTCTTGCAGAGTCCCTAAGGGAGAAGATAAACATGGTCTGTTTAATCTGATCCTGCGTTACTCCTTCTGGGGGTGCTATAGAGCATATGTAATCTGTGAAGATTTCAATATGCTTAGCTGCATCCTCATTGGCCGAGCCTCCGAATTGGTTTCTTTCAACCATAGTAATATAGGCAGGCTTGGCCTCGAATGGCTTCCCAGTACCTGCAGGTAAAGTGAACCCTTTGTATAGGTCCTTTGCCTGAGGCATAGAGTGACTGGCAATAGTTGCTTCTTCTGTCATGTTATCTTCTTCTTTAGGAAAAACTGGAAAGTGGGTAAAAGGTGGTGTTTTTGGTGAAAGTGGATTGATGGGTGAATTTGGTTGTGAAGGTGGTGTTTTTGGTGAAGATGGTGGTAACTCAAAAAGGTCTTCTTGAAATAAAGAGGATGGTGACCCTCCCTCTTGATTTGTTAGAAGCTGCTTTGTTCTTTCTCTAAGAGTCTTCTCAATTTCGAGATCAAGTGGTAGGAGTTCTCCTTGAACTGACCTGCGCATAAGAGGAAACTACAAGAAAAAGGTGAGAAGGTTTAAGGAACAAAAAGTTCCTTAAACAAAGAGAAACAAAAACAAAAAACAATAAACACTGGCGTCACCTCCCCGGCAACGGCGCCAAAATTTGATGCCCGTCGTTGAGGGTACCAAAGATAAAATTTATAATTCCTAACCTTAACAATAGATAGTGAAAGTCAGGGTCGAACCACAAGGAGGTGGGGAATGTTTATTGTCTTAATGTTAATGTTTAAGGTAACAAGTTTTGGGGGTTTGATTGGTTGATACTATATCTAAGGCAAAGATTAAAATAAAACAAGAATTAAAAGATGAGAATAAAATATAATAAAAGGGGATGCTAGGATGTTTGGGTAATAAATAGCTAAGGTAAAATAAATCCTAAGGTCAACATGTATTGCAGTCGCGTAAGGGGGGTGTAACATAACTTTTTAGGTCTATGCTACCTAATAGCTCCTTTCGGCCTATGCTATTAGTTCCTAGGTCTCACAATTATTGGGTGTCAACAATAAGGGTGATTCCTAAATCCCAGGTTACATACCTTTCAGCCTTGAGTAACCTATCCGTCTTAAAGTGTAAACCAATGCCCTTCCCGTATCTTTCAATCTTGGGTAGGTCATTACTAACATCCTACAAGTCTCCTATTGGTCTCATTGCAGGATATTATAATTTATAAGAAAAGACGAAATAAGAAAACAGACGCGAGTGGTCGACCGACCGGCTACTCCAGTCGGCCGACCACGGCCTCGGTCGACCGACCGGCTATTCCAGTCGGCCGACCGTGGCCCTGCTACAGGTCGGGTTTTCGGATTTTATTTACCTATGCATATTATCCCCTACATCCTAACATATGAAAATTAGCTACTCATAACTGTTAAGACGAATATAAAATTGGGAATAAACATGGAGAACATAGTGAATAATCTAAACATGCAAGATTCAAATAAAGCTTGGGATTCTAACTTAACAATTGTAATAAAAGCAATAAGAACAATAATAAAGCAAGATTAAAAGAGCAATTACCACAATTTGGAATTAGGGCAGAAAGAAACTAACTTTATTGATGAATGCTTGAGAACTATTGAAGGATTATAATTGAACTAAAAACTAAATAGAATTCTCTAAATAAGACTTGATTATAAACCCTAGCTACAAGATTAGCTTATATAGGGTAAAAACTAAGAGTTTCCTTAAGATTCTAATTCTACTTTATTTCCGAAAAAGAAAAGAAATCGTATGGGCTTTAATCTGGTCGGCCGACCCGTATAACTGGTCGGTCGACCACCTCTTGTTGGGCTTCTCTTATTTCCGGCCCCTTTTATGAAAATTGGACTTTATGAAAATCGGGCCTGGTCGGCCGACCCGTATAACTGGTCGGTCGACCGCTTCTGCACGGAAGTCTTCGGATCTCTTCTGTTTTGACTCTTGGTACTTGATTTTCGACTCCAGTTGACTTTCCATTTATTCTTTAATTAAGCAAAAGACTTGAGGATACGAGTTTGGTGCTAAATCGTCTCTTTTCCGCATAAATCTGCAAAAGTGCATAAAAATACGAAAGTACACAATTTGTGGGAAATAGAGGCTAAAACATAGTAAATGAGCGACCAAATACGTGTAAAAATAGATGTAAAACATCATAAAATAGACACGTATCATTTATTTTATTTTATTTTAATTTATTCTACATATATCTTTTATTAATTATGGTATTAATATTAATATTATTGTTTTATTAAGGAAATATTAGTATTTATTTTTGGAAGGTATTAATGTAGCTATTAATGTGTATTTTGAATAGTTTATATTTCAAACGATTTAAGAAAGTTGCTATGTTTAGAAAGTTACCAATTTTGGAAGTTACTATTTTGGGAGATGTCTATTTTAGGAAACTTGCTATGTTGGGAAGTTTCTATATATAGTAGTTGTACTTGTATCACGGTTTTTAGGGAGTCTTATTGATCATACGTATTATGCGTTTAGGTAACGATTTTCGAGTGGAACATTTTTAGCAGTTGTGCAACTAACGACTCCATTCGACTATTGAGGTAGGGGAATATCTCTGTCTGTGATTGTGATTTGGCATGAGGATACTCATTATCTGGTTGTTATATTTAATTGTGATATATTGTGGCTGATTGATTATTATTAATTATCGTGGAGAACGGGGCTTGTGAAATGGGTCTTGTGATATGGGTCTTGTGATAAGGGACTTGTGATATGGCCATGGGGAGGTGTGTTGTGTGTTGGAGATTGTGTCCTCCACATGTAGTGTGATAACGTCATTGCACATACCCTTGTACGGACAAGTGGGAGATTGTTGGGGCTGGTGTCCTTGACAATTAAGTACAATGACTTATTAAATCTCTTTAAGGATCACAAGGGAATACTTCAGTATTATTACC
The DNA here is from genome assembly GCA_029255685.2 of Silene conica. Classification (NCBI taxonomy): domain Eukaryota; kingdom Viridiplantae; phylum Streptophyta; class Magnoliopsida; order Caryophyllales; family Caryophyllaceae; genus Silene; species Silene conica. The sequence continues at coordinate 9,190,476 of CM055314.2, forward strand.
AGTTGATCCACGTTTATCAATAACGGTTGGCTTGCTAGATAAGTTTGACGTTATTGTCATACGGATGGCGGTGATCAACTGGTCCCTATACGTCACACCTATAGGACACGTTTGAGAGATGTGAAGGTATGAAAATACAGTCACATTTTGCCGGATATGACTAAACGGTTAGTCAGAGGTATTGACTATTAAATTAGTCAATAAGATGTTGAGATTATTATTTAATACGGATTAAATAATTTTAGCTAATACGGATTACATGATTAATTCGTAAATTAAATATAAACGGTTATATTTAATTAAATATAGTATTCGCGTATTAATATAAACAGTTATATTAATTTGGGTAATTATACAATATCGTATTTTGTCAGACCATTATTAATATATCGACTGTATTAATATCTGATAACATGTTACGATTTATAATTATAAACCCGCGAATTATATTTAAGCAATTGGGTCGAATCACGCATTAGGATAAGGTAAGAGTGGAAAGCCCACTCCTACCCAAACCCTATTTCGGCCGAATCCTAGGGCTACATAAGGAGAGTCCTTCTCCTTATGTAGAGAACTCTTGGTGCACTGTTAAATTATCTCAAGGTAAAAATTAGGGTTTTGAGACATTCTTTTCCCAAAACCTCAGATCTCACATCTAAAACCTCAAGGGCTCTCCCTATATTGCAAGGCAATTGGAGAGGATTTCTAGCACACGCGGCCACGTCTCAAACTAAGTCTTGGGTGCAAGGTATAGGAGGGAATTTGCATTAATTCCTTTTCTTAGGCCTTTTGCGCGAGGACTAAAGGTTGTACTTCTTTTCTCATGTTTTTAATCTTATGACGATATTCACAATTGCATATTTCATTATAATCCTGCAAATTTAGGGTGAATACGCGTTTTATTCCCCACAAGTGGTATCAGAGCCTTAGGCCATGAAAATTTTACAATTGTGTCTTTCATAAGTTTTAAAAATTTTGAAAACCGTACACTGTGCTTAGGCACTCGATCGAGTACCAGTTGCACTCGATCGAGTGCTCTCGTACCAGGCCCGTGCGTGTGATTTTTGTGAGAAATCGATCTTGTTTTTCGATTATAATTTGCATATTGTTAATTAATCGATATTTTTAGCAATATGTGAATCTTTTGTTGTTGTTTATTTATGATTTACACGTTTTAAATCCATCTTATAAACCCGTTTTAATTTAAAAGTGCAGCGATTTGCAGTTTTTACGAGCCACTCGATCGAGCCCTGCTGCACTCGATCGAGTGACCCTGACACTCGATCGAGTGCCCCTGTTACTCGATCGAGTGCTCTCGTTTCGGGGTGTTTATTTTCAAAAATAACTTGTTTCTTATTTTCACATGGCTTAAAATAATATACTGTATACGGAAATAGTATATTATTTAGTGAAACGGTTCACCCTCGTTTGATACATATTGTTTTAAAACAGTTTAAAATAATGGATTATATGTTTATTAAAATTGGTGATTAAAGCGGTATAGTCACACAATTTTAATCTTAAAAGGTGGTTTGGTATAAATTTATTAATCATAATAACAGTATTATGTCATGTATAAATTTTATTTAGTTGATGCATTTTATTTATCGTCTTGTGAATGCCTTGAATGCTTTCAATAACGTATTTAATTATTGCAAACGGTTGTAACTTAGTGTGGCCTTAGAAGATTGTGTCACCGTAATGATGGGACACGATCTTGCTTGTAATCTTGAGATCTTGAATCTCCGTTTTGGGTTTTTGCCATGTAATTACTTTTGTATTTAAATTAGAATGTATCTAGGATTACTTTTGTAATTTAAATTAGTAATTTTGTGAAGACCAAAGACAAGACGGAGACCGGATGCTCACTCCCGCTGCAAGGACCAAGATAGAACATCAAGACAAGCTTCTAGGGTCCAACGGTGGATTCCAAGTTGTTTTATGTTTATTTTGGTAGGATAGGCCACACTAGGACTTTTATTTACGTTTATTGCATTTATCTTTACGCTTTCATCGATAATAGCTTGCATCATATTCCGCCTAAAAACCAAACCACCTATATCATGCCTGAAAACTGACTCATGTAGAGGTCACGCGTTAGTTTTCTGTGACAATACAGATGTCACATGTCAATTTAAAAGCCATCACTTTATTTAATTCATTCACGCAAATGCTAGTTTTTAGTTCACTTATATATGGATAAATAAGAGTTGATGGGGTCTTCCTCGTATAACCAAAAATTGAGATTAGTCTTTATAAATCAGCCTCCCATGAATCCCTTCTTCGTCGGTAGGCATAATATGACCCCTTCTACGTCGGGTAAGTGGAAACAGATGATTTATTTTATCTCAACATCATGGTCACTCGATAATATTCCAGTGACTGAGATGGACTAATAGATAGGATTTACGGAAATCTATCGACCAAGAGTTCCAACGATTGGAATTAGCCAAACTGTGGGCTTATCAATATACGGAAATTGAGTCTTGGGATCGTTTATATAATTCTTGAGGGAGATCAATTATATAAATGCATGAGTCTACGAGTTTAAATTCAATTTAATATAGACTTAAATCACAACAATAAGTTGCTTATATGGTTTTGTTTTATCTTCTTTCAGTGTAGAACACGTTCATTAAAACTGCTGTAAAACTAAAATGGCTGGTGAAGACCCAATGCCAAGTGCCAAGCTAGCACGTGAATCCTGGCTAAAAGCCTTCATGGACTCCATGAATCAGTCAACTAGACTGAGGAATGATGGGTCAAACTTCTCTGACTGGGAGGCAGCACTACGGAATGCTGCCATTGCTGACGGAAAGCTCAAGTTCTTAACTGAGCCCATTCCGCCACACCCAGGAACTGGAGGTAGAGCCAACGAAATTCGCGCTCATAGCGATTTCGTTATGGAAGCGGGTGCGATAAAGAACGTACTCATCTATGCAATGGAATCCAATTTGCAAAGACGTTTCATAACCCATGGTGCAAACAAGATTTTCACCACGCTCACTAACGAATTCTCCAAGGCTCCGAGAATCGTTTCTTATGAGCATACCTGTCGCTTCTTTGAGGCGAAATTCCAGAAGGGCCAAGCTGTTAGCCCACATATTCTCAACATGATTGAGAATATCGAGAAACTGAAGTCCCTAAACTGCAAGATCAGTGAGAACATCATCGTTGATCGCATGCTTCATTCGCTTCATGATGGGTTTGCGCTCTTTAGGGCCAACTACTACATGAACGACATGAAGAAGACTCCCCATGAGCTCCACTCACTTCTCGTACAGACTGAGAAGGATCTAAAGTTGAGTGGGAGTCTAAAGCAGGATGTTCTCATGATCTCAAGTAAGGGAAAAGGTAAAGGGAAGGCTAAAGCTCAGGGCGACCAAGCGGTAGGTAGGCCCAGGTTCAAGAAACCAGGATTTGCTAAGAGTGGGCCTGGTGAGTCGAGTAACTCACAAGGCAAGACAAAGAGCAAGGATACAAGAATGGAATGTCACCATTGCCACAAGACTGGGCATTGGAGGCGCTCATGCCCCGTGTATCGCGAGGACATTAAAGCAGGCCGTGTTACTCCTGTTGGTATGTCTTCTACTTCTTTTATTCACATGATTGAGATTAACCACGCAAGTTGCGGAACTTGGGTACTTGATACTGGTTGTGGTTCTCATCTATGTAATCATGTGCAGGGCCTCCGAAACCAAGAACCCCTAACCAAGGGTGAGGTGGACCTGCGTGTCGGGAATGGAGCACGTGTGGCTGCAGTCTCGAAGGGAACATACGTAATCCAGCTTCCAAGTGGATTCGAGTTATTTTTATATAACTGTTATTATGTTCCTAGTTTGTCCAAAAACATTATTTCAGTTTCTGCACTTGACAAACTCGGCTTTTCATTTGTAATAGAGAATAATAGCTGTATTTTCTCCTTACACAATATGATTTATGGCAAGGCAGTTTCCATGAATGGAATTTATGTTTTAGATCAAACTACCGAGATATTACATGTGAATAATAAAAGAATAAAGGTAGGTGACAAAGATCAAACTTACCTATGGCATTGTCGTATGGGACACATAAATGAGAAACGCGTAAAACAGCTCATACAGAATGGAGCTATTTCGCCCTTTGATTTCGAATCATATGGCACGTGTGAATCATGTCTCATCGGCAAAATGACTCGTATTTCCTTCAAAGGTGTTGGAATGCGCGCTGCCGACCTATTAGGACTCATACATACGGACGTATGTGGCCCTATGTCGATCAACGCACGAGAAGGCTATAGGTATTTCATCACTTTCACGGATGATTTGAGTAGATATGGCTATGTCTATTTGATGAAACATAAAAGTGAATCCTTTGACAAGTTCAAAGAATACCAGAATCGGGTACAGAACCAGCTGGGTAGAAAGATTAAAGCACTACGCTCGGATCGTGGTGGTGAGTATCTTTCACGCGAGTTTGATCAACACCTTAAAGACTGTGGCATCGTGCTACAGTTGACTCCACCTGGAACACCACAATTAAATGGTGTGTCCGAACGGAGAAATCGAACTTTACTTGATATGGTTCGATCCATGATGAGTCACACCGTTGTGCCTGATTCATTGTGGGGCTATGCTCTTTTGTCGGCCGCTCTAATACTTAACCGAAGTCCGTCTAAAGCTGTTGACAAGACTCCATTCGAGTTATGGAAGGGAACGGTCCCTAACTTGTCCTTTATTCGGGTTTGGGGCTGCGAGGCTTATGTCAAGTGGAGACACGAGGATAAGCTCGGCCCGCGATCGGTCAAGACATACTTTATAGGCTATTCAAAGGGAACGTTTGGTCATTACTTCTACTCGCCTACCGAACAACGTGTTTTTGTTGCGGCTAGTGCGACGTTCTTGGAGAAAGAATTTCTCGAGAACAAGTCGAGTAATAGAACCTTCGAGTTATCGGAGGTTCAAGAACCAACTACCGAGCAACCATTGGAGGAAACAGTACCTTCAACTGAGGCTGCGGTAGATATCCCTGAGGAACCTAGGAGGTCAGGAAGAGTCTCTATTCCACCGGACAGATACATTGGTATGGTCGAGGAACACGATACAGATGACGTCTTACTCCTAGAGGGTAATGAACCCACAACCTATAAAGGTGCCATGACCAGTTCTGACTCAAAGCTATGGCTAGAAGCCATGCAATCCGAGATGGACTCCATGTATGAGAACAACGTGTGGGATCTTGTGGACCTACCTGCAAAGGTACGTCCCCTTCAATGCAAATGGCTTTACAAGATAAAGCATGCCGTGGAAGGACAACAAGATATCCACAAGGCTAGACTAGTTGCTAAAGGTTTTACTCAAGTGCCAGGCTTGCACTATGATGAGATCTTTGCACCCGTAGTCATGCTACGTTCCATTCAGATTATCTTAGCGATCGCCGCATTTCATGACTATGAAATATGGCAAATGGACGTTAAAACCGCCTTCTTAAACGGTTATTTGGAGGAAGAGTTGTACATGGTACAACCCGAGGGTTTTATCGATCCAGCACATCCTAAGAAAGTTTGCAAGCTTAAGCGTTCCATCTATGGACTTAAGCAAGCATCGCGGAGTTGGAATCATCGCTTCGACCAAGTGATAAAAGAGAATGGGTTCATTCGATCAGTCGAGGAACCATGTCTCTATATCAAGTCGAGTGGGAGTAAGATTGTATTCCTAGTACTGTATGTCGATGACATACTCTTGATTGGGAATGACATACCTCTCTTATCTTCGGTTAAAGCATGGTTGAAAAACCATTTCCAGATGAAAGATCTGGGAGAGGCACAAAGAATTTTGGGCATCCGTATGTACAGGGATAGATCACGACGGATGTTGTCTCTCAGTCAGGAATCTTATATAGAGAAGATTCTGGAGAGATTCAGTATGACGAACTCCAAGAAGGGGTTCCTTCCTATGACTCCTGGGCTTCACTTGAGCAAGTCACAAGAAGCTAAGTCAGTGGAAGAGAAAGAGCGCATGAGTGGGATTCCTTATGCTTCGGCAATAGGATCGATCATGTATGCCATGATATGCACACGTCCAGACGTTGCATATGCATTGAGTATGACTAGTCGATTCCAAGCTCATCCAGGTGCGACGTGAACCACACTGGATGGCCGTGAAAAACATTCTTAAGTACCTACGGAGGACTAAAGATTGGGGATTGACTTTTGGAGGTGACTCAACGCTCTGCGCCACGGGTTACGCAGATGCTAGCTTCCAAACAGATCGAGATGACTCGAAATCTCAGTCTGGATTTGTCTTTACTCTTAATGGCGCTGCTGTCAGCTGGAAAAGTTCTAAACAGAGTGTTACAGCAGATTCTACGACTGAGTCCGAGTACTATGCCGCCTCGGAAGCAGCTAAGGAAGCAATATGGATGCGTCAATTCTTACAAGGACTATCAGTAGTGCCTAGTTCGAATGACCCAATCACCGTCTATTGTGACAATAGCGGTGCCATCTTCCAAGCTAAGGAGCATAAGTCTAGCAGCAAGGCTAGGCATGTACAACGGAAAGCTCATCTAATCAGAGATTACGTGGAGCAAAAGGAGATTTTTATTGAAAAGATCGCTACGGATGACAACATAGCTGATCCTCTCACAAAAGCATTACCACGTGATAAGCATGAAGGGCACATTCATTCCATGGGAATTGGATGTGTTCCTAAGTTGTAGTACTCTTTTATGAATTCATGTAATAATTCATTTTCTCGTGTACTCTATTCAACCTTATTGTTATGATATAAAATGTTTTGTTTCTCATGTGGAATTGTACGCCAATTTTGAACACCACAAAGTGAACTGATTAACATTACATCGTTTTGGTCCTTGATTACCCACTTGAGCTGATAACTCAGGTAATCATTTTGTGACGTTGGTTGATGGTGGGTTCAACGAGCCATAAGTCACGTGGATGACTGACCAATCACAAAGGCGAGTTATACGGATATCTCGTAGGACACCCCGTGACATCGTTATGGAGTCCTAAATGTTTTATAACATTGGGTGCCAGGTCGTGGATAGGACCTCCATAGTGTTCCTTAGAGTCGAGTCTTTTGACTTTCAACTGTTTCTTGAGATTAAGACAGATTTTGGGTAACTTTGTTTTCTTTCCCACGGTCACCGTAACAGGGGCTAAGAGGATTTTTTCTGGGTTATTTCATGCTGGGCGATATCGGCAGGATTCGAGTTGAGGGAAATATCCAAACCCTTATCAGGATTTTATCATTTCTCAGGGCCACTCGAGGAGTAGTAACTGAAATGCATGGCCATGCTCGAATACAGATTCGTTTTATCAGTTAAGTTACTCTCTAGTCGGGGAAACCACTCTTGATACAGATCGCTTGTGAGATACGACCTTTGCGAATGCGGATTTGCAAATTGTCTTACATTGAGTGGGAGAAATTTTAAAAGGATATGAGATTCGGTTATCGCACCTACACTTGTACGGACAAGTGGGAGTTTGTTGGAGATTGTGTCCTCCACATGTAGTGTGATAACGTCATTGCACATACCCTTGTACGGACAAGTGGGAGATTGTTGGGGCTGGTGTCCTTGACAATTAAGTACAATGACTTATTAAATCTCTTTAAGGATCACAAGGGAATACTTCAGTATTATTACCAGTTGATCCACGTTTATCAATAACGGTTGGCTTGCTAGATAAGTTTGACGTTATTGTCATACGGATGGCGGTGATCAACTGGTCCCTATACGTCACACCTATAGGACACGTTTGAGAGATGTGAAGGTATGAAAATACAGTCACATTTTGCCGGATATGACTAAACGGTTAGTCAGAGGTATTGACTATTAAATTAGTCAATAAGATGTTGAGATTATTATTTAATACGGATTAAATAATTTTAGCTAATACGGATTACATGATTAATTCGTAAATTAAATATAAACGGTTATATTTAATTAAATATAGTATTCGCGTATTAATATAAACAGTTATATTAATTTGGGTAATTATACAATATCGTATTTTGTCAGACCATTATTAATATATCGACTGTATTAATATCTGATAACATGTTACGATTTATAATTATAAACCCGCGAATTATATTTAAGCAATTGGGTCGAATCACGCATTAGGATAAGGTAAGAGTGGAAAGCCCACTCCTACCCAAACCCTATTTCGGCCGAATCCTAGGGCTACATAAGGAGAGTCCTTCTCCTTATGTAGAGAACTCTTGGTGCACTGTTAAATTATCTCAAGGTAAAAATTAGGGTTTTGAGACATTCTTTTCCCAAAACCTCAGATCTCACATCTAAAACCTCAAGGGCTCTCCCTATATTGCAAGGCAATTGGAGAGGATTTCTAGCACACGCGGCCACGTCTCAAACTAAGTCTTGGGTGCAAGTTATAGGAGGGAATTTGCATTAATTCCTGTTCTTAGGCCTTTTGCGCGAGGACTAAAGGTTGTACTTCTTTTCTCATGTTTTTAATCTTATGACGATATTCACAATTGCATATTTCATTATAATCCTGCAAATTTAGGGTGAATACGCGTTTTATTCCCCACATTGTGGTGTGTTGGAGATGTGGTGGAAAAACGAATGTTGAGGAGATGGAGGAAATGTATATTGTGTTATTCCATGTTTTGATTATATTACCTACTCAACCTCGTGTTGACCCTGTTTGTTTTATGTGTCTGTGTTGATCCAATTTATTGGGGAGCAGAATGACAGGTCTTAGACTCGTGGGGAGCTGGAAGGGAGGAGAGGCTACGAACCAGACCTGACTAGTGCTAGCCCATGTTATTTAGTCTTTCACCATGTTTAGACTTTTATTTTATACGACAGTTGTAACACTTTTGAGACTTTCTGTTTTAACATTTACATTACTTAATAAAGTACAGCGTTTCTTCGATTTGTTATCTACTGTCTCGGTTATCCGAGATGGTAACACCCTTGGTTATTTGGGGAGTCCTACATCAGGTCCCTAAATTAATGGGGGTGTTACAAAGTGGTATCAGAGCGAACGATCCTCAGGCCTAACCTAATGAACCGAATGAATGTAGGAAGAGTCTGAATAAAATGAACCCCGGGATAGGATTTTTAGGAGCACACCAAAGGTAAAGGATGAGTTTGGGGCCCCCTCACACTGAACCATAGGCCCTCTCAGTTTTACCCGGGTAACGTGAGTGTCTACAAGAGAATGGTAGAATAGGTAGAGGAGAAGGGATGAGTAAGTTAAGAGATTTATCTAAGCTCTATGGCATGTTGATTGTTTGCATTTTGAGACTAAAGGAATATGCATGGAAAGATAATAAGTTTGGATTAAAGTATGAGATGCGGAAGTAATTCCAGCGATTGCATGAAATGAGTAACAGTACATTGAAATTTCATTCTGTCTAAAGATATGCAGTTATGTGATCCCTAAGCCTTCATGATAGATACTATGCTAGGAAGATTTATTAATACTGTAAGGCATGAGAAAAATGATACTACGATGATAGAAATGTAAGTCTAAGTGAGTACCCTTACTTTAAGCAGGGCTCATTTTCTTCCTTGTATATTAGGTATATTATAAGACGTTGTATAAAATTGAGAAAAATGATACTACGATTTATTATGTAAGTCTAAGTGTATAATACCCGTGCATAAATGCACGGGTATGGGTAATGAAAATTTAAAACATATTAGGTATATTATAAGACGTTGTATAAAATTGACCTTGATTGATAATTTAAAAGTAACTATGTGATATGATCCAACAAATTAGTTATATTTGATTAAAATACTCACCTGAAAACAAAATGTAAATAACTTCTTGAGTCATTAAAAATATAATCAAAGAGCTACCATTACATGTAAAATATTAATATCACAACATAAATATAGAGATTATATCATCAATTTTAAAAAGGTCGTGAATTTTTAATAATGGATGTGAATAATTAATCTTATAAGATCGACGATGACTACAATGAACACTTCATTTGCGCAAATATCTCGTCCTTTCGTAGCTTTAACTTTTTTTATTTAGTTGTATTCTGAAATCAACTATACAAATACTCCAATTAATATAAGACCGTTATTCATACGTTTATTGTTGAAAAACAATTTACAAATAATGATTGTGTATAAAAACAAAAAATTTAGAGAGACGATCTCTCAATAGCGTTATTGAGAAACGTGTCAGATGATGAGGGGGGGAGTTATTTAACGATGCAATGAGATTCAAACCTTTGATAGTTTAGTGTGAATTTTGTCAATTCCAACATCAGAGCCTTTAAGAAGTATCAAATTTCATCTTCTCAATTAATTGTGTGAATTTATACATAATATATAATATCCCCAAATTTAATGAAAATCCTAGAGACATCCAAACCCTCGAAGTCTAAGTTTATCATCTACAACTAACAATTATATACGAATCTATAAAAACAATTATGAAGAAAGTCGCGGAAAAATCAAACTGATAAAAAAATGAAGCTACTCGACTTCAGTTAACCAATACTCTATAATTTGAGATTTTGTTTTGTGCTGCTTCGTGGTTCTTAATTAGAGTTAGAGCATAGAATATATTAATGTATAACCTTATCGATAACCATATAATTGTATATAAGACATTCAAGTAAATGTTTTAGCTTATCAATTTGTACATGAAAATTCAACTTTATGTTATCTTCAAACTAATTCAAATCTAGGGCAATCTTAGTTGGTGTATGCTATGAAAAAGGTGAAATACTTGGTTTCCGTCAGATCGATAAAAGAATCATATATGCATTATAGATAAAAAAAATGAAAATGAAGTATGCTATGAAAATGTATAATTAAATTTGCGGCAACATTTAGGAAAAGATGGGTCACGGTTTGAAGAAAGATAATCTTTTTTGGGTTGTAGAATATCTTTTATTTTCTTTTACGAAAGGTTGAAACTTTGCTCACTTTATTAGGGAAATAATTAGGGTTGGTGAAGAGATATGATAGGCAAGTGAGCAAGTAGGCGGGAAAAACGAGTGTGTTGTGGTTTCTGTTTTATTATTTTATATAGATGCCTCCGAGAAGGAATAACACGGCTGACATCACTCAAGAGGAACTAGACCGAATATTAGCCGAGAATGAGGCTCTACTTGCCAGACGCTTGGATTCTGCCAAGATGAGTACCACCATCGCAAGGCATAACCCTACTCAATTCACTAGAGAGGGGGAACCTCATTTACTTGGGGAATGGTGTCGAGAGTTCAGCAACTTGTTCGAGCTGATAGACTGTCCGGAAGAGCTGAGAGTAGACCAAGCTGCTCACTACTTGAGAGGAATGGTTGGTGATTGGTGGACCGGGAACAAGGGGGAAATCCGGGAAGCAGCTATAGGTGATGGAATTAATCATGCGGAATGGGTTGCCTTTAAGAGGATCCTGTTTGAAGTGTTTCTACCGGAGTTTCAAAAGAGCAAGCTGAGGGAGGAGTTTGAACTTTTTCGCATGACAGACGAGATGACCGTGGAGGTCTACTACAGGAAGTTTCTTCAGTTACTAAGCCATGTGGGGGAGATGGGGATGGATGAGCCAATGCTTGCCATGAAGTTTGAGAGAGGGTTAACGATAGCTGTCAAGAAGAGACTCATTGCTGCACCACCCACTACTGTCCGAGATATCTATTTTTGGGCTGGGGCAGCAGAGAGGCTCGCAGACATGATACGGGAAGAAAAGAAGACAAATAGTGACAAGAGGAAGACTGAGACCTTGAGTGACAATTCGGGGTCGAAAAAGCAGAATTCTAATAAGTACAGTGGATATTTCAATAGCAGTGCTTCGGCTGGTGCAAGGAATCAGAGTGAAGGAAACTACAAGAGTGGGAGTTCGGGAACCAGTTCTGTGGGGATCGTGTGTTATGGGTGTGGAAAGACGGGGCATAAGCAAGCCGTGTGTCGATCTTCGGGAGGATATCAATCCGGGGGTTACTGTACTCCAACTCCGGGGTACAGTGGGTCCCGCATGAATACTTCAGGGAGTGGAGGTTACCGTACTCTTATGTCAGGCTATGAGGGAAATTCGAGATCTGGTACTAGCAACAACTACCAGAGGAGCTATAACAATTATCAAAACCGTTCCCAACATAACCAGTACAACGGGAGTGGCAGTAACCAGAAGACCGCAGCTGAAGGCAATCAGTAGACAGGAGCAGTCTCTACTAGCCAGAGTGGAGTGAAGACTAGTGGCAAACTTTTTGCCATGGAGAAACAGGCTGCCAAGGATGATGCCCATGTCGTGACTGGTACTTTTCTTGTGAACCTTAAACCTACTTTTGTACTCTTTGATTCCGGCGCTACCCATTCTTTTGTGTCTAGAGAACATGCTAGGGGGTTAGGGCTTGACATCTATGATTGGGTTGAGGATTTTGTTACAGTACCGTCCGAAGAATCTGTGTCATGTAATAGAGTCTTTAGGAGTGTGCCCATCAAGATTGGGGAAGTGGTTTTCCACTGCGACCTTATCGAGTTTCCATTGGGGGACTTTGAGGTAATTCTCGGGATGGATTGGCTGGGAAAATATCGAGCTTTTATTGACTGTTACCAAAAGAAGATTTCTCTGAAGGGACCTAATGGAATGAGGGTGACCTATAGAGGATTCGTGGTTAAACCGAAGGTCAAGTTTATATCCGTTAATACCCTTAAGTCTAGTCTGAGAAAGGGGGACAGTTTGATATTATGTCAAATGTGGAATTGTGAGGCGGAAACTCCGAGTGTTAGCGAGATACCTGTGGTGAGAGAGTTTGTGGGAGTGTTCCGGGATGATGTGTCAGGGTTACCACCTAGGAGGGATGTCGACTTTTCTATTGATCCCAAGCTAGGAGCAGGACCAATATCAAAATAACCATACCGTATGGGACCAAAGGAGATGGAAGAGTTGAAAAAGCAACTGGATGAATTGGCTGAAAATGGATTCATCCTGCCTAGTGTGTCACCCTGGGAGCACCAGTACTTTTTGTGAAAAGAAAGACGGGAGTCTGAGACTTTGCGTTGACTACCGGGAGCTGAACAATGTGACCATTAACAACCTCTACCCCTTGCCTAGAATTGATGATCTGTTCGACCAGTTGAGCGGAGCCGGAGTATTCTCAAAAAACGATCTAAGATCGGGTTATCACCAATTGAGGATTAAAGATGAGGATATTCCCAAGACCGCGTTTAGAACAAGGTATGGCCATTACAAATTTGTGGTTATGCCGTTTGGGTTGACTAATGCACCAGCAGTGTTCATGGATTTGATGAACCGGGTATTCAGTCCGTACCTGGATAAGTTCATGGTCGTGTTTATCGACGACATCTTGGTGTATTCAAAGAGCGTGGAAGAACACGAAGAACAACTGAGAACAGTGTTGAAGACTTTAGAAGAAAATGGGTTGTATGCAAAGCTGAGCAAATGCGAGTTCTGGTTGGAGAAAGTTGTTTTCTTGGGTCATGTAATTTCCAAGGAGGGGGTGTCTGTGGACCCTAGCAAGATTGAAGCTGTGACTAGATGGCAAAGTCTAAAGAATGTGGGTGAGATCCGAAGTTTCTTGGGATTAGCTGGGTACTACAGGAGATTTGTCAAAGATTTCTCGAAGCTAGCTAAGCCGCTGACGTCGTTAATGAGAAAGGATAATCGTTTCATATGGGATGAGAGTTGTGAGAAGGCGTTCTTAACTCTTAAGGAACGTCTGACGACAGCTCCTATCCTTGCCTTGCCAGAGGGGAATGATAACTTTGAAGTTTATACCGACGCTTCGAAACATGGGCTAGGATGTGTATTAATGCCGAATTGGAGAGTGATAGCTTATGCTTCCCGTCAATTGAAGACCTATGAGGAGAATTATCCTACCCATGATTTGGAGTTGGGGGCTGTGGTTTTTGCACTGAAACTGTGGCGCCATTATCTTTACGGGGCCACATTTAAGGTGTTTTCGGACCACAAAAGCTTAAAGTACATCTATACTCAGCGGGAGTTGAATATGAGGCAAAGGAGGTGGATAGAGTTGATTGGTGACTACGATATGCAGATTGTCTACCATGAGGGCAAGGCTAATGTGGTTGCCGATGCCTTGAGTAGGAAATCTGTTCATGCATTGCAAAGTGTCAGATCAAGGATACGACTGCATAATGAGTTGGGCGAAATGGGAATTTGCATGATTCGGAAAGGGGATACTCTTAACGATCTGACAGTGGAACCAGAATTATATGGAGAAATCAGGGAACTGCAAAAAGAAGACTTGAGGATTCAGAAGTGGCGAGGAATGATCGAGGGAAATGATAGTGTGACCGAGTCTAAATTCAGTGTCCATGTTGATGATAGCTTACGATTCAATGGGAGATGGTGTATTCCAGATAATGATGAACTGAAAAAGAAAATCTTAACAGAAGCTCATGCTACGCCATACTCCGTTCACCCAGGGGGTGACAAGTTGTACAAAGACCTCAAGAAGACTTTTTGGTGGCCCAATATGAAGATGGAGGTTGCCGAGTTTGTATCGCGATGCCTGACGTGTCAAAGGGTAAAGGGTGAGCATAAGAGACCTCAGGGAAAGATTCAGCCACTGGATGTACCTGAATGAAAGTGGGAGAATATTTCTATGGATTTCATCGTGGGGTTGCCTCGAACTCAGAGGGGCAACAACATGATCTGGGTAATCGTGGATAGATTGACCAAGTCCGCTCACTTTATTCCAATGAAAGATACCTGGAGTAAAGCTGAGTTGGCAAAGTCGTATGTGCAGAACGTAGTCAAGTTGCATGGCGTTCCCAAGGATATTGTTTCCGACCGCGACTCGAGATTTATCTCTAGATTTTGGCAAGAGCTGCAATCCGCGTTGGGCACACAGTTAAAGATGAGTACGGCTTTTCACCCAGCTACAGATGGTCAGACGGAGAGAACCATTCAGACTTTGGAAGATATGTTAAGAGCTTGTGTGTTGGAATTTGGGGGATCATGGGAAGAGCGATTGGGGTTGATAGAGTTCTCCTATAATAATAGCTACCACGCCAGCATTGGTGTGGCTCCATTTGAGGCGTTGTACGGGAGGAAGTGCCGGAGTCCTGTGTGTTGGGATGATCGAGCTGACGCTGTGGTTTTGGGTCCGGAAATGATTCAGGAGATGGTTGAGCAAGTACAGATAATAAGACAGAAAATGAGGGCCGCCCAGGATAGACAGAAGAGTTACGTAGATCTCAAGAGGAGTGACATTTCATTTGAGGCAGGCGAGAAGGTACTACTGAAGGTATCTCCAATGAAGGGTGTAATGAGGTTCAGGAAGCGAGGCAAACTGAGTCAAAAGTTTATTGGACCATTTGAGATTTTGGACAGGGTTGGGGAGGTGGCATATCGGTTAGCTTTACCTCCAGCCCTATCCAGGGTCCATAATGTGTTCCACGTATCCCAATTGAAGAAGTATGTGAGTGATCCCTCACATGTGTTGAGCCATGAGGTGATTGAGGTAGATGAGCAACTTGCCTATGTTGAGATTCCAAAGGAGATTCTGGATAGGAAGATTCGAAAGACTCAGAATGGAGAGACAGTGTTAGTGAAGGTCTTGTGGACCAATCACAACATGGAGGAAGCTACTTGGGAGTCCGAGGCGTCCATGAAGGAGCGTTATCCGCAACTATTCGTTTGAGGTAAGTTACGAGGACGTAACTCTTTTTTTTAGTGGGGTGGAATGTAACATTCCATGATTTTTAACATGATTAAGGCGTGAAGTGTGTATGGTTACTGGCGATATGAGTGGGTGAACTTCGGGACGAAGTTCATTTTAAGGGGGGAAGACTGTAATAACCCGTATTATTATTATGATTTTATGGGTAAACGATAATTACTTATAAATCGTTCGTTTATTAAGCTTGCGTGTACTCGTATAATGATAAGCATTTTGGACTTCGGTGGGATTCAAAACGGGAACCTAGCCATCTTATGATAATAATAGTAGTGTGGTGTTAGTGTGGCTCGAACCTAGGACCTGTGGCAGCATGGCCATGGGCCTCGTTTTGCGTGTAAACTACAGCCCACGTAAAGAAGTAGGTAAACTCAGCAACCCTGTTGTCCCTGCCGCCTTATTTAGGTTATTGTTTACCCTAAACCCTACTCACAAACACAGATCTCAAAACACGAAAACCTAACCGCCACGTCAGGGAAGAAGAGGGAGTCATTCACGGTGGTCATACACTAGCGTAGGGTGGTTCGAATTGGCCGAAGATCTGGTATGTTCACCACCACGCTATTAGTTCCTTTTGTGTTTATGAGTTTTATCGCATAAGTGACTGAGTTTACATGGCTAGTTCTTGGTTGTTTTTTCATAATTTCGTACTGGGACACGCAATGTATACATGTAAATCATTGGTGGGGTGTCGTCGGTTGTTAAAAGTCGTCGTAAAGGGTGGTTAAGTCGGTGGCAGGGGATCACTGCTCCGTTTTTATTACTTTTACACAAGTTTTGTTGCTTATTTATCATACGTTTAAGTTTGAGTTTGCATCTATTTTATTATGGGTCGTGGGTTAGGATGTCAGGTGGTGGATGGGTGGTACAGATGGTGATAATCACGGTGGTTAGAAGTGGTTGGATATGGTGGAATAGGGAGTTTCGAAAAGGTTGTCAGTGAGTTTGGGCGTTACAGTGTGTCGTGGGGGTTTGCTTGGGTTGGTATCACCGCCGACTAGGGGGAAGTCTATGCGGTGGTACCATGGTGGTTGTGGACGTCTGGTGTCAGTGGAGGTGGTTATGGTTAGTATGGTCGGTGTCAGCCTTGTCAGTGGTGGTTTCAGGGGTCTTCGCGGGGGTTGTTGAGAGGGTGTTGTACAGTAGGTTGTGAACCAGGCCTGGTAACGGCTCTGGTTCACCTCGACGGAGGAAGTCGACGGCCTTGGTGGTTGTCAGTGGTGTAGGGGACTGTGTGGGGGTCGTGTCTAGTGGTTGTCGGCGGGGGCTGGGCTGGCCACGCGGCTGTGAAAGGGTGTTAGGGGCCGCGGGTTGGAATGTTTAGGGTTGTTTTGGTTTATTTTATTTTATTTTATTTTATTCTACATATATCTTTTATTATTTATGGTATTAATATTATTATTAATATTAATATTATTGTTTTATTAAGGAAATATTAGTATTTATTTTTGGAAGGTATTAATGTAGCTATTAATGTGTATTTTGAATAGTTTATATTTCAAACGATTTAAGAAAGTTGCTATGTTTAGAAAGTTACCAATTTTGGAAGTTACTATTTTGGGAGATGTCTATTTTAGGAAACTTGCTATTTTGGGAAGTTTCTATATATAGTAGTTGTACTTGTATCACGGTTTTTAGGGAGTCTTATTGATCATACGTATTATGCGTTTAGGTAACGATTTTCGAGTGGAACATTTTTAGCAGTTGTGCAACTAACGACTCCATTCGACTATTGAGGTAGGGGAATATCTCTGTCTGTGATTGTGATTTGGCATGAGGATACTCATTATCTGGTTGTTATATTTAATTGTGATATATTGTGGCTGATTGATTATTATTAATTATCGTGGAGAACGGGGCTTGTGAAATGGGTCTTGTGATATGGGTCTTGTGATAAGTGACTTGTGATATGGCCATGGGGAGGTGTGTTGTGGTGTGTTGGAGATGTGGTGGAAAAACGAATGTTGAGGAGATGGAGGAAATGTATATTGTTTTATTCCATGTTTTGATTATATTACCTACTCAACCTCGTGTTGACCCTGTTTGTTGTATGTGTCTGTGTTGATCCAATTTATTGGGGAGCAGAATGACAGGTCTTAGACTCGTGGGGAGCTGGAAGGGAGGAGAGGCTACGAACCAGACCTGACTAATGCTAGCCCATGTTATTTAGTCTTTCACCATGTTTAGACTTTTATTTTATACGACAGTTGTAACACTTTTGAGACTTTCTGTTTTAACATTTACATTACTTAATAAAGTACTGCGTTTCTTCGATTTGTTATCTACTGCCTCGGTTATCCTAGATGGTAACACCCTTGGTTATCTGGGGAGTCCTAGATCAGGTCCCTAAATAAATGGGGGTGTTACAACCGCAAACACCGCCCAATTGGTTACATTAGAATTATTTACACAAATACACATTAAACATAGACCTTCCTCGTGGGATCGACCCCTACATACCCTCGCTATTGTTAGATTTCGTAGTGGATTATAAATTGTGAATTTGGAGACTCGCGACAAGTCTAGCCAAATTTTGGCGCCGTTGCCGGGGAAGGCAATTGTTTTTTGTTTGTGTGCTTGTAAATTTTTCTCGTAAAATTGTTTTAATACGGGTCTTGTGTCTTTTAGTTAGAAAATGTGTTTTCAGTTTCCCCAACAAGAGCATGAATTACTTCATCACTACTTTGAAAGGCTGGAGATATATTTGGTCGAACACCCATCTTTATGTAAGAGTCAAGGTTTTTGGGTTGGTCTTTTTCATAGTTTTAATCAAAGTACTCAAATAGATGTTCAAGTAGAAAGCGAGGGTGGATTTTTCAAGTTGAAACATGAAAAGAAATGGGATGTGCTTGATCTTTTGATTGATAATTCCCGCCACAGTGAAAGGACTAACTCAACTTTTAATCTTACTCCTTGTTTTGATATCCCAACGAATATTGATTTGAGTCAAAATGATGATATGAGCAACCTTGATGATTCTAATTCTCTTACTTTTGATGTGAGTGCTCCAATTTGTGATGAAGAAGATAGGCATGACTTTGATTTGTTGACCTTGTCCTATATTGAACCCGACGTAGATTTTACCATACCCCCACAATTTGACGATGACTTTTTGGGTGGAGATCCGGGTGATATGTTATGGGATTTAGATGACAATTTTGTTAGGAGTGGAGAAAACATGTTGGCTAAGATGACCCGATTGCATAAAGAACTACACCACGAGTATGTGGTTATTTTTGATATGCCAATAGAACCGGAGAAAGATGTTTTTTATATCTTTATGAGCTGTTTATGGTTTGTTATGATTATAAGCTTTTATAGTGTGTTAACTCACTCTTTTGATAGTTTATATGATCTTGTCCTACGGGCATTGACATGTTCCGATCTTAGTTTGATTGTTATTTTCAATAAAGGGGTAGTACTGTGTGACCCCATAATTGGTTCTTGAGCTCTAATGTGCGTCGTGCGGGACATTAAACCAGCGCTTACGGGAGGCAACCCGGTTTTGTTATTTAATGTTTTTGCTTTAGTTTTTGAATAAGGCAGTTTGAATTTTCCACTTGCGGTTACATGGGTAATGACGGAAGTGTGCAAGCTCCAATACTCTCTTTTGTTAGGTATAATTTCTGATGCCCGTCGTTGAGGGTACCAAAGATAAATTTATAATTCCTAAACTTAAACTATAGATAGTGAAAGTCAAGGGTCGAACCACAAGGAGGTGGGGAATGTTTATTGTTTGATGTTGATGTTTAAGGTAACAATTTTGGGGGTTGATTGGTTGTTTACTAAGTCTAAAGCAAAGATAAAAATAAAACAAGAAAATAAAGATGAGATTAAAACTATATAAAAAGGGATGCTAGGATGTTTGGGTAACAAATAGCTAAGGTAATATAAATCCTAAGGTCAACATGTATTGCAGTCGCGTAAGGGGTGTGACATATCCTTTCGGTCTATGGTACCTAATAGCTCCTTTCGGCCTATGCTATTAGTTCCTAGGTCTCACAATTAATGGGTGTCAACAATAAGGGTGATTCCTAAATCCTAGGTCACATACCTTTCAGTCTTGAGTAACCTAGCCGTCTTAAGGTGTAAACCAAGGCCCTTCCCGTATCTCTCAATCTTGGGTAGGTCATTACTAACATCCTACAAGTCTCCTTTCAGTCTCGTTGTAGGGTATTATAGTCAACAAAGAAAGACGAAACAGAATACATACGCGAGTGGGTCGACCGACCGGCTATTCCAGTCGGCCGACCACCGCCTTGGTCGACCGACCCATTATTTGAGTCGGCCGACCACGGCTCTGCTACAGGTCGGTCTCGAACGTTATACTACCTACGCGTATTCATCCCGTACATCCTAACATATGAATTTAGCTACTCATAATAATTGAAACAATAATAAAAACAGAAGTAAACATGGAAATCATGGTGAAAATCAATCTAAGCATGCAAGAATTAATAAAGCTTGGGATTCTAACTTAAACCGGATACAATAATAATAAGAACAATAATGAAACTAAATTAAAAGAGTAATTACCAGAAATCGGAATTAAGGAAGAAAGGAACAAACTTTATTGAATGCTTGAGAATTATTGAAAGATTACAATTGAACTAAAAGACGGAATAAAACTAAATTACGAACTTGATTATTATGGTGGGTGCTAATTGATAAAAGCTAGATAGAGAACTTAATTGTAACTTGATGATAAAAACTGAATTGTGGCTTGATGGCTCCCTTCCTAACCCTAATCAAAAGATTAGTTTATATAGGGCAGCAAAATAAAGAGTTTCCTAAAGACTCCACACTTCTAATCGATTTCCGAAAACGCTTCTGGGCTTCGCTGAGGTCGGTCGACCAGTTTTGTGGGTCGGTCGACCTCTTTACGGGCTTCAGGAATTCTGGGCTTCAAAGAACTGGTCGGCCGACCCATATAGTAGGTCGGTCGACCCGTTACTGGATAAGATTGCTTTGATTCGTCTCGGGTTTGACTTTTAATAATTGATTAATGATTCCTGTTGACTTTCCTTCGTTCCTTAATTATGCAAAAGTCTCGAGGGCATAAGTTTGCTGTAAAATCGTCATTTTTCCGCACAAATCTGCAAAAGAGCATAAAAATACGAAAGTGCACAATTGTTGGGAAATAAGGGCTAAAACATAGTAAATGAGCGACCAAATGCGTGTAAAAATAGATGTAAAACATCATAAATTAGACACGCATCAAATTCCCCAAACCAAACCCTTGCTTTCCCTCAAGCAAGAAGTAGACTCGATCTTAACTAATGGAACGATTTCAATCTCAGAGCGAAATTTACATGTTAGCCTAGACCAATGTCGAGTACAAAATGAGATAATATTCAAATCATGCAAACGAGTTGTGGTGTCGTCAAAATTGCAAACCTAGAGGCTATAGAGACTTTATACCATGGACTCTCGCGGTACGCTCGAGACACTCATGAAGCAAAAGGTGAATATATGTAAAAGATAGAAAGAAGTAATTTTGTAGAGACACTCACCTAACTGCTACCCATGAAAACATGCCTGCAATCTAACATGAACAAGAATTCTACAACTTTGTATAGCAAACTCATTAAGTGACTCGGATACATGCAATTGAGGTAATGAAAGATAGGTGAGGTAAAAGGTAAAAGTGGTTAAGATGTTTTTGGATATGTGGGGTTAGTAGCCAAGCTAGTAAAACCGATTTCCAACGACATAATTCACAACTTTTGTTATTAAGGAAGTGCTCTTTTGTAGCACAACTTTCACATTGAATATAAGAAAGGACTCCCAAATATTTTTGAATGAAGTACGGGAGTGATAACACATGAAAGAAAGGGAATTTGGAACGATTTTATTTTTCATTCTGATGCTACCAGGTGGTCGGCCGACCCATGAAGGAGGTCGGTCGACTTCTTTCCTGTACGTTTTGATTTTTTTTCGTTTTTCTTTTCTTTCTTTTCTTTTTCTGGATTTTTCTGTTCTTTTTATTTTCTTTCTTTATTTCTTTTCTCTTTTTGCTCAAGATAGCATACAAACCAAGATACCTCAAAATAAACCAAAGACCACAAATACTAGCTTGGAAGGGTAGGCTAAGTATGGGATGTAGTTTTGGGGGAATAAAGAGGCAATTTTGACTATGTGAAGCTTATGGGTAAATAAGAGAAAAGGGATCCCAAATGCACGTATCAAGATTCACAAAACGAGATAGTAATACAAGTATATAGCAATTCAAGTTCATGTTTATGCATATCGATGTAACATGTTCCAAGGGGAGTACTACTCACATCCTAGACAACTGGTTTAAGAATGAAACCAGGAAATAAGCTCTAAAAACTCAGAATGTATAGTAGGTTGCCAAGGTATAAGTCAAGTCTCAAGATATACAAATTGACAAAAAACTCGTAGATATGCAAGAGACTCTCATACTAAAACAAGTTGACAAGGCAAGGTAAGGGCATAAACATGTGAAATAGCATAAATCATCCTTGAAATACTCTCGTTCCGACTCGACCTATATGCTAAAATAAACATGCATTTTTTTGGAATTTTTGAATTTTGTTTCATTTTTTTTTTTTGGATTTTTTTGTTGTATATGCAAGGAAAAGAAAAGAACGATGCAATACGGAAATGCAATAAACGTGTGACAAAATGCAATGCATGTGACACGAAACCATTCCCCAAACCAACCCGCACAATGTCTCCATTGTGCATTAGCCTAAGTAAAGGTTTCAGAAAATTAAAAGAACGATGCAAGGAAAATAAAAACTAAGGAAAACTGGAAAGAACTCACTGGATTAATAGGTGCATGAGGAAAAACCTCCCCAAACCAGCGTAAGCTGGGAGGTTTTGGTGGCCAGCAGTGCCACTCAAGTACCCAAGATGGTTGCACAATTCCCGAGGAAGAAACGAACAGGCTGTGACGGATGATAGGGTCGACCGACCCATGTTTTAGGTCGACCGTCCTTCCTGCAGACTGCAGGAATTCCAGCATTACAGGGACTAGGTCGACCGACCCATATTTTCGGTCGGTCGACCCCTCTGCTGTACAGCGGTCCTCGTTTCTTTGTTAATCCTGAAAAAGCAATAAATATGCGCCCAACAAATGCGCGAGATGCCAGAAACAAGTCTAAAGTCTTAACTACGCAAGCATAAAGGAAAAAGGTTCTAAAACTACGAGCAAACCAAATTAAAAAAGTCTCAAACAACAAAAGTAAATTGTCTTAAAACCTGAAATTCGAAACAACTATCCGCTAAAGATGCGGAATATCTCCGACCACGGCTTTTGACGACATGTCGTAGTCTCCACAGTGTTTGTTTGAGTAGCAAAACACATCTTCTTTCCGCCGCAAAGCATATGCGACGAACTCTCCCCTGGGTCTTGTCTCTTCTTTTTCTTGTCCTCCCGATCTACAACATCTGGGTCTTCATCTTCTTTATAGCTCAAGAATCCCATTCCCCCTCTCTGCACTGTGACTTCCTTTATTTTGGGTTTCCCCAAACCAATTCCTGCATTAGTCACAACAGAAGTATCCTCCATATTGCTCCCAATCTGGTGCGGAGGTGTAAAAACAGATACAGGGGTAGGCAATAAAGTAGGAGAAGTAGTGATGACCTTATACTTCTTTTCAGAAGTAATAGCATTACAAGTGATGGGGGGTCATAGCATCCTTTTTCCTATAAGATAGGCCATAAATGATGGAATGCTTTCCTACTTTGAAGGTTAAAGTCCCAGTGCCCACATCTATGATGGCTCCCGCAGTGTGAAGGAAAGGTCTTCCTAGTATTATAGGTATATGGGCATCCTCGGGAATGTCCAGTACTACAAAGTCAACTAGGAAGAAAAACCTGTCTATACGCACAGGGATGTTTTCCAACACCCCTATGGGTTCCATAGATGTACGGTCTGCCATCTGGACAGTCATGCTGGTTACTGCAAAATTGGTCATTCCTAGTTTTAGGGCAACACTTAGGGGCATGACACTGATACTAGCTCCTAAGTCGCATAAGGCCTTTTTTACAGGGAAGGTTCCTATATTGCAGGGGACAGAGAAACTCCCAGGGTCCTCGAGTTTGTGAGGGGATATAACATGTGATAAAAAACTAGATGACTCTTTAGTGAGAGCCACTGACTCAACCTTATCTAAAGACCTCTTTCTTGACAAAAGTTGTCTCATAAATTTAAGATACGAAGGAACATGTTGGACTAATTCTAGAAACGGAACTTGAACATTTAATGAACGAATTACGTCTTTAAATTTTTCAAAAGATACCTGGTCCTTTGAAGGTATGAGTCTTTCCGGGAAAGGAGGGGCTGAAGAGTCAGTATTTGCAGCCCTTTTCAGAAACCTAGGGGTCTTATCACCCCGAAAAAAGAAATCCCTCAAGTTGTTTGGCAATTCGGGACGAAAAGGAGCATCTTTCTCCGCATCGGTGGTCGGTCGACCCTCTTCCTCGGTCAATCGACCAGTTTCCTGTACCGCGGGATTTTCCAGATTCTGCTCAGAGGTCGGTCGACCTGGCTCCTGGGTCGGTCGACCTTCCTCGCTGTCAGTCAGCTTCGGCTGTCTCTCTTTCTCTTTTTCACCTCCCACTTTAGCTCCACTTCGTAGGGATATATATGATATTTAGAGTCTCTTTTTTCTGGTCCGTCTTGGTCGGAAGTTGACCCGGAGCCCTAGTATCGTTCTTGCCCGCGATTTCAGCAATCTGAGATTCTAACATCTTCATCCCTGCTTCCCTAGCCTGAGACTCCTTCTGAACCAACCCAGTGAGATTTTGGATAAGAGTGTCTGTGTTGGGTGGTGGGTTTGAAGGTGGTTGAGGGTTGAAGGGTGGTTTTTGGAAACCTTGCTTATGTGGGGGAATGTATGTGGAGTTTTGCTGAGGTTGCAAGTGTTGTGGGTTGAGAACATTCTGGCTTGTCCACCTCATGTTGGGATGGACATTGTCATTATTTGGGTCATAGAAATTGTTCCCACGATAGTTCTAAAAAGCGGCACATGTCTCATTGGATGAGGTACAAAATTTTGACACGTGCCCTTCTCTACCACACCTTTCACAAGCAAAGGGTCCGTCTTGAATGGCATTCACCTGATACATACCTCCCTTGCTCCCACTTCCTATGTCGAACTTCCCTCCAGCCTCTAGCTTCTCTAACTTGGCCGTCAAGGCCTCAACAGCAGCCAGGTTATACTCAGCTTTCCTTTGATTGCCTCGGGAAGTTCCATGTTCAGCACGGTGCACAGCAACATCCTCTATTAACTTGAGACCCTTAGTCTCTCCGGAATTGTCCTGGAACCTTCCATTGGCCGCAGCATCTAAGTAGGCCCTGTTGTCATCATAGAGGCCATTGTAGAACTGGTTACAAAGAAACCATTGTTCGAATCCATGGTGTGGTATGGATCGAACAAGTCTCTTGAACCTGTACCAAGCCTCACTGAAATCCTTGATGCCCGTCGTTGAGGGTACCAAAGATAAAATTTATAATTCCTAACTTTAACAATAGATAGTGAAAGTCAGGGTCGAACCACAAGGAGGTGGGGAATGTTTATTGTTTGATGTGAATGTTTAAAGTAACAATTTTGGGGGTTTGAATTGGTTGATTACTAAGTCTAAGGCAAAGATTAAAATAAAACAAGAGATAAAGATGAGAATTAAAATATAATAAAAAGGGATGCTAGGATGTTTGGGTAATAAATAGCTAAGGTAAAATAAATCCTAAGGTCAACATGTATTGCAGTCGCGTAAGGGGGTGTAACATATCTTTTTAGGTCTATGCTACCTAATAGCTCATTTCGGCCTATGCTATTAGTTCCTAGGTCTCACAATTATTGGGTGTCAACAATAAGGGTGATTCCTAAATCCCAGGTCACATACCTTTCAGCCTTGAGTAACCTATCCGTCTTAAGGTGTAAACCAATGCCCTTCCCGTATCTTCCAATCTTGGGTAGGTCATTACTAACATCCTACAAGTCTCCTTATGGTCTCATTGCAGGATATTATAATTGACAAGAAAAGACGAAATAAGAATACATACGCGGGTGGTCGACCGACCGGCTACTCCAGTCGGCCGACCACGACCTCGGTCGACCGACCAGCTATTCCAGTCGGCCGACCGTGGTCCTGCTACAGGTCGGTCTTTCGAATTTTATCTACCTACGCATATTCATCCCCTACATCCTAACATATGAAATTTAGCTACTCATAATACTTAAGATGATTATAAAATTTGGAATAAACATGGTAAACATGGTAAACAATCTAAACATGCGAGATTCAATAAAGCTTGAGATTCTAACTTAACAATTGTAATAAAAATAAGAACTATAATAAAAAGTTAGATTAAAAGAGTAATTACCACAATTGGAATTAGGGCAGAAAGGAACAAACTTTATTGAATGCTTGGGAACTATTGAAAGATTACAAAACTAAAAGATGGTAAAAGATAGATACTAATCGATACTCCTTGATAAAACTTGATAATAAACCCTAGCTACAAGATTAGCTTATATAGGGTAAGAGATTAGAGTTTCCTAAAGACTTTAATTCTATTTTATTTCCGAAAAGAATCGCATGGGCTTCCGCTGTGGTCGGTCGACCTACTATGTGGGTCGGTCGACCGCTTCTTGCTGGGCTTCTTTTATTTTTCGGCCTTCCTTGAGATTTGGGCTTTATTAAAGTTCAGGCCTGGTCGGCCGACCCGTTTAGCTGGTCGGTCGACCGCCTCCGTAAGGAAATCTTCGGATTTCTTCTTGTTTTGACTTTTGGGCTCTTGACTTTGACTCCAATTGACTTTCCATTTATTCCTTAATTATGCAATAGACTCGAGGATATGGATTTGGTGCTAAACCGTCTCTTTTCCGCGTAAATCTGCAAAAGTGCATAAAAATACGAAAGTACACGATTTGTGGGAAATAAAGGCTAAAACATAGTAAATGAGCGACCAAATACGTGTAAAAATAGATGTAAAACATCATAAAATAGACACGTATCAAATTCCCCAAACCAAACCCTTGCTTGCCCTCGAGCAAGAAATAGACTCGATCCTAACTAATGGAACGATTTCAATCTCAGAGCGAAATTTACATGTAAGCCTAAACCAATGCCAAGAACAAAATGAGAAAGTGTTTAAATCATGCAAACGAGTTATGGTGTTGTCAAATTTGCAAATATAGAAACTATAGAGACTTATACCATGGACTCTCGCGGTACGCTCGAGACACTCATGAAGCAAAGGGTGAGTATATGTAAAAGATAGAAAGAAGTAATTTTTGTTGAGACACTCACCTAACTGCGACCCATGGAAACATGCCTGCAATCTAGCATGAACAGGAATTCTACAACTATGTGTAACAAACTCATTAAGTGACTTGGATACATGCAATTGAGGTAATTAAAGATATGTGAGGTAAAAGGTAAAAAGTGGTTAAGATGTTTTTGGATGTGTGGGGTTAGTAGCCAAGCTAGTAAAACCGGTTCCCAACAACGTATTTCACAACTTTTGATATTAAGAAAGTGCTCTTTTGTAGCACAACTCTCACATTATATATAAGAAAGGACTCCCAAATATATTTGAATGAAGCACGGGAGTGATAACATATAAAAGAAAGGGATTTTGGAACGATTTTTTTTTTTTCATTCTGATGCTGTCAGGTGGTCGGCCGACCCAAGAAGGTGGTCGGTCGACTTCTTTCCTGTACGTTTTGATTTTTTTTTCGTTTTTCTTTTCTTTCTTTCTTTTTCTTTCTTTTTCTGTTCTTTTTTTTTTTTTTTCTTTCTTGCTTTCTTTCTTTTCTCTTTTTGTTCAAGATAGCATACAAACCAAGATGCCTCAAAAAAATAATCCAATGACCACAAATACTAGCTTGGAAGGGTAGGCTAAGTATGGGATGTAGTTTTTGGGGAAATAAAAAGGCAATTTTGGCTATGTGAAGCTTATGGGTAAATATGAGAAAAGGGATCCCAAATGCACGTATCAAGACTTACAAAACGAGAAAGTAAAACAAGTATATAGCAATTCAAGTTCATGTTTATGCATATTGATGTAACATGTTCCAAGGGGAGTACTACTCACATCCTAGACAACTGGTTTAAGAATGGAACCAGGAAATAAGCTCTAAACCTCAGAATGTATAGTAGGTTGCCAAGGTATAAGTCAAGTCTCAAGATATGCAAGTTGACAAAAACTCGTAGATATGCAAAAGATTCTCATACTAAAACAAGTTTGACAAGGCAAGGTAAAGGCATAAACATGAAAGATAGCTAAATCATCCTTGAAATACTTTCGTTCCGACTCGACCTATATGCTAAAATAAACGTGCATTTTTTGGAATTTTTTTTTTAATTTTTTCATTTTTTTGTATTTTTCTTGTATATGCAAGGAAAATAAAGAAAAGAACAATGCAAGACAGAAATGCAATAAACGTGTGACAAAATGCAATGCATGTGACACGAAACCATTCCCCAAAACAACCCGCACAATGTCCCCATTGTGCATTAGCCTAAGTAAAGGTTTCAGAAAATTAAAAGAAAGATGCAAAGAAATTAAAAATTAAGGAAAAACTGGAAAGAACTCACTGGGTTATGAAGCGTAAGAGAAAAACCTCCCCAAACCAGCGTAAGCTGGGAGGTTTTGGTGGCCAGCAGTGCCACTCAAGTAACCAAGTCAATTTCACGATTTCCAAGGAAGAGAAATGAAAGACCGCAGTGGACAGCAGGTCGACCGACCGATGATACTGGTCGACCGACCTCCTGTGAATCACGGAAAATCTTGCGATACAGCGACTCTGGTCGACCGACTGATTTTTCTGGTCGGTCGACCCTCTGCGTCCTGGAGGTCTTCGTTTCTTCGTAAATCCTGAAAAAACAAGAAAGTACGTGCGCCCAACAATGCGCGAGATGCCAAAAACGATTCTAAAGTCTTAACTACTTAAACATAAAGGAAAGGATCTAAACTACGAGCAAACCAAAATAAAAAGTTTCACACAACAAAAATAAATTGTCTTAAAAACTGCAACTGAAACAACTATCCGCTAAAGATGCGGAAGATATCCGACCACGGCTTCTGACGACATGCCGTAGTCTCCACGGTTTTTGCTTTAGTAGCAAAACACATCTTCTTTCCGCCGTCGCAAAGCATATGCGACGGTCTCTCCTCTTGAGCTTGCCTCCTCTTCTTCTTCTCCTCCCGATCCACGATGTCTGGATCCTCGTCCTCTTCATAGCTTAGGCATCCCATTCCTCCTCTCTGAACGATGGCTTCCTTCACTTTGGGTTTCCCCAAACCAGTTCCTGCAATAGTCATAATAGAAGTGTCCTCCCTATTGCTCCCAATCTGGGGCGGAGGTGTAAAAACAGATACAGGAACAGGTAATAAAGTGGGAGAAGTAGTGATGACCTCATACTTCTTCTCAGAAGTGATAGCATTACATGTGATGGGGGTCATAGCATCCTTCTTCCTATAAGATAGGCCATAGATAATAGAATGCTTGCCTACTTTGAAGGTTAGAGTCCCAGTGCCTACATCTATAATGGCACCTGCGGTGTGAAGGAAAGGTCTTCCTAGAATTATAGGTATATGGGCATCCTCTGGGATGTCCAAAACTACAAAGTCAACTGGGAAGAAGAACCTGTCAATACGCACAGGGTTGTTTTCTAACACCCCTATAGGTTCCATAGATGTGCGATCTGCCATCTGGACTGTCATACTGGTCACTGCAAATTCGGTCATTCCTAGTTTTAAGGCAACGCTTAGGGACATGACACTTATACTAGCACCTAAGTCGCATAAAGCCTTCTTAACTGGGAAGGTTCCTATATTACAGGGGACAGAAAAACTACCAGGGTCTTCCAATTTATGAGGGGCTATGACATGAGACAAAAAGCTAGATGACTCTTCAGTGAGGGCCACCGACTCAACCTTTTCTAGAGACCTCTTTCTTGACAAAAGCTGTCTCATAAATTTAAGATAGGAAGGAACTTGTTGAACTAATTCTAAAAACGGGACTTGAACATTTAATGAACGAATCACATCCTTAAATTTGTCAAAAGATACCTGATCCTTTGAAGGTACGAGTCTTTCTGGGAAAGGAGCAGCTGATGATTCAGTATTTGCAGCCCTTTTTAGAAACCTGGGGGTCTTGTCACCCCGGAAAAGAAAATCCCGTAAGTTATTCGGCAAATCTAGACGAAAGGGAACTTCGGGTTCTGCTTCAGTGGTCGGTCGACCAGAATCTTCGGTCGGTCGACCAGTCTCCTGTTCAGGCAAAATTCTCGGATCCTGATCTGCGGTCGGTCGACCAGAAGCTTTGGTCGGTCGACCGCCTTCACTGCTACTCGCCTGTTTTTCCTTTTCAGCCCCCACTTTGGCTCCACTTCTTAGGGTTACGACGTTTAGAGTCTCCTTTTTCTGGTCCGGTTTGGTCGGAAGTTGACCCGGAGCCCTAATATCATTCTTGCTTGCAATTTGAGCAATCTGGGACTCTAACATCTTCATTCCTGCCTCTCTAGCCTGTGACTCCTTCTGAACCAACCCAATAAGATTTTGGATAAGAGCATCTGTGTTGGGTGGTGGATTAGAAGGTGGTTGAGGGTTGAAAGGTGGTCTTTGGAAATTTTGTTTATGTGGGGGTACATAGGTGGAATTTTGCTGAGGTTGCATGTGCTGTGGGTTTTGAACATTCTGGCTTGTCCACCTTAAGTTGGGATGGACATTATTATTATTCGGGTCATAGAAATTGTTCCCACGGTAATGCTGAAAAGCGGCACATGTTTCATTAGATGAAGTACAGAATTTTGACACATGCCCTTCTCCACCGCACCTCTCACAAGCAAAGGGTCCGTCCTGAACGGCGTTTACTTGGTATATTCCTCCCTTGCTTCCACTCCCTAGATCGAGCTTTCCTGCAGCCTCAAATTTTTCTAACTTAGCTGTCAAGGCCTCAATTGCTGATAGGTTGTATTCAGATTTCCTCTGGTTTCCTCTAGAAGTGCCATGCTCAGCACGGTGCACAGCAACATCTTCTATCAACTTGAGACCCTTAGTCTCTCCTGAATTATCTTGGAATCTCCCATTAGCTGCAGCATCTAGATAGGCCCTGTTGTCATCGTAGAGGCCATTGTAGAACTGGTTGCAAAGAAACCATTGTTCGAATCCGTGATGTGGTATGGATCGAACAAGTCTCTTGAACCTGTCCCACGCCTCGCTAAAATCTTCATTGGGACCTTGCTTGAAATTAGTGATCTGCGCTCTTAAAGCATTAGTCTTTGACGCGGAATAGTATTTCCTGTAGAATGCTAAGGCTAAGGTGTTCCAATCTGTGACTCCCGCAGCAGTGCGGTCAAGATCTCTGTACCACTCTCTCGCAGAGTCCCTAAGGGAGAAGATAAACATGGTTTGTTTAATCTGGTCCTGCGTCACTCCTTCTGGGGGTGCTATAGAGCATATGTAATCTGTGAAGATTTCGATATGCTTAGCAGCATCCTCATTGGCCGAGCCTCCAAATTGGTTTCTTTCAACCATAGTAATATAGGCGGGCTTGGCCTCGAATGGCTTCCCAGTACCTGCAGGTAAAGTGAACCCTTTGTATAGGTCCTTTGCCTGAGGCATGGAGTGACTGGCAATAGTAGCTTCCTCTGTCATGTTCTCTTCTTCTTTTGGAAAAACTGGAAAGTAGGTAAAAGGTGGTGATTTTGGTGAAAGTGGATTGATGGGTGAATTTGGTTGTGAAGGTGGTGTCTTTGGTGAAGATGGTAATGATGGTTGTTCGAATAAGTCTTCTTGAAATAAGGAAGATGGTGAACCTCCTTCCTGATTTGCTAGAAGTTGTTTTCTCCTTTCTCTAAGAGTCCTCTCAATTCCGAGGTCAAGTGGTAGGAGTTCTCCTTGAACTGACCTGCGCATAAGATGGAAACTACAAGAAAAAAGTGAGAAGGTTTAAGGAACAAAAAGTTCCTTAAACAAAGAGAAACAAAAACAAAAAACAATAAACACTGGCGTCACCTCCCCGGCAACCGCGCCAAAATTTGATGCCCGTCGTTGAGGGTACCAAAGATAAAATTTATAATTCCTAACTTTAACAATAGATAGTGAAAGTCAGGGTCGAACCACAAGGAGGTGGGGAATGTTTATTGTTTGATGTGAATGTTTAAAGTAACAATTTTGGGGGTTTGAATTGGTTGATTACTAAGTCTAAGGCAAAGATTAATATAAAACAAGAGATAAAGATGAGAATTAAAATATAATAAAAAGGGATGCTAGGATGTTTGGGTAATAAATAGCTAAGGTAAAATAAATCCTAAGGTCAACATGTATTGCAGTCGCGTAAGGGGGTGTAACATATCTTTTTAGGTCTATGCTACCTAATAGCTCCTTTCGGCCTATGCTATTAGTTCCTAGGTCTCACAATTATTGGGTGTCAACAATAAGGGTGATTCCTAAATCCCAGGTCACATACCTTTCAGCCTTGAGTAACCTATCCGTCTTAAGGTGTAAACCAATGCCCTTCCCGTATCTTCCAATCTTGGGTAGGTCATTACTAAAATCCTACAAGTCTCCTTATGGTCTCATTGCAGGATATTATAATTGACAAGAAAAGACGAAATAAGAATACATACGCGGGTGGTCGACCGACCGGCTACTCCAGTCGGCCGAACACGACCTCGGTCGACCGACCAGCTATTCCAGTCGGCCGACCGTGGTCCTGCTACAGGTCGGTCTTTCGAATTTTATCTACCTACGCATATTCATCCCCTACATCCTAACATATGAAATTTAGCTACTCATAATACTTAAGATGATTATAAAATTTGGAATAAACATGGTAAACATGGTAAACAATCTAAACATGCGAGATTCAATAAAGCTTGAGATTCTAACTTAACAATTGTAATAAAAATAAGAACTATAATAAAAAGTTAGATTAAAAGAGTAATTACCACAATTGGAATTAGGGCAGAAAGGAACAAACTTTATTGAATGCTTGGGAACTATTGAAAGATTACAAAACTAAAAGATGGTAAAAGATAGATACTAATCGATACTCCTTGATAAAACTTGATAATAAACCCTAGCTACAAGATTAGCTTATATAGGGTAAGAGATTAGAGTTTCCTAAAGACTTTAATTCTATTTTATTTCCGAAAAGAATCGCATGGGCTTCCGCTGTGGTCGGTCGACCTACTATGTGGGTCGGTCGACCGCTTCTTGCTGGGCTTCTTTTATTTTTCGGCCTTCCTTGAGATTTGGGCTTTATTAAAGTTCAGGCCTGGTCGGCCGACCCGTTTAGCTGGTCGGTCGACCGCCTCCGTACGGAAATCTTCGGATTTCTTCTTGTTTTGACTTTTGGGCTCTTGACTTTGACTCCAATTGACTTTCCATTTATTCCTTAATTATGCAATAGACTCGAGGATATGGATTTGGTGCTAAACCATCTCTTTTCCGCGTAAATCTGCAAAAGTGCATAAAAATACGAAAGTACACGATTTGTGGGAAATAAAGGCTAAAACATAGTAAATGAGCGACCAAATACGTGTAAAAATAGATGTAAAACATCATAAAATAGACACGTATCAATCCTCATTGGGCCCTTGCTTGAAATTTGGAATCTGCGCCCTCAAAGCATTAGTCTAGGATGCAGAGTAGTATTTTCTGTAGAATGCTAAGGCTAGGGTATTCCAATCTGTGATTCCCGCAGCAGTGCGGTCTAAGTCTCTATACCATTCCCTTGCAGAGTCCCTAAGAGAGAAGATAAACATGGTTTGCTTAATCTGGTCCTGTGTCACTCCTTCTGGGGGTGCAATAGAGCATATGTAATCTGTGAAGATTTCAATATGCTTTGCAGCATCCTCATTGGCCGAGCCTCCAAATTGGTTTCTTTCAACCATAGTAATATAGGCAGGCTTAGCCTCGAATGGCTTCCCAGTACCTGCAGGTAAAGTTAACCCTTTGTATAGGTCCTTCACCTGAGGCATGGAGTGACTGGCAATAGTAGCTTCTTCTGTCATGTTTTCTTCTTCTTTCGGAAAAACTGGCAAGTAGGTAAAAGGTGGTGTTTTTGGTGAAGGTGGATTGTTGGGTGAATTTGGTTGTGAAAATGGTGTTTTTGGTGAAGATGGTAATGGTGGTTGTTCAAAGATGTCTTCTTGGAATAAGGAAGATGGTGAGCCTCCTTCCTCACTCGCTAAAAGTTGCTTCCTCCTTTCTCTTAAGGTCCTCTCAAGCTCGTGGTCAAGTGGTAGGAGTTCTCCTTGGACTGACCTGCGCATAAGATGGAAACTACAAGAAAAAGGTGAGAAGGTTTAAGGAACAAAAGTTCCTTAAACAAAAAGAGACAAAAACAATAAACAATAAACACTGGCGTCACCTCCCCGGCAACGGCGCCAAAATTTGATGCCCGTCGTTGAGGGTACCAAAGATAAATTTATAATTCCTAAACTTAAACTATAGATAGTGAAAGCCAAGGGTCGAACCACAAGGAGGTGGGGAATGTTTATTGTTTGATGTTGATGTTTAAGGTAACAATTTTGGGGGTTGATTGGTTGTTTACTAAGTCTAAAGCAAAGATAAAAATAAAACAAGAAAATAAAGATGAGATTAAAACTATATAAAAAGGGATGCTAGGATGTTTGGGTAACAAATAGCTAAGGTAATATAAATCCTAAGGTCAACATGTATTGCAGTCGCGTAAGGGGTGTGACATATCCTTTCGGTCTATGGTACCTAATAGCTCCTTTCGGCCTATGTTATTAGTTCCTAGGTCTCACAATTATTGGGTGTCAACAATAAGGGTGATTCCTAAATCCTAGGTCCACTACTACAAATCTAGGATAAGAGGACGCCTCTTAGAGGACGGTTGGGGTGGAGACCGTCCTCTATCAAGCAAATAAATTTGGCGCCCTTAGTGGTATTATAAACAGGACGGTTAACAAAAAGACCGTCCTCTTTATAAACATATTGAGGACGGTTGGTCAATTAAACCGTCCTCTTAATTAAAAAGAAGACGGTTGTGTTTATTAACCGTCCTTGTATGTACACAAAAGAAGACGGTTGTTGTTTTAACCGTCCTTGTATGTACACCAAAGAAGACGGTTGTTATTTTAACCGTCCTCTTTGTTGTTTACAAAACCCAAACTGTTAATTAATTCTTCTTCTTAGCTTCTTCTTCTTCGTTCCAAAATAGAAACCCACGTACTATCTACTTCTTCTTCTTCTTCGTTCCTAATTACAAAACCCACCTTTCTCATCCAATTCTTCATTAATCCTATATATTGCTATTCTATATTTCTATTGATATTCCTGAATTAGTTTACGTCCTAAATTCAAACGCTTTGTCCATCGCGCGCCCCTCCAATTCGTTGTTGCCCACGTCCTCCTTCATCATTATTATCAAGGTATGTTCATTAATCCTATTGTTATTATATATTAGTTCCGGAAATTCATATTTTGAACTCGATTAATTTTGGTAATCGGGGATGAAACAGTTTAATTGATCGAAAAATACAAGCCGCCCCTTTCACTCTTATCCTATTGTCAGTTATTTTGTAGTTCAATTACGAGTTAATCCCTACTTTTGATATCAATTGCAGTATAAAAACTTGCTCTAGTTGAAGTCTGCTATAAACCCATATTTAAGGAATTCGTCATTCCGGTATGTTACCCTGTTATGCCTTGATTTATTTTTGAATTACATTTATATGTATATGCTGCTTTGCTATGTCTATTTCTGAATTATGTATTTATTTCTGAATTACATATATATTTCTGAATTACATATGTGTATCAAGCGTTTGTGTACGTAGGCTGATAAACTCTATTTTAGAAACAAATTTATTTTTGTTAGTTATCAAAGCGTTTCGGTAACAAGTTCAGGCTGATAATCCGTATTTTCTTCTAAGAAATTACGTCTTCTTTAGTTAATTTCTTGCTTGAATCTTTGAATCTATGACACAATAACAATACACTTCTCACCGTATCTAAATAGTTAACTTCTAGGAAAGGAACTAGTACGCTTAGTAGTAGACTTACTAATGGGTCTAAAGATACGGGGATTGCTCTGGATGAGTCTCAATTTCCGCTATTGGGTAAAGGAATTACCAAAGGGCCTGAGTTGCATATTCGGGGTAGGGACCGTTGGTCTGATGCAGCAGTGAAGGCGCGACAGAAATACAGGAATAGTGGCAGAATTTTTGCTCCTGTAATGAAGAGTAAATCGTCCTGCACGGATAATTGAAGGACTTACGATGTAGCAGAAGGTCTGGGGTGTGTACAGGTCTGATGTAGTTATGAATGCAGGAATAAGTTGTGTCAAAATTCGGAATAAGTGCTCGTAGGCTATTTACTTCCGTAATGAGCAGGTTGAGGTGTGGCAGGCCTGTTTGTTGCTGGCTGTTGCAAGGCAGATTTGGGTCTGTGTTTGGCTGTAACTGGTCGAGCAGAAATAAGAAGAGTGGAGTGGTTTTCTGTATTGAATAAGTTTTGATTAGGGTGGAATCCTAATTTAGCCGTATAATCCGCACTGACTGCATTTTATTCAGAGAATAGGCAAAACAGAAGCAGCCTTTTATCGAGCAAGGAGATACTAATGCACCTGTTAATATCTGAATGACAAGGAACTGATTGTTTGTTTCAGGAAAGCATATAACCTATTTTGTGAAGACCACATTAAGAATCTCTGGAAACTTTTCTCTTATAGCAGCCTTTATTCCTGATCCAATGGTGTCTGGTCCATCATATTTCACTGTGCAATCTCCTCCTTCGATCGCTATAACATCCACCTCTCCTCCATAATTCTTGATAGCAGGCCTTAGTATGTCTAAATGACGGTTAATCGCCTAAAACACAAGTGTACAACAAAGATAGTTCATCAGGGTTGCCTAAAATTCAACTTTCATGCATAAATGCAGTCAGTGCGGATTATACGTACTACGCAACTCCCTTATTGCGTACTCGATGCAATTCCTAAACTGCTGGACAAATTCGAGAGTAGACTGCAAAAATTTCGCAATATAGGCGTCCGATGGAGCATAATCTCCGTTTTAGTCATACTACAGTGAGGGTAGTATACAAACAGTATAAGATCGGAATTGATATTGAACGATATGACAACATATCCTTCGTTATTGTAGTTTTGATACCAGGGTAAGTGTTTATTACAATAGCCATAGATATGAGCGTATAATATCAATTCAGATATGATAGTCCTAATAATAAGCAACCCAACTTGGACAACCTGAGATATTTTGGTTTCTCATATGTTAGATGTTGTCCCATATGTACATTTGTTTTTTGATATATTTTATACTTACCTTTTACCAAAAAAAAAAATAGTTAACTTCAGTTAGGAATAAAATTTCCTGTTCACTATCTGTTTGAGCCAGCTCTAGGGAAGTTTCTTAGCGTGTGCCTCTATCTAACTGCTTCTCCTATTATTGATTTTTCTTCTCGCCTGCAGCGCACTTATGTGTTATTTCTTGATAATTGCAAATATTATTCACGTATATTAAATGTTGAAAGTGTTAACCTATAAAGATATGAGCATTATCATTAACCTTTAGTATACTGAAATTACATTATCTTATATTATTATATAGATAAAGATGGCTCGTACTTGGATGACTTCTGGGAAAAGAGGTGACCCAGAATATGATGTCGGGTTAGCTGAATTTTATTCATTTGTTAGAGAGAATGTGACAAACACGTCTAGTATAGCGTGCCCTTGTGATATGTGTCTCAATATGAGTTATATGAGTTTGTCAGATGTACAAATTCATTTACAAAAGAGAAATTTTAATCCAAAATATAGACGCTGGACTTTTCACGGAGAATCTAGAGTCATAAAAGGAGGAATGGAAGGTAATATTAATCTCCAATTTAGTGAAAAAGATCCTGTTTTAGTAGAAAATTTAGACCTGGGTATGAATTCGGAGTCGATTGATGAGGCTGATGATAACTCTGAAAATATATGGGGAGATTTTTGTGGAGACAATGAGGAAGAAGAGAACTCGTCTATAAATGTCGATGAAGACATTACAGATGATGATGAAGAACTTAATGGAAATAATTTCGACGACATAAATGTTGTATTAGAGAAGTTAAAAGATTCAGAGATGCCGTTGTATAAGAGTTGCAAGAAATACACAAAATTGTCGTCGACGGTTAAGTTGTATAATTTGAAAGCGAAATATGGGTGGAGCGACAAAAGTTTTAATGACCTCCTAGAATTGTTGAAAGACATGCTTCCCGAAGATAACGTCCTTCCGGATCGCACCTATGAAGCAAAGAAGATACTTCGAGGAATTGGTATGCAATATGTAAAAATTCATGCATGTCCTAATGATTGTATACTATATCGCAAAGAATATGAGAAATGCACACACTGTCCAGTTTGCAAAGAGTGGCGGTATAAAAAGAAGGAGGGGATTCCGGCAAAAGTTTTGTGGTATTTTCCAATAATTCCGAGGTTGATACGCCTTTTTGCGAATAAGGAAGATGCGAAGCTAATGTCATGGCATAAAAATGCCAAAGCTAATGATGGGAAGTTGAGACACCCGGCCGATGGGTTAGAGTGGAAGTACATTGATTCTAAGTACCCGGAGTTTGGTAAAGAATCCAGAAATATTCGTCTTGCATTATCAACCGACGGGATGAATCCGTATGGAAATTTGAGTAGCCAGCATAGTACTTGGCCGGTGCTTTTAGCTATTTACAACTTACCTCCATATTTGTGCATGAAACGCAAATATTTGATGTTGTCCTTGTTGATTTCTGGGCCTAAAGAACCTGGTAACGATATAGATGTATATTTGGCTCCTCTTCTTGATGATTTGAAATTATTATGGGATAAGGGGATACAAGTTTTTGATGCCTATCAGAATAACGTATTCAATTTAAAAGCAATGTTATTGTGCACTATATCTGACTTTCCTGCATATGGCAATCTTTGCGGGCATAGTGTACATGGGAAAGAGGCGTGCCCTCTGTGTGGTGAAGATGTAGATTCTTGCTATTTGACATTTTCTCGAAAGCAGGCCTACTTAGGATATCGTAGGTTTTTAGATAAGGATCATTCGTATCGAAGGCAACAAAAAGCGTTCAATGGGAAACCCGAACATCGTCCACCTCCTAAGATATTAACGGGAAATGAAGTATATGAAAAGGTAAAAGATATTCAGATTACATATGGGAAGAAAGGTTCAAAATTGGCGTCTCGTGGTTATAAGAAGATGAGTCCCCTTTTTCAGCAACTTCCTTATTGGCGTGACCTCTCTATAAGACACTGCTTAGATGTTATGCATATTGAGAAGAATGTATGTGATAATATCATCAACACTCTTCTCAATGTTCCAAATAAGTCTAAGGACAACAAGGCGGCTAGGAAAGATATGATGGATATGAACATTAGGCCTGAGTTAGCACCGGAGGAGAAGGGAACACGTTCGTATTTGCCTCCGGCTGCTCATACGCTCTCAAAAAAGGAGAAAATGGAGTTTTGTGAGTGCTTGCATGGTGTTAAAGTTCCTGAGGGATATTCTTCAAATATAAGCAATCTCGTATCAATGCGAGATCTCAAGCTTACTGGTTTAAAGTCTCATGACTCGCATGCATTGATGCAACAATTACTACCTGTAGCTATTCGTTCCATTTTACCTAAAAAGGTTCGATTTGCTATAAGTAGGTTCTGTTTTTTTTTCAATGCCATATGCAACAAAGTAATTGATCCCTCAGAGTTGGACTCCTTGCAAAAACTAATTGTTTCATCTCTTTGCCAATTTGAAATGTATTTTCCCCCTTCTTTTTTCACGATCATGGTTCATCTAACTGTACACTTGGTTAGAGAGATTAGATACCTTGGGCCAGTTTATTTGAGGTATCAATATCCGTTCGAAAGATTGATGAAAGTGTATAAGTCATATACTTCTAATAGATATCGGCCCGAAGGGTGTATTGCTGAGCGTGCAATTATTGATGAAGCACTTTCTTTTTGTTATACTCACTTATCCAATGCAGAATTACTTGGGGTTCCTAAGGGCCGGCATAGTGAGTGGATGATGGGCAAAGGGCTTAGAGGTCATGTTTGTCAAGATATGGCAACAGAGAAGTGGCATACTGCACATACATATGTCCTTCACAAT
This sequence comes from Silene conica, assembly GCA_029255685.2. Lineage (NCBI taxonomy): Eukaryota > Viridiplantae > Streptophyta > Magnoliopsida > Caryophyllales > Caryophyllaceae > Silene > Silene conica. Next base: position 9,230,270 of record CM055314.2, read on the forward strand.
GATGATGAGGTACAACCATACATCGAAGAACACATGGTATTCTTAAGAGATAAGCATCGAAATAAAAGCGAGAAGTGGATTGCAAGTGAGCATAATAAGACTTTTAGAGTTTGGTTTAAGAGTCTAATCATTGAATACTTGCAAGAATTTCCAGAAGCTGTCTCTTCCAGATTAAAAAGACTTTGTTATGGGCCTGATATTTCCGCCTCTTCTTATACTGGTTATGCCGTAAATGGTTGTACGTTTTATACTCTTAAGCAAGATGAAATGAGTACAATGCAAAACAGTGGGGTTTGTGTGGAAGCAGAAGCAATGCACTTTGCTAGTTCGAAAGATAAAAATCCAATTTTGGGTAAAATGCATTACTATGGAGTTATTGAGGAGATTTGGGAGTTGAATTACAGGGAATTCCAAATTCCTATATTTGGTTGCAAGTGGATTGATAGTAACAATGGCATTCGCAAGGATGAATTAGGATTCACGTTGGTCAATCTTGATAAAGTCGGTCATAAGGAAGACCCTTTCATATTAGCCACTCAAGCAAAGCAAGTGTTCTATGTAACGGATCCAGTGGATAAAAATTGGTCGGTTGTTTTAGCAGTACGGGGTAGGCGTGCACTGGATACTTGTGATGAAGATGTTGTATTTGAGGGCTTTGATCATCAGTTATCGCGGTTCGACGACATTGATATTGCTAATCCCTCAAGCTTATATGCACGTGATGATCACACTGAGGGGATATGGATTAACAGTGACTCCAATCCAAAAAAACGTCCTCGTGATGTTGATATAGATTAGTAGACATAGTCAAATTTATATGTACTGTTTATTTCATTTTTTATTATATTTTGCAGCTGGCTTTAGCTGACATTTGGATTTATGAAGTAGTAGATTTCTTAATTTTTCAGTGTTTTTTTAATTAAAATATCGCTCCTCCTGATGCTTCTCTTAACTTTATTTTTTGATAAAATGTGAATGTATATATATATATATCAAAAAAGGAGGATAAGAATTACAAAGCTACTATAATCTGATTAGTACAAATTCTGTTCTGGTTTTCAGTTCTGTAAGGTTTGGTAATGAGGTAGTTGGTGATCTGCACTCCGTACCAGCTCTGCACATAGTCCAGCATTCCAATTACTCCACATTGCAGGGGACCAATCAACCACAGTAAGTTTCATTCTGACCCATTCATACCCCTTCTTGATGCTGTACTTATTCTGATTGTCTGTCCAGATGCTGTCCTGCGTGTGTATACTACTGTATGGTTGCCTTCTTTATGCACTTCTTACTGCTGGTTTCTATTGGTATATGCTATTCTGCTGTCACTGCAAGTCTGTTTGTTGCTGCCGAGTGCTATATATCCTTTCAAGTTTTGGCTGTAGTTTGCGGTTGTTCTTGCTGCGTATTGTAGCTGTTTCTGTGTTGTCGCCTCTGCACTATTTGATAAGGGAAGCTAGGGTTGGGCTGGTGCAGTGCTGCATACCTGAATGAGTATGTGGTCTGGTGCACGGGCTGCATACCTGAATACGTGTGGTATGTGGTCTGGTGCACGGGCTGTAGTCAGAATACGTGTGGTATGTGGTCTGGTGCACGGGCTGCATACCTGAATGAGTATATTAAGTTCTGAAGCACACGGCAGAACAGCAGGTAGTGTTGTGGCAGCATTATTGGGTCTGAGTGTTGAAACTCAGGAAATAAGGCTACTGATTTTTTTTTATTGAGAACACAGAAGAGTGACTGAAGTGGTATAGTTGTATGGAGTACTGGACTACTGGAGTTAAATATGGTTTTTTTATTGGCTGGCAGTTCCTGGACTATTCAGTTGAAGTTTTGTTGTTGGCTGGGCAAGATGTTTTTATTTATCAGTTGAGTTGTGCTCGTCTCCAGAGCCCTACATTGCTCTCCTTTTTTTATTCATCAGTTTTATGGTGATAGGTTTTTAGAGTACTATTACATTGAGAATTACCACTGGTTTGGGGATGAATTGAATGTTCATTTATTCAGAGTAGTGGTACCATAATTGTCGGAGTCAAACTTTTAGACGTGCTTAAAATGATGCCGATTTTATTTAACTACATCCCATCTGTGTGTTTCTATACTTTGTAAATGAATGCTTGCTTGTAAGTTTTCTGGGTATAATTGTTACTCGGTTGAAGTGAAGGAAAAGGCTTTGAAAGGTGTAACAGTTAAATTGTTTTGTGTTTGAGTATAACCAGTTTACCTCACTTGGCTTTTACTCTAATTTACTAATATATTGGTACATGAAAATACGCGCATACCCCGTTACAGAGCCGGACATTTGACAGCGGCATTTCTAGGAAGTGTATATTCATCGGGGTTCTTCCCTGCACCCTGCTTGATATTATAAGTAACCAAATAAAGATCATTGTGAAATTGAATTTCTTCATGGAAATCATGCTTTTTCAGTATCTCATCTCGTCTCTTTAAATCGCACATTACTGAGACCTACCCTTTGTCTAAGGAGGGGCTCCTGTTACATCAGAAAGTGAAAACCTTGTCCTCTAAAGAACCATTAGGTACTGTAATTCTTTTCTCATTAGGTACTGTAATTCTTTTCTTAAGTTTACACCCAGGATTTATGCCAAACCTACCATATAGTGAGTTCATCAGCAGTTTATATATTAATGATAATGATTCATTCCCCTCTTGCTTTGCTTTTGTCCGTCTATCAAACATATCGCTAATATATCCACCGAAAGGGCTTTCCATCTTTTTGAATATGTAACCCTTAATTGGAGAGATCTTATAGCCAATTTGTTTTGCATACTTCAATTCTTCTGAAAAGTAGACACCAGTAAACTTACCTATAGGGAAGATCAGAGTATTTGTTATAGGATGCCTATATGGAAGAAAGGGTCTCTTTAAGTCCTACGTGATGGTTTTAAAAAAGTCACAATCAAGAGAGTCTACAAGGGGTTCGAAAAAGCTTTATTGCCTGTTCCCGTTGGTGACTTGGAGATATTAAATGGTGCTAAGGACTCATTTGTTCAATGGCCACAAAAGCATATTCATACTCCTAATGAGGTAATTTCAATTGTTGGCATAAAGAGGCATGTATAGTTCAAATTCATTTTGAATTGCTGTGAAATATTTCTATTTTTTGCATCTTTCTTACAGAAAAATATGGGAGAAGAACAGACACCGGAACGAACCAATTCTACAAAACCAAAGTGTATGTCTTTAGACCCAACAACATCAACCAGTTTTCTTGGTGTGAAAGTTAGTCTCGAGTTCAGGCAAAAGTGGAGAACCTTGTCATTGAAGAAGTTGGCAAATGAGGCTCGCGTGTTAAAGACAAGTGCAACGATGATTAATGTGGATATAGATGAGCATGTACTACACCATAAACAGAAATGCATGCTTAACTATGAAGATCTTATTCATTGGTGTGATGAAGAAAAGATAAGTGCCTCCCACATTGCTTTGTTCATGAGGTTTGGTTACTCTTCAAATACTTTTTCTACCAATTAAACCCCATTGATTTTATAGTGATTGTGCATTCAGCAATTATCTTTTTTCTTTGTGGTAGGTATTTGACTGAACTAGTAGTGAGTAATCAATGTACAAGTTCATATGGATTCTTGTGCCCCACATCATTGTCCAAGTTTGCTAGTTTTGAAAATGAAGATAACCGGCCAGACTATATTGCTAAGGCTATGACATGTACGAGTTGTGAAAGAGGTCGAAAGCTTATTTTTGCTCCATATTTTGAAGGGTATGTACCTTTGTTTTTTCAAACTAGCTATACTAACTATATTATTTAATGCTACTTATTGATATTGATACATTGTTAACTTTATAAATGGTAGTGATCATTGGATGTTGGCTGCTATCAATCCAAAGGATAATGTAGTATATTGGTGTGATCCACTTGGAATTCGAGAGCCTCGTAAATTATTGAAGGATACAATTAATATGTAAGTTTAGCATGTATATGATTTAAGAAATTTCAATTGTCAAGTATATTTACATTTACTTTATTTCGTAAAATAACTATAGTTAGGCGTTTATAACATATATTTAACACAGGGCAATTACGAAGATAAGTTCTATGGATCCTGAAAAATGTCAACAAAAAGAGTTTGAATGGAAAATAATAAAGGTATCTCTCGCTCTAACTAATAATCTTGTTATCTCCTAAATAATTATATATAGTAGTTTATGTTTTATTGTTATGACTTTCTTGTTTATAAGTTGTAGTCAAATTCACATGATTTCGATTTTAGTGTCCTACGCAGCCCGTTGGAAGCGTCTTATGTGGATATTACGTCTGCCGATATATGTTGGAGATCATTAGAGGACGATATATTAATATTATGCCAAGTGTACGTGTTTTATTGTTTTTTGGCCGCAATATTTACTTATTTTGATATAAATTACACGCCTTGTGTAAATGATTGTAATTGTGTCTTTTGTTTCTATGTATAGTTCATGTTTAAGGCACCAAAGACATACTCAGTTGATCAAATTGACGAGGTGCGGGACATTTGGGCAACATATGTATTGCAGTTTCAGGCGCAAAGATTTGAAGGAAGCGTTTAAAGTATACAAACGGATTGTATCTAGATAGCTTCAAATTTTGTAAGTTGTGTTGAACTTATATTATAGTTCGTATTTTATAGAAACAAACTTATTGCTTTTTTTCGAAAATGTAGGAGATGATATATTTAAGTTAATGAAACAACATATTGTTGTCAAAAATTTGTTCTTTTGTTCTTTTGTTCGTTAATTGGTAGTACGTGCTTGTGGTTTGTATAGTCGTTTGGTACTGTGTTGTTGTCTCATTGCTGCCATATGGGGGTATGTGACTACTGCTGCGTTTATTGGCTATACAGGACGGTTTTAAATGGCTTGCGGTAATTGTGCGAGCATTTAAAATGGCTTGCGATAATTGTTTTAAATTGGCTATACAGGACGGTTTTGTTCATAAGTGTCCTAAAATTCACCTTTTAAAATTATGTCAGCATGTTAAAAACAAGACGGTTCAAAACTACAACCGTCCTCCTTAAAAACATCAAAGAAGACGGTTCTATATGCAACCGTCCTCTTTCATATATATACAAAGAAGACGGTTCAAATTACAACCGTCCTCTTTGATATATACAAAGAGGACGGTTCAAATTACAACCGTCCTCTTTGATATATACAAAGAGGACGGTTCAAATTACAACCGTCCTCTTTGATATATACAAAGAGGACGGTTTGACTTTTTTTCAACCGTCCTCTTAGGCAACGAGGACGGGGGAATTTAGGACGGTTCATTTTAGATTTGAGGACGGTTTTGAACCGTCCTCGTAGGCCATTTTTGTAGTAGTGTAAGTTCAGGTAATTAATCAAAGTTCATATCTTTATATGTTTAATTGATTTTATTTGCTAAGTTTGATGATGGGTTTGCATTCTTTCTGTTAATTATTGAGTTTATTTTCTGGAATTTGATTAATTTGTTGTTTGTATAATTAGGATGTAAAATTTTGATTAATCTGTGTAATTTTGGACACTTACAAAGATTAATTACAATCCGCTCGACTAGATAGGCGAGTGCTTCTAGTTAAGTTAAGATTCGACTTGGAAAAGAAAACCTTATACACTCTGTACTAGCAGCAGCTATATAAACGAGTCTTTCATAAACTGGAAACCTTTCTAATGCCTAATGCATAAGATGAATAATACAATTATCATACAGCTGCTTTGAAATTAAAAATTATTATCTTCAATAGTGTGTGAAAAAAGATGCATACATGGGAAGAAGCACTATAACAAATAATGGGTAAACGTGCCTGTATCGACACAAACATTCATTTTCGTCAAAGCAAACATCCTTTTGATCCCTTCTACCTTTTCTCTTGCACTGTCAGACCATGCATTCATGGTTTTCTGTTTGAATATTTCTGTCTCGGAGTAATTAAGAAGTATTTAATGTGCATTGACAGAGAATTGGTGATTGGCTTGCTGCTAATTTTAAAAGTAATGAAGGCATTGACCTTCTGAAGGACAAGCAAGCCCTTCAGCGTCTTACAGAGACTACAGACTACTGAGAGAGCCAAGATGGAGCTGTTATCTCTAACGTAGGCAAACATAAGGTTTGTTATCTGTCACTATAGTTGCTTTTAAGCTAGTGTTGTACAATATTTGCATCAACCTGGCTTGTTAAATCACGTGTCTCTCTAGTTTGCCTTTCATTATGGCAACTGTTGATGGCCCCAAGCACATTGAGACCACCTTGACGAGAGCAAAATTTCAGGAGCTGTGCTCTAACCTTCTTGACAGGTAATTAATCCTTCTGCTTGATTTCCTGATCTTAGATTTTGGTCTTTATATCTTCTTGACAGGAGCTGTGCTCTAACCTTCTTGGCAGGTAATTAACTACTGCTACTCTAAGCTCAGGTAATTAATCAAAGTTCATATCTTTATATCTTTAATTGATTTTATTTGCTAAGTGTGATGATGGGTTTGCAGTTTTTCTGTTAATTATTAAGTTTATCCTCTTTTAAATCGGTAAAAGCATCTTTGTATTATTGGGACAAAGCGCACCTTTCAGGTCATTCGCACTAGGGCAATGTTGTTGTCCTTGTTGGTGCCAGTTTTTATGTTTTTAGTGGCTTTTTGTGGAGTTTAATTTGTTTTTATGCTGTTCGTATTCTACGGAATATTGGTTGATGTTGTTGAATTCCAGAAGGTGTGAGTGATTGTCATGAAACTGTGGTGACTGATATACATGATTAGTCTTGAATGATTGTGCCATTTGATTTGATTGAAATATAGAGAAGACTGTCAAAGTTTGCATTTTGATCTTGTTGCGTCGTAATGGGCGGGTACTGCTCGAAACTAACAGCTTGTTGCTGGGATTATAAACAAAAATCAGCTGTTGAACTTAAGAAAGGTAGCTAAGTACTCTAATTGTTAGTATTTAGTGATAATATGTGAGATAATTATGGTTGCATGTCTATATGAGCCCTAAACTCAGTGTTTGTGGTTGCTTTTGTCATTATCAGAAGATGAAGAAAAGAGTGAGACCGATTCTATTCAAGCTTTCCGTGAATACAGTATCGAACAACTTAGGATGGCTACTTCTGGGTTTGCAGTTAAGAATATAGTTTCAGAACATGGAGAGAAAGCGCTCAATATTGTTTACAAAGGGAAGTTAGATAACCAAAGGCGGATTGCTGTAAAACGGTTCAACAGGTCGGCTTGGCCTGATGCGCGGCAGTTTTTGGTATGAACTGCAATGCCTCATTCGACATTTATATGGCAATAGCTCTTTTTTGTTAATATTTCGTTACCCGTTGTTTGGATGGGGGAATTTGTTGTCTGATTAGCAAAATGGAGTCGGAGGGATTGGAGGAAAGGACAAATTAAAATTCCTCCAACTTCAGAAATGTTAAGAGTGAAAACTCACTTGCTCCAATCACCTGCCCTTTCTCTTACATCCCTTCCTCCTCTCCTCCCCCTTCCCTTCTCTCCCTTTTTTTGTATCCAAATTCCAAACATGCCCTAACTAGTAGTAATTGCTGGAACAATCCTGGCTGTTCGTTTACTCTTGGTTTTTCTGCCAATGTGGCCTAGCTAGTATCTGTAGAGCAGGCACTATATGTCTATCACACTAACACATATGATGGCTAGGTGGAAATTGATATTAGTATAGATATTGCTTTTAAAATCTTTCGTTTATATTCGCTCATACTTTAGGAGGAAGCAAAAACGGTTGGTCAGTTGCGGAGCCAGAGATTAGCCAACCTTCTTGGTTGTTGCTGTGAAGGGGATGAGAGACTACTTGTTGCGGAATTTATGCCAAATGAGACGCTTGCAAAACATCTTTTTCATTGTGAGTATTTTGAATGCCCGTCTTAATGTCGAATGGCATAACTGTTCTTGCGGATAGGCGAACAGTTTTTTTAATAGACTACGAGCTGCAAGGTTTCGACAGTGGATATTCTCCTGTCATTCCAAGTTATAACTCTTAATTTTTTAGGTTGTAATGTGTTTGACAATGGTATCAAAGTAACTGATTCCAAAATGCCATATGACAGGGGAAACACAGCCTATGAAATGGGCAATGCGGTTAAGGGTGGCGTTATATCTTGCCCAGGCCTTGGAGTACTGCACTAGTAAGGGGCGTGATCTTTACCATGATCTGAATGCCTATAGAGTCTTATTTGACGATGTAAGTTTCTGTTTCGCTTCTCTCCAGTCTCTTCTAATAGTATTTCCTCTAGTTATCTATTTCGTAGTCAATATCTTGAGCATAAGTTTTGGCTACTCTGTCCCTTTCGTGGACTTGCATCACCATATTATTCGTTCTTCTGCCGTATGTAAGTCTGTATTATCTTATTATCTCCGCTACTGTGAGCCTACTCATCTTATTATTTTACCTTAGCTCTCTTTAGCCTCTTGACGGTTTGCTCATCATCTTTTAAAGCGTCTTTCTTTCTGCTTTTCAGGCACCCAGCATATTGTGGCAAGAATATATGGCCTGACAGTGCTTTGTCAGAACTGGAAGTTGGTAAGTTTAGCACCATAGTTTGATAGTTTTGCAATTTCTATGTGCCATCTTCGGGTCTTCTCTTCCAAAGTTGGAATGATAGGAAAATGCATACCCTAATTTTAATCAGGGTATAATTGAATTCAAACATACTTGAGACTGAGTGTCGAAGGATGTACATTACTGTTCGGTAATGATAGCTCGTACTTCTTCTCGGCTAACTGATAACTGGTGTATTCGGTAATCACCATCTGCGCTGAAACCTCACCCCACAAGTTAACCTTTTTTCTACCATCAAGCATGAACCACCAGGCGACGAACACAATCGTTGCTCATCCCACCAGCAGCCACCAAGTGACGAACTCGATCCATGATGCCTAAGACCACTATAGTCACGACACCGTCCCTTGAATACCTAAGACCACCCCTTCGTCTTTCAGGATGACACAATAGGGTAATTATAGTTTTTTTAGTTATATCAAGATAGATAGGTGTTTTATGCCTTTTTAATCTTCTGAACATGTAGAGCTAAGCTAGAACTGATCTGATTCATTCTTGTACTAACCAAACCAGCCCTTAAGAATATCCCTACTCTAGTACATCTGATAAATTAATTTGTGTCCTCTTTAATTATCCATGGTCAAAAACCAGACCATGAATTAGCTAAAACCAGACTATGTTGTCTGATCAAATTATCAACCAGACTTAATCCTCTTTGCTTGCCTCAAATTAACTTGTATTAATACTGATCTGATCTGATTCATTCTGCAAATTGGATCTCATTTCATCATGCAGAAATAAGTATATTGACAACTTTGATTGCGATCTGATCCCAATCTTGTGTAGGCTCCTTGAGATTGGTTTCCGAGAGTTTCTTTCACATGCTTGGAATGGCATGCCTATACCTTGATTCTGATATTGTGGCAATGAATAATATTGAGAAACTATCTTGACGTTTATTTCTACTTTCTGTAGGCATTTCCGACCTAAGTTATTTATTTGAATATTATGAAATTAATTGAGACTGCTCACTTCCTTATAACAGCCTTATAACAGAATAAAGTTGGTAAGTTTCCAAGTTTTGCCGTGACAGTTTTTCTGTCCAGTCATGTTGGTAGGATAGTAGCAAGTAATATTACCTTAGTTATTTTTTCTTGTCTTATTTCCCTTCAGCTAAAATTATACGGAGTATGTATTATTGTATTTGCAATAATATCATTGAGTTTATGGTTGTAGAAGGCTAGAAGCTTCTCTGTAGTTGTTGAGTGAGATTTTAGAGATTGGTTATGGTTGTCACAATGAATTATTGACATTTGCAATAATATGGTTAAGCTTAAGCTTAAGGTTATGGTTAGTCAAAATAATATTTTCCTTTGGGAGATTGCAATAATATTGAAAGTCAAGCTTCATCCTATATATAATATGATAGAGTATGGCAGGCTTAACCGTAGTTGGGCCTTTTTCTTCTTCTTTGTATGTCAAGTTGACAAATTGTGTAGATGTAATGTTTGCTACTTAACTCCTAATTTTGTATAAATGTAATGTCCTCAACAGCCAAAGAGTTATGAGTGTGGCTATTATGTTAAGAAGTGGATGTATGATATTACTATAAGGTACTCAACATTGGAGGACGACTTAGAAAAGGTATATTATTGATCTCTTGTCTCGAATTGTTTGAATTTTTATGTATATTTATAAATATTGTTCGTAATCTTTAATTGCCTAAGCTCCCTTCCTAATAATCTGTGTTCTTTTACGTAGTGTATTTCAGGTTCGCAAATGACAATTGCACAAATAAACGAGGTTCGAGAGCTTTGGTCGCTTTATTGTGCAAAAAACGTTTAGTTTATGTATGGTTTAATTTCTAGAAATTATTATATAGTGTGTTAGACTACTTTTATGCATGGATGCTTAGTCAAATATTGTAGTAGTATACGTTTTAAACTACTTTGAATGGACGAAATTGTAATACGCTATGATATTTTTTTGGTATAATATATAGTTGGGTTTGAATTCTTGGAAGGCATGAGATGCACGGTTATTATTTGTATATTGATTCAGTTTGCAGGTCTTTTTATAGTGTATGAATGTAAACATCACAAATAGGTTTGCAACTAAAAACGATGTAATCACACATTATTAACATCGGTTTGAAACTAAAAACGATGTAATTCAGACACTATCAACATCGCTTTTCACTTATAATCGATGCTAATGGTATACTATTAACATCCCTTTTCACTTATAACCGATGATAATGGTATACTATTAACATCGCTTTTCACTTATAACCGAAGCTAATGGTATACTATTAATATCACTTTTCACTTATAACGATGCTAATGGTATACAATTAACATCGCTTTTCACTTATAACCGGAGCTAATGGTATACTATTAACATCACTTTTCACTTATAACGATGCTAATGGTATACAATTAACATCGCTTTTCACTTATAACCGAAGCTAATGGTATACTATTAACATCACTTTTCACTTATAACGATGCTAATGGTATACAATTAACATCGCTTTTCACTTATAACCGATGATAATGGTATACTATTAACATCGCTTTCCACTTATAACCGATGCTAATGGTATACAATTAACACCGCTTTTCACTTATAACCGATGATAATGGTATACTATTAACATCGCTTTTCACTTATAACCGATGCTAATGGTATACTATTAACATCGCTTTTAGAAACGATGTAAAGGGAAAAGTACTCTAAATGTCGCCCCCAGATACATCGCCAAAAAGCGATGTAAATGAGCCAAAATAAGCGATGTCAATGAGCCTTTTTCTACTAGTGTTCATTTAGGGTTTTTCTTAAGACTCCCATGTAGGAATCTTCTCTAAGATCCTGTATTTATATCATTGGTTTGCGGGCGAAATATTTTCTCCCACTCTATCCTTTTAACGATAACTTTTATTTGTATAAGGATAGTAATTTTCGATTTAACCAATGCATATGAATGTTTGAAGTTTTATAGGTGTGATGTATACATTCTCATTTTCACTTAAAATGATCATCGTATAATGAATTAATGATGTCTTAATTTGATTGAAAGTATCTCATGTGGTGTCGTTCTCCGTTTTAATCAACACTTTGATTAGATTATATTGATCATATCAACGTTTCTTATTTTGTGATAAAATCACTATTATTCATGTTTTAACAAGGTATGCAATTTATTTTAGAAATCAAGGAATTGATTAAGAACAAAAGTAGTGACTTGGGTTGAAAACCAAGTCACTAATATCCAAAATTACAACCATTATTTAGGATTTGAATCCTTGTCATACAAGAAAATACATTGTTCTTTAAAATTAAAGTGCATAAATGAAAGAAGACGATAATGAAGCTTAGAGCCAAGCTCTTGATGTCTTCAATCACTAGATGCTACCATAGCAATCCATGTAAGGAACTTAACGCTTCCTTTCTTTGCTCTTATCATCATAAGGTGCCCTTTTAAAACAATTTAAAATAAGTGATAGTCAACAACTTGTATCGCCATACAAAAGTTGACAAAATAACATGAATTTTAAACGAGAATTATTACCTACGGTAAGAGCCTTTCCATTTTTTGAGAGCGGTCAAGTATTTGAGGCAATTACGCTTCCAATGTCCTAACCTCGTGCAATAATGGTGATACCCGTCGTTGTGGGTGTCAAAGATAATATTTATAAACCAAACTAAAACTATAGATAGTGATAGTAAGGGTCGAACCACAGAGAGACAAGGTTAATTTCGTTTGCTAATTTTTAATCTATAAAATAGTAATAAGAAGAGGGGTGTTTTGACTGTTGCTAAGTCTAAACAAATATAAAATAAAACAAGTAAATAAAGAGGGGGATAAAAATATAATAAAAGAGATGCTAGGATGTTTGGGTAATAAACAGCTAAGATAATATAAATCCTAAGTCAACATGTATTGCAGTCGCATAAGAGTGATTCCTAAATTCTAGGTCACAAACCTTTCAGTCTTAAGTAACCTATCCGTCTTAAGATGTAAACCAATGCCCTTCCCAAATCTCTCAATCTTGGGTAGGTCAATACTAACATCCTACAAGTCTCCTTTTGGTCTCATTGTAGGTTATTATAGTCTGCAAATTAAAGCGAAACGGAATTCGAACACGAGTCGGTCGGCCGACCTATAATGGTGGTCGGTCGACCTCCTGCCTGCGACATGTCAATTCGGGAATTATACTACCTAAGCATATTTACTCCCTACATCCTAACGTATGAAATTTAGCTACTCATAGTTACTGGAACAATAATAAAAATAGGAATAAACATGAAAGTTATAAAGAACATAAATCTAAACATGCAATAATAAGGAAATTAAAATATGATGAAGAGGAGATTAGGAACTTTGTTTCCCATGGTCAAAACAAGGCAATGAAAGGTAAAATAATCAAATAACACAATCCCAAGGAACAAAGAATAAACCTTTAGGTCAATATTCTACCCAATCCTTACGGTCTTAGGGTTCTTAGAAAAGCACTAAACTTTCGTTCAAGGGCAATCCCAAAGTTGTTGTTAAACTAATCCTAATAATCTTTCAATCCTAAGGATTAGTTCACCAACAACAATGGGGGATTGGTGATTCAATCATCAAACTTATCAAAATCAAGTCTCTACCATGGTTCCCCTAATTCCTAATCACAAGAATTAGCTATGCATAATCTTAATCATAAAATTAATAATAACAAGAATTAAGAACATCAAAGGAATTAACATAATTAAAGATGATAATAAAGAGGAAACATGAATTGAGAAACAACAACAAGATGAACAACAAGATTAATTGAAAAGGAAAGATTGAATTGTAGCAAACTTACAAGTTAATTGGAAATCTAAGAACAAAGATGAAAACTTGGTAAAACTTCTCTCTAACTATGACTTCATTATAATTCTATGATAGAAAACTAGATTAAGAACTTGATGGATCTCTCAATTGTGGACTGAATTAGCTTATATAGGCAGAATTGAAGAGTTTCCTAATGACCTAAACACTTGTATGGGTTTTTCGGAAACTTCTGGGTCGGCGCTGTGGTCGGTCGACCAATATTTTCGGTCGGTCGACCGCTTTACGGATTTTATGCAATTTCTGGGCTTTTCCAATAGGTATCTGGTCGGTCGACCTACTTTGTTGGTCGGTCGACCTGATTGTCGGGACTGCAGCGCGCATCGATCTTAAAACAGCTGCCATTTCTTCGTTACTTATCGTAATCAAGCGATTCTCGCGGCGTTGGAAAGCTAAGAGGATAAGCTTTCACCTCCAACTGGAATCACTCCATTATCAGCTCTAGAACTCGAGATATAGCCATTTGAAATAGGCTGCTATGTCGTGGATCGATTCTTCGCTTGTTAAAAGCTATCTTTAGGCCTTGAAATATGCGCTAGGCTTCGTTCCTTCTTGTCCTTAGTCATGAAAAAGTCCCGAGGGCATAAATTTGGTATAAAATCGTCCCTTTTCCGCATAAATCTGCAAAAGAGCATAAAAATACGAAAGTAGACAATTGTTGGGAAATAAATGCTAAAACATCGTCAATGAGCTCTAAAATGCGTGTAAAAATAGATGTAAAACATCATAAAATAGGCACGCATCAAATTCCCCAAACCAAACCTTGCTTGCCCTCAAGCAAGAAATAGACTCGATCTTAACTAATGGAACGATTTCAATCTCAGAGCGAAATTTACATGTAAGCCTATACCAATGCCAAGTACAAAATGAGAAAGTATTTAAATCAAGCAAACGAGTTATGGTGTTGTCAGACTTGCAAAAATAAAGACTATAGAGACTTTATACCATGGACTCTCGCGGTACGCTCGAGACACTAATTTTTTCTATTTTTTTTTTTGAATTTTTCTTTTGTATAGGTAAAGGAAATAAAGAAAAGAACAATGCAATACGGAAATGCAATAAACGTGTGACAGAGTGCAATGCTTGTGACGCGAAACCATTCCCCAAACCAACCCGCACAATGTCCCCATTGTGCATCAGCCTAAGTAAAGGTTTCAGAAAAAATAAATGAAAGATGCAAAGAGAATAAAAGCTATGGAAAAACTGGAAAGAACTCACTGGATTATGAAGCGCATGAGAAAAACCTCCCCAAACCAGCGTAAGCTGGGAGGTTTTGGTGGCTAGCAGTGCCACTCAAGTACCCAAGAACGGTTGCACGGTTCCCGAGGAAGAAATCGAAAGACTGCGACAGATCGGTAGGTCGACCGACCAAGAGAACAGGTCGACCGACCTTCCTGTAAAGTACAGAAAATTTCAGCAATGCGGCGACTAGGTCGACCGACTGGTGTAACTGGTCGGTCGACCGTCTTTGTCCCAGCGGTCTTCGTTTTTCTTCGTAGAACCTGAAAAAGTAAGAAAAATATGCGCCCAACAAATGCGCGAGATCCCAGAAACAAGTCCAAAAAGTCTTAACTATGCAAACACAAAAAAAATTTGTCCTAAAAACTTATATAAAGCAAGCTAGAAAGTCTTAGCAAAAAAAAAAAAAAAAAAAAAAAAAAAAATGTCTTAAGAAAAACAGAAACGAGCAAAAAGAAGAAGTCATCCGCGAAGGATTCGGCGTTTCTTTGACCAAGGGCTCTGACTATAGGCTACTCCTTCAGCTATGGTGATTTGGGTAGATGAGTTTCTCTCCACCATGTAGATGGGTGGGTCATCATCCACAGCTTTAGCCATCCATCTCCCGGAGTTGTCGACTCCCAAGTCGTGGGTCGACACCTTCCTGGGTTTCTTCTTCTTAGGGCTCTTTTCTTTAGCCAAATGATCACTTGCTTGAGTGACCTCGTTCTCTACATCAATTGATCGAGTAAGTGGTACTACTCGATCGAGAACATCTCTCTTCCTACTGCTTATAGACTTTATCACTAGTGTCGCAATTTCTGAAGCATCCAAATCAGCCTTTTGAGCAAGAGATTCACCTGCACATGCCTCAAAACACATCAAAGCCTCCGAAGGATCCTTTGAAAAGGATCCTTGCATAGAACATTCACTAATATTAAAAACATCAGGAATGTCAATAAATGAATCCTGCAAAAAACAAGGTTCATCAACAGAGGGTTCAATTATGTTAGGAACATGGTCATCACTAATACCTACAAAAATAGGTTGGTCAGTCAAGGGATGAAAGCCTAACTCATTGGTTGTTTCTAGATCCAAGTTAGTATCATCAACGGGGAGGGAGAGGGAATCAAGTAACATATCATCCTCATCCTTAAGAATGAGCGACTCTTTAGTAATGGGTGTGATGGGATCACACTTGACAGAAATATCTGGTTTACTAATATCAACGCCCTCATACCTCTCCAAGATTTTTTTGGACTGATGCTCCAACATTAATTTCTCCAAATGATACGGACACGGGACCACAATGCTTGTCGCGGAATCGGCAAGCCTTGGCTCTTTTAACTTCAGAATCTCCGTTGAGTCATTGACGAGAGGAGAGTCAGGTATGTTAGGAGGTGAATCCACAATCCGCTCAGGAACCCTGGTCGGTCGACCTGGTACAGTGGTCGGTCGACCGACTTCTGTATTATCGGAATTTTTCTGGTCTGTAGAAACTGATCTCACGTCAGGCGTCGGGGTCGGTCGACCTAATGTTGTGGTCGGTCGACCTCCTGTCCTGTGCACGGGATCGATTTCTTCATCCTGAACTTTGGCATCATCATCCTTTGGGGTTGGTCCCTCATAAGCACGACCACTCCTGAGATCTATAGCATTTAATGTCTCTTTGGAACTCTTACAACCAACTGGAGAGCTAGCAATCTGATTAGCTATGATTACTAATTGCCTTTCAATACTCTTGTCAATTGCATCTTGTTTTTTATTTATTTCCGCCATTTGAGTCATGAAGCTTTGAAAAGTCGCTTCTAATTCGGACATAGTAGGCATGATTGCAATAGCACTGAGAGTACTCAAGTCTTCCTCTCAAAAACCTGTCTTCCAAAACAAAACTAGAAGAAGAGGTAAGCAACGGTCTTAAGGAACCTAAGTTCCTTAAGACAAGAAAAATAAACTAAAAATTAACAAACAAAATTATACCGTCTCCCCGGCAACGGCGCCAAAATTTGATACCCGTCGTTGTGGGTGTCAAAGATAATATTTATAAACCAAACTAAAACTATAGATAGTGATAGTAAGGGTCGAACCACAGAGAGACAAGGTTAATTTCGTTTGCTAATTTTTAATCTATAAAATAGTAATAAGAAGAGGGGTGTTTTGATTGTTGCTAAGTCTAAACAAATATAAAATAAAACAAGTAAATAAAGAGGGGGATAAAGTTATAATAAAAGAGATGCTAGGATGTTTGGGTAATAAACAGCTAAGATAATATAAATCCTAAGTCAACATGTATTGCAGTCGCATAAGAGTGATTCCTAAATTCTAGGTCACAAACCTTTCAGTCTTAAGTAACCTATCCGTCTTAAGATGTAAACCAATGCTCTTCCCAAATCTCTCAATCTTGGGTAGGTCAATACTAACATCCTACAAGTCTCCTTTTGGTCTCATTGTAGGTTATTATAGTCTGCAAATTAAAGCGAAACGGAATTCGAACACGAGTCGGTCGGCCGACCTATAATGGTGGTCGGTCGACCTCCTGCCTGCGACATGTCAATTCGGGAATTATACTACCTAAGCATATTTACTCCCTACATCCTAACGTATGAAATTTAGCTACTCATAGTTACTGGAATAATAATAAAAATAGGAATAAACATGAAAGTTATAAAGAACATAAATCTAAACATGCAATAATAAGGAAATTAAAATATGATGAAGAGGAGATTAGGAACTTTGGTTCCCCATGGTCAAAACAAGGCAATGAAAGGTAAAATAATCAAATAACACAATCCCAAGGAACAAAGAATAAACCTTTAGGTCAATATTCTACCCAATCCTTACGGTCTTAGGGTTCCTAGAAAAGCACTAAACTTTCGTTCAAGGGCAATCCCAAAGTTGTTGTTAAACTAATCCTAATAATCTTTCAATCCTAAGGATTAGTTCACCAACAACAATGGGGGATTAGGTGATTCAATCATCAAACTTATCAAAATCAAGTCTCTACCATGGTTCCCCTAATTCCTAATCACAAGAATTAGCTATGCATAATCTTAATCATAAAATTAATAATAACAAGAATTAAGAACATCAAAGGAATTAACATAATTAAAGATGATAATAAAGAGGAAACATGAATTGAGAAACAACAACAAGATGAACAACAAGATTAATTGAAAAGGAAAGATTGAATTGTAGCTAACTTACAAGTTAATTGGAAATCTAAGAACAAAGATGAAAACTTGGTAAAACTTCTCTCTAACTATGACTTCATTATAATTCTATGATAGAAAACTAGATTAAGAACTTGATGGATCTCTCAATTGTGGACTGAATTAGCTTATATAGGCAGAATTAAAGAGTTTCCTAATGACCTAAACACTTGTATGGGTTTTTCGGAAACTTCTGGGTCGGCGCTGTGGTCGGTCGACCAATATTTTCGGTCGGTCGACCGCTTTACGGATTTTATGCAATTTCTGGGCTTTTCCAATAGGTATCTGGTCGGTCGACCTACTTTGTTGGTCGGTCGACCTGATTGTCGGGACTGCAGCGCGCATCGATCTTAAAACAGCTGCCATTTATTCGTTACTTATCGTAATCAAGCGATTCTTGCGGCGTTGGAAAGCTAAGAGGATAAGCTTTCACCTCCAACTGGAATCACTCCATTATCAGCTCTAGAACTCGAGATATAGCCATTTGAAATAGGCTGCTATGTCGTGGATCGATTCTTCGCTTGTTAAAAGCTATCTTTAGGCCTTGAAATATGCGCTAGGCTTCGTTCCTTCTTGTCCTTAGTCATGAAAAAGTCCCGAGGGCATAAATTTGGTATAAAATCGTCTCTTTTCCGCATAAATCTGCAAAAGAGCATAAAAATACGAAAGTAGACAATTGTTGGGAAATAAATGCTAAAACATCGTAAATGAGCTCTAAAATGTGTGTAAAAATAGATGTAAAACATCATAAAATAGGCACGCATCAAATGGCACTTGTCTTCAGATTTTGAAGATGAAGTGGAAGCGTCTTTCGAAAAGGTCTTTTCTTTGGTCGGTTTGGGCTTGAACGTTTTCTTGCCCTTGCCTTTGAAGGCATTCCTCTTGAAGTTCGTTTTCCCTTTCTTCTCGATGTTCAAAACATCCTTAGTGGAACTTTCATGAAGTCCCATATCCCTCTCGGCTTGGACAAGCATCTTATGCAATTCATCCAATGTGGTCTCTTGATTTGGCATATTAAAATTCACCCGGAATTGTGCATACGATTTCAGCTTGTTGAGAGAGTGAAGGACTCAGTTAATGATGAGTGAGTCGGGAACATCAACTCCTTACACTTTTAGAGTCTCCGCGAGCTCAACTAGTTTGAGCACATGAGGGCTTATCTTTTGCCCTTCCTTCAAGCTAATGTCGAAGAAGGCGAAAGCCGCCTTATATTGTATCACCCTTGCAGTTTGCGAAAACATTGTCGCAAGCTTGGTGTATATCTCATATGATGTGGTTAACTTAATCATACTCCTTTGGAGATCCGGCTCCATGGAGAAGATAAGCACATTTTTAAGAGCGGAGGACTCTTTCATGTAGGCTTCATAGGCCTCATGATACCCGTCGTTGTGGGTGTCAAAGATAAAATTTATAAACCAAACTAAAACTATAGATAGTGATAGTAAGGGTCGAACCACAGAGAGACAAGGTTAATTCTGTTTGCTAGTTTTTAATCTATAAAATAATAATAAAAAGAGGGTTTGATTGATTGTTGCTAGGTCTAAAACAAGAATAAAATAAAACAAGTAAATAAAGAGGAAAATAAAAATATAATAAAAGAGATGCTAGGATGTTTGGGTAATAAACAGCTAAGATAATATAAATCCTAAGTCAACATGTATAGCAGTCGCGTAAGGGGTGTAACATATCCTTTTAGGTCTATGCTATTAGTTCCTAGGTCTCACAATTATTGGGTGTCAACAATAAGGGTGATTCCTAAATTCTAGGTCACAAACCTTTCAGTCTTAAGTAACCTATCCGTCTTAAGATGTAAACCAATGCCCTTCCCAAATCTCTCAATCTTGGGTAGGTCAATACTAACATCCTACAAGTCTCCTTTTGGTCTCATTGTAGGTTATTATAGTCTACAGATAAAAGCGAAACAGAATTCATACGCGTGTCGGTCGACCGACCAACTAACCCGGTCGGCCGACCTCCACCCTGCAACACGTCGATTCGGAATTTATACTACCTTCGCATATTTACTCCCTACATCCTAACATATGAAATTTAGCTATTCATAGTTACTGGAACAATAATAAAAATAGGAGTAAACATGAAAATTATAAAGAACATAAATCTAAACATGCAATAATAATAAAGGAAATTAAAATAAGATGAAAAGGAGATTAGGAACTTCGGTTCCCCATGGTTAAAACAAGTTAATGAAGGGTAAAATAATCAAATAACACAATCCCAAGGAACAAAGAATAAACCTTTAGGTCAATATTCTACCCAATCCTTACGGTCTTAGGGTTCCTAGAAAAGCACTAAACTTTCGTTCAAGGGCAATCCCAAAGTTGTTGTTAAACTAATCCTAATAATCTTTCAATCCTAAGGATTAGTTCACCAACAACAATGGGGGATTGGTGATTCAATCATCAAACTTATCAAAATCAAGCCTCTACCATGGTTCCCCTAATTCCTAATCACAAGAAATAGCTATGCATAATCTCAATTGTAAAACTAACAATAACAAGAATCAAGAACATTAAAGGAATTAACATAATTAAAGATGATAATAAAGAGGAACCATGAATTGAGGAACAACAATAAGATGAACAACAAGATTAATTGAAAAGGAAAGATTGAATTGTAGCAACTTACAACTTAATTGGAAAATCTAAGAACAAAAGATGAAAACTTGGTAAAACTTCTCTAAAGCTATGGAGTTTTTCTCTAATTCCATGATAGAAAACTAGATTCAGAACTTGATGGATATCTTCCTTCCCAACCCTAATTACGAAATTTGGCTTAAATAGGCAGAAATAAAGAGTTTCCTAATGACCTAAATACTTTAATGGGCTTCGCGGAAACTTCTGGGTCGGTGCTGTGGTCGGTCGACCAATATTTTCGGTCGGTCGACCGCTTTACGGATTTTATGCAAATTCTGGGCTTCAGGCAAATTCTGGGCTTTTCCAAAAGGCACCTGGTCGATCGACCTACTTTGTTGGTCGGTCGACCAACTGTCGGGACTGCAGCGCGCATCGTTCTTAAAACAGCTGCCATTTCTTCGTTACTTATCGTAATCAAGCGATTCTCGCGGCGTTGGAAAGCTAAGAGGATAAGCTTTCACCTCCAACTGGAATCACTCCATTATCAGCTCTATAACTCGAGATATAGCCATTTGAAACAGGCTGCAATGTCGTGGATCGATTCTTTGCTTGTTAAAGCTATCTTTAGGCCTTGAAATATGCGCTAGGCTTCGTTCCTTCTTGTCCTTAGTCATAAAAAGTCCCGAGGGCATAAATTTGGTATAAAATCGTCCCTTTTCAGCATAAATCTGCAAAAGAGCATAAAAATACGAAAGTAGACAATTGTTGGGAAATAAAGGCTAAAACATAGTAAATGAGCGACAAAATGCGTGTAAAAATAGATGTAAAACATCATAAAATAGGCACGCATCACCTCACGAGTTTGGACCGCGGAATGAGCGGTCGGAGTGGGAGGAGCGGCTTCGGATAGGTAACGAGTCTTATCGTCACCTTGAGCGGCCAAAAGTAATTGCGCATCCCAATCCTTAAAATTGGAACCATGCTTATCGAGTTTGCAACGATCCATAAAGGATCGAAGCCATGAAACGTTAGTGAGAGGTGGAGCGTTGGTTGCCATTGATGATGTTGAAAATTAAACTACAATAAAAATGAAGGAATTAAAGCAATATCATTTTTTAAAACTCGTAAATAATTTTAAACAAGTTTAGTTATTTACTTAATGATCTCTTACCCAATTAAGTAAACAATCCCGAGACCCAAACCCATACTAATTCGGGCACGGTATAGCCGATTCAACCCGTGTTGGTATAATTTGGTGGATTAACCTTTTAATCGGTTCTACCTTAGAACTCTCGGTCGACAATTTTCTAAAAATCGTCTTTAGCCCGAACTTATTACAACTACGGTTACGAATACTTTCGTTGAGATTGACCAAATTTCAAGGTGTAATCTTATTACCCCACTTACCCAACGTGACAATTTTAGCACCCCGGTATAGCCGAGCCTACATTCTTGTGAAGAAGGGATTCATGGGTCCATACTTTTTGGTAAGGCTAAGTCTCAATATTTATATGTAAGAGATCTAGTCAATTTATTATCTATCTCCGTTTAAGTGAACTAAGTTGGTGAGTTATCGATAAATTATTGACTAGGTCGATTAAATCGAATAAAATGCATGACATGATATATGACGATTTGGCTATGCATGCAAACATATAAAGCAAAATAAAAGCATAAAGTAAACCCTAGTATGGCCTTTCCTAGAAAAGAAACAATCAAAGTACAAATTCGGAAACCAACTCCTTTGGTCCCTTGAACTTCACGAGGCACACTTCCCAAGGTAAACACTGTCTTGGTCGGAACTCCTTTCCGAATGGCACCGTCTTCAAGGATCTCCGGAATTTACAAAAATTACAACTTTTCTAGTCTACTTTATACATTATAAAATAGAAAACAATAAATAAAGTGATACGAGATCACATTAATTACATCCGAATCGGTCACCCCTTACATTACGGGAAATACCGATTTAAAACTAAGGCCATACTAAGTATATTGCATAATCCAAAATTACGTAAATAAAATCATGACAATCATAATTAAAATATGCAATGCTTATGAATATATGAACTATCATGCAAACCCTAAGCCAAATCGTCCTATTTAAATATCATTTATACAAATAGTTATTGTATACCTCGGTTTTATGGAAATGCGTGTTTTAACGATTAACAACACTATGCATTATGTGAATCGGAATTCACTCTTAAGTTAATCATCCCAACTCATTTAGGTTTCAAAATTTAGTCTTACTCAAACTTTGAACATGACTTAACTTAATATTATAATATTGTTCGGTATTACTCGGTTTTACGGGAAAAATAATATTAAAATCAAAAAGAGTCATAAAAATTTCGAAAATTTCAAAATTAAAATTTTGAAAAATCTATAATGTTCTTAAAATTTCAGATCTTTAAAAATATTAGTATTTATATGGTTTTAATATTTATTTCGAAAATAATACGTAAAACGAGCATATTGAGTCGGAAAATTAAATAATTAGTTCCATAAATGCAAATAAAATAATAATAATAATATTTTTACACTTTCCGAAATACTTTAAGAACATGAAATGGACAGAAAAATAAATGCCACACTGCCCAATGAGTCGAAATTTTAAATACAAGACTCTTTTTATCCAATTTTAAATGCAACTTTTTAACAAATTAAAATTAAATAAAAACAGAAACTTTTGGCTCCCAAGAAAAATATGGTGATGAACATATCATATATGACTATTATGGTTTAAATTTTTCGGCCATTTTAACAATTATTGCAAATTTTAACGATTTACGTCATATATCGTTCAATTTTAACCATTAAAATTATTTCTCAAGCATAAAATTAAATAAAAATCTCGAAATTTTTATACATGCTAGAAATAATATATATGGCATCGTGTTAAATTTTTATTGCCAAATTCCAACTTAAACTATTAAAGTCGAAATAATGTCACTAATTACCCGATTTCTACATTAAAAATCAATAATAATGCAATATATGAGATAAATTTCTGGAAAATTTATCATACATATTAAAAATTGCATGTGACATACTCATAAATTTTTATAGTCAAATTCGTAATATAACTATACAAACCCATTTTTATTCATTTTATGGCATTTTAACATTTAAAATTCATAAACCATGTATTTTAACTCCATAATTTACGAAAATTCATATTCATATCATAGGAAATACATGTGAAAACATACTGAAAAATCTCGGCCAGAAGCTTATTTTAACTATTTTTCCCAAAAATAAACATTTTTAACCATTAAAAAACAATAAAACCGAAAATAAAAATACCAATGAACAATATATATGCAAAATATATTCCAAATATCCTAAAAACATTTTAGAATCAGTAGGTATTCATGCATGAATTATTTCGGCCATATCATATACGAAATGAAATATCAATTTTATTTTGTTATCCTAATAACTTCGTAAAAAATTAAACGAATAGCATGCAAACAACCTAGTTGCTTTGATACCAATTGTTAGGTTTAGTAATCTCATAAATAAACTAAAGATTTTAGTCATACTAAACAAATTTTAATTAACATTTTAATTAATATATATATATATAGATCTTATGCATGCTTATGGAAATGCGGAAATAATGAGGTTTAAACCCTTACACACGGTCCAAACGAAATGCTAGGATGATCCTCCAAGTATTCTGTAACATCCCGTATCTTTATAAAATATATTTTAAGGGTTTTTAATTATTTTAAGTAGTAAAATAATATTTTAATAATTTAATGAGAAAGTATTTTAATAAATCATAAGATCCGTCTTAAAAACCTTAAGTCCTTAAGACGAATACAATTTGGCAACTTGAATCCGTATCATAAAACCCGTTCATGCTTCCAAACCCGTTTTCCTTTGAAACTGAAAGGACACTTATAAACCCTCCTAAAACCCTTGAATGTCGACATATCATTTCTCAAGAAATAAGAACACTGTTCTTCATTCTTTCTCATTTTTCTCCTTAAAACTCAATCTTATAATCCATTTTTCTTCATCATCCGGACTCCAAATCAAGGTAATAAATACATTTTCGGAATCCTCATGAAATTTGCAAGTCATCCGTCACTTCCGATTTTCGTTTCCTTCGATTCGAAAACTGGCCTGATTTTGTAGAATCCATCCTTTAAGCTCTAAAATCCGTTTTCTTGATTGTAGGTGAAGGATTAGACGACCCTAGTGTGGATAGCTACGTGGTGGAAGAGGAGCTTTGATCGGAATTGCTTTTAAGGTGACGATAATGAGAAACTCGACCTTTATTGTGATATTAGCACTTTTCATGTTTAGGATGGTTTAAGTTTCTGATTGCTCATGTTATTGTTGTTGTTTGGACTTAGAAACATGATAGGAATGTTCACATATGATGATTATATGCTTAGATGATGTTTCACATGCTTAGTTGTTGATTTTCAGAAATTCATGCTTAAGACGAATACAAATAATAATCTTATTGAGGCTTAACTGTGGGATTAATTGCTGGTAGATGATGTATTTGATGCTTATACATGTTGGGTAAACATTTGTTGTTGTGATTTTGGAAGTCTTGAATCGATTTGAGGAGTTTTGAGTATTATGGGGGATTTGCGATTTTGCGTACAGGAGACTCAGAGCCGGTAGGCTGACCGGCAGCCGGTCGGCCGGCTCAGAGTCGGGGTTGTTTATTTTGAATGCTCTGAAATGTAGGAAAGGTTTCTGAGCCGGTAGGTCGGCCGCCGGTCGACCGGCTCAGGATCCTTCTTGTGCGTTTTTCGAATTTTGCAAAGGTTTGGGAAATGACTCCCAGCCGGCAGACAGGCAGCCGGCCTACCGGCTGAGGGTCACTCCTTGTATTTAGTTTTTGAACTTTGGCTTATGGGAAGGGACTCCCAGCCGGCTGGCCGGCGGACGGTCCACCGGCTGAGAGCCTCTTCTCATTGATTTTCAGACGATACTTTGGCATGGGAAGGGACTCCCAGCCGGTGGACCGGCAGACGGTCCGGGACCGGCTGGGAGACCCTGTTCTCATTGTTTTGCTTATAACTTTCAAACGATTATTCGGTTTTGTTTGAGATTCGTTCCGTGTACCTTTCATGCGTGTTTGAGGTCCCCGGAGGATGGGCGACACTATATTGGGTTCGGGAATGGAGAGAGGATAGAGACCCCCCGGTCGGGTAACCGAAAGGGAAACCGGCTCTCCCTCAACTTAGTTCCCGGGATCAATTAAGTGTTGATTAGAAGTGTAAGAAAGTAGAACTATAGATTAGTTCCTAGACTTGGATGATATTGTATTGATGCGTATTAATTAATGCCTTAAGCTGGCCTCTGAACTTAATACGTGAGTTGATTGTCATATATGGGGATATGCCTTAAGTTGGCCTCTGAGCCCTATATGTGTATGATTGTCGTGTCTGGGATATGCCTTAAGCTGGCCTCTGGGCCCAGACATGTTTGATTGTGATCGCGTTGGAACATGCCTTAAGTTGGCCGCTGAGTCTGACGAGTAGAGCAGCTGCACAACGGGGTAGCTAAGGAACTGACACCTTGCCCGGAGTGTAGATGTTTGATGCTAGGACATGCCTTAAGTTAGCCTCTGAGTCTAGTGTCTTGTGATGTAGTGAAGGGACATGCCTTGAGCTGACCTCTGAGTCCTTTACTTTTGGGTGCTAGTCTATGCCTTAAGTTGGCCTCTGAGTCTAGTGTCTTGCTGATTGGCAGGTCTATGCCTTAAGTTGGCCTCTGAGTCCTTGCTTGCTGAATGTTTGGTATTTAGGTTATGTCTTAAGTTGACCGCTGAACCTTTATACTTGCTGAATGATTGGTATTTAGGTTATGTTTTAAGTTGACCGCTGAACCTCATACTTGCTGAGTTTATCTGCTTGCCTAGAGTTGGTACAGTGTCAGATATAGATGTTGATAATTATGAGTATGATACCTTGACTTTTATATTGTTCATCCAAGGCATTGGATGACTCTTTAGTCAGTTTCGTAAATGGTTTGGACTGAAAGACCCCCGACCGGGCAACCGGTAGGGAAACCGGTTCTCCTTCCAAATAGTTTCCGAAGTTGGTAGAGAGCCGTGCATTAGTGATTGCATGATAGTATGAGATCAGTTATTGAGATATTGTAATATATACTTCACATGTTTATATATGTTGGAGTGTTCTGTTTGTGTTCTGTGTTACGTGTCGTTACAAAAGGTGGCTAGGAGAACTCTAGTCACTCCCCACTGATTGTGGCGTACATGTTTTCATGTATGTAGGTACATGCAGGTTGGCCAGGGTCTGATGAGAGCTAGCGAGTGATGATCCACTTGTCATCATATGACTTAGACCTTTCGAGTAGCTAGACTCTAGTTTGATACTGTTTATCTTTTGGTGCCTGTAGGGATGTTCCATCCCAGGCTTTGTATATATTTGGTTTCCATACTTAGAACTGTTATACTTATCTATTTTGTTCATATCAGTTTTCAGTTTCAGTTTTAATTCACCTCGCATGTTGTGTATGTTTAAAAAGTTTTAATTCCGCTGCATTTTTAGTGCTTTGTGTGATTTATATTTCCGCTTTCGCGAGGGGTTTTACAGTTGGTATCAGAGCATTATTGCTCCCGACGCACTCATGTGACCCCCAACCTTAACTTGACCAAATAAACAAATAATGAATGAGAGATGGGGTAGATCTAAGGATTTATATTGTAGTCTATTTGTGAATGCTAATTGCTAAGTTAACACTTGTTTTTATTTTGAAGGATGGTAAGAACCACGGCTGCTGAGAACACTATAATGCAAGCACTTCATCAGTTGCTTGAGAACCAGAGACAGCAGGCAGAGATTGTTCCACCTCCTCCACCGCCAGGCAATGAGGCCAATAGGCCTGGTAGCTTCTCTTGGATAGCATCACAGATGTCCAGGAGCCACGTGAAGACTTATGGAGGCGAGGTTGATCCGGTAGCTCTTACTGAGTGGTTCCGTGAGATGGAAAAGAGCTTCACCATGTACTCGGTTGGCAGAGAGGATAGAGTGCGGCTAGCCACTCACTTTTTGACCCTAGAGGCCGATAGATGGTGGGCATTGACCGGACCGACTTTCATTCTTAATCCATTATTTGATTGGGAGGCTTTTAAGGATAAGCTCGAGACGAGGTTTTATCCTAAGGAGCTTAGATCACAGAGACTTAAGGAGTTCATGGACTTGAAGCAGTTCAGGAGTACACCGACAAATTCAACTAGCTTGCACATTTCGCTTCGAAGTTTGTCAGGGATGAGGCTGAGAGAGTTTACTTCTATCCTGGAAAGTTAGGGCCGCGCATCGAGAGTATGGTTCGCCGTGACTCGACTTCTTTTGTGGAGATTTATGATGATGTTATTTGGGCCGAGAGTTCCATTCGTGCCATAGATGCTGAGACCCGAGCTGCTACTTCCAGTGTTTCTTCGCACCAGAGATCCGTTTACCAGGGGAAGAGACTGTTTGTTCCATCCAATTCTTCGCCTTCTTCTCAGAAGAAGCGATTTGAGAGGTTTTCTGCTCCGGTTGCTAAGACCACTTTCCACACTGATAGTGCTTCTAGTGTTTGCCACCGTTGTGGTAAACCATCTCATCCGGGTTTTGACTGTTTCAAGAATGCTTTTAAGTGTTATACCTGCAATGGATTTGGGCATAAGTCTTTTGAGTGTCCCGAGAAGAACACCGCACTTGGCAAGGCTGCCACAGCTGCTGCAACGACTAAAGGAGGAAAGCCGAAGGGGAAGATCTTCGTGATGACTAGGGCTGAGGCTGAGGCTCATCCAGATATTGTGGCTGGTATCTTTTCTGTTCTTGGCGCTGAGTGCCTTATTTTGTTTGACACTGGAGCTTCTTTATCATTTATATCGACTCAGTTCGCAGACCGTTTAGCTCTTGAGTCTTCCATGGTTGAGGAGACTTCCATTTCCTTACCTTCGGGAGACGTGTTTTCCTGCTCTTTGTCCCATAGGGATGTTCCAATTATTATTGGTCAAGCCACATTTCCAGCGGACTCACTGAGATTTCCTCTCGAGGAATTTTACATTATCCTCGGTATGGATTGGTTATCGCGATACCATGCTCGCTTCGAGTGTCGCGACCAGAAAATCTACTTGAGGAGTTCTTCAGGAGTTCATGTTTCCTATAGGGGAACTTGCCCTAAAAAGGGTGTTCGTGTTATTTCTTCGATGAAGGCATCGCATCTTCTTAGGAAGGGTTGCCAAGCCTTCCTGTGTGTTGTTTCAGCTGCAAAGCCATCGCTACCGAAGCTTGAGGATGTAGCCATTGTTCGTGAGTTTCCAGATGTTTTCCCAGACGACTTGTCAGGGATACCGCCAGAGAGAGATGTGGAGTTTACCATTGAGCTTGTTCCAGGTACCGGACCGATATCTAAGGCTCCCTACCGTATGGCTGATGAGAGCTAGCGAGTGATGATCCACTTGTCATCATATGACTTACACCTTTCGAGTAGCTAGACTCTAGTTTGATACTGTTTATCTTTTGGTGGCTGTAGGGATGTTCCATCCCAGGCTTTGTATATATTTGGTTTCCATACTTAGAACTGTTATACTTATCTATTTTGTTTATATCAGTTTTCAGTTTCAGTTTTAATTCACCTCGCATGTTGTGTATGTTTAAAAAGTTTTAATTCCGCTGCATTTTTAGTACTTTGTGTGATTTATATTTCCGCTTTCGCGAGGGGTTTTACATATTCAACAAGAACACCTCCTCTATGATGCACCCAAGACACCCTTAATGGAACCGAAACCTTGAGTATGCTAGTGCAAGAACCGGTTTTACCTTAAACAATGTTCTAATCTCTTATTAGAATAAATAATATATGAATACTATAACAATTGTAGTATTACTAATATAATCATATTATATGAAAATGTTATGAGAATAATATTTGAGGGGATTTTATGAGCTTTCTTACACTAGAAAGACTAGCTCTAGATTAGAATGAATATTAGAAAAATATGAACAATTCATTTTTATGTTGGGGTGGGTGAAGTGTGTCGTGAAAAGAGCTTGGGAAGAGGAGAAGATTGCTCTTTTTAGCTTACCCATAACATAGCCATGCCACCCTAACACTTAGGTATTAAGGCTATATAATGATGGTGTTTTTCACACAAAAACACACAATTAAAACCTCTTAAAAAACCGGCACACTAACCTCCTAAAATGGATTTCCATTTTATAATTGTCAATTTGTACAATTGTATAATCATGTGTGACATATATTGTGTCACAGTAATAAGAAACAATTGTTTTAATTTAAAATGCATATTTATCAAATAAATATCATTTTAAATAAATCACATTTAACAAATTGACTAGTAATTTATAATTACTAATAAATAAAATGGTCATTTCATTAATCGACAATACGAATTACAACACTTGTAATAATATAAAATCAGATTCATTCTAATTACGACATTTCATAAATATCGTTTAATGTTTGATAATTGATACATTTCAATTTCAAACATAAATCTTACATTAAGATTTAACCTCTAATTTCTCGATATATGAATTTAAGGAATCTGATCAATTCGTATCAATATACATTTGATCAGTTTATCAATTAAGGGAATTGTCCTATAGGTGTGACCTAAAGGGATCAACTGACCACCACCGTCATACGACAGTAATGTCAAACTCTAGCTAGCCAATCATTACCGATTAATGTTGGTCAGTTGACTAATATAATTTCGTATCATCCCTTGCGTATTCTTGTCATGAGATTTAATTATGTGATCGCACTATTGTTGAGGACACATTTCCCAACAAACATTTCCCCCAGATTTTCAAAGGGAGGCTATGTAGACGAATCCAAGCAGGTACGATTTTGACATCTTCTTTCAATAAGTCAATATCACACCCCAAGGTTTAACAATGAGGGGTTTATTGTTGAACATACGATATCCTGCACTCAAAACAGTTTCCTTGCCCTTTTTGATCCTTAAATCGCACCAAAAAAATGCCATTGGGGAGAAAGGACACCTTATCAATACCATATTTGCCCCATACCCGATATACATATCCATTTAAAACTTCCCATGGGGGGTGTGTGACACCCGTCGTTGAGAGGTGCCAAAGATAAGATTTATAAAACCTCAGCTTAAACTAGATAGGATAAGTCAAGGGTCGAACCACAAGGAGACAAGGTTAATTATGTTTGTGAATTTAAAGTCTATTGCAAGTAACCAAAAAGGGGGGTTGATTTAAGATTTGAACTAACAACTAAAAGATCAAAATAAACAAGAGAATTAAAATAAGGTAAAAAGGAGATTAGGAACTTTGGTTCCCCATGGTTAAAACAAGTCAATGAAAGGTAAAATAACCAAATAACACAATCCCAAGGAACAAAGAATAAACCTTTAGGTCAATATTCTACCCAATCCTTACGGTCTTAGGGTTCCTAGAAAAGCACTAACTTTCGTTCATATGGCAATCCCAAAGTTGTTGTTAAACTAATCCTAATAATCTTTCAATCCTAAGGATCAGTTCACCAACAACAATGGGGGATTGGTAATTCAATCATTAAACTTATCAAAATCAAGCCTTTACCATGGTTCCCCTAATTCCTAATAACAAGAATTAGCTATGCATACTTTTAATTATGGAACTAACAATAACTAAGAACACCAAAGGAATCAACATAATTAAAGATGACAACAAAAGGGAAAACATGAATTAAGAAACAACAATAAGTTGAACAACAAGATTAAATTAAAAGGGAAGATTGAATTGTAGCAAACTTACAACTTAATTGGAAAATCTAAGAACAAAGATGAAAGCTGGAATAAAATCTGTTTCTAAACTATGGAATTCTTGAATAATCATGGAGTGTTTTTACTAACATAAATTGCTTCTCTAACATAAAATTGCTTGCTAATAGAATTGCTTGCTAATAGAATTACTTGCTAATAGAATTCCTTTTTCTAATTGTAGAGTTTAGGTCTTCTTAAATAAGTTATAATTACAAGATTAGGTAAGTACAACACGGAATAAAAGACGCGGCTGCAGCTTCCGGGTCGGTCGACCTCTTATTCGGGTCGGTCGACCGCTTCTGTCGATGCTGGACTTTTTCCGTCATTTGGGCTTAGGTCGGTCGACCTCTCTGATGGGTCGGTCGACCGCTTCTGTTCGGATCATCTTGAATTTGGCCCAATAACAACATCTCGGGTGTGCAATCCGATTCCTTGCTCCGCATTATTACTTAAAACAGCTTCTGAAAGGCAAATAAAGTTCAGTTTTGCTCACTTCCGCGTATTCCTACATTTAAAACATAGAAATGCCAAAGTAAACCGTTTCGGGAGAAATAGCAACCAAAAGTCACGAAAATATAAGAAAATACGTGCCAAAAGAATAAATAAAATGCATAAAATAGGCACGTATCAAACTCCCCAAACCAAACCTTGCTTGTCCTCAAGCAAGCACTAAGACTCAAAAGAAAAGAAAAACTTCTAATGGAACGGATTTCACACTTTTTACAACCAAACAAAACACTATGCCTAACCAATTTAATGCAAACTTCAAAAATAATCAAGCATAATGTCAAGAGCAAAACGAATTGGACATGTTGGAACAACATGCTAAATTTTCAACCTTGCAAGACTCATTCTAATTGGACTCTCGCGGTACGCTCGAGACACTCATGAAAGCAAAGGGTCAAATGTATATGTGAAAGATAAGAAGATAAATAAAAGTAAAGACTCTCGCCTATCTGCGACCCGTAAGAACATGCCTGCAATCTAACATGAATAAAATCTCTACAACCGTACATATGCATTCCCACACTAGATAACCATGACACATGCCGAGGCGATTTTTGGAATTGTGAGGCTAAAGGTAAGAAGGGGTTAGAACAAGTTATGGGAAGAGGGGTTAAACCGAGCTAACAACCGTCTATCCATACTAAAAGATCACTTCTTATTACTTTTTCATACATGCCAATGCTCAAAGTTTTGGAGCAAAAATCACAATTTCTCCAATTTTCTCCTTTTCTTTCTTTCTTTCTTCCTCTTTTTTTTTTTCAGAAATAACCTGTTCAATGGTCCTGGTCGACCGACCCAGAATGCAGGTCGACCGACCAGCCTTGAAAACAGGTTGATTCGTTTTTCTCTTCTTTTTTTTTCATTTGATTCCTTATTATTTTTTCTCGTATCTTTTTCTTTTCTCCTTTTTTTTTCACCATTCTCACAAAATCAATATTTAACAATGAAGCATAAACCGAAGGATGGCCAAAACAGTCCCATCACTATATTACTAGCTCGGCTAAGGTAGGCAATTTTTTAGGATGTAGCAAATGGGTTAAAAGATTCAATTTGGCTATATGAGGATTATGGGTAAAATGAGAAAGAGAGACCTCTACCACATGTGTCAACAAACCACAAATCCGAATGCATATAGGTATTAAGTAGACAAAATTCATGTTTATGCACATTGATATGACATGCCTCAAGAGGAGAAACTACTCACAAACCTACATGAAATCGGTCATGGATGTCACCGATTTATTAAGCTCTAATCCTTAGAATATGTAGTAGCTTGCCAAGAAGAGAGTCAAGTCTAATAATTTAGCATGAAATCAACAAAAACTCGTGGATAATGCAAAAGACTAGCTTGAAAATTTTTGAAAAAATGCAAGGCAAGGCAATATGTGATATGTGAGGCATAAATTGTATTCGTCCGTTCCGACTCGACCTAAAAACTTAAGACAGAGAAGAACGCGCGACAGGGAAGAACACGCGACAAAAGAAAACGAAAATAAGAAAAACACCTAAAGGAATGAAAAACAAAAGACACAAAGACAATTGCATACTCACAAAGGAGTATGCAAACACCCTCCCCAAACCAAAACGCACAATGCCCCCATTGTGCTCATCAGCATACAACCACAGCATAGGGATGGGGGTAGGCAGAAAAGAAACAAACAAAGAAAGGAAAAGGAAAAAGACTAGATAGTACAAAAAAAGTCTATGGAGGAAGGAGAGAAAAACCGGAAATCTAAAAGAAAAACTGGAAATCTAATGGGAAAAACTGGAAATCTAGAGGAAAATAAAAGAAAAAACTACTTACAAGATGGAGGGACCTCCCCAAACCGAACCCCAAAGAGGGTAAGGTTAAGCACGTCCCTATCCCTCTGAGTCGAAATCCGGCTCAGAGTCCTCTCCTCCTTCCTCCTCCTCGTCCTCCTCTTCAGACCCTATGCCTGTTCCCGAGGCAGAGCCTGAAGCATCACCGTGGACACGACCGCCTGCGAGAGGTGTGTACCAGGTGGGGTGAGTCCATGGGCCGGTTGGGAGCCTACCTTGAGTGGCATACTCCTTGTAAACCGGATATTGGCAAAGACTATCTTTCAACTGTTTTTGGTTGAACTGTCTGCAAAGGCTCGCCATCATTTGTGGCATAGATCTGTCATCAACAAAAGAAGGAACATAAACATTAGGAGCAGCAGTAAAATCAGTTGGGTACCCCGTCCCAGATGCGTGATGGTGGGCACCGGGAGTAGGGACCCTGTGGCCTCTAGAGGTGCCTCCTCTAAGTGGGAGGCGGTAAGACGGGAGTAGCGGTCTGGGCTCCCCTACAACAGTAAAAAGGGGTAGCATAGGGGGAGCCGCGGTGATGGGGATGCGATCACTGAGGTAGGTGTCTACCTTCCAATAATCTCTCCTGTTCACCCAATGCACGGACCTGACATAAGCCATATCCATGAACCGGGAGAGGGTGTCAATCGCATCCTCATAGCGAGGGAACTGAGGGACAAGAGAGCGGGCTAATCGAGTGACTAGCCCACCACAAACAATAGTAGACAGGGAAGTTCCCTCGCTCACTGACATAAGGTGAGAGGCGACCAAAAATGCAGTGTTATAAAACTGCTGACCCGTACGTCTGATGTTAAGATAACCAGACAAAATGGAGAGCTCAATGTTGTTAACATTTTGAGACTCTTTACGGCCGAAAACAGTGTTGGCCAACAGACGCAAATAATAACGGGGGGCGGGTAGGTGAACGGTACTGTTTTTCTTCTTCCTATCGCTGGAATCAGAAAGACAGGACCACATATCATTATATGACCCAGTGGGGTCACCCGTAAGACCCGTAGAAGATAAGCCTAGAAACTGAGCAAATTGGTTTAAAGTTAAAGAAAAAGTTTCATTGAACAAACGAAAAGAAATGCAAATGTTATCATAGCCGGGGTGATATGCTTGAATATCAAAAGTAAAGGAAGAAAAGAACTCAAGAGTAAGAAGGGAATAGGTGAACTCATCCATAGTGACAAGTCCTGAGAAACCCGTCCCATTGAGCAGAGACACCACCTCATCATGACATCCCAAAGCTTGCAAGGTTGGGACACAGAGGAACCGGGTTACCACTACCAAGCAATAGGCGGAGAGATGGATGAATCGGGCCTTTTGAGCCGGAGTGCTGAAAATGATTTGCGGATAGTTTGGTAGACTATCCGTGTCTTGCACCGTCAACCCTCTCGACCTAGGAACACGGCCTCTGGAGGTGCTTGCACCGGAAGTGCGGGAGCGCTTTCCACCTTGTTCTCGGCTAGACATTGTAAATCTGAAAAGTGTAATAAAGTGTAAGTCTTGTGCACATATGGAAACATTTCTTTAACAAAAATATGAACGAAAATCGAAAATCAGAAACTCCTGTAACTGATATGGGTCGGCCGACTTCACAGAGAAGTCGGTCGACCATTTTCGCGAGTAAAAGTAAAACTCCTGTAGCACGACAGGTCGGCCGACCGCAAACCTAGGTCGATCGACCAACTAACGAAAAAAATGTCAGAAACTGCAAAAATAGAAACTCAGGAAAAACACAGTTTTGGTCGGCCGACCTCAGTTTTGGGTCAGTCGACCGATTATCAGAAGAAAATTCAGAATCTGCAAATTACGAAACTCAGGAAAATCAAAGTTTGGTCGGTCGACCTCCGTTTTGGGTCGGTCGACCGTGAACAGTGTCAGAGTCGGATTTTTGGGACTGAAATCGCGCGAAAAAATGGCATAAAAATTGAAAGGAAGAATTAAACTAACCCTAACAGCACGAAATCACACACAAATTACAGATCTAAGAAAATAAAATCAAAAGAAAGAAGAAAACTAAGAAAAACACACAAACAAGCATGGAAACGAAATTAAGAGCAAAATTAAACTCAAAAAGACAAACTAATACTACCTAGAACGGAGTTAAGATGATATAAAACGAAAAAGAGAGAAAGAAAAATAAGAAAAACATACCTTGAAGGAGGAAATTGAAAGAAAGTAAGCAAATTGGTGAGAGAGCAAGAGGGATGCAGAAAGTGTGAGCAAATGAAGGCAAAAATTGTGTTTTCAAAACACAAAACACCCGTGACTTTGACTCTAAAAAAAAAACCGGAAAGACACTTCCGGTCGGTCGACCGATATTCTGGGTCGGTCGACCTCCGTCCTTCAAACCTGTTCTGTAAATTTTACTTAACCTGTCAGAATGCATTTAAAGCTGCCAGAAGGTCGGTCGACCTGGTAATTGGGTCGGTCGACTGATGTACTGACGAATTCTTTTATTTTTCTGCAGAAACTTAAAATCTCATCAAGGATAAAACGGAAATAAACAAAACGTAAATTTAAGCTAGAGCACGGGTTGCCTCCCGTGTAGCGCTGGTTTAAGAGGTCCCGCACGACCTTTTTACCTATCAAGAAGCATCCTAAAAAGGGTCAAAGTAAGAAACTTCAACCTTTCCGACAAATTCGTTCTCTCCTCGGAAGTGCTTCACATACTGGCCATTGACTTTGAACCTCTCACCAGATGAGGTTTCTAATTCTATTGACCCGAATTTTGAGACAGCTGTGATGGTGTACGGTCCGCTCCACCTGGATTTCAGCTTACCAGGAAAAAGACGAATACGAGCATTAAAAAGCAACACCCTATCACCTACCTGAAAATCACGCCTAATGATTCTCTTGTCGTGCCAGCGCTTTGTTTTCTCTTTGTAAATCCTGGCATTGTCATAAGCTAACAGTCTGAATTCTTCTAACTCATTGAGCTGCAACAAACGTTTCTCACGGGAAAGATTAGGGTCTAGATTAAGATCACATATAGCCCACCAAGACTTACGTTCTAATTCTACTGGTAAATGACAAGTCTTACCATAAATCAATCGGAATGGTGACATTCCTATTGGGGTTTTGAACGCGGTTCTATAGGCCCATAAAACATCATCAAGTTTTAGACTCCAATCTTTCCTAGACTTAGAAACTACTTTGGCTAGGGTCTCCTTGAGTTCCCTATTAGAGATCTCAACTTGACCACTAGTCTAAGGGTGATAAGCTAAACCCCTACGGTGTTGGACACCGAATTTATTTAACAAGTCACCTAAGCGTTTCTCTTTAAAATGCATACCTCCATCACTTATGACAACCCTAGGGACACCAAAACGAGGAAATATGATTTTTTTAAACATCTTAATAACAGCCTTTGCATCACAATGGGGAGTAGCAATAGCTTCTACCCACTTAGACACATAATCAACAGCCACAAGAATATACATGTTACCTTGACTACTAGGAAAAGGTCCTTGATAGTCAATGCCCCAGACATCAAAAATCTCTACCTCTAAAATACCAACCTGTGGCATCTCATGTCTTTTTGAGACATTCCCAGTTCTTTGACAAGCATCACAGTTACCTACAAAATTCCTACAGTCAGCATGCAAAGTAGGCCAATAAAAACCAGACTGTAATACCTTGGCCACGGTCCTAGATGGACCGTGGTGACCACCATATGCAGAAGAGTGACATGCTTCCAGAATGTCCTTCACCTCCCACTGGGGAATGCATCTCCGGATAAGTCCATCTCCGCATTCTTTGAAAACATAAGGGTCATCCCAAAAATACTGTTTTGCATCAAACATAAACCTCTTCTTTTGTTGCCAAGACAACTCAGGAGGGATTTTACCTGTGACAGCAAAATTAGCAAAATCAGCATACCAAGGAGGGGGATAAGAACCTGAACTATTAATGATAAATAAGCTCTCATCAGGAAATGAATCATCAATAGGTAAAGAATCTTCCCCATCAGTCAGCTGTAGGCGAGATAGGTGGTCAGCTACCACGTTTTCCGCGCCTTTCTTGTCCCTAATCTCAATGTCAAACTCTTGGAGAAGGAGTATCCACCTTAAAAGCCTTGGCTTTGAATCCTTTTTCTGAAAAAGACCTTTCAAAGCTGCATGGTCAGTGTAAACAATTACCTTATTACCTACTAAATAGCACCTGAATTTTTCTAAGGCAAAGATTACAGCTAGCATCTCCTTCTCAGTAGTGAAATAGTTGACTTCAGTCTCATCTAGGGTGCGGCTCGCATAGTATATGGCATTGAGAGCCTTGTTCTTCCTTTGACCTAGCACAGCACCTACAGCGTAGTCACTAGCATCGCACATGATCTCAAATGGGAGATCCCAATCTGGTGGCTGGATGATTGGTGCTGAGATCAAAGCTTCCTTCAACCTGTTAAAAGCTGAAAGGCATTCATCAGTAAAATCAAAGATGGCATCTTTAAGAACCAACTGTGTAAGTGGTTTAGCAATCTTAGAGAAGTCCTTAATGAAACGCCTGTAAAAACCTGCGTGTCCTAAGAAACTCCTCACCCCCTTAACATTAACAAGAGGGGGTAATTGCTCAATCACCTGCACCTTTGCTTTATCTACATGTATACCTTTGTCAGAAATTAGATGCCCGAACACTACCCCTTCAGTAACCATAAACTGACACTTTTCCCAGTTTAAGACAAGGTTTACATCAATACATCGCTGCAAGACTTTATCGAGATTTGCTAAGCATTGATCAAAAGCATTACCATAAACAGAGAAATCATCCATAAATACCTCCATAATGTTTTCTATAAAGTCAGAAAAGATACCCATCATACACCTTTGAAAGGTAGCAGGAGCATTGCATAACCCAAAAGGCATCCTGCGATAAGCAAAAACACCCTGTGGACATGTAAAAGTAGTCTTAATTTGATCATCAGGATGGATGGGAATCTGGAAAAAACCTGAATAACCATCTAGAAAACAGAAGAATTTATTAGAAGCCAGTCTTTCAGTCATTTGGTCAACAAAAGGAATGGGGAAATGGTCTTTCTTGGTGGCGGCATTTAACTGTCTATAATCAATGCACATCCGCCACCCAGTTACAACTCTAGTTGGGATTAACTCATTTTTATCATTCTTAACTACTGTGGTTCCTCCTTTCTTAGGAACCACCTGAACTGGGCTAACCCATTTAGAGTTGCCAACTGAATAGATAATACCTGCATCAAGAAGTTTCATTACCTCAGCCATAACCACATCCTGCATCTTAGGATTTAACTTACGCTGTCCCTGTCTATAAGGGTTATGTCCTTCTTCTAACTCTATTCTATGCATGCAAACATCAGGGCTTATGCCCTTAATATCATCCAAAGAATAACCTAGAGCTTTCCTATTCTTTTTGAGGACAGTCATTAAGCCAGAAAGTTGGTCAGAATTAAGTTTAGAACTAACGATTGCAGGGTACTGTTCAGTATCATCTAAGAAAACATACTTAAGATTAGGAGGAAGTGGCTTACGCTCTGGTACCTTTACCTCAACGGCCTGAACAGAATCAGTACTAATGGAATAGCACATGTTTACCAGATTCGCATTAGCTAGGCTTATGAGCTTCTCATTTTCTTCTTCAGTGAACTCATACTCCTCTTCCTCTTTTTCTATCTCATCCAGCTCTTCAGCATCCTCAGCTGGATTACCTGCACACTTATCCAAAACTGTCAGATCATCTAAGGGATCCTTGGTCAAGGATTCCCTCCAATTAAGGATAACATTCCTGTCTATAATATCAATGGAGCAACAAGTATCATCAGTAGGACTAGTTGCCTTATGGGCAAGACTAAACTCGATAGTGTCATTCTCCAATCTCTAGAGTAATGATCCCACGTTTGACATCTATTACAGCCCCAGCTGTGTGTAAAAAAGGTCTACCTAAAATAATAGGTATTTGACTATCCTCAGCAATGTCTAAAACAACGAAATCAACAGGAATAAAGAATTTTCCCACTCTTACTGGGACATCCTCCAAGACCCCTAATGGTCTTTGGGTTGATCTATCAGCCATCTGTAGGGTAATATTGGTGACTTTAAGTCTACCTAAACCAAGTCTTTCACATACAGAATAAGGTATAACACTGACACTAGCCCCTAGATCACAAAGGGCTTTCCCTATAACATGATTACCTATGGTACACGGGATAGAAAAGCTACCTGGGTCTTTTAACTTGGGTGCTATATTATTTTGTGAGAGAACATAACATTCTTCCACAAAAGCAACAACACCGTCGTCCTGAAAATTCCTCTTACGACTCAAAATATCTTTCATGAATTTAGCATAAGAAGGTACCTGGGTAATTAAATCAGTAAAAGGGATGGTTACCTCAAGATTCTTCACCATCTCCAAAAACTTACCGAATTTCCGATCCTCTTTTGAATTTTTCAGTCTTTCAGGATAAGGAACGGTGACATTAGCCATAGGATCAGCAACCTTTGGCTTTTTCAGTTGTAATATTTCGGCGAGGCCTTGAATGAAAGAGGAATCCAGCGATTCCGGAGTTAAAACATCATTCTGCTCAGGAACGTTGGTCGGTCGACCTACAGCAGCGGTCGGCCGACCAGACTCTGCAACATCTAAAATTTTCTTTTCTCCAGAATTTGATCTCACGTCAGGAACCGAGGTCGGTCGACCTACAGTAGGGGTCGGTCGACCTCCTGACCTGTTGACGGGATCAGTTTCTTTGTTTTGAACCTCGGCAGAATCGTCTTTTTGGGTTGATCCTTCACAAACACGGCCACTCCTAAGATTTATGGCGTTCAACGTCTCCATGGGTCCGTCACAACTAGCTGGAGAGCTAGTTGTTCGGTTGGCTATGTTTATCAAGTGTTCTTCAAAAACCTTTGTGGAGGCAACTTGAGCCTTTCCCATCTCTATAACCTGCTTTGTTAAAACATCAACAAGAGCTCTCAATTTCTCAATCTCACCCGTGCTGTCAACCGTAATAACTAGGTTCGCACTTTCAAGCTTCAGCTGGGTTGCCTCAAGCTTTTCAAAACGGGCTTCAACTGTTGTCTCAAGAGCCATCACTCTATTCATCTCCACATTCAGCCTCCGAGAATTCCCACGTGAACTCTTAAAGGCAGCCCTATGCACCGCCATGTCTTCAATGGTTTCCCAACCCTTTATATGGTCGGTGTTATTCTGGAATCTCCCATTGGCGGCCGCATCAAGAATCATCTTATAGTCATCGTAAAGGGCGTTGTAAAATTGGTTACACAGGTACCATTGTTGAAAGTTATGGTGAGGGATAGAACGGACCAATTTCTTGAACCGATCCCATGCTTCACAAAATCCTTTATCAGGCCCTTGTTGAAAGTTAGTGATTTGGCTTCTCAAGTCTTCGGCTTTTGCAAGAGGAAATTATTTCTTGTAAAAAGCCAATGCCAAGGAATTCCAATCCGTAACTTTCTCAGCTACCCTATCAAGGTAGCGGTACCAATCTCGCGCGGCATCTTTTAATGAGAATAGGAACATCATTGCCAGCACCTCATCTCGAGTCACCCCGTCAGGTATGGGTATGGAACAGCAATAATCCGTGAAGGTTGTAACATGCTTCAAAGGATCCTCGTCGGGTAGACCAGAAAACTGACTCCGTTCCACCATAAAGATGTTATTTGGGTGGAGCACAAAGGAGCCAGTGGTGGGGGTAGGCAAGGCGAATCCCTTCGGTAAATCTTGAGCCTTTGGCTGAAGGTGGTCATAAATAGAATCCTTATCTAAACAAGAGAGTACTCAAGCCTTCCTCTCAAAAACCTGTCTTCTAAAACAAAACTAGAAGAAAAGGTAAGCAACGGTCTTAAGGAACCTAAGTTCCTTAAGACAAGAAAAATAAACTAAAAATTAACAAACAAAATTATACCGTCTCCCCGGCAACGGCGCCAAAATTTGACATCCGTCGTTGAGGGGTGCCAAAGATAAGATTTATAAAACCTCAGCTTAAACTAGATAGGATAAGTCAAGGGTCGAACCACTAGGAGACAAGGTTAATTATGTTTGTGAATTTAAAGTCTATTGCAAGTAACCAAAAAGGGGGGTTGATTTAAGATTTGAACTAACAACTAAAAGATCAAAATAAACAAGAGAATTAAAATAAGGTAAAAAGGAGATTAGGAACTTTGGTTCCCCATGGTTAAAACAAGTCAATGAAAGGTAAAATAACCAAATAACACAATCCCAAGGAACAAAGAATAAACCTTTAGGTCAATATTCTACCCAATCCTTACGGTCTTAGGGTTCCTAGAAAAGCACTAACTTTCGTTCATATGGCAATCCCAAAGTTGTTGTTAAACTAATCCTAATAATCTTTCAATCCTAAGGATCAGTTCACCAACAACAATGGGGTATTGGTAATTCAATCATTAAACTTATGAAAATCAAGCCTCTACCATGGTTCCCCTAATTCCTAATCACAAGAATTAGCTATGCATACTTTTAATTATGGAACTAACAATAACTAAGAACATCAAAGGAATCAACATAATTAAAGATGACAACAAAAGGGAAAACATGAATTAAGAAACAACAATAAGTTGAACAACAAGATTAAATTAAAAGGGAAGATTGAATTGTAGCAAACTTACAACTTAATTGGAAAATCTAAGAACAAAGATGAAAGCTTGGAATAAAATCTCTTTGTAAACTATGGAATTCTTGAATAATCATGGAGTGCTTTTACTAACATAAATTGATTCTCTAACATAAAATTGCTTGCTAATAGAATTGCTTGCTAATAGAATTGCTTGCTAATAGAATTCCTTTTTCTAATTGTAGAGTTTAGGTCTTCTTAAATAAGTTATAATTACAAGATTAGGTAACTACAACACGGAATAAAAGACGCGGCTGCAGCTTCCGGGTCGGTCGACCTCTTATTCGGGTCGGTCGACCGCTTCTGTCGATGCTGGACTTTTTCCGTGATTTGGGCTTAGGTCGGTCGACCTCTCTGATGGATCGGTCGACCGCTTCTGTTCGGATCATCTTGAATTTGGCCCAATAACAACATCTCGGGTGAGCAATCCGATTCCTTGCTCCGCATTATTACTTAAAACAGCTTCCGAAAGGCAAATAAAGTTCAGTTTTGCTCACTTCCGCGTATTCCTACATTTAAAACATAGAAATGCCAAAGTAAACCGTTTCGGGAGAAATAGCAACCAAAAGTCACGAAAATATAAGAAAATACGTGCCAAAAGAATAAATAAAATGCATAAAATAGGCACGTATCAGTGTGCTCCAAGAACAAAGCAGTAGACTGCACTGTTCCAAAACTCTACTTCATCTTTGACATCATCTTTTGTAAATTGTAGCATGGGTATGTCAATGTTCTCATCATCCGAGACATGGATAGGTTTATTACCTCTTTGAGTGATCCATATGCTATTTTCATGGGTGTCAATTGGGTCATCTTCATCATCAAAGCATAATCCTGAAAGAGGGACCACTTCGTGCATAGAACGAGTCTTAACAACATCATCCTCATCAGTCCCTGTTTTCGACTTTCCTATATTTTCTTCTTTGCTCATCCTCTGTTTTATGATACGCTGGATTGATGAACGTTGTTTGCTTTTTGTTTTTTGTGCTGATTTCCTTGCCATCAGACCAGATACAGACCCAGATCAAACAACCAGGGAGGTTGAAGATGGAGGCTCTGCAAATCGCCTTCAGAAGCCGATCATGCGCTCTCTCTCTCTCTCTCTCTCAGTTGTTTAGATTAGTTTTTATAATTGTAGCTTATATTATGAACTTAATTTGCATGGTTATTGATACCGTCGTTTGGTACCAAAAATAAATACCTAGGTACTACTAACAGAAGCTAGTGGCAAATAGGGTGAGTCTCCTCAGGGAAGCGAACTTGCTTAGCTATCGGTTTTTACCTATGGGTCACAAATTGGGAGTTTTAAAATGGATAACTAAACTACGAGATATAAGGTGTGCAAATGAGAAAAAAAATAACGGAAACAAATACAAGATGAGATAAAATCAGGGATAAAAGAAATATGTTGGGAACTCGGGTCCTTGTGTCTCATGTGATTGGTGTAATTGGGATAGGTCAGTTTATTGGTGGGAAAGGCTGGGTTATTACGGTCAAGTCTCAAACCCGACTATACCTTCCGGTCTTAAGTCGCCCTAAGGTCGTTTTTGCTTAACTTCCGCTCTCACAAAAACTAGTTAAAATCGTTAAACAAGCCTTACCCTTCCAACCTTCCGGTCTAGGTCAGGAATTAACTAATTGTACGGTCTCATGCGTGCACTCACTAAACCAAACATGGATTATATTGTTTTACGATTACTCCCACCAAAAACGGTCCATCCCGACTACTACATATCATACGTTTGACACAACTTCCCTCATCCCAACATATAAAGGGGTTTAGCTACTAATGACGGAATTAA
This sequence comes from Silene conica, assembly GCA_029255685.2. Taxonomy (NCBI): domain Eukaryota; kingdom Viridiplantae; phylum Streptophyta; class Magnoliopsida; order Caryophyllales; family Caryophyllaceae; genus Silene; species Silene conica. The sequence goes on from CM055314.2 coordinate 9,274,212, forward strand.
CGATGACTACGACAACTATAATTAAACTAGCATACGACATATTAAATAGAGAGATGAAAACAGATTATAAAGTATATGGGAAGAAAATATGAAACCAACGAAAAAAGTAGGGGATAGGCACGATTACGGTAATCATAAGACGGATACAAAAGTATGAAAACAAGCATACAAAACAAGATGAATAAGGAATACTAAACAGGGATGTAATACGACTAAACTAAAACTAATAACAGGGATTAATAAGGAGAAAAGAACAGAATCAGAAAGTATGAAACAAGGGCAGAAAACGGACGAACAGTGACGAATGCAAACATACAAAAAACAGAGTACGAACGCGAAATATGACGGAAATCAGAGAACGAAAACAGTATACAAATACTAATGATAAGAACAGAACAAAAGAGATGAGAAAGGAAGAATTACAGTAAAGAAAAGGCAAGAATGAGAGATAGAAGCCTTAGAACGAAATAGACGAAGAACTCAAAATTATTGTGAAATGTGACGGCTGCAAAGTTTCTGGAAAATAACGAACTAGAACAAAAGAATGCAGAGCTAATGATAGGGTAAGAATTCTTAACCGAATGATCTCAAAACGAGCTCTTAAATAGAGAAAACAAAAACTGAAGTAATAACTACTGTGAACACGAAGGGTCTGAAAAGCTCTCGATCGAGAGATATTTCCTCTCGATCGAGCACAATAGTCTTCAAAAACTGGTTGATCGAAGACAAGCAGTTGCTCGATCGACTCCTCTTCTTTGACTCCTCTCGATCGACCAATTCAGTTATCGACCGAGTACTTTTCTCTTCGGGAACCTCTCGACCGAGCACATGACAGCTCGATCGAGGAATCTTCTTCTCGATTTGGTCTTCGACAGGCCTAAAGGTTGTTTAAGCACCTCACGCTTCTCGATTAAAGCACAACCAGTGGGAACTTCCTTCTTCCTTCGTATAAACTCCAAAAACAATGAAAACAGGCCAAAAACCGATATAATGGCAAGTTTCCTCCACTACTTCCTAGCTCAGCACAAAGGTATGCAAAGTATAGGATGTAGTTAAGGGACAAAAGGCAATTTTTGGCTAAAGTGGAGCTAAATGGGTGAACGAGGAAAGGGTGATGCAATAGCTCTCCTACGTGTAATACCAACCGCAAACGGGTGCGTGTAGGCAATAAGAAACCAAGACTCATACACATGCAATACATGAAATGCAGGGAGTAGTACTCACAAACCTAATGTAACCGGTAGTAGATGTCACCAGTTTTAAGGCTCTACGCTCAGAATGTGTAGTAGGTTGCCAAAACTATGAGTCAAGTCTAGTGATCTAACATGAAAACCATGACAAAATTCGAGAAAACGCTTAAAACTTCGCAAGGCAAGGGTCGAAAATGGCACAACATGACATATAGTTGACTATATACAGCTTTGTCATCATCAAAACTCCAATCCGACTCGACTAAATGCAAAAGGAAACGTGATATTTTTTTGAAATTTTGAAATTTTTTTGAAATTTACATGAAAGCAATAAACGTGAATGCAAAACGAGATGCAAATGCAGACGCAAAAGGATGCATACCCTCCCAAAACCAAAACAGACAACGCCCTCGTTGTCTTCTCAACACATCAAAACCAGCAAGCAATGGGAAAGGGGTAACAACCTAATACATGTTCCTAAAAACAAAAAGAAAAACAAAAAGAAGGAAAGAAACGGTGGTACTCACAGAATTGGCTTCCCCAAACCAGTACCAAACTAGGGAAGCCCTAAGCATCACAAGGTGCCTCATCCTCCCTATACGTGGGATTCTGCTCCTCCTCTCTAGTAGCACACCTCGCTGCGGCCTCGGCACGTAGGCGAACCGCTCTCGCTACCGGTGTCTCCTCCCTCTCCTCATAAGATGAAGAAGAGGCAGGGTACCCACCATCTGGGTATCGGTAGAAAGAAGGGTGAACCCATCCCGCTGGAAGGTGACGTGCTGTGCGGATGAAGTCCTCAGAGATAGGGAACAAAGCCAAAGCCTGATCTCGGCGCATCTGGGTGAGGTACCTGCAAATGCCATCAAGCACAGGATCACGACGCCCTTGGTCTGAGACCGTAGGCGCCTCAAAGGCAGGAGGTAAAACAAAATTGGGAGGATAAACCTTCCCAGAAGAAGCAGGGGAAGGGGTAGGAGTAGGTGCAGGTGAAGGTGAAGGTGAGTGAGTGGTGATGGTGATGGGAATGGGAGAAGGAGTGAGAGTACGAGTGATGGATGGAGTGGGCATGAAGGTGAACGTGGACGCGGGCGCGGACGTGGGCGCGGACGTGGGCGCGGACATGGACGTGGGCGTGGACATGGGCGTAGGTCCAGCCCTAAGTGGTGGTGTCTGGGTCCAGCCCTAGGTGGTGGTGAATGTGAGATGGTAGGAGGTGGGAGGTGGTCTCGCTCCCTCAGCAGTAGGGAGCGGTAGGAGACGAGGAAGTGTGGCACAAGGTAAGGTCACTAAAGGGTAGCCACAAATCTTCCACGTCATCCCATTTAGCCAGCGAAAAACGCGCATGGCATCTATGTCAAGTCGCCTAACCTCCCCCACTAGGCCAACCCTCTCGATGTAAGTTGGGCGAATGTGGCGGAGGATCCTAGTGACCAATCTGCCACAGACCACAACACTCGTGACCTTCCTCCCAATACCACCCCAATACTGAGCAACCAGATAAGAAATGTTAAGAACAAAAGGGGTACGTGAATCGATGTTCACGTACCCGGCCAAGATGGCAAGCTCAGTGTTGGTGATGTTATTGGGCTCAGGTCGCCCAAAAAGTGTCTCACCCAACAAGCGAAGAAAGTAACGAGGGGTGTAACAACCCGACCCGCCACCGTAGTAACACAAACCCAATAAGATGGGTGTGCACTTTTGGGCCCGTTAATTTGTCCTCACGTAAGCCCAAAAGCACAAGGCCTTGTTACTAAGTGGTGGGTGGAAGTTATTATAAACATATCACAAGCCTCACATTCTACCGATGTGGGACAACTTTCCTCTCATACTCTTGGGGTGTTACAAACACCCCCACTTAAAGAACACAACGTCCTCGTTGTGCCTTAACCTTGACCACAACCAAGGCCAGAATCCTCCCCGCTAGGTGTGTGACCCGGGTACTCCCGACCACAGGCTCACCACACGGTCGCAGGCACGCTCTGATACCATTTGTAACAACCCGACCCGCCACCGTAGTAACACAAACCCAATAAGATGGGTGTGCACTTTTGGGCCCGTTAATTTGTCCTCACTTAAGCCCAAAAGCACAAGGCCTTGTTACTAAGTGGTGGGTGGAAGTTATTATAAACATATCACAAGCCTCACATTCTACCGATGTGGGACAACTTTCCTCTCATACTCTTGGGGTGTTACAAGGGGCAGGGGTGTGGACATGGGCTCCCTTCCGTGCATAAAACGGAGTGTGAGAAAGGGAAGCCCATAACTGAGGTGCGAGCTTCCTAAGAGGCTAGATGGGTCCATCACTAACGAGGCCTAATGCCTCCCCAAACTGCCCCAAGGTCCAGTCAAACGACTCGTTCATGAGTCGGAAATGAATACAAGGGCGAGTGCGGTCCTCCCTATAGCTCTCGGGGTCAAAGGAGAATGAGCTAAAGAACTCATAGGTGGGTCGATCCAATGTGATCTCCTCCATCCTAATCAAACCAGACATCCCCGTCCCGTTGAGCAAATGACACACCTCCTCATAAATACCTACTGTCTCTAGGTCAGGGCGTGAGAGGAAATGGGTCGGGGTGAGGGGAACAGATAAAAGAGTAGACAACCTAGAACGGTGGTCTACAGAAATAAAGCGTACCCCAGGCCTCTTAGGCAAAGGAGCGAGGTCTGTCCCTCGTGAAGTAACAACAGCCCGGGATGAAGTGGGCTCAGCAGAAGGAGGCGTAGCAGTAGCCTCAGAAACATGGGGATCGGCAGCAGTGGCCCCATGTGTAGTAGTGAGCTCAGTAGATGCGGCAGTAGAGCTCGAGATAGCGACCAAAGGAGGTCGAGAAGGAGTAGTGGTGACGGATGATGGTTGAGGACGAGGAATCCTAGGAAGCTTCGAGTACCTAGGTGTGTCACCCGCGGCTAACAAAGAGAAAGGAGGACGCGGCTCGCCAGCATCCTCATCAGAATCGGTCTCCTCCTCGGAATCACTCTCGGACTCCGTCTCGACGTCCTCTACTAAAACAGGGGCACCCGAAGTTGCTTGAGGAACAACAGTACCCCCTACGGCCAGTGGACTCACGAAAGACTCTCCCCCAGGGATTACGGTGTCGGAAGACACCGTCGCAATCTCAGTGGCAGCAACAGGGGGCTGCTCCGGTTCTGCGACAGTAGCAACAGAGTGTTGCTCTGTTATCTCGTTCACGACATTTGAGACGATTGTCTCGACAGAGGGTTCAGGAGCAGGGGATTGAGCTACTGGGTCCATTACTACACAAACATCAAGCAATAAAACGAATTAAAACAGTGAAAATCACGGTTCTAAGCTCTTACTTCTAACACCTTAAAATTCGAAAAATATGGGAATAAGGGTGTTTAGTTAAGCAAAGAAGAGTCTAGAACACTTAATTGATGTCGATTATACCCACAAGCTGCAAGAAATTAGAACAAAAAGCACAGATTCGAAAAATCCACCGAAACCCTAGAAATCGAAATTGACGAATTGGGGCTTGAAATCGGTGTTTTTGAAGGGGCTTTTGTCGAAATTGGTGTTTAAAGCAGTTGGGTAATACAATGCAGTAGTTATATGGGCAATAAAATGCTTGAAAATTGGGGAAGAACAATTTCTCTCGGTCGAAGGAAATGAAGGAGGTAGTCGAAAATTTTACCTTATGTAGACCAAAACAAGTGCTCAATCGAGAGAAAAATCCCCTCGATCGAGAACTTTTGATACCTGAAGGGCTCGATCGAGAACTGTAACTTCTCGATCGAGGGATCCGCGACCTTTTAGCTTCCTTCTTTTCGATCGAGAGGTAAACCTCTCGATCGACCATTTCCTCTTCCTCGATCGAGTAGCAAACTACTCGATCGATGGCTTTTGTCCCCAGTTTTCTCGATCGAGAGGATTAATCCTCTCGGTCGAGTACTTTCAGCTGGCACGCACTTTGTTGAGTTTCTGTTTGGTGCGGCTTATTCGTACCTGCAAAAGGCATATTAAGAATATCCCAAAAACCACAAAAATTGTCCGAGTCACTAAAAACCGTTCAAACTACTAGGCCCTAACTAAGGATGTCCTATTAAAAGCAAATCCACAAGTCTAAAAAGAACGTAAATCCAAATTAAATTATCCTATTTACAACTTCGCACGGGGTTGCAAACCCGGCTATTCTTCCATTAAATCTGATTGGCCTTCCTTCGGACGTTGCTGCGACGAACTTGATTCTCCTTCATTGGCCCTCACCTTCCTACACCATGCTTGTGATTCATTTTCCGCCTTCCTCTCGTCTTTGTACTCCTTGAAAAGTTCCGCCATACTCTTCGCCTTCCCCGTGCTTGGCTCTAATGCAAAGTTTCCCCAACCTGGCCCTGTGCACCTAATAACAAAAATGCGGCCCCTCTTTTTCTCTCTTTACGAGGCAATGGTGTTAGCGGGGTCGGGAGAGTAGCAATATGCGGGGGTTCATCAATAATCATAGAGTCTTTAGACTGTGTCACATCCATGTGAATAGAATCAGAATCAACGGCATGTAGGACATTGCACTCTAAAATGCGCATCGGCCCCTTATGGGTCGCGGGTTTAGCGAAAACAAGTTCCTCTTCCCCGACTCTAAAGGTCAAAGTGCGGAACCCAACATCGATGATAGCTTGGGCTGTGTGCAAAAATGGTCGGCCAAGTATAATGGGTGTGTATGAGTCCTCCGGAATGTCAAGCATGACAAAATCTACCGGTATATAAAATCGCCCAACCTTAACTGGTATGTCTTCTAAAATTCCCATAGGTCTAGCCATTGACCTGTCAGCCATTTGTACGGACATGCTCGTGTAGTGAAACCGATTAAAACCCAACCTCCTAGCCAAGGACCATGGCATGACACTAATACTAGCGCCCAAGTCGAATAATGCCCTATCAATAAAATTGAGTCCTATATGGCAAGGAATGGAAAAACTACCCGGGTCGGACAGTTTAAGTGGGGTTCGGTATTATAAATGGGCTGAGCACCCTTCAGTGAAGGCGACGGTCTCAATTTCGTTTATTGTTCGTTTACGTAAAAAAATATCCTTCATAAACTTTAAGTAGGACGGTACCTTTCTTACCAAGTCTAGGAATGGGATATGAACATTGAAGCCTTTGACAAGTTGGCCAAATCTGGCGAATTCTGGTTCGATCTTCTTTTCTTTCTTTAAACGTCCCGGAAATGGGACTCGCGTATCAGAATCTGCTTTGTGCGTATCACAAATCAAGTTATTATTCAGCATTCTTTGGTTTGGTTCCCTCGATCGAGCATTTTCACACTCCAACTCGCTCGATCGACTGGTTTCAGCAGCAACTTTGCTCGATCGACCTTCCAACGTTCTCGATCGAGCAGACTTTTCTTCAATAGTGTTCGATCGAACACTTTCCTCCGTTATATCGCTCGATCGAGGATGTTGTTGTACTCGATCGAGCATTTCTTCTGAATTTCCTCTCGATCGAGAGTCTGAAACCTCTCGATCGAGCTCTTTCACGGCATTCCCAGCTTCTTTTTCTACGTCTTTTCCTGAAAAATCAACAACAACAGCGTGGTCAATAATTTCATCATTAGAATACATTTTTCCTGACCTGAGGGTTACCATATTCAGTGTTTCCTTCCTCTTTTCAGATTGAGAGGGTAGATGTCCCGGTTGCCTTGTTGATTGGTTGGTAGCGAGTTGAGCTATTTGCGACTCAAGCATCTTTATTGTTGCGTTGTTTGCTTGGTCGGACTTAGCCATCTGCGTGGCCACGATTGTATCATGGTCTTCAACTCACCAACCTCGGACACCCCTCCGGTTGAGGAACTCCCATGTTGGGGATTAGAAAATTGTGGGGCCCTCGAAAACTGTTGTTTTTGCGGTGGCACGTACGGTTGTTGTTGTTGTTGCGGTGGTGGAGACGGGTTAAGGACATTTTGACTGGTCCACCTCAGATTGGGGTGGACATACCCGTGGTTATACCCTCCTTGTCTGTATTGCTGGAAGGAATAAACCTGCTCCCTATCCGCGAAGCAGTCAACATCATCGTGGCCTTGTTCTCCACACTTTTCACAAAGGACAACCTCTTCTCTTTGTAAGACATGAACCGTTTGACGGTTGCCAACACCTTCACTCTCCAACTTCTCAATCTTTGCAAACAGCTTGTCAAATTTTACCTCTAAACCCTCGGTTTCAATATTGGCAACGGTTCTCGTACCACTCCTAGGGTTACCATACTCAGAAATATGTGTGGCCATCTCTTCTATGAAGCTCCAACCTTTATCATCGTCCACCTCACGTTGGAACCTCCCATTTGCGGCCGAATCAAGAATGGCTCGGTGATCTTCATACAAGCCATTATAAAATTGGTTTCAAATAAACCATGGTTGGAAACCATGGTGGGGAACGGCTCTCACATAACCCTTAAACCTATCCCATGCCTCAGTCAAGTTTTCGGATGGTTTTTGTTTGAAATTGGTTATTTGTGTGCGTAAGGCATTTGTACGTTGGGGTGGAAAATATTTCTTGTAAAAGGCGAGGGCTAAGGATGTCCAGTAAGTGATTCCAGCTGTCTCCCTATCCAAATCCGACAACCACTCCCTAGCATTGTCGGTTAAGGAAAATGGGAATAGGGCTTCCTTAATTTCATCTTGGGTCACCCCCTATTAGCTGGGATTGAGGAGCAATAATCAGCAAATCGCTCCATATGCTTTCTGGGATCCTTTCCCGCAGCCCCTCTGTATTGGTTTCTCTCCACCATGCTAATTTAGGAGGGTCGGAAATCGAAGGTTTGGCCATCCTCATCCGTGGCTATGCTAAATCCCTTAGGAATGAACTCAGCTGTGGGCTCAGAGTGACTGGCTATGTTTGGCATTTTTGGTTGAAAATTGGGTTCAAAAGTGATGTTTTCCTCAAAGAAAGTAGTTCTCTCTTGGTCGGGGGTACTCAAGACTTCCTCCCGACGGGCTCTCTCAAGTTCTCTCCTTCTTTGCAAGAATAATCTCTCGGGTTCGGGATCGGGTTGCACCAATTCTCCCCTTTGAGACCTGCGCCTACAAACTGAAGAGAACGATTAGTACGGTCTTATGGAATTAAAATTCCTTAAGACATAAATAGATAAAAACAAGAATAGAAAACAGCGTTGCTTCCCCGGCAACGGCGCCAAAATTTGATACCGTCGTTTGGTACCAAAAATAAATACCTAGGTACTACTAACAGAAGCTAGTGGCAAATAGGGTCAGTCTCCTCAGGGAAGCGAACTTGTTTAGCTATCAGTTTTTACCTATGGGTCACAAATTGGGGGTTTTAAAATTGATAACTAAACTACGAGATATAAGGTGTGCAAATGAGAATAAAAACACGGAAACCAATACGAGATGAGATAAAATCAGGGATAAAAGAAATATGTTGGGAACTCGGGTCGTTGTGTCTCATGTATGATTGGTGTAATTGGGATAGGCGAGTTTATTGGTGGGAAAGGCTAGGTTATTACGGTCAAGTCTCAAACCCGAGTATACCTTCCGGTCGTCGCCCTAAGGTCGTTTTTGCTTAACTTCCGCTCTCACAAAAAATAGTTAAAATCGTTAAACAAGCCTTACTGATACGTGCCTATTTTATGCATTTTATTTACTCTTTTGGCACGTATTTTCTTACACTTTCGTGACTTTTAGTTGCTTTTTTCTCCCGAAACGGTTTACTTTGGCATTTCTGTGTTTTATATGTAGGAATACGCGGAAGTGAGCAAAACCAAGCCTTATTTGCCTTTTGGAAGCTGTTTTGAGTACTAATATGGAGCAAGGATCCGGATGGTGCATTCAAGTATTGTTATCGGGCCAGATCAAAGCTGAAAATAACGAGAAGCGGTCGACCGACCTGCAATAGTGGTCGACCGACCGATGTCCAGTTCGCAAAGAGGCCCAGTTCACAGAAGCCCAAATTCGCATGAAATAAACCCGCATTGGCAGAATCGGTCGACCGACCGATAATATAGGTCGACCGACCACCAGCTGTTTCGGGACTTCTGTTTTTACTTTCTATTTTTCCTAATCTTGTAATAATTCTTATTTAAGGAGACCTAGACTCTTCAATTAGGTTAAGCAATTTTATGAAGCAATTTTATGAAGCAAGTAATTCCATTAGAAAGAACCTCTTTGTTTATTCAAGCACTCTATGTTTGAAGAACTCCATTGTTAGATTTTGGTACCAAGCTTTCATCTTTGTTCTTAGATTTTCCATTCAAGTTGTAAGTTTGCTATAATTACCCTTTCCTTTTTATTCAATCTTGTTATTCATCTTGTTGTTATTTCTTATTTCATGTTTACTCTTTTATTGTCATCTTTAATTATGTTCATCTCTTTAATTTTCTTAGTAATTGTTAGTTCCATAATTAAAAGTATGCATAGCTAATTCTTGTGATTGGGAATTAGGGGAACCATGATAAAGACTTGACTTTGATAAGTTTGATGATTAAATTACCAATCCCCCATTGTTGTTGGTGAACTAATCCTTAGGATTGAAAGATTACTAGGATTAGTTTAACAACAACTTTGGGATCGCCCTTGAACGAAAGTTTAGTGCTTTTGTAGGAACCCTAAGACCGTAAGGATTGGGTAGAATATTGACCTAAAGGTTTATTCTTTGTTCCTTGGGATTGTGTTGTTTGATTATTTTACCTTTCATTGACTTGTTTTGACCATGGGGAACCGAAGTTCCTAATCTCCTTTTTATCTTATTTTAATTTTCTTGTTAGTTTACTACCTTAGTTGTTAGTTTAAACCTCAAATCAAAACCCTTTTTTTTGGTTACCTGCAATAGACTTAAAATTTACAAACATAATTAACCTTGTCTCCTTGTGGTTCGACCCTTGACTTATCCTATCTAAGTTTAAGCTGAGGTTTTATAAATCTTATCTTTGGCACCCCTCAACGACGGGTGTCAAATTTTGGCGCCGTTGCCGGGGAGACGGTATAATTTTGTTTGTTAATTTTTAGTTTATTTTTCTTGTCTTAAGGAACTTAGGTTCCTTAAGACCGTTCTTACCTTTTCTTCTAGTGTTGTTTAGAAGACAGGTTTTTGAGAGGAAGGCTTGAGTACTCTCTTTATGGATTCTATTTATAGCTACCTACAGCCGAAGCCTAAGGATGTACCGAAGGGATGTACCGAAGGGATTTACCTTGCCTACACCCACCACTGGCTCCTTTGAACTCCGCCCAACTCATGTCTCTTTGGTGCAACAGAGTCAATTTTCTGGTCTACCCAACGAAGATCCAATAAAGCATGTTACAACCTTCACGGATTATTGTTGCTCCATACCCCTACCTGAAGGGGTAACTAAAGACGAGGTGCTGGCAACTATGTTCTTGTTCTCATTAAAAGATGACGCGCAAGATTGGTACCGGTACCTTGACAAGACAAGTGAGGAGATTACGGATTGGACTTCCTTGGCATTGGCCTTTTACAAGAAATACTTCCCTCTTGCAAAAGTCGAGGACTTGAGAAACCAAATCCGTAACTTTCAACAGGGACCTGATGAAGGATTTTGTGAAGCATGGGATCGATTCAAGAAATTGGTCCGTTCTATCCCTCACCATAACCTTCAACAATGGGACCTATGTAACTGTTTTTAAAACTCCCTTTATGATGACTATAAGATGATTCTTGATGTGGCTGCCAATGGAAGATTCCAGAATAACACCGACCATATGAAGGGTTGGAAAACCATTGAAGACATGGCGGTGCATAGGGCTACTTTTAAGGGTTCACGTGGGAATTCAAGAAGGCTGAATGTAGAGATGAATAGAGTGATGGCTCTTGAGACAACAGTTGAAGCCCGTTTTGAAAAGCTTGAGGCAACCCAACTAAAGCTTGAAAGTGCGAACCTCGTTACTACGGTCGACAACACGGGTGAAATTGAGAAATTGAGAGCTCTTGTTGATGTTTTAACCACGGCAGTTTTGAAGATGAGTGAGGCTCACTTTACCTCCTCAAAAGTTTTTGAGGAGCGCTTGATAAACATAGCCAACCAAAGGACTAGCTCTCCAGCTAGTTGTGAGGGACCCATGGAGACGCTAAACGCCATAAATCTAAGGAGTGGCCGTGTTTGTGAAGAATCAACTCAAGAGGATGATCCAGCCGAAATTCCGAACAAAGAATCTGATCCCGTCAAAAGAGCAGGAGGTCGACCGACCGCTACTGTAGGTCGATCGACCGCAGTTCCTGACGTGAGATCAGATTCTGAGAAAAAGAAAAATTCGGATGTTGCAGACTCTGGTCGACCGACCACTGCTACTGGTCGACCGACCGACGTTCCTGAGCAGAGTGTTGTTTTGACTCCGGAATCGCTGGATCCTTCCTTCATTCAAGGCCTTATCGAAATTTTACAGCTGAAAAAGCCAAAGGTTGCTGATCCTATGACTAATGTCACCATTCCTTATCCTGAAAGACTGAAAAATTCAAAAGAGGATCGGAAATTTGGTAAGTTTTTAGAGATGGTGAAGAATTTTGAGGTAACCATCCCTTTCACTGACTTAATTACCCAAGTACCTTCTTATGCTAAATTCATGAAAGATATTTTAAGTCGTAAGAGGAATTTTCAGGACGACGGTGCTGTTGCTCTTGTGGAAGAATGTTATGTTCTTTCACAAGATAATATAGCACCCAAGTTAAAAGACCCAGGTAGTTTTTCCATCCCTTGTACCATAGGTAATCATGAAATAGGGAAAGCCCTTTGTGATCTAGGGGCTAGTGTCAGTGTTATACCTTATTCTGTATGTGAAAGACTTGGTTTAGGTAGACTTAAAGTCACCAATATTACCCTACAGATGGCTGATAGATCAACCCAAAGACCGCTAGGGGTCTTGGAGGATGTCCCAGTAAGAGTGGGAAAGTTCTTTATTCCTGTGGATTTCGTTGTTTTAGACATTGCTGAGGATAGTCAAATACCTATTATTTTAGGTAGACCTTTTTCATACACAGCTGGGGCTGTGATAGATGTCAAACACGGGACCATTACTTTAGAGATTGGGGATGACACTATCGAGTTTAGTCTTGCCCATAAGGCAACTATTCCTACTGATGATACTTGTTGTTCCATCGATATTGTAGACAGGAATGTTATCCTTAATTGGAGGGAATCCTTGACCAAGGATCCCTTAGATGATCTGACGATTTTGGATAAGTGTGCAGGTAATCCAGCTGAGGATGCTGAAGAGCTGGATTTGATAGAAGAAGAGGAAGAGGAATATGAGCTCACTGAAGAAGAGAATGAGAAGCTCATAAGCCTAGCCAATGCAAGTCTGGTAAACATGTGTTATTCTATAGATACTAATTCTGTTCAGGCAGTTGAGGTAAAAGCACCGGAGCGTAAGCCACTTCCTCCTAATCTTAAGTATGTTTTCCTAGATGATACTGAACAGTACCCTGCGATTGTTAGCTCTAAACTTAGTCCTGACCAACTTTCTGCCTTAATGACTATTCTTAAAAAGAATAGAAAAGCTCTAGGTTATTCTTTGGATGATATTAAGGGTATAAGCCCTGATGTTTGTATGCACAGAATAGATTTAGAGGAAGGACATAAGCCTTATAGACAGGGACAGCGTAAGTTGAATCCTAAAATGCAGGATGTAGTTATGGCTGAGGTTATGAAGCTTCTTGATGCAGGTATTATCTATCCGGTTGGCAACTCTAAGTGGGTTAGCCCAGTTCAGGTGGTTCCTAAGAAAGGAGGGACCACAGTGGTTAAGAATGATAAAAATGAGTTAATACCAACTAGAGTTGTAACTGGGTGGCGGATGTGCATTGATTATAGACAGTTAAATGCCGCCACCAAGAAAGACCATTTCCCCCTTCCTTTTGTTGACCAAATGACTGAAAGACTGGCTTCTAATAAATTCTTCTGTTTTCTAGACGGTTATTCAGGTTTCTTCCAGATTCTCATCCATCCTGATGATCAGAGTAAGACTACTTTTACATGTCCACAGGGTGTTTTTGCTTATCGCAGGATGCCTTTTGGGTTATGCAATGCTCCTGCTACTTTTCAAAGGTGTATGATGGGTATCTTTTCAGACTTTATAGAAAACATTATGGAAGTATTTATGGATGATTCTCTGTTTACGGTAATGCTTTTGATCAATGCTTAGCTAATCTTGATAAAGTCTTGCAGCGATGTATTGATGTAAACCTTGTCTTAAACTGGGAGAAGTGTCATTTTATGGTTACTGAAGGGGTAGTGTTAGGGCATCTAATTTCAGATAAAGGTATACATGTAGATAAAGCAAAGGTGCAGGTGATTGAGCAATTACCCCCTCCTGTTAATGTCAAAGGGGTGAGAAGTTTCTTAGGATACACGCAGGTTTTTACAGGCGTTTCATTAAGGACTTCTCCAAAATTGCTAAACCACTTACACAATTGCTTCATAAAGATGCCATCTTTGAGTTTTCTGATGAGTGCCTTTCAGCTTTTAACAGGGTGAAGGAAGCTTTGATCTCAGCACCAATCATCCAGCCACCAGATTGGGATCTCCCCTTTGAGATCATGTGCGATGCTAGTGACTACACTGTAGGTGTTGTGCTCGGTCAAAGGAAGAACAAGGCTCTTAATGCTATATACTATGCGAGCCGCACCCTGGATGAGACTCAAGTCAACTATTTCACCACCGAGAAGGATATGTTAGCTGTCATATTTGCCTTAGAAAAATTCAGGTCATATTTAGTGGGTAATAAGGTAATTGTCTATACTGACCATGCAGCCTTAAAAGGTCTTTTCAAAAGAAGGATTCAAAGCCAAGACTTTTAAGGTGGATCCTCCTTCTCCAAGAGTTTGACATTGAGATTAGGGACAAGAAAGGCGCGGAAAACGTGGTAGCTGACCACCTATCTCGCCTGCAGCTGACTGATGGGGAAGACTCTTTACCTATTGATGATTCGTTTCCTGATGAGAGTTTATTTATCATTAATAGTTCAGGTTCTTATCCTCCTCCTTGGTATGCTGATTATGCTAATTTTGCTGTTACAGGTAAAATCCCTCCTGAGTTGTCCTGGCAACAAAAGAAGAGATTTATGTTCGATGCAAAACAGTATTTTTGGGATGACCCTTATGTTTTTAAAGAATGCGGAGATGGACTTATCCGGAGATGCGTCCCCCAATGGGAGGTGAAGGACATTCTGGAAGCATGTCACTCTTCTGCATATGGTGGTCACCACGGTCCCTCTAGGACCGTGGCCAAGGTATTGCAGTCTGGGTTTTATTGGCCTACTTTACATGCTGACTGTAGAAATTTTGTAGGTAACTGTGATGCCTGTCAAAGAACTGGGAATGTCTCAAAAAGACATGAGATGCCACAAGTTGGTATTTTAGAGGTAGAAATTTTTGATGTCTGGGGCATTGATTATCAAGGACCTTTTCCTAGTAGTCAAGGTAACATGTATATTCTTGTAGCTGTTGATTATGTGTCTAAGTGGGTAGAAGCTATTGCTACCCCCCATTGTGATGCAAAAGCTGTTATTAAGATGTTTAAAAAAATCATATTTCCTCGTTTTGGTGTCCCTAGGGTTGTCATAAGTGATGGAGGTATGCATTTTAAGGAGAAACGCTTAGGTGACTTGTTAAATAAATTCGGTGTCCAACACCGTAGGGGTTTAGCTTATCACCCTCAGACTAGTGGTCAAGTTGAGATCTCTAATAGAGAACTCAAGGAGACCCTGGCCAAAGTAGTTTCTAAGTCTAGGAAAGATTGGAGCCTAAAACGTGATGATGTTTTATGGGCCTATAGAACCGCGTTCAAAACCCCAATAGGAATGTCACCATTCCGATTGATTTATGGTAAAACTTGTCATTTACCAGTTGAGTTAGAACGTAAGTCTTGGTGGGCTATATGTGATCTTAACTTAGACCCTAATCTTTCCCGTGAGAAACGTTTATTGCAGCTCAATGAGTTAGAAGAATTCAGGTTGTTAGCCTATGACAATGCCAGGATCTACAAGGAGAAAACAAAACGCTGGCATGACAAGAGAATCATTAGACGTGATTTTCAGGTAGGTGATAGGGTATTGCTTTTTAATGCTCGTATTCGTCTTTTTCCTGGTAAGCTGAAATCCAGGTGGAGCGGACCCTACACCATCACAGCTGTCTCAAAATTCGGGTCAATCGAATTAGAAACCTCATCTGGTGAGAGGTTCAAAGTCAATGGCCAATATGTGAAGCACTTCCGAGGAGAAAATCAATTTGTCGGAAAAGTCGAAGTTTCTTACTTTGACCCTTTTTAGGATGGTCCTTAGAAGGTAAAAGGTCGTGCGGGACCTCTTAAACCAGCGCTACACAGGAGGCAACCCGTGCTTTAGTTTAAATTTACGTTTTCTTTCTTATTTTTCGTTTTATCCTTAGGTGGAATTTGAAATCTCTGCAGAAAAGTGAAAGAAAAAGAGAATTCGTCAGTACAGCGGTCGACCGACCGAGTTATTAGGTCGACCGACCAAACTGACAACTTTTTTCAATATTTCTGACAGTTAAGTAAAATTGCAGAGCAGGTAAAAGGACATCGGTCGACCGACCGACTTTTGTGGTCGACCGACCACGGGTTTTTTTTTACGGTTTTATTTTTTCTGAGTCAAGGTCATGGGTAACTTGTGTTTTGAAAATGCAATAATTGCATTCACCTCTTCACTCTACCAGCATTCCCTTTCTCTCTTAAAACCCTAGAAAAATTCACCCACCTCAATCCTTCACCAATTTACTTACTTTCTTTCAATTTCCTCATCCAAGGTATGTTTTCCTTAGTGTTCTTTCTCTCTTTTTAATTTTATATCTTCTTGCTTCCGTTTTAGGTAGTATTAGTTTATCTTTTTAAGTTCAATTTTGCTCTTAATTCCGTTTCCATGCTTGTTTGTGTGTTTTTATCTTAGTTTTCTTCTTCTTTTTGATTTTATATGCTTAGATCTGTAAATTTTGGGTGATTTCGTGCTGATTAGGTTAGTTTAATTCTTCCTTTCTTTTTTTTTTATGCCCTTTTTCGCGCGAACTCCACCGCGAAAAGCCGACTGTTGCACTGTTCACGGTCGACCGACCGGAAACTGAGGTCGGCCGACCGAAATTTGAATTTTCTGGGTTTTTAATTTACAGATCTGCACTTTTCTGACGATAGTCGGTCGACCGACCCGAAACTGCGGTCGGCCGACCAGCACCGTGTTTTTCCTGAGTTTAATTTTTATGCAGTTTCTGAATTTCTTTCGTATAGCGGTCGACCGACCTGGTTTTACGGTCGACCGACCATAACTGCATCTTTCCTGAGTTTTTGTTTTTTTTTTCAGTTTCTGATTTCTCGTTGCAGCAGAAATTACAGACCATCTCGGAAAAAAATGGTCGACCGACTTGCCCCTGTAGTCGGCCGACCAGCGCTGTGATAAAAGTTTCTGTTTTGCAATTTTTCGTGCCTAATTTTGTTATAGCAATGCTTTCACATTCTCATAAGACTTATATTTTTAATTGAACTTTTCAGATCTACGATGTCTAGCCGTGATCAAGGTGGGAAGCGCGCACGCACTGCGGGTACAAGCACTTCTAGAGGACGTGTCTGTAGGACGCGAGGTTTGGCGGTGCAGGACACGGATAGTTTACCAAACTATCCGCAAATCACTTTCAGCACTCCGGCTCAGAAGGCCCGATTCCTCCATCTGACTGCTTATTGCGTGGTAGTGGCGACCCGTTTCCTGTGTGTTCCAGCCTTGCATGCCTTGGGATGCCATGACGAGGTGGTATCTCTGCTCATTGGGACCGGGTTTGCAGGCCTTGTCACTATGGATGAGATCACCTACCGCCTTCTTACTCTTGAGTTCTTTTCTTCCTTTACCTTTGATTTAGGGGCACTTCACTCCGGCTATGATAATTTTTGTATCTCTTTTCGTATGTTCAATGAAACATATGCTTTAACTTTAACCCAATTTGCTGAAATTTTAGGCTTGTCTTCTGAGGGTCTTACTGATGACCCCACGGGGTCGTATTCTGATTTGTGGTCCTGTATTTCTGATTCCAGCGATGTGAAGAAGAAAAACAGTACCATCCACCTTCCCACCCCCCGTTATTTTTTGCGTCTGTTGGCCAACACTGTTTTCGGCCGCAAAGAGTCTCAAAATGTTAACAACATTGAGCTCTCCATTTTGTCTGGTTATCTTAACATCAGACGTACGGGTCAGCAGTTTTACAACACTGCTTATTTGGTCGCCTCTCATTTTGTGTCGGTGGGCGAGGGAACTTCCTTGACTACTATTGTCTGTGGTGGGCTAGTCACCCGATTAGCCCGCTCTTTTGTACCCCAGTTCCCTTGCTATGAGGATGCGGTCGACCCTCTCTCCCGGTACATGGACATGGCTTATGTCAGGTCCGTGCGTTGGGTAAACAGGAGAGATTATTGGAAGATAGACACCTATCTCAGTGACCGCATCCCCATCACCATGGCTCCCACTATGCTTCCCCTTTCTAATGTTGTAGGGGAGCCCCGACCACTACTCCCGTCTTACCGCCTCCCGCTTAGGGGAGGCACTTCTAGAGGTTTCAAGGCCCCTGCTCCCGGTGGCCACCATACCACACCTGGGACAGGGTACCCATCTGTGTAACACCCCGACCCAAACCTAGGACCGGAAATGTTAGCCACGGTAGCTCGCCAGGCTATGTACTGGCCTCACACACCAACACGGGTCCTTTCCAGCGCATTTTGTCCTCACTCATGCGCATCCCGGGAACCTTCCCAGGAGGTCACCCATCCTAAGACTACTCCCAGCCAAGCACGCTTAACTTTGGAGTTCTTTCGCATGGATAACCAGAAAAGAAAGTGCACTTTGTAGATATGAGTAGTACTTTCAATCTCTTTAAGCACTAGTCATATAAGCCTATCAATGGACCTCTTCAAGGGGTTACCCCACCCGAATATCCTATTCGGTTCAATGGAGTATTACACACCCCCACTTGAAGAACGCAACGTCCTCGTTGCGCCTGGCAGCATCCGACCGCAGCCGAGCCAAACCAGGAATCCTCCCCCGCTTGGTTGGTGCCCCGGGTACTCCAGACCACAGGCGCTCACCAGACGGTCGCAGGGTTGCTCTGATACCATTTGTAACACCCCGGCCCAAACCTAGGACCGGAAATGTTAGCCACGGTAGCTCGCCAGGCTATGTACTGGCCTCACACACCAACACGGGTCCTTTCCAGCGCATTTTGTCCTCACTCATGCGCATCCCGGGAACCTTCCCAGGAGGTCACCCATCCTAAGACTACTCCCAGCCAAGCACGCTTAACTTTGGAGTTCTTTCGCATGGATAACCAGAAAAGAAAGTGCACTTTGTTGATATGAGTAGTACTTTCAATCTCTTTAAGCACTAGTCATATAAGCCTATCAATGGACCTCTTCAAGGGGTTACCCCACCCGAATATCCTATTCGGTTCAATGGAGTATTACAAAAATGTTGTTAGTGGGATTCGAACCTGGGATCATTTGCACACATATTTGCAAGTAGAGTTTTGACGGTCGTAACACATCCCCAATAAGATGGGAGGTATGCCTTCGGGCCCATTATTTGTCCTCACTTAAGCCCAAAAGCACAAGGCCTTGTTACTAAGTGGTAGGTGGAAGCTATTATAAACATATCACAAGCCTCACATTCTACCGATGTGGGACAACTTTTCTCTCAAACTTTTGGGGTGTTACAAACTCCCCCACTTAAAGAACACAACGTCCTCGTTGTGCCTCAAACTTGACCACAAACAGGGCCAGAATCCTCCCCCGCTAGGTGTGTGACCCGGGTACTCCCGACCACAGGCTCACCACACGGTCGCAGGGTCGCTCTGATACCATTTGTAACAACCCGACCCACCACGGTCGTAACACATCCCCAATAAGATGGGAGGTATGCCTTCGGGCCCATTATTTGTCCTCACTTAAGCCCAAAAGCACAAGGCCTTGTTACTAAGTGGTAGGTGGAAGCTATTATAAACATATCACAAGCCTCACATTCTACCGATGTGGGACAACTTTTCTCTCAAACTTTTGGGGTGTTACAATCTGATTTTACTGCTCCTCCTAATGTTTATGTTCCTCCTTTTGTTGATGACAGATCTATGCCACAAATGATGGCGAGTCTTTGCAGGCAGTTCAGCCAAAAACAGCTGAACGATAGTCTTTTCCAATACCCGGTTTACAAGGAGTATGCTACACAAGGTAGGCTCCCAACCGGCCCATGGACTCACCCCACCTGGTACACACCTCTCGCTGGCGGTCGTGACCACGGTGAAGCTTCAGGCTCTGCCTCGGGAACAGGCATAGGGTCTGAAGAGGATGACGATGAGGAGGAAGGAGAAGATGATCCTGAGCCGTTTTACGACTCAGAGGGATAGGGACATGCTTAACCTTACCCTCTTTGGGGTTCGGTTTGGGGAGGTCCCCCTTGATTGGTTCGATTTGGAGAGGTCCACATTTCCTTTGTAAGTGTTTTCCTCCCTTAGATTTCCAATTTTTCCCTCTAGATTTCCAGTTTTCCCCTCCTTCCTCCATAGACTCTTTTTGTAGTTTTTAGTCTTTTTCCTTTTCTTTTCTTTGTTTGCTTCTTTTCCGCCTACCCCCATCCCTATGCTGTGGTTGTATGCTGATGAGCACAATGGAGGCATT
The DNA here is from genome assembly GCA_029255685.2 of Silene conica. Lineage (NCBI taxonomy): Eukaryota > Viridiplantae > Streptophyta > Magnoliopsida > Caryophyllales > Caryophyllaceae > Silene > Silene conica. Next base: position 9,294,027 of record CM055314.2, read on the forward strand.
GTGCGTTTTGGTTTGGGGAGGGTGTTTGCATACTCCTTTGTGAGTATGCAATTGTTTTTGTGTCTTTTGTTTTTCCTTCCTTTAGGTGTTTTTCTTGTTTTCATCCTCTCTTGCCGCGTGTTCTCTCCAGTCGCGCGTTCTTCTCTGTCTTAAGTTTTTAGGTCGAGTCGGAACGGATAAATACAATTTATGCCTCACATATCATTTATTGCTTTGCCTTGCATTTTTCAAAAAATTTCAAGCTAGTCTTTTGCATTATCTACGAGTTTTTGTTGATTTCATGCTAAATTATTAGACTTGACTATCTTCTTGGCAAGCTACTACATATTCTAAGGATTAGACCTTAACAAATCGGTGACATCCATGACCGATTTCATATAGGTTTGTGAGTAGTTTCTCCTCTTGAGGCATGTTACATCAATATGCATAAACATGAATTCTGTCTTCTTAATACCTGTATGTGTTGAACCATATATTCAAATATATATATAGTATATATGTTTATGTTTTGATAATGACAAGTCTAGCTATTTATATATTATATACTCGTATGTATAATCGTGTGCTAAGTGTACAGATTATTAGTAACAAGATCTAATCTATCAAGTATAAAAGATTCAAGCATATTAGTCAATGAATTGACTAAGTCGAAGATCGATAGAAGATCTCAAGCGCGCATAATAAACTAAAGTTATATTCATCAACTATAACTTTAGTACAAGATTGATTCTAGTTATAGCCCGTAGCTATAACTCTATATCATGAAGAAATGATCAAGATTTATGTGTGTTTTAGTTGAAACAATTGTTTCCTAATTTGTGTCGTGTAGTATTAGTGGTTCAATGGTATTCTATTTTAAATATGGAATTGTTAATAGGATTATATAAAATATCTTTTGGTTAAATAAGAAATAAATAAATATCTTATGAGATAATTATTTATTACTAAAATAAACTAAAGATTTTTGTATGATTTTAATTGTCAAAAATATATAATCTAAATATAGTTTGTTTCGATTTTGGAAATCGTGTGACATGCCACATTACCAAATCGTGTAGGACTTACTTAAATAAATATTATGTATTTATTTAATGTCCTAAATAAACTAAGATTATATTATGGTAATATATTTTATTATCTTTGACAGGGTTTAGGAAGTTGATTTAATAAGGATACTAATTGTTTATTATATAAAGATCTTTCCTAAATATGAATTAGGAAATTAATTCCTTATATAATACATATAGTATATTATTAAATCTTTCCTAAATATATTAAGATTAGATTTAAGGTAGTATTACTAAAAGACTAGTATTCTAGTCTAAGTAATATTCCTAAATCATCTAGGGTTTGAAATACCTAGATACATATTCTATATAAATAGACTACCTATGACACATTAATTCATACGAAATACACAACACACATACACGCAAATCAAGAGAAAACCGCCGATCATATTCTTCAATATTCGAGCTTATCATTGTCAAATCCGATTCAAGATTCAAGTGCTCAAGCATTGATCTTATTCATTCAAGATTGTGACACCAAGAAAAAACATTGAAGACTTTATCTTATTCACGTAAGATAGATTGAGTATTTAGCGGTACTCGTTGTAAGACAAATATTTAACGGTATTTGTCGTAGCTAGATATTTAACGGTATCTAGATTGAGTTGTGACTAACATCAAAGTCGCACGAGTAGGGTTGATAAAATTGTAATCCAGAGTTGGTACTAATTTTATTAATCGAGAATAGTGGACGTAGGTCTCAGAGTGTGAGACTGAACCACTTCAAAAATATCGTGTCTCTACTTTATTATTGCTCTACTCAACGATCATCGTACAACTGCATACACATCGAAGAAGATTTCGAAAAGAAGGCATACTCAATTCAACCCCCCCTTCTTGAGTATATCATATCAATAGACTCTTCAATTGGTATCAGAGCCTCGTGCTCTTGATCGCCTAGCCGCGTGAGTTTTGATCCTTCTATTGATTCTATATTATATACTCCTTCATCAATGGATTCCAAGCATCTCAAGTGCCCTATCTTCGATGGTAAAAACTACAGTTTATGGAAAAATATGATGACTCATTACATCAAGGGTTGTGATTGGGAATGTTGGAAGATCATCCAAACTGGACCAAAGAAGATCTTGGTCGCCGCCGCCAATGGAACAACCTATGAAAAGATGGAAAGCGATTATGTGGAAAGTGATTACAAAATTGCAGAGAAAAACTCTAAGGCCATGAGCCTCCTACAGAACGGTATGATAACCTCAGAATTCGATAGATTCTCATCCTGTAGTTCCGCTAAGGAAATATGGGATAGTCTCGAACTTGCTTATGAAGGAACATCCGCAGTCAGGAAACATCGTATAGACTTGCTCGTTCAAAGATATGAACTTTTCAATATGGAAAAGAATGAATCTATTGATAGCATGTCTGCACGATTTTCTTGTATTATTAATGAACTGCGGAACCTTGGCAAAAAAATCGATTCTGAGGATATCATTCGTAAGATTCTTAGGAGTCTCACCAAAAAGTGGCAACCTAAGGTCACGGCCATAGAGGAAGCACGTGATCTATCTAAAATCACTTACCAAGAGTTGATTGGATCCTTAATGGCACACGAGATCATATTAAATAAAAACGATGATGATCCCAAAGGAAAGGGTGTCGCTTTACAAGCCTCCACAAGCGAAGAAGAACTTGAAGATGAAACAGTTCTATTCGCTAGACGATTTAAGAAAGCAGTTTTCAAGGGTAGATACAAAAACCCTAACAACAAAACGTTCGACAAAAAGAAAACTGACACCAAACAAACATTCTTCAAAAGAGGATGTTTCAAGTGTGGACAACAAGACCACATGATCAAAGATTGTCCAAGTTGGGACAAAATCAAAGACAAGTCAAAAAGAGAAAAGACCAAGACAGAATTTAAGAAAGTAATGCTTGCGTCATGCTGGGGAGAATTAGAATCTGAGGATGACGAGGATTCTGAAGAAGAAGAAGAAGTAGCACACCTGTGCCTAAGCAACGTCAGCCTAGATCTAATCTCAAACAACAATGATGAAGATGACGCATCTCATATGTGTCTCCTTGGAGAATCAGACTCAGACGACGACGACGAAGAGGTAAATTTTCTTCAACTCAAAAGTCAAGTTAAAAACTTATCTAAGGCTATGCTAATTAAATATTTTGAGAAAACCCTAGACCAATGTCATGAACAAAATCTTGAGTTAGATGACTTGAAAGAGCAGATCCTCGATATTGCTGAGGAAAATCAACTTCTGAAAGCCAAAGCTAAGAAACTGAAATCCAAAATAAGCATTGAAGCAAATGCTAAGTTGGAAACAGTTATGTCTGAGAAAAAGGTTCTTGAGTCTAAAGTTATAGCTAATGAAGCTATAACCTCAAAACTAAAACTCAACATTAAAGAGCTTCAATCTAAAGTTATAGCTAATGAAGCTATAACTTCAGAATTAAGAAAGGTTAATGAACGGCTTAAGTCAGAATCTTCGACTATGGTCGAAGATGAGACTCATCAAGAAGAAGTTGAGATTCTCGAAAGCAAAATCATGGATCTAGAATTCAGTATATCTAAAATCAAGAAAGAACATGCCAAAATTGTGTCTGACTTCCATAAAGACATTCAAAACCTAAAAGAGTCTAGCAACACTGACCATAGTGAATGTAAGAAAGAAATAGACTCCCTAAAAGAACTCCTTCTTCATGCTCGGAAAGTTCACGATAAGTGGGAAGGAAGCACTAACGTTCTGAACTTCCTAACTGAACAATCCGACAACAACATGAAGATGGGTTTAGGTCACGAATGTTATGGAAGAAGGGATCACTCAAAGTGTAAACAAAGTTCAACAGATAGAGACTTTAGAAGAAGGAAATATGCCGACCTTCCTGAGTATTTAATATGCACTTATTGTGGCCATACTGGACACCTCCGAGAAAACTGTGTAAAACACGCACAAGATTTTAAAACCGGAGTTAAGTTTGTTAAATCCTTAGGAATTCCAAGCGACACTAATTCTGTCTCTGATAATGATAATGATAAAACTGAGGAAAGAAACATTGACCACAGATGGTTCTATGACATGACATTTGATTACGAAGAAAAGAAAAACAGAACCAAACAGACTCCTCAAACTACACACAGAAATTGGTCACCAAGAGTCCAAAATAAAACTTACACAAGAACATCAAAACCCAACTACTACAAACATAGAAAGACCTATATAAGACAAGTCTGGGTTAAAAAGGAAGATGTATTTGTGATTACTAACAACAAAGGACCCAAGTATGCTTGGGTACCTAAATCCTGTCTTTAAAATTATTTGTGCAGCTTGTCGCCAAGGAAAATAACCTATGGTATCTCGACAGTGGATGCTCAAGACATATGACAGGCGACGTAAACCTATTCCAAACCCTAAAACCTTTTGACGGAGGTAAAGTCACATTCGGTGATAACAAAAAGGGAGAGATAATCGGAATTGGTAAGATAGGTATTTCATCCTCTCATGCTATAAATGATGTATACCTTGTAAGTGGTCTCAAACACAATCTTATTAGTATATCTCAATTATGTGACAAAGGAAATAAAGTGGTTTTTCATTCAGATATATGTCGTATAATCTTAGAAGGCACCAGTAAAGTGATACTTGAAGGTCACAGGATAAAAAATGTTTATATGATTGATTTAAATGTTGTACCTACTGATTCTCTATCATGCATGAAAGTTACGTTAGATGATCCATGTCTATGGCACAAGAGATTTGGTCATATTAGCTCACCTATTCTAAGTAAGCTGAAAAGATGGGACTTGGTCGAAGGTCTTCCAAAGATTAAATTTGATCAAGAAAAGATGTGTGACACATGTGCACGATGTAAACACGTCAGATCATCCTTTAAGCCAAAAAGAGTGGTAAGCACAGAACAAGCTCTTGAACTAGTACACATGGATCTATGTGGCCCTATGAAGGTAAGAAGCAGAGGTGGCTCCAGGTACGTTTTCGTTCTAGTTGATGATTACTCTAGATTTGTTTGGCCAATCTTTCTTCACTCTAAAGACGAAACATTCGATGAATTTGTTAGTCTCATGAAACTTGTCCAAAACAAATATAAATCAAACCTAGTAACAATCCGTACTGACCATGGAACTGAGTTTGACAATCATGCTTTCATCGAGTTCTGTAAAACCAATGGTGTTGGTCATAACTTCTCGGCCCCTAGAACCCCAAAATGCGACTTAGATTAGAATTTGCCTAAGCTTGATTGCTCCTTGTCGTAATTCATTGTCTCTTAGGGTCCTTAAAGGATATGGGATAGATAGAAGATAGAAACCCTAAGTGACTCTTTACTATGAATGACCCTTATTATATTGAGGGGGAACATACACTTAGACACGAAATCTAAGAGAGACTTGCCATCATCAAAAAGGGGGAATTTGTTGAACCATATATTCAAATATATATATAGTATATATGTTTATGTTTTGATAATGACAAGTCTAGCTATTTATATATTATATACTCGTATGTATAATCGTGTGCTAAGTGTACAGATTATTAGTAACAAGATCTAATCTATCAAGTATAAAAGATTCAAGCATATTAGTCAATGAATTGACTAAGTCGAAGATCGATAGAAGATCTCAAGCGCGCATAATAAACTAAAGTTATATTCATCAACTATAACTTTAGTACAAGATTGATTCTAGTTATAGCCCGTAGCTATAACTCTATATCATGAAGAAATGATCAAGATTTATGTGTGTTTTAGTTGAAACAATTGTTTCCTAATTTGTGTCGTGTAGTATTAGTGGTTCAATGGTATTCTATTTTAAATATGGAATTGTTAATAGGATTATATAAAATATCTTTTGGTTAAATAAGAAATAAATAAATATCTTATGAGATAATTATTTATTACTAAAACAAGAAGGTATCTCCAAGAGGAATGAAACTTTTTCAGATGGACGTTTAGACTGCCTTTCTTAATGGCTATCTCCAAGAGGAAGTATTTGTAGAACAACCTCCTGGATTTCCTGATAGCAAACTCAAGGATCATGTATTCAAATTGGACAAAGCACTATATGGTCTGAACAAGCACCTAGGGCATGGTACGACAGATTATCAAAGTTCCTATTGGAGAGTGGATTCAAGAGAGGGTCTGTGGATAAAACCCTATTTCTTAAAAGCGAAAACTCAGATCTACTAGTCGTTCAGATCTATGTTGACGATATTATTTTTGGTTCAACTAATAAAAAGTTGTGCAAGTACTTCTCTGAGTTGATGACTTCTGAGTTCGAGATGAGTATGATGGGAGAACTAAAGTTCTTCCTTGGACTTCAAATACAACAAACTGAAGAAGGAATCAAAGTTCATCAACAAAAATACGTCAAGGAGTTACTAAAGAAATTTGGAATGGAAACCTCTCATGCAATGCCTACTCCAATGGTCACAGATAAGAAGTTAACCAAAGACGAAGATGGTAAGTCTGTAGATGAAACCACTTACCGAGGTATGATTGGCTCACTTCTTTATCTTACAGCAAGCCGTCCAGATATAATGTTTAGTGTTTGTGTTTGTGCGAGATTCCAATCTGCACCAAAAGAATCACACATGATTGCAGTTAAGAGGATTTTAAGATACCTAATCGGAACCTCAAAATTATATCTATGGTATCCTATGGACTGTAACTTTAACCTAGTAGGATATTCAGATGCGGATTATGCAGGATGTTCATTAGACAGAAAAAGTACCTCGGGACTTGCTACTTTTGTAGGTCCATGTATAATATCTTGGGGATCCAAGAAACAAAATTATGTCGCTCTCTCAACTGCTGAAGCAGAATATATTGCAGCCGCACTGGTATGTTCTCAACTTTTATGGTTAAAGCAACAGTTACATGATTATGGTGTTGATGTTGGATGTGTGCCTGTATTATGTGATAATACGAGTGCCATAATTATATCTAAAAACCCAGCCCAGCACTCGAGGACCAAACATATCGAAATTAGACACCACTTTCTAAGAGACCATGTTGAAAAGAAAAATATAAAATTGGAATTTTGTAGTACGGAAAAACAGTGGGCAGATATCTTCACTAAACCATTGGCTAGAGAACGCTTTGAGACTTTGCGATTGGAAATTGGTTTAATCGGTGGCACCTAATCAAATCTTAAAAGCAAAAATAACCCAATGATTGACTACGGTTTAGATGAGATTATATGACTGTGTCCGTATACTCCGCTGCATGTGTATGTATATATTCGATGTTAAATTTTGTGATTATAGTTATATTATATGATTTACATATGAATGTGTGCACAATCGATCTCACAATAATATTATGTCACATATTATAACTATCTCACAACATACATATTTTAATATATACAAAATAATAATAAGCAAATATTACAAATAAAACTATAAAACTTACCTCAAAACAACACACAAACCGTGTGTGTGTCGGTCCCCACTGCCACGTAACCCAACCTATTCCCCTAGGTTTTGACTTTCACCCCACCTCAATAATTACCCCAACCAACCTCTCTCCCTCAAACTTACTACCATTCACCTCCCTTATTCACTTTTATTACCAAACCCAAAACCTCCATTAAAAATTACCAAAACCCATTAAAACTCAAACCTCCAAAACTCCATTAAAACCGTTTCAAAATCTCACCTTCACAACCACCGTGTCTCACCTCAACCACTATGCCTCCATCCCGTGCAACCCGTTCTCACCAAAAGAAGCCTTCACCTCCTTCACCAACTCCATCACCCCCACCGTCTCCAACACCCATAGCCACCGCTGCACCACCATCTGACAAAGGCAAAAGACGAAAACTCAACCGTTCATCCCCTTCCATCTCCGATGACATGCATGAAATGGGTTTTACATCTCAGAATCCGCGCCCTCTGTTTTCCGAGTATTCGATTGAAGCTACTAGGGAGGGTCTTGAAAGAGTTCGAATGACCAAGAACGAAGGTATGTTGATTGAACGTGTTCTTCCTTATGCTATACATGCGGGTCGTTATTACTCACGGTCATGGGTCGAAGGTTCGAAATCTTTAGGTTTCTTTAAAGATTTCTTAAAATATCAGGGATGGGAGTACATTAGTAGCTTTTCGGGGTTGATTTTTCCTATTGAGATGGTTCAGTTTCTTGCTTCGGTTAAAAAGATTGACAATGGCATTGTGGGTGTTGTGAATGGAAAGGACGTGGTCATAACAAAATCGGATATTTGTGATATCTTTAAACTTGATCATGAAGGGTTAAATCTTGACCCAAAGTTGGAGTGGAATGTAGTCTCTAAAGAACAAAAAATGGTGATTAAGAAGTACTTTGATGCGGATGCCACCGAGGTAACACCCCTGCTTACTGTTTCCTTTAACCCCAAGTTGAAGTTCTTCTTGAATTTTTTGTGGAACACTGTGTTGCCTCGTCGGGGTGGTCGGGATAAGATTGCTAGTGTCGAAGCCGTGGTATTATATAGTTGGTTGGAGGGACAGAAAGTCGACTTAGCTTCCTTATTATGTCACAAAATCTGTCAAGTTTCGAATGTGGTTGTTAAGGAAAAGTTTTGCTCAACCGTCGACATTCCATATGGAATGTGGATATCCGAATTATTGCTTAAAAAGGGTGTGGTTAATGATAATAGTTTTGGAATTAAGCCAAAGGATGTTATGAATGATCGTTTGTTGAAACTAATGGGAATCTGTTTTGATGGGATTGATCTCGCGTTTGGTAAGAACGAACCAACTCCAAATCCCTCACCATCTTTTGCGGGTCTTGAAGCCAAGATGGATCAAATCCTTGGTTTGTGCGAAATTAAGAAGGAAAAAGAGGAGGGAGGGGGTAGCAGAGGTAAGAGGAGTCGTGGATTTGAGGACGAGGTCAAAGAATGGATGGAAAAGGTCGACAAGCATTTGGTAAAAATTGGGTCTGAAGTGTCGGTTGTTTGCTCTGAATTACTGGCGATGAGTGATCGGTTGTCCTTTCTTACGACTCAAGGCGGAGCTATGGTCCGTGATCATGGATTATTAAGAACGGATGCATCTCAAGCACTCGAAGCGGTTAAGGCATTATCGTTGAAAATTCTTAACTTCGAGTTGGCTCTCAATGCTCAAGGGAGGAATGTGTCTAGTTGTTTGGATCGGTTGGAAACACTAGAATTCCGTACCCGACCCGACTACGTAAACCCTTATGCAAAAACTCCGGGTTCAAGCTCTCGTTCTTGATGCTCCTTTCTCGTCTCTGTTCGTATTGGATTAAGGCTGTGTTGTTGTTGTCTTTTGCTCTAAGTCCGGTGGACTTTTAAACAATATTAGCTTTTATGGCCCAACTTATTACCTAGCCCACTAGGAATCCGAGGCTATGTTTCGTTTTGCCTCCTCGGATTTCCTAATCTCACCCAACCTTTCTGATTGTTTTGATGCGGCCCAATTGCCTTTCTTATTCCTTGGCCCATCTAGATTTGTTATCTTTTGCAGGAACTTATCCCTAAGCCGGCCCAATTTTCGTTAAACCCTATTATCTTTTCATTCGGCCCATTGGCTTAATATTTCGGATTGGTTGTGTATATTTTTTTAACATTCCGTATGTGGTTATGTGATATTTTCTATGTTCATATTATTTCGACTCGTTTATATGCTTGCTTATGCTTCGTAGTGTATTATTCTAGTCGTTTCATGTCTTTGTTCTCATCTTTTCGATGATGTCAAGAGGGGGAAAAATGCGACTTAGATTAGAATTTGCCTAAGCTTGCTCCTTGTCGTAATTCATTGTCTCTTAGGGTCCTTAAAGGATATGGGATAGATAGAAGATAGAAACCCTAAGTGACTCTTTACTATGAATGACCCTTATTATATTGAGGGGGAACATACACTTAGACACGAAATCTAAGAGAGACTTGCCATCATCAAAAAGGGGGAATTTGTTGAACCATATATTCAAATATATATATAGTATATATGTTTATGTTTTGATAATGACAAGTCTAGCTATTTATATATTATATACTCGTATGTATAATCGTGTGCTAAGTGTACAGATTATTAGTAACAAGATCTAATCTATCAAGTATAAAAGATTCAAGCATATTAGTCAATGAATTGACTAAGTCGAAGATCGATAGAAGATCTCAAGCGCGCATAATAAACTAAAGTTATATTCATCAACTATAACTTTAGTACAAGATTGATTCTAGTTATAGCCCGTAGCTATAACTCTATATCATGAAGAAATGATCAAGATTTATGTGTGTTTTAGTTGAAACAATTGTTTCCTAATTTGTGTCGTGTAGTATTAGTGGTTCAATGGTATTCTATTTTAAATATGGAATTGTTAATAGGATTATATAAAATATCTTTTGGTTAAATAAGAAATAAATAAATATCTTATGAGATAATTATTTATTACTAAAATAAACTAAAGATTTTTGTATGATTTTAATTGTCAAAAATATATAATCTAAATATAGTTTGTTTCGATTTTGGAAATCGTGTGACATGCCACATTACCAAATCGTGTAGGACTTACTTAAATAAATATTATGTATTTATTTAATGTCCTAAATAAACTAAGATTATATTATGGTAATATATTTTATTATCTTTGACATGGTTTAGGAAGTTGATTTAATAAGGATACTAATTGTTTATTATATAAAGATCTTTCCTAAATATGAATTAGGAAATTAATTCCTTATATAATACATATAGTATATTATTAAATCTTTCCTAAATATATTAAGATTAGATTTAAGGTAGTATTACTAAAAGACTAGTATTCTAGTCTAAGTAATATTCCTAAATCATCTAGGGTTTGAAATAACTAGATACATATTCTATATAAATAGACTACCTATGACACATTAATTCATACGAAATACACAACACACATACACGCAAATCAAGAGAAAACCGCCGATCATATTCTTCAATATTCGAGCTTATCATTGTCAAATCCGATTCAAGATTCAAGTGCTCAAGCATTGATCTTATTCATTCAAGATTGTGACACCAAGAAAAAACATTGAAGACTTTATCTTATTCACGTAAGATAGATTGAGTATTTAGCGGTACTCGTTGTAAGACAAATATTTAACGGTATTTGTCGTAGCTAGATATTTAACGGTATCTAGATTGAGTTGTGACTAACATCAAAGTCGCACGAGTAGGGTTGATAAAATTGTAATCCAGAGTTGGTACTAATTTTATTAATCGAGAATAGTGGACGTAGGTCTCAGAGTGTGAGACTGAACCACTTCAAAAATATCGTGTCTCTACTTTATTATTGCTCTACTCAACGATCATCGTACAACTGCATACACATCGAAGAAGATTTCGAAAAGAAGGCATACTCAATTCAACCCCCCCTTCTTGAGTATATCATATCAATAGACTCTTCAGTATGCATTCGGGTTTGTGGTTTGTTGACACATGTGGTAGAGGTACCCCTTTCTCATTATTCCCATTATCCTCACATAGCCAAATTGAATTCTTTTACCCATTTGCTACATTCTAAAAATTACCTACCCTAGCCGAGCTAGTAAAGTAGTGATGGGACTGTTTTTGCCATCCTTTGGTTTATGCGTCAATGATAGATTTTGACTTTGGGAGAATGATAAAAAAAAAAGGAGGAAAAAAGACACGAAAAAAAAAAAAATTTATGATCAGAAAAGAAAAAAAAAATGATGAAAAAACGAAACAGCCTGTTTTCAAGGTTGGTCGGTCGACCAGGACCATTGGATAGGTTAGTTTTTCTGAAAAAAAAAAGAGAGAAAAAGAAGAAAAAAAAAAAAAAAAGGAAAGGAGAGAAAAGTTGGAAGAATTGTGATTTTTGCTCCAAAACTTTGAGCATTGGCATGTATGAAAAAAGAAAAAGAAAGCAATAAGAAGTGATCTTATAGTATGGATAGACGGATGTTAGCTCGGTTTAACCCCTCTTCCCATAACTTATTTTTAAACCCCTTCTTACCTTTAGCCTCACAATCCCAAATATTCCTCGGCATGTGTCATGGTTATTTAGTGTGGGAATGCATATGTACGGTTGTAGAGATTCTATTCATGTTAGATTGCAGGCATGTTCTTACGGGTCGTAGATAGGTGAGAGTCCTTACTTTTATTTATCTTCTTATCTTTCACATATACTTTTGACCCTTTGCTTTCATGAGTGTCTCGAGCGTGCCGCGAGAGTCCAATTAGAATGAGTCTTGCAAGGTTGAAATTTTAGCATGCTTTTCCAACATGACTAACTCGTTTTGTTCTTGACATTATGTTTGATTATAGTTGAAGGATGCATTAAATTGGTTAAGCATAGTGTTGTGTTTGGTTGTGAAAAGTATGAAATCCGTTCCATTAGAAGTTTTATTTTCTTTTGAGTCTTAGTGCTTGCTTGAGGACAAGCAAGGTTTGGTTTGGGGAGTTTGATACGTGCCTATTTTATGCATTTTATTTACTCTTTTGGCACGTATTTTCTTACACTTTCGTGACTTTTAGTTGCTTTTTTCTCCCGAAACGGTTTACTTTGGCATTTCTGTGTTTTATATGTAGGAATACGCGGAAGTGAGCAAAACCAAGCCTTATTTGCCTTTTGGAAGCTGTTTTGAGTACTAATATGGAGCAAGGATCCGGATGGTGCATTCAAGTATTGTTATCGGGCCAGATCAAAGCTGAAAATAACGAGAAGCGGTCGACCGACCTGCAATAGTGGTCGACCGACCGATGTCCAGTTCGCAAAGAGGCCCAGTTCACAGAAGCCCAAATTCGCATGAAATAAACCCGCATTGGCAGAATCGGTCGACCGACCGATAATATAGGTCGACCGACCACCAGCTGTTTCGGGACTTCTGTTTTTACTTTCTATTTTTCCTAATCTTGTAATAATTCTTATTTAAGGAGACCTAGACTCTTCAATTAGGTTAAGCAATTTTATGAAGCAATTTTATGAAGCAAGTAATTCCATTAGAAAGAACCTCTTTGTTTATTCAAGCACTCTATGTTTGAAGAACTCCATTGTTAGATTTTGGTACCAAGCTTTCATCTTTGTTCTTAGATTTTCCATTCAAGTTGTAAGTTTGCTATAATTACCCTTTCCTTTTTATTCAATCTTGTTATTCATCTTGTTGTTATTTCTTATTTCATGTTTACTCTTTTATTGTCATCTTTAATTATGTTCATCTCTTTAATTTTCTTAGTAATTGTTAGTTCCATAATTAAAAGTATGCATAGCTAATTCTTGTGATTGGGAATTAGGGGAACCATGATAAAGACTTGACTTTGATAAGTTTGATGATTAAATTACCAATCCCCCATTGTTGTTGGTGAACTAATCCTTAGGATTGAAAGATTACTAGGATTAGTTTAACAACAACTTTGGGATCGCCCTTGAACGAAAGTTTAGTGCTTTTGTAGGAACCCTAAGACCGTAAGGATTGGGTAGAATATTGACCTAAAGGTTTATTCTTTGTTCCTTGGGATTGTGTTGTTTGATTATTTTACCTTTCATTGACTTGTTTTGACCATGGGGAACCGAAGTTCCTAATCTCCTTTTTATCTTATTTTAATTTTCTTGTTAGTTTACTACCTTAGTTAGTTTAAATCTCAAATCAAAACCCTTTTTTTTGGTTACCTGCAATAGACTTAAAATTTACAAACATAATTAACCTTGTCTCCTTGTGGTTCGACCCTTGACTTATCCTATCTAAGTTTAAGCTGAGGTTTTATAAATCTTATCTTTGGCACCCCTCAACGACGGGTGTCACTTACCCTTCCAGCCTTCCGGTCTAGGTCAGGAATTAACTAATTGTACGGTCTCATGCGTGCACTCACTAAACCAAACATGGATTATATTGTTTTACGATTACTCCCACCAAAAACGGTCCATCCCGACTACTACATATCATACGTTTGACACAACTTCCCTCATCCCAACATATAAAGGGGTTTAGCTACTCATGACGGAATTAACGATGACTAAGACAACTATAATTAAACTAGCATACGACATATTAAATAGAGAGATGAAAACAGATTATAAAGTATATGGGAAGAAAATATGAAACCAACGAAAACAGTAGGGGATAGGCACGATTACGGTAATCATAAGACGGATACAAAAGTATGAAAACAAGCATACAAAACAAGATGAATAAGGAATACTAAACAGGGATGTAATATGACTAAACTAAAACTAATAACAGGGATTAATAAGGAGAAAAGAACAGAATCAGAAAGTATGAAACAAGGGCAGAAAACGGACGAACGGTGACGAACGCAAACATACAAAAAACAGAGTACGAACGCGAAATATGACGGAAATCAGAGAACGAAAACAGTATACAAATACTAATGATAAGAACAGAACAAAAGAGATGAGAAAGGACGAATTACAGTAAAGAAAAGGCAAGAATGAGAGATAGAAGCCTTAGAACGAAAGAGACGAAGAACTCAAAATTATTGTGAAATGTGACGGCTGCAAAGTTTCTGGAAAATAAGGAACTAGAACAAAAGACTGCAGAGCTAATGATAGGGTAAGAATTCTTAACCTAATGATCTCAAAACGAGCTCTTAAATAGAGAAAATAAAAAATGAAGTAATAACTACTGTGAACACGAAGGGTCAGAAAAGCTCTCGATCGAGAGATATTTCCTCTCGATCGAGCACAATAGTCTTCAAAAACTGGTCGATCGAAGACAAGCAGTTGCTCGATCGACTCCTCTTCTTTGACTCCTCTCGATCGACCAACTCAGATATCGACCGAGTACTTTTCTCTTCGGGAACCTCTCGACCGAGCACAAGACAGCTCGATCGAGGAATCTTCTTCTCGATTTGGTCTTCGACATGCCTAAAGGTTGTTTAACACCTCACGCTTCTCGATTAAAGCACAACCAGCCATGATTCTTCCATCGTCTACTGAAATGCACTGCTTTGAGGTAGAAACAGCTCGATTTCCGCTACTACTTGGTTAATATCTGCAAAACAGCAATACAAACACAAAGTAGCATATACGGGGCATAAAGTGATATAAAATCACCAAATATCATGAAAATGTGTGCTAAAACAAGACTAAAAAGTCTATACAAAATGCACACATCACTTATTTTATATGATTTTTGCTGTAGTTTTTTAGTTTATTTTTTACACACTGTACTCTATTGAGTTTGAATTCGTATGCTGGTATTATTGTTGTCTGCTTAATTGGGTTTCTTTTTTTATGTCTATTATTAGGATTCGCGAAATGTGTTGTTGCAACCTGTGTAATTTAGTGTAACATTTTGTGTCACTCCATATAACATCATGCGTAACTCTATTGATCAATATGTTGAACTGTTTACGTGTAACTCTATAACATAATATGTGTAACTCTATAGGACCAATTGTAACTCTATAGGAGTATTGTGTGTAACTCTATTGGTGTAACTCCAATTCACAACCTATATAACTCTATCGATTAACCTGTGTAACTCTATAGAACAAATTGTGGGACTTTATTGAACAACCTATGTAACTCTACTGATTAACATGTGTAACTCCATTGAATAGTATGTGTAACTCTATAGAACAAATTGTGTAACTCTATAGAACAAATTGTGTAACTCTATTGAACAACTTGTGTAACTCTACTGAATAACATGTGTAACTCCATTGAATAGTATGGGTAACTCTATAGAACAAACTGTGTAACTCTATAGAACAAATTGTGTAACTCTATTGAACAACCTGTGTAACTCTACTGAATCCATGGCATTACATAACCTGTGTCATTTCATAGCTCCTGTGTAACTACATTGTATAACACGTGTAACTTCATTGCATAACATGTAAACTCCAAATGTGGCTTATTTGTATTGTGCATTTGTTAACTGTTCGTCATCGTATTAATCCCTTTCTTCATGATGATGTAGATGTCTGTTGAGATGTCCCAAGATGACTACATCCCGACGGCTAAAGTGGGTGTGAAATGTCGGGTGAGGATTGTTGGGAAATGTGTCCTCAACAATAGTGCCGATCACGTAATTAAATCCCATAACAAGAATGCGCAAGGGATGATACGAAATTATATTAGTCAACTGACCAACATTAATCGGTAATGATTGGCTAGCTAGACTTTGACATTACTGTCGTATGACGGTGGTGGTCAGTTGATCCCTTTAGGTCACACCTTTAGGACAATTCCCTTAAATGATAAAATGATCAAATGTATATTGATACGATTTGATCATATTCCTTAAACCCGTATATCGGGAAATCAGAGGTTAAATCTTATTGTAAGATTTATGTTTAAAATTGAAACGTGTCAATTATTAAACATTGAACGATATTTTATTATATCGTGATTAGAATGAATCGGGTTATAATTATTACAAAAGTTGTAAATCGTATTGACGATAAATTATAAATGACCATTTTATATGTTGGTAATTTCGAATTACATGTCGAAATAATAAATATGATTTATTTAATTACAAATGATATTTATATGATAAATATGCATTTTAATTAATGAAAACAATTGTTATTTTAAATGTGACACTTTAGATGTCACACTTATACAATTGATTATAAGACAATTATAAAATGGACTATATGTTATGAGAGGGTGCCGGTTTAGTGGAGGTTAGTTAAGGGCATGATTAGTGTTTATTAGTGCATAAACATAATCATTAAAGTTACCTTGAGAACACTAACCTATGGCCACCCTAAGAGCCTTGAAAAGTGAAGATGTTCCCCATTGTGGCTCCCTAAGGCCGGCTTCCCCTTCCCCACGCCCATGCTTAAGTTAATTGTTTTCTTAAGATAATGCATGCTCAATATATAAGATATATCACATCCTCATTCTACTCCTTCTTAGCCGAAAATTACTAAGTAAAGGAGAGAATTTTCTAACCTCAAAATTAATATTATAAGATAATATACATATATACTAGTGGTAGTATTGAAATAATATTCTAATTAAGAGATTAGGATTTATCTTAAGGAAAAACCGGTTTTGTACTAGCTTGTTCAAGATCTCGGTTGTGTTAAGGGGTTGTCTTGGTGCATCACAAAGGAGGTATTCTCGTTGAATACTCGGAGGATCATCCTTGCTTTCATTCGGACCGTGTGTAAGGGTTCGAGAACTCTCTTATTTCCGCATTTTTAAGCATGCATAAGATCATATAAATAAGTTAATTAAAATGTTAATTAAAATATTGTTTAGTATGACTAAAATATTTAGTTTATGAGTAACTAAAACCCAACAATTGGTATCAGAGCAACTAGGTTGTTTGCATGCTTTCCGTTTACGTTTTTACGGAGTTATTAAGATAACAAAATAAAATTTGGTATTTCGTTTGATATATGATATGACCGAAATTATTTGAGCATGAATACCTACTGTTTTCTAAAATGTATTAGAATGTTTGGAATATATTTTGCATGAATATTGGTTATTGGTATATTAAATCTCGGTTTTATTAAGTTTTAATGGTTAAAAATTGTTTATTTTGGGAAAAATAATTAAAATCATCTTTTGGCCGAGATTTTTAAGTATGTTATCACATGTATATCCTATGTTATGAATATGAATTTTCGTAAATTATGGACTTATAAAACATGTGATATGATTTTTAAACGTTAAAATGCAATAAGATGAATAAAAATGGGTTTGTATAGTTATATTACGAATTTGACTATAAAAAATTATGAGTATGTCACATGCAATATTTAAAATATATGTTGATTTTTCCAGAAATTTATCTCAAATATTGCAATATTAATGATTTTTAATGTAAAAATCGGGTAATTAGTGACATTATTTCGACTTTAATAGTTTAAGTTGGAATTTGGCCATAAATATTTAACACGATGTCATATATATTATTTCCAGCATGTATAAAAATTTCGAGATTTTTATCTTATTTTATGCTTGAGAAATAATTTTAAAGGTTAAAATTGTTCGATATATGACGAAAATCGTTAAAATTTGCAATAGTTGTTAAAATGGCCGGAAAATTTAACCCATAATAGTCATATATGATATGTTCATCACTAAATTATTCTTGGGAGCCAAAAGTTTCTGTTTTGATTTAATTTTAAATTATTTCGGCTATAGGGCAGTGTGCCATTTAATTTTCTGTCCATTTTATGTTCTTAAAATGTTTTGGAAAGTGAAAATATTATTAGCATTTTATATGCATTTATGGATATAATTATTGAATTTTCCGACTTAAAATGCTTGTTTTACGTCTTATTTTCGAAATAAATGTTAAAACCGTATAAACACTAATATTTTTAAAGTTCTGAAATTTTAAAAACATTCTGGAATTTTCAAATTTTGAATTTTGATTTTTTCGAAATTTTTATGACTCTTTTGGATTTTTATAATATTTTTCCCGTAAAACCGAGTAATACCGAACAATATTAAAATATGTTAAGTTAAGTCATGTTCAAAGTTTGAGTAAGACTAAATTTTGAAACCTATATTGGTTGGGATGATTAACTTAAGAATGAATACCGATTCATATTATGCATAGTGTTGTAAAACATTAAAACACGCAATTCCATAAACCGAGGTATACGATAACTATTTATTTAAATAGGACGATTTGGCTTAGGATTTGCATGATAGTTCATATATTCATAAGCATTGCATATTTTAATTATGAATGTCATGATTTTATTTACGTAATTTTGGGAATTATGTAATTTACGTAGTATGGCCTTAGTTTTAAATCGGTATTTCCCGTAATGTAAGGGGTTACCGATTCGGTTGTAATTTTGTGATCTCGTATCACCCAATTGTAATTTATTTCTATTTTATAATGTATAAAGTAGACTAGAAAAGTTGTATTTTTTGTAAAATCCGGAGTTCCTTGAAGATGGTGCCATTCGGAAAGAAGTTCCGACAAGACGGTGTTTACCTCGAAGTGCGTGCCTCGTGAAGTTCAAGGGACCAAAGGAGTTGGTTTCCGAATTTGTACTTTTATTATTTCTTTTCTAGGAAACTCCATACTAGGGTTTATTTTATGCTTTTATTTTTTATTTTTATATGTTTGCATGCATAGCCAAATCGTCATATATCGTCTCATGCATTTTCGATTTAGTCGACCTAGTCATTTATTTTATCGATAATTCACCGACTTAGTTCACTTAAACGGAGATAGATAATAATTTGACTAGATCTCTTACATATAAATATTGAGACTTAGCCTTACCAAAAAGTACGGACCCATGAATCCCTTCTTCACAAGAACGTAGGCTCGGCTATACCGGGGTACTAAAATTGTCACGTTGGGTAAGTGGGGTAATAAAGATTACACCTTGAAATTTGGTTGATCTCAACGAAAGTATTATTCCTAACCGTAGTTGCAATAAGTTCGGGCTAAAGACGATTTTTAGAAAATTGTCGACCGAGAGTTCTAAGGTAGAACCGATTAAGAGGTTAATCCACCAAATTATACCAATTAGGGATGAATCGGCTATACCGTGCCCGAATTAGTATGGGTTTGGGTCTCGGGATTGTTTACTTAATTGGGTAAGAAATCATTAAGTAAATAAATTAACTTGTTAAAATTATTTACGAGTTTTTGAAAATGACGTTGTTTTAATTCCTTCATTTTATTGTAGTTTATTTTCAACATCATTAATGGCAACCAACGCTCCACCTCTCACTAACGTATCATGGCTTCGATCCTTTATGGATCGTTGCAAACTCGATAAGCATGGTTCCAATTTTAAGGATTGGGATGCGCAATTACTTTTGGCCACTCAAGGTGACGATAAGAGTCGTTACCTATCCGGAGCCGCTCCGAACGCTCCGACCGCTCGTTCATCTGTCCAAAATCGTGAGGCCTATGAAGCCTACATGAAAGAGTCCTCCGCTCTTAAAAATGTGTTCATCTTCTCCATGGAGCCGGATCTCCAAAGGAGTATGATCAAGTTGACCACATCGTATGAGATATATACCAAGCTTGCGACCATGTTTTCGCAAACTCCAAGGGTGATTCAATATGAGGCGGCTTCCGCCTTCTTCGACATAACTTTGAAGGAAGGGCAAAAGATAAGCCCTCATGTGCTCAAACTCGTTGAGCTCGCGGAGACTTTAAAAACGCAAGACGTTGATGTTCCCGACTCTCTCATAATTGACCGAGTTCTTCACTCGCTCAATAAGGTAAAATCGTATGCTCAATTCTGGGTGAATTTTAATATGCGAAACCAAGAGACAACATTGGATGAGTTGCATAAGATGCTAGTCCAAGCCGAAAGGGACATGGGACTTCATGAAAGTTCCACCAAGGATGTTTTAAACATCGAAAAGAAAGGGAAAACGAGCTTCAAGAAGAATGCCTTTAAAGGCAAGGGCAAGAAAACGTTCAAGCCCAAAGCGACCAAAGAAAATACCTTTTCGAAAGGCGCTTCCACCTTTCTTCGAAATCCGAAGACAAGTGCCATTATTGCACGACGATCGGTCATTGGAAGCGTAATTGCCCCAAATACTTAAGCGATCTCAAAAATGGGAAGGCAACCGCCGTAGGTAATAATTCTCGTTTATGATTCATGTCATTTATCAACTTATGTATAGTGATACAAATGTGTTGATATTTACCCTTTTTAATTGTTTTAAAGGGCCACCTCCTAATAATGATAAGGGCAAGGAGAAGGAAGCATGAGGTTCCTTACTTGGATGACTACGGTAGCATCCAATTGATCGAAGACTTGAAGAGCTAGGCTCTAATTTTCATATCGTCTTCTTTCATATTTTGCATTTTATTTATGGAACAATTTATTTTCTTGTAAGACAAGGATTAAAATCCTAAAACAATGGTTGTAATTTTGGATATTGGTGACTTGGTTTTCAACCCGAGTCACTACTTTTGTTCTTAATCAATGTCTTGATTTCTCAAATAAATTGCATACCTTGTTTAAACATGAATAATGGTGATTTTATCACGCAATAAACATTGATACGATCAATATAATGTAATCAAAGTGTTGATTAAAACGGAGAACTACACCCCATGAGATACTTTCAATCAAAATGAGACAACATCAGTTCATTACAAGATTTTCATTGTAAGTGAAAATGAGAATGTATTCATCACACCTATAAAACTTCAAACATTCATATGCATTGGTTAATCGAAATAGCTATCCTTAAACGAATAAAGGTTATTGTTAGAAGGATAGAGTGGGAGAAAATATTTCGCTCGCAAACCAATGATGAAAATAAAGGATCTTAGAGAAGATTCCTACATGGGAGTCTTAAGAAGAGCCCTAAATGAATGAATTGAAGAAACTACAAGAGGACTCTGAAGAAACTACGGGAGGACACACGAAGAAAGTTCCTTATGTTCATTGTTTCAGAGGGAAACCCCGTATGAATTCGGAAGGAATATCGGCTCCTTGAGATAATGATTTTTTTAAAGATTATAAGATAATAGAGGAGAAATCATCTATCTATACGGGAGGAAAGACCGGTTCCTTAATAAATGATTTTTCTAAATTTATAAGATAAAAGAGAAGAAATCATCTCAACTCTCTCAATGTAGTTATAAGGAAATTATCATGTCATATTCGTCTCGAGGAAACGAAGACATGAAAAGAGGGTGATGATTGATTGAATGAAAATAGATCACTATAGGGATAGTGATGGTGATAATGATTCAAGAGACAAATAAAAGATTTACATGCTAGAAATGAAAAGTTCATTTAAGAGATCGAGCAATATTGATTTTAGTGGGAGCAATGTTCATTAAAAGAATTAAGCCTACCATTTAGAGAGGATGGGTGATTCTTTAAGGTGTAAAGAATAAGAGGTTTTCAATTCTAGATGAACAAATACTTTATATCATGAGATGATGGATTTTTACGGGAAGGTTTATTATATTGATAATAAAAGGTCGCCCATTAGAAATCAAAATGGTTAGATATGATTCATATTGATGAATAAAACCATGATCATATTGCCAAGATGATTGAAAAATTATAAGAATGATGAAATCATTAATAACTACAATATAGATTTCAGCACATAAGTGACTAGATAATTCCGAGTGATTCTTTAATCCCTCTAGTATATCAATACGTCACGAGTTATAAGATAACAGTGGGAGCTTCCCTCAAGAAAGGAAACTCAAGATCTAGAATAGTTCTAGACACGTGCTGAAATAAGTTCATATTATGTGAGATAATATGAGATGGAAGAAGAACAAAATTTGTAAGTTTTGCAATCATGAATAAAAGGTCTATTCGCAAAACACTAATACAAATAGATGATCGTGCATCAAATGCAATGAAATAGTATTGACTGTTTTTTCATGACAATGTCATTTGAGTTATAATTAACTCAAGATGAAAGATACTTTGTCAAAATCCAAATGGGTTGTGAGAGACAATATTGAACCCCATAAGTGAACTGGATTGACTTAGTATAGCCCCTAGCCGCTTACATGAGGTGACATCTCAAGGCGACTAGAATGTGAGGCGATTGATGACAAGTTCAAGTGTCATAGACTCATATGTGATGACTAGTCGATCACATAGACAGACTGCAAGAGACACTCTGTCGGGCAAAGTGACCGCTTATAGAGTTCTGGAAATTTTATAATAGCCGGGTCGTGGCAAGAGCTGCTATGGTATTCTTGTGAGTCAATTCTTAGACTAAAGACTACTCTCCCAAGATGGTACAGTTTAGGCATAACCTTGATCCATTCTCTACGACTTTTCGTAACTAGAGTCAAATGGGATTGCTTTGGGTTGTGACTGACTATGACTAGTTGAAGGAAGTAGTGCGATAGAAATTGTCCACCCCTTGTCAGGGTTGTTCAAATCTCAAGGCCACTCGAGGAGAAGATAACTGGAAATGCGTGGCCACGCTCGGAAGGTATCTATGGTAGATAATTCCGGTCAGACAGTTATTCTCCAGATCGAGGAAACCACTCATGATATGATCAAATGCAAGTACGACCTCAGAGAGACACCTTGCATTGAGTGGGAGATTGTAATAGGACAAGAGAATTGGTGACGCACACTTGTCGAGGACAAGTGGGAGATTGTTGGGAAATGTGTCCTCAACAATAGTGCCGATCACGTAATTAAATCTCATGACAAGAATGCGCAAGGGATGATACGAAATTATATTAGTCAACTGACCAACATTAATCGGTAATGATTGGCTAGCTAGAGTTTGACATTATTGTCGTATGACGGTGGTGGTCAGTTGATCCCTTTAGGTCACACCTTTAGGACAATTCCCTTAAATGATAAAATGATCAAATGTATATTGATACGATTTGATCATATTCCTTAAACCCGTATATCGGGAAATCAGAGGTTAAATCTTATTGTAAGATTTATGTTTAAAATTGAAACGTGTCAATTATTAAAGATTGAACGATATTTTATTATATCGTGATTAGAATGAATCGGGTTATAATTATTACAAAAGTTGTAAATCGTATTGACGATAAATTATAAACGACCATTTTATAGGTTGGTAATTTCGAATTACATGTCGAAATAATAAATATGATTTATTTAATTACAAATGATATTTATATGATAAATATGCATTTTAATTAATGAAAACAAGTGTTATTTTAAATGTGACACTTTAGATGTCACACTTATACAATTGATTATAAGACAATTATAAAATGGACTATATGTTATGAGAGGGTGCCGGTTTAGTGGAGGTTAGTTAAGGGCGTGATTAGTGTTTATTAGTGCATAAACATAATCATTAAAGTTACCTTGAGAACACTAACCTATGACCACCCTAAGAGCCTTGAGAAGTGAAGATGTTCCCCATTGTGGCTCCCTAAGGCCGGCTTCCCCTTCCCCATGCCCATGCTTAAGTTAATTGTTTTCTTAAGATAATGCATGCTCAATATATAAGATATATCACATCCTCATTCTACTCCTTCTTAGCCGAAAATTACTAAGTAAAGGAGAGAATTTTCTAACCTCAAAATTAATATTATAAGATAATATACATATATACTAGTGGTAGTATTGAAATAATATTCTAATTAAGAGATTAGGATTTATCTTAAGGAAAACCGGTTTTGTGCTAGCTTGTTCAAGATCTCGGTTGTGTTAAGGGGTTGTCTTGGTGCATCACAAAGGAGGTATTCTCGTTGAATACTCGGAGGATCATCCTTGTTTTCATTCGGACCGTGTGTAAGGGTTCGAGAACTCTCTTATTTCCGCATTTTTAAGCATGCATAAGATCATATAAATAAGTTAATTAAAATGTTAATTAAAATATTGTTTAGTATGACTAAAATATTTAGTTTATGAGTAACTAAAACCCAACAAGGATGTTATTTGATATTATTGATATGTTAAATGATGCCCAAAGAGTGGCGGTTGCGAGAATAGGTTTTGGAGGGATGCTTGAGCTGAAGTTCGGGCAGTATCCTTTACGCCATATGCGGGAATTTCTGCTCTACATATCGGATGGGACGTTCATGTTTAAATTACCTAGCAGAACAAAAAAGTTCATGATCACGAAACATGACGTTCGAGACTGTTTCCTTCTTCCTTCCGGACTTGACGAACTCGTCATTGTACCAACGGGGAAGCAAAAAGGGTCAGATGCCCCGGAATTTGCGGCTTTGAAATCCCGGTGGAGGAATATGTTCGACGTCAAGACCTCCAAAGACGGCATACCCCTCGGTAAGATAAAAAAACGCAATCTTGGCAGGCCAAGAGGGAGGTGAACATTTTTCCCGCCTGTTCGTATTGTTATGTATGTCGTATTTCCTTGCCCCAACCATCAACAACATGGTTGATTTCAAGCTTCTATGGGCGGTCGAGGATGTAGGCGTCATTCACCGGCTTGACTGGTGTACATATGTACTGAAGGCTATCATCGGAGCTGGTCGAGATGTTCTAGCCAACAGATCTTTCGTCGTTGGCTGCATCCCCTTCTTAATGATAACATATTTCAGCGGTTTGATTTTCAGGGTGAGATTTCTCGTCACGATCTATCTTTGATCAAGCACTGGGACGAGGAAAGGCTGAGGAAGAGAACTGAAGGTGAAATGGAAGATGGAGGGCTGGGTCGCCAGCCGCGGTCCATCGTGAAGTACCCCCGCTGCATGCGTAGATACACACCTTTAAATGCGTAGATACACACCTTTAAATGCATAGATACACATGGTTAAATGCGTAGATACACATGTCTAAATAAGTAGATATACACCTTTAAATGCGTAGATATACACCTTTAAATGCGTAGAGACACATGGCTAAATGCGTAGACACACCTTTAAATGTGTAGATACACATGGCTAAATGCGTAGATACACATCTCTAAATTCTTTTTTATCGAATTTTTTTCATTACAATAGCACAAATTACTCAATACAATATCACGGGTTTTCCAAAACAGTATTACGAAAAAGAAAAATGAAAAAAAAAATCCTACGAAAAAAAAAATCGAAAAAAAATGTCGACAAAAAAAAAATTTGAGAAAAAATAATTCAAAAAAAAATTCGGAGAAAAATTTTCACGGGATCTTCAAAACAATTTTCCGAAAAAAATGAAAAAAAAAAATTCAAATAAAAAAATTCAAATAAAATTTTTTTAAAAAAAACTCGAGAATAAGCCATTTACAAGGTAACCAAAGAAGAAGCCAGAAGAACAAATAAGAAATTGATGCGAAACGGGTCTGCTTGTTAAGTTAATTCTAAACAAATACCTTGTATAAAATTTTATAAATCTTATAGTATATGATAACAATCAACAAAGTCTTAGTGCCCCATTGAATAAGGTGTTTGTCCATGAAACCAAAGGTTTCGGGTTCAATCCCAATTTGTGACACCCCCACATTTAGCGGAAGAGTAAACATAAAATTCTAAGTAAAAACTGCAAGGATATGTTTGTAATAAGTTCAATTGGGGGAAATACAAGGTTTTCAAAACCTGAACCTGTTATAAAGATATCCAAGTGAAGGTGTCAAACATGCAAGGTCCAAAATAAATACAACCAAGAGGTAAGGGAGACATATGTCCCTAAAATAAGCAAGTGTGTAACTAATGTATCAAGTCTCTACAAAGTGGAAACCGTATAAAGGTCCCAAGGTTGTCATCCGCTCGCTAGCTCGTCATGTACCCAACATATGCTTCACAAACCTGTCATTCGCATTTTAAACAAACACGAATGACACAGTCAGTGGGGAGTAACTCCGATTTCTCCCAGCCACGAAATGCCATATTAATATAACATGAACAACATAAGAAAATGTATATGATCAACACATGGTCTAGGCACACAAGTACCAAACCAATATGTCTATCATGTGACTAAACAACGAAAGAACCATATATAACCTAGCATGTGAGTTCTAGACCGACTCATACTATCCTATCATGTGAATCCAGGTAACAGGCATGAATCCAACTCTATCAACTATAACAGTTTGCATCTCGCCGTGCATAATTTATAGAATTACCATACAAGAGAGAACATAGTTATCTAAACATTGACACACGGATACAACACCATGTCTAAGACTCATGATACCACACATGAGTACCCTTGGATACGACACCAAGTCTAGCTAAGTGTCGACTGACACACGGATACAACACCGCGTCCAAGACTCATGATACAACACATAAGTACCCTTGGATACAACACCAATGCTAGCTACGTCCCTATTGACACACGGATACAACACCAGTTCCCTAATAAGACTCTAGGACACCATCCTAGCATGTGACACTCTATACATAAGTATATTCAGCTGGCCAACGACAAAATCCACAATAACAATGATAACGAACCACTAATATATATTCAAGTGACCAACTCGAGCAACAATATATACATACATATATATATATATATATATATATATATATATATAGAAATTGAATCACGTGAGGCCGCTCTCTTAGCGTGAGGCTGCCGGACCATTCTAAACCGTTAGATTTTAGTAGCATGGACGCACGAGATCTTGACACGTGTCCTATATAATATCAAAAAAAAAATTCATTTCTCTCTCTTTTTCTTCAACCCCAATCAACAATGTCGCTTCATTTTCCTCTCACAAATCAACAAACCTTAACAAGCAACAACAATGGCGGCGGCCGCTTCAACATCGTCATTCTCCAAGCTCTCTGCTCCTCTCCGTCACCTTCTCCTCCGTCAATCCGCCGTCACCTTCTCCTCCGTCAATCCTCCGACGACCCCGTAAACTCCGCCGTCATCTCCTCCCCCAACCTCCCCTCACCACCACCACATCCGCCCGCCGACGTTAACACATCCCCCAATTCCCAAGCTCTCTGCTCCTCTCCGCTGTACACGTCAGCGGCTTTAACGCCCGCCCAATCTCCAACTCCCGCAGCGGTCTAGGCCGAACCTCCACACACGGCGGCCGGTCCGGTCGGACTGGATACCGTACTGGCGGTCTAAACATCCCGTCGAATTCTCTAGCGCCGGTGAACTCCGGAAGCGCCACGGCGGAATTTACGGTGGTTATTGCGGCGGCTGAATCGGAAATGGAAGTTGAGGTAGATAGTTTACGATCGAGGAATTGAATCATGTAATCGAGTTTTTTACCAGCGGTTTTGATCCGATTTTTCGTCTTGATGCTGAGAAACGCTTTTTCAGCTGATACTGGCGATTGAACTTCTTCTCCGATGAACGAAAACTCGAAATCTCCATTATTGTCGTCATCTCCATTATTGTCGTCATCTTCATCATTTGGGGATAAATCTAGGGTTAGGGTTTCGGCGAGATTATTCCGTGAAACTAGAAGCTTAACTTGTGAAATTAGAAGCTTATTCTGTGAAACTAGAAGCTTAACTTGTGAAACTAGAAGCTTATTCTGTGAAACTAGAAGCTTAACTTGTGAAACTAGATGCTTAAGATGTGAAACTGTAAACAAATATTGTGAAACTGTGAAACTGTGAAACTAGAAGCTTAATTCGTGAAACTAGATGCTTAACTTGTGAAACTGGAAGCAAATATTGTGAAACTGTGAAACTGTGAAACTAGACGCTTAACTTGTGAAACTAGAAGCTTAATTTGTGAAACTAGATGCTTAACTTGTGAAACTGGAAGCAAATATTGTGAAACTTTGAAACTGTGAAACTAGATGCTTAACTTGTGAAACTAGAAGCTTATTCTGTGAAACTAGAAGCTTAACTTGTGAAACTGTGAAACTGTGAAACTAGATGCTTAACTTGTGAAACTAGAAGCTTATTCTGTGAAACTAGAAGCTTAACTTGTGAAACTGTGAAACTGTGAAACTAGATACTTAACTTGTGAAACTAGAAGCTTAACTTGTGAAACTGGAAGCAAATATTGTGAAACTGTGAAACTATAAGCTTGGGGATGCGCGGCCTCATCCTAAGAGGCGGCCTCACGTGATCCGGCCTCTATATATATATATATATATATATATATATATATATATATATATATATATATATATATATATATATATATATATATATATTGGGACAACTAACATTATCCGTTATCATGCCTTATCAGCTAATATCAATCAATATCAACCATCAACAAATATTAACCAATATCAACATTGGTAAAGGTAAGCATCCAACATCTAAAGTCATCCAATTCAACCAACCTTTAATATGGGAAGTGCATAACATGTTCAATAGCTAAACTATAAACTTAGCCAACATTTAAGCAACACACTTACTTCAAACATCCGAATGTTTACCCTCGACCCAAGTCTCGCGACGGGTCATCGGTCAAATCGAGGCTGACCAGTCAAACCTAGTTGACTGAACGCAGTTCAGTCAACTGGCCCAGCTCAGTTTTCGGCACAAAACATCCAAACAACATATATCTCCTTATGAATCATTTCTAATCATATCTACATCAATTTCCTGCCATTACTGAGCTATCATGTGGAAATACCAACTTAAAGGGACTATACCAAGTGAATAAATAATCAACATGCTATAATATTCATCCGTAGCAGTTACCCATTTACCAAAATATTAAATATCATCATCGTGCTCAAATCACGGTTTTCCCACAACAACAATACAACTTCAATACTTTCGTTAACATCATTTCAAGCTACAGCAATCAACATTCATACTATTACTATTAATAAGCATTCTATAATGGTATTTCTTAAATAGCATACTCATGACCCAACCAAAAGAATGATGAGCATCCCCTAATCCGTGACTAACTTTCTGAACTACAAACTTGGGGCTGTAAGCCTTGAGAAATCGGAAAAGATGAACAACCCAATAGCAACTAACAAACTACATACAACAGTATAAACTGATGGGCAGTGGTGTAGATGTAGCGTGTATAATTGGTGGTAGTGGGGGTGATACTCAAAAACAGACCACTAGAAGAATGATGAGCAGTGAGGGTGGTCTGGTACAGCAGACCAGTAAGATACAATAACAATAAACAGACGCGCAGAGAGGCAGTAACAGCCGTGAGAGCAGTAGCAGTGAAAGGGTAGGAACATCGGCATGGCAGTAGCAGTAAGCAGTCCGTAGGGTAATGCACAGGAAATGGGGTCAGCAACAATAGCATAAAGACAGTACGTAGTGAACATATAAAATCAGACATGACAACATTCATAACCAAATCCTACTAAACCCTTCACCCTATACACTAACCCATAATCTATACACCCATACTTGCCATCAAACCACACAAACATTTCAGAACTACCTGGCAAATTAATTTAAGACAACATCCAAATAACATCCAAACAACAAACACATACTTATTGTAGCATTAATTCGTCGAGTCACTCGGAAAAGTTACCTTGAGCTAGGAAAAGAGAAGGAATCCTAAACCTATGGTGAAAACCGAGATTCCTAAAGACCAAAAACGGGTTCTTCTTCAATCACAAATGAATCTCCATGCCCATCCTTGTATTCTTCACGTAAAACAACAATTAAAAAATTTATATTAGCCTTAAAATCGAAACCCTAAAAAGATGGTCTAAGAATAAATTTGGGGGAAACGAAATATAAACTTACTAGTAGCTGAGGAATGAAGAGAGGATTCCGAAAATATAATTTTTATGGAATTTGGTTGAGTAATGAATGATTTATAGAGGTTTTTGTGATTGAAGTTTTAAGGTGATAAAGGTTGAAGATGAAGATAGGGAAAGGAGGCAAATAGTAAATTGAGTAAATGAATTGGGTCAAGGAAAGTCAAGGCCAAAGAGGGAAAAAGAGCATGCTGCTCTTGCTCGGGCAACACAGCTCGGCTATTGTTCTTGTGCTCGGGCAGTTGCCTAGGCGCGCTGGGCGTGCTGCTCGGCCAAGGCTAGTCGTGGATTGGGCGTTGCTCGAGTCACTGTTGGAGGAAGTGTCCTCGACAATAGTGTGTTGACGTAATTAAAACTCATTTGAATGAAACACAACTGGGAGTGTTACTCTTTTAAAGTCGACTGATCAACATTTATCGATAATGATTGGCTGTCTAGAGTTTGACATTATCGTCATATGATGGTGGTGATCAGTTGATCCCTTAAGGTCATATCTTTAGGGAATTCCGTCTCAATGGAATAATTAATTAATATTGTATTGGATACAAATTAATTAATAACTGGAAATTTTGGAAATAATTTTATATGACGAATATTTTTTATAATGGGATTATAATAATAATTAAAGTCAAAGTAATAAAATTGTTTTATTACTCGGTTTTATTTATTCGTTTAGGAAACGATTAAATTGAGAATGAACACGGTTGATCATAAAATTACAAAGAGTTATAATTAAATTATGACATTACATTTTTGTGCAACAATAATTTCGAAATTATTAGTGTAATTATTTAAATGTAATAAATTTGTAAATTATGAATTTTAATAGTTAAAATTGCACAATTAACAAATTGGGTCATGTGTTATGGGACATGTGTGATATGTTACAAATTAACACAATTGACAAAGATAAAATGGGTCCATATTAGAACCATTTCAGCCGTGTATATAGTAGTGTGTAGTGATTGTGTATGCTTTACACAAAGCCTTACAAAACCTATGAATAGGTGTGTAAGTGTGTAAGAAACATGTAAGGCATCTTTGTTTCTTTTGCATTGTGTAAGAGGCCATGCATTGGCCTTGGGCATGCATGTTGGCCGGCCATATGGCTTGTGTAACAAGCCTATGTTGCTCAATATATACACACCATTCATGCCTTAGTTTGTTGGTGGGTGTTGGATGCTTATTTCCTCTACTAACACATTCACACTACAACTCATTCTCTATATATTTTTCTAGTAAATTAGTTTTCTAAGAAAATAATTTTTTCCATAATAATAATATTAAGAGTAATATTATTATTATTTCTAGTATACTTATACTAATTTTCTAGTAACAAAATTAGTATTAGTTTGAGATCGGGTCCTTGATACGCATCTTTTGGAGACGATTTTTCTTAGATCGTTTAAGGGTATTTCGGTGGTTTGAAGACTCATATAATAGGTGATTATTGAGTATAAACCTTCTAAAACCAATGTAAGGACTATCACATCTTATGATATCATCATGCATGCATAAGATCTAATTAAGTTTTATGACTAAACTTAAATAAATTAAACTCACATTAGATTTGAGTATAAAATAAGGGAACTTAGTTTCCAAAAATTGGTATCAGAGCATTACGGTTGTTGCATGCATGATCGGATTCATGATTTATGTTAAAATCGGTTTAACATATATATTTCGATTTTTCGAAATTATTGTGTTTATTATGATAAATCACAAAATAATTTTGCATGTTAAAGTTTCTGTTTCTAAAATGGTTTTAGGACATAAAAATAATTTTATGGATTTTTATTGTTCATTTTTATATTTATTTGTATATTTTGTAGTTTAAATCGGTTTTAAACAACAATTAATGGGAAAAATAGCTAAAAATAGTTTCTGGCCGAGATTTTTTGATATGTTTTCACATGCATATTTAATATATTGTATATGAGTTTTCGTAAGAAATGGAGTTAATATGCATGGATTATGAATTTTATGAGATAAATAGTCATAATATGATTAAAAATGGGTATATATGGTTATATTTCGAATTTGACCTTAAAAATTTTATGAGAAGTCACATGCAATATATAAAGTTCCTGTATGAATTTTAGAAATTATTGGAATTATTTTGCATGATTAATGATTTTTAAAGTAAAAATCGGATTAATAGTGACTTAAATTCGACTTTAATAGTTATAGTTGGAATTTTGCCATAAAAACTTTACACAATGTCACATGCAATATTTACAGTATGTATGTAAGTTTTGGGAATTTATTCCCAAGTGATGCATGATTTATGATTTTAATGGTTAAAATCGGATAAATAGTGACTTATTGTGTTAAAAATAGTTAATCTTAATATTATGGCATGAAATTTTACCCATAGATGTCTTATATGATAGGAACATCAGATATAAAAGTTAGATATCAAAAAGTTTCTGTTTTTATGATTATTAATTTTAATGAGTTAATTAGCTAATAATCGTAATTTATGAGTCGAAAATGAAATTTTCGAGTATGGTCTGTAATTTTTGGTCATTTCAGGTTCTAATATATATTTTAGCATGACTAAAAATTTATGGCAAATTATTGCAAGTTTTTATAATTTAAATCGGATTTTAAACCATAAAAACGGCTTTTATACGATTTATTTAAGAAATAAACCATAAATATTTGCATAAGACCATTTTATTAATTTCTGAATTTTTAGAAAATTTCCAGAAAGTTTAAAATTGTTGAATTTTAAATTTCGAATTTTATTGACTCATTTGGCCATATTTTGTTTATTTTTCCCGAAAATACAAGTAATTTATGAACAATAATGCAAAATCAAGTTAGATCATGATCAAATATTAGTAGAGGCTAAACATTGATTCCTAAAGTGAGTTAGGATGATTAACTTGGACATAAATGAGATTTATGTAATTTTGGATGATTTTAATGGTTAAAATCGCGCATATCCGTAAAAACCGTAAACAAATATGAGATATTTGCTCCCATAAGGCGATTTGGCATTAAAAATTGAGCATGTGCATACATATTTTATTTAATGCAATTTATTTAATATGAATGTCATATTTTGAATGTTATTTATATAATTTGGAATTATGTAATTTTCTTAGTATGGCCTTAGTTTTAATCAATATTACCCGTAATGAAAGGGGATATTGATTTGGTTGTAATTTATGTGATCTCGTATCACGGGTGTGTAATTTAAATTTTCAGTTTTACAATAGAATAGTTGTATTATTTTATTGTAATTCCGAAGATCCAAAAGACGGTGCCATACGGAAAGAAGTTCCGACAAGACGGTGTTTTCTTGGATGGCGTGCCAATGAAGTTCAAGGGACCAAGGAGTTGGTTTCCGAATTTCTAATAGTTAATTAGTTTTTACTATTACTAGGAAGGCCATACTAGGATTTTATTGCTTTATTGCTTTTACTTTTGCATTTTAATATGTTTGCATGCATAGCCAAATCGCCATAAACATGCATATTGGTTTAGATCGTTAAAAACGACCGTGTCAATTATAATTATCGAGTTCACCAATTTAATTCGCTTAAAGGAGATAGATAATAAATTGACAAGACCTCTATATTAAACAAAACAATTGAGGATTAGCCTTACCAAATAGTAGAACCCATGAGCTTCTATTTCGTGGGGTGGTGC
This sequence comes from Silene conica, assembly GCA_029255685.2. NCBI lineage: Eukaryota > Viridiplantae > Streptophyta > Magnoliopsida > Caryophyllales > Caryophyllaceae > Silene > Silene conica. Next base: position 9,327,713 of record CM055314.2, read on the forward strand.
TTGTCCAGTGGGCAGTACGAACCTCATTACGTAGGATAAGTGGGGCGATGGGATGGATTCAGTCCAGTGGGCGGATCGCATCCCGATGCATTTGAAATTTGGTTTGTACTCAACGGAAGTGTAGAGGACCAGTGGTCAATGTGTTCCGGGCTAAGATGAATAAATTATGATTTATCATCAACCAAGAGTTCTAGGGTAGAACCGGTTTATTTTAACCCACCAAACCATATCATTGGGTCGGAGTTCCAGTGGTTCACGATTTCGATAGTATGGGTTTGGGTCTTGGAATCATTTATAAAATTGGATAGAGGTCATTTTATAGATGCATCAACTTAGTAGATATGTTTACAAGTTAAAATGAAAATTAAAACGATTAGCATTTAATTTCTTCATATGTTTAAAATTTTGTAGTCCTCGTATCAATATCAATCATGACTACTTCCACTACTACAAACACTTCATGGTTACAATCCGTCACGGATCGTTGTAAGTTAAAAGAGAATGGGGCAAACTTTGCCGATTGGGATGCCCAACTGTTGTTGGCGGCACAAGGTGACGGTAAGACCGAATTCCTTATTGAAGCATCACCTCCCGAACCTGCTGAAAATGCCACCACCGCGGCAAGACGACCTTATGATTCTTATCACAAGGAGTCTTGGGAATTGAAAAATGTTTTGATCCTCTCGATGGAGCCGGAACTCCAAAAGATTGCCCTAAAGATTGGCACAGCTTATGAGATCTATTGCAGGCTTCTGACAATGTTCTCAAAGGCTTCGAGAATTGTCCAATATGGGGCAGTATCGGCTTTCTTTGATCTCAACCTTAAGGAGGGGCAAAAGGTTAGCCCACATGTACTCAAGATGATTGAGCATGTAGAAACCCTAAGGATGAATCAAATGGACATTCCTAAGGAACTTGTGATTCACAGAATCCTCCACTCCTTGTCTAAGGTGAAGACTTATGTACAATTCCGGATGAATTTCAACATAAGGAACCAAGACATCTCTCTCGATGAATTGCACAATATGATCGTGCAAGTAGAAAGGGATATGGACCTAAATGTTAGTTCCCCTAAGGATGAGCTCTACATAAATGTTAAGGGCAAAGGAAAGTTCGATAGGAAGGGTAAGGCTAAGGGGAGGCAACCTTCCAAAGGTTTAAAGAATGTATCTTCGGAGGCAAGTACATCAGATCCCAACAAGAGCGCTCCTCAAGGAGCCAGGTGCTTTTATTGTAATAATAAAGGACATAAGAAGAGGAATTGTTCCAGATATCTCAGCGATCTCAAAGCTGGGAAGATTCTTCCAGTTGGTATGATAACTGTCTCTATTTTGTGTTAATCTCAACTAACGTATTATGATACAAGTTGTGATGTGAATGCTCTTCTTACTTGAATTAGGGCATGGAAACAAAAATAAGGGAAGGAAAAATCAAGCTTAATGGATCATTGGAACTAAGAGTAGCTCCACTCAGGATGATCAAGGAGCTTTGTTTTGCTTATTTTACTAAGTATTTCAAGTGTTGTAAGAACAATTTAAAATCCGTATTTTATTTCCTTGTTGGACGAGGAAATGTTAATCCTTTAAACAATTGGTTGTATTTTGGATAATGAGGTGACTTGGTTTTTAACCCAAGTCACTATTGGTTTTATATTTATGTTCTTAATTAGTTCTAACACTTGCAAATCTTAACATAAAATAGAATTGCTTGTGACAATTCAATGTATGACCATTGAGACAGAATAAGTATAGGATACTTAATTCAAATCAGATCAAAATCAAGTTAAGTTAAGAACGTAATTAAAGAGGAAAAGTTATCAACCATTCTAAACTATCTAAGCTATAAAACGGATAATTTCTGTAATAAATCATAAGGGTACACAAACCAACATCAAAGTCATTGTTTGTGGCCTTAGTAGCTATCTTTGGTAATAAAATGGGATTATTATTACAAAGATAGAGTGGGAGAAATTTAAAATGCCACAAATAGCAAGTGATTTTGATTAACACAATGGACATGATCTATTAGTGAATAGTAGGATTTATTGTGTTTTGGTTATGTGAAAGATAAGAAGGAAGATTAAGTTGTGGATGAGATCTACGATTTAAGAAAATATACACCTTATGGTTGTAAAAGGTAGATTAAGGCTGTAGATAAGATTCTACGCCTTATCATCCCAAAAGTTGTGGATAAGCCCAAAGGTTGTAGATAAGATCTACGGTTTGGTAAAAATCTACACCTTATGGTTGTAAAAGGTAGATTAGGCTGTGGATAAGATTCTAAGCCTTATCATCCCAAAAGTTGTGGATAAACCCAAAGGTTGTGGATAAGATCTACGGTTTGGTAAAAATCTACGCCTTATATACCAACGGCCCCGGCCCTGGAGGATACTTCAAAGATAAATTCTTGAAGTTTGTAAGGAAAAATTCTATACATGGATAAGATCCATGATATAGTCCTCGTACAGTACAAGATAAGATAAATGTGGGGAACTGAAAGTTCCTACACACAGAAATTGTATACCATAAGAAAAGACTCTTATAGAAACTACGGGAGGACACTCGAAGAAAATTATTCGAAAGACTTTGTAAAGGCTCAAGAAAGGGTTCTTGGATTTAGAAGGTGATCTAAATGTGCCAATACAAAGAACCATGAAATTTATAAGATATACATGCTAATAAATGAGATTTGTTGAGAGAAGCATAAGCAGACATGTGGATGTCTGCAGTCTACAAAGTTAAGGGTAACTTTGTTGAAAGTAGTAAGGTAATTCATTGAGAATGAATTCAGTAAACTCAATAACCATTTTTCAAAAGCGTATTTGAAAAGGATGTGACTATTAGCACATATGGTTAAGTCCCAACCATTTCAATTCATTAAATGTTAAGGAACATTGAATTGAGTGGGAGCTTTATGATTTACGGTTAAATGTAAAGTTCAGTGGGAGTTCCCGCTCCAGGATTTGAAGCTATTGAGTCATGGGTATGACTTCGGGATCTTCAGAATCAGGCAAGAACAAGAGTTTAGTGGGAGTAAACGTTATCTAAAACAACTCATTGCTCGTTTGGAATGAAGCATTGATAATCATGAAAGGTACACGAGTTTTTGGTTCTAGATGACATATTGATATGAATTAAATCTAATTGAACATGGGATGTTTAGTTGAGATTATAAAAGACATCTTGTTAGTGTTAAGGTTGTTCATGGAGATGAAGATAGTATAACCATGATGGGATCATGAAAATATATCGAACCTTAAGAACTATTGTTTGCACGTTTAAATCACTAATGTTTCCACCATTAGTATAATCGTGTAAAGTGGATGCGCACCGCTCGCAGGACAACCCCTTGGAGTAGGTGTTAAACCAATGATTAAACCTTGGTAAATTGTCAAAGTATTCTCCAATGAAGATGAAAGACAAAATTCAAGATTTTGGAAGATAACTTAGTCGTATGGTAAAAGGTTTGCAACGACTCAAGTTCCAAGAAACCAAGCAAAGATTTGTGATAATCTTCGGCTTACATTCATTGACTATGCATCTCAATGACTTGTATTTTAACTACATGGTCATCACAAGATTCTACAAAAGGTGTACGTTCACAAATTATGTAAAGGCATTGCTGTGGCTGGGAGTTACACAATGCACATAATCTTATTCGCTAGTCATGAGAATGACTTGTCTCTTTCAGAGGAAAGATCAATGTATGGATATGATCTGCAAAGTGAACGATCGCACGAACCGTGGTAAACCTGGTTTACTCAAAATGGAGATAATTACAATTTTAAGGGATGTAAACGAGAGACCCTAAAGTTGATTGTAAATTAAATGGTGTTCAAAGGTTGACCACTTGGATGATGTAATCCACTAATTATTTGAGTTATTTATAACTCACGAAAGGTCAAGTAAAATTCAAATGGGATGGTAAGACCATATTGAACCCCATTAAAGTGAATTGAATTATCATGACCTCGCCCCTAGTTGCTTAAGTGAGGTGACATCTCAATGCAACCGGATGTGTGATGCGATTGATGGCGAGTTCAATTGCCATAGAGTCATACGGGATGACTAATCGATCACCTAGGCATAGACATGTTAAGATACATTTGCCGGGCTAATGACCGCTGATAGAGCTCTGGCGTACTCTTATTAAAAGAATGCCTGGTCGTGGCGGGAGCATCTATCGTGTTTCACATGAGTCAGTTCTTGGACTGATGACTGTTCTCTGAGGTGGCATAGTTTTCAGATTAACTTTGATTTATGTCCTAACACCTTCGTAACTGGGGTTTATAAGGACATATTTTGGGTTATGATGGGCTGTGGCCAGCCGGAAGGAATAAGTCGATTGGGAATTGTCCATCCCTTGTCAGGGTTGAGAAATATCTCTAGGCCACTCGAGGAGAATAATAACTAGAAATGCGTGGCCACGCTCGGAAAGTATCTATGGTAGATAATTCCGGTCAGTAGTTATAAACTCCAGATCGAGACAAACCACTCTAGATTTTAATCAATTGCCGGCACGACCTGAGAGGACGCCATACATTGAGTGAGAGATAGTAATAGGGCAAGAGAATTGGTGACACACACTTGTCTCGGACAAGTGGGAGATTGTTGGAGGAAGTGTCCTCGACAATAGTGTGTTGACGTAATTAAAACTCATTTGAATGAAACACAACTGGGAGTGTTACTCTTTTAAAGTCGACTGATCAACATTTATCGATAATGATTGGCTGTCTAGAGTTTGACATTATCGTCATATGATGGTGGTGCTCAGTTGATCCCTTAAGGTCATATCTTTAGGGAATTCCGTCTCAATGGAATAATTAATTAATATTGTATTGGATACAAATTAATTAATAACTGGAAATTTTGGAAATAATTTTATATGACGAATATTTTTTATAATGGGATTATAATAATAATTAAAGTCAAAGTAATAAAATTGTTTTATTACTCGGTTTTATTTATTCGTTTAGGAAACGATTAAATTGAGAATGAACACGGTTGATCATAAAATTACAAAGAGTTGTAATTAAATTATGACATTACATTTTTGTGCAACAATAATTTCGAAATTATTAGTGTAATTATTTAAATGTAATAAATTTGTAAATTATGAATTTTAATAGTTAAAATTGCACAATTAACAAATTGGGTCATGTGTTATGGGACATGTGTGACATGTTACAAATTAACACAATTGACAAAGATAAAATGGGTCCATATTAGAACCATTTCAGCCGTGTATATAGTAGTGTGTAGTGATTGTGTATGCTTTACACAAAGCCTTACAAAACCTATGAATAGGTGTGTAAGTGTGTAAGAAACATGTAAGGCATCTTTGTTTCTTTTGCATTGTGTAAGAGGCCATGCATTGGCCTTGGGCATGCATGTTGGCCGGCCATATGGCTTGTGTAACAAGCCTATGTTGCTCAATATATACACACCATTCATGCCTTAGTTTGTTGGTGGGTGTTGGATGCTTATTTCCTCTACTAACACATTCACACTACAACTCATTCTCTATATATTTTTCTAGTAAATTAGTTTTCTAAGAAAATAATTTTTTCCATACTAATAATATTAAGAGTAATATTATTATTATTTCTAGTATACTTATACTAATTTTCTAGTAACAAAATTAGTATTAGTTTGAGATCGGGTCCTTGATACGCATCTTTTGGAGACGATTTTTCTTAGATCGTTTAAGGGTATTTCGGTGGTTTGAAGACTCATATAATAGGTGATTATTGAGTATAAACCTTCTAAAACCAATGTAAGGACTATCACATCTTATGATATCATCATGCATGCATAAGATCTAATTAAGTTTTATGACTAAACTTAAATAAATTAAACTCACATTAGATTTGAGTATAAAATAAGGGAACTTAGTTTCCAACAGTCACGACACAACACGACTCGTATACGAATTCCGAAACCGATTCCGATACTAAAACTATTATTACTAAAATATTAAATATATATACGACTATATCATAAACTTATTAAATCGACGACCTTGATTAAAAATGTAAGGTTACGACTTTACGACTTTAATCGGAAATCTTTATAAAATTATATTTTATTAAATTATATTAATTCCACTTAATTCAAAATAATTTAAAATAACTTAGAATAAATTAATACTAAATTAAAATGTCACTTTGCACTATTCTAAAGGTCTCCTAAATTACGGGATGTTACACAATTGACAATTTGAACATAAATTGTCTTCGAAAATGTTTCCGTCATAAATATTATACAATATCATATTAATCTACAAGGAATATATGGTCCATTGGTTTAGGAGCAGGTCTCTGAAACCCTAGGTCCCGTGTTCGACCCACATAGGGTGCGTGTTTTGATTTTTGCTTAGTAGTTATCTTCGCGTCTTAAATATTATACAACATTATATTAATTGACAAAGACTCTGTGGTCCGTTGTTAAAGTTGTTTTGCTCTGATACCTGAGGTCGTGGGTTCGACCCCCAGTGGCTGCGTGTTTTGATTTTTGCTTAGTAGTTATCTTCGCGTCATAAATACTATACAATATTCTACTAATCGACAAAGACTCTATGGTCCGTTGGTTAAGTTGTTTGGCTCTGATACCCGAGGTCGCGGGTTCGATCCCCAATATTGGTTTTAAACCAAAAATGATAACACACCAAAAGACTGTATGAAAAGCTGGCACTTATTTGAACAAGTTAATGAAAAAATTTAAACACCTGAATATTATGTTGACTCTAATTGCCTTGTGTATAGTGAATAATTAGCATTTTGGCAATACAGAGTTTAATATTAGGCAAAATGTGAATATTGGCCAATTGCAAGAATTCGGCTATTTTATCCTCATACAAGAGCAAACTTATGAACAAATCAGAACGAGCTATTGTTGGTGTACAAATTTGTTTTGCATTCATAAGTTAGTTTCTGTTCTATTCTATATAACACTACTGGGAAGTTTTTGAAATAAGTGCTTCAAGATTTAACTCACCTCGTTAGTTTCGATAATGCCAAACAAATAACTGAAGTCAAGTAAGTCATACATGTTGGGATATATGTCCTCAACAATAGTGCGATCACATAATTAAATCTCATGACAAGAATACGCAAGGGATGATACGAAATTATATAGTCAATTGACCAACATTAATCGGTAATGATTGGCTAGCTAGAGTTTGACAATACTGTCGTATGACGGTGGTGGTCAGTTGATCCTTTTAGGTCACACCTATAGGACAATTCCCCTAATTGATAAACTGATCAAATGTATATAGATACGAGTTGATCAGATTCCTTAAAGTTCGTATATCGAGAAATCAGAGGTAAAATCTTAATGTAAGATTTATGTTTGAAATTGAAACGTGTCAATTATCAAACATTAAACGATATTTGTGAAATGTCGTATTTAGAATGAATCAGGTTGTATATTGTTACAAGTGTTGTAAATCATATTGACGATTAATAAAATAACCATTTTATATTAGTAATTATGAATTACTAGTCAATTTGTTAAATATGATTTATTTATTTTGTAAATGATATTTATTTGATAAATATGCATTTTAAATTAAAACAATTGTTACTTATAACATTGTGACATAGTGTATGTCACACATGTACAATTATACAAAATGACAAACATAAAATGGAGTCCATTTTATGTAGGGTGTCGGTTTAGTGGGTTGGTTTAAGGGAATGATTTGTGTGTTAAATACTCTATAAACACAATCATTATAGTATGCCTTGAGAATACTACCTATGGCCACCCTAAGTGTATGGGTAAGGAAAAATGTTCCCCTTTGGTGCTCCCCATGTCCGGTCGTCCCAACCCCAAGGCAACCCTAATAAAACTTGTGATTTTATTCACAAGTGATTCTATTCTAATCTTTAGAGTTTTCTAGAGAGAGAAAAACTTCAAAAAAAATAACCTCTCAAATCATATTCTCTAATACTTACTACTTATATAATATAGATTATATTAGTATACTATAATAGTTATAGTAGTTGTTGTTTTAATTAGATTAAAACACATATTAAGGAAAACCGTTTCTAAACCCTAGCTAGTATTAGTTTCGGTTTTGAGGGATTGTCTTGGGTGCATCTTGGAGGAGGTATCCTACATTGGTTACTAAGGGTTGGAGGATCATCCTTGCCATTTTCGTCGGATTGTAAGTATTCGACTTCATTATTTCGCATTATATTTAAGCATGCATAAGATCTTGAAATAACTAATTAAAATGTTAATTAGTAATTTTATATTAGTAAGACTAATATTTAGGGCGTGTGAGACATCGAACCTAACAATACATAATTACTATCAAACCATTGTTTGGTATAATTTGATGTTGTCAAAGCCTACTTTCATTCGTCACTCTAGCTATGTTATGCCTGGTTTATGAAACAAATATCCCTGGTGTATATGTTAATCACCCATTCCTTTTGTGGTGTATATTGATGTTGTCCAAGCCTATGTTTCTTTGTTTAACTTTGCAGCGCCTTCATTTTCACATTAAAATCCAAAAACATATATGTATCCTTTATCCAGGCAGTTAATTCATGTTAAATTCATTTTTTCCTAACAAGGAAGGCCACTTTAACGTCCTCTTACTGCTCTTAAGTATGCGCCTCACGCGTTTATAACCAACGTAATTTTACATTAACATTAGCCAATCTCTGCTTGCGTATTTTTGTACCTATGTTATGACCAGAACCCTGGACTAATGGCAAACATGGATCTCATGAATCAAGTGAAGAGTAATAATGACACATACAAAAGGGTAACTAAAACAAACAGGTCCCTAAGAAATCATATACTAACAGAAAGGCAAAGAAGAAGAAACATTTACCGAAGGCAAGCCCAACCCTTATTCACACTACGTCCACCAGGCCACCCATACTACACGATATCTGAACACATAAACAACCTACTTACCAACTAAACCAAGCTCAAAAGGTTTTGAAGACGTTGCATACTTGTATGGAAGAGACTTGGTAGGCTTCGAAGACGTATGAGAATTACAAGGACAAGTAAGAGAAAAAATGTTCCCCCAAAATCAGTTCCATGTCCACCCTAACACACATCTATGTGAGCCCATTCCTAGTACGCAACTACCTAAACCCATGCACTTGGATGCTTCCATATAATTAGATGCCTCTGTTACACATTCCCTACCAAAAAAAGAGGGCGCATGAGAAAGAGTAGAAGCGAAGATATACGTCAATCTAGACATCCCAGAGACGAGGCGAATCATTGAAAGGTAACATATATATAAAATTTAAAATAACCTCCAGTTCTACGTTTCTTAAGGGTCTCACACATGAATGTCACTATTTACTCACATTCCCAAAAAACAAAAATATCATCATATAGCCGGCAAGAACCGGTTCAAGTGAAGCTGATCGAAAGCAACACAAAAGAGGTTGAAGAAATAATGTTTACAAATAGAAAAACTATTACCGAGCTTCTTGAGATGGATATTCCTGGCGAGGTAAGACAAATAAGTGTAATATATAAATACATTAAATAAATAATCCCATTATTTACAAATAAATAAGTACTCATACAATCAACAACCAAAAATGGTACAGAAGCAGATGTTCACGTGCAACGGAACAATTACTGGAGTAAGAACCGACATTGATTGGCGATACCTATCTTGTACAACAAGCACTGCCGAATTTGATGAAGACAGAAAATGTCGCCAGTGTAAACAGTCCATTGACTACCCAAGGCAAAGGTACACTATAGATCCTTTGAAGGAGTTAACTTTTCTTTTTATTTTATTTTCTTGTATTGGTGTTTTATCTGTCCTAATATGTGTTTAAATTTTCGTTTTGTTGGTGTAATGCAGTAACTAGCTTTATCTATCATACATGTTGTTGGTTCAAATATAAGACTGATGTCCAGTTTAATATTATGCAAGTTTGGTTTTTTCCGGTGTTTTACTTGGCTTTATTTATGTATGCGTCGTCTATTCGGGAAATTTTTTGATGCATTTAAAAGCTTTGACAATGTATACATAAATAAAGCCTTTAAGCTACCCCTAACACATAGATAAATATAGGAACAGCTGCCCTTTACGCTACAAAAAAGGCTCGCCCAACTCTCCCTTAGGCTACACCCTTTAGTGCATCTTTGAAAGTTGTTTTAAAAATCTTTATTTACCTGACTAGAATAAATTCTTTATTTAGTGCATCCTACGGGCAGCAACTTGAGAAGTGTATTTGATGCGTGCATATTATATATACTTTTCAGCACCTTTTGGCACGCATTTCTATGTTATATAGGTGATTTTATATCACTTTATGCCCCGAACACGCTACTTTGTGCTTTTCTTGCTATTTTGTAGGAATAAGCGCGAAAGTGATGAAAACCGAGCCAAAGTTGTCCCAAGTACACTCTTTTAGAAGATGGAAGTTGGAATAGGCCTTAAAATCATTGGGAAGCGCCAATCGTCCAAGTAAAAAGCTACTTGAGGTGTGCACAATGGAGAAAGGAAGCTAAGCAAGCAAGGAAGGAAGAGCTTCAATTTGCTAACGCCTACTTTGAAGAGCCATATATCAAGTTCTTCAACAGATAATCAGGTTATTCCAAATGGAGATGAAAGCTTGTCCTATTAGCTTTCAAACGCCACCAGAAACGCTTGATTTGCACAAGTGACGAAGAAATGGCAACCGTTTGAAGTTCAGTGCGCAGTGCAGGAAATACGCGCTAAGAAGTACTCGATCGAGTACTATTTCTACTCGATCGAGTGATTGCCAGAAGAAAAGTGTTCGATCGAGTGATTGCCAGAAGAAAAGTGTTCGATCGAGCCATTGCCAGAGAGAAAGACCTCGATCCAATCCTTGCTTTACTCGATCGAGGTGATTTTGAAGATTTTTGCTCGATCGAGTGAAATTTGAACTCGATCGAGCACTTCACTTATGGGCCTCGGTTTATCGTTGGACTTTAGGTTAGAAATTTGAGATAGCTTGATCCTCCTTATAAAAGGAGATCGACTTGTTAGGGCTGGTGTCTTTGACAGTTAGTACAATGACTTATTAAATCTCTTAAAGGATCACAAGGGCATACTTCAGTATTATTATCAGTTGATCCACGTTTATCAATAACGGTTGGCTTGCTAGATAAGTTTGACGTTATTGTCATACGGATGGCGGTGATCAACTGGTCCCTATACGTCACACCTATAGGACACGTTTGAGATATGTGAAGGTATGAAAATACAGTCACATTTATGCCGAAAACGACTAAACAGTTAGTCAGAGGTATTGACTATTAAATTAGTCAATAAGATGTTGAGATTATTATTTAATACGGATTAAATAATTTTGGCTACTACGGATTACATGACTAATTCGTGAATTAAATATAAACGGTTATATTTAATTAAATATTGAATTCGCGTAATAATATAAACAGTTATATTAATTGAGCTAATTATACAATATCATAATTTCCTTATCAGACCATTATTAATGTATCGACTGCATATTGTGACAAATGTATTAATATCTGATAATATGTATATGATTTATAATAAATACCCGCGAATTATATTATTAGCAAAACGGGTCGAATCACGCATTGGAATAAGGTAAGAGTGGAAAGCCCACTCTTACCCTAGACCAAATTTCGGCCGACTGAAGTAATACAAAAGGAGAGGACTTCTCCTTTTGTGAAAACGACTGATTCTACTGATAATCACATCTCAAGAAAAATTAGGGTTTTGAGAGCATTCTTCTCCCATAACCCAGATCTCACATCTAAACTCTAAAAGGGCTCTCCCTATATTGCAAGGCAATCGGAGAGGATTTCTAGCACACGCGGCATCGTCTCAAACTAAGTCTTGGGTGCAAGTTATAGGAGAGAATTTACTTTAATTCCTATTCTTAGGCCAATTCGCGCAAGGACCTAAGGTTGTAACTCTTTTCATGTTTTTCTTATCTTATGACCATAATCACATTTGTAAGTTTCGTTATAATCCTGCAATTTAAGGGTGAATACATGTTATATTCCCAACAAGTGGTATCAGAGCCAAGGCCACGAAAATTTTTACATTTGTGTTTTTCATAAGGTTTTAGAATCACAATCGGGACTTTTGCCATGTCACTCGATCGAGTCCCTGCTACACTCGATCGAGTGACATCGTACCCAGCTTCGGCCGTGTGTTTTTGTGAGTAATCGATCTTGTTTTCGATTCTAATTTACATATTGTTGATTAATCGATATTTTTAGCAATATGTGGATCCTTTGTTGTTGTTTATTGTTGATTTACACGTTTTAAATCAAGGATAAATACTTGTTTTGGTTTTAAAAGTGCAGCGTTTATGCTTTTAACCCGTCACTCGATCGAGCCCTGCTGCACTCGATCGAGTGACACTGTTGCTCGATCGAGTGACTCTGTTGCTCGATCGAGTGTTTTTTCTTCTGGCAGTTTTTTCCGAAAATAATTTTATTTTATTTTCTCTTGGCCTAAAGTAATATACTATATACGGAAATAGTATATTAATTTTTGTGAAACGGTTCACTCTCGTATGATACATATTATTTTAAAACGGTTTAAGATAATGGATTATAATTATCATTAAGATTAATGTGATTAAAACGGTATAATCACATAATTTTAATCTCGTAAGGTGGTTTGGTAAAATTTATTAAACATAATAACGGTATTATGTCATGTATGAATTTATTTTAGTTGATGCTTTTTATTTATCGTCTTGTGAATGCTTATGAATGCTTTCTATAACGTATTTAATTTTGCAAACGGTTGTAACTTAGTGTGGCCTTAGAAGATTGTGTTACCGTAATGATGGAACACGGTCTTGTTTGTATTTTTGAGATCTTGTATCTCCGTTTTGGTTTTTGCCATGTAATTACTTTTGTATTTAAATTAGAATGTAAATAGGCTTACTTTTGTAATTTAAATTAGTAATTTTGTGAAGACCAAAGACGGGGACCGGATGCTCACTCCCGCTGCAAAGACCAAGATGGAACATCAAGACAAGCTTCTAGGGTCAACGGTGGATTCCAAGTTGTTTTTATGTTTATTTTGGTAGGATAGGCCACACTAGGACTTTTATTTACGTTTATTGCATTTATTTTATGCTTTCATCGATAATAGCTTGCATCATTTTCCGCCTAAAACCAAACCACCTATAACATGCCTGAAAACTGACTCATGTAGAGGTTACGCGTTAGTTTTCTATGACATACAGATGTCACGTGTCACATGCAAAGCAATCACTTTATTTCATTCATTCACGTATATGCTAGATATTAGTTCACTTAAAATGGATAAATACAAGTTGATGGGGTCTTCCTCGTATAACCAAAAATTGAGACTAGTCTTTATAAATCAGACTCCCATGAATCCCTTCTTCGTCGGTAGGCATACTATGACCCCTTCTACGTCGGGTAAGTGGGAACAGATGATTTATTTTATCTCAACATTGTGGTCACTAGATACTATCTAGCAACTATGATGGACTAAAAGATGAGATTTACAGAAATCTATCGACCAAGAGTTCCAATGGTGGAATTAGCCAAGTTGTGGGCTTATCAATTTACGGAAATTGAGTCTTGGGATCGTTTATATAATTCTTGAGGAAGATCAATTATATAAATGCATGAGTCTACGAGTTTAAATTCAATTTAAAATAGACTTAAATCACAACGATGAGTTGCTTATATATATGGTTTTGTTTGTATCTTCTTTTCAGTGTAGAACACGATCAATTTAATACTGCTATATAACAAATGGCTGGTGAAGACCCAATGCCAAGTGCCAAGCTAGCACGTGAATCCTGGCTTAAAGCCTTCATGGACTCCATGAATCAGTCTACTAGACTGAGGAATGATGGGTCAAACTTCTCTGACTGGGAGGCAGCATTACGGAATGCTGCCATTGCTGACGGAAAGCTCAAGTACTTGACTGTGCCTATTCCGGCACACCCAGGAACTGGAGCTAGAGCTAACGAAGTTCGCGCTCATAGCGACTTCGTCATGGAAGCGGGTGCGATAAAGAACGTACTGATCTATGCAATGGAATCCAATTTGCAAAGACGCTTCATCTCCCATGGTGCAAACAAGATTTTCACCACGCTCACTAACGAATTCTCGAAAGCTCCGAGAATCGTTTCTTATGAGCATACCTGTCGCTTCTTTGAAGCGAAACTCCAGAAGGGCCAAGCTGTTAGCCCACATATTCTCAACATGATTGAGAATATCGAGAAACTGGAGGCCCTAAACTGCAAGATCAGTGAGAACATAATCGTTGATCGAATGCTTCATTCGCTTCATGATGGGTTCGCCCTCTTTAGGGCCAACTATTACATGAACGACATGAAGAAGACTCCTCATGAGCTCCACTCCCTTCTCGTACAGACCGAGAAGGATCTGAAATTAAGTGGGAGCGTGAAGTAGGATGTTCTCATGATCTCCAGTAAGGGTAAAGGTAAGGGGAAAGCTAAAGCTCAAGGCGACCTAGCGGTAGGTAAGCCTAAGTTCAAGAAACCAGGATTTGCTAAGAGTGGGCCCGGTGAGTCGAGCAACTCACAGGGCAAGACAAAGAGTAAGGATACTAGCATGGAATGCCACCATTGCCACAAGACTGGGCATTGGAGGCGCACGTGCCCCGTGTATCGTGAGGACATTAAGGCAGGCCGCGTTACTCCTGTTAGTATGTCTTCTTCATCTTCTTTTAGTCACATGATTGAGATTAACCATGCAAGTTACGGAACTTGGGTACTAGATACTGGTTGTGGTTCTCATCTATGTAATCATATGCAGGGCCTCCGAAACCAAGAGCCCCTCATCAAGGGTGAGGTTGACCTGCGTGTCGGGAATGGAGCACGAGTTGCTGCAGTCTCGAGGGGAACATACGTGATCCAGCTTCCAAGTGGATTCGAGTTATCTTTGTATCACTGTTATTATGTTCCTAGTTTATCCAAAAACATTATTTCTGTTTCTGCACTTGACAAACTCGATTTTTCATTTGTAATAGAGAATAATAGCTGTATTTTCTCGTTACACAATATGATTTATGGCAAGGCAGTTTCCATGAATGGAATTTATGTTTTAGATCAAACCACCGAAATATTACACGTGAATAACAAGAGATTAAAGGTTGGTGAAAAAGATCAAACATACCTATGGCACTGCCGTATGGGACACATAAATGAGAAACGCGTAAAACAGCTTATACAGAACGGAGCTATCTCGGCCTTTGATTTCGAATCATATGGCACGTGTGAATCATGTCTCATCGGTAAGATGACTCGTATTTCCTTCAAAGGTGTTGGAATGCGCGATGCCGACCTATTAGGACTCATACATACGGATGTATGTGGCCCTATGTCGATCAACGCACGAGAAGGCTATAGGTATTTCATCACTTTCACGGATGATTTGAGTAGATATGGCTATGTCTACTTGATGAAACATAAAAGTGAATCCTTTGACAAGTTCAAAGAATACCAGAATCGGGTACAGAACCAACTGGGCAGAAAGATTACAGCACTTCGATCTTATCGTGGTGGCGAGTATCTTTCACACGATTTTGATCAACAACTTAAAGACTGTGGCATCGTTCTACAGTTGACTCCACCTGGAACACCACAATTAAATGGTGTGTCCGAACGGAGAAATAGAACTCTACTTGATATGGTTTGATCCATGATGAGTCACACCGTTGTGCCTGATTCATTATGGGGCTATGCTCTTTTGTCAGCCGCTCTAATACTTAACCGAAGTCCGTCTAAAGTTGTTGACAAGACCCCAAAAGAGTTATGGAAGGGAACGGTCCCTAACTTGTCCTTTATTCGGGTTTGGGGCTGCGAGGCTTATGTCAAGTGGAGACACGAGGATAAGCTCGGCCCGCGATCGGTCAAGACATATTTTATAGGCTATCCAAAAGGAACTTTTGGTCATTACTTCTACTCGCCAACCGAACAACGTGTTTTTGTTGCGGCTAGTGCGACGTTCTTAGAGAAAGAATTTCTCGAGAACAAGTCGACTAATAGAACCTTTAATCTATCGGGGATTCAAGAACCAACTACCGAGCAACCATTGGAGGAAACAGTTCTTTCAACCTCGGCTGCGGTAAATATTCCTGAGGAACCTAGGAGATCGGGAAGAGTCTCTATTCCTCCAGACAGATACATTGGTATGGTCGAGGAACATGACATAGATGACGTCTTAATCCTAGAGGGTAATGAACCCACAACCTATAAAGGTGCCATGACTAGTTCTGACTCAAAGCTATGGCTAGAAGCCATGCAATCCGAGATGGACTCCATGTATGAGAACAACGTGTGGGATCTTGTGGACCTACCTGCAAAGGTACGTCCCCTTCAATGCAAATGGCTTTACAAGATAAAGCATGTCGTGGAAGGACAACAAGATATCCACAAGGCAAGACTAGTTGCTAAAGGTTTCACCCAAGTGCCAGGCTTGCACTACGATGAGGTTTTTGCACCCGTAGTCATGCTGCGTTCCATTCAGATTATCTTAGCGATCGCCGCATTTCACGAATATGAAATCTGGCAAATGGACGTTAAAACCGCCTTCTTAAAGGGTTATTTGGAGGAAGAGTTGTACATGGTACAACCCGAGGGTTTTATTGATCCAGAACATCATAAGAAGGTTTGCAAGCTTAAGCGTTCCATCTATAGACTTAAGCAAGCATCACGGAGTTGGAATCATCGCTTCGACCAAGTGATAAAAGAGAATGACTTCATTCGATCAGTCGAGGAACCATGTCTCTATATCAAGTCGAGTGGGAGCAAGATTGTCTTCCTAGTACTGTATGTCGATGACATACTCTTGATTGGGAATGACATACCTCTCCTATCTTCGGTTAAAGCATGGTTGAAAAACCATTTCCAGATGAAAGATCTGGGAGAGGCACAAAGAATTTTGGGCATCCGTAACTACAGGGATAGATCACGACGGATGTTGTCTCTCAGTCAGGAGTCTTATATAGATAAGATTCTAGAGAGATTCGGCATGACGAACTCTAAGAAAGGGTTCCTTCCTATGGCTATTGGGCTTCACTTGAGCAAAACTCAAGAAGCTAAGACATTGGAAGAGAAAGAGCGCATGAGTCGGATTCATTATGCTTCGGCAATAGGATCGATCATGTATGCCATGATATGCACACGTCCAGACGTTGCATATGCATTGAGTATGACAAGCCAATTCCAAGCTCATCCAGGTGAACAACACTGGATGGCCGTGAAAAACATTCTTAAGTACCTACGGAGGACTAAAGATTGGGGATTGACTTATGGAGGCGACTTGACGCTCTGCGCCACGGGTTACGCGGATGCTAGATTCCAAACGGATCGAGACGACTCGAAATCTCAGTCTGGATTCGTTTTTACTCTTAATGGCGCTGCTGTCAGCTGGAAAAGTTCTAAACAAGGTGTTACAGCAGATTCTACAACTGAGTCTGAGTACTATGCCGCTTCAGAAGCAGCTAAGGAAGCAATATGGATGCGTCAATTCCTACAAGGACTATCAGTAGTGCCTAGTTCGAATGACTCAATCACCGTTTATTGTGACAATAAAAGGTGTCATCTTCCAAGCTAAGGAGCATAAGTCTAGCAACAAAGCTAGACATGTACAACGGAAAGCTCATCTAATCAGAGATTACGTGGAGCAAAAGGAGATATTTATTGATGAGATCGCTACGGATGACAACATAGTTGATCCTCTCACGAAAGCATTACCACGTGATAAGAATGAAGGGCACATTAATTCCATGGGAATCAGATGTGTTCCTAAGTTGTAGTACTCTTTTATGAATTCATGTTATAATTCATTTTCTTGTGTACTCTATTACAACCTCATTGTTATGATATTTAATGTTTTGTTTTTCATGTGGAATTGTACGCTAATTTTGAACACCACAAAGTGAACTGATCAACATTACATCATTTTTGGTCCTTGATTACCCACTTGAGCTGATAACTCAGGTAATCATTTTGTGACGTTGGTTGATGGTGGGTTCAACGAGCCATAAGTCAAACAGTTGACTGACCAATCACAAAGGCGAGTTATACGGATATCTCGTAGGACACCCCGTGACAACGTTATGGAGTCCTAAATGTTTTATAACATTGGGTGCCAGGTCGTGGATAGGACTTCCATAGTGTTCCTTAGAGTCGAGTCTTTTGACTTTCAACTGTCTCTTGAGATTAAGGCAGATTTTGGGTAACTTTGGTTTTTTCCCACGGTCTTCCGTAACAGGGGCCAAGAGGATTTTTTCTGGGTTATTTCATGCTGCGCTTACATCTGCAGGATTCGAGTTGAGGGAAATATCCAAACCCTTATCAGGATTTTATCATTTCTCAGGGCCACTCGAGGAGTAGTAACTGAAATGCATGGCCATGCTCGAATAGAGATTCGTTTTATCAGTTAAGTTACTCTCTAGTCGGGGAAACCACTCTTGATACAGATCGATTGTGAGATACGACCTTTGCGAATACGGATTTGCAAATAGTCTTACATTGAGTGGGAGAAATTTTAAAAGGATATGAGAATCGGTTATCGCACCTACACTTGTACGGACAAGTGGGAGTTTGTTGGAGCTTGTGTCCTCCACATATAGTGTGATAACGTCATTGCACATACCCTTGTACGGACAAGTGGGAGATTGTTGGGGCTGGTGTCCTTGACAGTTAGTACAATGACTTATTAAATCTCTTAAAGGATCACAAGGGCATACTTCAGTATTATTATCAGTTGATCCACGTTTATCAATAACGGTTGGCTTGCTAGATAAGTTTGACGTTATCGTCATACGGATGGCGGTGATCAACTGGTCCCCATACGTCACACCTATAGGACACGTTTGAGAGATGTGAAGGTATGAAAATACAGTCACATTTATGCCGAAAACGACTAAACAGTTAGTCAGAGGTATTGACTATTAAATTAGTCAATAAGATGTTGAGATTATTATTTAATACGGATTAAATAATTTTGGCTAATACGGATTACATGATTAATTCGTGAATTAAATATAAACGGTAATATTTCATTAAATATTGAATTCACGTAATAATATAAACAGTTATATTAATTGAGCTAATTATACAATATCATAATTTCCTTATCAGACCATTATTAATATATCGACTGCATATTGTGACAAATTTATTAATATCTGATAATATGTATATGATTATAATAAATACCCGCGAATTATATTATTCGCAAAACGAGTCGAATCACGCATTGGAATAAGGTAAGAGTGGAAAGCCCACTCTTACCCTAGACCAAATTTCGGCCGACTGAAGTAATACAAAAGGAGAGGACTTCTCCTTTTGTGAAAACGACTGATTCTACTGATAATCACATCTCAAGAAAAATTAGGGCACTAGTACAGAAATGACTTTAGGCATGGACAAATGGCAACGGTCACTAAAAATAACCGTTGCCTATTAGAAAAGGCAACGGTTGTTATAAATAACCGTTGCCAAATATATGAAAATTTATAAAAGGCAACGGTCATTTGTAGCAACCGTAGCCTTAAGTAATAAAAATCTAACTTCATTTAAAAATAAATAAAAAAAAGTAACACATATGAAACCCACTGCTCTCCCAACTCTTACCCTATGCCCACTGCTCTCCCAACTCTTATCGTTATTTTCATTCACCTAAAACTCAACTTACCTGCAACCACCTTATCACGCGACGACTAACTTATGACCGACAACCACCATTATTTCGCCGGCAATCCCCTTGTCACCGACGACCCACACCTGTCACGACACAATTCATTTACCTTCTAGTTTGCAATCCTCAATCAGGTATGATTTTTATTTCAATTATTTTTAAACTTATCACAATTCATGTATTTTTTGAGTATTTGTTTTCAATTGTCACTAAATTTTGGGTTTTGTTTATGATGTTTGGGTTTTGGAATTCAATCATTTTAATCATGTTTGGGTACAATTAAATATTAGGGTTACGAGTTTCAATTAATTTGATTTCAATTTGGAGATATTTCGTTTTCAATTGATGATTCGATTAAAAGAGATGATTTCTACAGTTAATTAAATGTTAGGGTTACTGGCTGTTAGAGTTCACCGAATTCATTTCTCTCCTTTTTGTCTCAAGTCACTACAGTGATGTTGCTGTTGTTTGCTCGATTCTTTGTGTTTGATTGAGGAAAGTAGTCATCCTATGCATCAACTTAAGGAAAGTAGTCATCCTATGCACCGAGTTTCTAACTCTTTTATCACCTACCTTTCTGTGCCGTATTTGGATTCTCACAGTCTGTGTCTTGGGTGCTTAGCTGACATTTTGGTTTTATAGTTGTGTCTTGAGTAGCAAAATTGGTGACGAGAGTATCAGGTTTCTCCTGATCGCTCTTATGATCTGAATGCCACCTTATTCCCGTGACCATCTGCTTGGTGTTTATTTGCAATGAAGCTAAAGACAGTGGTTTCTGGTGGTGTAAATGGAGTCTGCTCACTTATTGAAAAGCATTCTATTTACTGTTTTAAGCATATGAGATTCGTTTATCGCACATGTAATTCTGTTGATACTCTGATATGTATTTAGGCTTGGCACTCTAATACGGCTTTTAGAACTTGTGGTTTACCGGAGTTACTTTTTTTACTTGAACTCTTTTGCAGGATGAATTGAGCTGGGCTGCAACTTGGATCTACAGAGCATCTAAACTACTCTTTTATTCTACTTATGTCTTAAATAATTTCCAAAAACTCGAACCACCTTACGGTGGAGGTAGCTTTGCCGAATTTGGTTGGGATACTAAGCTTGTTGGCATTAATGTACTTATTTCTAAGGTAAGTATCTGTATTTACTAATCCAACCTAATCATTCTTGTTAGAATGCTCTGCATAATGCAATTTGTTCATAATAATAATATTCAGATGAATTTATGGACAAACGAATATCCAGCGTATGAGTGTTTTAAGACCGTAGAGAGGAATAAGCCAGAGATAAAGCAGCTCCAATTTTGGTGCCAGTATTGGTATTCAAACATATCTATTTAGTGTGTGTGATTTATTGTTCATAAGGTTCCGTTTTTGTATGGTGTTTGTGTTAATAGTGTTGAGTTATCACTGTTTGTGTTTATTGACACAATTGGTAGGATTTTAGTTGTTGAAATGACCGTCTTTGAGAGGGTTGGTGACACTTTTGTTTCATGGTATGTGAGTTCACATATCCAATGACTTCTCTAATCATGCCAGGCTGCCTTTTACTTTCTCTGAGTTTTGATGTCTCCCTAACTTCTGCATCTTTACTAGGGTTCCAATGTACGGAGAGGCTAAACTGGCATTCATCATATACCCGTGGTATCCAAAGACAAAGGTATCATCTCAATAACTTTGAAGTAATCATTGACATTAATGAATATATTAGCATGGATTTATAGTCATTCATTATCAGGTTACCAGGTTTGTATATTAATTTATCATTTTCGTTTCATGGATTTTTATTCAAGTGTGTCTACTTTACACGATTTTCGATTTACTATGATAGTATGATGTAACTGATGCAGCATTGTGTTCCCTCCAGGTAGTATGTTCTCCCTTGGTGTTTGTTGCCTTTGCTTTTCGGACAAGTGACACTACACCAGATGTAACAACTTTTCGCGACTTTCATACGGTAAAAATGTGCAACCTCAACTTACTGCTGCTGTGTTGCTGGTATTTGTCAAAAATATAGTTGCTATACTGTGGTTGTTTGTTGTGTGTTGAATGATACCCTTGCTGCTGGCATGCTACTACTGTGCTATTTTACATGCTATTACTGCCCTGTTCTACACATTGTTACTGGCCCAATGTTGGTGCCGCTGCTCTGTTGGGCTGCACGCGGCTACACGTTATTGCACACTATTGCTATGTCAGCGCACGATGCTACTGTTTTTATATAATTGAGTCCTTAACTGTATAATTGAGTCCTATCTTTATGTTAGATTTCTGTACTGATGCATGCTTATTCTTCTCCTATCAGGAATCATCCTCATCAATGTTTTGTGACTGCATAACGAGCTGTTGGAAGTCATAATGTTGGGCTGGTGCTGATTACTGGCCTGGTACAGTGGAAAGGCTGGCAGACGAGCATTTTGGGTCTGCAGTTGACTGTAAGTCAGAACAGTAGAGTCAGGGCTGAAAGGGGCTGGCAGTAGTGCGTTTAATGCACTATTGCTGGCTGTACAGATTGAGCAGGTCAGTGAGACAGATTCTGAAGGGCAGAACAAGTTTCTAGGTCTGATGTTGTAGAGAAGTAGAGTAGCAGGATGCACAGGAGCTGCTGTGTTTGTTCAGGAAATAATTTTTCCGTACAGTCTGGCAGTGGTGGGCTGGCAGTAAAGTTGCTGGTCTGGTAATAGTGAGTGGGGAAATAAGCAAGCATGGAGTCAGGGAAGCAAAGTTCAGAGCAGATCAACACAAGGACGCGCAGTAGCTTAGTTTTTGTTAGTTTTGCATCTTGTATATCTTGTAATTTGACTTTGGTTTGATATATTCTATTTACCTTTCCTCAAAAAAAAAATTATTAGTTTTGTAATTAATTATTATCTTAATCGGAAATTTTACATTTACCAAAAAATGTATTATTGGAATAATTTTTTTTTTAAAATTTTAATTGAGCAACGGCAACGGTTGTTAAAAATGAACCGTTGCCTTTTATATACATAAGGCAACGGTTGTTGTTAACAACCGTTGCCAAAAACAACTTTTGGCAACGGTTACTAACAGCAACCGTTGCTAAAAATAACTTTTGGCAACGGTTGATTATAGCAACCGTTGCCAAAAGTAACTTTTGGCAACGGTTGATAACCGTTGCCGTAGGTGATTGTTTAAGGCAACGCCCCGATTTACAACGGTCGTGGAACCGTTGCCATATGTGCTTTTTGACCGTTGCCAAATGACATTTCTGTACTGGTGGGGTTTTGAGAGCATTCTTCTCCCATAACCCAGATCTCACATCTAAACTCTAAAAGGGCTCTCTCTATATTGCAAGGCAATCGGAGAGGATTTCTAGCACACGCGACATCGTCTCAAACTAAGTCTTGGGTGAAAGTTATAGGAGAGAATTTACTTTAATTCCTATTCTTAGGCCAATTCGCGCAAGGACCTAAGGTTGTAACTCTTTTCATGTTTTTCTTATCTTATGACCATAATCACATTTGTAAGTTTCGTTATAATCCTGCAATTTAAGGGTGAATACATGTTATATTCCCAACACGACTATCACTCAAAAGAGGCATCTCACACTACACACCACTTTACTACTCTTCTTTCCCTTCTACAGTTCCACAAACTTTAGATCTAGCTTTCTTCTTCCTTGCCTCGGATTCCGGTTTAATATGTAATCTTTCTTCCCTTTTAATTTAATTTCTTTTGTTTTATTTCTTATTTCTTTCTTTCGTTTATCATTTTTAATTAGTTATCATGTCTTATTATATATCCGTCACAATAGTTAGTATAGTCCCCAAAGCCATGCGTAGCTAATTTTCCTAGTATGTTAGGATGGGGGAAATCGCGGTAATAATGTTGTAGGATTCACATGTTAGTCTTTTCTGCGACGAGGTTTGTTTATAAGCAATTTAATCATAAAACCTGTTAATTGAACGCATGCATGAGACCAGTTTATTTAGTAAAACTCCGCCTGGATCGAAAGATTGGTAGAGTAGGCTTGCTTAGAACAATCGATATAACCTTCCTGGATCGAAAGATTGGTTGGCGAGTCTAGGGCGATTTGAGACCGAAAGGAGATAATCACTACCCACCTTATCAAAGAATTGACTGACCTAGTATTCGCATGACATGAACTACCGCGGTGACCCGACTCCTGACATACTCCCCTTTTCCTGCTAGACCTATATTTTTCTCTCTCGCCTTTTTCCTCTCTTTTAATCCTCTTATTAGTTTAGAAAAACCAAACAAACAAACCCCCATTTTGGTTACTTGGCAGACTTACTTAGCTTATAGGATTCCCTTCTCCCTGTGGATACGATACCCGACTGCCTCTACTACATTTAGCTGGAACCAGTTGGTTTATTTTTGATAGGGTTGCGATAGCCGTGTCAAATTTTGGCGCCATTGTCGGGGAGACGGTGTAATTTTATTAGCTTCTTGAGTTTGTTTTTGTCTCAGGGAGTTTACTCCCTGAGGCCGTTCTCATTCTTTTTGCAAGTTTTTAGTGTTTGCAGGTTCATTTTTTCGGGATGCCTAGCATTGCTAGTCATTCTGAGCCCAATGCCGAGACCCTGCCCAAGGTATCATTACTCCTTGTTGCTGACAAGGGAATTTTTATGATCCATCCCTCCTTCATTTATTGGGTGGAGCGAACCAATCTAAAGGATTGGTAGATGAGGACCCAGCTAGGCATATGGAGCTGTTTGTAGATGTTTGTTCAACCATCCCTTTAGCATCTGGTGTGACACATGACATGGTGAAGGAATTTCTCTTTCGTTTGTCATTGACGGAGGATGCTAGGGACTGGTATAAGGATACGGGGGTTGTTGGAGTATCGGATTGGAATTATCTAGCTTTGGCTTTTTACATACGGTATTTCGCTCGCCAACGAACTAATTCCTTGCGTGGCCAGATTATAAACTTTGCTCAATCTGTCACAGAGAATTTGAGTACTGCTTGGGCCAGATTCAAAAGGTTGGTACCTTCAGTTCATCACCGTGGTTTCAAAGAGTGGTTCTTGTGTTGTCAATTTTACAACGGGTTATCATATGAGGAGAGAGTTATTTTGGATTCCGCCGCGCAAGGGCGGTTCCTAAATAACACCGACGATGATAATGGTTGGCGGTTGATTGAGACTATGACCGCTCATGTAGCTGAATACGGTTGTTTTAGAGGTGAGCAACGGTCGACAGTGACAAATGAGGAACTTGCTATGGTTAATTTTGGGAATGTGAGTGAGCTATACCAAGTTCACGACGGACCCAGTTTTACTCCAGTAAGTACGGGTTCCGAGATCGAAAATGCTTTGAACAATTTTGATGACGAGCATAGACCTGAAACATATCAGCCGACCAACGCTGACAAGCCAAATGCTCGATCGAGCAACTCTCCTATTTTATCGAGTAACTATAAGGAAGACATCACTCGATCGAGTGAAATTTCTGTTCGATCGAGTATGCATGACGAAGAAATCACTCGATCGACTGACATACCTACTCGATCAAGTGAAGAGCAGGGTGCGGCTGAATTTTCTGACGAGTTGATTGAAGAAATACCTCCCTCTGCTGTGGGGGTACCATACACGGATAAAGGCTCCTTGGTGAAAGATCCGTTGGAGGCTTTAACATTGTTAGACGAGTTTGTAGATGATCCAAGTAGCTATGAGATGGTGTTGGATTTGCTTGAAGCTGCTTTGGATGAGCGAGAATTGACCAATGCTGAAGGGAGAAAGGTACAACATTTGGTAAACACCTTGTGTTCTGTCGAGGTAAAGATTCTCGGGCGTAAGCCCCTTCCTTCTCATTCTCATTATGATTTTCTTAATAGTACTGAGCAACTCCCTATCGTTGTTAGCCTTAAGCTTGATGAGAAACAGTTAACTCGTTTGTTGATTGTTCTTAATAAAAACAGGAAACCAATAGGCTATTCATTGGATGACATTAAGGGCATCAGCTCTAATGTCTGCATAAAGGGGTCTGTAGCTTTCCTCAAGCTGAACCCGAAGATAGAGGACCATCCTTTTGTTTATTCTTATACAAATCTCGACAAGTTAGAAGACCCGGGAGGAGGAGTTGTAAATTCCATCCCGTTTAAGAATGAAGTAAAAAAGAGGGTAGATAGCGGCGTGATTGACGCTGTGATGCGATGCTGTTTTTCTGTTGTCATGCTTTGGAGGCTAGTGTTGAAGTTGATAACCGCTGAAGTGATTGCATTCAGACAGAAGCCTTGTTGCGAGCTGTTAAACATTTTCAGTTGATGGGTCGGGTTTGCAACCCCGTGCAATTTGTAATAGACATCGTTTTTAAACTCTTTTTATCGTGTTAGACTATCTTAGACTATCGTTATTAGCGTAGAGACAATTAGTCAGTCAGAACAATTTTAGACTGTGATATTGTGGTTTGTCTACCTTTTGGGCTGCGTTCTATGTTGGTTTTTGCAGGTGAGGAAGGTCGTACGCAAAAGAAAGATGATTAAAGTGCGTACAGGAGCCAAAGAGTTCGAATGAGTGACTTTTACTTCGATCGAGCTAATGCGTTTCTCGATCGAGTGATCTCCTGCTGAAGTTTACTCGATCGAGTGGGCTTCTACTGTAAGTTGTTCGATCGAGGTGCATGAGATTTGGATCGACTGATTTCTCATTCGATCGACTGAGTTTTTACTCGATCGAGCTGCCTGGAGGGAGTTTTGCTCCACATCTGCCAGAACCTCGCTTTTCCGTTCGGTTTGGGGAGGTCGTTGTTCCACATCATCCCTTTTCTCGCCCAAAACCTACCAAGCGACAGATAATGTTGAGTCGGGAGATGATTAGCTAGCCCCTTGAAAACTTCTGGTTTGGGGAAGCGCGCGTATTGTGAGTATTTTGTTTCCCATTTTCAATCTTTTTCATTTAGTCTCTTCCTAGTTTTGTATCTTTCCCCTTAGAAGCATGTATTAGGCTGCGTATCCCTTTTCCCTTGCTTGTTATGTGTTGAGAAGACAATGAGGACATTGTCTATTTTGGTTTGGGGAGGGTAGTGCATCCTTTTGCGTCTGCATTTTCATTTTGCTTGCATTCACCTCTATTTCATGTCTTTATTTTCATGTTTGCTTAAAAAAATCGAAAAAAAAAAAATCAAAAAAATATCACGTTTATTTTTGCATATAGTCGAGTCGGATTGGAGTTATTTGATGATGATTTTGCTCTATAGTCATTTTGTTGTTATTCCTTGTATTTTTCACCACCATTTAGCAAAATCTTGCAAATCATGCCTCGAATTTTGTCTTGAAATTTTTACTTGGACTATTAGACTTGACTTGTGTTTTGACAATCTACTTAAAAATCTGAGGTTTAGAACTTAGAACTAGTGACATCCATGACCGGTTCATCTAGGATTGAGAGTAGTTACTCCCTGTATTTCATAGCATTGCATGTATATGACACTTGATTTCTAATTGCCTACACGCATAGGTTTGTGGTTGGTATCACATGTTTGGAGAATGCTTGCAATTTTTTCCCTTTCTCGTTTTACCCATTTTAAACTCTACATTTAGCTAAAAACTGTCAGTTGACCCATAAACTACACCCAAATCTAGGCTTACCTTGCGTCGAGCTAGTTTAGTGTCAGTTTTGTTGTATATATGATTTTGCATCAATTTTGGTTTGCTTTCATGACGGAGTTGATGATTGGAGAAGTGGGAATTTTTGGATCGGATTAGATTTATTGAAAGATAGCTGAAAATCGAAAAGAAAAAAGAAAAAAAATGAAGAAAAAGAAAAAAAAAAAGAGAAAAAAAAAAGAGAAAAAAAGGAAGTTTTTGTATTCCCGTGCTTTATTTATATCTTTTGGGAATTTGAGAGTACTTAATAAGCTATTTTGTTGGGTTCCCAATTCAAAGTATTTGGTTTAAGTGAGTAGTATGCCAAATCATGGCATTATGTTTCTTCGAGATATAAGAAGTCAGTTCTCCTTTTGGTTTGGATTAGTTAGCTAGCTTGACGCTTTACCTCCTCTTTCCCGTATTTGTTTTTGCCTTTTTTTACCCACTACCTCACTTATCCAAACTTTTGCAAGTATTCGGCATGTGATAGTCATTGATTGGTGGAAATGCGTGTGTATGGTAGCTAGAATCCTTTGTCATGTTAGTTGCAATGTATGTTTATGTTAGTCGTAGTCTAGGTGAGTGTCTATATTTTCTTTCTCTCTTTTCACATAGTATACTCACCATTTGCTTTATTGAGAGAAGAGTGACCCGGGAGAGTCCGAATATACAAGTCTTGCAAAGTCAAAATTTCCAAGTTGTTTTTCCAAGATATGCATAAATTCGTTTGCTTTTGTATTTAGCTTTTTGGTGATTGATCATTTGCATTGAAGTGGTTAGCATTTGACTCATAGCTATCTCTAAAATTTACTCCTTTCCATTAGGTTCTTTGTAGTTGCATTTAGTTTGCTTGAGGACAAGCAAAGGTTTGGTTTGGGGAATTTTGATGCGCGCATATTATATATACTTTTCAGCAGCTTTGGCACGCATTTCTATGTTTTATAGGTGATTTTATATCACTTTATGCCCCTAACACGCTACTTTGTGATTTTCTTGCTATTTTGTAGGAATAAGCGCGAAAGTGATGAAAACCAAGCCAAAGTTGTCCCAAGTACACTCTTTTAGAAGATGGAAGTTGGAATAGGCCTTACAAGCATTGGGAAGCGCCAATCGTCCAAGTAAAAAGCTACTTGAGGTGCGCACAATGGAGAAAGGAAGCTAAGCAAGCAAGGAAGAGCTTCAATTTGCTAACGCCTACTTTGAAGAGCCATATCTCATGTTCTTTAATAGATAATCAGGTTATTCCAAATGGAGATAAAAGCTTGTCCTATTAGCTTTTAAACGCCACCAGAAACGCTTGATTTTCACAAGTGACGAAGAAATGGCAGCTGTTTGAAGTTCAGTGCGCAGTGTAGGAAATACGCTCTGAGAAGTACTCGATCGAGTACTATTTCTACTCGATCGAGTGATTGCCAGAAGAAAAGTGTTCGATCGAGTGATTGCCAGAAGAAAAGTGTTCGATCGAGTGATTGCCAGAAGAAAAGTGTTCGATCGAGTCATTGCCATAGAGAAAGACCTCGATCCAGTCCTTGCTTTACTCGATCGAGGTGATCTTGGAGATTTTTGCTCGATCGAGTGAAATTTGAACTCGATCGAGCACTTCACTTATGGGCCTCGGTTTGACGTTGGACTTTAGGTTAGAAATTTGAGATAGCTTCATCCTCCTTATAAAAGGAGATCGACTATCACTCAAAAGAGGCATCTCACACTACACACCACTTTACTATTCTTTTTTCCCTTCTACAGTTCCACAAACTTTAGATCTAGCTTTCTTCTTCCTTGCCTCGGATTCTGGTTTAATATGTAATCTTTCTTCCCTTTTAATTTAATTTCTTTTGTTTTATTTCTTATTTCTTTCTTTCTTTTATTATTTTTAATTAGTTATCATGTCTTATTATATATCCGTCACAATGGTTAGTATAGTCCCCAAAGCCATGCGTAGCTAATTTTCCTAGTATGTTAGGATGAGGGAAATCGCGGTAATAATGTTGTAGGATTCACATGTTAGTCTTTTCTGCGACGAGGTTTGTTTATAAGCAATTTAATCATAAAACCTGTTAATTGAATGCATGCATGAGACCGGTTTATTTAGTAAAACTCCGCCTGGATCGAAAGACTGGTAGAGTAGGCTTGCTTAGAGCAATCGATATAACCTTCCTGGATCGAAAGATTGGTTGGGGAGTCTAGGGCGATTTGAGACCGAAAGGAGATAATCACTACCCACCTTATCAAAGAATTGACTGACCTAGTATTCACATGACAATCGATATAAACTTTTATTATTTTCTAAATAAACTGTTGAAATTAAAGCGAAAATTAGTGGGTACAAATTAGACTATAAATATATAATATGAATAAGCATTAAATCGATAAGCTATATAAATACTTTCATACAAGTAAATGATATATAAAAATCATTTCACCTTACTAATTTTCTTGACTATACTTTGAAAATCCATTGAAATGACAAGGAGGATGTTAAGATAATTTTGTACATGTATTTGCTGAAAAGTTTATCAAACTACATTATCGTATTTATGAAAATAAACATCTAATTTTTAGCCTGATTAGTAAGATGAAAATAAATTGTATTTTAACATTATTGCGCTTTCTATGTATTATTCATATCGTCTCTAATAGCCTAAAGGCAATATGAAAAGTGATAAAATATTATTACTATGCATTTATTTAGATATTTTACATGTTTACATTAATTAACCTATCTATTCACTAAAATAAGTTAATAAGGAGGATACTTAGATGTCCACCCTTTTGTTTCT
Organism: Silene conica; assembly: GCA_029255685.2. Classification (NCBI taxonomy): domain Eukaryota; kingdom Viridiplantae; phylum Streptophyta; class Magnoliopsida; order Caryophyllales; family Caryophyllaceae; genus Silene; species Silene conica. The sequence goes on from CM055314.2 coordinate 9,357,758, forward strand.
TTTCCCGATAAAGTTAGAGCCAAAAGTTTTAGAACGCACCAAAATAACAACAAAAACAATAAAACAATTAAGTACTAAAATACGAAAATTATCCTGTGCATTTACACGGGCACAAAAACTAGTTAAGGAATTAAAAAACATACTAAATTAAAAATTTCAGCGTTTATTTCTAGAATAAGTTGAATGACAAATAAAAAACACACCACTCTAATTTTGCATTATCCATATTTACCATATATGATTTTTTTGCTATAAACTTCCTCAATTTCATTTAATTATACACAGTTATCTAAACAATATAATTTTAAAGCTGACTAAAGTAGCTTTTTAAGTACCGCGTGTCAAGATAAGTTATTTACAAAATACTTATCTAAAAAAAATAAAAACATTTATTAATTTTCACAAGTTATCTTAAACAAATATTAAACGATAAAGTTAATAGGTAAAGTTAATAACTTCTTTGACATTTATTCTCTCAATAGTAATTTTTAAAACTAATCCGTCTTCTTTTTTTTCAACATTAAAGTTTTTATGGAATATTAAAAGTAACCAATTTCTTAAAGCTTGCAGAAATGTAAGAGTTGAGAGGTCTCAGGTTCGATTACCAGCTGGGGCGATGACCACTTGGCCACTGCAGTTCCCGAAGGGGGTGGCTTACATGGTCCATGTGGTGGTGCGGGAATGCATGGGCCGGGGGGATTAAACCCCTCGTTACCAAAAAAAATAAAAGTAACCAATTTACTCCCTAATTATAAGTGGAAAAATATATTGTATAAATAGTATACATACAATATAATTAAAATGTTAACTTAAGTAGTTTTTTATCGCCAGGCTACATGTTAAGATAAGCTATTTATAAAGTATATTTATCTAAAAAAAATTAAATTAACTATTATATTTCATAAGTTATCTTAAAAAACTATTAAATGGGTATATTAAAAGGGAAAGTTAATAGTTTCTAATATATTTTATACCTTTCTTCTCTCAATTTAAATTTTTAGAATTTGTCAACATAAATTACAATTGTTAATATTTCAACGTTTTATCTTCGACATTAAAGTTCTTAAGGAATATCAAAAGTGACTAATTTATCTCTAATTATTAGTGGAAAAATATTTGTATAAATAGTGTCAAAATGACACAATATTCACATACAAAAGTGTCGTTACCTTCATTTCTTTGATTTGGCTCAAAAATTTCATATTTGTTGGTTTATAATTGTAAATGTTTTTATTTAATTAATATTTTATAAAAATGATTTAGAAAGGGGTTGACTTAAACATACATTATGTGACAGGTGAATTACTATTAGAGGATCTTCACAAATTTTGAACGAGTTGCTCTTCTGCATAATGGATGATATCATTGAAATATAATAATTTTTATAGAACCTAACCTTTTTCCACATAAATTTGAATTTTTTGAATAGTACATATTGTTTTTAAAAATAGAGGCTCTATTAATTTCATTTATGTTAATTTTATTTTTGGTTAAGACGTGGAAATCAAAATCATATGTTCAATGATCGTGATATGAATTATAAGTGAATCTCTATATAAGACTTGAATTTTGGCACTAATAATATAATTGAATAATTGTGCATATCAAACATTTTTTTATGCTAATTTTATTTTTCACTCTAAATTCATATACTTTTTATGTAAATACGACAAAAATTATATTTACTTACACTGTTTTTTGTTTGTATAATGATTTGTCAAAATATTTAGTTGTACATTGTGTTTAGTTTATGCTTAACGACAAATATTTGCATATCCAATATAAATAGAACTTTCGGCAATTGATACTATAGAAAAACACTAAAACTTAAAAGAGACTGTCTTTCAATAAATTATTGAGAGACCATTCTTTTGTACCATTTTATTTGTATTTTGTACCCCTTTTATTATTGATCGTACCATAGTAGTTTCGTACCTATTCACATAGTAAATGTACTTAGTTTATCTTTAATCATGATTTGTACCAATTTTATTAATTTTAGTAACATTTTTTCTTAAATTTGTACAATAGTCTCTCAATAAGCTTATTGAAAGGCGGTCTCTCAGAAGACCTACTGATAGAAAAAAAAGGTTATTATCTGATGAGAACAACACAAACTATTACTCTTCTGCTCGAGATAAAACGTGTAAACAAAGTACAAATTATGAGCATAAACTAAGTTTTATGATTGGGCTAATCAATTATAGTATAACCTCTATAATAAATAAATTTGGCGATATCGGTAATAACTTTATCCTTCATATTGGCCCTGTTTGATAAATAACGGATTAACATTAGCAGGAGCAGATTTAAAAAAGTAGATTTGACTAGCAGAATTATTTAGTAGATCTGACTAGCAGAATTATTTTAAAGGTGTTTGGTAAATTAACAGTTTAGATTAGCATATTGTTTAGTATCGTTGTAAAATGACATATAAGGACATGAACAAATTATTTATTAAATATAAAAAGAAAGGTTAGTATTTTATTAAGAGGGTAAATAAGACACATTTTTTCTTTCTAATCCGCTAATCCAATATGCTGGTAGAAGCAGCATATTGCAAAATAGCATATTGGATCCCAATATACTATTTCAATATGTCATTAACCAAACGCTCTAAATAACATATTCATAAATCAAACATGCTAAAACTCTCCAATATGTTGAAATTTGGTCAATATACTGTTTACGAAACAGAACCATTATATAGTATATACGCCCTTCTATCCAATCTCATTGGTAATACCTTTCATTTTAATACAATTCAAAGCAATGGTAACGTTCCTTATTTAATAAGAAAATTGACATTTATTTAGCCCTTATTTTTGGAGACAATCCAAACTAATGGTACATTTTTCTTCCTATTCTCTTTTATTTTAGGCCTTACTTTTATTCCACCTAAAAACACTTGCATAAGGCCTTCTTACTAAATACTAATGAATTGGATAGTAGAGAGTAATTAACCGCATATATTTTCTTCCGTCAACTTCACAATAAAGTAGCGTAAGTTGTTGTTACATGTATTTATTTCATTCTTAAGAAGGAAAATGGCTAGCTAAATAAAGTAGAATTTTTCCTTTCGCTATGCAATTTACAAATTCGTCCGAATTTTTAAAGTACAGTTCATGGTAATTTATTAATTAGTATCAGAGTGAATTTATTTATTCAGTAATATATCTGATTTATATAAAGCACTCACCACAAGCTCGAATTAAAATATCAAATATGATATATAGACTACACAATTTCTAAAACGTTGGTAATAAAAAGGCCATTAGTTCTAGAAATTTGAACTACATATTAAAAATAGGATATAATACCTACAAAGTCGTTTTAGTGAGATTAACACTCATTTTCTGTAATATAAAAAAATCTATATTTTTGAAGAAAAGGACAATTCATTAATAGAACGACATGCGACACTTACAAATAATATGTATAATTGAAAACAAATTTAATGGAAACCAAAGAAAAACAATTTTCTTATAAAGTAAGGATCTCAAAATAGCATCTGACAATTTGGCTCGTCATATTATCGCTATCTCCATGTAGCTTTTGAGGGTATCATTTGTTTGATTTATGAGATAAAACATAAATCCGACTGGTTCCAAAGATCATTGACAAATTACTTGTATGCTTTGAAAGAACACACTACGAACCATCAACGAACTACTCTTGACGATATTATTGATGAAACTAAACCACGAATAAATGGACAAAACCCCGAAATAAGGGACGGAAAAACGATTCTCATCAAAAGGGAGACCTTTATTGAATATATTGATGGGTTCTATGTCTTACACGCCCCATATAATTAGTCTTAATAATTATAATATCCTAATTAACTCTTTAATTAGGGTTTTAAGATCTTATGCATGCTATAATAAAATGCGGAAATAAGATGTCGAATGCTTACAATCCGACGGAAATTGGCAAGGATGATCCTCCAATCCTAGTAACCAATGTAGGATACCTCATTTGTGATGCACCCAAAACAACCCCTTAAACCGTGAGTCACACGAGCTAGGTATGAAAATACGGTTTCCTTAATATGTGTTTTAATCTTATTACACTACTACAGAAACCCTTAAGGACATCGGTTAATGGACATCAGATTTTGGAAAAATCTGATGTAAATAATTTGCACATCAGTTGATTACAAAAATCTGATGTCCTTATAAAGTAAAGGACATCGGTTTCTATTTCAAACCCATGTCCATAAGTATTGATTTTAATGCACATCAGACTAAATAACAACCCATGTACATTAATTAATCAAGGACAACGGTTATTCAAGTAAGCCGATGTTAATTATTCACTACTACAAAATCTCTAAGATCCGCTGTTACAAAAGCCTTAACCTTGCTTCACTCATTTGCGCGTTTATTTCTTCGTCTCTGTCATATACACAGTTCATCTTGCTTCTTCAATCCACTGTTCATCCATTCTCTTAATCTCAATCTAACCTGTGTTCTACTAACTTCTTCTAATACATTCATTTTTTCAATTCATCAGCACCACCACCCTCCTTCATTCATTCATTTTTTCATACATTCATTTCTCTCAATTAGGGTTCGTCTTTTTCGAATTTGGGGATTTTCTGTTTGCGATTTTCTAGAGTTGCTTTCGAATTCCTCTTGTTTGTTAGTAATTCCCCACCAAATACACCTTCAATTATCCCTTTTCTCATTCAAATTCGACCAAAACAGTTATCCCTGTTTGCAATTAGGGTTCGTCTTTTTCGAATTTGGGGATAAACGCTATTTCCGCACCTCTAACGCTCAATCGCTCTCCCCATTTTCATCGTCCTTACTTCGCCGCTTTTCCGATCTTTCTCAAATTGCGCCGCCTTTATCCGCTGATATTCCAGCGGTTTCTGACACTTCTAATACTGTCGTTAACAATGGAGCTAGGGTTTCGAGCAAGTCCTCTGTCGACGCCGCTGAACATGCTAAGTTTTCCGCTGTTGCTGAAACCTGGTTAGTTATTAATTGTTTTTGCCTAATTACTCCACAATTATATTAATCTTCTTATTAATCTTTCTTGTTTAGTAGCTATTGTTTAATTTTTTCGGTTGTAGTAATATTAGTTGCCGAATTGAGAAATTTGACTGTTACTATATTTTAGCTCACCAAATCAGAAACAGTAAAAGAAGTATACCCTGGATTACAAGGAGATATGTCTACTGGCTAGATCTGGTTTTTTAATTGTGGTGTTGTTTTGCAGGTTAATGATGTGGACATGTTGAGTTCTGACCATTCGCCTTCACTTCCATCGCTCAAGCTTCTAGAGCAGGGCAACTTCTTGAAAGCCTGGGGTGGTATATCGTCTTTGCAGCTTGAAAGCTTGGGGGTTGCAACAATTTCAGGTTTAACTAAGCTATTTCTTTTACAACAATTGGTTTTGGTTAGTAAACACACTTCTTTTTTCTTTCCTGTGAAAATGTTAACAATGCATCAATATTTGAGATTGATATTTGTTTGTTATTATGTAGGTTCAAGAAGAGATATAATTTACATTGTGTTTTAATTTGTAATTCTTTTATGAATTGTGATGAAAAAATTCTACTTGGTGGTGTAATTATTGAAAGGTTTAAGCCAAAGTTGTTACTTGAGAAGTTAAGAGGAAAAAGATTGATGTTTGTGGGAGATTCATTGAATAGAAATTAATGGGAATCAATGGTGTGCTTTGTACCCCAATAACTAATAACACAACCCCAACAAATCGCCGCACCAAAATCCCAACAATTTTACCACCAAAATCCAGAAAAAATAGCAAGAGCATTTGTTGAACATTATTACTCAACTTTTGACACTAATAGATCAGGATTAGCAAGTTTATACCAAGAAAATTCAATGTTAACTTTTGAAGGACAACCTTTCATGGGTGCTCAAAATATTGTTGGTAAATTGACTAGTTTACCCTTTGATCAATGTAAACATCATATTAGTACTACTGATTGTCAACCTTCTGGTCCACCTGGTGCTCTTATTGTTTTTGTTAGTGGTAATCTTCAACTTGCTGGTGAACAACATCCTCTTAAGTTCAGTCAGGTATTTCCTCCAACATCTTATGTGCATCTTCTAATTTTTTTTTTTTTTTTTTTTTTTTTTTAAAAATCTTTTGATGGTTTTTGTATTCTGGGTTGTTAGATCAAGTCTGGTTCACTCAATATCTTCACAATTCAGGTTTCTTTCTTATTTTCTCTCTTAAGCTATACCAGTATAATACCCCATACCAATTATTTGTTTACGTTTTTTATTTTTTGTGTAAAATATGTTAATAAAAGGTAAACAAATTAAATGATGAAGACGGAAAATGAAATTCTTATGGTCACTTGTGTACTTATTTAGAAGTTAGAACCATTGAGTCAATTAAATTAGTTCATGGGTAAAGTGGGGAATCATGATACTTGGAGCATACTCAATGACTCAGTATTAATTTTTAAAAAAGCTAGATGAAGTATAACATGATTGTTATTGAGTTTTAACTATTTGGGGAACAATATGTTTGCATCAAAGCATTCCAATATGATCAGTCCATTTTTTTTTACATGCATGCCTCTTCGTCTTCATTTGTTCCATTTAGAATCCCTCATATTAATTTTATGAATTATGATGATTTACAGGTTTTCAAACACCAACTGCCATATTCCCAAGAAGAAATCGACGAGGTCAGGGACCTGTGGGCGGACTATTTTCTAAATGCATAGTCTTTTTAGTAACGTAGTATTTTAGATGTCGTCTAAAATGACGCATAACCCTATGTTTGGTTAGTTGATGAATTTGGATAATGTATGAAAGACGACCGACCTTTGTCGTGATTTACTTTGAATTTGATTAATGAAAGACGAACGACTTTGTCGTGATTTGCTATGAATTTGTGTTTGTTTTGTTGATGGTGACCTATAATCTGTTTTGATACGCCAGTCTAAATGGCTGGCATCTGAATAATGTATATTGGTGGTACAAATTACCATCAATACCAGCTTTTTTTTTTAAAAAAAAAGGCAACATTAAGGACATCAGACATATTACACCTCCGATGTGCATACATATGAAGGACATCAGATGTGAGCTACAGAATGATATGCATAAGAATGAAAGACATCAGATTTATTAAACCCCCGATGTGCATTACCAAATGGACATTAGATGTTAGCTAAAGTCTGATGTGCATAAGGATGATGGACATCAGACTTTTGAAACATCCGATGTGCATTACCAAATGGACATCGGTTGCACAACCGATGTCCTTGACACCCATAATGGACATCAGCGAACTCTACATCGGTTGCTAATCCGATGTCCTTGTCCATAAAAGTCCGATGTCCTTAAGGCTTTCTGTAGTAGTGTTAAAACAACTTATTCTATAACAATTATAGTATTTGATAATATAATCTAATTATATTAATATTAAGAGATAATAGTTTGAGAGGTTTTAGAAGTTTTTCTCACACACTAGAAAAACTTTGCTAAGGATTGGAATGACCTAATTTGTGAGTTAATCACAAGATTTATTAGGGTTGTGTTGGGGCTTGTATAGCCGGCCATGGGAAGCACCAAAAGGGAACATTTTCCCTTACACATGCACATAGGGTGGCCATAGGTTAGTGTTCTCAAGGCATGCTTTAATGATTGTGTTTTAGAGTATTAAACACACAAATAATACCCTAAACATTACCCATAAAACCGGCACCCTACATAAAATAGACTCCATTTCATATTCTATCATTTGTACAATTGTACATGTGTGACATACAGTATGTCACATTAATAAGAAACAATTGTTTTAATTTAAAATGCATATTTATCAAATAAATATCATTTATAAATTAAATAAATCACATTTAACAAATTGACTAGTAATTCATAATTACTAATATATATATATATATATATATATATATATATATATATATATATATATATATATATATATAAAATGGTCATTTCAATAATCGTCAATACAATTTACAACACTTGTAATAATATACAACCCGATTCATTCTAATTACGATATTTCATAAATATCGTTTAATGTTTGACAATCGACACATTTCAATTTCAAACATAAATCTTACATTAAGATTTAACCTCTGATTTCTCGATATACAAATTTAAGGAATCTAATCAACTCGTATCAATATACACTTGATCAGTTTATCAATTAAGGGAATTGTCCTATAGGTGTGACCTAAAGGGATCAACTGACCACCACCGTCATACGACAGTAATGTCACTCTCTAGCTAGCCAATCATTACCGATTAATGTTGGTCAGTTGATTATATAATTTCGAATCATCCCTTGCGCATTCTCGTCATGAGATTTAATTTATGTGATCGCACTATTGTTGAGGACACATTTCCCAACATATATTATAGATAACGATACTATTAATTGAAATTTGATATAATTGGGGGGCTTACCATCAATCGATTGATAATCGATGGAAGCCCCGTATTGATGGAGGTTGGAGTTTTTATAGAGTTTTTGAGAGAGGCTCTTTAGAGAGAATTTTTTTAAAAAAAAAAAAATCTATATTAGTTATAACAAAAACATTGAAAATGTTTACACAAAAAAACCAATTCTAGCTCATGCATTGCACGGGTATAAAAACTAGTTATAATTTAAGTTAGATTTTAAAAAATTTCCCATTAAAACTCAAATTTAACTAATTTTATATGTACTTTTTTTGAGTTTTATTGTAATTTCTAAGTTTATTATTTTAATAAATGAACTCAGAAATTTTACCGTGCAACTCATAATTTTTTAAACTAATTTTTTTTATTTTAACCCTTAAAAAGTATAAAAATAATGGTAATCCATCGGACGTATAATCCGGTTACCGAAAGAAGATGATTAAGACCAAGTCAATAAGGGGGTGTTAATTTGGTTCACTTGAAAAAGTCACGAGGTATGGGTTTAGAATGGATTAAACCCATATCCTGTGTTTGGTTGACAATTGTAGAGGTTATATATCCATACCTCAAACCCATGAGATATGAGTTTCTCATACCCAAAGAGGGGGTGTGTATGAGATTGATATCAATGAGAATGAAATTAAATTAAGTAAATACGTGAAAGACAAATTATAGTATGATGTAAATTAAAATTTCTATGTAGTTATTTGATTAAATTTCTATTTTTATGATTTTATATTACTAAAATTTTCGATTTAAAGTATTTTTTTACCGATTTTAACTTTTAATTGAATTTCAAACCCATACCACCCAAAATTGAAACAAACGCATAGTATGTGGAATCAAGTTCCAACCCCATACCACCCAGGTTTCCTTTGAAAGGAGACTTATAGTCTTAAACCCGTGCAAATTGCACGGGTAAGCTTTCAAAAATTTGCTACTATACGAAAATGTAAATATTTGAGATTAGTTTGTACACTAATTATTATCTCCTTCTAAATTTAATTATCTTTGAAATAAATTTTAAAGTAAAGTAGTAAAATAAATTTCTTTTTTGTTAACAAATTTAATTTGCAAATGTAATAATTGTGTTATAAAGTCATATTTAAGAGTTTAAGACTATATAGATGTGAATTAAAACAATTATTTGCAATTAACATAAATGATACTTTAGGGTCAATTGATAAGTACTTCTAATATAATATGTCATTTTCTCGGCTAATGTTGAGTTTTACTATGTTTTGTTACTTGGGCAGCTTTAAAAAAGTTTGCCTTGTATAAGTTGAAATAAAATTATTTGGATAAAAATTAACAAGGAATTAGTGGAAATGCATGAATCTGAATAATTGCACACCGGTACAAATTGTTGAACCCGTTTTTCATTTAGTGAAACCCGTGCATATTTAAAGTAGAAATTTTGACTCATAGTTCATTAAGTACAAAGTTTTAATTAGTAATCAGGGACAAAGGTAAAATTTTGACCCTTGCACGTTTAAATTGAAATAGTCAAATTGTTAATCCTTAAACCCGTGAAATTAACATATAATAATTAAATAAATATATAGTAACTAAAAGTAAACGATAATGTTACATACTTCTAATTATATAAATAATAATTATTTATATTCAAACTACCTAAACAAACAACAAAAATATATATCACATTTAATTCAAAACTTCTATTTAAATACAAACATAACAAAGACGTGGTCAAATTGCACTAACATGTTATTTTAAATATATTTATTATTTTGAAGGGATTCAAAAAGATGAATATGTTTTGTATCAAGTCATTCAATTTTAAATTTGAATTTTGCAATTTAAAAAATTTAGAGAATGTAAACATCGAACCTAACAAATACTTCGATATTTTAACAAAAATATATTGTTAATGTGTAAAAATATATCGACGATCTTTAAGAATTGGCTATCGAAATGAATTAATACAGTGAACCGAACCACTTTTATGCAATCCACCAAACGAAGCGATAAGTCCAATTGGATAACTTGTCCAATTGATACGTAAATATCTTGGGCTTATGCATTGACCAATATGACCATCACTTATGGTTTTTTTTACACTTTTCTATTTAATTTTTACCTACGTTACTCTTGTCTTCCCACTTCCCACTACCCACTTCCCACCATCTTTCCCAATCTCCTTTAATGGCTTTAACAAAAATTTGCACCCCTAATCTCGCTACACCTATAATGCGCCACCTTTCTCTATATTACTCCTGACTTTTAATTCTTCTTTCCCTGATAAATTCACCCTCTCACTCAAAATATATGAAATTTTAAACGTCTTTTCCCCCTTACTCAAGATCATTATTAATCAAGCCATTTAATCTAAGGGTATACTCACTCAAACTATTCTTGTCTAATCTAGATGACGATCCCCATTCTCAATAGGTAGTTTTGTATATGCATACCATTACCACGTTTTTTCAATCATTTTTATTTTCAGGGAAATTAATTTTTTTGCCTTTTTAAAATTCTAATAATTTCTACAATCTTAATAATTTTTATACTCTATACTATTTTTCATTTGATGCAAATTTAACATATTTAAATATTTTGCACCTTATTTAAATTTTTTTTATGTGAATATTTTACTTATAGCTTTGTAGATCTAATACCGTGATGCTGTGAATAATTTACTCGCAGATTTAACTATTTAATATTTTATTCATAATTTTGTTTATGTGAATTTCTATAATTCTTTTTTTCATGTTTACGTCATTATTATTAGTAGTTGTATTTTTTATTCTTCGAGTCTTTTTTTTTCCTTTTTCCATCAAAGTGACAAAGTGCTATTTAACAAATTTGAATATTTATTGTTGTTTTTATTAAGTCCATGTTACTGTATATTAAATTTGAAGATTGGTTTTTCAGCATTTGATTTTGTTATTTTATTTTTTTATCATAATCAAGTTAACAAATTTGTTTTAATATTGAGCAATTTAAATCCTGCAGCACACTATTTCTTCGAATTAAATTCATTCTCCTAAATTAAATGTAAAGATAGATCATGGTGGGCCCCTTGCATAAAAAATATTAAAAAAATAAACTTTCAACCACACTGCGACACCTAAGCACTGTGGTTGTTGCTTTTATATATAGATTTATATATAGATATACTTTTTTTAGACTTTATTTCAAATCATTTCAGTTCGACTTAGCTTGGCTTCATTAAGTTCAGTTTAGTTTCATTCAATTTAGTTTAACTCCAAAAGAACAAGATAACAAGAAACATACATCGGATGTATTACTTTTGATTTTACTTGTTTTTGAACTTATGTCTATTTTTTCGAGCTTATTACCTTCAACTTTATTTGTTTTTGAGCATTTCTATATTTTTTTCGAATTTATTACCTTAACCTTTATTTGTTTTTGAACATTTGTGTATTGTTTTGAGCTTATTACCTTAACCTTTATTTGTTTTTGAGCATTTCTATATTTTTCGAGCCTATTACCTTGACCTTTATTTATTTTTAAACATTTGTGTATTTTTTCGAACTTATTACTTTAACCTTTATTTATTTTGATCACTTGTTTATCATCATTATTCATTATATATATTAAAGAATCTTGTAAAAGCGCTTAAGTAGCGTAATGTGGTTTAAAATTAGTCTAATGAAACTCTCTCATTCAACCTCAGAATTTTAGTTTTTTTCAGCCAATAACGTGAACAATAGTAGCCATGTCACCTTCCATTAACCGATCTTTACATTGTTTCCATTTTCTGCAATATATCGAATATAATTATCTTAATTTTGTTTCTTTAATTAATTTACATATATCTTTTTTTTTTACAGGAAATTTACATATATCTTAAAGTCTCAAATCTAAATTTAATAGTTTCCTTTTTTAACTATGTCTTAATAGTTCCATTTTTATACCGCCTCACAATTATAACTCTTATTAACATTATCATATGTTATCTTATTATATATTATCTACAATTTTTTCAAATGTCCTTATATATATATATTAATTTTTTTCGTTTTTATTTTAAGTATACATGTTCAATAAATAAAATTTCTGGTTATATATATAATAAATATAATTTGTGGTCTTCTTTTAAAATAAAAGTACACGACCACTAGAAAATAAAATGCTGAAGACAAACCTTCATTATGAATGAGATACCTCATTATGTCAGAACTGTGTTGGTTGGAAGAACGTATTTTAATGCCACCATTTTACCGAATTTGAAATATCAACACTGATATTAACTCATCATTATTTTTTCAATAAGTTTAATAACTTTAAGACTCTTACAAAATATTAAACAATTTTGATAAAACGAAAATTTCAAGGTGTACCTATCAACGATTTTGATTATATAATAGCTATAATTTGTCGTTTCTTTTTAAAAAAAGGGTTATTTCATATAAATAATTCATCCTATGCTTGGTCTTACGATAATGCTCCAGCCTATTAGTAATTCGAATTAAATCCAACATATGCTTGCTATGTTCCAATATTAACCTAAGGAGACGGGCAACCTGTCTAACAGGTAACCCTGTTAAGAAAGAAAGGAAGAAGTGTGTTGAACACATTTCAAACCAAACAACGCCATTTTCCTTTGGTCTGTTCATCTCCCAAATCCATCGCCATCCATAATCATCATCATCCCCCTTCAAATTTTCTGGGTAATCTTCATCAATCTTCATCTTCTTCTCCTTCCCATACGCAACTGCAGCAACAATGGTCATTGTAAGTGTTTTCTTTGCCCTTAATCTTTCCATTTTTTTTACTGTGTTAAATTACCACAATTTTGAAGTGTAATCTTGTTATATTCTGTTAAATTACCATAATTTTGATAAACTATTCGTCTATAATCAAATGGGGCTAAGGTTAAGGGTTTTAAGTTTAATCATTTATGCTTTTTTTTTGAAATGGGGATAAGGTTAAGGGTTTTCAGTAGAATCATTACATTTGATTATTAGTTTGATGAATTTAAGTTGATTGTTATTTGTTTTGTTAATTATGTTTATCTAGGTTAGTCCTTGGGTGAAAATTTGGTTTGGAGGTTCCTTTAGGAAAGGTGATGTGCATTTGATTTACAGTAATAGATGTTTTAGGACTGCGGGTGTGGAGTGTGACGAGTTTTGTTGGTTTACTTTGCTTGAAGAGGCTGAGAAGTGTGGTTGTTTTACAAGAAATGTTGATGGCATTTTCTATCTGAGGCCTCAAGTGGAATTACAAAAGGTTGAGAATGATAAGGATGTTTGGACTATGAGTGAAGTGTCAATTGGGAAAAGAGTTATTGAGTGTTATCTTGTCAGTGAGAGGGATATTTCAGAGTTAATGGAGTTGCTAAATTATAGTTCAATGGAGTTGATGACTGTTGTGCAGTTACCATCAAAGTTGACCCCTAGGAGAAAAGAACAAAGCAAGGGTATAAGTGTCAATACTGGTACGAATAAAAGGGACCACAAATTCATGAAACCCTAAACTCACCTAACACCATTAACTCTTCAAAACAGGCTGCTCCATCTCAACAAAAACAAACCCTCTCATCTACACAAAAACAAACAACCCCAACTAAACCACCAGAAACAATCAGATCTGAACAAATACAAAAGGTTCCAACTCCTATTGAATCGTTATTTGACTGCAATGACACAAGAATAGGAGATCTGTTTGACCAATATGAGGAAGAGGCTGAAAGGGCTGGGTTAAATACCCTTGATGAGGTTGAGTGGGATGATTTCAGTGAAAGTGAGGACCCTGGGTATGAACCCGAGGAAGATGGTGACAGTGATGATGGGGAATCTAGTGAGCTAGAGTTAACTGATGATGAGTTAATTGAAATAGAGGTGTTGAATGAAGAAGTGGATCATTTTATTGAGAAAGAAATTGAGTCAGAAGACATTTCCGATGAGGAGTTGCAAGTAGCTAGGGAGAAGGTTAAAAGTTGGAATGCAAATGCTTTGAAAACAGCAAGGCAACTTCAGATTGAGGCTGCTCCTATTTTATTACCTGGACAACAGCAGGCAGCTGACATTTCTGATGAGGAAGGTGATGTAGGGGGACAAGGTGAAGATGGTATACTAAGTGATTATGACAATAGTGGGGATGAAATTCACGCCCCTGGTAACAGTAAAGAAGATTATGTGCTTGGTAAAAGAAAGAAGAAGACAGTGCCAGAAGTAGATCAGAAATCTGATTTCAGTAAGTTCAGATGGTGTGTTGGGATTAGGTTTGCAAATAGAGAGCTTTTTAGAGAGTGTGTGACTAGGTATGTGATAGCTCAAGGATGAAATCTCACTTTTGATAAGAGTGACAAAGATAGAGGTCAAAGGCTAGGGGTGAGATGTGTTCTAGGATGTCCATTCAAAATGTATGCTAGTTGGGATAAACAAGGAGCCTGTATGTTGGTGAAATCTGTTGACCCACATCATACCTGCCAGAGAAACATGGAAAGGAATAGGCAACTGAAGTCAACCTGGCTAGCCAAACAGTTCTTAGATGTTTTCAAAACAAAGCCTCATTGGCCAGCCTCTGAGATCATTGACACTATTAGGAAGGCATATAAGGTAATTATTAAGAGAAATTATGCATATAAGGTGAAGTACATTGCTCATAGAATACTCCATGGTTCAATGAAAGATCATTACAGCAAAATGGGTAGTTATATACAAGCTTTGAAAGAGGGAGATCCAAATAGTATCTTCATATTGCATACAGTTCCTGGTAGGAATAAGGTTCCAGTTTTTCAAAGGTTTTTTGTTTGTTTTCATGCTTTGAGACAAGGGTGGTTGACTGGGTGTAGAAGAGTATTGTCTGTTGACTCTTGTTTCTTGAAAACATTTCTGCGAGGGCAATTAATAGCAGCAACTGGTAGGGATGCTAATGAGCAAATGTATCCATTAGCTTGGGCTGTAGTAGAAGGTGAAAACAATGCTAGTTATGAATGGTTTTTTAAGGAATTGAAAAAGGCCTTAGGAGAGGCAGATGGTGATGGGTGGACAGTGATATCAGATCAGCATCAGGTATGTTTTTTTAACACACTTAATAAAGTTAATGTTCTTAATTTTTTTGTTACAAAAGTTAATCCTCAACATTTGATGCAGAGCATTGTTACAATGGTGGCACAAGAACTCCCTAAGGCTGAGCACAGACATTGTGCCAGGCATATCTTTGCAAACTGGCACAAGACTTATAAGGGGTGTAATACCCCGTATATTAGCATCGGTCAACGGCGGTCAAACCATGTTTTATACACGTGTTTCAAAAGGAATGTTTATAAAATATTTTACGTAAGCTGTTATTATTTTATAAATCGTATTTCTACGATTGTTTCGTGTTTCGTATTTCATAATCATTTTTATAAATGATGATTATTTCATAAAAATGACATTTCATTAGTATTTCCTAAAATTTTAATAATAAATTTATAATTAAATATATTTTCCTATTTTATATTTATTTCTCATCTATACATAATTTCTATTTTTGGTTTATTTAAGTCGTGATAGTATTAAATTAAATCTTTTTATATATTCTTATGTAATTGCTAGTATTTTAATATTTCTGTAATTCATGCTATATGGACCAAAATACTACCGTACTAATAATCTTATATTTTGTAATGAATTTAATTATTATTTATTAATATTAAATTAAATATTATGGAACGAGTATAATAAATACTTATATGTACACGTTTATTTTAAGTTAACGAGTTGAGAACGGAATATAGATGTCAGAGTGTCTCGAGATGCGTGATGGGCCGAGTAAGAAAGTGTTGGGTTCGGTTTTGGAGTTGAGTGAACCGAGTGAACAAACAAAAGGAACCCTAATTCACTTATCATCGATATACCAAGCTTATCCCTCGACATAACCCCTTTCCTCTTCATACAACTCGATTACTGAAACCCTAATTCACATACACACGACAAAGCTTTCTTCGCTGCTCCCAATGACGCCATTATCGAGTTAGTCATCCTCAGCCTCGGTAAGTTCCTACCCTTTTCCCTCTCGTCTATCACATGATGTCTGAATTGTGTTTAAGGTCTGGGTTAGAAGGGATGTAATGGACTATGACCATATCTAGGGTGACCCTTGGTGGTGGTTTTGGTGGTAGTGAGAGCGGTTTTCGACAGGGATACGGGGTTACGTTACAAACAGAGTAAGGGAGCACGTTAATCGTGTTTGACTAGGCCTAGGGTTGGTGGGCCTGGTTTCTGGGTAGGTTAAGACAGCGGTGGTCGTCTAGTGGTGGCGAGGAAGGCGATGGGTGCGTGGTGGCAGGGAGTATTAGGAAACAGAGTGTGATGTTGACGGTGTTTACGCATGGTTTAACTCGGGATTTTATCGTGGTAGGGGCCACGAGAGGGATGGTGGTTGATGGGTTGGATTGGTCGGTGACTGGCGATTCTGGATAGGTGTCTTGAGTGGAGGTTGTTGGTGGTTCGCGCGATCGCTGCCAGAGGGAAACGGGGAAAGTCGGCATGAGCAGGCTATTTTGGGTCACTAGGGGTGGCTGTTATAGCGGCCTCAGGTGGTCGCCAAGGAGTGGATGATGTAGGGGTGGTGCAGGCTAAGCGTGGGGGTCCCTCATGGTGGTCGTGGGTGGTCAGAATGGTGGTAGTGATGGTGGGATGTAGTGGGCGCATGGCTGAAGGAGTGTGTGGTTGTGTTTGTGTTATCGTGTTTGTGTTTGTATGCTACTGTTGTTAACGTGTTTGTATGTTGGCATTATTAATATTATTATATGTTGAATATGTTGGTGGGTGTTCCATTGTAGTACAAATTAATATTATTATTAATATTATAATTATAAGATTGTCCGTGTATTACTATTATTACTATTAGTCGTTGTTGTTATCGTTGTCGCGTATTATCAATGTCATTATTTGTATTAATATTATTATTGTTAGTTGTTGGTATTATTATGATTATTATTATTATTATTATTATTGTTATTATTGTTATTAGTATTATTAGTATTACATGGTAATTTGTAGTAGTTGTGTTATTGTTATTGTTTATTGTAATTATTGTTTTATATTATTAATTATTAATGGTGTTATTATTACTAGATTTTAACAATTGTATGATAGTATATTTTTAGTGTTATTGTTATTCTATTAAGAGATATATTGTTAATGTTTGTATTTATATTATTATTATTGAGAATATGAGTAATATCGTTAAAAGAGTTGTATATGTGTTATTAAGTTAGTAATAATTGAATAGTCGATCGTGTGCTATGTTTAGTAAGTCTATGTTTAGTAAGTTTATGATTAGTTATAACATGTGATATGTGAGTAGAATTTAATATTAAGTAATATGATAGGAACGAAATTCGAGGTGGAGTATTACTAGCCGGTGATTGCTTGTTAACAGACTACTATTCCAGGTAGGATACACTGACCCTATACTCTATGATGTGTTATGAATAAGTGTTAAATTGTGTGTTATGGATGCTGAGCATGATTGATATGGTAAGGATACTGGTTGGATTGAGTGTTGATTATTATTAGTGGCATGAGCATTGCATTATTTCATAGTATGATTGATTAAGAGTATTGTTGCATTCATGAGCATGGCATATGCATTGGTTACTGAGAAAGATGTAAATCAGATGTTGTTCTGATATAAAGCCCAGGGTGGTTCTGCAGACCAGGCCTGGTGTCCTATCAGCTATTGAGCTGGTGTTCGGTGACGACCGATTATAGTCTGCCGGGAGGTTCGGTATGGCTGGGTGTTTCGGGTTTGAGTTTGTGATTGAGATTGAGATTGAGCTCGAGCATATCATTGCATTTGCATATCATAATTGTTGCATTATCTATTTTTATGTTATCCTACTCAACCGCGAGGTTGACAGTGTATTCGTGTACACCTACGATGATCCGGAATGGGGAGTAGATTCTACAGGTCAGAGACAGATGGATTAGGAGCTTGGGCATGGAGAGAGACATGGCTCGGACCTACCTAGAATTAGATCACATACTTAGATGTTATCAGTTCTACTTTTATTCTTTGCGTAGTAGTTGTAAATCAAAAGTTCAAATTTAATCAGTTTTATATAAAGTACTTTGGTTTGTTTTACTTTGTTATTCACTACCTCGGACATTCCGAGATGGTAACAGCTCTATTTATTTGAGAATGTCTTGCTAAAGGCTCTTAAATAAATGGGGGTGTCACAAGGGGGATGAGATGAAACTGTGCTTTTGGCATTGTGCCATGGCATACAACACAACTGACTTTGATGAAGCAGTAAGTGCCATGAGAGAGGTGGACAATAGGGCAGCTGAAGCTTTCTTAGCTTGCAATCCTTCACTCTTCTGTAGGGCATTTATCAGTACCAAGTCCAAGAGCGATGTAATCGTCAACAACATGGCAGAGACATTTAATGCGTACATTATAGAAGCTAGAGCTAAGCATTTATTGTACATGCTTGAGGACATTAGGACATCCATCATGACCAGGATGGTGTCCAAAAAAACTGAAATGGAGAAGAAGGCATTGACATTATGTCCTAGAGTTCAAGCCAGATTAGAAGAAGCCAAGGCTAAATGTGTTGACTATCGTGTTTTTCCATCAACAACAACTTTATTTCAAGTGAGACAAGGCATAGATGTGGTAAATGTTGATTTGATTGCAAGGACATGTACTTGTAAGAGATGGGACTTGACTGGTATCCCATGTAGTCATGTTGTAGCTGTCATCTTTGAAATGCATGGTCAACCTGAAGATTATGTTGATGATATGTACAAGAAGGAGGCTTACTTGTTGAGCTACAATGGTTCAATTGCCCCTTGTCCTGGCCAAAGACATTGGCCTAAGGTTTCCATGACTTTAAATCCCCCACCAATAAAAGTAGGACCTGGCAGGCCACGAAAGAAGAGAAGGAGGGATCCCCATGAGGACCCTAAAAATCCTGGCAAGTTGACTAAGCATGGCCTACTTATGACTTGCTCCATATGCAAGTCCACTTCACACAACATAAGAAGATGTCCTAATAAGGACAATGTTGTTGAGCCACAAACAAAGAGACCAAAGGGCAGACCAAGAAGCAACAACTTACAGATGGAAGAAGTGGCTACTACATCTAAACCCCATCATGCTGTAACTGCACAGCCCTCTAGAATTGGAAGAGGTGGAAGAGTTATAAGGGCTGGTAGAGGAACAACAAGAGGAAGGGGTGACAGATATGCAACAAGGGGAAGGGTTGGTGGAAGAGGAAGGGTAAACTCATATACCTACAGTCTGCTTGTTGTTTTTCTGTATATTTTACACAGGTGCAAGAAAATGAAGGGTTGGCTGACACATTTTTTTGTACATTTTAAGCAGGTGCCTCGGGGATTTGGTATTTTATTTGATGACAGTGGAAATGGGTACACCAATGATCCAAGAAGTACAACAGGGCCTGCTAGCATCACCACAAATGAGGGGCAAGGTACCCAGACGACATAGCAATCTGTAAACCAGAACCAACACTAAAAAGTTGAAGGAAAGCGTGGAAGGACCAGCTGCTATTTGCTCGAGTTTAATGTTTTTTTCTGGTTTTTTTGGACAACGTAGCTGATCATAGGCATCATAAATGAATTTATATCAGGGATTGATTACCATTTTCCCTAAGAGAGAAGATAATTTCATAATTACAGTGCCTGTATTTGGGTGATGTTGAGAACTTAAGTCATCATCAGGATCATAGGCATTAGCCCACCTCACATTTTTATTCATTTCGTACGTCTGTTTCCCTCTATCTGATGCAATGACATACATCAACCTGAACTCCTGGATATCTGTCTCTAATCAACTGAATTACAGGAAAGAAGAATAAGTTCTCATATACGCCACCCGAAAAACCACAGCAGCACCTTCATTCTGACATCCCCTCTTATTTTTTTTTAACATGCAGCTTTTTCGAGACACAACATCATATTCACAAGACGAAATCGACGAGGTTCGTGACTTATGGGCGGATTATTTTCTGAATAATTAGTAATATAATGCATTACTTTGTCGGATGATGGGTTTGGTTATATTACGTATACACCATATTTTGTAACTTACATTTGGTGGCTTTTGATATTATTTAATGCTAGGATAGTGGTTTTTGCGTATGTACGTAATGTATTGGCCATGGATGTATTTGGTGATCGACAGCGGATTTTGGATAATGCTTGTGATTTTTGCATAGTTGATGAATTGTAGAGCTGGTTGATTATATTAAACCGGCTTATTAAGCTTTTTTTAAAAACACAAAAATAAAGAATATGCATCGGATTTTTAAAAACCTGATGTCTAATAGAGAGAATAGACATCAGAGTTTAGTAGAACACTGATGCATATTTGATGAATAGGCATCAGAGATATTAAACTGATGTATAAAGAAAGTAATAGACATCGGATTTTACTAGAAAACCGATGCATATCCTCAGTATAGACATCAGATAAATACAACTGATGTCTATTCTCAAAATAGACATCGGTTTTAAAACCGATGTATATGTGTAAAAGTATATACATGTGTCGACTGTGCATCAGTTGTAAATCTGATGCATATTGACGAAAAAGTCCGATGTCTATTACGATTTTTCTAGTAGTGTGGTTTTGATGATTATAAAGTGTAGTTTTTGGAAACATTAGGACCAAGTGATATTTTGGTGTTGTTTAGATGATATCAAGTGTACTAAAAAACAAGCACAAGCTTTTGGTTTTCAAATGAACATGTATGGAATGCAAAAAATTCTCCTTGGATTGAAAACAAACACTCTTCTTGTATTGAAAACCCGAGTTCATTACTACTACATATTACATACTGTTGGAAACATTCATAAGCATACATCAAACATTCTTACACATACCAAATTGCAAAAACAACCCAGGAAACTAACAATGCGTACAACACTAATTTCTCGCTTCTAGAATGCTTCGTAACAGCAGAATTTAATTCACCCACAATCGTCTTCAACTTCTCATTCTTCTTCTTCATTCTGTTCAACTTTTCTAACAATAGTTTCTTCTCTAAATCTTCAGTTTCTTCGGTTTCTTTACACAAATCAGCCAATTGAAAAAAAACCACAAGAATTGTTCTACATTCCAATTAAGATAAGAAATTAGATTAATTGAGATACAATAAAATTCACTTAAATAAATTAACATACCGGCCAAAGTGAACAACCGTAGAACCATTTGCCCGCATTCTCTCCCTTCTTCGCGAACCAGCACTGCCCGTAAATTATGTCTGCATAAAACATTGTTTTCGAGATTTGAACCCCATGAATTATTTGAGGATGCATAAGAAGTTTTCCCCATGAATTAAAAATGATGATGAGAGAAGATGAGAGAAGAATAATAAGAACAAGGAACTGGAGAGAGAAGAAATTTAATAAGAAAAGGGAAGCAGAAGAAGAAGGAAAAAGAAAGGAAAAAAAAAAAAGTTAAATTAAATAAGGGAGAAACCTACAGCAACAAGTTACGTTTTTAAGTGAGTTTGATATTGGAACATAGCAAGCATAGGTTGAATTTAATTCGAATTACTAATAAGCTGGAGCATTATCGTAAGACCAAGCATAGGATGGTTTATTTATATGAAATAACCCTTAAAAAAATACACAATTCCGTGATTTTTTAACGAATTAGACTAGTAATTTATGAATGACCAAGGTACTAATAACTTTATGAATGAAGAAGGCTAGTAATTCATTCTTCAATTTTTTCCAAAACTTCGTAAATCAGACTGGGAAGTATTTACAATACAATCAAAATTTCAAATTAGGGTTTCGATTCGACGATTACGGATGACATATTGGAAGAGACAAAGCAATTTGATTCTGCAAATCGCTCGCCATTTCTACAATTAGGGTTTTGATTTGGTGAGCTTCTACTTCTTCCGGTATTCTATTTCTCCCTTTTCTGGAAAAAGGAAAAACATGTCTTCCCCTTTTTCTAAATTAGGGTTTCCATTTCAACTTCATTTGCGATTTAATTCGCGTTATTTCTGCAATTCTTCTCAATTTAACGCTATTGCTATTCATGATTCTCTTAAGTTTATGGATTATGTTAGACAACAATGTCGATTGGGTTTTTCTAATCTCCAATTTCCCATTAATCTATTCCATCAAATCTTGTCTCTTGTGCGCCCACCTTCGATTATCGATTTTGACAAGCTATTTTCCTCCATGCTCAAACTCAAACGATTACATCCTCACTCTACCGTCATTTCTCTTTATTCGCATCTTGACTTATCCGGTACCCGTCCCGATTTGTATTCCATTAATATGCTCATTAATTGTTACTGCCATGTCGGCCGTGTTGATTTTGGGTATTCTCTCCTTGCTAAGTCCCTTAAGCTTGGGTATCCCTTTGAATCTGAATTAGTTTTGTTGACCACCTTAATTAACGGCCTTGTGCACAATAACCAATTTCCACTAGCTGTTGAGTTGTTTGACGTAGCTGTCGTTAAGCTAGGCATGAAGCCTAATAGAGTTACCTATGGTACCATGTTGAAAGGTCTTTGTCGAATTGGGGACAACACCCGCGCTCTCCACTTGCTCTGCCAAATGAATTCCTTGGGTTGTAAGCGTAACCTTTTCATGTACAACATCGTTATCCATAGTCTTTGCAAACATGAACTCTTAACGGAGGCCTTGGACCTCTTTTCAGCAATGAAAACCGAGGGCATCAATCCAAATGTGATGACCTATGACACATTAATTCGAGCAATGATCAATCTAGGCCGTAGGGCGGAGGCTAAGGAAATGTTGGTTGGGATGATTGGGAGCAACATTGCACCCGATATTTACACTTATGAGATGTTGATTCACATGCATTGCAAGGACAAAATGATTGATGAAGCACATGCCCTTATACAAATAATGACTAAACAAGGTGTGGCTCCTAATGTATATATTTATAATGCTTTTTTGGATGGGTATTGCTTGTGCGGCCAAATGGACAAGGCACGAGAGGTTTTTGATTTAATGGTACAAGCTCACTGCCAACCTAATATTGTGAATTATAATACTCTGATCTATGGATATGTTAAACTGAAAAGCATTGACAAAGCCCTTGACATGTTTCAAGAAATGATTGAGCAAGGGGTTACCCCTAATGTCGGGGCCTATAGAATTCTTGTAGATGGATTGTGTAAATCTAATTGGATGACAATGGCACGTCAATTTGTCAACGACATGCAAATGTATGGAATAAAGCCTGATGTTTACATTTATGCTACTCTGATCGAGGGATATGTTAAATGGAAAAGCATTGACGAAGCGCTTGACATATTTCAAGAAATGATTGAGCAAGGGATTACTCCTAGTGTTTGGCCCTATAACACTCTGATAAATGGATTGTGTAAATCTAATTGGATCCTAATGGCACGTCATTTGTTCAACGACATGCAAACGTATGGGATAACGCCAAATGTTCACACTTATGATTCCTTATTATACGGGCTATGTAAAAATGCACAGCATGCTGAAGCGAAAGAATTGCTCAAAGAAATGGTGTCTAATGGAGTTGCTCCTGATATTGTCATCTACAATATCCTAATTGACAGTTTATGTGAAGCTGGTCAGGTTAACGATGCTGAAATCCTTGTCTCTGATCTCCTATCAAAGGGTATTCTACCCAATTGTATAACTTATAAGGCAATGATTAAGGGGTATTGCAAAAGAGGTCTTATGAATACAGCTATTGATCTCCTTAACAAAACGAAGCAAGTTGGATGCCATATTGATGATGTCACCTATAATACACTTATCCGAGGATTCATTATCAACAACGATATGCCGAATGCATTACGATATCATGATATAATGGTTGGCATGGGATTTAAAGCTGATGCTAGTACTAAGTCGCTGTTTGTTAGCCGTTTATCTCATTATAACCCTAAGTTCCTGCGAAAGTTTTAGACTCTTGTCCCGATGATGGCTACTTCTTGGTTAATTTGGTGCTAGGCGATTGAAGAACTGTATTTCATGTAAACCTTCTGAAATTGGTTTGTGCATCTTTCGGGTGCTGTGTTTTTTAAGCCTGAGTTTGAGAATGTGAGTTTTCAGATCAGAATGTTGCCTTTTGGGTTGAGTTCTTTTATCATTTATGTGCATCTATGTCAGAGGATTCATCGTCAACGAGTAGTACCATGCGTTATAGGATCTTGCTATAATGTCTTTTTTTCTTGAATCCTTGATTGGTTATCACACGACAACGTGGAGTCGCTGTTGTTTTCTGGGCATCCACATGGTGCTGATTATCACTTGTTTTATTTGATGTTAGAATATGAAAGAACTGTCATCTAAGTAAACTTTCTGAAATGGAGATCATAATTTACTTGTTTACTATTTGTATCATCTACATCAAATTGCATCTTTAACTCCGCCTTTATCGTTGTACTCATCTTTCAGTCAGTCCTTTGAAACTTTTTTGTTTTCTAAGAAGCACCAAAGATGTTATTTTCTCTACAGCTTCCCTGCTTCCCTTTTCAGAAGTAAAGAAACAATTAATCTTTATTGCAGTCGAGAGAAAGGGTTTAATTTGTTCAGGCAGAAGGGGAACTCCGGTGTCTTATATTGACCTCTTTTAAATTGAATGAATGTTAATTGATGCTTTCTTGGTAGTGTCGTTTATAATTTATCTGATGATTCATTGTTATTGGGTATCTTAAGAATACAATATGTTAGCATGATATAATGATTATTTTGACAGCTCCTAAACCAAATGAATATTAATGGATGCTTTTGATCATGTGGCAAATGGTTGGAGCATGACACACCCACACTAATCACAGAAATAATGCATTCCACTCTTTGTTGAAGCTCATCTTTATTTGCACTTGTGTCATCGACTTCTTCAGTAAAATAGTCTTTTTCAAGTAATGGATCCACAATTTGGAAGACTTGTTCAGGTAATGTAATGATGCTTCTTCATACATATGAAGGTTGTAGTCTTCCTTGAACATGTTGTCTGTTGGACTCTTCCCTGTCATGAGCTATAAATGTCACCATCTTTAGACGCTTTGCTTCCAAGGTCATACTCTAACATGTCGTGGTTGAGTAAGAAACCTTGCTAATCAAAAATCCCCAACATAGGCGACCATATCCTCATCTAGCAATATGTTGCTTGGTTTCAAGTCGCAGTGCAATATGTTGCTTGGTTTCAAGTCTCATCTTTCCATCCACTCCATCCCACCATCTATCTAAACTTCCGTTGGACATGAACTCATAAACTAGAGCTTTAAAATCATTTATCTGTAAATCAATGTTTTACACTCTGACATGAAGTAATGACACGCAAAACGAGGTTGAAATAGGATCAAAACGAAGGAAAAAAACAAGGAAAATAATGACTAAATTGGGACTCATCATGTACCCAAGTCAAACACTTGACAATCGGAAATGGGTAGGACACTCGAACATTTCATTTTTGACCAATAACATGAATTTATTTTCATAAAATAGCCGAATACGGCACTTGGACATGCAAGCATGTTGGATACTTCCAACTACAACTATTCGTTTAATCGCCTACATTTTCAAGCAAAAAGAAATGATGTATAAATGCCGTATTAGGAATCCTTAAGAAATCGTACTCTGTCATATCCACCAATTGAACAGTCAATCTCCATAACCTAGTAACAAAAAGGGGTTGACAATATAAAAAATTAGCTAAATACTACATTTTAATTTTTATAAGGCATTATAGGGAATCAAAATCCAAGAAAAATAAAGGCTCGTGCCAAACCGTAAAGAAAGGATACCATACTTAAGTAAGTTAAGAGGCTCCAAGTAAAACTTAGAAGGTCGTGACTCGTGTGTCTATGCGTCTCTCCTTACAAAATGCTACCAGCTCTTTCATAAACTCCACTTGTTCTTCTTTAGTCCCTGCCTCCTCATCGTCATCAATACTCTGTAAGGACAAAACATTACTTCCCCAAACCATTAACATCTAAATTACACAATGTTCAAGATAAATACACCTTATTACGAGAAAAGGGGATCAAATGAGCACCTTTAACCTTTTTTTTACCATCATTAAAACGTACACTAGTTGGATCCTGAAGCAACCTAGCTAATAATCTCTCCGAGATGCATTCGAGCATGAGTAGCTTCAACAGAACTCCCACCATTTTGAATCTTGCTCTGAAACAACTGCCTGTGGTTCTTCGTCAACCACCTTCATACCAGGGTGCCCATCGCCATTCCCATTCCCATTTTCCTCCACATTAGGACTTCCATGATTGAATTCATCGACCGGAGAAGGCAGGTCACTTTCATCAAGCTCGACTTCTTCGTCCCGATCATCACCCATTCCCATTTCAGTGTCATCATTTCCCATTCTTTAATAACTAATTGTAATAATAGTAATAATACGAGTGAGACGAACTCTCCTATAAAACCATCCTATATTATTCTCAGTGCAGTACTTTTGACTCAAGTATAGTAATGCAACAACAGCTAATACTCTTTGAATCTTCTGTGTGATATGTTTTTACTCTTTGAGTCTTTATTCAGACATGAGAAGTATAAGCAATGTGAATTGTGAAGTATCTTCATTCTTTGCTTAATGAATACTATTCCGCAACATCTTGTTTTAATGTTTACCGTGTACATGTTTGGTTCTTAATTTTGTATACTCATTCTTAATTTTGTTTACGTAATTAGAACTCTTGTTTTAATGTTTACCGTGTACATGTTTGGTTCACATTAATTTCAGTAATTCCCATTCTCACACTCATCTACCGTTATGAACTAGAAATACCCGCGATAAGAGAATAACATGCTGAAGTCGTTTTAAGCTCCCGACTTGAATTGGGATACGAAACCTTCCTGTAGAACAGTAAATTAATTTACGGGATCAGATTTTACAGCCTACAGGTATTCGGAAAAGTAAAACCTTTCAGGGAACATTTACTGCTACAGGTTGTAACCCGAAGATAATGCAATGTACATACGTTAGGACACATAACTGCACGAACACCCTTCAAGACTTTCTTAATAGCTGCCAGTCATTTGCATCTCTGGAAAATGACTGCACTGCACTGCACATATTTGAACCACTGGACACCAATCATGTTAAAATCTCGTACGCAATTTTGGACAAATACACCAATCAGAAGGGCGAGAGTCTTAAATAATTAGAAGGCTAAACAAATAAGCTAAATAAGCTAAATACTTTGGCTCGTTTGACAATTAGGGACAGAATCACCATCTAAATAAGCTAAACTCAGAAGATTCAGACTTCATCCATTGTAACAAAACATAGGATTTAAAGATACGGGAAGCTACTGTTATTAGTTATATCGATAGATGTAAATTCATCCATGGTAAACATCGGATTGAGATAATAAACAGGATACCAATATTAGTATCATCAGTCATGGTCACGGACTCATGGTCGTCAGTCGTCACCATGAATTATGGAATAATGGTAATGATCGGATTCTCTCTATAAACGTAACTGAACTTGGATCTCTTCTTGATCAAAGGGGATAAGATTCAAACCCTCAAGAACAACAGCAACACAGTCAAAATCAAGTCCTGGTATGATCAGCATTCACTGTCGAGCAGATCATACCAGCCTACCAGGCCCATGTCTGTGTCTCCATCAGTTACCAAAGCAGCTTCCCTAGCGTCTTCTACATCTGTTTTCAAGTTCATAAGGTAGAACATAAATGTGTTGGAACAGAAACATGGGACATTCCCAATAGAAGATCATCTAACAACCACTTCTCTGTCGAAAATTTGATAGTATACAACTATACATAATTCACCCATCACAAAGATGCATACTATAGAGATACTTCTAACAACCTACTTTTGTATTTGTTGATTTATCATTTTGTTACTACAGGAAAGTTGCCCCCTTTTTTATGGGAACTTACCCATCACAAAGATGCATACTATGGAGATACTTCTAACAACCTATACATTTTGGAAAATACCAAATCGGATCATCCCAAATTGTCAGGCTTGCTAATTCCATAACAAAAAACCACCATCAAATAACAAGTCTTATTTGTGTGTTAACAAGACTCTGCGGTCCTGGGAATAGGGGTATTCAACACAATCCTAAAATTCTCATATAATCTTTCTTTATACGCTAAAAGATATTCCCTCGAAAACATTTTCAGTATTTTTTTCTCCTTTTTTACCCACACGCAAAATGCCCAGCAATTATCTTGTCAGGTTTTTTAGTTTTTATGTAGTGTTCTCATTTTACAGA
The DNA here is from genome assembly GCA_029255685.2 of Silene conica. Lineage (NCBI taxonomy): Eukaryota > Viridiplantae > Streptophyta > Magnoliopsida > Caryophyllales > Caryophyllaceae > Silene > Silene conica. The sequence continues at coordinate 9,386,377 of CM055314.2, forward strand.
ACCTAAAATCACTGGTGTGCATGATTATAAACTTTGTAGAATCTCCAATTCAAATCTCCGAGAGGACTGACCTTTAAAAATTCAGGAAGGAAACTATCTCTGAGCACACTCAAAAGGATGCATAGCTCCTTCCGCAAAATCATGGATCTGGAATCTCTCTAGTAGCTCAAATGGCCTATACAGAATATGTAAAAATAGACCATGCCAATACTTGATGAAAACATGACATAAGTATAATATAAGAAAACACAAGTATTGAAGACTGACATTTTTCATGAAAATCTCCTATGAAGAATCAAATCAATTGTTTTAAAATGTATTTCTTACAGAATACCTTCAGGTGTCCGGCATAATCTTTGTTGATTGCCTTCCATAGCTTCCAAGAAGTTATCTGTATCTGGACCTGCAGAACCACCCGCCACCATTGACGGATCTGGAGCAGCAGTTGGAGTCCATATCTAGAATCATTCGTAAAAAAAAAATCATAAACAATTGCACTATCTCCAACAAAATCAAGATCAAGGCGGCTATCAAGTAAAGTATTGAAACTTCGATATGAAATTCCATATCCGAACAGAAGGAATGACAATTTATTCTATGCCAGCTGTCATTAACACATATTTATCCGAACAGAAATATGTATGCACAATCACCTAACGATAGATTACTATCAGAGCATATTTACCTTGATAGTGCTATCTATTCCACTAGTAGCCACAACAGAGTCAAATGGATGGCACTGGATACAATGACCACTGAAAACAAACGGGAATAGACATCTTACAGACATATGTTACAGACTTAAGTTTTTTTTTGTTAACAGCCCTAGATACAATGACCACTGAAAACAACGGGAATAGAAAACCAAACGTGTAAGTAAGTAAATCAGATAGACATCTTACAGACTTAAGTTTTTTGTTGTTACTTTGTGATGGTGTCACCAATTCAATACAACTATAATAAACAAATAAGAATAAGTTGAGCAGAAAAGGTTTTTCAAACCTCTACCAGCTTCATCACCCACATCTTTATCAATCTACCCGTTTTCGTTTCCCAAATGAACCATCTACCATCATCATTTCCAGTAGCCACATAGTTACCTACAATTCAGAACCAAAAAAATCAACGCGGCTATCAAGTAAAGTAATGGAACTTTGATATGAAATTCCACATCCGAACAGAAGGAATGACAATTTATTCTATGCCAGCTGTCATTAACACATATTTATGGTTAAGACATAGTCTCATAGAATTTAATCAAAGGTCTTAAAACGGCATAATTGTCAGACAAAAATAATTACCAGCTTGGCCTAAGAAGCTGGCTTGTTTTATGTCAGTTCCTACATTACAGTGCCCAACATATCGCCGCTTCATATCAATGACAGTTTCTGGCTGCAGGCAACATAATTTTCGTAATCAAGGATAAGTCAAGAATCAAGATGAATAGATAGGCTATTAAAATAAAACTGAGACCTAATCAAGGTATCAAGGAGATAAGATGTGATCAACCTAACAAGACCAAGAGAAGAGTATGCTTTACAATTTTCAATATTACAGGTTTAACTATAGTAACGAACTTATACAAACCTGGTAGCTTGTTTTATCATTTTGGCTGGAAAAGGAAGGAGACCACATGAGCCGTTTAAACCAACAGCTTGCCTTGCTGATTCAGGCCTTCTATGGAATCTCAAATTCAAACTTCCATGAAGAACATTGGGATCAGCATCATGACCCTCGTCACCTGATGCCGACGTTTCAAAGTCTAACTCTAGTTCTTCATCGTAATCAGAGTCCTCTCTTTCAGATCTACGACCATCTTGTGAAGCATCACTATTTCCTTCTGAGCGATAAATTATGTCACTAAATGATATCACTCTGCCAGCTCGTGATTCAAACTTATGTCCCCTATCATTTGGCTTGTTCTTTTCATCTTCAGCTACAAAATTATGACAAATGCAGGCACATCAGACATGATGCAGCATCAGCTTCAGGAAGAATAGTAAGCTAGAAAGTTCAAATCAAGTGAAACTTGTGCACTGTGTACTTATTACAAACAGCTTAAAACCAAACAAAAAAACGTGCTACATGAAAGCCAAATCATTTAGGCTGCAATCTGAAGAAAATTACATAACAGAAAGCTTCTTTGTGCTTGCCCAACTGCAGGCAAGAAATAATAGAAATTATCACTCATCTTTAGAACCTGTCAAACCTATATTAAGGAAAGGGTGGAAAGATAAATAACCTCTCAGAAAAAATTACTCTGTGGTTGAGTTAATGAAGTTATCAAAGTCACTATAGCAAATCCAATCATTATCATGCTCATTACCCAAGTAAATAAAGAGAGCCTGGAGAAACCATAATAACACTAAAACAGAATGTTCATTGACTACTGCATGAAGAAAAATCAGAAATGGTTCAACTGGCCATCCGTGATAGATCACTACAATTAGTCAGACAATATACTTCTCATCTAGTTACCAAACATCCGCAACAGAGCATAACCTAAATGTTTTTTAACATCAAATATATGTACAAACTGTAACCTAACAAGCTTACTACTGAATTAACAAATTGTAATCTAACCATTTTTTTCAACTCCTGACGACTTTTAGAGGCTAACCCTTGGTTTAGATTGAGAAATTTGAAAGGAAAGGAAGAATCGAAAAATCTGTTGTTTGGTTGGCCAATGGGCTTTGGGGGGAAATGTAGGGATAAATTTACCCTCCAACAAGCTTACTTAAAATCCCCCTAGCAGCTGAAAATTTGCTAGGAAAATGACATAGGATCCTCCTCGACCCCTTTCCTCCATCGTGTATTCATGTGCACCCAAACGAGTGAGAAAAAAATACTAAAACTGCTTAAACACGACAGGTAGATTTATACACACGAAAGTAGAACACAAAGATACAATAACTAGTTGATATAGCGCAATTATTACCAAAAGGAGTTCAGTCCCAGGTCATCAATAATACAGTTTTATCAAAGTATTAAAGGGAAATTCTATGAGACACCCGTGTTTTATCAAATTCTACTTGAAACCCCTCATTTTCTAAGGTTCTACATGTTACCCTAAAATTCTACGGAGTACTTCTTAATCTAGCCCCTGACATTAAAAGTAAATTCCGTTAAATTTTCCGTGAAATACCTATAATTTCCACCAAGTGTCATATTTTCACCATTTCAGTAGCTTTACCTATATTAACAACCCCAATCTCCCTCACATCTTCCTTCTCATCACTCCTCCCCCACAAGTCCACAATCAGCATAGACAACCTTATACTGGCCTGCTCCAATCCCACGCCCTTCTCCGCCCCCCCTTTCTTTCTCTCATCTCTTTTCCCACCTCCTCACACTTACGTTTGTGGTGTATGGTCAATTGCCCATGGAGCTGTTCTAGAAAATTAGAGCAACTAATAAACAAAGTAAAATTCAAGGATACAATGTAGAATTTCAAGAAATGAAGGGCGTAGTATTTTAAAAAATACAGGGGTGTCTAGTAGAATTTTATCAATTGATACCTCTCAGTAAAGAAAAGGACCAAAATAATTTACACCGGTTAAGGCTTCAAAGTTCAGACTGCATGAGCAATCATCACTTTTTTTTCAAACCAATGAGCTGATGACATCAGAAAAATGTCAATTTTTGACTTGTAGAGCAGAAGCAAATGGATACTCACCTGTGATAACGCTTCAGACATGGACAAGAGTGCTTCCAATGAAGATGAATCAATTTTTTGAGCTTTGTTCAAATCTTTAACGGCAATGTGAGCATCATTTTTTCACTTCCTCTGCAGATCATTTTCCACCTCATCAATTGTTGCTCATTATCATCAAAGTTTCAATGCACAAATAATTCAACACAACAACAACAACATCAGAGCCTTAGCCCAAAATGTTTTGGGGTCGGCTAACATGAATCATCCTTTGGAACCGTCATGAGTGAACTCTCATCTCAACAAGAGAAAAAAGACAGGAAAAAAAAAACGGAAGTGGAGTGAAACAAAAAATGAAAGGCAAAGGGGTTTTATAAATTTTAAATCGAACTTATCACATGTATAAAAACCCAAAAATAAATCAAGGATAAAGTTTAAAGTGATTTTGAGAAACGAAGTAAAATTTAATATAAGAGTTTTGGGGGGAAAAGTGTCACAAAACCAAAGCGAAAATATTTTTTTTTAGAAAACTTAATAAAAACATCAAAGGCTAGAAGTCCACATGTATCATATCCCTCCATAGTGCACAAATAAATGTAAAATACAGCCCAAAATATGTCATAGCTGCACAAAAAAGTTAAATCAAATAGTTTCATCAATTACACAACGAAAAAAAAAACATCAGCAATGGGATACTGGAAAACATCTGCTACATTTACTACAAAGAAAAACAAGACTTCAAATCTGATCAATGTCAACACCTTGCAACTAAACATGGTTGACTTATCGAAATGGGGTATGCAAGTACAATTCAAGCGTCCTACAGAACCTAATAACACAACAGCCATTCTCTTCTTCTCCCCTAGTGAGAAGAAAACAAGGAATGATCACTAAAACTGACCAACGAGTACTCAGATCAGAGGTTCAAAATGCCAAAAGTAATTTAACCCAACAAGAGATACAGTCTACAACTATGAGAAAGGGCAAAGTCACTTGACAAATTCATCAAATGAAGTAGTGATAAAATAAAATTCTCCTATGTCTCAATATTCACAAATGATCTTAATATTTATATACACAGATTTGAACAATAAAAAAACATAGCTTTAGGATTATAAAGAAAATAATCAACTAATTTAGAAATTCAATAAGCAAACTTGACCTACTATATGTCATATTCCATTCCCAAAAACATTAATATCAAATTGCAAAGAGCGGCATACCATTTTTCTCCAGAAAGTACTTTTGAAGCAAAGCCTTGTCTATATCAGTAATATTGGGGGAAGTGAGTAAGTTGATAAATAAAGAAACCATCTCCGCATCGGCAAAAAGTTTTTGGCTCCTCATAGTGTGAAGATGACCTACAGCCGTGGAGATATCATTAGCATTGAGAAATCCTTTAATAATTGTGTTGTAGATGCGTTCATCTGGTGAACATCCATTATCCGCCATCTCCTTTAATATTTTGGTTGCATCACCTAACAGTCCCTGCCTACATAGGATTTTGATAATAGTATTGTAAGTTTTTACATTTGGCTGCAACCGTTTTGCAACAAGAGTAGAGAAGACCTCCACTGCTTCAGATGGTCGCCCAGCTACATAAAGGCCATTAATTATGGTACTATATGTAATAATATCTGGGGCCACTCCATTATTCTCCATCTCTTTACGTATGGAGAGCGCCTCATCAATCTGTGCGTTTCTTAAAAGGCCGTCAAGCAATGTATTGTAAGTGACCACATCGGCTGCCACACCTTGATTTTGCATGTCCTTACAAAGTTGGAGTGCAAGCTGGGGTCTCTTAGCCTTGAACAAGGCATCTATAATGGTGTTATAATTTAACACGGTTGGGGTTATATGAGTTCCTTTAAGAAGCCTATCCCGGAGCATCTCCAAAGCTTTGTCAACCTTTTTAGACTTGCAATATCCATTGATTAGGATATTGAAAGTCAGAACATCAGGCATGACACTATCTTTCACCATAATATCCAGGAGTTTTTTTGCGTCCTCCATCTCTCCACGCAAACAGTACCCATCCAACAAAGCATTGTAGGTAATAATATCAGGTTGCACACCTCTCTTAGTCATGAATTCAAAAGTAGACCTTGCCTCACCCACATTTCCCGCTTTACAGTAATTGTCAACTAAGGTATTGAAGGTTTCAATATTGGGAGCAATGTTGTTGTCCTGCATCTCAGTCCGCAGTTCTTTGACATGATCCCAACACCCTAACCTGCACAGTCCTTGAATTAAGGTATTATAGGTTATGATATTGGGCGAAATGCTCTTGGCTTTCATCTCCTTCAAAAGACCAAGGGCTTGAGGTAACAATTGGTCTTTACATAGTCTGTCAATGATGGTGTTATAAATGACGACATTGGGCTTAAAAGGGGCTCTAGATTCCATATTTCGGAGCAATCTGAGAGCACCATCATTGTCGCCGGAATTGCAAAGACCTTTCAACATAGTACCGTACGTAACAATGCAAGGATGTATCTGAAGCTTGACGATTTTATCCAGTAATCGAACAGCTTGGGGTAATTTATCAGAATCAATTAATCCATTGAGCAAGGTAGTGATAATGATAATATCAAGTGGATAGCCAAGCTTGAGGTGCTTACCAAGGAGAGAGAAGGCAAAATCAACACGGCCAAGGGAGGAATAAGCCTTGGCGAGAATACCAATGGAATGCATATCGGGGCGGCAACCGGACGATTCAAGGTGATTGAAAAGGGTAAGAATAGTGGAGAAAGGAGGGTGGGGTTTAATCTTAGACATGGCGGTAAACAGCTGATTAAAGATAATAACAGAAGGACGAGGACGAAGAGAATACAATTGATGAAATAGGGAAACGGGGATATCAATTCCAGAAAACCCTAAACGGCAATGTTCTCTAACGGAATCGAGTAGTAACAATCGAGGGTTTCGATTAAAAGAAGGAGAGTAATTTGGGGAAATTAATTTGGAATTGAAAATGGTAATGGCGATTAAAAAGGGTACCTGAGTTTCTGAGCATCGTCGTCATCGTCGTCGTCGGAATTCAAATTGCTGGAAAATGGAATGTGAAATGGAGATTGGAGAGTAGGAACTAGAAAGTACAAACCCTACTCAGCCACTCTTTATATACTCCGTACCTATGATAACAAACACGGGTCAAACCCTATTCGCCCGTAATTACGGTTTTATTTTATCTAACTTATATTTGATCCGTTATAACATAAAGAAATCCATATACTATATTTTAAGGAGTTGGTCTAGTCTCAAATACAATTCGTTAATAATTTGATTATGCATTTATTTTTTTAAAGGAGTGTTAAGAAAAAGTATTATCTATATAAATTTCGTCAATTGAAAGTTTTCGTTCCAAGTATTACTTTAATACTTCGTATTTCATTTTCGTTCCCTTATGTAAAAAAGGGTTGTAGTTTTATAAGACGGAAGACGGACACCTCTAAGTTTATCAAGAAAGAGCTTATTATAAAAATTTAGTAGATTAAATGTCGTGCATCATTGTTATTTGATTTAACCTTTTGTTTTAGGCAGATAATAAAGGTAATATAGTGTTCTATTGTGTAAGTAACTGAAAATATTAGTATGATCGTAACTAAGAGTTGCTTCAACTAATTGCAAATTTATCACATACGCAGTATATGTTATATCCCACTTACCTAAAGGAATGTGACTTCGTTAGAGTATGTACAATAATAAAAGTTGGAGATCACTTAATTTGCTCTTCGTTTTACCTCTCTATCTAGGGAGAATAAAAATATTATACTGTCGTTATGCCATAATTGAAGTTGGCTTAGAGTATTACATTAGGTAACATTATTTATTTACTACTCCGTACGACTCACATATACAAAAAACATGATTTAAGCAAAATACTAATCAGCGCAATGAATGAATAGCAAACTTGGTAAATTTCCATGGTGAATAATTAATAACAGACATTAAATTTCGTAAACAGAATGTTAACAGTTGCGTTTACGAAATTGGGATACATAATTTTTTTGGAAGAGTTAATAAATTTTTAATCAAAAGTAAAAAAAATCAAAGAAAACGTGATAAAAGTATACATAGCTACCTTCAATATGACCTTTATAACTGTCTTTTGTCTCTCGTCTAATGGATATTGCATGAATAATATAAATAGTCTATTAAATAAACTTAAAGTTCATCAGAGAGGAATCGAGATGAACCGTAACACATGTTTAGAGTGTATATATACAACTCTATAATATAGAATAATAAGAAAAATTATGTAGAGTAGACTCCTAAATTAGACAGAATTTGAGAGACCTAGTATTTCAGGTATGAAAAACTCACAAATTTTATCCAACTATTTTGATGAATTGTATGTACCATATTCTCACGATTTAATAAGTTATTATTATTATTTTTTGTTTTTTATTATAACCGGGTACTTTTATTAAAATTAAAGGAAAAATTATTACATGAAATTACATTAAAAAAAATTTATTATTATTATTATTATTAGATAAAATTTGCATTATTTATTAGTATTAGCCGTAGCCAATGAAATCACCTGGAAAAAAAAGCAGTCAATGAAATCACTCGGCCAATAAAATCGCCTGAAAAAAAACAAGCAATGAAAACGCTCGGAAAAAGTTTCCTTTAATAATATACTAGATTTAATGCCCGTGCGATGCACGAGCCTATTGTAATATACTATTATTAAACGTCAACGTGGTGCAATTTTAAAGAAAAATAATATTATGGATGTAGTTTACAAAAAAATATTATAAGGCTGTAATTTTCAAAAGGTGGTTTTTAAAAGGCCGTAATCAACAATGTTCTCATATTATTATTATTATTATTACTATTATTTTTATTTTTTATTATTAATTATTATTATTATTATTATTTTATTTTTATTTTTAATTTTTTTTTATTATTATAACCGGGTATTTTTTTATTATTATTATTATTTTAATTATTTTTAAAAAACCACCATCAAATAACAAGTCTTATTTGTGTGTTAACAAGACTTTGCGGTCCTGGGAATAGGGGTATTCAACACAATCCTAAAATTCTCATATAATCTTTCTTTATACGCCAAAAGATATTCCCTCGAAAACATTTTCAGTATTTTTCTCCTTTTTTACCCACACGCAAAATGCCCAGCAATTATCTTGTCAGGTTTTTTAGTTTTTATGTAGTGTTCTCATTTTACAGAACCTAAAATCACTGGTGTGCATGATGATAAACTTAGTAGAATCTCCAATTCAAATCTCCGAGAGGACTGACCTTTAAAAATTCAGGAAGGAAACTATCTCTGAGCACACTCAAAAGAATGCATAGCTCCTTCCACAAAATCATGCATCTGGAATCTCTCTAGTAGCTCAAATGGCCTATACAGAATATGTAAAAATAGACCATGCCAATACTTGATGAAAACATGACAGAAGTATAATATAAGAAAACACAAGTATTGAAGACTGACATTTTTCATGAAAATCTCCTATGAAGAATCAAATCAATTGTTTTAAAATGTATTTCTTACAGAATACCTTCAGGTGTCCGGCATAATCTTTGTTGATTGCCTTCCATAGCTTCCAAGAAGTTATCTGTATCTGGACCTGCAGAACCACCCGCCACCATTGACGGATCTGGAGCAGCAGTTGGAGTCCATATCTAGAATCATTCGTAAAAAAAAAATCATAAACAATTGCACTATCTCCAACAAAATCAAGATCAAGGCGGCTATCAAGTAAAGTATTGAAACTTCGATATGAAATTCCATATCCGAACAGAAGGAATGACAATTTATTCTATGCCAGCTGTCATTAACACATATTTATCCGAACAGAAATATGTATGCACAATCACCTAACGATAGATTACTATCAGAGCATATTTACCTTGATAGTGCTATCTATTCCACTAGTAGCCACAACAGAGTCAAATGGATGGCACTGGATACAATGACCACTGAAAACAAACGGGAATAGACATCTTACAGACATATGTTACAGACTTAAGTTTTTTTTTTGTTAATAGCCCTAGATACAATGACCACTGAAAACAACGGGAATAGAAAACCAAACGTGTAAGTAAGTAAATCAGATAGACATCTTACAGACTTAAGTTTTTTGTTGTTACTTTGTGATGGTGTCACCAATTCAATACAAGTATAATAAACAAATAAGAATAAGTTGAGCAGAAAAGGTTTTTGAAAGCTTTACCAGCTTCATCACCCATTAGCATCTTTATCAATCTACCCGTTTTCTTTTCCCAAATGAACCATCTACCATCATCACTTCAAGTAGCCACATAGTTACCTACAATTCAGAACCAACAAAATCAAGTAAAGTATTGGAACTTTGATATGAAATTCCACATCCGAACAGAAGGAATGACAATTTATTCTATGCCAACTGTCATTAACACATACTATGCCAACTGTCATTAACACATATTTATGGTTAAGACATAGTCTCATAGAATTTAATCAAGGTCGACACTATCCGCTAACGAGACACTCGCTCGTTGCTTACTCTTTACTCTTTTCCACATGTCCTTAGGGACACTTGGCTAAGTATGAGAACTTTGCCTTGCTGCCCAAGGTCAACCTCCTCCTTCCTTCTTCTTCAATCCTCTACTTATTTTTCAGCCATGCACACTAAACACAAAAGAATAAGAAACACCATTGTTGCTTGTGCACCTCCACCGTAAAACGATCGTAAAATCTTCGTTTCTTATCGGGTTTCGACGATTTTCGCGCCTATCTCATCCTCTCCTCGCCCTCCATCTTTCTAGTTCGGTTGTCCAAACCGGAGTGGTTTTGAGTTAAAATCATGCTTATTGAACAACTATAAGGTGACGGTTATGTCATCCTAAAATTGTGTTGGCGACGGTTATGTTGCCTTGCATGTGAATAGATAGCGGTGGTACGATTTGTGTATTACTGTAATGAACTAACGCCACCCATGCAATGGGAATTTATCTATGTTCGGGATTGGTCGGAGGCAGTGGTTATACGCTCCGGCCCCCGTGTGTCGTTCGGTGTAAGGCATTACATCGAGAGGTATGGCCAGGTCTTAGGCATATATGTAGTGGTTATACGCTATACATAGTATTCGGAGGCAGTGGTTATACGCTCCGTAGCTGGAGGCAGTGGTTATACGCTCCAGTAGCCAGAGGCAGTGGTTATACGCTCTGGTACGTCAGAGGCAGTGGTTATACGCTCTGACGGCGTTCATTCTATTCATGTGTTCGGAGGCAGTGGTTATACGCTCCGTAACTGGAGGCAGTGGTTATACGCTCCAGTAGCCAGAGGCAGTGGTTATACGCTCTGGTATGTCAGAGGCAGTGGTTATACGCTCTGACGATGTGTATTCTTTGCTTATGTTTACTTGATTTTGATATTATGTCATATGTTGGCTTTAATTCTGTTACACATGTTAATTCATGCTGTTTTTACATGTTTTGACTTATCGCCTACGCATTGATCATGATGTTCATGTTAGGTAATATATATGTTATTGTTTCTGAAGTTATATACATGTTCATATGTATAAGATGTTTGGTATTACCGTTTACATGTTTTCTGACGTAAGTGGATGGGAGAACCCTGAGTTACTCCCCACTGACTGTGGCGTACACGTTTCATGTATGTAGGTTGGTGTTGTTTGGGGAAGACGTGTGGCTAGCGAGCATTGTTGATAATTCGACAATTACCCTTACGCTTAGTTTAGATTTAATTCATGTTGTTTTCGTGGGATAACTTATCCCTCGTCTATTTAAGTTATTTTGTATAATCTGTACTTTCTCATTAGTTTTTAGTTTTCCGCATGTTGTTTTGATATTCCGCGAAAAGGTTTTAATAAGTATGTCGAAAAGTTTTTAAAAGTATCATATTTTCGCTGCGTATTACTTGTTTATATTTATGCTATATCGCGGGGTGTCACACATGACAACATCATAAAATGGATGTGAGATAGTCAAAACACTAGCTAAGTATCCGTCTTTCTTGAATCTTTTGATATATTTTTGTTATAATATGAATATTTGAGTTTTTGATTTTCTCCAAAGTTCATTTGGTAGTTGTTGTATGTACAAAACAATTTTTTTTTTCCTTTCCATGAGGTAGCAATAAGGAAAAAATATAGCGAAATATGGAATAGAGCTTGCAAATGAAAAATACTGTATGAAACATGCAAGAGTAGGCGAGTAGATGAGTTTGAAAGAGAAACAATTGTGCGAAGAAACGAGTCCAAACCAATCCAGTGTCCCTTTGATATTACGTAGCTCATTCCATAGTGTAGTATTCTCTTAAGGGTGACCTGCAAATTAGAGATATCAACAACTTTTATATTTTTTTCATTTTTAAAAAACCTCATTTCCCCTTTGATATTACATTATCGCCCGCTTTCACCTTATGGTGTCTACGTTTTTGTCCCCGAGCTCAAAAAGCATCATTTCTCCTATCTCGCCAGGCATTACTTTTAATAAAAAAAAATGATGTCCATAACAAGCCCATGATTTTCACGGGGGACATAACTAGTTAGAGAATAATATCGTACATATTGATATTGATTAGATTAAATTCTCATTAATTATCTTTTTTTAGTATTATTAATGTTGTAAGCTTAATGTATATGTTTTTATTTATATACATAATTTACGGAATATGATATTAATTATTTTTAATTTATACACATAATTTATTCAACAAAAGTAATAATCAATCATATCTTATTTCAATATTTTCTAACTGGTATAATTACAAAGCTCGAACCAATGAATCGCTCCAAAAGTTCTAGATAACTTTTCAATAGTTTACAATTAAGTAGTAATATATTTACTTAAACCAATAAAATCGCTTGAAAAGTTCCTCTTTTAAGTATATATACTAGATTTAATGCCCGTGCGATGCACAGCCCAATTTGTACCATCGTACTTTATGATATTATGATTTCATAATATTTTAACTACTAATATAAATAAACTAAGAAGATTTTAAAAAATGAGTCACTTTTGTTATATAATTCTGAAGAGTTTCTTAGTTTCTTATTCACTAAAACAATTTATATTATGCGGAAGCGTGAATACATCTAGGTTTAAACCTTAGCAATATATATACTCAATTAATTGATTTTGCTACAATAGTTATATGTTTTTGCTTAGAAGAAGAACTTTAACATAGCTCTAAGCATGTGAGACGTATCCTACTCTTACTCTATTTTTTGCAAAAATTCTATCCTATCAATAAGCAAATTAGCAATATATATACTCAATTAATTGATTTTGCTACAATAGTTATATGCTTTTGCTTAGAAGAAGAACTTTAACATAGCTCTAAGCCCGTGAGACGTATCCTACTCTTACTCTATTTTTTGCAAAAATTCTATCCTATCAATAAGCAAATGTACGTCTTGGACTTAGTTGTTACTTCTCAAATTTTATCCAATTTTTTGTTTCAATTAAAGGCTGTTTTTTTGTTTAATTAAAATTATTTAGCATTATTTAATAATTTTAGGTGTTTAGCGTGAAATCGCTCCGTCAATTAACATTCATTGAAATTATTCAGAAAAAACTTCTTTTAATAAAATAGATAGATGTCAGTTATAATCTTTCTCATAAAAGAACGGAGTTACACTCTTCAAAAAAAAGTTTGACTTTTTGGCAATAGAATTTGAGCAAGAATTATAATGTAGCAAGAAGTTGAGCGAGAATTATATCGTGAAAAACCAAAATCGGCTCAATAAATACTTCTCATGCTGAGGGCCTGAGGTCAACTCTAAGCATATGTAACTCATAATTGTTTTATATACTTTACTTATTGCGAATAAAGAGACCTGTCTGTTTCGTGTTTAATTTGGATATAGTTCGTGAATTAGGAACCCTACACATTTATTAATTACTCTGGCATCTACGAACATTAATATACAAATGTTCAAACAACAAAATTAGAACCACAAATATTATGAAAGATTGAAATCGTTACAAAATAAGGTGTTATGCATATCTATAATTCACATATGCTCCCTAATTCCTATTATTTATCTATGCAGCGAGAGAGATGAATGACTTAAAATTACCTTTATAAGAAATTGTAAAACATTGTGACCCTATAAACCAATGAGTCACTAAGTTATCAATCTTGTGTTCTCTTACCCCTACAAATATTAGTAATACCATTAATTAGAACTTCAAATAACAAATAGGATAACAAATTAGACAAATTACATAACTAAACTTGCAAACATTTATAAATAACAATATGTATAGTTAAATGAGTGCATCACAATCACAATCACAATCACAATCACAATCACAATCACAATCATAAACATAATCATAATCATAATTATAATAAGCAACCAAACCAAACATCATAAGTCGTCAATAAAAAATGATGATTGAATTATATGAATATGAAATAAAACGCAAGAAACTTCTCTTATATACAATACAAATTAGAGTTATACTACGTTATAATCCTTGCTCAAATCCGTTAATTAGAGAGTAAAAAAGTTTCTTACCTTTATTTGTCATGTTGTCAATGAAAACTTAAATCCTACCTATCATACCTGAAAACAAAATCATTAGAAAAGATTAACAATCAAATAAGCAACAATTAGTTAGACATTGTATTTAAACACTACGTTAAATCTTTCAATGCATGGAAAATTAAATCTTTCAATGCAACAATTAGTTAGACATTATTTCTCATCTATACATAATTTCTATTTTTGGTTTATTTAAGTCGTGATAGTATTAAATTAAATCTTTTTATATATTCTTATGTAATTGCTAGTATTTTAATATTTCTGTAATTCATGCTATATGGACCAAAATACTACCGTACTAATAATCTTATATTTTGTAATGAATTTAATTATTATTTATTAATATTAAATTAAATATTATGGAACGAGTATAATAAATACTTATATGTACACATTTATTTTAAGTTAACGAGTTGAGAACGGAATATAGATGTCAAAGTGTCTCGAGATGCGTGATGGGCCGAGTAAGAAAGTGTTGGGTTCGGTTTTGGAGTTGAGTGAACCGAGTGAACAAACAAAAGGAACCCTAATTCACTTATCATCGATATACCAAGCTTATCCCTCGACATAACCCCTTTCCTCTTCATACAACTCGATTACTGAAACCCTAATTAATGTCCGTGTGATACACGGGCCACTTGTAATAATTGTTTTTTATAAACATTTTATAAACATCCAATGAACGCCGCCACTTTATAGAAAACCACTACATCAAATCCTATTCATGAAAAGATTTAATTCAAAATCGAAGATGAATAATCAAATTAATTTTTTTACGTAAAATAAGTATTATTATATAATCTTAGTAATATTAACTCGTAGTATGATCGAATTTCAGCCTTTTTTGGAGACTTTCGAAGTGTATTACATTAGTTATATAAGTTAGATGAGTTGTTTTTGTTTCATGCCTATGAATTATATACGTAACTACAATTCTAGAAACGCTAGGCATGCAACTTACTTCAAAGATTCGTACATTCGATTCTCTATAAACTTAGTAATTCTAGATCGAATCATCTATTTTATTCCATCTATATCATCTCGAACAAATAGCACATTAATTCTAGTATATTAGTAGTATAAAGAAGAAAAGTCATGAAATCCGGAATTTACTCCAATAGATAAAGAAAAATATTTTATTATGTCCAATACAATTACAATGGCTTCGTCTATCTAAACTCTAAACATATCATGAACGAAATAATACACAATAAAAACGTGTACCTATGAACAAATACACAAGAACTCCATTAAATATTGTAGGTTATCTTTAAGAATTTAATAAATACTTCATACTATATATCCATGTTCATCAATTGATCAACAGACACTAACACCTTCTGCAACTCAAATACAATGCATGAGAAATTGTTCTTGTTGATGACATTACCAATGTTTCCTTACGACCATAAAAATTAAAACTAGTATAATATATTCCCCATGTTATATCTCATCCCTGTCAATGGTAAAAAAAAATACTAAACTTGCTGTATATATCATCTTAGTTATCATATCAAATAATTCGTAGTAGTTAACTTGAATTGATTCACACATAAAGTCCTATCTTCAAGCAACCAATATTATATGATTGATAAAATATACTCCAATGAAAGTATTAGACTATTGATACAAAATTGAAACCAACTAAAACTACGATGAAAGTATTAGACTTTGCTTACTACCCAAATTTTTATAGTATTTTTATTAATAAGTTTTTTTAGTTCTCTATTTTTCTCTTTTCATTATTTTATAATTGTAACACGTAACTTCAAATAAGATAAAAAATTGTTTCAAAGGTTTGATTTTGTTAAGTGTTACCACGTGTATATATTCTAAATAAATTTGCAACTTGGTAACCATGAACTCTGTTTAAATTCCTTATTCGTGTGCGTTCAATTGGAACCATGCATGTCACTTGTGGATTGCACCTACAAAACAAAAATATAAATGGTAGAAAATTAGAAAAAACTTAAAAGAAACAATAATAGAAGAAAAAGACCAACATAAGAAAAAGAATATACAAGAACAAAATACATGGTTTGAGAAATCACGGGCGATAAAACATATATATTGATAAATTTGTGAAGCAGAGGAAGAAGTATAATGAAGAATTCTTATTGATGAATCTCACGATGAACTAGCATACATATATACATAGTTTAGCCGAGATGCAATCCTACAATTTGGGTAACTGAAAAGTCTAGCTTACCTAAATGCTAATATTTACATAGTAAATAATACCACATAAATATCACGTATATTCTATGGCATATTCCACGATATTTTATTACTCCCTCTCAAGTTGGAGCACTTGGTAAACCGAGTCCCAACTTGAACTGTAGATGATCGTAGGATTCTCCTCGTAAAGCTTTTGTGAACAAATCGGCTATTTGTTCTTTACTCCGTACGTGTGCCATACGAAGCTCATTGGAAACTAGATGTTGACGCACAAAATGACAATCGATTTCAATGTGCTTCGTTCTGTCATGAAAGACGGGATTTTTTGCTATATGGAGTGCAGCTTCATTATCACAAAACAAGCTCATTGGTTCTTTATGAAAGATACCCAACGAAGCTAGGAAGGATTTTATCCATAGCATTTCACTCGTGACTGCCCCCATTGCTCGGTATTCCGCTTCTGCAGTTGATTTGGCTACCGTAAGTTGCTTCTTTGCCCTCCATGACACGGGTGACTGCCCTACGGAAACAAAGTACCCACTTAATGATCTTCTAGTAAGTGGACACGTACCATAATCCGAGTCACAATAACCACGAATATGAAAATCTGCATTCTTCGTTAATGAGATGCCTTTACTCGTATTCCTTTTTATATAACGAACTACCCTTAAAGCCGCATCCCAATGCTCCTTCCTAGGCTCATGTACGAATTGCGATAATATGTGAACGACATAAACAAGATCAGGCCTCGTTATGGTTAAATAAACCAAACGTCCTACTAACCTTCGATACTTCATGATGTCCTTCAAAACATCCCCCCTTGCCAATGCTAAATTGTGTCGAGGAAGGATAGGTGTGGATGCCGTCTTAGCTCCTTGTAAACCGGATTCTTCAATGATGCTTACTGCATATTTCCGTTGATTCAAAAACAACCCATTTGCCATATGATCAACTTCGATTCCTAAGAAGTACTTAATTCTCCCCAAGTCTTTTATGCCAAAACGTGTATTAAGGAAATTTTTGAAATGAGCACATGCCTTTTTATCACTGCCTACTACTATCATATCGTCTACATAGACGAGAACTCCAATGAAAATCCCACCTTGATTAAATGTAAACAAAGAATAATCAGCTAGAGATTGTACGAAACCATAAGCCTTCATCGAGTCGGTTAACTTGGCGAACCAATTTCTTGATGCTTGCTTCAAGCCATAGAGTGATTTGAGCAACTTACAAACTCTGTTTTCTGCTTGTCTTTCGAAACCTGGCGGAATTCTCATGTACACTTCTTCATCAAGATCTCCATGTAAGAAGGCATTATTCACGTCCAACTGTTCAATGAACCAACCTTTGATAACTGCAACTGCAAGTAAACACCTTACACTCGTCATTTTCGCCACCGGCGCATAAGTCTCGTGAAAATCTATTCCTTCTATTTGAGTGAATCCTTGCGCTACGAGCCTTGCCTTATACCGTTCCACTGTTCCATCTGCTTTGTATTTAATTTTATACACCCATTTGCACCCAATGGGTTTCTTTCCCTTAGGCAAAGGAACCAATTTCCAAGTTCCATTATTTTCCAAAGCATCTACTTCTTTCCGCATGGCTTCTCTCCATTTTTCGTCTTTTGCGGCTTGATGATAATACGTCGGCTCTACATGTTCATCAATTCTTGCCAAAAAAATTTTATGGGACTGTGAGAAACCATTTGTTACAACATAATTTTCCAAAGGATAGCGCGTACCTGACCGGGAGGACGTATTGCGATCGTGGTGAGCAGTGGACTTCGGGGTAATTACTTTTGTCGACTTACAATAGTAGTCCTTCTTCCATATTGGTTCAAATTTTTGCCTTGCTCCTCGACCCATATTTTCATCATTCATAGGTCCTCCTGGCATTTCGTTTCCAACAGGTTGCTCATTTGGACCTTTGTTTTGGTCTTCAATTGTGGCCTCATCTTGTCTCACGTTGGATTGTTCATTTGTGTTTGCTCCTGTTATTTCTATTTCCCTCTCATTTTCCTTATTTACATCTTCCCCTATTTCTTCACCATGCATTAAAATATGGGGTTCTTCAAATAAGTTTTGTGCATTATTATCTCCTTGTTGTGACATGGATTTAACAGTCGAAATCGAGTAGGGAAAAACATGCTCATAGAAAACAACGTCTCGGGATACAAAAACTCGCTTATCCTTTAAATCATACATTTTCCACCCCTTTTTACTATGCGGGTACCCAATGAAAATACACCGTCTTCCCCTTTCCCCAAATTTGTCCCGTGGTTTTTCCTTATTGTGGGCATAACATAAACAACCTATGACTTTGACATTATCATATTTGGGGCTTTTACGGTATAATATTTCATAGGGTGTTTTTCCGTTTAGCAAAGGTGTTGGTGTACGATTTATCAAATAAGCTGCTGTTAGAACACATTCTCCCCAAAATTGTAATGACAAATTTCCTTCAAATAACAACGCCCTTGCTTTCTCAAGTATATGTCGGTGCTTTCTTTCCGCTCTCCCGTTTTGTTGGGGTGTATCAACATTACTAGTTCGAAAAATAATTCCATTTTCTTCGTAATAATTTTTCATGGACCCAGACAATAATTCCGTACCATTGTCGCTTTGAATAATTTTAACATGGGTTTCAAACTGAGTTTTCACCATTTGACAAAACATTTTCATTAGGTCCCCTGCCTCACTTTTATCCTTCATGAGGTACACCCACACATTCCGACTATGGTCATCAACTATTGTGAGAAAATAGTGGGCTCGTGTCAGACTAGCAATTCTATATCTTCCCCATATATCACAATGCACAATACCAAATAAAGTACCACATGTTTTATTATTAAGCTTAAAAGAGGTACGAGTCTGTTTTGCTCTATTACACGAATCGCAAACATCATTCAAATTCCAACTTAAATTGCAACCAATTAAATCATTAAAACAAGAAAGAATACTCTTTGATGGGTGGCCGAGTCTCTTATGCCATAGTTGACTCTCCTTACTTACAGTAACATGCTTTACCATCTCGCCTTTATTAGATTTGTAGTAATATACCCCTTGTCGATGCTCACCCCGTCCAATCTTCGTCCTCGTAATCCGGTCCTGGATTTCACAATAATCAGGAAAAAATGTTAGTAAGCAATTGGTCTCCTGTATTAATTGTCTTACGGAAATTAAATCACAAGTAAGCGTCGGCACAAATAAGACGTCTTTTAAAATGAAATTAGCATCCAATTTGACTTCTCCATGTATACTGGCTTCTACTTCTCGTCCATCAGGCAGACCAACCCTCGAAGGCTTCTCAACCCAACTCTTCTGCAAAATTTCTCGTTTTCCCGTCATATGATGCGATGCTCCGCTATCTATTAACCATTCGATATTTACATCAATATTCTTACCTTGTAATTTCTCGTTCCCATCCGGACTTCCATTTAGCAAGGTTCGAAGCTTTTCAATTTCATCATCAGTGAACGGGATATTTCCCCTTGACGTTTCTCCTGCCTTCGCTCCTGTCATTGCGTTTGCCTGGTATCCACCGTGTCCCCGTCCCCTGCCTCTGCCACGACCGCCATATCCACGGTTGTTGTTGCTGCCTCGACGTCCTTTCCCCCTTTCTCGTGCCTTCACCTCCTCATATCCATGCTTATCATAACAATTTTCTTCCGTATGATAATATTTGCCACAGTGAGTGCACCGGGGTGGTCCGTCTCCCTCTGATTTTGTGCTAGCACCTTTCCCTTTTTCTCCCCCGTAGATCTTAGTAGCCATGGCAGCATCGTGACGCTCTTCTTTCACGGTGGTCAGAGAAGCGTGTCTCTCTTCTCTCAAAATCAGAGCATAAGCTCGATTCAAAGGAGCTACAGGATCTTCCATTAATAGGTTAGTTCGTATGTGACCGTATAATTTCGAATCTAAACCCATTAAAAACTGGTGTACCTTTTCCTCTTCTTTTTCCTTTGCTATTGATGTCGCTGCTCCGCAAGTGCAATTTTTGCTTTTACTGTTCTTGGCTAACTCATCCCATATTGTTTTTAGCCTTGTGTAATACTCCACGACGGAATCCCTTCCTTGCTTGCATTCATTGAGTTCATTTTTTAACTGATGAACTCTCGGTGCATTACCCGCCGAGTACCTCCCACGCAACTCTTCCCACACGTCTGCAATGGGCTGCGAAAAGGTGATACTCGGATGCAATTTTGGATCAATCACGTTCCGTAACCATGCCCTAAGCATAGCGTTGCACTGACGCCACACCACCGTCTCGATTGTCTCCTCATCTCCAATAATTTCGGGTTTTGTCACTTTACCCTCTATGAATGCTAATTTATTCTTAGCATCCAATCCGTTTTTAACAGCCTCGGACCACAAGTCATAATTACTGCCATCAAAACTAATTTGTGTAAGGTTTAAACTTGGCAAATCGGAAGGATGAAGATAGAGAGGTGACGTTACGGGAATTGTCTTTGGACCGCTCCCGTTGCCCTTCTTTTGATCACCTGTCATGGTGAACTTTTCAGATTTGAGGATTTTCGTTTTTGAGATAATTTTTACGTGGTTGGATCGTTTTATGCTCACGATACCATGATAAATTTGTGAAGCAGAGGAAGAAGTATAATGAAGAATTTTATTGATGAATCTCACGATGAACTAGCATACATATATACATAGTTTAGCCGAGATGCAATCCTACAATTTGGGTAACTGAAAAGTCTAGCTTACCTAAATGCTAATATTTACATAGTAAATAATACCACATAAATATCACGTATATTCTATGGCATATTCCACGATATTTTATTATATATATATATATATATATATATATATATATATATATATATATATATATATATATATATATATATATATATATATATATATATATATATATATGCATTTTGCTCAAACCATGTATTTGTGGGTGGTGGATGACACGGTGGTTGACGGTCATTTTGAGTTTGTACATCAGTTAACTGTGGTGGTGATCGGCGTCTCTGAGTTATCGGTATCGGGTTTTTGGGTTGTCGGCATCCAGCGGGTTTCAAGGTTTTCGCGTATGTCGGCGTCCATCCGTGTTGAGCGTGTTATTCGTGTTTGTGTTTATGCGTATAGTTGTTGCTTGTTAATGTGTTTCATATTTCTTAATTTTTTTTGTTAAATTTTACGTGTCTAACTTGTTTAGTTTTAATTTTTTGATTTTTAATTTTTTTTTCTCGTTTCTTTCGTTTTTGTTTCTTCTTTTTTAAAATTTTGTTTTTGATTTTATTTATTTAATTAATTATTACTTAAATATTTGTTTTTTGAAATTGCGGTGAACAGAACGACATAGGTAGTTGGTTGGTGTTAATCACTTGGTGTTTAAGGGATGAAGGAAGAGAGAAAACTCAATTGAGAGAATGATAAAAGAAATGATAAGAGCAGTGTGTTAAAATCGTATGTGATATAGTAAAATTCGTATGTGAAAAAACACGTCCCAAATTTTTTATGCAAACAATTATTACTTTGCTTTTCATATAAAATATAACACTAAAACTTGAGAGATACGGTCTTTCAATAAATTATTGAGAGACCATTCTTTTGTACCATTTTATTTGTATTTCGTGACCCTTTTATGATTGATTGTACCATAGTAATTTCGTACCTATTTACATAATAAATGTACTCATTTTATTTCTAATCATGATTTATACCTATTTTATACCTTTAGTACCACTTTTTCTTAAATTTGTACAATAATCTCTCAATAAGTTTATTGAGTGGCGGACTCTCAAAAGACCTAGTGAAAATATAATGGTTCCATGACAAATCAAACACGAGTATTAAGGAAAAGACAATTATCTCTTCTCCTTCATCAAAACATAAACAAACTTCTCACAAACATTTCAATTATGAATCGCAATTTTCTTATCAAACAAAAATTTAATTCGTTTCATTTATAAACTACAAAAATTGATTTCATTTAACTTGATCGGATACTTATAGTCTTTAATTTGGGTATTATTTTTTTTGTAATACAAAATGGTTTGCTAACACAATGATCAAATTCTTAAAATCTGAAATTCTCTTATACAAAGTACATCCTATTGGAAGTGCTTGAGGAGGAAATTAATAAAAACACGTGTTTTTATTAGGCTCGTGCATCGCAGACTATTTATATAAAGGAGAATTATTCGAACGATTATAGATTTATAAAGATTCCAACAATTGCAATTTTATATTTCGAGTAGTTTTATGTAAATTCAAGTGATATGAGCACTCTAATTTTTCGGAAAATTATTGTGAGAGATTTCTCTTATTTTAATTACGAGTTACAAAAGAGAAATATAGATTAGAGAAACAAGTACACAAGAAGCGAGTCTTCAACTCATTAACTCTGAAATTTGAATGTAAGCATATATCATCTATATTTTTATTTTTATTAAATAAGCATAAACATTTAATCTTGAGGTTAAAGCATTTGGTCTAATTAAATGAAAGTATTATAGTAGACTCTACAAGGTAGCTCGTGCGAGTTGTAAAATAATTTGGAGGCTTAGATTAAGTTTATACGATTACTTGAACATGTTAATCAGATGAAGAATGGAGTTAACTCGAGTTCAAGACGAACAAATTTTAAAATACTAGTTAATTATTATCTTATACGTGGTTTCTGTGCTTTGTTAGTCATACTTTCAAACTGTGTTTGTAGGATGCGGAATAGAGGCAATGTGTCACGGTCCAAACTTTGAGCCGGGTCGTGGAGCGCACCCTTGTCTACTTCACGACAAGAATGAAAGCGAGAGCGTCAAGCACCTAGTGTTTGTCAAGCACTAGGGCATTCGTAATCGGTCTCGTTTTGCGTGTGTCGGGATCCTAGTCTCGATCAACAACAGTCGACACACACGGGCTTGTTAGTAAGTTATGAAGGCAAGAGTCATTCATAAGAAAGCAAACAACAAGCAATAGAAGGCAACAGGGTGAGAAGCAGATTGATTGACTAGTACTCCTCATAGAGGCAAATTTGATATTTCTAGTCTGGTAGTAGTAAACATTGATGCTGCAGAATAGGTATACGTTTTCTAAACTCCTAAAAACGTACCTTAAACTAAAAACGAGACTCCAAGCTTTCAACACGCAGGAAGTAGACTTGGAGTACTAAATGATACAAAAAACGAGAAATGAAAATACAAAAGTAAAATAAGAAATCTATAGGCTCGAAGTGAACGAACCGCGCGCGCAATTTCTTAGCTATGAGGCTAGAATTGCGGCTAAATATGCGGGTCCTTACACTCTCCCCCACCTAATCTGTTGTCGTCCTCGACAACGCTGCAATCTTCAAGGCTGGATCAGTCGGCTGATGTCGCTGGGAGTTGGTTAGAACGGATGTTGGCGCGCTTGCTCTTGTTGCGGGAGGGGTCGTCAGGATCTGGATGGTAGGGCTTCAAGCAGCTCACATGAAACACAGGGTGGCACTTCATCCAGGCAGGGCGGTCGAGCTTGTATGCAACTTCTCCAATCCGCTTGATCACTTGGATTGGGCCTTCATACTTCCTCACCAGACGCTTGTCTCGTCCCCTCAGGAATCTTATCTGTTCTTTGTTTAACTTCACCATGACCATGTCACCAACATTAAACTCCCTGGCTCTGCGGTTCTCATCTGTCCACTTCTTCATACGGCGGGATGCTTTCTCCAAGTAAGCTCGGGCAATCTCAGCATTTACGTTCCATTCTCTGGCAAACTCATGTGCTTTCTTCGTCCGACCCGCATAAGTATCAGCAACAGTGGGAGGTAAGAGCGGCATCTGACCTGTAACAAGCTCAAACGGGCTCTTGTTGGAAGAGGAGCTCGTTTGAGCGTTAAAACAAAACTGGGCAACGTCAAGGAGTCTCACCCACTCCATTTGAGTTGCACCCACAAAGTGGCGCAGGTATTCTTCTAACATGCTATTGAAGCGCTCTGTCTGGCCATCGGTTTGGGGATGATAACTTGAGGAAATCTGAAGATTTGACCCCAATAACTTGAACAACTCTCCCCAAAATAATCCCGTGAAGCGAGCATCGCGATCACTGATTATACTCTGAGGCAGTCCCCAATACTTCACAACATGTCTGAAGAACATTGTAGCTGTCTCTTCGGCGCTGCAAGCTTTAGGTAGGGGAATGAATGTGGCATACTTCGAAAATCGATCTACGATGACAAGGATCACACTCAATTCCCCTACTTTCGGTAACCCAGAAATAAAGTCCATTGAGATGCTCTCCCAAGGTCTTGTTGGCACCTGCAATGGATTCAGTAGCCCTCCCGGTTTCTATTTCTCTCCTTTATCTTGTTGGCAAATAAGGCAGGTTTTTGTGTACTCCATCACGTCCTCCTTCATTTGTGGCCAGTAGTAGTTTCTCTTCAGTAAACACAAGGTCCTCTTCCATCCCGGATGACCCGCCCACAAGGTATCATGACATTCCTGTAGGAGGATCTTCCGTAGTCCTGCCGCCTTCAGAACAAATATTCGGTGTCCTTTCGTGAACAGGAGCCCATCTTCCATCCAGAACTTGCGTGTCTTCCCTTCAACGGCAAGTTGCTTCAGATTCCTCGCCGTTAGGTCTTGGTCGAGGTGTTCCTTCGCCTTAGCTCGAATATCCGTGGCCACTGTGGTGGAGGATAGGTGAGCAATCACATGTAGTGCGGATAAATCACATCTGCGGCTTAGGGCATCCGCGACCCTATTTGCCGCTCCCGGTCGGTAAACGAACTCCACATCGAACTCCGCCAACAATTCCTGCCATCTCGCTTGTCGGCTATTGAGCTTGGGCTGTGTGAGGAAGTGGGACGCTGCGGTGTTATCCGTCTTCACAACAAACTTCGACCCTAAGAGGTAGTGTCTCCATCCTCGTAGGCAATGAACAATGGCTAAGAGTTCTTTCTCTTGGACAGCATACCGCGTCTCGGCCCCATTCAACTTCCTGCTCTCAAAGGCCACGGGGTGACCATCCTGGAGGAGCACGCCACCGAGGGCAAAGTCAGACGCATCTGTCTCGACTTCGAAAGGTTTCGTGATATCCGGTAACGCCAAGACTGGTTCTTGAACCACCGCTTCTTTGAGCCTTTCAAAGGCTCTCTTCCTGTCGATAGACCACTCCCACTTAACATCTTTCTTCAACAAATCGGTTAGTGGTGCGGCAATCTTTGAATAGTCTCGAATGAATCTTCGGTAATAGTTCGCCAGCCCCAAAAAAGAGCGGAGCTCGGACACATTCCTTGGGGTTCCCCAATCTTTGATGGCTGTGATCTTCTTCGAGTCCATTTTAAGTCTCCCTTTCCCCACGATATGACCGAGGAAGTTGACTTCAGGTTGGGCAAACTCACATTTTTCCCTTTTCACGAACAAGTGATTGTCTCGGAGCTTCGCGAACACGAGCTTCAAATGTTTAGTGTGTTCGGCCAATGAGCGGCTATACACAACAATATCATCCAGGTATACCACGACGAATTTGTCCAAGTACTCGTGGAATACATAATTCATCAACGTACAGAATGTTGCAGGGGCGTTAGTCAAGCCAAAGGGCATGACCAACCATTCAAACGACCCGTATCTCGTCACACAAGCAGTCTTTGGCTCATCTCCTTCGGCAATTCGAACTTGATGATATCCAGATCGCAAATCTAGCTTGGTGAAGTATACGGCGCCTTGTAATTGATCGAATAAGTCCGCTACCAAAGGGATGGGGTAGCGGTTTCTCACTGTCAGCTTGTTAAAGGCTCGGTAGTCGATGCACAATCTCAGACTACCGTCTTGTTTCTTCTGGAAGAGTACAGGAGCCCCATATGGAGCTTTAGAAGGCCGGATTGACCCTGAGCGAAGTAAATCATCTAGCTGTTTCCTCAACTCAGCTAACTCTGGGGGTGCCATCCGGTATGGTCCTCGCGCGGGAGGTCTTGTCCCTGGAATTAACTCAATCTGATGGTCCACCAGCCGTCAAGGTGGTAAAGTCATAGGTAACTTATCGGGCATCACATCTTTGTTGTCCTCCAATACTTTCTGGATTTGTGGTTCCACGGGCTTATCGGAGGTGTCCTCCTTCATGGATATGGTACACAGGTACGTCGGTTCTCCCTTCAGGAGTCCCTTCTTCAATTGCATCGCCGAGAGGAGCGGTCCCTTTAACTTTTTATCACCTTCTATGGCTTTCACCATGCACGGTTTTGACCCGACCATCATCAGAGACCCATTGTGGGGCGCCAAGAAAGTCGGGGTTCGCTTCAAGAAATCCATTCCAAGGACGATCTTGAAATCATCCATCGGGACGCTGGTGAAGTCTAGCTTTCCCGTCCACTCGCCCATCTTGATCGTCACATCTTTGGCTACACCTTGAATTGGCTTGGCACTGGAATTTACGGCTTTCATGCTACCGCTTTCTCGATTCAACTTCATCCCGAGTCTCTTCGCCTCGTCGGGGGTGACAAAGTTTTGGGAGGCCCCCGTATCTATCATGGCTCGAGTAGACTTCCCATTGACGCTTATTTCCACGTACATCAGTTCCGTGGACTTGGTCTCGGGGCGTTCGACACCTTTTCCCATCGAACCCAACATGTGTACCGCGCCCATTCGAGCGACTTCCTCCAGTTCACTCGCGTCATCATCGTCACACTCTTCAGCGTTCTGATCTGTCCCTTCGGTGTTTGATTCTAACGACATCTTCGACAAACTCTTTTTGAGATTGTTGAATTCTCCTTGGTGTGGGCACTCGGACATTCTGTGTGGTCCTTTACAAAGGAAGCATGCAAACGGCTTCCTCGCGGTCGATGCTTCAGAAGTGCTGCCTTTAGAAGAGGTGGGAGTAGAATTGGTCGACCCCCACCTTTTGTTGTCTCTCCCTGGACGGAAACGGCTATTTCCCGTAGAGGGAGGTCTTGCTTGTGAGGACGTTCCTCCAAATTTTGGGTTACCCCCGCCTGTTGCAGAGAATCCTTTCTTTAGGGCGGTTTCCCGCTCAGTGTAGTAATCGACCAATCTTTCAGCCGCTGTCATCGCAGCCGAGAGTGACTCGGGCCTCTGTCTCATGATTTCTCGTTGGGCCCACTCCTTCAAGCCATCGATAAACTGGAATACTCGATCCTTTTCGGTCATGTCAGCAATCTCCAACATACACGCCGAGTAGGCTTTCACGTAGTCTCGGGTTGAGCTTGTATGCTTCAAGCTCTTCAGTTTCCTTCGGGCTAGGAAATCGGTGTTCTCCGGATAGAACTGCTCTTTAAAGAGTCGTTTGAAGTCGTCCCACGACTCTAGCACAACGGTCCCGAGTTCGATCTCAGCATATTTCGAACGCCACCATTGTTTGGCATCATCCATTAAGTACATACTCGCCGTACTGACTTTCAGATTTTCGTCGAGCATGCTTACGCGGAAGTACTGTTCCATGTCGAAGATAAAGTTATCGACTTCCTTCGAGTCTCTCGCCCCGCAATATTTGTGAGGCGTAGGTGGTTTCACCTTGGGAGTTCCCCCTAGATTTCCGTCTCCAGCCATTTTCATCAAGGCATTACACATGTTCTCTAGTTGCTCGATCTTTTCGTGGAGATAGCCCATCTCCGCGTTGTAGTCGTTCGGAATTGCCTTCTCAACGGCAACCAAGCGGGCCCCATGCCCCTTCACCGTCTCATCTAACTCGTGATGGGTAGTCCCCAAACTCACAACGAGGGACTCCAACGATGGAATTTTCTCATCCACAAATTTCTCTAAGGCCGTCACTCTAGCCTTAGTGTCGCTTTTGTTCCCACTCGGTTCTGCGGTCTTTCCCGTCATCGTAAGCAGCTGCCCGTCGTGAAGACCGGGCTCTGATACCAAATGTCACGGTCCGAACTTTGAGCCGGGTCGTGGAGCGCACCCTTGTCTACTTCACGACAAGAATGAAAGCGAGAGCGTCAAGCACCTAGTGTTTGCCAAGCACTAGGGCATTCGTAATCGGTCTCGTTTTGCGTGTGTCGGGATCCTAGTCTCGATCAACAACAGTCGACACACACGGGCTTGTTAGTAAGTTATGAAGGCAAGAGTCATTCATAAGAAAGCAAACAACAAGCAATAGAAGGCAACAGGGTGAGAAGCAGATTGATTGACTAGTACTCCTCATAGAGGCAAATTTGATATTTCTAGTCTGGTAGTAGTAAACATTGATGTTGCAGAATAGGTATACGTTTTCTAAACTCCTAAAAACGTACCTTAAACTAAAAACGAGACTCCAAGCTTTCAACACGCAGGAAGTAGACTTGGAGTACTAAATGATACAAAAAACGAGAAATGAAAATACAAAAGTAAAATAAGAAATCTACGGGCTCGAAGTGAACGAACCGCGCGCGCAATTTCTTAGCTATGAGGCTAGAATTGCGGCTAAATATGCGGGTCCTTACACAATGCATGACAAGAAAGTCGCGAACTTGACGGATTGAAAGTAACGAGTCCAAATAAAGAAGTTTGTCAAGCTAACTTGTATATTCGTTCGGTTTAGGGATTATGCAATTTATTTTATTTATATTATTTTTGGAAGGAGAATTTACACATTAAATTATAACATAAGGCGTAATGCAATATATTATTATCTAATCGTTTTACCTTGTCACATATCAATTTTATGTTGAAAAATGAGAAGTTTTTATGTCACTTTTTAACATAAAATGATCATATTTTACGGTAAAAATGATCATTTTGGTAAGTAATTTCACCATATGATGGCCTTATAATATAATCCGCGATTCAATTACTAAAGTTGATATAAACTTACAGAGTTATAGTATACGAAGTATATAGTTAAATTACTTAAATCCATGAGTAGTTGATGGACTTGATTTATTTGTTAACACACACACCTTTTGTTTACAATGATTAAAGAGGGTATTAGTTCAAATCTTCAATTCATGAGTAGCTTACTCATCTTCTATAAGTTTGTTGAGCTTGGATTAGCTTGGTCAAAACTCTTTCCTGGTCAGACCTACTAATGCAAGCTAAGCAAGACACTTCCCGGACAAGTTTGTAAATCCAAGACAGTCCAAGATACAATCTTCACTGGAAGGAGCACATTCCTGTCCAGGTAAGAAGTCAAGAGCTGAGCAGAATTAAACAGAATTAAGCTTGGCCCGCCTACTTTGATCAGCCAAGCAGCAAAATAGTAAAAAAAAGATCTTAGCTCAAACTTTTGAGGAAGACTAAATCAGAAACCCTAACAGCCTTGGAGATTCGTGTGATAATGGAGTACATGGATAGACGTTGAGGTTGAGAGGGTCCCCCTGTTTCTGTCCATTTCTTAACCCCCTGAACAGACTGCAACTAAGGTTTTCCCGACCACCACGCACCACCCTACTACCACCAGCGCAACCTACTAACACCCCACTAACAATACTCATGAACTCTCGACAGAATTAAACCAAAAAAATACAATCTAATAAGCAAAGTAAAACGAAACAGAGTATTGAATATGCAATTACTGTCGACATTCATGGCGGATAATTTCATAAATATATTTTAATAATGTTAATATTCCATTTTTAAGCATATTAGTTTCAAATGATATTTCGAGTTTTATAACTTTAAGTTCCGGTTTTAATTTTCGAAAATGACAAGTATGACGGATAATTTCATGAGTTGTGGGTTATTTGCATAATTGGTTCTATCTTGAGTAATAATGGTCTTAAGATGATATTTCCGCCCTAGTTAGCCAAATCTGAGTCATCCCGACTCATTAAATGAATCCCGAGTCATTCCCGACTCAAAAACTCTCATATACTCCTTATGTTGTGTTTTGCTCATAAAACTCAATTCATTTCCTCCATCCTCTTCATAAACACAAAACCCCTTTCACCATTGTTGATGTTTCTCCATGAGCACTAATTCGACTCTAGCTCCCTCATTTCTCGCTCAAATTTCGAGTTCTTTATAGGTATGTTCTCCTCTTCTTCTTCTCCATCTTTTGATACAAACAATTTCTTGCCTTGTTGAGTTTTCTGAAAACCCGTCTTTCTAGGGTTACGTTCTTAATTCGTTTTTCTTATTATTTGTTGGTGAGAATGGATGTTTGGACTTCAATGAAGGGTTCTTTGAAGATTTGAGGAGCTTTAAAGGTAACTTTAAGAGGTTACTCGACTTTAAGTCGAAAATTGCTTTGAATGTGATGTTTATGTTGTTGTATTGGTTTCATTGCTAATTTATTGAAGTATTGAGTAGTTGTTTGTTTACTCATGTTTAAGGATAAATTTCAGTTTGGTTTTGGTATTGCTATATGAGGAATTTGGTGGTAATTAATGGGTAATTTGTATTCGTCACATAATTGCAATGTTCATCTCAAAATGTTCGGTGGTTGCTTGTTCTAAGCCATGTTAGTGTTGCGATGAAATGTTGGGTTTACATGTTGTTATCATTAGAATCATGCTTAAGACCGTCTCAAATCAATTGCAAACAAATAGGGAGCAAGAAGGAGGCTGCTGCGAATTGGGGCTGCTGCGGCCTGACACGCAGCCTGCGGCCAGGTCTGGTGCCAGCACTGTCTAGGCGCAGTTCGGGGCTGTTTTGGCTCGTTTTGTTTGGTTGTTTTGGGACTGTTTTGAGGCTTGTTTTGGGACGTTTTTGAGGCTTGTTTCGGGACTGTTTTAAGGGCTGATTCAGGGCTGTTTCGAAGGGCTGTTTCGGGCTGTTTTGCGGTCTGTTTTGCGGGTTTGTTTTAATGTTTGTCGAGTGTTGTTACATGATAAAAATACTTGGTTTATGATGTATAAATATATTATATGAGTTTCGTAAATCAAACTTCCGTTAGGCCTATGTTAATTTATCACATGCACAATAAAAAGTTATTCATTGTTTTACCGCTTGTTCGGACATTGTTTGAGCATGTTAAATCATTATAAAACATGTATTAGAAAGTATATAAACTACATGTATGATTCGCGAGTTAAATTCCGTTCATCCTTCCTTGTTTAATTCACATGTTTACAATAATTAACTTGTCTCTAAACTCTTGTTTGTTTTACTTCCGAATGAAAAGGGAGCTTGTAGAATGAGACTTGTTAAATGAATTTTTGTTGTTTTATTGATCATGTGAGTGATAGGTTTGGGTGTTTCCATTGTCGTTGCATGGTTGAATGCTTAAGCCGTTTTAGTAGCTAAGTTGAGGAGGAAGACCTCCCGGTCGGGCAACCGGATGGAAAACCGGCTCTCGCTTCAAGTTAATTTCTAGAAACTAGCTTAAGTGTTGTTTAGGTTAAATTGAGGCTCACATGTATTAAATGGGTTAGTTAACGATTATGTTAGCTCGAGTAGTAATGTCAACGGTTATGTTGCCTTGCTTATGTTTGGGTGACGGTTGTCATTCCAAGTTGTGTTGGTAACGGTTATGTTACCTTGTTTATGAATAGATAGCGGTGGTACGATTTGTGTATCATTGTAATGAACTAATGTCACCCAAGTTATGGGATTTATCTATGTTCGGGATTGGTCGGAGGTCGTGCTCATGCGCTCCCGTAGTTGGAGGTCGTGCTTATGCGCTCCGGTCCCCATGTGTCGTTCGGTGTAGGTTATTACATCGAGAGGTATGACCATGTCTTAGGCATATAGTCAGCGGTTACGCTATACATAGTTACGGAGGTCGTGCGATTCAGCGCTCCGGGAGTTGGAGGTCGTGCGGAAGCGCTCCCGTAGTTGGAGGTCGTGCGGAAGCGCTCCCGTAGTTGGAGGTCCTGCCTATGCGCTCCATTAGTCAGAGGTCGTGCGTCTCAACGCTCTGATGGTGTTCATTCTATTCTTGTGTGTGTTATGTGATTGGCCATGTCATCTAGTGTTGGCCTCTGAGTCGGTCACTTGGTTGTTGTTTGTGTGAATGAACATGCCATCAATTATTGGCCGCTGAGTCATTCACTTGGTTGATTATCCGTTTGATAATAGTTCACATGATGACTTTGATTATGTTTCACATGTTGATTCATGCCTTGATCATGTTTGCCATATTTGATTATATCATGTTTGATTACTTATTAATGTATATGCATGTTCATATGTGTATGTTGTGTTGTATTACCGTTTACGTGTTTCTTGACAAAAAGTGGCTGGGAGAACCTCGAGTTACTCCCCACTGACTGTGGCGTACATGTTTCATGTATGTAGGTTGGTACTGTTTGGGGAAGACATGTGGCTAGCGAGCATTGTTGATTATTCGACAATCACCTACTGACGATTAGCTTAGATTTAAATTGTATTGCTATCAAGGGATACCTTATCCCTTGTTTATTTAATTTAACTTGTATAAGTTTTGCTTTCTCTTCAGTTTTAGACTTCCACATAATGTTTTGATATTCCGCGATTTAATAAGTTTTATCATATATGTCGAAAGTTTTTAAAATATCGTATTTCCGCTGCAAGTTTCCTGTTTATTTTTATGTAATATCGCGGGGTGTCACATATTTGACCCGCTATAACATAAGAAATCCATATATTTGAAGGAGTTGGTCTATCTTCAGATACAATTCGTTAATAATTTGATTGTGCATTTATTTTTTAAAGGAGTGTTAAAAAAAGTATTATCTATATAAATTTCGTCAATTAAAAGTTTTCGTTCCAATTTACTTTAATATTTCATTTCCGTTCCATTATATAAAAAAAGCGTTGTAGTTTTATAAGACGGAAGACGGACACCTCTAAGCTTATCAAGAAATAGCTTGTTATAAATTTTTTTTAAAACTTAATATACGAATACGAATATTTTGGAATCGAAAATTTGTAAAATGGAACACAAATGAATTTGGAGGAGAAAATAATTAAAGGAAAAAAATTGATGGTGGACCCATCTACCTCAAATTAAGGAACCAATCATAAACCTTGAAATGTCCTTCCTTTTAACCTAAGTCCTTAATTAAATATCATAATTAACGCAAATTATTATTTGTCGACCCTCTAACTACAAAAAAACACCAATCATAAAATATAAACTCCGACCCTCTAACTACCCAAAAAAATTATCACCATATATGGAGTTGATTTTTTCCACATGCAAAATAATTATTCATACTTTTTTTTATCTCCGATAGTTAATTATAGTTGATCAATTTTTGTTCTTTTTTATCGAGATATTATAATCTGGCTCTTTGTGTTAGATTTGGTGTATAATTATATGAATTTGCTTCTCTATATTTTATTTATTATTATTCATTAAGGTTGTTATTTTTTAATTTAGTAACTTGAAATTTTATTAACTCGTAGTCTTTGAACATATTCATTCTGTACAATTTTTGTTTTTTATTTTTATTTTTATTTTTAGTTTTTTGTTTGCATAAATTTTTCTGTAAATAACTTTTTTTAACATAAACTTAATATACGAATACGAAGATTTTGGAATCGAAAATTTGTAAAATGGAACGCAAATGAATTTGGAGGAGAAAGTAATTAAATGAAAGAAATTGATGGTGGGCCCATCTAACTCAAATTAAGGAACCAATCAGAAACCTTGAAATGTCCTTCATTCCTTTTATACATGTCCAGATAAGAAGTCAAGAATTAAGCAGAATTAAACAGAATTAACGCTGGTCCGCCTACTTTGATCAGCCAAGCAGCAAAACAGTAAACAAAAGATCTTAGCTCCTACTTTTGAGGAAGATCAAATCAGAAACCCTAACAGCCTTGGAGAGTCGTGTGTTAATGGAGTACATGGATAGTTGAGGTTGATAGGGTCCCCCTGTTTCTGCCCGTTTCTTAACCCCCTGAACAGACTGCAACTAAGGTTTTCCCGACCACCACACACCACCCTACCACCATCAACGAAACCTACTCACACCCCACTAACAATACTCATGAACTCTCGACAGAATTAAACCAAAAAAATACAATCTAATAAGCAAATTAAAAAGAAACAAAGTATTGAATGTGCAGTTACTGTCGACATTCATGGCGGTTATAGTGACGTCCACGACGGTCTTATGGTGGTTTAACGGTGATACAAATATTAAGGGTACTACAAGGACTACCCACAACCATAATATTCAAGGTCGAAGGTCTGATAAGAAGGTGTAAACAATTCACGAGCTTACAATGGCGCAAGGAAGAAGACGATGATGATGTGGGCTGTTCTTGACTCGTTCTCTTTCTCTTTCGTTCTTCTCCTACCCCACGACAGACCAAACTAGGGTTTAGGTGTAGATGGAGTAAAGAGGCAGACGACTGATTATAGATGAGTATGGTTTTTGTGAAAGTCGATGGAGTCAGATTAGTAATATGGGTGATTAGGGTTGTACTTTTGTGTAATATGTCGATGTATAGTATTAGTGAAGTATGTGTCGATGGATATAGTAGATTAGTTAGGGTTTTGTTTTTTTGTTCCCATACATGGTTCTCATACCAAGACCAAGCCCATTACACATCTCGAGGTCTTACACTCGTAATTTAAAATTAACGATTACATATAACTAATATAATTATTATAGCAGTTAGAAAATACGTATCGAATAATATATAATTATACCTCCTCTTGATAAAATATAAAACAACTCATCATTACGAATTATGAAAATATGATTACACATACTCTTAATGTACATATATCTATTCCCTTACAAAAATGTGAGCAAGCCTTGTTACTATTCAGAGTATTCACAATGAGCAGTAATAAAGAACATCATTTTGCTCCTTTTTAGCTAAAAACACCGAGTTTAGAATCTCAGCTCAATTTTGTATCCATTATAGTCTTTGAAGCTCTCTTTTCCATGCATCTTCAGTATAGGTTTTGAAGCCTTCACCTCTTCTCTCATCCTCATCCTTATCCTTTTTTTTCTTTCTTTGTTAGCTTCATAGACATATAACAACAATTATTACAATAAATCACTTCAATTTGGATGACAATCGTGGAACTCAAACTCAATGTTTGGGGACTCTTTGGATGCTTAAGGTAATTGATTTATTTGTTTTCGTTATTAGTATACTTTTCTATTTGTCCTTATTTTGTAACTGTTTGGGCACGCTTTGGATGCTTACGGTAATTGATTTATTCTTATTTTTTATTATTTTGCTTTGGACTTCTATCTAATTATTATTTGATTAATGGAGTGTTTATAAGGCGGTCAAACTAACTGTGCATCTGTTAGGGATGTAAGACGATGTTGATAACTATAAGATCTACAAATTGAAAGTTTTTTAATCGGGGTTTTGGGTCGATGTGAAAGCTGATGCATTAAATCATTTGCGAAGGAAGCGATTTTCAGACGATCTGCTTATTGAGATTTGATAAGAAAAATATTGTGCTAGCTCAGTGTTGTTTTACTTTTTTTTTTGGCAGGAGTAAAACGAAGGTTTGTTTATACAAATGGCATTTGACTCATTTGGTCGAATGCACTTTTAATTTTTAAACGATAAGCAAAGATATAAAAGTAACTACCTCGGATAATAAACATGTGTTGATGACTAACGACTGACATAGTCTTGGAGCACCATCTTTAACCTCTACTTTCTTGAGGGGGCAAACATAGCTAGCTTGACAAATGACAGGTACGATCTTCACTCATCAGAAACCACGAAAACCAATAAACCCCATGATCCAAGTAGATGACGCAAAGTGCACTTACGCCACAGGGATGTAGAAAGAAAAAGAGAGACAAAGACCATGAAAATCTATGCCAAGTAGAGTAAAAACTCCTACACTTTGGGAGCGACTTAGAAAGGGCAAGTAAACCGTAGTCCGAAACGACAAGCAAGGAGAGATCAGACATGACACAACCCCATGACCATCCCAGGAGGCCATGTAAAGATGGACACAACACAAACCCAATGTAAAACTACCAAAGTCCTTATTTTGTGAACGTATAAACAAACTGGATTATAAAAATTAACCATTAAATATTAGAAAAATACCACCACCCATCAATCCAACCAACTACACTACCAACAAACCCGACTCCCCCATACCCACCACGCCACCGCCAAAGAGGACCACACCCATTCAGGGCCAACCTCACCCCGACTTTTTACTTGTGTATATAAAAAGGCAAAACATTTGAGCGATCTAGCGTCTTTTTATCGTGCCCCTTTAATCACAACTATGATATTGTTTGAATGATATGAGTAATATTTTCAGGATATTGTTTGAATGATATGAGTAATATTTTTAGGCTTCAATTTCTAAAGATGTTTTTTTGTTTAAAATAGTGAATTCATTGGAATATTCTTCTGTGAAATGATTACAATGTTAGTAGAGATGTAAAACTTGATCACATTGCTTGACAAATATGGGATATTGTGCAACACTGCGAACTATTTCCATAGAATCATACCCAATAATGTGTATTTCAATAATAATATTACTCTCTTTGAGATTATTCTCTCATGGGTACAAAGCCAAATTGGCGATGAACTCGGATAGTCAACAATGTGAATGGTGGCAAAGGAAGGAGAATCAAGATCATCACTATAATTGTATCATCAATCAGTTTTGCATTTCATTCTACTAAATCGATTGTTGTACGTAGCACTGGGAGAAAATGTAGCAATACCTTTCTTTGTGTTACTAGCATTAGTGGCGGGAGTAATCGGAGTTCTTTCAAGGCTACCAGGAGGAACACACGTCAGGGCGTAGCGTAACGACAGCCTTGTTGCTGTTGGATCAACGTCTGTTATTGGTTGGACGCTTACTGCTCGAGCCATGGGGTATTCTTTCTATCTTAGCTAGCTTCTACTTGTATCCTTTTGACAATTGAAATCTGTGACCTTAATTTAATCAATTGATATAACGAGCTTAGTTCTAACTATTTGTCCACCGCCTACCTTTGTCTATTACGATCTACTTAGATGTGTCTAAGCATATGTGACTGAAAAATGCGGTATCCAAGACGTATCCAGTGGTAAAAAAGTAGCACCAGACCCATGCGAGAAGCTATACTTCGTCCTATATAATTCATCTTCTTCCTGTGCTATGGAATTTGCGACACATAACTTGTTAGACACATGTGGACCCATTTTCAGTAAATAGTCACTATTATTTTGTTATTGTTAGATAGTTTGCGTTTTAACCTCATTTAAGCAAAAACTTCGAAATTACCGTAGTAAGGGAGCGAACTTTGAATTAACCTCGGTAAATGTGGTTTTGTAGGTGTAGGCACAGAAATTTTATTAAAGTGTCAAGAATAAAACAAAATAAATTATTTTAAGCTAATATCAAATTTTAGCTTAATTATATTTGTCCCGTTTAATGGAGTTCGGATCAACCCATATTACAAATTGGGTTATTTGAGCCCAATAGCAAACCAAGTGGTCAATTGGGCCCAAAAGAGAATTCAAGCCTATAAACAAGGCCCAAACTCAAGTCCATTTGCCAAGGGAGAAATTCTTATAAATAAGACATTTCTCCACCATTTCAAGGAGAGAAAAAATCACTTTTACAAGAGAAGAAATCATTTGTCAAAGTGAGGAGAAAAGAGACATCAAAAAGCTCTCAAATTCTCTCTACAAATCAC
Source organism: Silene conica (assembly GCA_029255685.2). NCBI lineage: Eukaryota > Viridiplantae > Streptophyta > Magnoliopsida > Caryophyllales > Caryophyllaceae > Silene > Silene conica. Next base: position 9,424,195 of record CM055314.2, read on the forward strand.
ACTTGCAAGTAGACAACAAGCACTACAAAATCGTGTCGTCTACTCAAGTAAACTCAAAGAAAATTCAAAGCATCGAATAGAGATTCAAGTCAGCGCGACCCTCTCAAGAAGCTAAAGTCAAGCAAGCGAGCCTCGAAGATCGTAGACTCGTAGTTTTAATATTATTGTAGAATCAGTGGAATAATAGAGGTTGTACACATAACTTTCTGATATTATATAAACTCATTTGTCTATCTATTTTGTGTTACAATTTTTATTGCGATACAAAATTAGTTGCTACAAATTTTTGGTGAACCCGACGTGAAAACCTCTACCTCTCATCTCTACAACAAGTTCAACTTCAAGAAGCAAGGATGTCTTCCAATTCATCAAGCACACCTTCAGGAACTTATGCATCAATCCTCAAAGGGTCTCCTAATGTTGCTCCTTCATCAAGCATTCCCTCAATTGGTGTTACCACAAGAAGAATGTCAAAGAAGGCTGTTATCAATGCTGCTGCTGAAAGCCTACGCACTGCTCATGTTCCTAAGAGGCCTCGTAAGTATTCAGTTGAATCCATTGCTGCTGCTGCTACTGCAATAATCAACAAGGCTTCATCTCCACAAAGGGAGGTCAAGAAGTCCAAGGCTAGTGGTTCATCCCCTCGCAAGGTGAAGAAGACAATGCCAAAGAAGGAGGAAGTTCCAACCCCTATTTTTGAATCAGTCATGGTCGTTGGTGGCTCTAGCATTGAAGAACAGATAGAGAATATGAACAAGCTCCTTGAGAGAATGATGCAAGAAAATGAAGAAAAGAATAAGAAGATTGAAGAACTTCAGAAGGAAATGGAGGACTGTAACACCCCCATTTATTTAAGAGCCTTTAGCAAGACATTCTCAAATAAATGGAGCTGTTACCATCTTGGAAAGTCCGAGGTAGTGAATAACAAGTAAAACAACCACAGTACTTTATATAAAACTGATAAAATTTAAGCTTTGATTATTACAGATATTACATTTTGGAAAAACAAAATACAACTGATGACTCCTCTAGAAGTGATATAGTACTAAGTCGGTCCAATGTATGCATCTCACATTCCTGCCCCAGCTCCTAGCTCATCTGTCACTGACCTGTAGAATCTACTCCCCATTCCGGATCATCGTAGGTGTACACGAATACACTGTCAACCTCGCGGTTGAGTAGGGTAACACAATAATTATAATGCAACAGTTAAATGATGTGCAAATGACATGACATGCTCGAGCTCAATCTCAATCTCAAACTCATACCCTTGCACCAAGCCATACCGAACCTCCCGGCAGACTATAATCGGTCGTCACCGAACACCAGCTCAAAAGCTGATAAGACACCAGGCCTGGTCTGCAGAACCACCCTGGGCTTTACATCAGAACAATATCTGATCCATATCTTTCTCAATAACCAATGCATATGCTATGCTCATGAATGCAACGATATAACTTCTCAATCATGTTATCAAATAATGAAATGCTCATGCCATTACCAATAATCCACAATCAATCCAACTAATATTATTTTCATATCAATCATACTCAGCATCCATAACACACAATACCACATCCATTCATTACACATCATAGAGTGTAAGGTCAGTGTATCCTACCTGGATAGCAATATAGTCCAATAGCAAGCCAGCAAGCAAACAGAATATTGTCACTTCAAAATCGTCACCTAACAATATAAATTATCTGATTACTAACTATCACAATGTTCATAACTATTATTAATTCATATGGCTACTCGTATACATTAGTTATATGAATTCATACAAAAGCACGTAAACTATTATATATATATATATATATATATATATATATATATATATATATATATATATATATATATATATATATATATATATATATATATATATATATATATATTAATACTAAATCCAACTCCAACAATATAAAATATTTTATAACTAATTATTCTTTAATATAAAATTACATGTTCAAATAGTACGAAAGATAGAGAGTAAAACCGTCTCAACATTAATTATTAACAACAATTAAATAACGAGCGATATAAAATGTATAAGTAATAATTACATTAAATATATTTCTCAAACACGTACACCGATCTGTATAAATCGTAACTAATTAAATAGCTTATACATTCAATTAAATAAATACGGTCATAAGATAGAATACCAAACTAGTTAAACTAATTACATTGCTAAGTAACAAAGTGTAAACTAATTAAACAACTAATAATAATAATAATAATAATAATAATATTAAAAATATACAACCAGAATCAACCAACATGAAATTGTAATAATCTACGCAGCCATAGAATTACAATATAGGCAATAAGACAACTCAACACCGACTAACCCATGAAAATAATACGAAAACTAGTCGTACAACCCAAACGTGACAGCCTCCCAAACCAGTCCCATAACTTCCCTATTACCGTCCGAACCACCACCAACCCACGGTGGTTGACACCCCTGCCCCTTGACGCATCCTTAGACATGAACCACGACACCTGACTTGCCCCAAACAGCCCTCGAATCTAGTGACAAAACACCTTGGTTGTGACCACGGTCTGCGATGACCGTCGCGTATAACCCTCGGTAAACACGCCCCAAACCCTCTTCTAACACCACTATCTCCACAACCCATCACCCCACTCGACACCTTACCTTACCCATGACCCCCTGGTGGTAAGCACCAGGCTTCGACCTCACTCACGCCTTCGGAACCAGCCGTCCCAAACCGCAGACACTACCCATACCCCCCTGTTTCTGCACTAATGAATAGGCTGTCAAAACAGCCTGCTCCGGCCACCGTGTACCACCTTAACACCCTCCAACGTCATAAACTATTACACCACTACCATAACTGATGGCCCACGACACAAATTAGACCAACCCATACACGGATAAGTCACAATAACGAACAAAAGTAAAATACGCAGAAAAAAAAAACAGAGTATAAACAACGTCATGACTGTCGACATTAACGGCTGCTTTAATGCCACCCACGGTGGTCCTATGGCGGTATAATGATGGCAAACATGTTATTTATATCACAAGGATTACGTATAACTATAAAGCTCAGATATAACGATATGCAAGGGTAAATTAAATTACTTACGAACTTGATGCAGTGCAAAGGTAAGATCGTATTGTATGTTATTACTGCTGCGTTTTTCTCCTTCAACTGACGGTTTCCAGGTCGTTTGTTTTTCATCTAGGTAGGGTTGTGTAGGCAGAAGAGGTGGGTGGTAAGGGTTCATACGAGATGTGGAGGCAGGATAGGAGGTGGAGTTGATTAGGGTTTATGTGAGGGTGAAGTCGATGTAGTGTAGTACTAAGTCGATAGAATTAAGGTGTGGTGATAGGGTTTACATAGATGGGTTATATCGATGGGTGGGTTAGAATTAGGGTTTGATAACACGGTTCTCAAAAACTTATACTCAAATCCCGACTCATAACTTAAAATCAACACGACATACAAGTAGTTATACTAATTAAATTACGTACTCTAGTAGTAGTAGTAAATATTAATTAAATAAATTATAAAATTATCAACACTTACATAAGAATATATAAAAATTAGGATTTAAATATAATTACGAGTTAAATAATAAATAATAAAACAAGTATAGATGAGGGATAAATAAAAAAAATAAGAAATATATTTAATTATAAATATATTATCAAAATCAAAGAAATACGAACGAAATGTCATTTTATGAAATAATCGTCAAATATAAGATGATTATGAAATATGAAATAATCGTAAAAATACGATTTATAAAATAATAGCAGTTTACGTAAAATACTTTATAAACATTCTATTTGAAATACTCGTATGAAACACGGTTTGACTGCCGTTGACCGAGGCTAAAAATACTGGGTATTACAAGGACCTTCGTAACAAGGACATGTCAAGTCATCGTGACATTAAAGAAGAGGATGATGATGAGGATGAAGAATATGAGGATGACAAGAAAGATGGTGGGAAACCCCCCAAGAATGATCTAAGTGCCTACACCGAAAAGAAGCTGCAAGACTTGATAGCCAACACGATCAAGAACCAGCTAGGTGAAAGTTCCTTCAACGGTCTTCGATATGTGAAGCCATATACAAAGAGGATCGATGTCTTACGCATGCCTACCAGATATCAACCTCCCAAGTTCCAACAATTCGATGGAAAAGGCAACCCCAAGCAACACATTGCTCACTTTGTGGAGACGTGCAATAACGCCGGGACAGATGGAGACTTGTTGGTGAAGCAATTTGTTCGTTCCCTCAAAGGCATCGCATTTGATTGGTACACAGATCTAGGTTCTGAGTCGATTGACAGTTGGGACCAGATGGAGAATGAGTTCATGAACAGGTTCTATAGTACAAGGCGCATAGTCAGTATGAGTGAACTAACCAACACAACTCAATGGAAAGATGAAGCTGTTGTGGAATACATCAATTGTTGGCGTGCACTAAGTCTGGAATGCAAGGATCGTTTAAGCGAGACTTCAGCAGTCGGTATGTGCATCAATGGAATGAAGTGGGAGCTCTTATACATCTTGAATGGGATCAAGCCCAAAAGCTTTCAAGAGTTGGCTACTCGTACTCATGATATGGAGGTAACGATCAATGCTCGGAACAAGACAAAATCATCTTCCTCTAAGCCCTCTGGCGAGAAGAAAGAGTTCAAGAAAACCGACAAGAGTTCTAAGGGTTCATCCAAGGAAACTATGACAGTTACCACCAGTAATGCGCCTGTCAAAATCTCTGCAAAACCAAAGTATGACAAAAAGAAGGAGACATATGCCAAGGACTTCAAGCATGATAAACCAACATTGAAGGATTTGCAGAACAAGAAATATCCGTTTCCTGATTCAGATCTTTCAGGCATGCTCGACGACTTGTTGGAAAAGAATGTCATTCAGTTGCCAGAATCAAAACGTCCTGACCAAGCAAATAGGACGACAGATCCCAACTACTGTCGTTACCATCGTTTAGTCAGTCATCCACTAGAGAAGTGCATAACCCTCAAAGAAAAGATTATGCAATTAGCAAAGGATGGGAAGATCATCTTGGATCTTGATGAGACAATGACAACAAATCACACCAGCGTGACGGTTGAAGGATTTGACATGCCAATCATGGAATGCTCGAATATGATGGTCCCTTATAAGCAAGAAGAAATATGTGTGATACAATTTGGAAGCCTGGAGCCTGCAATGTTCCGAGTTCAAAGGTTGATATCACCGCCGCAAAATAAAACTCAAGGCGCGATTGCAACCATGGAGGCCAACATTGATGATGATAGCGAAGGTTGGACATTGGTGACACGAAAGAAGCCAAGGAAGCAAGTGAAACCACAAAATCAACAACCTACACCTCGCAAAAGAAAACAAACTAAGACGAGAGGCTCACGACGCTCTAAAGGCAAGAAGAAATCAAAGAAGGTGATCAAATCACATGTCCTTCCAATTGATTTGTTAGAGCAACAACCTCTGGCTCCTATCATTCTTGAAGAGTTTTTCCCTGAAGGCTATCTCAACAAGGTTTCTGTCAATACTGTTGGGGTGACTGATGAAAGTGAAAGGGATAAAGAAAAAGATGGTAATCCAGACTCCGTGGCATTGGAAACCTCAAAGCAATCCCAAGACATTAAAGTGTTAGCCATTCTTAATGCTCTTCCTAAGCGAATGGGATGGAAGCAAATGTTTCACCTTCCCGAGGAGATGCGTCATCAAGTCGTCCATGCTCTTCAAAACCCAGGATTGTATGAGGAAAAGTTGAAAGACGCAGGGGAGCCTGCAGAGCAAGAAAACAAATGCGTGTCTTGCAACACCGCCTTATCTTTTTCTGATGAAGACTTGTTGCTTGGATCAAAGCTTCACAATAGGCCGTTGTATGTATCTGGTTATATAAGAGGCAAGAGGGTGAACCGTATCTTGATCGATGGAGGCTCTGGTGTGAATCTCATGCCGAAGACAACCATGATTGAGTTAGGCATTACAATGGATGAATTGTCTAGTAGCCGAACAATAATTCATGGCTTCAACTTGAATGGCGAGCGTGCTGTTGGCATAATTTGTGTAAATCTTAGCATGGAGGATTTATCTTCTGACACTTTGTTTCATGTTATTGATGCGAAGATCTCGTTCAAATTGTTGTTAGGTCGGCCTTGGAAGCATGAGAATGGTGTGGTCGCTTCAACTCTCCATCAATGTCTAAAATATTATCGTGGAAGTGAGCGAAAGATAAATGGTGATGTGAAACCCTTTAATAAGGTTGATTCATTCTTCGCGGATGCAAAGTTTTTTGAAGAAAATGTCACTTCAAGTGAATTTTTACCATCCACTATTTCATCAACTGGGAAAGGAGGCAAAGGGAAAAGGGTTGAGAACTCTCCAAAGACTCATGTCAATGATGTAAAGATGGAAGTAGGACAAAGTAGCCAATCACAGAACAATGACAAGGTTAGTCTTGAAGCGCCAGCTAAGGAAAAAGGTCCACAAAAAAGTCCAACTCCGGTGCTTCGGTATATTCCAAAGTCACAACGCAAGGAGGGTGAAAGTCCTTTTGCTGAATGTCATAGTTCAAAGACAGTGGCCAAAGAAAAAGTTAAGTCCAGCCATGTAGTTACGCAAGAGTGGATGGTGAAACTCGTCACCCCTCTACCTGGCACGGCTGAAAAACAGGTGGTGAAATATGCTCCTGCAGGGTTTGTTCCATCATCAACCAAAGTATCTCAAGGGCAAGAAAGCGGCGTTTTCAACTCCAATGCATATAAATTGTTGGCTAAATGATAACTCCGTTATCTACGCGCTTTCCATACCTCAAAACTCTTTCTCGTAGCCCGTTTTCTTACTTTTTATGTGCTTTTCCGTGTTTAATTTGCATATAACGCTCAACTTGCCTTTCGGGGAGCTTGTTTCGGGTTTTGGTTGTATTTGTCGATTTTTGTAGGGATAACGGACCCATTTGACAACCTAAGGCCCAACACAAACCTATGGATAGCCCAAAACAGAGAAATAAGGAAGTATTCTGAAGGCACCGTAAGAACCGTGCCGTTCCTCTCCAGGGAAGAAGGAACCGTGCTCTCCTAGCCGTGCCGTGCCGTTCTTTGCCGTGCCGTTCCTCTCCAGGGAAGAAGGAGCCGTGCCCTCCGTGCCGTGCCGTGCGGTTCTTGCCGTGCTCAGCTCCCTTGCTTTTTGCGCGGATCTTCATTTACTTGAACGACAATGTTTTGGGTCGTTTTGCCTATTTGTAACCTAGTATATAAGCACTTTTCCTTCTCTTTTTACTGTACACCTACCTCTAGTTCAAGTTTTTAGTAAGAGAAACTCATTTTCCTTTGTAATTTGCAACAAACCCTTAATCAATTTCAATAGTTATCAAGTTTCCTTAGTTCATTTTTGCTTCATTGTTCTTCCTTGTTCTTCCTAGTTGGTATATATCTTATCTCTTTCTTTATTTTGTCATTTGTTTACATTTTAGTTAATTTAGTAGTTTGAATTTTGCACTTAGCTTGTTCCCAAAGTTTCTTCCTTTGTGCTTGATTTTTGTTTGTTTTGATTTATTTTGCCTTAGATCATTGTTGTAGTTGGTTTTTGCATGTTTGATAGTAAGAATTTATCCTTAATCATGTTTAATTATAAAGTATCATCTTTTGTTATGAATTTGACTTTCTTAGTTATGACTAGTGAGTAGTCTCTTACTAGGACTCGATTAGCTCCATCATGGGTGTTTCATTTTATTGATTTCTCACTATACTAGTCCTTGGGTTTGGCTTGTGAGGGTAGACTTGGGGATTTGGCTTGTTTATGGGTTATTGCGGGTTTCATTGACTCTAGACCCATGTCCATCGGCGAAAGTCGGTTAGGTTGGGAGTCGGGGTGACTTGTTTGACCTTAATGTCTACCTAGGTTGAGACCGAAAGGGAGAACCGAGGGAGGACCCCCTAGTCTAGCGTTTGAATTCGACCTTCGAGAGGAGGGGATGGATGACCCGGAAACCAACATGGGTATTTAACTTAGGACATCGACTTTCGAACCCGAGAGGGGGGTTAGTCGGGATTGCTAGTGTCTTATAGTGAGCCCGAGAGGGAGTCTATGAGCGAATTAGAGGTGTTTTCCCCCTTATAACCCATACCCGTTGACTAGTAAAGAGAGATCATAATCATGAATACTTATGGTGGAGTGAAATCGGGTCCTAGGCCTTTTCTCTATTGAATTACATCCATTTCTTTCACTTGTTATTGTTAGTTTATTTAATTTACCTTGTTATTTCATACTTAGCTTATTTGTAGTTATTCATCTCAACCATCTCATTGTCGACTTAGCTAAACTCATAACTTGAATAGCTAGTATTGCGATTTTAGCTCCCTGTGAATCGACCCTCGAGTGCTACTTCGTCAACCGTGCACTTGCGGTATTAAAACATCCACATCAAGTTTTTGGCGCCGTTGCCGGGGAGCCAATAATTGCATATTAGCCAATTTTAGTTTAGTCTAGACTAAGTCATAGTTAACTTTGCACACTCCGGTGTGCCATCTTTGTTATTGATCTTTTTCTTTGAGTGTGTAGGTTTATTGCATGAGTAGAAGAACTCGCAAGGTCCAACCACAATATCCTATAGACCTTGAGATAGAAGCTACCGCAAGACGCCTCAACGCCTTGAAAAGAAGGGGGTTGATTGAAGTCCCAATTGAGGAGGTAACATCATTCGGAGAGAGTTCTCAACCTTCACCTTTTGAGAATCCTTTCCACATTCCCGAGGAAGATACAATGGTAGACCCCGAACCCGTCGCCATGAGAGACCGTTTAGCCCCAAAAACGGTTGTAAACCCGAGCATAGTTAAACCTCCAATCCAAGCCAACAACTTTGAGTTGAAGGCAACTTTGTTACAACTTGTACAAGGGAATCAATTTGGTGGAGGAGCCACCGAAAATCCTAACGAGCACATTAACGACTTTCTCGATAGTTGTGAGATGTATAAGGCCAATGGTGTGAGTGATGATGCCCTCCGTTTAAGGCTCTTTCCGCATTCCTTGAGGGGAAGTGCCAAGGAATGGCTTAAGAGTTGTGAACCGGAGTCATTGAAGACTTGGGATGATGTCTCAAAGGCCTTTCTCAATAAGTACTTTCCACCGCAACGAACCGCAAGGATCAAGAGTGAACTTCAAGGCTTCACACAATTAGATGATGAGACGCTTTACGAGGCGTGGGAGAGGTATAAAGCTTTGCAAAGGTTGTGCCCACACCACGGAATCGGAGAGGATGAGCTCATAAACAACTTCTATGAAGGACTCAACAATGAAATGAAGATGAATCTTGATTCGGGTTCCGGAAAGGGAGCATTAGATAAGATAGATCACAAGACCGCCAAGGGATTGATTGAAGAGATGGCTTCTAGAACCTTTCATTGGAGTCATGATAGGCATAAGAGAAAAGGGAAGTCGAGTGTAGAGACGGCGAGTAACCTTGAGGTCAAAGGGTTGATAGACGTATTGAAGCAACAAGTCGCCTTGTTGAGTGTTAACAAGAACCAAGCTCACACTTCAAACAATTCATGCTCAAGCCGTCAACAAGTTTATTATTGTGACTTTTGTGGAGACCAAGGGCACTCACCCAATGAGTGTCACTTGGTCGGAGGAGATGGAAGTGATATGGAGCAAGTTAACGGGTTGTGGGAGTCAACCCCGGCCCAAAGAGCCTTCAATAATAATCAATACCATCCGGGCTTGAGAAACCACCCAAACTTTTCATACAATTCCAACAATGCTCAAAATTCAAATTTCCAATCAAAACCACCACAAAATCCAAATTTTCAAGCACAAAAAACAAATCCAACTTTCAATAATGCACCACCGGGTTTCCAAGGAAAAACCTTTACTCCTAGACCACCTTTCCAAACAAACAACCAACCTTTCCAAACAAACAACCAACCTTTCCAACAAAACCAACAATTCCCTCAACCACAACAACAATCCTTCCAACAACCTTTTCCACAACAACAAACACTACCAAAAACCAATCTTGAATCGATGATGGAGCAACTCATGACCAACCAAAATCAATTCATAACCACCTCCAACCAAAGGCAAGATGACACTACCACTTCCATTAACCAATTGAGAAGCCAAATGCAAGCTTCTCAAAGAATAACCGACAACCAAATCAACCAATTGGCCACTCAAGTGAGTAACATGCAAGGTCCCAACGGAAGATTTCCGGGAAAGACCGAAGAGAACCCAAAGATCGTGAACTCTATTCACTTGAGAAGCGGGAGAGAATTGGATGATCGGGTACCGGTAAAGAAGAGAAAGAGTAGTGTTGACAAACAAGAGAAGGTGGTTGTTGAGACTAGCAAGGAGCCGGAAGAAGACCTTGTGGAGATAGTGGTGGAAACACCAATGGTAATTGATGAGCCAAAGAAGGGGGTTGAAGACCCAAAGCCGAGTGTTGTGAAACCTTTTGTGCCTCAAATTCCATTCCCACAAAGGTTAGCGAGAGCAAAGCTTGAACAAAAGTATGGGAAGTTCTTGGACTTGATGAAAGACGTGAACATTACAATTCCATTTCTTGATGCCATTAAGGAGATCCCGACTTATGGCAAATTCTTGAAGGATTTGGTGTCTAACAAGAACTCCCTAAATGCTTTTCAAACGGTGAATGTGTCAAAGGAGTGTAGTGCCATACTAATGAATGGAGCTCCTACCAAGCTTGAAGACCCCGGGAGTTTTTCTATCCCATGCCTAGTTGGTGATGTCCGAGTTGAGAGAGCTCTATGCGATTTGGGGGCAAGTATTAGCCTCATGCCTTTAAAAATTTTCAAGAAGTTGAAGGGCTTTGAGCTTTCTCCAACAAGAGTTTCTCTCCAACTAGCGGATAGATCGGTAAGATACCCAATGGGGCTTGTGGAGGATGTGCCACTAAAAGTTGGAAAGATAATCATCCCATGTGACTTTTATGTCATGGATATGCCCGATGACACCAATGTTCCCATCATTTTGGGGCGCCCATGCCTTGCCACGGGAGGTGCCCTCATTGATGTCAAAAACGGGAAGCTATCTTTACAAGTTGGGGATGATAAAGTGGAGTTTTCTCTAGATAAAGCTATGAGTGAGCCCTCGGAGGGAAAAGCATGCTACATGGTAGATGTCCTTGAAGATTGTGTGGACAAGAAATTCAATGAAGGGGATGCTAGCTTGCAAGGGTTCCTAGAAGGAAAAGTGAGAGATTGCAAAGAACATAGGGAGTATGCCATGGCTATGGAGGCAACTCCCTTGGAGGAGCCGAACAAGAGATTTGAAAGCTTGAAGAAGGATGGTAAAGAAGAGGAGAGATCCACGCCTCCTCAAGTGGAGTTGAAACCTCTTCCTTCCACTCTTAAACATGTTTTTCTTGGTCCTAATGACACTTACCCCATTATTGTTAATAGTGCACTCAATGACATTGAACTTGAAAAATTGTTTGTGGTTGTGAGAAAATACAAAGATGTCATTGGGTACACCATTAACGATATCAAGGGTATTAGTCCCTCTTTTTGCACTCACCGCATCCATCTAGAGCATGAGGATTCATCATCCATAGAGCCTCAACGCCGCCTTAACCCCACCATGAAGGAGGTGGTTAGAAAGGAGGTGTTGAAGCTTTATGATGCTAGCATAATTTACCCAATTTCCGATAGTGCATGGGTTAGCCCGGTTCATGTTGTACCCAAGAAGGGTGGTGTCACGGTAGTGACAAATGAGAACAATGAGTTGATCCCAACAAGAGTCACAACGGGGTGGAGGATGTGTATCGACTATAGGCGCCTCAATAAGGCAACTAGGAAAGACCACTTCCCCCTTCCTTTTATTGATCAAATGTTGGAGAGACTTGCCCAACACTCTCATTTTTGCTATCTTGATGGATTTTCGGGATTTTTCCAAATCCCAATCCACCCCAACGACTAAGAGAAAACCACATTCACTTGTCCATTTGGTACATTTGCATATAGGCGCATGCCCTTTGGGTTATGTAATGCGCCGGCCACATTTCAAAGATGCATGTTAGCTATTTTCTCGGAGTATGTGGAGGATATCATGGAAGTGTTTATGGACGATTTCTCGGTTGTAGGCACATCTTTTGATGGGTGTCTAACAAATTTGTCAAAGGTCTTGAAAAGGTGCCAAGAAACCGGTCTAGTTTTGAATTGGGAGAAATGTCACTTCATGGTGACATCCGGAGTGGTTTTAGGTCATGTTGTGTCAAGTAAAGGCTTGGAAGTTGATCAAGCCAAGATTGAGGTCATTAAGACTTTGCCCCCTCCCACTAGTGTCAAGGGTATTCGTAGTTTTTTGGGTCATGCCGGGTTTTACCGGAGGTTTATCAAGGATTTCTCCTTGATTGCCCGACCTTTGACACTTTTGCTTGGGAAGGATGTGCCATTTGTTTTCTCTAATGAGTGTTTGCTTGCTTTCAATAGGCTCAAGGAAGCTTTGGTCTCCGCTCCGATTATGCAACCACCAATTTGGGGTGAGCCGTTCGAGTTGATGTGTGATGCGAGTGATGTGGCGGTAGGTGCGGTTCTTGGCCAAAAGAAGGATGGCAAGCTTCATGCCATTTACTATGCAAGCAAAACTTTGGATGATACACAAACCAACTACAACACCACCGAAAAAGAGCTTCTAGCGGTCATATTTGCCATGAACAAGTTCCGTTCTTATTTGGTGGGTTCTAAGGTGATAGTCCACACGGATCATTCGGCTCTCAAGCATTTGTTGTTGAAGAAAGATACCAAACCAAGGTTAATCCGGTGGATTCTACTTCTTCAAGAATTCGACATGGAGATTAAAGACAAGAAGGGAACGGAGAACTTGGTAGCGGATCATCTTTCACGTCTTGAGCATGGAAGCTTGGATGAAGCCATACCAATCGATGATTCATTTTCCGATGACCAATTATTTGCAATTGCACTTGTGGAAGCCCCTTGGTATGCGGACTTTGTGAATTACCTTGTTTCGGGAATCATCCCACATGACTATGACTCGCACAAGAAGAAGAAGTTCTTCCATGATGTCAAGCAATTCTTTTGGGAAGAACCATGTCTCTACAAGTCATGTGCCGATGGGATGATCCGGAGGTGTATACGTTATGAAGAAGTGGAATCAATTATCAACCATTGTCATGGTATGCCGAGTGGAGGGCATGGAAGTGCAAGAAAAACCGCTTCAAGAATCCTTCAATGCGGTTTTTATTGGCCAACATTGTTTCATGATGTGGCCTTACATGTGAAGGGTTGTGACAAGTGTCAAAGAAGCGGTAATATAACGAGGAGGCACGAGATGCCGATGAATTTCATTCTTGAAGTGGAAGTCTTTGATGTGTGGGGCATCGACTACCAAGGCCCTTTTCCATCCTCCTATGGAAATGAGTATGTCCTTGTGGCGGTGGATTATGTAAGCAAGTGGGTGGAGGCAATCCCAACCAAGACTTGTGATTCAAAATCCGTCACTAAGCTTTTACAAACCATCATCTTCCCAAGGTTTGGAGTGCCGAGAATTTTGATAAGTGATAGAGGTAGTCACTTCAAGGAGAGGACCTTGGATGCTCTTCTCAAAAAGCATGGGGTGCAACATAGGCGAAGCCTTGCCTATCACCCCCAAGCCAATGGTCAAGCCGAAATTTCTAACCGCGAGCTCAAAGTAATCTTAGAGAAAACGGTGAGCCGATCTATGAAAGATTGGGCCATCAAGCTTCACGATGCATTGTGGGCCTATCGCACGGCTTTTAAAACACCGATCGGGGCATCACCTTACCGATTAGTGTACGGAAAGTCGTGCCATCTTCCGGTGGAAATGGAACATAGAGCCCATTGGGCTATTCGGCAATTGAACTTTGACTTGAAGAGTGCGGGGGAGAAGAGGCTCCTTGATATTAATGAGCTTGAAGAGTTCCGGTTAGAGGCATATGAAAGCTCTAGGCTCTACAAGGAGAAGACAAAGCGATTTCACGATAAAGCCATCATCCGGAGGAAGTTTAAAGAAGGGGACCTTGTTCTCCTATTCAATTCAAGATTTAAGTTGTTTGCGGGAAAATTGAGGTCAAAATGGTCGGGGCCATTTACCGTTACTCGTGCTTTTCCATATGGGTCGGTGGAGGTGACCGATGGGGAGCAAACATTCAAGGTCAATGGGCAAAGGCTTAAGCATTATATAGCCGGAAGCCCGATAGTGAAGGAGATATGTGTCGTTACCACTTGCATCATCCATGCTTGAGTTCTTACTTGAGTTCTTTTGAAGCTTTTCAACAAATGTCCGTGATGTGTGACTTAGTCGAGCCTACGACTTAAAACAAGGGCGCTTCATGGGAGGCAACCCATGCAATAAAAGTCATTTTTGCAAGAGAGGAGAAATATGAAGACAAGGGATTCGGAAGAGGAGGAGTATTGGTTGTAGAAATGGAGTTTTTGGGTGTGTGTAGAGGTTTGGGGTGTCAAAAAATGAAGAAATGAGAAGTCCTCTGAAGGCACCGTAGGAACCGTGCTCAACTAGAGCAGGGAAGAAGAAGCCGTGCCCTGGGGGCCGTGCCGTGCCTTGCGTGCCGTGCGGTTCTCAGGCAGGGAAGAAGGCACCGTGCGCACACTGCCGTGCCGTGCGGTGCCAACCGTGCCTACAGCGTTTTTCGTAAAAAAAAAAAAACAAAAAAAAAAAAAAAAAAGGTCAATAACCGCATGGTCCTCAGCACATCCACCATTCACTTCATTTTTCATTCTTTCTTCCTCCTTTTATTCAAAACCTCCATTAAAACACCCTCCTTTCCTCTTAAAAACTCCTCCAAATCCACCAAATCAACCCAAATTAAAAAGCCAGCACCATTTTCTCAATCTACACTTAATTTGTAACATTTCTATCTTTTCAAAATTCGATTTTGGAGATAAAAATTTTACCCAAAAATTTTGTAGATCTGATTTTTTGCCCTCTTATTGACCTTATTTGTTGTTCTTTCTTTTGTAGGAAATTATAAGGAAGACAAGGGGCAGCTCTAGGTGGAATTTTCGAGCAATTCCGGGCAGTTTCAAAATTTTGGAGTCGGAACACGGTGACGGCTACTCTTTTCCGCTTATTTGGTAGTGAACTTGCATATTTTACAACAAAGAATGTCTTCTAAGCGCTCAAGACATGAAGGTACGACTTCAACCTCTCGTAACCCCATCCCCGAGTTAGTAAGAGTACCCCTTTCTAGTTTCCGTTATAAGACCCGTGGAGAGGTGGGTCTTGCTGGCTTCCACTCTCAAGAAGACTATCGTCGTTACATAAAATTAATAGGAAAATATTTTTCCCCAACAAAATTTTTGTGCTCTTATACTATGCGTCGTATGGGGATCTTTGACGATGTTAGTATTCTTTTGAGGAGAGGTGGGTTTGGAATTGGTTTTTGTCATGCTTTTTCTTACAAACACTTGACTTGCGAGTTTTTAGCAACCTTTAAGGCGGACTTAGATAGTCTTAACCCCTCCGTCTCTTTCCAAATCCTTGGACATCATCGTAGGATTAGTCTTGAGGAGTTCTCCGAACACCTTGGGATTCCTTTTAATCATGGGGGGCACCACACCACCCATAAGAAACAGAAGGATCGAGACGCCCGGGATAAATTTTGGAAGTTAATAGCAAGGGAAGGGAGATTTGACGCGAGGACGGCCACGGCCTCTTCCGTAAGAAACATTGTCTTTAGATATTTTTTGAGATTGTTTGGGGATGTCTTGATAGGGGGACACGAGTCTCATCATCGGGTAGGGACCGTCGCTCTTCAGTGTCTAATGGAACTCATGGAGGGTAAGCCTTTGACTGTAGACATAACAAAGGCCGTAATCTATCACCTCCTTTACTTGAGAGACTCCACACCAAGCACCATTGTGGGTGGGGGGTTAGTGACTTTGCTTGCAAAAAAGCTAGGGATGAGGGAAGAGGAGCCCGATTTTCCGGAACCTAGGGCTCCCGGGACTACTAGAGTTGACCCTAACTACCTTACAAGTTGTCTTTTCGAGTGGGAGGTGAACGGAGAGGATAGGCTTTGTTATGCCATTACCGAGGTTAGAGCCCTAGCTCTTCCGGCTACGGAATTTACCACAATCCGTGACCGGAAGAATTGGGGCATGCCCTATAGGTCGGGGGAATTGATTAGAAGTGATAATGAGTCCGATTGGGAGGTAGCCTCATATGGTTACAACCCCGACCGTTTGCATTATGAGTATCCTCTAGACATTAATGAGAACCTTCGGTGGCTTGCTAGCTCCGTTTTTGGTGATGAGTCCCCGTCCGATGATGAACCTGATTCCCCTCTTCGTGACACCCAACCACCTCCTCCTTTTACCCAAAACCAACCTCGCCCCTCCCAATTTGAGATGGGGGGAACCTCTTCGGGAGCCGGGTTTCAACCCGGCTACCAAGGCTTTGGGTATAACCCATGCCCCAACCAACCGTTCATTCCCTCTCCATTTACCCCTCAACCTCCACCCATGGCCTACGGCCGTGGTAATTGGGACTTTGGCCCCCTTTTCCAACAAGTGAACACCTTGGCCAACAACTATGACTCCCTCTCTAGCAACTACACTACCTTGTCTACCAATTTCGATAGTCAAGGTAGGGCTTTTGAGGAATTCCGAGTTGAGACAAGGCGTTCCTTCGAGGAGTTGCGGGTGGAGACTAGGACGTCCTTTGAGGAGTTGAGGGGGGTAAACCAAGCTACCTCGGATGCCGTCGGCCGGATTGAGTCCTCTTGGGACTCTTTCTTTACCGACTTTAGCTCGCGCTACCCCCCGAACCCGCCTCAGTAGACTTTTGGGTTCACCTTGGGTGAGGGTAGTAGTGTGGGAAGGACCTTGGTTTATCCTTGGGGTGGTTGGACTGTTTTTGTGCTTTACATGTTATTGGGTCTTGGTTAGTTTTTGGTTAATTGAATGCCGTGATGTTGTTTCTTGCTTCATTCTACCATTCCTTGCTATTTCCGTTCTTGGCTCTTGACTTGGTTCTTTTGATTGCTCCCCTCTTGCAATATCCAAATGACAATTTAGTTACTTTTTCTTTTCTTTTGTTCTTTTTTCTCAATTTCCTCCACACATTTATTTCCATTTGGAAATCATGTAAATAAATAAGTGTGGGGAGGAAATTGCCTCTCAAAAATCCAAAAACATGTAGTTTCCTTTCCAAAAACAAAAACAAAAAAAAAAAATACAAATCAAAAATCCAAAAATATGTTCTCTTCATTTTTCAACAATCAAAAACACCAAAAATATTTTCCTTTTTATTTTGTATTTCTCTTCCTTGCACTTGTCTCATCGTGGACGATGAGAATTTAAGTGTGGGGAGGGAAATATCTACCTTGTATATATTTCATTTCATGTCTTTTATTTCGTTTTTCTTTTTTGCTTGAGTATCCTTTTAGAAAATACAAAAAAAAAATTGAAAATTTTTTGAAAACCCAAAAACATTGCATTGTATATATTTTGTGTTTTGTATTCGTCCTAACCATGTTTATAGGTAATACGCACAATGCATCGGAAAGAAGTTTGGTAAAATTCCTCCTACTCTTTCTCCTTTTTCCTTCCTTTTTCATTTCACATATATTTGTATGAAGGAGGATGGGATTGTGTGATGTGGGTGTTCCTTTGGGGAACCGTTTTGGAGATTGTTGGTGTGTGCCTATATTTTTGGTAGGATGAAGTGTTTTAACTTGTTTGGCATATAGTTTGTAGACTCATTTGCATTATAACATGTTTATATTAGTTGCATTCATGGCATATAGTTGCATTTAGGAAATCTTTTCGAAATTGGCTAATTGTGATCATTGACAAAATCGTTTAGGCCATCACAAATAATTCTTCTACTAGTTACTTTGCTTTTTAGAATGGTTTTGAAACACTCTAGGTTATGCTTTGCTAGTATCTTTCGAACCATGATCCACTACCAAGTCGAGGGTTTGCATTTTGAATCACCTTGTCCAACCTCGTGATGCGAATAGGTATTGATTGACTAGTCTTGGTGACCTTGTCGGTTTAGGTGGGATGGTAACTTGAGATTTTTAATGGTTCTTTAAATGCTCATTTCTTTAAATTTTGGTGTGAAATGTTGAAAAGAAAAGGTGAAAAAAAAAGAAACCTCTTGTGGAATATGATCGTGTAGTTTAGGTGGAGGCGTACCACTTCGATGTGCTTTGGAGGGGGGCCAAGGATTTGGCTTCCCACTTGGTCGTGAATTCGACCGCCCAAAGACAGAGTGATTGTCACCCCGATAAGCTATTGCCTAGAGGTTAACCGGTCGCCTAATAAGCGATTGGCGAAAGCAAAGGGCACTAGCACGCGTGGGACAAACCCCATCTTAACTCATGATAGAAAAAAAAAAGAAAAAAATGAAGAAAAACATGAAAAAGAAAAAAAGAGACTAATAAAAAATTTGAGGTCATTTGTTGTGTTTTCCACCTTTATGAAATGACTTGAGCATTTAAACCCGAAAATCGAATTTTGCTATCCTTCCTTGACAAACTTGGGACGATCCATGACCCTTACTTGTGAAGAGTCTAGACCGGTTAATTCCTTACCTCTAGCATCATGGGGACCTTCCTCCATTCCATCCGATCGCCCTCGACAAAGTTTTTGGATCATGGTCGTGAAAGTAACCTAGGTTAGCATTATTTGGTAGTGTTTTGTCGCCATCCTTTAAGTTTTAGTGACATGTTGAATTAGTATTTGTGCGGGAATGTATGATCTTGAATTTGATCCCTCTTAGTTGATCTCAGTCGCTTAGATGAGGAAAGCGGCTTTTCTCCTTTTGTCGATGCGTCCTATTGTTTGTTTATATGTTTCATGTTAGGATGTGTCAAAAATTTTGAGCAAGACCTCACTTGCCTTGCAATAGGGCACCTTTCCCTCATAAGGTGTCAAATTGTGAGTTGAAAGGGCGTTGAGTGCGCTAATACCCAATCGGTTATTATAATAGAATAGCTATGTGTTTTTTGTGTTGGTTTTTCACCTTAGGTTGGTAGACTTGTTTTGCGTTGCATGTAATATTGCTTGAGCTTACTCGGGACGAGTAAGGGTTTAGTGTGGGGAGATTTGATAACTCCGTTATCTACGCGCTTTCCATACCTCAAAACTCTTTCTCGTAGCCCGTTTTCTTACTTTTTATGTGCTTTTCTGTGTTTAATTTGCATATAACGCTCAACTTGCCTTTCGGGGAGCTTGTTTCGGGTTTTGGTTGTATTTGTCGATTTTTGTAGGGATAACGGACCCATTTGACAACCTAAGGCCCAACACAAACCTATGGATAGCCCAAAACAGAGAAATAAGGAAGTATTCTGAAGGCACCGTAAGAACCGTGCCGTTCCTCTCCAGGGAAGAAGGAACCGTGCTCTCCTAGCCGTGTCGTGCCGTTCTTTGCCGTGCCGTTCCTCTCCAGGGAAGAAGGAGCCGTGCCCTCCGTGCCGTGCCGTGCGGTTCTTGCCGTGCTCAGCTCCCTTTTTGCGCGGATCTTCATTTACTTGAACGACAATGTTTTGGGTCGTTTTGCCTATTTGTAACCTAGTATATAAGCACTTTTCCTTCTCTTTTTACTGTACACCTACCTCTAGTTCAAGTTTTTAGTAAGAGAAACTCATTTTCCTTTGTAATTTGCAACAAACCCTTAATCAATTTCAATAGTTATCAAGTTTCCTTAGTTCATTTTTGCTTCATTGTTCTTCCTTGTTCTTCCTAGTTGGTATATCTCTTATCTCTTTCTTTATTTTGTCATTTGTTTACATTTTAGTTAATTTAGTAGTTTGAATTTTGCACTTAGCTTGTTCCCAAAGTTTCTTCCTTTGTGCTTGATTTTTGTTTGTTTTGATTTATTTTGCCTTAGATCATTGTTGTAGTTGGTTTTTGCATGTTTGATAGTAAGAATTTATCCTTAATCATGTTTAATTATAAAGTATCATCTTTTGTTATGAATTTGACTTTCTTAGTTATGACTAGTGAGTAGTCTCTTACTAGGACTTGATTAGCTCCATCATGGGTGTTTCATTTTATTGATTTCTCACTATACTAGTCCTTGGGTTTGGCTTGTGAGGGTAGACTTGGGGATTTGGCTTGTTTATGGGTTATTGCGGGTTTCATTGATTCTAGACCCTTGTCCATCGGCGAAAGTCGGTTAGGTTGGGAGTCGGGGTGACTTGTTTGACCTTAATGTCTACCTAGGTTGAGACCGAAAGGGAGAACCGAGGGAGGACCCCCTAGTCTAGCGTTTGAATTCGACCTTCGAGAGGAGGGGATGGATGACCCGGAAACCAACATGGGTATTTAACTTAGGACATCGACTTTCGAACCCGAGAGGGGGGTTAGTCGGGATTGCTAGTGTCTTATAGTGAGCCCGAGAGGGAGTCTATGAGCGAATTAGAGGTGTTTTCCCCCTTATAACCCATACCCGTTGACTAGTAAAGAGAGATCATAATCATGAATACTTATGGTGGAGTGAAATCGGGTCCTAGGCCTTTTCTCTGTTGAATTACATCCATTTCTTTCACTTGTTATTGTTAGTTTATTTAATTTACCTTGTTATTTCATACTTAGCTTATTTGTAGTTATTCATCTCAACCATCTCATTGTCGACTTAGCTAAACTCATAACTTGAATAGCTAGTATTGCGATTTTAGCTCCCTGTGAATCGACCCTCGAGTGCTACTTCGTCGATATGACTTTGAAAATCCCACCCCATTGGGAAAAGTTATAAGTGTTGAGCCTTATGGCCTTAATGAGGCTCAAAAGAAACTTTTTAAGGAAGAAGGGAGCTTCAATGCTTCTAAGGTTGGCCTAGGCTATGAATCTCCTTCACCTGTAAGGATTGGTGCTCAACGAAAAGTAGATGCATTATCCTCTCAGTGCATAACACCTGAGGAAGTGGAAGAAGATGAAAGTCCAAATGACATGACAACATCATCACAATCCTCTGCCTTCGATAGGATTCGGCCATCTACAATAAGAGTGACTCCTTCTGTGTTTGATCGATTAGGGAGGCATACTTTGCCACAACAAGAAATTCCCTTAAGAAATCGTTTTTCCGTCTTCAAGAGATTGGGTGTTTGGGATCATGTCACTAGTGCTCGCGAGTCAAGTACCTCATCACATTTGAAGAAGAAAGGATCCGTGCTTAAGCGTTTGGGCACTCCATCTCGTTCTGTGTTTGATCGCTTGAAAGACTCCAATGGGATTAAAGATCATAGGAAAATGCATAAAGCCTCAAGACGTGAAAGCGAAGATGAGGTGAAAGTCAGTGATGATCTCAGAAGTGTCGTCCCTTCTCGAATGAAGCGCATAGAGGTGATAAACATAGTGCAAGAACAACCACTGAAGGTGAAAAGGCATGTTGTGGTCCTTACTAATCAAGAGAAGACCTCATCCTTCCAAGAAAAGTGGAAGCCTCGACTTGGTGGAGTTTCAACAATACCGAATACGAGTAACACAAAAGAGTTGGAAGATGAAATAATGACATCTTATCACATCACCGTAGAGGAAGTTCTTGATGCTAATGAAGAAGTTGAAGCTGATGAAGCCCCAGAATTGCTAGAAGATGGGGGGCAATCAACTATCGATGACCTAAAGGAGCTGAACTTAGGTACTTCGGAGGACCCTCGACCAATATATGTTAGTGCACTTCTTACAGAAAAGGAGGAACATGAGTACTTCAAGCTTTTAGCTGAGTACAAAGATGTTTTTGCTTGGAATTACACAGAAATGCCAGGGTTAAGTCCTAAAATTGCAGTACATCGCTTGGCAGTGAGGAAAGGTGTGAGTCCCAAGAAACAACCTCAACGACGTTTCAGGTCATAATTGGTTCCTGAAATTGAGAAAGAAGTGAACAAACTCATTGAAGCTGGTTTTATTCCAGAGGTAACATACCCAACATGGATTGCTAACATTGTGCCCGTCAGAAAGAAGAATGGCCAGTTACGCGTATGTGTGGATTTTCGAGATCTCAATGATGCTTGCCCAAAAGATGATTTTCCTTTGCCTGTCACGGAGCTCATGATTGATGCAACGACTGGACATGAAGCTCTTTCCTTCATGGATTGCACTGCAGGATATAATCAAATTCTTATGGCACCTGAGGATCAAGAGGCCACTGCTTTCCGTACTCCAAAGGGGATATTTTGTTACAAAGTTATGCCATTTGGTCTCAAGAATGCAGGAGCAACATACCAACGCGCTATGCAAAAGATCTTTGATGACATGCTACACAAGTCAATTGAGTGTTATGTTGATGATGTTGTGGTTAAGTCCAAGAAAAGGGAAGGCCATCTTGATGACCTTCGTAACGTCTTCGAACGACTGCGAAAATGCCAACTCAAGATGAATCCACTCAAATGTGCCTTTGGAGTTACTTCAGGTAAATTCTTAGGGTTTGTGGTTCGACATAGAGGAATTGAGATTGATCAATCAAAGATCAAAGCCATTCAAGAAATGCCAACACCTAAAAATTTGAAGGAGCTACGTGGTTTACAAGGTCGCTTAGCTTACATTCGCAGGTTCATCTCTAACCTCGCAGGACGTTGTCAGCCATTTAGTCATCTTATGAAGAAGGATGCTATATTTCAATGGGATGATAAATGTCACAATGCTTTTGAAAGCATTAAAAAGTACTTGTCATCTGCACCTGTGCTGGGGGCACCAATTCAAGGAAAACCTCTTATCCTCTACATTGATGCACAAGATCGTTCATTGGGGGCATTGTGCGCTCAAGAGAATGAAGATAAGAAGGAGAGAGTCCTCTATTATCTAAGTCGGACTTTGGTGGGTGCTGAGTTAAACTACTCTCCAATTGAGAAAATTTGCTTGGCTCTAGTCTTCGCGATTCAGAAGCTAAGGCATTACATGCAGGCACACACTGTCCATGTAGTTTCGAAGGATGATCCTATCAAGTATATAATCTCAAGGCCAGTCTTGTCTGGCCGTCTAGCAAAGTGGGCAGTTTTACTCAAACAATATGACTTGGTCCATGTACCACAAAAGGCAATCAAAGGGCAAGCTTTGGCTGACTTCTTTGCTCATCATCCAGTCCCTGCGAAAGGAGAACTTCAGGATGATCTTCCTGGTGAAGAGATATTCTATGTAGATGTGCTTCCACCATGGCAAATGTACTTTGATGGTGCAGCAAGACGTGATGGAGCCGGAGCTGGTGTTGTATTCTTGTCTCCCGAAGGTCATGTGTTGCCTTACTCCTTTGTGCTCGTTGAACTATGCTCGAACAATGTGGCCGAATATCAAGCTCTAATCTTAGGTCTTCAAATGGCAATCGAAATAGGGATCAAAGACTTGGACATCTATGGAGATTCTTTGTTGGTGGTGAACCAAGTCCTTGATGAATTCGAAGTAAAGAAGGATGATCTCATTCCATTTCATCAGTATGCAGTTCAGCTACTTAACAAGTTGGATAGTGCTCATATTGGGCATGTGCCAATGAGTGCCAATAAGATGGCTGACGCGCTTGCCAATCTTGCAGCCACTTTGGTACTGGGGGCAGAGGGAGTCACGACAATTCCAGTTTGCAACCGCTGGGTGGTACCACTTTTAGAGGGTGGAGAACGTGTAGAGTCATCTAACATGATTAGTGTTTGCCAAATTGATAATGATGATTGGCGCCAGCCTATCATTGATTTCTTGGAACATCAAAAACTTCCTGATGACCCCAGGCATAAAGTGGAGATTCGTCGTCGTGCTCCAAGGTTCATATATTATAAAGAAACGCTTTACAGACGATCTTTCCTTTGGCAATGGCTAAGGTGTCTTGGTGAAACTGAAGCTTCAGAAGCCATGTACGAAGCTCATTCAGGTGTTTGTGGCGCAATCAATCTGGTCCAAAGCTTCATGATCGTGTGAAAAGAATGGGCTACTATTGGCCAACCATGGTGCAGGATTGCATGGACTTTGCGAAGAAGTGTGATGCTTGTCAATTCAATGCAAATTTCATACATCAACCTCCAGAGCCTTTGCATCCTACCATTTCATCATGGCCCTTTGAAATGTGGGGACTGGATGTAGTAGGACCTATAACTCCAAAAGCATCAAATGGGCATGAATACATCCTAGCTGCAACCGACTATTTCTCAAAGTGGGCGGAAGCCATAAGTGTGCGTGAGGTCAAAAAGGAAACGGTTGTTGATTTCATTCGCACTCAGATCATCTTTCGATATGGTGTACCCCAACGCGTCATAACTGATAATGGCAAGCAATTCTTCAACAAGTTGATGACGAGTCTGGGTGACAAATTCAAATTTAAGCAATACAAGTCTTCCATGTACAATGCGCCTGCGAATGGCTTGGCTGAAGCTTTTAACAAGACATTGTGTAACTTGTTGAGGAAGGTGGTAGCGAAGTCAAAACGCGACTGGCATGAGAGAATTGGTGAGGCATTATGGGCCTATCGTACCACGTACAAGACACCCACTCAAGCAACCCCGTATGCGTTGGTGTATGGAGTTGAAGTTGTGTTGCCATTAGAACTTCAAATTCAGTCCTTGAGAGTCGTCATTCAGGAAGAACTCACAAGTGATGATAATGATAAGCTGCGTTTGGCGGAATTGGAAGCCTTAGATGAGAAGAGGTTACAAGCACAGCAGAAATTACAATGTTATCAAGCACGATTGTCCCGTGCATTCAACAAAAAGGTGCGCCCTCGATCTTTTCAGGCAGGAGACTTGGTGCTCGCAGTAAGAAGGCCGATCATTACTTCTCACAAACCAGGGGGCAAATTTACTTCCAAATGGGATGGGCCATACGTCGTGCAAGAAGTATACACCAATGGTGCTTATAAGATTGTTGATGAAGACGGTGTTCGTGTAGGACCGATCAATGGAAAATTCTTGAAGCGCTACTACTCCTAAGCAAGAGGCTAAACTGCATAAGCTCCTAAGCAAGAGGCTAAACTGCACACCAAAATTAATAAATAAAAAAAAACATAAAAAAAAACCTTCACAAAAAAAATCATTCCAAAAAAAAAACATAAAAAAAAAACAAAAAAAATCCTTCACAAACAACAAAAAAATCAAAAAAAGATCCTTCTATGAACTACGTCGGCTTGATCTTGTAAAGTGCTACCTTGGTGCTTTATGAGTACGTAGGCAACTTAAGTAAATCATTTACTTAAGTGCAGCCACACCACCAAAAAAATCCTTCAATGAACTACGTTGGCTTGATCTTGCATTTTTTGTCCATCATGGTCACTTTGCAAGTACGTAGGCAGTTTGAGCAAACTCTTTGTTCAAGTGCAGCCACAACAAAAAAATCGAAGCCTATTAAAATCACTCCTGGCCCGCAAGAGTTTAAACTGTGCACGGTTAAATCAACTTCAAATCGATCAGTCTTGAGGTACGAGTACAATCTTGATCGGTGATGTGTTGTGTAAGAAAAACATATGTCTTCGTGTATCTTCTAGATCTTCAAGTGTCTTGCCTCCCTCGAAAAAGTGTTGAGTATTTGTAGCTCACGGTGATCCACGGCGAGCCTCTAACTATCCGTGATGGTCAAGATTGCTTCGAGCATAGAATATTGTTCTTGCTCTTTATGCCATCCAAATCTTCGAAGCTCTACTTAAAATCGATCAGCACACTCGATCCTCCATATAGACATAGACAGTTTTGCAAGGACCTTAGAGAAATTCGTGTTGCATGGTTGTTTGTTGAAGAAGCATAGCGATTTGACTCGAGGAGCGACTTGCAATCCTTGTGTGTTTTGACTCGGGAAGCTACTTGCAATCCTTGTGTGATTTGATTTGGGGAGCGACTTGTAATTCCTCTTGCGGTCAACTGGTTGACTTCCTGGCATGAGACTAAAACGAGTATCGAAAACTCGGATCCCTCGTAGTCTTTTGTGGTTCATGAGTTGGGTACATTGCATAGCACTCCTAAGGGAGTCGAAATGATCCACTCATGATTCTTCAAACGCTCTAGCGACCAATAGGACATGTTGTTTATTTGCTTCATAACTTGAAATCCTCTTGTTCCCAGGTGCGTTGTTTAGCTTAATGAGAAATCGGAATGAGCCTTCTTGAAAGCTTCGGATTCTCCCACGGTAGACTCAAAGAATATCGGAATGATCGAACTCGAACTTCCTCGACTGCTCTAGCGGCCAGTGGGACATGATGCTTGCTTCATAGCTTGGAAGAAAAATAAAACGAATCAACTCTGAGTAGCTTGAAATCCTCTTGCGTTCGACTAGACCAATGTGTTGTTTAGCTTGATGAGAAATTGGAATGAGCCGTCTTGAAAGTTTCAGTTGCTCCATGGTAGACTTGATCCGAACTCGAACTTCCTCATGGTTCTCAGCAGTCAAAGGGCCAAAGAATATCGAAAGGATCGAACTCGAACTTCCTCATGGTTCCCAGCGGTCAACAGGCCGAAGAATATCGAAAGGATCGAACTTGAGCTTCCTCATGGTTCTCAGCGGTCAACGGGCCAAAGAATATCGAAAGGATCGAACTCGAACTTCCTCATGGTTCCCAGCGGTCAACGGGCCGAAGAATATCAAAAGGATCAAACTCGAATATCTTCATGGTTTCCGGCGTCAACGGGCCAAAGAATATCGAAATGATCTAACTCGGACTTCTTGATAATCTTCAATCATCAACGGATAGGTTCACGACTTAAGATACTTCAAATTCTCCTCCGGCTGACATGACAGGCACATGTTTGTCATAAAGGGTACAATGATGCGTTGATCGCCGAACTAATAGAGGGTACGATGATGTGTTGATGCGTTGATCGCCGAACTAATAGAGGGTACGATGATGTGTTGATGCGTTGATGGCCGAACTAATAGAGGGAGCCTCGAGGATATCACCAAAATGAGCAAGCACATCTTCAGTCCACTCCCAATATCCGACAATATGCTTTGACTCTCCATGTATCTTCAAGTTATTAGAGCCCTACTTCAGCAAGTAACGAAACGGGTTCTGAACTTGCATCATCTTTTTCATGGTCAACTATGGCAAGGTAGGTGAGATCTTTGTTACGAAACTATTTGAAGTGCACCGTGAGGACCTAAAAAAAGGGGACAAAGAAAGAATTATTAAAAAAACAAAAGCATGATATTTTTTTGTGGTTGAAGAGAAATAAGCATAGTGCGAATCAAACAAAAAAACAGGAACAAAATAAAATGACAGAAATTTTTAAAAAAGGGTACGTACAACATTCATGTGTGGTTCAAATGTGAAATTACCTACCCCTGTAAATCCAAATCCAAGAATGGTTAGGAGAAAGGCAACAAAATAAATATATAGTTTGGATTAGATGTTGTCCGCACATGGAAATGGGAAACAAGAGAAAGTAACCGGAAAAAAATCCCAAGTCTCGTTGCTTCTAATACGGCTTTGCTCACCATCTCCAAGGCAAGGCATCAAAGAACTTCGTCGTCACCTGTGTCTACGTTCAGGCTTCTCATAGACAAAGCTTTTCTTCACAACTCGCACTGGCGCTCAAACCAATCCTTCGTGTCATTCCCGAACTGCCAGTTAAGTGCTCCTCGCCGTCAGCCATTCGCCATTCATGATTTTGGATTGTTGTATGGGTCACTGCCTAGTCAAAGACAATAAAATCCAATTAGTCT
This sequence comes from Silene conica, assembly GCA_029255685.2. Classification (NCBI taxonomy): domain Eukaryota; kingdom Viridiplantae; phylum Streptophyta; class Magnoliopsida; order Caryophyllales; family Caryophyllaceae; genus Silene; species Silene conica. The sequence goes on from CM055314.2 coordinate 9,451,797, forward strand.
TATATTAATAATGGAAAACTTTGAATGAAAAATATCCCAAAATTTTGCCAGTCAAAATCATGGCGCGAAATCTGGTCTGAAACGGGTTTGTTATTGGTTGAAAATGTAGCGAATGTCCACTTTGTTCAGGTGGAAAATGCAAATCTACAGACTAAGTGGAAATTTGATAACTTTCTACTAGATTGTGAAGTTATAAAATTCAAGGTAGTTTATAGAATACGCATTAGTCAAGAATTGAAGCAAAATGAACTAATATGTACAAAACAGAACAAGGAAATACTTCGTACATGTTCAGAGTAATCAAATGATGATTGAATATTTACATACCTTGCGTGACCCAAGATGCAGTGGAGGAGACCAAGCATGAAATCTGAAACTAATAAGAAAATGAGTGTGCGAGCATACACCATCTACCATCCATGTATGAATTAGCTGCAAGCCTTTGTGAGGATGTTTGGTCTCATATATATAAGACTGGAGTGACAATAGCCTTTTAAAGCTACCGTTACACAGACAGAAATATTGGCATTCAAAAGATTTGTAACCTGCATTCGTCAACGGGCATATGCGTAATTGAGGAGCAAATTAATTGGCCTTTGTTTTTTTCAAAAAAAGTTGGCCGTTTCAAGAGCAATCAGGCACAATTTTCTCACAAGTAAATGACTATTAAGACGTTTTATTTGCTTACTAAGCATGTGTTTAGGTCAAAATTTACCTAATGTAGTTTTTGTGAGGTTATAGTGATTTCAAGCCAAGTATGTGATTTGTTGGAGGTATTAAGTACTTAGAAGAGTAGAGAGGAGAAGTATGGAAGGCACAAGGATTGATGACGCAGGAAACCCCTTAGGGCAAAACTGCGGGAGGAAGGTTTCCTCCAAGTTCTACTAGAATTCTCTTTCAGAAGGTGTGTGCGATTACAAGTATTCTTTTAGGATTTTCTTAGTGCTATGTATGCTAAGTGATAATGAATGAATGAACTAATGATACAAGGTTGTCATATATATACAATCATTTCCATATGGACCGTTGGATGCTCCTTCCATCCAACGGATCTTTCCTCTTCCTTTATCCCATTTTAGCTTCTTTACTCTATTTGCTTTTTCTGACCCTTCCTGCGTGTGTGGCCATTTCGGGCAATTCTCGAGCCTTGGTCTTTCGTCCTCTTCCTCTTTCTCGTTTTTGGTGCTCACTTCCTTCCTATGCAATCTTCCTCCGTTATGACTTTCTTCCTTGCTTTTCTTTTGACTTTGGATGCCACATGTATGCTCCCCCTCCAATTATATAGTGCCACGCGTTTAGCCTAATAATGATATTTTTAGGGCATAACATTAGCCCCCAGTTCTTGTACAGACATGTCTGTGCGAGAACTCTTGCAGATATTAGACCCAGAACTTGGATGTGAATTTCCCGCAAAAACATCGAGTAGGGTTGGCAGTTGATGAGACCCTGATGTGACGTGTTTCCGTCCTGACAAATTCCCCTCCTTTAATGCTTACTAACTGCTTGCCAACTGTCCCCCACCACATTCAAATTTCGAATTTACTTTTCTATTTAAACCTCTTTACCTTTTCTTACTTTCACCTTTTATCTTTTACTCTCCCTCTTTTTACTCTTTCCTCGCTCTTCAACTTCCCAATCTCCGATTCCGCCAACCGCCTTCCGCTTTCTTTCTCTGTCGAGGTACGGCTCCTTTGTGATTCTCCTTTTCGCATTCTTAATGGCTTTGAACACATTTTCCGAACGCCCTTTACTGCATAGCAAGTATCGCGTCGATTCTTGTTTCTCCCTGATGGATCCATCCGTGGTTAGGGATTTCTTCCCTTTCGACGAAAATGTCGAAATGATTGTCCCTCGCCCTGGACAAGCGCCTGATGCGTACTGCCCGGGGTGGACCACTTTTTACTTATACCCGTTCTCTCTGGGTTTATCCTTCCCGTTCCCTGTACTTGTGCAACAATTTCTTCACCACTCAAAACTCCCCCTCTGGCAAATAAACCCTCACGCATGGAGAATCCTTCTTTCCCTTTCTTTGTTGAGCAGCCGCCATTCTCTCGATATTTCTTTAGGGGACTTGGCCCACTTTTATACAGTCAGGGGTCTGGGTGACGCCCAGTATACCCTTCGGGCTCATTCCAAGATTGACCTTCCCGTCACTCTTCCCAAAAAGGCCAAGGACGCTGGGTGGTCCACACAGTTCGTCTATGTACGAGTGGACTCACTTACTGCGCCTGCTGACTATATCTTCCAGGACCCTATTACTGATAGCAAAGGTACTGGCAGTTTCTTCCTTTTGTCCTTTGTTCTCGTTACTGCTCACGCCCTTACATTTTCTTCTGCGCAGTTGTGAAAGAATTGGTTTTCTCACCCGACATCAACGAGACTTATAACAAATTATTCGGACTGGACGCTGACGCCCGCTGCTTTAACACCTTGTTTGCCCTAGAGGACCCTGAAGAGATGTCCACCAGTTCTACCCAGACGAAGAAGACCCCTGTAGAGCTGCTTGCTGAGCGAAGAAAAATGATCATGGTCTCGGCAGTGAAGCCCTTATCAAAGAGAAAGCTGGAGTCGGGTGAACCGCTGCCTGTTCCCAAGAAAGCGGCCCTGCATGCTCCTTCTGAATCATCCCCCTCTGTCAACCCTTTTTGTCCCCCTCCTCCTGCTATTTCTTCCAGGACTCGCAACAAAACTTCCACTTCCACCGCTCTGGTTAAGAGGCCTGCTGTTCCCATTATAGAGGACCTGAGTGAGGACGTCATTCGCTTGCCGGAGGGTTTCAGTTGTGCTCTGGACGAGGACCCGTGGCCTGCTATGGGCCGTCTGCTGACTCCCGGCTCCAAGGCGTTGCTAAAGGGTCAGCCTGTGATGCCGCTGTGGCGTCAGGCTACGGAGGACGTTTTCTCGGTGAGCTTTCCCTCTCCCTCTTTCCCTTGCGTTCATTTGTGTCTTCATTTCGGTTGACTGATATCGCCTCTGAACCTCTCCTCCAGGGCTTCCAGAAGATGCTGATGGGGTGCAGCGAGGCTGAGGCCGCATTTCAGGAGGCTCAGTCCCTGAAGACCGGGTTGGATGCTGAGAGAGGGCTCAGGGCGAGAAAGTCAGAGGAGCTGGCCCGCTGCCAGGCTAGGGTGAAGGAGTTGGAAGATGCCCTTGCGGAGCAGTGCAGGAAGAAGGACGAAGCCCTTGCTGAGCAGCGCAGAGAGCAGGATGCACGGCTGAAGGCTGTGGTGATCAAAAAGAAGACTCTGTCCAAATTGTTGTATGATATGGCTCCTTTCTCCTCCCTGGAGGCGAGGATAGCCTGCATGAAGGATTTCAAGGCGGGGGAGCACGCCAAGTGGAACCTGGAGGACGAAGAGAAGCTTATGGAGCAGATGTTCCCTGTCCATCACGTGCTTCCAGACTTTTCTGATCTTAATCCTGATGGATCTCTTCGCTCCCCAATTCCAGGCTCTCCTGAGATACAGAGTGCTCCCCCAGGTTCCCCTGCTCCAGCTGGCGTCTTCCAGGACCAGATTATTGATACTCCTGCTGAGGAAGGTTCCTCCTCAACTCGGCATTCTGGTGGCGAGTAGGCGGTGGAGGGAGCTGTCGATGTTTAACTTCTGCGCCCTTAGTGGCATTTAGACTTGTTGTTTTTTTTTGCTTGTTTGTTGGCTGGGCTAGTGCCCTTGACATTCTGCGCCTTGGGCCCTGCGTGGCGGGCTTTTTATTTTGTCTCTTTCGTTTCCGTTGGTTTGTTTGGACTTCTTCCTGGGTGCTGCCTAGAAATTTCCGGCGGTTGTTATGCCGTGTTTAATTATGCGTCTGTGGACGTCTTTTCTATACCTCGTGTTTTCTTTTCATTTTTGTTTTGTTTATGCATGCTCGTGTATGTTTTTGGCCATGTGTGGGTGCTGGCTTCAGGGTATACCCATCTCAGTCAGAGGTTGCCAGGCTTTCGTGAGCGCTAAATACCGTGGGCGACAGTGTCCCAGTTGCTTGTACCTCGCTATACTCACGCAGTGTAAAGGATTGGGTGTGATTTGACTCATACCCGCTTTTTATAGAGACGACGTATTGCAAGTATTCATGATAAGAAATACCTCAAGTAGATTTTCATTGATAAGCAAATACGTTTCCCAAATAACTCTCTCAGGATAGCTGGATCCTGGGGGTGATACATTTGTAGGTAGTTAGGATATGAAATGTTAAACATAAAATAAATGAGTAAGTACCCTAGAATTCGGACGCAGATCCTGGGCGCAGGTTCTGGAAGTATCCCAGTATGTCTCCTTATATGTGATACTTTTTCAGATGGAGGATGTTCCAGGGTCTGGGCACCATGTTTCCCTTCATGTCCATCAATCTGTAGGACCCGCTTCCTGTGGTGCTTTCCACCTGATAGGGTCCCTCCCAATTGTAGGCGAATTTCCCAGCACTTGCATTCTTCGTATTCTGGAACACTTTTCTGAGGACTAGGTCCCCTACTTGGAGGGTTCTGATCTTCACGTTCTTGTTGTAACTCCGGGCCACCATTTGCTTGTAAGCGTCCATTCTGATGGCAGCGCTGGTTCTGAGCTCGTCTATCGTGTCCAGGCTGCTGGCCATTTCTGTTTGATTGCGTTCTTCCGTTAGGCAGCCATATCTCTGGGTTGGCACCTTTACTTCAGCTGGAATGACAGCTTCTGCTCCAAACACCAGGCTGAAGGGGGTTTGGCCTGTAGCAGTCTTTGGTGTGGTTCTGTCAGACCATAGGACCAAAGGCAGCTCGTCCGCCCACTTGCCCCCAGCTTCTTGCAGCCTCCTCTTCATGTTGTCCATGACTATTCTGTTGCTGGATTCTGCTTGACCGTTCGTCTGTGGGAACCTGGGAGCAGCTTTTAGTAGGGTGATATTCCAACTAGCACAAAATGCTTCGGTTTATTAGATATGAATTGTGAACCGTTGTCGCACACTATTTCAGAAGGTATACCGAATCTGCAGATTATGTTTCGTTTAAGGAAGGATATCACCTGATTTTCTGTAACCTGGGGTAAGGCCTCTGCTTCTATCCACTTGGAGAAGTAATCCGTTAGTGCGAGCATGTAGGTTCTGTTTCCGGGTGCTCTGGGCAGCGGTCCTACGATGTCCATCCCCCATTTCATGAAGGGCCAGGGCGATATGATTGGGTGCAGGGGTTCAGCAGGTTGATGCGTGACAGGGGCGTGCTTCTGGCAGGCTTCACATTTCTTGGCCAGCTCTACTGCATCTCTCCGTATCGTTGGCCAGAAGTATCCCATTCTGATTGCCTTGTTGGATAGGCTCTTGCCCCCTGCATGATTTCCGCAGTCTCCGCTGTGGAGATCGTGCAAGACTGTTTGCGCTTCTCCATCGCCCAGACATCTCAGGTAGGGTCCTGCGAGCGATTTCCTGAACAACACACCATCTATTAGTATGAATCTGGAAGCTTTCATTTTGAATCCCCTTACCTCTTTCTTGTCTGCTGGCAGGGTTCCGTCTTTCAGCCATCTTTGGTAAGGTGATCTCCAATCCTCTCGTTCTGGTTGCTCCGTGGTATTGCTGAGGACGCCTAATCCGGCTTCCCATTGGGTGCTGGAGTTTTCAACTTCCCGGTCTTCCTGGGAAGTTGACGGTTCCAGCACGTGGGTGATGGGGATTGAGGAGACGTCTCCTGGCTTGAATGTTGTCCCCAGGTTAGCCAGCGCGTCTGCTTCTGCGTTCTGCTCCCTGGGGATTTGCTCTATCCTGAAGGTGATGAACCTTGCCTTCTTGTCTTTGACTACCTCCAGGTAGGCTGCCATCCTGGGGTCTTTAGCTTCGTACTCACCGTTGATGTGATTTACTATGAGCTGTGAGTCGCTGAACGCCTGTAGGTATCTGACCTTGAGGTCCAGAGCCAGCTGGAGTCCCTAGATCAAGGCCTCATATTCCGCTACATTGTTGGTCGCTTAGAACTCACACCGTACCGCCTGCACGATCATATCTCCCTGAGGGGATCTGAGCACCATTCCTACCCCTGCTCCTCGGCTGTTGGAGGCTCCATCCACGTACAGCGTCCAGCAGTTTCCTTCAGAGTCCATTTCTGGGGGTAGGATTTCTTTGGCTGCTTCTCTTTCCATTCCTGGGCTAAAATCAGAGACAAAGTCTGCAAGGGCTTGCGATTTTATCGCGGTCCATGTTTCAAATTTCAGGTCGTAGCCACTCAGGTGGACTGACCATTTGGACATTCTCCCAGAAAGTTCTGGCTTACTTAATATGGGTCTTAAGGGGTAGCTGGTTAAAACTGATATAGAGTGAGACTCGAAGTAAGGTCTTAGTTTGTACGAGGCTGTAACTAAAGCAAGAACGAGTTTTTCAGGAGCGGTGTACCTGGTCTCTGCAGGAAGCAGGGACTTACTGATGTAATAGACTGGATGCTGGGTTCCCTCATGTTCCCGTACCAGGACTGCACTTACTGCCAGCACCCCTGTTACCGACAGGTACAAGTATAACGGCTCTCCCTGCTCTGGTTTGGATAGGAGTGGGGGGGGAGCTGAGGTACTCCTTCAGTTCTGTGAACGCCTTTTCGTGCTCTTCCGTCCACTCGAATCTTTTGCTCTTTCGCAGTATGTCGTAAAATAGCCGGCATCTGTCGGAGGACCTGGAGATAAACCTGTTGAGGGCTGCCACCCTGCCGGTCAGCTTTTGCACGTCTTTTGGCTTTTGAGGAGATTTTAGTTGCAGGAGTGCCTTGATCTGCTCGCTGCTGGCCTCGATCCCTCTCTGTGTGACCATGTACCCCAGGAACTTCCCACTGGAGACTCCAAATGTGCATTTGAAGGGATTCAGCTTCATTTGGTATTTCCTCAAGATGCCGAAGGTTTCTTCCAGATGCTGGGTATGTTGGCTGGCCGCCTTGGATTTGACAACCATATCGTCTATGTAGACTTCCATGGTTTTGCCTATCTGATCCTTGAACATCATGTTCACCAGCCTCTGGTAGGTGGACCCTGCATTTTTTAAACCGAATGGCATAACTTTATAGCAGTAGATACCTCTTTCAGACCTGAATGCCGTTTTTTCCTGGTCCTCTGGATGCATTTTGATCTGGTTGTATCCGCTCCAGGCGTCTAGGAATGTGAGCATCTCATGGCCTGCTGTTGCGTCCACCATTGCATCTATGTGCGGCAGAGGGAATGGATCTTTAGGGCACGCCTTGTTGAGATCGGTGAAGTCTACGCACACCCTCCACTTCCCGTTCTTCTTGGGGACCACCACCACGTTTGATAGCCATTCTGGATAAGTTACTTCTCTAATCTTTCTTGCGGCCAGGAGGTCGTCCACCTCCTGGTTTATCACCTGGTTCTCTCCGCGGCAAATTTTCTTCTCTTTTGTTGGACCGGCTTGTAGCCGGGGCTTACGCTCAACCTGTGTGAGATTATGTTTGAGTCTATTCCCACCATGTCCTCGTGGGACCATGCAAAACAGTCGATGTAAGTTTTCAACAAATTTAGCAATTCTGAGCGGACAGTACCTGTGCATTCCGCTCCTACCAGCACCTTCCTCTCTGGGTGTAGCGGGTCTAGGGGAATTTCCTCTACCTCCACTTGGGGAGGTTCCTCATAGGTCCCCCGGACCTGTCTTGCCTGTGATTGCTATGCTGGAGGAGGGGTGGCTGTGGGCTTGAGTGCCACCTTGTAACAGCTCCTTGCTTCTTCCTGGTTTCCTCTTATAGTCTGTGATGCGTGTCTATTTTATGATGTTTTTCATCTATTTTTACACGCATTTGGTCGCTCATTTACTATGTTTTAGCCCTTTTTTCCCAACAATTGTGCACTTTCGTATTTTTATGCTCTTTTGCAGATTTATGCGGAAAAGGGACGATTTTGCACCAAATTTATGCCCTCGGGATTTTTTATGACTAAGGACAAGAAGGAACGAAGCCTAGCGCACATTTCAAGGCCTGAAGATAGCTTTAACAAGCAAAGAATCGATCCACGACATTGATGCCTGTTTCAAATGGCTATATCTCGAGTTCTAGAGCTGATAATGGAGTGATTCTAGTTGGAGGTGAAAGCTTATCCTCTTAGCTTTCCAACGCCGCAAGAATCGCTTGATTACGATAAGTAACGAAGAAATGGCAGCTGTTTTAAGATCGACGCGCGCTGCAGTCCCGACAACTGGGTCGACCGACCTACTATTTGGGTCGACCGACCACAGCACAGACCCAGAAGTTTCCGCGAAGCCCATTAAAGTGTTTAGGTCATTGGGAAACTCTTTATTTCCATCTATTTAAGCCGAATTTCGTGATTAGGGTTATGAATTCAGCTTTACCTATCAAATCTCACATCTAGTTTTAGTTTTAATCTTTCCATAATCATCAAACACTTTTCTTTAGTTTTATATTTTGTTCATCATCAATCTTTCAACATTAGTCAATAAAGCTTGTTCTTTTCTGCCTTAATCATTATTTCCGGTAATTCCTCTCTTAATTTATGTTTTATTATTATTAGTTTATAATTATTGCATACGGTTAAGTTAGAATCCCAAGCCTTTATTTCTATTGCATGTTTAGATTGATGTTCTTTATAATTTCCATGTTTATAACTATTTTCATTATCGTTTCAATCTTCATGAGTAGCTAAATTTCATATGTTAGGATGTAGGGGATGAATATGTGTAGGTAGTAGAAATTCCGAGACCGACCTGTAGCAAAGCCACGGTCGGCCGACTCAAATAGTGGGTCGGTCGACCGAGGCTGTGGTCGGCCGACTGGAGTAGCTGGTCGGTCGACCACCCGCGTATGTATCTTGTTTCGTCTTTCCTTGTTGACTATAATATCCTACAATGAGACTGAAAGGAGACTTGTAGGACGTTAGTAATGACCTACCCAAGATTGAGAGATACGGGAAGGGCATTGGTTTACACCTTAAGACGGCTAGGTTACTTAAGACTGAAAGGTATGTGGCCTAGGATTTAGGAATCACCCTTATTGTTGACACCCAATAATTGTGAGACCTAGGAACTAATAGCATAGGCCGAAAGGAGCTATTAGGTACCATAGACCGAAAGGATATGTTACACCCCTTACGCGACTGCAATACATGTTGACCTTAGGATTTATATTACCTTAGCTATTTATTACCCAAACATCCTAGCATCTCTTTTAATATAATTTTAATCTCATCTTTATTTTCTTGTTTTATTTTTATCTTTGCTTTAGACTTAGTAATCAGCCCAATTAAAACTCCCAAAAAATTGTTACCTTAACATTAACACCAAACAATAAACATTCCCCACCTCCTTGTGGTTCGACCCTGACTTTCACTATCTATTGTTAAAGTTAGGAATTATAAATTTATCTTTGGTACCCTCAACGACGGGCATCAAATTTTGGCGCCGTTGCCGGGGAGGTGACGCCAATGTTTATTGTTTTTTGTTTATGTTTTCCCTTTTTCTTTCGCTGTCATGACCATCGCCCCTTTCCCACAACTCGAGCATGAACCTTTGTATTTCTATTGTGATAGATTAATCTCTTTCCTTTCTCAATTTGGCTATCCTATTAGTATTGGGGAGGTTTGTCGTATCTTATATGATGGAGTTACTGTTAAGACCTTGATCGAGATTGAGAGAAATTGCGGATGGGAATTTTTAGACCTACCCTGTGAGAAGCAATGGGAGCTTCTCAAGCACCTAATCCGAGCCGGTGGAGATACGGAGGGGTATGAGGGCATTGATATTAGTAACACGGATATTCCTGTTGAGTGTGATCCTATCACACCCATTACTGAAGAGTCGCTCATTCTTAAGGATGAGAATGATAGGTTATTTGATTCCCTCTGCCTCCCCGTTGATGATACTGACTTGGATTTAGATACAGATGATGAGTTAGAAATTTACCCCTTGACTGACCAACCTATTTCTGTAGGTGTTAGTGATGAACATATTCCTAACATGTTTGAACCCTCGGTTGATGAACCTTGTTTTTTGCAGGATTCTTGTATTGACATTTCTGATGTTTTTAATAATATTAGTGAATGTTATGTACAAGGATCCTTCACAAAGGATCCTTCGGAGGCTTTGACGTGTTTTGAGGCATGTGCAGGTGAATCTCTTGCTCAGGAGGCTGATTTGGATGCTCCAGAAATTGCAACTCTAGTGGCAGAGTCTATAGGCGGTAGAAAGAGAGATGTTCTCGATCGAGTAGTACCACTTACTCGATCAAATGATGTAGAGAACGAGGTCACTCAAGCAAGTGATCATTTGGCTGAAGAAAAGAGCCCTAAGAAGAAAAAGCCGAGGAAGGTGTCGACCCACGACTTAGGAGTCGACAACCGCGGGAGATGGATGGCTAAAGCTATGGATGATGACCCACCCATCTACATGGTGGAGAGAAACTCATCTACCCAAATCACCATAGCTGAAGGAGTAGCCTGTAGTCAGAGCCCTTGGTCAAAGAAACGCCGAATCCTTCGCGGATGACTTCTTCTTTTTGCTCGTTTCTGTTTTTCTTAAGACATTTTTTTTTTTTTTTTGTTTTGCTAAGACTTTCTAGCTTGCTTTCTTTAAGTTTTTAGGACAACTTTTTTTTTTTGTGTTTGCGTAGTTAAGACTTTTTGGACTTGTTTCTGGGATCTCGCGCATTTGTTGGGCGCATATTTATTGCTTTTTCAGGTTTTACGAAGAAACGAAGACCGCTGTGCAGCAGAGGGGTCGACCGACCTATCATATGGGTCGGTCGACCTAGTCCCGGAAATTATGGAATTCCTGTAGTCTGCAGGAAGGTCGGTCGACCTAAAATATAGGTCGGTCGACCTACCCGTCCGTCACAGCCTGTTCGTTTCTTCCTCGGGAATCGTGCAATCATCTTGGGTACTTGAGTGGCACGGCTGGCCACCAAAACCTCCCAGCTTACGCTGGTTTGGGGAGGTTTTTCTCATGCGCTTCATAATCCAGTGAGTTCTTTCCAGTTTTTCTTTGTTTTTTATTTTTCCTTGCATCTTTCTTTCAATTTTGTGAAACCTTTACTTAGGCTAATGCACAATGGGGACATTGTGCGGGTTGGTTCGGGGAATAGTTTCGTGTCACATGCATTGCATTCCGTCACACGTTTATTGCATTTCCGTATTGCATCGTTCTTTTCTTTTCCTTGCATATACAAAAAAATCCAAAAAAAATAGAAAAAATTCAAAAAAAAAAAATGCACGTTTATTTTAGCATATAGGTCGAGTCGGAAGGAAAGTATTTCAAGGATGATTTAGCTATCTTACATGTTTATGTCTTTACCTTGCCTTGCCAACTTGTGTTAGTATGAGAGTCTTGTGCATATCTACGAGTTTTTGTTAACTTGCATATCTTGAGACTTGACTTATACCTTGGCAACCTACTATACATTCTAAGGTTTAGAGCTTATTTCCTGGTTTCATTCTTAAACCAGTTGTCTAGGATGTGAGTAGTACTCCCCTTGGAACATGTTACATCAATATGCATAAACATGAACTTGAATTGCTATATACTTGTTTTACTATCTCGTTTTGTGAGTCTTGATACGTGCATTTGGGATCCCTTTTCTCTTATTCACCCATAAGCTTCACATAGCCAAATTTGCCTTTTTATTCCCCCAAAACTACATCCCATACTTAGCCTACCTTTCCAAGCTAGTATTTGTGGTCATTGGATTATTTTTTGAGGCATCTTCGTTTGTATGCTATCTTGAACAAAAAGAGAAAAAAAAGAAAGCAAGAAAGAAAAAAAAAAAGAACAGAAAAATTCAGAAAAAGAAAGAAAGAAAAGAAAAACGAAAAAAAATCAAAACGTATAGGAAAGAAGTCGACCGACCACCTTCTTGGGTCGGCCGACCACCTGACAGCATCAGAATGAAAAAAAAAAATCGTTCCAAAATCCCTTTCTTTTATATGTTATCACTGTCGTACCTCATTCAAAATATTTGGGAGTCCTTTCTTATATTCAATGTGAGAGTTGTGCCACAAAAAGAGCACTTTCTTAATTTCAAGAGTTGTGAAATATGTTGATGGAAACCGGTTCTACTAGCTTGGCTACTAACCCCACAAATCCAAAAACATCTTAACCACTTTTTACCTTTTACCTCACTTATCTTTCCTTATCTCAATTGCATGTATCTGAGTCACTTGATGAGTATGGTTATACATGGTTGTAGAATTCTTGTTCATGTTAGATTGCAGGCATGTTTTTATGGGTCGCAGTTAGGTGAGTGTCTCAACAAAATTACTTCTTTCTATCTTCTACATGTACTCACCCTTTGCTTCATGAGTGTCTCGAGCGTACCGCGAGAGTCCATGGTATAAAGTCTTTATAGTCTCTAGTGTTGCAAGTTTGACGACACCATAACTCGTTTGCATGATTTATATACTTTCTCATTTTGTACTTGGTATTGGTTTAGGCTGACATGTAAATTTCGCTCTGAGATTGAAATCGTTCCATTAGTTAGGATCGAGTCTACTTCTTGCTTGAGGGCAAGCAAGGGTTTGGTTTGGGGAATTTGATGCGTGTCTATTTTATGATGTTTTTCATCTATTTTTACACGCATTTGGTCGCTCATTTACTATGTTTTAGCCCTTTTTTCCCAACAATTGCGCACTTTCGTATTTTTATGCTCTTTTGCAGATTTATGCGGAAAAGGGACGATTTTGCACCAAATTTATGCCCTCGGGATTTTTTATGACTAAGGACAAGAAGGAACGAAGCCTAGCGCACATTTCAAGGCCTGAAGATAGCTTTAACAAGCAAAGAATCGATCCACGACATTGCAGCCTGTTTCAAATGGCTATATCTCGAGTTCTAGAGCTGATAATGGAGTGATTCCAGTTGGAGGTGAAAGCTTATCCTCTTAGCTTTCCAACGCCGCAAGAATCGCTTGATTACGATAAGTAACGAAGAAATGGCAGCTGTTTTAAGATCGACGCGCGCTGCAGTCCCGACAACTGGGTCGACCGACCTACTATTTGGGTCGACCGACCACAGCACAGACCCAGAAGTTTCCGCGAAGCCCATTAAAGTGTTTAGGTCATTGGGAAACTCTTTATTTCCATCTATTTAAGCCGAATTTCGTGATTAGGGTTATGAATTCAGCTTTACCTATCAAATCTCACATCTAGTTTTAGTTTTAATCTTTCCATAATCATCAAACACTTTTCTTTAGTTTTATATTTTGTTCTTCATCAATCTTTCAACATTAGTCAATAAAGCTTGTTCTTTTCCGCCTTAATCATTATTTCCGGTAATTCCTCTCTTAATTATGTTTTATTATTATTAGTTTATAATTATTGCATACGGTTAAGTTAGAATCCCAAGCCTTTATTTCTATTGCATGTTTAGATTGATGTTCTTTATAATTTCCATGTTTATTACTATTTTCATTATCGTTTCAATCTTCATGAGTAGCTAAATTTCATATGTTAGGATGTAGGGGATGAATATGTGTAGGTAGTAGAAATTCCGAGACCGACCTGTAGCAAAGCCACGGTCGGCCGACTCAAATAGTGGGTCGGTCGACCGAGGCTGTGGTCGGCCGACTGGAGTAGCTGGTCGGTCGACCACCCGCGTATGTATCTTGTTTCGTCTTTCCTTGTTGACTATAATATCCTACAATGAGACTGAAAGGAGACTTGTAGGACGTTAGTAATGACCTACCCAAGATTGAGAGATACGGGAAGGGCATTGGTTTACACCTTAAGACGGCTAGGTTACTTAAGACTGAAAGGTATGTGACCTAGGATTTAGGAATCACCCTTATTGTTGACACCCAATAATTGTGAGACCTAGGAACTAATAGCATAGGCCGAAAGGAGCTATTAGGTACCATAGACCGAAAGGATATGTTACACCCCTTACGCGACTGCAATACATGTTGACCTTAGGATTTATATTACCTTAGCTATTTATTACCCAAACATCCTAGCATCTCTTTTAATATAATTTTAATCTCATCTTTATTTTCTTGTTTTATTTTTATCTTTGCTTTAGACTTAGTAATCAGCCCAATTAAAACTCCCAAAAAATTGTTACCTTAACATTAACACCAAACAATAAACATTCCCCACCTCCTTGTGGTTCGACCCTGACTTTCACTATCTATTGTTAAAGTTAGGAATTATAAATTTATCTTTGGTACCCTCAACGACGGGCATCAGTCTGGACTCCCCACGGCGTAGGGAACTTGAGGCACTGGTGGTATGAAGATGGAATGGCCTTCATATCATGTATCCACGGCCTGCCTAGGATGACGTTGTAAGTGGAGGGACCGTCAATCACTAGGTACCTCACATGCTTGTTGATTCCTCCGGCGTAGGTCGGGATCATGATTTTTCCGAGTGAATGCTTGGTTTCTCCGCTGAATCCCACCAGCGGAACCGCCTTTTTGGTCAGGTCTACTTCTCCAAATCCCATGCTCTTCAGCGTTTCCAACATGACGATATTGACTGAGCTTCCCGTGTCCACCAGGATCTTCTTTACCCTGCAGTTCCCTATGGATAGGGTGATGATCAGGGCGTCATCATGGTATTCAGCGCCTTCCTCTACGTCCGTCTCATCGAAGCTGACGACTGGCAGATCCTGGGCGCTGATCCTGCAAGAGGATTCTGGCTTGTCTCCTTTGACTCGGGTAGCGTGCCTCTTGGCTAAGGAATAGGTGAGTCCGCACAGTTCCGAGCCCCCTGTTATCACGTTAATAGTCCTAGTGCAGAGAGAAGGGCTAGAGGGTGCTACCTGACGAGTTGCGTTCACCTTGGTCCCTTTTGGCAGGATGTGGTTCAGGTTACCTTGCTCGTACTGATACCGGACCTCTTTCCTGAGGGTGATGCAGTCTTCGGTGGTGTGCCCGATGTCTTCGTTATGGAAGTCGCACCTCAGGTTGGTGTCTCTTCCGTCTTTGCTCCTTTCCTCTGCCCTTTTCTTGGGCCACTTGACCTTCTCTCCCAGCTCTTTCAGCGTTTTGATTAGCCCTGCAAGATTGACAGTGAAACCATACTCTTGTACCTTCGGTGGCAGGTTCGGATCATTCTTCCAGCTTTTTCCCCCAGAGACCTTATGCACCGGCCTGTTGTAGGGCTTTGATCTCTCCTGCCTGTCCGCTGCTGGTGTCTTCCTACTGGTGGAGGCGGAGCTGCAGTTGATCCTTCTAGGTCCTGCGTCCTCTTCCAGTCGGATGGCGTCCAACGCCTTTTGCTGAACCTGAGCATAAGCCGTGCATGGCCATTTGGTTAGCTCTTTGTATAGGTCGGAGGCCTGTGGCAGCCCCCAGCGAAAGGCGTGGATGGCAGCCTTCTCCTCGCAATGGGGTATGGATACCATCTCTTTGTTGAATCTGGCCAGGTAGTCTCTGGTGGACTCTCCATCACCTTGCTGGATCTCGTAGAGATCGCTGCTCTGCTTTTCTGGCCGCCTACTGCTGGCGAACTGTTGGTTGAACGCGTTCACCAGGTCTGCAAAGCTGGAAATGCTGGAGTTGGGCAGGGTGACGAACCATTGGAGGGCGGCTCCTGAGAGAGTGGACCCAAACCCTTTACACATACATGCCTCCTTCAGGGAGCCTGAGGCCGTTATCACCATCATCTTCTACTTGTACTGGTTGATGTGGTCTATCGGATCGGCCGTTCCATCATAGCTGGTCATATTTGGGGGAGTGAACCCCTTGGGCACATCCACCGAGACAATGTTGTGGGTGAATGGCGAGTCTGCGTAGCTGTCTGGGGCCGCTTTCTCCAGGGGCCTTGGCATTCCTGGTATGCGGCTGACTAGATCCCATAGCTCCTTGTATTGGTGTTCCCAAGGATTCGGTCTTGCAAGAGGGTTAGCGAAATTCCAAGGGGTAGTATGAATGAGAGGTGCATACCCTGGCGCTCCTGGGGTCTGACCGACCGTGGGCTGGCCGAGTGCCTGATGACTCATCGGTACGGTGTGGACTATTGATGGCGCCTGTTGAGCAGAGTATCCTGATGAACCAGCCCCCAGCAGAAGTGATTGTCTTGCCGACTGATGAGTCATATTCCTATACACTTTTATGCCTCCCCTTTAGTTGTTTTGAGATGATTCTTGTGCTAAATTGTGTCATTTATATGCTATTTATATTAGAATGTCGATACTTCCGCCTTTCGGTGTTTAATGCAGGATTGATGCATTTATGGAGCAAAAGATGGATTGGAGCACCGCGGACCCGACATGAAGGAACACACGTAGCATGGCACGAGGATCTAGGAAGGAAGAGCTAAGGAGATTATCGAAGACAAGCACAAAGAAGAGCTCCATATAACTAGTACCTACTTTGGAGAGCCATATCTCGAGTTCTACACATGATAATCAGATGATTCCAACTGGAGGTGAAAGCTCATCCTCTTAGCTTTCCAACGCCACGAAAATCACTCGATTTGGACAAGTAACGAAGAAATGGCAACCGTTTGAAGTTCAGTGCGCGAAGCAGAAATTACGCGCTGAGAGCACTCGATCGAGTGCCACCAACACTCGATCGAGTGCCTTGAGTGCTCGATCGAGTGCCTTGAGAGCTCGATCGAGTGCTTTAATTTACCCCGAGTTTCCATAAATTGTTTAAGTAGTTTACTATAAATAAAGGCTTCGTAGCCTATTGTTACATACGCTTTTTATTATTCTAAAAACCCTAATTATTACTAGTAGCTCTCTAGATTATTATTTAGCATTTGCCTTCGGATCTTGTTCTCCTATTTACGGTATTTAATCATAATCTCTACTTTATTGTTCTTCAATTATTCTTATTCTTAGTTTATTGCTTTATTAATTATGTTTTCAATCATTATTGTTGTAGTTAGATCCCAAGCCATGCATAGCTAAATTATTTGTCTAGGGTGAAAAGGGATCTAGGTAATTAGAAGGGGGAATCAAACTTTAATGATGTTTAATTGTTAAACTGCTTATTATTATTGTTCTATTGTTGTTTTAAACCTGATTAATTAATTACTGGCCAGGATTAGTTAATTAGTCTCGCAAATTAGTCTTAGATCCGACCGTAGACTAAGACTAAGATAGGCCACAACAATTGAATAGACTGACCTAATTATAGCGACCGCATGTTAGGTTTAGATCTAAAGATTATATGAATACCGACCGGACATATGATCTTAAATAATAATTCTGCCCAATTGAATTAGTTAAATCCCATTCCCCTGGATAATTGCCTATGTGAACTTGATCCCTAGATCTTTCCTAATACTTGTTTACATCTTTATTTACTTATTTCGCAATTAGTTTGTTAGATAACAAAAACAATCAAAACAACCCAATTGTTACTTTAAGACTTATTTACTTTAGCAAACAATTTATTACCGCCTCCCTGTGGATTCGATACCTTTCTTACCGCTAGCTATTAGTTAGTAGTATCCTAAGGATTACTTTGATTTAGGGTGACGACTTTACCCTTATCAAATTTGGCGCCGTTGCCGGGGAGGCAACAATTTATTTGTTTGTTACTTGTTTAATTTGTCTTTTGTCTCAGGGAACTCCTGTTCCTTGAGACTGTTTTTACGCTTTTCTTGTTAGTTCCTTGTATGCCCAGGTCAAATCGGTCCGAGATCATTGATTTTGATCCTAAACCAGAGAGGACTTTTCGCTACAGACGGAATTTTAATAGAGAAGTGGGTCAAGTAGAAGACTTGAGTATACTTGACAGGATTGAGCCTTTAATTACCTCAGAAAATTCATCTTCTGACGAGGACGATATTGTTTCTGAGACCATTGTCGCTACACCTAAGATGGCTGCACCCAATAGAGCTACCTTGGCAAGCTACAACGAGCCTACTTTGGCTTCTATTCCAACAGGATTTATACCTCCTCCTACTGATGCTGAGGAGAAGCCTTTTGATATCAAGCCTTCTTATCTTGCGTTGGTAGAGCGGAATATGTTTGGAGGTAGATCTGGGGAAGATCCTGCGAAACATATGGATAAGTTTGTCACTTATTGCAGCTCCATTCCTTTGCCAACAGGAGTGACCTATGATCAGGTCAAGTACCGACTTTTCCCTTTTTCTCTACAAGATGATGCTAGCGAATGGTTACGCGAGTTGGATTTGACTGCTCATGCCATTACTGATTGGAATTCCCTAGCTCTTGCATTCTACAAGAGATACTTTCCCCCACAAAAGACAAACAATCTCAGGAATCAGATTACTAACTTTAAGCAAGGAGGTAATGAAGATTTTAATGAGGCATGGGTACGTTTCAAAAGATTGGTTCGGGCAGTTCCTCATCATGGGTTTCAGAAGTGGTTTCTTTGTAACCAGTTTTACAACGGGTTATTCGATGATCATAGAGCTCTTTTGGACTCTTCTGCTAACGGAAGATTTCAGAATAACACCACTGATGATACAGCTTATAAATTGATCGATGATATGGCTACTCATACTGCCGAATATGGAAATCCAAGAGGCTCTGCGAGGGGAAGTGGTACAGATAGTGCCGTCGCAGCCCAGTTAGAAGCTTTGAATGCTAAGATTGCACAGATGCAAACAACACAAGCTTTGGGTGGCCAACACCAAGTGGTTAATATGGTTCAACAAGGGGAAGTAACTCTCTGCGGAAGATGTGGTATAGAGGGTCATATTGCTGATGAGTGTATAAGTCCTATGGAACAGGTACTTGCTTTCCAATCCTACAAGCAAGCTAATCCTTTTTCTAACACTTACAATGAGAGGACAAGGGAACATCCCTTTCTTCAATGGTCAAGCCAGAATGTTCAAAACCCTAACCCACCTCAGCAACAACCAAATTCAAATTATGTGATCCCTCAAAACCGCGGCCAGCAAGGAAATTATAGACAGATTCAAGGAGGTCCTCAGTTTAACAATCAGCGCCAACAACAGTTTCAACCTTTGGTGCCACCTCCTCCACCACTAGCTTCAAATAATGATATGTCAGAGATCAAAGCCATGTTGCAGCAGAGCCTTAAAGCTCAGATGGAGCAAAAGGCACAGATTACTCAGATACTGGCTCACAATAAGATATTGGACACTCAAGTTGCCCAACTAGCAGGCCAAAATACAAATAGGCAACCCGGAAACCTTCCTCCCCAAGGACAACAAGCTCATGAGCAAGTTCATGTTATTCATTTGAGGAGTGGTACTTCTTATAAAGAGCCGGAGATGCCTAAAGATGATAGTAAAGTGCCTTATATTTCTCCTAAAGGTTTAGGGCATCCCTCTTTCAGTGATGATGAAGAAGAAGAAAAGGAATTAGAGAAAAATCGTATACATGAAAAAAACGAAAAAGAAAAACAAAAAGAAGCAATACGAGCTAAAGCCGAAGCACTCGACCGAGCTCGTGATGCACTCGATCGAGTGCCAGCCCCACTCGATCGAGTGTCAGCCCCACTCGATCGAGTGCCTCATCCGCGTACTTCTAATTCTTCTATTTCGCTTAATGCACAGGTACCCGATACTACTATTCCAAGCCAAATTTCTCCAAAGGTCTCTAAGGATGCAAAGGAAGCTGAACCAGTAAAGATTATTCTTCCATTCCCAACCCGACAACAGAAATCAAAATTTGATCAACAGTTCGGAAGATTCATGGAAGTTGTGAAGAATCTTCAAGTAAGCGTTCCTTTTACTGAATTGATTACTCAGGTACCAGCTTATGCAAAGTTTATGAAGGAGATATTAACAAAGAAGAGAACTTTCAACGAAGTGGAGACAATTGCATTCACTAAGGAGTGTCATGCCACGCTGCAAGCCAATTCTCCACCCAAGCTTAAGGATCCAGGGAGTTTTTCTATTCCTTGCACTATTGGTTCTCTTGATTTTTCTAATGCGTTATGTGATTCTGGGGCGAGTGTCAGTGTCATGCCGTATACTACTTGTAAACAACTTAACATGACCACACTTAAATGTACCAATATGACCCTCCAAATGGCTGACAGGTCCATTCAGCGCCCTATGGGTGTCTTAGAGGATGTACCGGTTAGGATAGGAAAATATTATGTGCCCTGTGATTTTGTAGTGATGGACATGGCAGAGGACGTTGAAATACCTATTATCCTCGGACGACCTTTCCTTAGTACCGCTGGGGCTCTTATTGACCTTAGGGAGGGTAGTCTCATTTTTCGCATCGGGGATGACACCATCACTTTTCTACACAACCAAGCACCCCGTCCTCCCGATTTGCAAGCTACATGTCATGTAATTACCCTTCTCGATCCTTCTTTTGATTCTTGCCATGCTTTGTCTATTGATAGGAATTCATTTGACGCTTCTACTACTACGTCGCATCCATGGGAGCTAGAGGTGGATGAGTTCGAGAAGTTGATCTACGAAGAAGAGCCACCTCCTATTTTGGATTGTAGCTGTGACGGAAGTGTTGACTTGGAGGCTGAGTTAGATGCTTTAGAGATCTTCAAGGATGAGGCCATCATAGCGGAACAAGCTCACGTGGTGGATGACATCGGATATATTCCATCTTTTAAAGATGGTTTCGAGAGCGAAGAACACCCCCGCTCTTCTTTTAAGCTTGATTTTGATTTTGTTATACCGGGCTATTCTTCTTTATTCATTTTCTTAGCCCGCGTTATATATTGGTGCTACTTGTCCGTTTGTGTAGCACATGCTTTACTTTTTGATTTACTATTACGTGCTTTATCGTGTATTAATTATGCCTTTATTCGGCATTTGTTTTAAATGCAGGTTCTGTTCGCCAGATGCGAACTCGATCGAGTGCCACCTTAACTCGATCGAGTTCGACTGTTGCTTGCTGCCGAGATCGCCTGGATGGTCTTCTTTCCCTCTTTTGATGATGGTTTGGGGAGATTTCGCTATCACTTGGTACTTTCCTTCCGTGTACCTTTTTTTTTATTGTACTATTTTTTCCCCTCTTTCCGATTGTTAGTAGTGTCCTTTAGGATGCTGGTTATATTTTTTTTATTGTGCCTTTCATGTTGTTTGGGTCACAATGAGGACACTGTGTGACATTTAGGTTTGGGGGAGAGTCTTTATTTTATGATGTGTGCTTAAAAAAAAAATATATCCAAAAATATGTTTTTTCTTTCATTTTTCTTTTATTTTTAGGTCGAGTCTTGGTGAATTAAATAGCAATGATGATAATTTGCATTGTTTCTGCATTTGAATCCCAAATAGTTATCCATGTACATTGTTTTGACTCGTTAGCCTATGAAAACAAAGCTCAATGATCAAGTCTTGACCGTAATTGACATACCCTATATTGATTAGACTTGACAAATTAAGTTGGTAAACTACTTAAATTCTGAGGTCTATAGAGCTTCCTAGGCCAGGAACATTAATAAACTGGTCTCATTGTTATTTAGGCCTGAGTGTGGTTTCTCCTTGTGGAATATGTAATATCAAACTGCATAAGTGTGAAATTGATTGCTTGATGCTTTTATGTGAATGTATGACAAGTACATGAGGATAGACGGTCCTTACCTTCAAATAAGTTTCACATAGCCAAAATTTTGCCTTTCTACCTTTGAAATCAAATTCCCTATGAAAAACTCGTTTGAAACCTTGTGGCATGTTTTGTGTTTGAATATTTATAAGCCACAATCCTAGAATTTGCCTACCTTTTCGGGACAGTCGCAGTTGCTTGGTTTATCACGATATTTCATTACTATGGTTGGGAAGGGACTAATTTTGTCCAAGTGGGTGTAGTGAAAATTTGGGAGCAATTGTGTCAATCTCTTATGTTGAAAAAAAAAAGAAAAATATGAAGCAAGAAAGAAGAAGAAAGAAAAGGGAAAGAAAAAGAAAAAGAAAAACTTCAAAAAAAAGAAGAATATTTGTGATTCGAAAAAAAAAAAGAATGCTTCATTGGCTTTTGTTAAGATATTTAAGGAGACTATCTAGAGTCTAATGTTTATTTGGAGAGTAATGTTATAAACTCTCATGTTCTATCAAGTTAAGATAATTTCTCTAGTTTTGGGTTGGTTTATCTTTCATTACAGAAGTGGTTTTGGTTTTAGCGCTGCGACTACCGTCTTAGCTCCACATATCCATAACGTGCTTTGGCACAAACCATTTCTTTACCCTTACCCGCTCGCCTCCTTGCCGTCTTGATACATGTACTTTGTCCATCTATACATGCATAATTGTTGGGGAAATCTCTATCACACTAGATTGCATGCATGTTTCATTAAGTTGAGTGAGTGTTCTTATTTCTTTCTATCTTCACATATAACTCACCCTTACATATACTTATGAGTATGAGTGAATCCGCGAGAATCCGACTAAAATTTGTCTTGCAAGGTCGAAAGGTATTTGGTTTTTGTCTATATTACATCGTCATATCAACCTTGTGACTTGAGCTGCGTTTTCTATCACCCGTACCTTTGAATCTGTTTTATTGGTACATTTGGTCATTACTTTGTTATAAATGTGGACAACTTGGGATTTTTATGTGCACTAACATTAGCTCTGAGTTATTTATTCACCATTTGTATGATTGCCTTTTGTACTGTGTGTGATGCTTTGCTTGAGGACAAGCAAAGGGTTGGTTTGGGGGAGTTTGATGAGTCATATTCCTATACACTTTTATGCCTCCCCTTTAGTTGTTTTGAGATGATTCTTGTGCTAAATTGTGTCATTTATATGCTATTTATATTAGAATGTCGATACTTCCGCCTTTCGGTGTTTAATGCAGGATTGATGCATTTATGGAGCAAAAGATGGATTGGAGCACCGCGGACCCGACATGAAGGAACACACGTAGCATGGCACGAGGATCTAGGAAGGAAGAGCTAAGGAGATTATCGAAGACAAGCACAAAGAAGAGCTCCATATAACTAGTACCTACTTTGGAGAGCCATATCTCGAGTTCTACACATGATAATCAGATGATTCCAACTGGAGGTGAAAGCTCATCCTCTTAGCTTTCCAACGCCACGAAAATCACTCGATTTGGACAAGTAACGAAGAAATGGCAACCGTTTGAAGTTCAGTGCGCGAAGCAGAAATTACGCGCTGAGAGCACTCGATCGAGTGCCACCAACACTCGATCGAGTGCCTTGAGTGCTCGATCGAGTGCCTTGAGAGCTCGATCGAGTGCTTTAATTTACCCCGAGTTTCCATAAATTGTTTAAGTAGTTTACTATAAATAAAGGCTTCGTAGCCTATTGTTACATACGCTTTTTATTATTCTAAAAACCCTAATTATTACTAGTAGCTCTCTAGATTATTATTTAGCATTTGCCTTCGGATCTTGTTCTCCTATTTACGGTATTTAATCATAATCTCTACTTTATTGTTCTTCAATTATTCTTATTCTTAGTTTATTGCTTTATTAATTATGTTTTCAATCATTATTGTTGTAGTTAGATCCCAAGCCATGCATAGCTAAATTATTTGTCTAGGGTGAAAAGGGATCTAGGTAATTAGAAGGGGGAATCAAACTTTAATGATGTTTAATTGTTAAACTGCTTATTATTATTGTTCTATTGTTGTTTTAAACCTGATTAATTAATTACTGGCCAGGATTAGTTAATTAGTCTCGCAAATTAGTCTTAGATCCGACCGTAGACTAAGACTAAGATAGGCCACAACAATTGAATAGACTGACCTAATTATAGCGACCGCATGTTAGGTTTAGATCTAAAGATTATATGAATACCGACCGGACATATGATCTTAAATAATAATTCTGCCCAATTGAATTAGTTAAATCCCATTCCCCTGGATAATTGCCTATGTGAACTTGATCCCTAGATCTTTCCTAATACTTGTTTACATCTTTATTTACTTATTTCGCAATTAGTTTGTTAGATAACAAAAACAATCAAAACAACCCAATTGTTACTTTAAGACTTATTTACTTTAGCAAACAATTTATTACCGCCTCCCTGTGGATTCGATACCTTTCTTACCGCTAGCTATTAGTTAGTAGTATCCTAAGGATTACTTTGATTTAGGGTGACGACTTTACCCTTATCACCGACGATCCTTCCCCTTGCGTCCAGGCCGAGGTTGGGGTGAAAAAAGGTCCTGCATTACCATGTCGGTTAGTATTAACGGGTAACCTTACAGATCCGTTACCTGGGGCCCCCGTTTGCGGTGGGGGTGAGTCTAGGTCGACGGAAAGGTAGCCCAGTCCTGCAGGAGTGATCCTTTCTGAAGGAGTTATCCCCGCGAGGTCTAGTCTGGTGACTATTTCGTTGGGAATGGCTCTGGCCTCGCTTCTGCTCCCGGGAGGCCTTGGGATTCCGGCATCGATGGCTGGTCCTCCGTTGACCCGTGGGGGTTGATTCTGCGCGGTAGCCAGCTTCCTTAGCTCCTGGTTGTCCTTCCTCAGGCCGTCGACCGCTTGATGGAGGGTGAAGATTCTTTCCATCATGGTCTTCCACATGGCCGGGGTAGGGGTGTCTCCATTGGTGTCGCCTGAGCTGGCCATCGCGCCGCCGCTGGTGATGACTGACTGCATCTGAGGAGTGCTGGTGCTGAGGGGAGCCGCCGCTGCCGGAGCTGGAGTGTCCTGAGTCCCCACAGAGGTGGAGGTGGCTCCTGCTACTGCGGGGATGGACTGTGAGGTTGTTTGAGAGGTTGTATTTGTCATTTTGAGAGATTTTTCTAAGAGTTTTGGGATTTTTGTACTTTCGGGTTGAATAATCACTACAGCCCCACGGTGGGCGCCAAAATGTTTAGGTCAAAATTTACCTAATGTAGTTTTTGTGAGGTTATAGTGATTTCAAGCCAAGTATGTGATTTGTTGGAGGTATTAAGTACTTAGAAGAGTAGAGAGGAGAAGTATGGAAGGCACAAGGATTGATGACGCAGGAAACCCCTTAGGGAAAAACTGTGGGAGGAAGGTTTCCTCCAAGTTCTACTAGAATTCTCTTTCAGAAGGTGTGTGCGATTACAAGTATTCTTTTAGGATTTTCTTAGTGCTATGTATGCTAAGTGATAATGAATGAATGAACTAATGATACAAGGTTGTCATATATATACAATCATTTCCATATGGACCGTTGGATGCTCCTTCCATCCAACGGATCTTTCCTCTTCCTTTATCCCATTTTAGCTTCTTTACTCTATTTGCTTTTTCTGACCCTTCCTGCGTGTGTGGCCATTTCGGGCAATTCTCGAGCCTTGGTCTTTCGTCCCCTTCCTCTTTCTCGTTTTTGGTGCTCACTTCCTTCCTATGCAATCTTCCTCCGTTTTGACTTTCTTCCTTGCTTTTCTTTTGACTTTGAATGCCACATGTATGCTCCCCCTCCAATTATATAGTGCCACGCGTTTAGCCTAATAATGATATTTTTAGGGCATAACAGCATGCATGAATGGGGATAATTATCATTGTCTTTGACCATGCATAAATTTCTCAAAGCAAAGTAAAAAAAAAGACTTGGCGTCATTAGTGCGGACGATTTGGTCATTAAGCTTGAAAGTGAATGAGGAAATCTGATTTCGATACCGTCAAAGACAGAACTGTAGGAGATTATCTTATAATTTTTGACGGAACATTTCTCTATTGTACATGTCGAACAAGTCGAGCTAAGCATGGGTGACGTAAAATTATTGAACGGTGTATATTACCAAGGTTAAAAATTACTAAGGTAAAACAAAAAAAATCGTTTACCATGTAAAAAAAAAAACGACATGAGAAATATCAATTTTTTACAGTCACTCTCTTTAAAAAATGTTCATGAACGTTTAAGTCAAGATGAACGAGGGCAAGACAAAATTTGTATGGGTACTCTGACTACAAGTTAAGTACCCATGGACTTTCAAGTCAAACAAAAATTGCATAGCTATTCCTACGCTAAGTTTAGTACTCATGTACTTTCAATTTTAAAAAAAAAAATTCTCGCGGTACTTCGATTAGAAGTTAAGTACCCGAAGACTTCCAAGTCGAACCAAAATACGGGTACCCGTACGACAAGTTAAGTACCCGAAGACTTTCAAGTCAAACAAAAAATTACATGTATACTATTACGATAAGTTTAGTATTCGTGTACTTTCAATTCAACAAAAAATTACATGTATACTATTACGATAAGTTTAGTATTCGTGTACTTTCAATTCAACAAAAAATTACATGGATACTACTACGATAAGTTAAGTACCCATAGACTTCCAAGTCAAACAAAAAATCATATGGGTACTCCGACGATAAGTTAAGTGCTCATAAATTTCAAAGTCAGACCAAAGTAAAAAAAATTCGAGACCTCGCCACGTTTAAACACCCAAACAGTGTACGTGACAAGTTCCCGAGGGGGCAATTTGTAGGCACGGAAATTTTATTAAAGTGTCAAGAATAAAACAAAATAAATTATTTTAAGCTAATATCAAATTTTAGCTTAATTATATTTGTCCCGTTTAATGGAGTTCGGATCAACCCATATTACAAATTGGGTTATTTGAGCCCAATAGCAAACCAAGTGGTCAATTGGGCCCAAAAGAGAATTCAAGCCTATAAACAAGGCCCAAACTCAAGTCCATTTGCCAAGGGAGAAATTCTTATAAATAAGACATTTCTCCACCATTTCAAGGAGAGAAAAAATCACTTTTACAAGAGAAGAAATCATTTGTCAAAGTGAGGAGAAAAGAGACATCAAAAAGCTCTCAAATTCTCTCTACAAATCACACTTGCAAGTAGACAACAAGCACTACAAAATCGTGTCGTCTACTCAAGTAAACTCAAAGCAAATTCAAAGCATCGAAGAGAGATTCAAGTCAGCGCGACTCTCTCAAGAAGCTAAAGTCAAGCAAGCGAGCCTCGAAGATCGTAGACTCGTAGTTTTAATATTATTGTAGAATCAGTGGAATAATAGAGGTTGTACACATAACTTTCTGATATTATATAAACTCATTTGTCTATCTATTTTGTGTTACAATTTTTATTTGCTATCAAAGAGATCAGCGTAGCAGAATGGAGAGGATGAAGACTCGAAGCAATGAAGCATTAGAAGCATTTATCATAATTCTCACCATCTTCGAGTTCATCTACGTCATGGTCCTGCATGCAGGTCTATTCGGAAGCAGGTGCGGTCCTGAGTACCGAGACCATGACTATGTTGTGGGCGTTGCTAGCAGTGCCGATCCGAAGGGCACAACCGCCAGGATCTAAGCTAAGCAAGTAGTGCAAACCAAAATATGAAGAAATAATATTATTGCCTTTTTAATTTTAATTTCTGGTTGTATGTAGTTGCTAAGATGTGTAAGTTTGGTCTATGAGTGTGACGAATATGTAGTTCAAACCGTCTTTTGTAAACTCTGATGTTTATGTTTTGTTTGGAATCAGCGTACTTGTATCAACTTGTTTTATGTCTATATAAGAATGACCATAACTTTGCTTGGTAATGGCATTGTTGCTGCAAAATTCGTAAAACCAAAATGGCACAAAATGTTATGGCATTAGCCATGAAAGAGGTTTGAGTCTCATCTTGTGCGCTGGGCCTGGTAGTAATATTTTATCTAGAATTGTGATTCAGGGTTCATGCTTAGTGCATCTTTAGCTATTATGGAATACTTCCTCCATTTCAATCAATTCTATACATTTCACTTTATGGGCACTATTCACAAGTCGATTAAATCTTCGACACAACTTCTATCATATAACATAAAAGATAATCATGTGAAATCTTGTTTAAATTGTCTTACCGAGTACATTGTGAATATCAAAGTTTTATAATTTTTTTCGATATGTAACTAAAGATATTAACAAAAGAAAACGAGTATTGGCAAATGTGAATAAGGCAAATGTATAAAATTGATTGGAATAGAGGAAGTACTTCGTATTATTTTATTATACAGAAGGATCTTATTACTCTCTTTTTCCTGGTCAATTATTGTCCTTTGGTTTGGCATAAACACCAAGGAAATATGAGGGGGTCAATTATTAAGTGACAAGTGGATCAAATTGTGTGTGAATGATCAAATTGCTCATTAAGTTCATTCTTAAAATAGAAAAGACAACAATTGACTAGACACCCCAAATGGAATAAGACGAGAGACTATAATTTTTCAGCACAAAAATTGGAGAAAAGCATAATATGATAAAGTTTCTTGTCGATGTCTTTGTATGTAGATCCCCAAATACTTAGATGAGTGAGATCTCATAGTAAACTTTATTAATGTAATTAAATATCAATTGATTACTGTGACTTGGTTGATAGTACACAGAATTAACAGAGAAAGAAGAATTAATAACAAAATTTCTCAAAGCCGAAGGAAAGGCATAGGGAGGAGGAAAGGAGGTAGAAGGAAAAGAAGAGGAAAGAATGAAAAGATATGGAAGGATAGAAAAATAAGTGGACAAAAGTGAATGAGACGTAAAGGAAACAGGTAAAGAAACAAGGAAAGGGAAAAAAGTGATTATGCGAGCAAAAGCGGCAAAAGAGGCAGATAGAACAATAAAGGACTCTGATTATCAAAAACCAACCTCAATAAGAAAGCAAATCCGACTTTCAAACATATTCCTATATCATACCCCCTTTATTCTACATTTTCTTCTCCTTTTCTTTTTGGACAAGAAATAAGAAAATCAATTTGAATTACACAAAACATATTACCCCACTTACTCCCATTTAATTTAGGCCACACCAATCATCCCGAAAAAGGAAATAGGAAAAAACAAACTCGAATAACCGAATAGCTTCACATGTCCGGCATAATCTTTGTTGATTGCCTTCCATAGCTTCCAAGAAGTTATCTGTATCTAGACCTGCATAACCACCCGCCACCATTGACGGATATGGAGAGCAGCAGTTGGAGTCCATATCTAGAATCATTTGTAAAAAAAAAAAACATAAAAAATTGCACTATTTCATCATAATCAGTCCTCTCTTTCAGATCTAGGACCATCTTGCGAAGCATCACTGTTTCCTTCTGAGCGATAAATTACGTCACTTAATGATATCACTCTGCCAGCTCATGATTCAAACTTATGTCCCCTATCATTTGCCTTGTTCTTTTCATCTTCAGCTACAAAATTATGACAAATGCAGGCACATCAGACATGATGCAGCTTCAACTTCAGGAAGAATAGTAAGCTAGAAAGTTCAAATCAAGTGAAACTTGTGCACTGGGTACTTATTACAAACAGCTTAAAACCAAACAAAAAAACATGCTACATGAAAGCCAGATTATTTAGGCTGCAATCTGAAGAAAATTACATAACAGAAAACTTTTGTTAATCAATAAAAACATAATTTTATGGAAATGAGAGTTAAACTTAAAAGAAATGTCAGTTTTGGAAGATTAAAAGAATAATCAACATAACACGAATTACTCACTGCAAAGAATAATCAGTAGTTGTCATCAATATCCACTAAACTCACAGGCTAAAATTTGAGTGAACGTTAACCAGAGCTTTAGATCGATTTTATAACCTCCATCCAGTACTTGGTTGCAAGCTTTGATACCATAGTAATAATTTGACCCATCATGCAAGCAATTTTTCGCAAATTCACGAGTTTTCTGCACCTTTTAAGCTGATTTGAGAGTTCAACAACCTGGATTAGAATGTAAGTCTCAGGAAAACGTAAAACAAGTAACGCAGATGCTGCAACACGTACCTGTACAGTAGGACAGCTCCGGACAGTTGAATTTTCATCACTGGCAGCACCTCTTAGATGGGTCATGTTCACACCATTAAGAGTAGGAGAAAAGCTAGAGAGCTTTGCAACATCTCCAGATGTATACTGAACACATCCACTACCTACAAAGAAAAATTGTAAATGTAGTGATCAAAGAGTCCTACAATACGGCTTAATTAAACCAATTTCCAAGCTAATACCATAAAGCCAAGGTCCAGAATAAATATTTGCTTTTGGTTATACGAGTACGTTTTTAGCATATATATATGGAAACGGTACCAACATCAAATAAGAAACACTGTTCCAACATATTTACAGTATATTTCTGCCTTCAAGTCATCTCAATTATCATCCATTGTACGGAGTACAATTAGATAGCTTTCATAACAGTATAACACCAAATAAACACATTTGACGGCGTTCATGAAGGATCAGTTAAATTGAAGGAGCCAATATAATAAATTTCTTATTACCAAGAACAGTAGCTGTAAAAAGTCCAAGCTGTTACAAAAGAAACCGGATCAATTAAACTATGCAAAAATGGCCCGCATGGATAAAATAACCAGATAGAACAGAGTCACACAGGACAAACAGGTTTGCAAACCTTGATTTACATCCATCAGGTACACATGCTCTCCACTGTAGTTTATAAGGACTTCTTCTCCATTGGGGCTGAACGTCACATGAGTCAGACTTAAGCTTGATCGTCCCCGAATAAGTGCACACCAATATATTTATCCACACCCATGGATTGGGAACCAAAGTCTCTTCGGTACTTAGAGTTGCGGCATCACAATCAGCTGCTTAATCTCACATAAATAACCTGAGTTGGAGTCAGATCAAAAGACGGCTGAGCGTCACTGTCTCTTCTCTGAGCGCACACACATGAAAGTCCTCGGCCTAGCCATGCTGCTGAACCTGCAACCTGAGCTGTAACAAACATGAGACCAAGCATGTTAATAAACTTCAATGTTCGGTTATTCACACAACACACGCCATTAATAAGCTTGTGGGATTGACTCATCAAGTTAATCTAAACAATTACAAGAGCAATCAAGCATTTATTTATCCGTAAACCCAAATGATTTCATCATGACTTAACAGTTAAAAACATTAGATAGTAATCTTGATGGTGATGGTAATAAAAATGGTAGGTCTTGAAGATTTCAGTCAGACAGTGAAACTAAGAAAATTGAAGAAAATCCTCGGAAATTACTGACTGGTGTAAAAGATGATATGATTACACAAGGCCACGCGGCGTACAGACCAAACACATAAATTTTATCCTGGAAGCATACAGTAGTAACAAAATTTAGGGGGTATGCCTTAATTGCGTTATGAGCACCAGACAAATCTTCGAACTCAACGAATGCAAAGCAAACACCATTTTTTCGCGAAATACACCCATATTGTGTTAATTAAACTTCAAACCATAGTTGATTAAGAAATTTACACAATGAAATAGTGTGAACTTACAGGATTCCTCTTGATGCTCACTCTGTTCGGTTTAATTTTGCCGAATTTCTTGAGTTCCTTCTCAAGATCAGCGTTTGTAACATGCCACAGTAAGTTCCTCACGATCACAGTTGTCACCTCTACAGAATATACAAGTAGAAAAGGAAAATGAGTGAAGAAACGAAAATCCAGGAGAAATACAGTAGCAAGTCTAATCCGCCCTCTTTAACATCTGTGCAAAAGCAAATAGGGCAATTCCAAATAACAGAATGAAGCAGTACTTTTAGATCTCAATACCAAAAGAGTGTAAGGTGCATCCATATGTTCGCGAAACACTTAAGCCCTTAATTATCCAATGTCAACACATAAAGGCTGTTTTCAGATGACTGGTAAGCGGAGCTGCATAACTGCATTGGCACTCAACCAGAAGAGTGTATAGATACAGAATGACTAACTAAAAGTCATAAGGCTATCGTTGTTATAGGCAGCAGTTCTAAGCAATTTGCAGCGAAGACCATACTTGTGACAAGAATAAAACTGTCAATAAAATATAGAATATACCTGCTTTCATGGATACCTAGAGGCTCAATGTGGGGCTTATGAGCCCATACTTGTGAGTCAACCATGACATTGTCAGCTATATTAAGAGCTGGTTAACCACCTCTTGATCTTGAAGCCGAAGAATATCATTAACTGCGGAAAAACCACCACCACAGGGGCCTAAGGACTGCAAGAAATTTTTTCCCCAACGAAATTCCCGGACCTTATAATGCCATACACAATAAGGAAAACTCCCTCTCTCCAAGAGTTTTGCACAATATGCTCTGTCTCTTTAACATCAGTAACTCTAAGAGAAATAAGTAGCGAACGGGTATCCTAGCAAATAACACAATTCATTAATCAAACCACTACGTAGCGAAATAAAATCGATTATATAAGTAGCTTTCCTGGACTAATTCTGGATATAATCGTAAGTATTGAATCAAAGAACATCAACAGAAGCAAAACAATAAAGTAATTCACATTACATAATTGAAGATAAAAGTTTACCTGCATGTAAGAAGTAGTTGTTGAGGTATTATCAGCATACTCCTCCATTATGAGTTATGGTCATAGTTTCAACTCTGTGTCCCTTTTTTCAACTTACAAACTAAAACTATAATCGATTTTATGAAGAAATTTTTCAGTGAGTTTTTGGTTATTTTCACAGGTAAGGGTAGACTTTCTGTCAGAAAATGGGAAAACACTGGCAAGTATAAGCCACCCTTGCATGCTGGGATTCAGAAGTGAACCACTCCGACTGTTCCTAACATTCTTCAAAATTATTCCGGTTGTTGCTGGTTACGTGTCAGAATCCCAAACTCTAACCTTAAAGTTTAGAGGCTACACAAAATTTCTCGTCCCTACAGGTTGTTTGAAGGTGACAATCGAACAAAGAGCAGAATTTGGGGAGCGAGGTGGAATTCCCGAAGTATATGATGCATTTATACACATTGGATCTGAACTCGGATTCCTGAAAGATCTTATGGTACTGGAGGAAAACAATATTTGTATGGCTTAGCATGATGTTATTTGTTTTAGAGTTGTTATTCACTGTGTTATGTTGTACCCCTTTAATTCTCCCAAGAGCAAGAAGAAGAACAAGGAGTAATGCTACTCGAAATGACAATCCTGCAACAAATATCAAAGCTAGAATAATGTTTTTCCTGCAACAGTCACGTTAATAAAACATGACAGATCAATAACCCGAGTCCAAGTCCTGTCAAATGAAAAATTCGGACATACTAAATAATGTGGATATATTTTGATTTGCAAAATATATGGTAGTTATGATCGCCCTCTTTAATATTAAGTTATTAACTAATAAATATTATAATATTATCAACATATATTATAGTAGCCGTATATTAACTCAATATAAGAATAGTTATTATTAATAGGTAAATATGTATCTTAGATTCTTGTTATATGGTAATCTTTTTTATCTGATGAGTTATCGTTTTAAACTGACACTTCTTACTCAAATCTTTGCCTAAACCTTAGATCTTAAATCCCAATCCTTTTTATTATGTTTCTCCTCCACCCTTTCCTCTTCCACACAATTGGCTATAGTCAATATGATCACTTCCTACATACCGAGTCAGACACATATCCAGAGGCCATACTTGGGGTAGCCATGTCAATGTCATCAACACGGGTAAAACAGGGTCAATTTCTGGCTATGAACATCATGGATCTGAAAATTCCCTTTACATTCACGCATATAGGTCTAACATTAACTAACCCCTTTGGATTAACGCTTGTGGGTTAATCTATCTGTAGAGCAAGAACATTCTGGCTACAGACTCATGTCCTTCACTATCAACAAAAATGGTAATATTAATAACTTACAAGGTTATTATAATGTATGTCAGACATAAACTAAACCAACGAGGCAACAAGATCACATACACTAACTAAAACTACCAAAAATAACAAGAAAACTACCAAAAAATAACAAGATAAAACTGTAAGAAAATTCATTGAAGTGGAAGTGATGCATACCTGCTCGAACTCCAGCTTCTGATCATTGATCTTAACAGCGATAACAAGGTAACCTTTTTGCTGCGTCCATGAATTCATTAGTTGCTTTACAGGTTCACCAAATTCCTCCTCAAGAACAGCCCATAAGTCTTCAGTCTTTGCATTTGAGCATTTGCGCAGACATACTTCTTTATGTATGAAGCTAGGCTACTCTGGTAACAGCAGAAAGTCAACATCATATATACAACAGAATCTGCGACATTATAATTTATAACTGACAGTACAACATTATCTCCGACTCGGCTAATAAGGTGAAAGGAGAATTGAACATCTATCAACTCCATGTTTCAATCACATAAAGTAAATCATTTGAAAAGTAGGCTGTGAAGTTGACCAATTGTGGATCGCTTTTATTAGGAACGGAATAAATATATTGCTAAACAACCTACATAGCTGAGTAGTTTAGAATTTTCAAGAACAATGCTTTGTCTCTCTTCCAATTCGAGAAATTTATGGTCAAGACCGTGACAAACTCTTGCTTGTATGCACAATGGCAACACCAATGTTCTAGTCTTTAGATGGCTTCGAGAAAAAGACCTGTTTTGATTCTTCTTTGCACTCATTGAGTCGTTGTTCACACATTCTTTGCATCTCTGCAACAATCTTCTCGCCTAAAGGCATCGACAAGGATCATTATGTACCAACTATCCCAACTTACAAAGAACATTTGCAGACAATAATAGAGCACTAATACAATCTCAATTCAATCAAAATGCAATCCTGCTTTTCGACTTCATACTACTTTCTAATGTCATTAATAGCCTGTTTGAAAGAAAGAATTAAGGACTAAATGCTTTAACAACAAATATCAGACGCAATGTAGACTATAGTATTATAAATAATCTGATCATTCCTGTGAGAAATCTCCTTCAAATGCCTTGAAAGCTCTGATTGTTTACTGTCAAGCATAGTATCATACTGATTCTTAGCCTCCTTTAACTTGCACTCTGAAGCGACCAACTGTGCTTGAATCTGCAGGGATACTTCAAATTATTT
The DNA here is from genome assembly GCA_029255685.2 of Silene conica. Lineage (NCBI taxonomy): Eukaryota > Viridiplantae > Streptophyta > Magnoliopsida > Caryophyllales > Caryophyllaceae > Silene > Silene conica. The sequence goes on from CM055314.2 coordinate 9,486,328, forward strand.
TTAAGCAAATCCAAGGTTCATAGTTACAATGAAAAGTATTATTACTCAAATGATTATAGAACTAGGGATGTTATTGGGGCGGGTACAAGTGGATACTTCCCCGCACCCGCCCCAGTTGGGACGGGGACGAGTAAAGCTTTGGCGGGTGGTGGGGCGGGGACGAGTAAAGCTTTGGCGGGTGGTGGGGCGGGGACGGGTACAAAAATTGTACATCTGACAGAAGCTTCTCTGCAGTCTCTTCCTTTTCAGACTCCAGTTCTGACAACTTCAGCAATAACTCAATAACTCGTTGTGAAGGTTAAAGTAAAGTCGTTTAGGACACGAGATACGATTCTAGTAAGTTAGACCACAAAATAGCACTCTGGTTAAGAATCTTTTAAACCTTATCTAATAAAGTGTTTCACTGGGTTCTCATAATAGGTCCCTTACATTTTTGGCCACCAACAACTTTTGGACTCCATATTTCATTATAGTCTAATGATGAAGACTCTCAACTCTTCAGTAAGGAGAGGCACAGGATCAAATCATTTACAAATTTTTTCAGTTGACTATTTGAAGCGGCTAAGTTTTAACTGAAAAATGATATAGGATAATTTTTTTTAAAAAAAAGGTACTAATCTAAAATGACAATGTTTGAAAATAAATATATGTAACAAAAGTGACAGATCCATTACCAAAAACAGCTTCATGAACATAAGTGAGTACTAAATAGCACAAACAACACCTTTTACGTGTCGTAGGTTTTAGATTTAGTATTGAGTGCTGCTTTGATTTCCAAAAGGAAAGTTTGTTATTAATATTCAGAGGAGCTTGACAAATCCAAAGATAATATACATTTGTAAAGTCCCCTTTACAATCACATTTAATGAGGCTGGGTTCGATGACCACATCCCTGCTAACACACCGAAACACGTTCCCTACAATTAGTGCACGAAAAATCACAAAGGAAGAATAATAAACAAGAATCGAGAATTTAGGGGTTTGTTCCACCCAATAATCAACAGATGTGCAGGACTTGCATCATCTTGTCTTCGAGTGACAATAAAAATGAATCAATTAGCTTCGTCACATTCCTTTTAGACACCCTCTTCTCATCCAAATTCGTTAGTAGATTGACTTCTACTTCCTTGTACGACTCTCAATCAAATTCAATAATGCCTCGGTGGTTCTACAGTGACATTTGACCAGTTTAGAAATTCAATAAGCAATGTTGACCTAATATATGTCATATTCCATTCCCAAAAACATTAATATCAAATTGCAAAGAGCGGCATACCATTTTTCTCCAGAAAGTACTTTTGAAGCAAAGCCTTGTCTATATCAGTAATATTGGAGGAAGTGAGTAAGTTGAGGAATAAAGAAACCGTCTCCGCATCGGCAAAAAAATTTTGGCTCCTCATAGTGTGAAGATGACCCACAGCCATGGAGATATCATTAGCATTGAGAAATCCTTTAATAATTGTGTTGTAGGTGCGTTCATCTGGTGAACATCCATTATCCGCCATCTCCTTTAATATTTTGGTTGCATCACCTAACTGCCCTTGCCTACATAGGACTTTGATAATTGTATTGTACGTTTTTACATCTGGCTGCAACCCCTTTTCAACAGACTAGAGAAGACCCCCGCTGCTTCAGATAGTCGCCCAGCTACACAAAGGCCATTAATTATGGTATTATATGTAGTAATATCTGAGGCCACTCCATTATTCTCCATCTCTTTACGTATGGAGATCGCCTCATCAATCTGTGCGTTTCTTAAAAGGTTGTTAAGCAATGTATTGTAAGTGACCACATCGGGTGCCACACCTTGATTTTGCATGTCTTTACAAAGTTGGAGTGCAAGCTGGGGTCTCTTAGCCTTGCACAAGGCATCTATAATGGTGCTATAAGTGAACACGTCTGGGTTTATATGGGTTCCTTTAAGAAGCATATCCCGGAGCATCTCCAAAGCTTTGTCAACCTTTTTAGACTTGCAATATCCATTGATTAGGATATTGAAAGTCAGAACATCGGGCATGACACCATCTTTCACCATAATATCCAGGAGTTTTTCTGCGTCCTCCATCTCTCCACGCAAACAGTACGCATCCAACAAAGCATTGTAGGTGAAAATGTCAGGTTGTACACGTCTCTTAGTCATAAATTCAAAAACAGACCTTGCGTCACCCACATTTCCCTCTTTACAGTAATTGTCAACTAAGGTATTGAAGGTTTCAATATTGGGAGCAATGTTGTTGTCCTGCATCTCAGTCAACAGTTCTTTGACATGATCCCAACACCCTAACCTGCAGAACCCTTGAATTAAGGTATTATAGGTTACAATATCGGGCGAAATGCTCTTGGCTTTCATCTCCTTGAAAAGGCCAAGGGCTTGAGCCTTGAGGTAACAATTGATCTTTACTTAGGCTGTCAATGATGGTGTTATAAATGAAGATGTTGGGCTTAAAAGGGGCTCTAGATTCCATATTTCGGAGCAATCTGAGAGCACCATCATTGTCGCCGGAATTGCAAAGACCTTTCAACATAGTACCGTACGTAACAATGCAAGGATGTATCTGAAGCTTGACGATTTTATCCAGTAATCGAACAGCTTGGGGTAATTTATCAGAATCAATTAATCCATTGAGCAAGGTATTGATAATGATAATATCAAGTGGATAGCCAAGCTTGAGGTGCTTACCAAGGAGAGAGAAGGCAAAATCAACACGGCCAAGGGAAGAATAAGCCTTGGCGAGAATACCAATGGAATGCATATCGGGGCGGCAACCGGACAACTCAAGGTGATTGAAAAGGGTAAGAATAGTGGAGAAAGGAGGGTGGGGTTTAATCTTAGACATGGCGGTAAACAGCTGATTAAAGATAACAACAGAAGGACGAGGACGAAGAGAATACAATTGATGAAATATGAAAACGGGGATATCAATTCCAGAAAACCCTAAACGGCAATGTTCTCTAACGGAATCGAGTAGTAACAATTGAGGGTTTCGATTAAAAGAAGGAGAGTAATTTGGGGAAATTAATTTGGAATGAAATCGGAATTGAAAATGGCGATTAAAAAGGGTACCTGAGTTTCTGAGCATCGTCATCGTCATCGTCATCGTCGGAATTCTAATAGCTGGAAAATGGAATTTGAAATGTAGACTGGAGAGTACAAACTAGAAAGTACAAACCCTACTTAGCCACTCTTTATATACTCCGTACCTATGATGACAAACACGGGTCAAACCCTCTTCGCCCGTAGTTACAGTTTTATTTTATCTAACTTATATAATCGATATTTGACCCGTTATAACATAAAGAATCCATATATTTGAAGGAGTTGGTCTAACTTCAAATACAATTCGTTAATAATTTGATTATGCATTTATTTTTTAAAGGAGTGTTAAAAAAAGAATTATCTATATAAATTTCGTCAATTGAAAGTTTTCGTTCCAATTTACTTTAATACTAGATTTCAAGCCGGGGCGTTGCCCGGGTAAAGGCGGGTTTATGTTGCATGTGTATGCAATATATCATTTAAGCTATTAGATATTGTCTCTTAATCAAATTTGTACTTTTATTTAACAATTGTCTCTTAATCAAATTTGTACATCTTAGCACCATCATCAACAAATAAAATAATACTCTCTTCATCCTAGTTATTTGTTTAGTAATAGTTTTAGCACACCTCGAGGCTCAACAGCTAACTCAACCCAGCCTAACCTAACTTAGTTTAGTGTGGCTAATAATGACGAACTTTGTCATAAATGCCTTTACATGTCAATTAATTGTTTCGAGTCGGGTTAATATCAACAATTTTCCAATATTTATCTTGAGTTTGTTACTTTAAAAACATTTTATAATAAATATATACCTATAATTTGGTCAATTTGTGCGATATAGTATAATGGTGTTGATTGCTTATCTTGAGATTGTTCCTTTAAAAGCATTTTATAACGACTACATATTAGCTATACGTCCGACATGTAAAATGTGATTTGACATAAAAAAAAAAAAAAAAAAGAAGTTAAAATTTTGGTGATATTTAATTAGCACAATTTTGATTTGGTTGAATCGACTTGTCCTGAAACTGCATAGTACAAATAAAGATATTTTGACACTAACATCTTATGACTCACATAACTTTTAATATTAATTTTATTAAGAATAAGAGATAAGATCAATTGTTAAACATGATGACCTGTAGCAAATAATTTCTTAAATTATTCATAAAAGTATTAATCTAAAATAATACTGCCAAGCATTATATCAAAAACGAATTGATATTAAAACAATAGAACTGAAATAATAGGACAAGTATCATAGAAATAACCTTTGGTCCTATATGAGATCGGCCTAAGAACAACCTAGTATAAACCCAAACTTCAAGGTAGAAGTTCTCTTTAGATTGCACCCAAGACGACTGAGAAAGATTCCCTCAAAGCTCCTCCTAAATTACTATTAATTATTTTAGAGGATTTATTTTGGGATTAAGATGATAAACTAAATCAAAGAGAGTAAGAGAGAAAAACCGTTTTCTTCTTGTCTCTAAACTCACGGCCGAAACCCTCCATATATAGGGTTTTGGTTTGTGTTGGTCTTGTACTTTAATTAGAAAACCTCATTATAATATAATATTTTGAGTCATACTTTTCGGTATACAATTCTAATTCCCGGAGAATATTAATTAATTATCTTATAATTAATTAATCCCAATTATATTTTCTTATCATACATTAAAATATAATTAATAAATATAACTTGGGTTTTTCCCATTGATACCCCTGTAGTATTGGCTTTTCCCAGTTGTACCCCTTCGTATAACACTTTACTAACTGTGCCCTTAAGCTTAATTAGTTACTCTCATCAATAGTGTAACATCCCAATATTTCGGGACCTGGAATTTTAAAGATTTTAAGTTCAAGTTCGAGAAATAATTTATATTTCGTAATTCTTGGTATGTCATTTAAATAACCGATTAAATTATGTGAGAATATTTAAAAGGGTTTAAATAAGATTTCATTTAATTGCGTAATTTACGTCTTAGCAATTTAATTTCATAGTCCGGAAATATTTATATCGTCTTAAGTTTATAGTTACCTTAAGTCGGTGTGCTTAGCTTGAACCGTCTTAAAACTTGTCTTATGGGCCTAACTTGTTAATGCACCCATTTTCCCTCTTTTTCCTCACAAAACCCTAACCCCACCATCTTCTACATCCCTCCTTCATTTCATTTTTCAGATTTGATAAAAGAAACAAACACCATTTTTTATTTCCTCCTCCTTCAATCTTAAAACTCTCATAGAATTTTCGTTTCTTATCCGATTGAGGCGATTTTCACGGCCACGGATTCCTCTTCTCGCCCTCCATCTTTCTAGGTAAGTTTTTACCCAAAATAATTTCGTCTTATATTCTGGCCGTGACCCTAAGGTCACGTTTTTCGAGGTTTACGGATGTTTGTTGTGTTTCTAGCACGGACTTGGACAAAAGGAGTAGCTTGGAGTCGGATTCATGTTGTTTTAAGAAGTTATAAGGTGACGATAATGAGAAACTCGGCCTTATTGTTAAAATAGCATGTTCTTGGTGTTTATAATGAAAGTTTCTGATTGTGATGATGTTTGTTGTTGTTTAGGACTTAGAAGCAGGTTAGGTTTGATTTTAAGAGACATTCACATGTTTAGTTTGGTATTCATATGATTGTTTACTCATTTTTTTTCAGATTTCATGTTCTTAAGACGAATACAAAGATTGTTCATAAATTGTGTTTTGATTGTTCAATAATCATGTTTGATGTATATTTGGGATTGTTATGGGATTATATGTGCTGGTAGGATAGATTTATGGCTTGAAATAATAGTGTAAAATCATTTGTCGAAAGTTGGATTGAAATGGCGAATTTAGGAATTTTTCTGAACAGTCCTGGTGCGTGTTCAGGCGCAGGCTGCGCACCTCCCTTGCGCAGGCTGCGCAATTCAGGCGCAGCTGCGCAGGCTGCGCAAAAACCGCTATAGCTTTCAATTGTTCAATTGTTTTTGTGATTGTTTTGGGTACTTGTTTCCAAATTGTTTAAGTGATGTTTAAGTGATGTTTATGTATATATTTACTTGGTTTTAAATGGATGTTTGAGCTAGGTAAGGTTTAGCAAATTAAAGTGGTTAGCTAATTGCCTCCTGTTAATCCTTTCCGATCGTTTGTTGTAAGGTTCCTTTCTAAGTTGTTTAATATGCTTAAGTATCATAGGTTGTGATGTTTAAGGTCATGGTAAATGGGTAGTTAGCAAGCAACGTCTTAGGATGTTGTTTATTAGATAAAGTTAGTTATCATTTATTGGTAATGGGTAGTTGGTAATCAAAATTTAGAATGTTGTTCTCCTCTTAAGTCAATCTTATCATAGGTTTGTAAAGAGACCTAGTAGACCTAGTTAGGTGTTTAATGACCCTTAATTTGTGGAAGGAAAGCCTTAAGTTGGTAAATGGTTGTTGAGCTTGGTTACCGCTTGCTTATGTGTGTTTGAGGTCCCCGGAGGATGGGCGACACTATATTGGGTTCGGGAATAGAGAGAGGATAGAGACCCCCCGGTCGGGTAACCGAAAGGGAAACCGGTTCTCCCTCAACTTAGTTCCCGGGATCAATTAAGTGTTGATTAGAAATTTAAGAAAGTAGAACTATAGATTAGTTTCTATACTTGGATGATATTGTAGTGATGCGTATTAAGGTATGCCTTAAGCTGGCCTCTGAGCTTAATATGTGAGCTTGTTGTCATATGTGGGGATATGCCTTAAGTTGGCCTCTGAGCCCTATATGTGTATGGTTGTCGTGTCTGGGATATGCCTTAAGCTGGCCTCTGAGTCTGACGAGTAGAGCAGCTGCACACCGGGGCATTTAGGTCGTAACACCTCACCCGGAGTGCAGATGTTTGATGCTAGAACATGCCTTAAGCTGGCCTCTGAGTCTAGTGTCTTGTGATGTAGTGAAGGGACATGCCTTAAGCTGGCCTCTGAGTCCTTTACTTTTGGATGCTAGTCTATGCCTTAAGTTGGCCTCTGAGTCTAGTGTCTTGCTGATTGGCAGGTCTATGCCTTAAGTTGGCCTCTGAGTCCTTGCTTGTGAATTTGGTATTTAGGTTATGTCTTAAGTTGACCGCTGAACCTTTATACTTGCTGAATGATTGGTATTTAGGTTATGTCTTAAGTTGACCGCTGAACCTTTATACTTGCTGAATGATTGGTATGTAGGTTATGTCTTAGGTTGACCGCTGAACCTTATACTTGCTGAGTTTTTATCTGCTTGCCTAGAGTTGGTACAGTGTCAGATATAGATGTTGATATTGATGAGTATGATACTTTGACTTTGATATTGTTCATCCAAGGCATTGGATGACTCTTTAGTCAGTTTCGTAAATGGTTTGGACTGAAAGACCCCCCGGCCGGGCAACCGGAAGGAAAACCGGCTCTCCTTCCAAATAGTTTCCGAAGTTGGTTGAGAGCCTTGCATAAGTAATTGCATGATGATATGAGATTCAGTTATCGAGATTTGTATGCTTCGCATGTTATATATATGTTGGAGTATATTGTGTGTTTATGTGATACGTGTCGTTACAAAAGGTGGCTAGGAGAACTCTAGTCAGTCCCACTGATTGTGGCGTACATGTTTACATGTATGTAGGTACATGACAGGTGGTTGGCAGAGGGTTGCATGGAGCTAGCGAGCGATGATCCTATTCATCGATTGACTTACACGTTTACGTTAGCTAGACTTTAGTTTACATTTCAGTTTTGAGTGCCTGTAGGGATGTGCCATCCCAGGCTGGTTGTGTTTATATTTTACCTTCAGTTTCAATTTTAATTCACCTCGCATGTTTATGTTAAAAAGTTTTAATTCCGCTGCATTTTTAGTACTTTGTGTGTTTATTTATTTCCGCTTTCGCGAGGGGTTTTACAAGTAGATAAACGTAATTAGTCCGTTAGTTTTAGGCGTTAAGTGCCATGTTGGCACTTAATTAGCCACCTAAGCAATTGAGTTGGCAAGTGACATGGATGTGAGTTGGCAAACTAAGACTCCCTCACCCCCCAAATCGTCATTCACACCCTTCTTTCCCATTCAAAAATTATACCCTTCATCTCCCCTTCCCATGTTCATCTTCGTCTCCATCAAACCCGATATCTTTAAAACCGCATTTCTTCCCCATAAATTGCATTTTTGGTTTCGAAAATCAAGATCTTCAATTGGTTCATTCCTTCTCCAATTGGATGAAGAAGACATTTTAAGTAAAAAAAAGGAAGATAGAGTAGGTGAATAAATTGGGGAAAAATAGTTGAAATCAATTGGGGGAAAATAGTGAGTTAAATAGTAGAATATGGATGAGGGTTTTGGAGGGCAAAATTAAATTGTAGTGGAGGTAGTTGGAGGGAAATTTATGGTGGGAAGAATTTGGGGGAAAAAAAGGAAAATATAAGTCAACTCCAATTGCCTAGGTGGCTAATTAAGTGTCAACATGGCACTTAACGCCTAAAACTAACAGACTAATTACGTTCACTACAACAAATTGACACTTGCGCCACGATTTATGCCACGGGAAGTTATAATTCGTGGCTAAATTTTGCTTAGCCACGGGAAAAAAATTATTCACTATTTTAGAAAAAATTGATGCCACGGGAAAAGTTTTCCCGTGGCAAAAAGTCATTTGCGCCACAATTTAGGTTACAGTCGTGGCTAATAATCATTTTTGCCACGAACAATGTCACACTCATTGCAAATATATATTTAGCCACAGATCATTCCGTGGCCAATATTTCTTTAGCCACGGCTTATATATTGTCCGTGGCAACATATTTGTTTAGCCACGAAACTAGTAACAAACACCAGTGGCTAAGATTTTCTTCAGACTTGTATAAAGATATTTTATGTTAAGGTAAACTGTAACACCCCCATTTATTTAAGAGCCTTTAGCAAGACATTCTCAAATAAATAGGACTGTTACCATCCCGGAATATCCGAGGTAGTGAATAACAAGGTAAACAAACCAAAGGTAATTTATATAAATACTGATTAAATTTGAACTTGGTATTACAACAGTTATGAGTTCCAAACTTGATAAAATGAAAGTACAACTGGCGATGTCTAAATGTGATCTAACTCTAAGTAGGTCCGTGCCATGTCTCGCTCCACGCCCAAGCTCCTAGTCCATCTGTCACTGACCTGTAAAATCTACTCCCCATTCCGGATCATCGTAGGTGTCACACGAATACACAGGGTCAACCGCGAGGTTGAGTAGAAAGATAATTAAGACAACAATATAATATACTCCGCACCGATCCAACGCCAAATAAACTCCGCACCGATCCAACGCCAAATAAACTCCGCACCGATCCAACACCAAATATACTCCACACCATATCACAGACCCTTTATCTCCGCACCAAACACAGACCCTTTATCTCCGCACCAAACACAGACCCTTTATCTCCGCACCAAACACAGACCCTTTATCTCCGCACCATATCATATCACAGAATTATATATCACAATATACCAAGCATATAACAATATAGATGAACATGGTTAATATCAACCAATAATCAGATTACACATCTCATATACGTAGTATTCCCCTACCTCAATTTGTAGAAAGATAACCAACAGCTGCTAGAATTATTCCGTCTCGAACTCGGACCCTATAAATAGTACTTAATGTCAACATCCAACCATACTACCAACCACTACTGAAATATTCGATCATGTTCATAAATAGTAAACTTATTCGATCATGATTAGTCGATTACAATCAATACACCACACATGTTACTTACTATATATAGATTTACTATATATAGACTTACTAAATATATCATGCGATTCAAATACTCAATTATCATTATATCGAGACAACAACAATATGGGTAAATAGTAATAAGCACCATGCTCATTGATAATAATACTAACCATAAGTAATAACAACAATCATAATATCAAAACATTCTTATCATGCCGTTATAATTATATCACTAATTACAACAATGATTAATTCTAATATTAAACACCAAATATATTATTAGTAATAATAATAATAATAATAAGAATAAGAATAAAAGTAATAATAGTATTAGTAGTAATATTAACATAATCCTATAAAACCAACGCCCAAAATAAAAATCATACTAATAATACTAACTAACAATAATATAATAGTAATACAATAATAGTATCAACAACAACCAAATAACAATCCCCAAATAAACATGTTACACGCTTAAAGAAAAAACTCCTTTTACGAACTCAAACGAAAACTCAACTATAACAACTCAGCAGACCGCAACCGCGAACCACCCCGACAAACACCACCTTCGACACCAACTGCCACCACCAAACTCACCAGCGCCACCACCAGGCTCGCCTCTGAGCCCTGGTGGTTCGTGGGAGACCAGTGGTGGCCGTCGACACCTCTTCCACGACCGACTACAGCCGACAGAACTCTCTGCCACAACCACTGATCCATACATTAACGTAACAGACCCCAAAACGAAACCCACTCGACTAGCAGACTCGATGACTCTAAACCACCGTGACTACCACCACATAAACCTCCTAACTACCATAAAACCAACTGTCCTAGCACCCAGAACAACCGCGCATAGAATAAGCATCGAATCACACTCAAACACCATGTGTCCAGCACTCTGTTTTGACAACGTTTGCAAACGACTCTGACACAGTTATAAAACACCATCTACGACGGTCAACGGTGGTCAACGACGACCCTATACTGAAACAAGTACGACTACTAAACTTCATAGATCAACTTTAGGCAAAGATCAGGAACTAAAAACATGACTTACACAATTAAAACTGACGAAAGAAGAGCAAGGGAACAGAGAAAACGGTATGTTTCAGGTGGGTGTACCTCTTTTCTCGCCTGAACGACCACCCTTGGCTCCCCTTGACCACGGTGACAACCCCTCCGTTGCGAACCCAGATGTGGCGGCATGACTCCTTGTGAGGGTGAGTGTTGATAGGTTTAGATTAGGGTTTTTGGTAGGTGTTAAAAACAGCGGCAGTCACTAGGTAGTATGTATTTTGTGTAGTTTATGTGTTTGACGAGGTGTGGGCTGCCTTGGTTGGTGCACGCAGTTCGAGGCCCACAACCGTCACTTAAACGTGATTAGCAACTAATACCATACCCGACACTACACCAAACACAAATAAAAATATAAACACGTATCCGATAAACTAATTATCGAATAGATTTCTTTTGCAAGGTTACAATTAACACACCAAAACTTTATCCGAAGGCCCATAACTTATTTAACTAATAACCCGTCATAAGCATATAAATTAAATAATAAAACGGGTTATTACAATCTTTCCCCCTTAAGATGAACTTCGTCCCGAAGTTCACCCACTCACATCAGCAACAAAACACACCCACCACACGACTCACACGACTCAATCCTGATAAAATCTCATGGAATGTTACATCTCGTGGTAGGCCAACAAACTGGTCACTCGACACATACGAACACAGAATCAGATGCCAACAACATTAATAAAGTAATTACTTTAGACACGAAATGTTACATTCTACCCTCGTTAAGGAAACTTTGTCCCCAAAGTTTAACGTATAACTAAACTAAATGATATATCATGAAACACAATAACTGCATACAGAGGTAAATTATCAAGTATATTCAAACAATCACGCCATACCAAAATAGCCCAGCCTTAACAACAAGCCATAACATAAATCAAAAGATTTTACAATCCTATCCTCCTTAAAACACGGTTACGTCCCCGTAACCTCATTATAAAATTCTCAGCTCATTACTTTGTCTCACTCATTTACTTTATCTCATACCATCTAACTCCAAGCAACCAAGTATCACACTCATCGTCGCATCTAAGACCAAAGACAAGGGGTGAGAGAACTGGCGGGCTAAAACCGTAAATCAATACTTCCATCCCAAAATCACATCTCCATAACGCTTTCAGATTCAAAATGTGACTCAATAATCAAGGTCATACTTGACCGAAAACACAAAGTGGCCCAACGGCTCAATAACGCATAACTCAAACCAGTGACCAATTCTCATCTCAAATCCGGTATTAACAATGTCAATTATTGCATTAAAGGACCTACTCCACTCTTAGAGAGTGAAACCCTACGCTACTCACCCACGAGTCAAGGTCAAAGAATACGACAACTCGATAAAATACTGAACTGCAATCTCAACCTCAAAGCAAAAACAATCATGGCCTTTGTTCTAGACTCACGGGCAATTCAATCCTGTCGAACTCAATCTCATCAGTACTTACCTTCCAATTTCATTGACTTACTCATATGAATACTGACAATTCCACAGTTCATAACATAAGAATCTGGACGCTATACCAACCAACCTAATACAAAACCATTATGCATAAACAACTCACCAATTACCACAAGTTTACCCATCCCACAATTCAACCCGTTTTACAGACAAAAGGATTATTTATCGATAGGAGAAATTAACTATCAAAATAAAGGAACAATTACGAATTTTCAACTCAAATCAGTACTCAAAAGAGACTCATACCAATTATCATATAACATATAGCCTCGAACAATAATAAAGTATTAGGGTCGGTAGGATCGTGTTACGCAGTAAAACAGATTCGGAATAGATAACACTCATACACCTATGAAATTTACCACAACTTTAATATACTAACAATGTAAAGAATTAAGAAGCTTATAGTTCATACTTGACAGATTAAATGTTTCATGCTCATAATCATATTATAGAAGCAAATCATATTTAGGAAAAGACATAGCGCAAAATTAGTTAACGTAATTAAACGTGGAACATAGAAACATTTCCCAAAACATACATAACTCATAGACTCACACGATCGTTTAACATCCCTGGATATCAATTGGTTAACCAAATCACTTAGCTACATTTCCATCCCCTCTCATTACATCATATATCATGAAATCGTTAACGTAATTGACTTGTACAACGAGAGGTTTTTTTTTTTTTTTTTTTTTTTTTATATATATATTGCGTATAAATTAAACATGCGGGCAGGATTCCATCATCTCGTAACTACCGTATTTGTCATGTTGCAACAGTCACTATAACATCAGAAGTTGTCAGCGATAATCTCCATTTTGAAAACATTTTGAAAAATTTGAAACATTGAGGTGGTAAATTGGTGACCATTTACAAACATGAGTCGAAAGGCAATTTTCACAAGTTGCACTTTGAAACGAGACCACACGGAGGCATTCTGACTCTTCTTTACTAAAGATTGTTCTTGTAGTTCATGAGTTATGAAAGTTTTATCGACCATAAGTAAATAAATAAATAAATAAATAAACGAATTCACAAGAGTAGTACTTTCCATAAATCATATATCAAACAATTTAGTAGTTCCGAAACATCGTGACCATATTTTATACATATCAACATGCTCTTCACTTTATGGCATAAAAGTACACAGGAAAAGTTGTAAGATTGTTATCGCAGGGATTAGACAGGGTTATACCATCAATATACGGAAGCACATCAACACGTTTCACACTGTTCAAATAGTCACAATTACGCATAACAATTAGATTGCTATATCACGCTAATAAATTGACCAGTTACATTTCATTCTATCGCTTGGAAAGACTATTCTGTAATCAATATGATTTTAATATTACATACGAACATCACATAACTCACATTTGATTACACATTCATATGAAACTTACATAACTCACACTTTCACCAATTAAACAGTATGTAGCAATTTACACAGATTATAATTACATATCCACTTAGCCATCATGCGGGCTATTATAGTTTTAGAAATATGAAGAATTAGCTGGGCATAGGGAAAAGAATCGAAGGCATACTTCAAAAGAATTATTTGTAACACAACTCAATTAGTCTGGACAGGGACTTTACAATCATTCAACAGAAATTTGGGCAACTTTCACAATTCAAAACTAAATGACGACTTGTTAGGTTTTCATACAATTTATCATACATAAAATTTTCATACACAGAGAGAGAACACATTTTAAATGGCACTCCTCGCAAGCAAGGTAACATTCCGAAAATTTATCAAAATCTTGTATTCCTTAAAATCACCACACTATCGTATTTAAATATAACCATTATTTTCCGAAATATGTTGGCATACGAATGAGGCATATACATCACTTGTACCATAACAACATGCATTCCTCATTTCAACAATAATTATCATCTAGAACACGGTAAAGATCTCGGAACTGAAAGTAGTCTCAACTAAATAACTCGATAATTATACTTGTGTATATAAATAAATTAGTTTCTACCAGCACATACCCACAACCTATTCAAATACGGAAATATAAACTAGGAGTTACCACAAAATCACTTATTGATTACTATCTCTATAACAAATTTTAAATGCGTATAAAGGCATAAAATCTTAAGTACGATATATGCAGCATATAACTATATACATTCATGGCTTAGGGTACTCATTCCGCATATCACTAGACATGGATTACTATTACATCTGAATCCGATCATTCATATCTAAATTCCAACCAATATATAACATAGATACGATAGTCATTCAATTCCAGCTAATCGTATGATCACTTCAACTATCAAAATCATATGATCACAGCGCTCTAGCCATGGCTCAACAAATACAACACTCAAACTCCGATAATTTCATTTCAATCATCCCTATCAACCCACAGTTCATATTGCACATATCCTTAATCAGGACTCACATATGACTTACCTCGTTCTTCTCCTGCAAGAATGTTAGCATAAAATAACCAGGTCTCTATATAGTCTACCCCACTCTTCAATTACTCTCTTTGGGTTCCCGAGACAGAACAAAAAGGGCCCAGGACTGGTGTGAGGGGGCCCCTAACTCATCTCGTTCCTTTTTGGGGCTCCTATCAGTTTCATCTCGGGGTTCATTTTATTAGACTCTTCCTACGTTCATCATTATTCATTTGGTTTAGGCCTGAGGATCGTTCGCTCTGATACCACTTTGTAACACCCCCATTTATTTAAGAGCCTTTAGCAAGACATTCTCAAATAAATAGGACTGTTACCATCCCGGAATATCCGAGGTAGTGAATAACAAGGTAAACAAACCAAAGGTAATTTATATAAATACTGATTAAATTTGAACTTGGTATTACAACAGTTATGAGTTCCAAACTTGATAAAATGAAAGTACAACTGGCGATGTCTAAATGTGATCTAACTCTAAGTAGGTCCGTGCCATGTCTCGCTCCACGCCCAAGCTCCTAGTCCATCTGTCACTGACCTGTAAAATCTACTCCCCATTCCGGATCATCGTAGGTGTCACACGAATACACAGGGTCAACCGCGAGGTTGAGTAGAAAGATAATTAAGACAACAATATAATATACTCCGCACCGATCCAACGCCAAATAAACTCCGCACCGATCCAACGCCAAATAAACTCCGCACCGATCCAACACCAAATATACTCCACACCATATCACAGACCCTTTATCTTCGCACCAAACACAGACCCTTTATCTCCGCACCAAACACAGACCCTTTATCTCCGCACCAAACACAGACCCTTTATCTCCGCACCATATCATATCACAGAATTATATATCACAATATACCAAGCATATAACAATATAGATGAACATGGTTAATATCAACCAATAATCAGATTACACATCTCATATACGTAGTATTCCCCTACCTCAATTTGTAGAAAGATAACCAACAGCTGCTAGAATTATTCCGTCTCGAACTCGGACCCTATAAATAGTACTTAATGTCAACATCCAACCATACTACCAACCACTACTGAAATATTCGATCATGTTCATAAATAGTAAACTTATTCGATCATGATTAGTCGATTACAATCAATACACCACACATGTTACTTACTATATATAGATTTACTATATATAGACTTACTAAATATATCATGCGATTCAAATACTCAATTATCATTATATCGAGACAACAACAATATGGGTAAATAGTAATAAGCACCATGCTCATTGATAATAATACTAACCATAAGTAATAACAACAATCATAATATCAAAACATTCTTATCATGCCGTTATAATTATATCACTAATTACAACAATGATTAATTCTAATATTAAACACCAAATATATTATTAGTAATAATAATAATAATAATAAGAATAAGAATAAAAGTAATAATAGTATTAGTAGTAATATTAACATAATCCTATAAAACCAACGCCCAAAATAAAAATCATACTAATAATACTAACTAACAATAATATAATAGTAATACAATAATAATATCAACAACAACCAAATAACAATCCCCAAATAAACATGTTACACGCTTAAAGAAAAAACTCCTTTTACGAACTCAAACGAAAACTCAACTATAACAACTCAGCAGACCGCAACCGCGAACCACCCCGACAAACACCACCTTCGACACCAACTGCCACCACCAAACTCACCAGCGCCACCACCAGGCTCGCCTCTGAGCCCTGGTGGTTCGTGGGAGACCAGTGGTGGCCGTCGACACCTCTTCCACGACCGACTACAGCCGACAGAACTCTCTGCCACAACCACTGATCCATACATTAACGTAACAGACCCCAAAACGAAACCCACTCGACTAGCAGACTCGATGACTCTAAACCACCGTGACTACCACCACATAAACCTCCTAACTACCATAAAACCAACTGTCCTAGCACCCAGAACAACCGCGCATAGAATAAGCATCGAATCACACTCAAACACCATGTGTCCAGCACTCTGTTTTGACAACGTTTGCAAACGACTCTGACACAGTTATAAAACACCATCTACGACGGTCAACGGTGGTCAACGGCGACCCTATACTGAAACAAGTACGACTACTAAACTTCATAGATCAACTTTAGGCAAAGATCAGGAACTAAAAACATGACTTACACAATTAAACTGACGAAAGAAGAGCAAGGGAACAAAGAAAACGGTATGTTTCAGGTGGGTGTACCTCTTTTCTCGCCTGAACGACCACCCTTGGCTCCCCTTGACCACGGTGACAACCCCTCCGTTGCGAACCCAGATGTGGCGGCATGACTCCTTGTGAGGGTGAGTGTTGATAGGTTTAGATTAGGGTTTTTGGTAGGTGTTAAAAACAGCGGCAGTCACTAGGTAGTATGTATTTTGTGTAGTTTATGTGTTTGACGAGGTGTGGGCTGCCTTGGTTGGTGCACGCAGTTCGAGGCCCACAACCGTCACTTAAACGTGATTAGCAACTAATACCCTACCCGACACTACACCAAACACAAATAAAAATATAAACACGTATCCGATAAACTAATTATCGAATAGATTTCTTTTGCAAGGTTACAATTAACACACCAAAACTTTATCCGAAGGCCCATAACTTATTTAACTAATAACCCGTCATAAGCATATAAATTAAATAATAAAACGGGTTATTACATAAACGTAAAAACTTGGTTTTGTAAGAAATAAAAGGAAAATACAAAAGCTGAATGAAACTTAATCAAATATACATAATATGAAAAATTTAAATGTAAAATTTTGAAAATATTTTGATTAATTTAATAAATATTTGGTATTTGTTTATTTAGTCTAATAAGAAATGTAAAACTTCTATAAAATGATACACAAGTAAAGAAAATTACCATCGTCTTAATTTATTTTATTTTTTTACAGACTAGAATAATACTTAGTGCTGTTTTCATAACATCGATAATTTAATAAATAATTAATTCTTTTTTTGTTAAATTTTATGATATTGAATAACATTATTTAGAGATCGCATCACATTTAAGAGAAAGTATGTCTAATTAAATAATTAACTTAGTAACACCTATCATCGAGAAGTCTGAAACTAATATATTGTTAAGCTTTTCATTAGAAAATTGATTTACAACTTTATTTGTAAAATATTTCTAGAAGAACTTGAATTCGAGATGTTAAATTGGAAAAAAATTGGGGAACTTTTTAAGGAGAAAAAAAAAGACAATTAGATTTATAATATGATTAAATAAAAAAAAAGTAGTCTAAAAAATTAAATTCAAAATGATTTCCAACAAATCATTGAATAAAATGGAAAAAAAAACATATTGATAAAATAACTAATATAAAAAAGTCAATACAGAAAAGCATTTTAATTATTGAAAATGAGCGTATCACACCGAAAAGTAAAATGAAAATTAAAATAATAGATTTACATGTGTAAATAATGTGAAATTTTGTTGACAAAAAGAAATATCAAGAATAATGAAAAGAAATCAATTTAGAGAAAACAAAAATTTGTACGATCTTTTTTGTGTTTTTTTTTGGCAAAAACTGATTATTTTTCGAGTTAATAATGTTTTGGTCATTTATTTTAGTAATAAAACTCGGTCATTGATACCCATATGTAATCATTATTCAAAAGTGATCATTATTTAGTAAAAAGTGAATAAACTTTTTTTCGTTACAAATACGACGATCTTACAAATAGTATTTGTGTGGAAGAATATATGAAAAAATAGATAAAAGACAAATAAAATAAAAATTGAAAACTCGAGTAATTTAAGAAAAATAATATTTTTTTGCAAAAATATGTAAACCATTTAATATTTTTTCGCAAACATAATAGTGAAGGTAATTTAGAAAGAAAAGAATATATAATTTAAAAAGGTTTCAAAGTGTTAATTATATCAACAAGTTTAAGTTTCAATTTCGGTAGCTCATCATAATAACTCCACATTTAAGCGTGCTCAGGTGAGATTTGAGAATAGTATTGGGATGAGTGACCTCCTGGGAAGGATTTACGATTCACAAAAGTGAATGACTTTTGAGTGTACGTAACGAGTTGAGATAACTAGTCAAGCAAGGATTAAAACTTGACAAGATTTCATATGTAACCAAATGTGTTTGGTAGTGTGGAGGTTGCTCACATCATCCCTTATCCATGAGGTTAGGGGTCCGATCCCTACCAATGGAAATGAAGCAACTCTTTCGTCAGTCGTTTACCTCTTCGTGAGAGCACCCGCGGCGAGGGGATTATACACCGTTGTCGACGGTGGACACCCCGGTTTAGAGCAAAAAAAAAAAAAGATTCCATATATGAAAATATTTTCATTATAAGTAAAAAATATTATTTTACATTTTGTTTGCCACGGGAATAATTTTGGCCACGAGAATTAATTTTTGGCCACGGGAATTATTAGCCACGGGAGAATCTGTGGCTAAAAATATAATTTTAGCCACGTTCTTGTTTTTCCCGTGGCTATCTATTAGCCACGACCACTTGGGCCACGGAAGGTATTTCAGTGGCAAAGAGCTTTAGCCACGGGAAATTAGTTCTTGCGCCACGAATTTAGTCGTGGCCCAAGTGCTCAATTGTAGTAGTGGCTTATCTACTGATGGGAGTAACTAATTAAGCTTAAGGGTACAGTTAGTAAAGTGTTATACGAAGGGGTACAACTGGGAAAAGCCAATATTACAGGGGTATCAATGGGAAAAAGCCATATAACTTTTATATATACTAGTTGTTATTCCGCGCGTGATGCGCGCGGAATTCCAAGGGACGTAATTTATCATTATGTAAATATTCACAATTTTAACATAGTACTTTTTTTTGTTTGTATCATATTCATATGGCGTGTTGATTTGTTGTAGAGTGATTTTGACACAACACACCACACATGTCCCCTGATGGAAAAACACCAACCTCGACATCTTCCTAAACACCTGAAAACCACCATACATGTAAACACGCTGGTACACACGACCTAACACAACCCTTGTTTTCCTTCTATTCCAACACGAGATTAGCAGCCCTTTCATGGTGATGCTCCGGCCACCACGCGCATTCATACCACCACCCACAAAAACTACCCACACCCTACTACTACAACACATAACTTGTACTCAAAACAAAGCCAAAATAGTACTCGAATTGAGTAATTTTATCCACGTTATAGATTACCGTACTTAAACAGAGATGAAACGATCCGCTCTTTCTTTTGTAAACCCGATATTCCAGAACCTAATTGACTATGGGATAACAAGAAGTTGGACCGGATCATCTCACTATAATGTTAGCAAGACTAACAGGGTAAACACGGATAGTCGAGACCACATGTTGAGTCTTGTGGTGCAATCCCAACATTGGAGCCTATGACACACGTTGAACGAATGAATTAACGACAAGAAAGAGAGATTAATCAAGGAATTGAAACAATAGTACATTTCATATGAAGGAAAGCCTAGATGTCCAAAAAGATCATCCACTACAGAAGTCATACATTTGGTTTCAGCCAGAAAAATAAAATCTAACGATATACTACTGACCTACGCTTTAATTTTAGCAATTGCAGGGGCCAGCGGGTCATTGAGACCCCTACAATTCCAACCCAGACACTTCATTTGGATACAGGAGATTGATTTGGGTCAATCTCCGCAACACCATTGTGTGAACCTTGCTGAGGTAGAGAACTGTTAGACAAGCTTGATAATATTATGAGTTCTTCATCCTTTACTGCAATATGGAAAGAACCCTTAACACCAAAAGTAGATCCCATGAAAGTCTTTTTTGAACAACTTGACACGGCCTGAAAACTTACCCAGCAGTAGAGATCATCTGAATTAATAGACATAATCCCCGGATCAGAAAAAACCTTTATTTCTTTGGTAACTTCGAATTTGAACTCTCTGCAGGCATGTGAAATTGCAAAGATTTCCCCTTACCATGAGGACCCTAATTTGTACTCATGTCTCCAAAGACTAAAACCTCCCCTTGATTACGCGGGTGAGATACGATATCAGTGTTAACTCTAGGAAGGACCCCATGTGGTGCGTTGTAAAAAAGTTAGAGACTCAAATCAAGGATAGGGATTATGTCATAATAGTGCGTTAGTTTTCCAAATAAAAATACTTTTCCATCTACGACTCCAAACATGACTTGGCCAAACATACCAACCCCATTCGGTATTTCATACGAGAAAAATTCATAAACTCCCTTCGAGGCAAAAGGTAACGGTTGCTTATCACAATTGTCTAAACACATTTTATAACGTGAATATTTTTTGTTACACATTATTAAAAATTTAAAAAATTTGACATTTTTATAGAATTCATGACGCTAAATCAAACAAGATCATACATGACTATATTTTGTCTTATAAATTAACGGTAATATTACTATAAATATTACCAACTACCAAGAAGCAACCGTTACCTTTTATCTGGATCCCGGATCGGTGGGAGTACCAAAAAGATATAGTCTCAATTGTTATTTTCTTAGCGATTGTCATTCACCTGATACAAATAACAACCGTCCGCATAGATATTTTGTCATTCACCTGTACTATCTAAGTATGCGCGCGTAAGCCCAAAGCAGGTTATTTGTTAGGAAGAAAATCGTCATAATGCCGATATATTGTAATGTATTTTGCGCATTATATTTATGTTACGCATCGTTTGATTTAACATAATGATGAAAGTAGGACTAATGAAAAGAAGAAAGGAGAATGTGTATAGAAAAAAAAAGGAATTACTTTTTCACATACGAACTTTACTCTTTTACATACATTTTTTCATTAAATTTCCATTCCCTATCCTTTTTCTTAACCTAAACAAATTATAAGATTTATATGTGCATTTCTCCTAAAATTAAATCTAATTGCTCTAAAAACTTGTAAAATGAATTATAATTCTCTAATTAGTAAAGTAATTTAGTTATTTAACAATTATATGTTCATTGAATTATTAGGGTTTACCGATTAATAAAAATTATATATAATTGTTTATCAATTAGAACCCTAATTAAATGGAATTTCATAGTAGTGTGAATATGACGATAACCAATTTCTTTGACAAAATTGAGGATCACACAGATGCACTAGAGAATGGTGATTGATAATGCGTTCTTGGAGCTGGATGATTCTAATCATTTGGCACTAAAGACTCCATCTTTTATGTTCATCGTGTTTAGTTAGCCGAAGTCTTCGATGAACAGAAAGGCAATTATTGGTCATAGTGTATCATATAAATCAAAAGGTTCAATAAAAATATCGACAACTTTGTATTACTTACACATGGTAGTAATTTTATTGTTTAGAAACGGAAAACGAGGTTGTTCGGAGTATGGTTGGATGGAGCAGGTTGCCGGAGGGAACTGAAAGAAAGGGAGATGAAAGAAAATCGATCCAGGGGAGAGGAAAATATGATAGGGGTATAATTGTAAAAGTCGTATGTGAAAAAGTAAAATTCGTATGTGAAAAAGCACTATCCAAAAAAAAAAGAAGGAAGATGACGAGAATGAGGATATGACAAATAATACATTGTTGAGCACGCCCCCCCACGTGGATCACTGCTAATACCTTGGAAGAAGAAATATGAATGTGATGAGCTTGGGAAAAAAGTGAGATTTACGATGAGTTGCAAGTGTGGCGAAAGTACCCAGATCGCAGAAAAATGATGAAAATTATGCGGCGAATATACCTACATCGCAGAGTGGGTGAAGTCGTTAGAATGTTGATATTTGTAAAGGAGGCGAACGAGGATATGTGGAAGGAAATGAAGATAATCAGAAAATGATAAGGAGAAAGTATATAAAGAAATTTAGGAAGATAAAGAATGTTCCACACCGTAAGCAACACGTGGATAATACTTGTTAGACTTATGATCAAACCTATTATATTTTATACGAGAAATAAACTTGTTAAAAATAAAATTAAAATACTTCCTCATCCTTCTTTTGATACACTTATCTTAATATTGTGAGATATCAATTAAATTTTAAATCTCATGATTAATACACTATATCTTCAGCTTATACACTGTTCAGAAGTAAATATTCAATCTAACTTGTATATTTTTTGCAAATATGAAGCTAGATATATTTACTATGTGAAACGTCCGTTGGCAAATGTGCAAATAATAGGTCTCCCTATTTATCCTACTTTTTGTCTTATTTATTCCTATAGGTGATATTTGACCCGTCACAAACTTGCGACGGATATCGACTCCCAGAAATGTGATGTGCAAAAGTAAACATGCAGAGTGGCTATTTGTTTAAAAGGTGATATTTAATGAATGTTACCTTTTTAACCTGAGTAGCCTATTTGATCGTTGTATACTAAAGGATTAGCGTGGTCATACACATATATATATATATATATATATATATATATATATATATATATATATATATATATATATATATAGCAGTCGTAAATTTGATCAGACTTACTGCATAGTTACACTCCTATTAACATTTTCCTACTAAGAAAATACACGGGACAGATGCTGGAAGTTAATTTTGAAGTGTTAATCACAAGCGGAATTAGTTAAAGAGGTCTCTGTATGTAATACTCCGGCACTCAATGGTGCTTTATCACTCTTCCTATTATTCCCTCTTCACCCTCCTTTACTCCATCTGCTCCACCCCCTCAAACAGCTCCCAGCACCTCTGCAAATACTTCTGCTACCCCCATGCTATTCCTGCTAGCACACATGTTTCTACCTCCCCCTCATGTCCTCCATGTACCACCTCACCTTCTAACTTCTCTACTCTCTCCCATTTCGCCTTTGTCTAGCCTGTACAGCCTGACCTATTCATCCCGGTCAACCCCCTCTGTCAGACCCCTTTCGTGTCACCACTCGGCTCATGAATAACATTCGTGTGATATATCCCCGGTATGCCAAGTCAACCCATGTCTCCAACACCTCTCTTCCCCTGTCTCCCTCAAAACTGCTCACCCTGATCCGAAATGGCTGACAACCATGTCTGGCGAAAATTCTGCTCTCATCACTAATAATACTTGGTCCTTTGTTCCCTTTGACAAATCTTACAATGTTGTTGTTTGTCATTGGGTGTATTGCATAAAATATAGTATGGAAAATATCATCAACAAATACAGAGTTCGTCTTGTCGCTAAAGGGTTTTAACAACGACTGCGTGTTGATTACACTGAAAGTTTCTGTCTCGTTGTTTTCTTTTTGTTCACCTTTGTATTCGCAATAATATCTAATCTTAGTCGCAAATGCTCTCAAAGCAGTATAAAGAGTAATTACTCTTCCGGTGTTCATAAAACGTTGTAGTAATCTATCATGTAGTAAATAACTTTTTATCATCTTTAATTTTCACTTCAAACCGATCTTTGAGCTAGGTATGGCAAGCGGTATCATTGAGAGAAAATAGTGAGGCAAGCGGTATTATTAAGAGAAAATAGTGACTTTTTTATCCTTGTTTGAATATGACCCTTAGTTCCTGACAAAACAACTGGAAATAATTTTACTGCATACAAGTTTACAGTATGGCCAATTCAGATAGCATTTCGTCTTGCTTGTGGCGGTCTCTTGAAAGAGACCTCTCACAACGCCGCCTCATTTGCTCCTTTGTCTCACGTCTCTTCAAAGGGACGAATTTTGTCAAAACGAAAATTTGTGTTCATATATATCTATAATATTTTTAGCTTAAAGGGTATGAGAAGTCTTCCAACTGATTATATAGATAAATTTACAACAATCTGTGCAGTAATTTTATCAAAATCTGCTATATGTAAACTAATCATCTTCCTTCCTCTAATGAAGAAACAGAGATAGAATTTACAGAAAGTTCTTCCATAAGGATGCTCCTAGTGCAGTAGTCTTAGAACTACTGGGATTAGTATTAGTAAAAGCAGAAGCAGAAGAGGTAGTATTTCTCCCAACCCAACGGCGACCATGAACCCGGGTTTTCCGGGCTGAGCTAATGTGAATGAGTCACTAGAAAGCTTGAGATGGACAGAGCTCATGGTAGGCCTATCAGAAACAGTGGCCTGACAACATAGCAGAGCAAGCTGAATGCACATTGCTGCCTCGTCCGGATTGCATCAACCAATTCGTCCGAATTTAAGATGCCAGAAGTTAACAAACAAAAAGACAAATAATCGTGTGTCGATAATCGGTTTAACACAGAAAATGAAACGATCATTATGAAATGCTTCACTCAGTTTTGCAGAACTTACATATCTCAAGAGATCTGCCTTCTCTGCACCGAGTTGGTCGACAAAGTTTTTCCGTCCGCTCACTAACTCTAGCATCAAAATTCCGAAACTGAACACATCCGACTTCACGGACAAGTATCTGTGCATTGCGTATTCAGGAGCCATATAGCCACTGCATTCAAGGGTACACTTTCATATCAGATTTTCCTACAACATATCGCAATTAAATTAACTATTTTTATCCTAAAAGAAGTGTCAATAAAATAACTCACTAAGTACCAGAAATCTTAAGAGTTTCCAAATGTGTGCCATCACCGGGAAATAACCTGGCCAACCCAAAATCCGATATCTTAGGATTTAAATCCTTATCCAACAAAATATTGCTGGCCTTAACGTCTCTATGAATAATCCTTTCCGGTGCTTCTTCGTGGAGGTAAAGAAGTCCTCGAGCTATTCCAATGATTATTCTATACCGTTTAGCCTAATCAAGGGCCACTGATTGATCTTTATCTGTGAAAATACGCGAGATTAGCTTCATAGTTAGTCTCAAGTAATTCAGATTTTTCAGAAAGCTTATGAGCATAGAAATTCTTACTGAATAGAAAATAATCAAGGCTTTTATTTGGCAGATACTCATAAACCAGCATTTTTTCATCTCCGTCTATACAGCAGCCGAGCAATGTCACCAAGTTTTTATGTTGAGTCCTTAGCAGTAGTCTTGAATACACTGACAGCTTTTTCACTGCTATTTCCCGTACATCGGGTATGAATCCCTGATGATAACATATAGATTTTAAAGTTGCAGATTGTAGTTATTTCGGAAGCCCGGACAACATGGCAGCACAAGGATTAAGGAGTAAAGAATCTTAAAATTTGAAAAAGATCTCATATCAGAAAAAAGGATGAGAATGCAGAACCTAAACAGTTAAATATGGTGCTCAGCCAAGCCAAAGTGCAGAAAATCTTCAAGCAGTACAGCCGTACAGGTACTGCCTAAAACCTAAAAGCAGACCATCTAACTGTACTACAAACTACTCAATAGCTTTTTTATGTATATAGTTAATTCTATGAGACTATGAAGTATGAACGTTGTGGCATACACTACAGGAAAGAAGACGTAAACATTGATCAATGCTAATTAAGGAAAAGAACACGGGGTACACTGACACCAATTAAGCATTAGGCATGGTTGCAAGTCTAAGTGTCGTAAATGAATTGTCAAATTGTCAAGATGAGTGAGCGTTCTGTCGACACACGCCAGTTACCTAAATCCGACTGTTGCTTAAAGTATAATTCAAAAGAAACGACGAACTTTCCAAGGACAACAGACTTCGGCAGATATGATGCAGGAAATATAATGATTGTCGTTTTTGGATCGCGATATAATGGTCTTTGTTCGGGACTGAGTCCACAAGCTGATTATTGTGGCTGAAGTTATGAACAAACACGGACCAAATACGTCTCAGAAAAAGGACAACGGACTTGCTTGCATTTTACATAACAGAACTTATCCTTTCATAAAAAGCCCATACCAACGCCCCCTAGATGTGAAAGTGTATGTAGTTACTAAAGAATGATACACAAAAGAAATAGGTATACATCAGCACGAAATCGTATCACTAAACGTATTTGGACCAAGAAAATACATTCTATGGACATGGCTTAGTGTTTCCTCATTTCTGTTTGTCTCTAACACCTGAAACACAAGGATAAACATTTGGTCAGACACAACATGAAAATTCTGCTGAAATTTAGCATAAAACAAAATTCCACCACTATAGGTGTCAACGGTCAACCTCATTCAAGGACTCGAGGAAGGGAAATGAATGGTCTTACTGTGTGGGTCGTCGAGGAGGTAATAAACCTGGCGTAGCATCACCTGAAGCAAATTTCATCCTTGCAACGCTGAGAAACAAAGCTAAGAGTACGAGGACGCTCAAGAGGGAAAAGCCAAACCACCAAGGCATACATCAACTCCTCCAATGTTGTCCAACAATATGGCAAGTGATACCTGTCTGATATGCACTTGTAAGGGCAGGGAGTTTCAGTAACACCGCCTGTTAAACATAATAATCAAACAGGAGGGAATGTTATAAGCTTCTTATATGAAATCTTATTAGTAACTAAAAGCAGACAACTGTTAAACCCAAAACAAAAAGGGAAAAAAAAATTCCCAAGTTTCTCTGCCGCACAAAATGACCTCAAATATTAAATGAGGCAGAAAAGTCACATTTAAGGTAAAATGTACCTCAATTATTAAATAATGCCAGAAAAGTCACATTCAAGGTAAAACGTACCTCTTACACCAATAAATATGCCACGGCCTGAGAGATCATTTGCAGGGCATTTACGACAAAGGCTTGCATCAGATCGAGAAATATTTTTGAATGTGCCAACAGGACATTCCTCTCAAATAATAACGTTCCAGAGAGTGAGAATCGCGATACAATGAAGAAAAGTTTTTAACATTCCCAAACAGCTAGCTAATACCATCAAGTTTAGATATTTCACAGGCTAAGTGCATGCAGTAGCAAACATTAGTAAGTAAAATTCTAAGACTTTCTCAAGAATCGTGATGACCAAAAATTCTTCAGCAAGGAACATTTGAATCAAATCCTCAATTCCTATAGAATTCTGGATAAGCTAACATGAACCTAAGTAAACAATTGTAAGAATGGAAAAGTAAATAAAGGATGAGAGAAGAAAAGAGAAACTAAATTGAAAGGGGAAATTTGAGATATGCATACATCATACACATTCAAGTTAGACGTCTACATGAATGCTAACTACTTCTTCACTCTGCATACTTTCATCAGTGCCAACTGCCAACTGCCAAGTAGTCCCTATGTCACTCTTAAGGTGACAATCAACCTTACCCACATCCTCAATTTGAAAAAACGCTTCAATTAAGTTCCCTTAGAGAAACGTTCCAAAATAATGCTACAGGCAACAAAGATACTGCATCAAAAGGAAAACAAATTTACACAGGTAAGACGACTTGTTACATAGGGAAAATCGTCTGCTGAAGGCTTGCTACTGTCGGGGGCAACAAAACCAACTATTTTGATGCTGGTGGATTCGATCAGAAAGGGATATTAACCTAGTGAGAAAATTCAGAATCTCAGATCGTGTCTAAACGAGACTCGTATTGTTGTTGAACCTAAATTGACAGTTTGAATTATCACCATTTTGCCTGGCAGATGCTGAATGCTAATGTTCAACTTTCTTCGAGTAAATCCGAACAATACCCAACAACACCCAACAACAGATGACCATACATTCTCAGTGCTATTGGAAATTCTGGAAAAATAATTCTATTTGCCCAAATACAGAAAAACACATTTTAATCACCATACTACACAACAAACTAATCATAAATCGTCTTGACTACGACATATTAGTCGAAGAACACGAAATTGTTACAAAAGATGTCAACTTGAAAAACTAACACCCCACTAAAACTTAAAATAGACGCCTTTACACATTTAATAAATCTAGAATCATCCTGAATACAGCAAATTAGTGGAATAATAACAGTAACTTGTTAACAAAGATGAAATCTTTATTGGAAAAAACCCATTAGAACTGAAAGAACTGGGATTTAGACGTTAAATTAATCATAAAACATCCTGAACATACCCCACAGCAACAGAAGTAGCCAACAATTCAATTACAACACCAGGTCCCTGGACTGGTAGACGCTTAGATCCTCTGCTTTAGGAGTACATCCTCAGAAGATCTTAAAACATTATATCATCACAGAGCAATAATCAGAAAAGAAGTGGAGAATCAGAGAGCGACGAACATTTACCTGTCATGAATAGGTATCATGGAGTTGCCAGGCCATCAAGCAGTAAAGATCAAAACTTGAAAAAATGAGAAAAACCCAATAAAATTAAAAGAAAAGGGTAAAAGAAAAAGAAAAAAACAATAGAATGGATTTAGACACTAAATTAATCATAGATGATGATGAACATGCTAATTAATAGGAAATTCAAAAATCACAACAGATGAAAACTTGAAAAAATACGAAAACCCAATAAAATTAAAGAAAAGGGTAAAAGAAAAAGGAAATAACCAACGTGATTCAAGAGAATACCTAGAGTTCAGCAGATACTCCGCCAGTGCCAGTATGGACATTCCAGAACACAGCCCTAGCATCATCTGATTTACCAGTATCAAGGGCGATATCACCTAAAATTGCGCGGAAAGCACCACAAAGTATAGCAGGGGAGGTAACATTAGTTTTATGAGAGACTATGGCCACTTTGTGCAATCCCAAACTCATTCCATCCACACTCCAAGAAGACTCCACATTGGATATCTCTGCTATTTTACGGTTGAGAACTTTTGAAGATATATCAATATTGCTTTCAATATATTTGAGAGATATAGATGTTTCAATAATGCTTGTCCCCAAAATGCTCAATGCCGGAAAATGAAGCGTGGGTCATGGCACGTCGGAGGAGGTCAAGGAGTTGGAAACTATACCTGAATTTGAGACAAAAAGCCAAAAAAATACTTATTAGTTTAGCACAACTATCTTGGAACTTGGAAGTTGGAACCACTACCTTTTGAAGCAAATTTTAAGACAACGTGAACTTAGGTTAAACAATAAAATATACCTCTTTGAAAAATTGAGAGAGTTGTTCCCCATCATTTAGATTTACCACCAATACCAGGTAAAAAAGTAACATGAAAATATCAATGAAATACCACCAAAAAATTGTTTGATTGTTGCTAGAAGAGAATTATAAATTACTCACGGACTGGGAGGTGAATCTAAGAGCTACAAGATACAAGGCCTAGTAATAATAAGTGAAACCAATTTCTTAATTATAGAGATCTCAACGCTTTCAAATAATGAAGGTGAGCTCCTACCTAGCTCTAAAATTGTTCCCTCAAAACACAAACTTTCATAGCACAACATGAGTCTATGTTTTAATTTGAAGGAACGCAAAGGTTGATCTTCTCCTTAAAATATCCACACACATGAAGCTCAGTCCAGAAATATGGAAACAACTGAGTACTACTTTTAGGAGCAACTTTTATGACAGCATTTCGATAAAGCATAACATCAAGATGTGAATATAACATGAGGATGTCAGTAAAAAAACTACCAGACAAAAAATGTTTGACTGATCAATTGTTGACAGAAATGAAGTATACTCACTGAGTGGGTGGCCAGTTTTAAGGGAATAAGATATGCCTACTGAGTACTGAGTACTGACTGTAAGTCCACCTCATTTCCTCTTTGTATAGGGGAACACATTGAAATGGTGAAGGTGAGCTGTCACCAAGAGTTGTATAGAGGCCAATAGGTTAGCCAATACAGCGTACATCTTAAATCATATTGTGGAAGAGACAGATTGTGTTCTGGTTTCAAGGTAACAGTTTTAACTTCAATGTAGAACTATATTTTTCCTCGTTACCATGAAGAAGAATTACAAAGAAAACTCTCCTAAAGACTTGTGTATACGACACAGGCTCATGTTCAAGTGTGGTATAACGCTCTATTATGAGAAATGGTCATGTTTTTGTCTTAAAATGGAGTGTCCACGTATCATAACCATGTCTAAGTGTGGAGTGTCGGCTGTGTCGCACATGAGTATGCGAAATGACGCAAACTTGGAGTAACATACAATAAGATTATATGATAATAAATGGCTCAAAAATAGCTCTAATCCTGGTTTATTCTAGTAAAAAGGTAAACTACAAAACCTTATGGCACAAATCTAAGTTTGATCTTCCCTCGGAAGATTTACACACATGAAGTTCGTTCGACAAATAAGGAAACCTAGAAAGTATTTGGTTTGTTGTTTTAGCTTGATGGACAATAATTACGATAGAAAAGTCAGCGCTAGAGCCTTGCCTACTCTAATTTCATTCCAAAATACTCTAACCAAACGTTGGCATGGATCAAATCCATTCTAATGGAGCAACCTCAGCAACTTGGTTAAGGTTACCTGGAACTCAAGTGAGACAACATTCAATCATCCAATCCTACATTATTCGTACTACCATGTCCTGCCATGACAAATGACAAATGATCCTTTTTAACTACGGAGTACATCTTAAGATGTGACAATACCAGTTTAGGAGAGCCATACAGATCCAGCAGTGGCTTTGAAAACATTGTCTCATACATCCTTTCAAATAAAACATTCCAGCTAAGAGTAGAATCATAAATATAATCCAAGATTTCCTCTGACCACGGGAGTAAATAAAATGCACTTGGTCGGACAGCTACAAGTGCAAGAGAAGTGCATGCATCAAGCAGAGACCATTAAAGCTTCATATCATAGCAGACAGTAGATAACAAGTAAACACTTACTTATCAGGCCAAATGTGGCGGCAGTAGCTGAACCGGATAAAGCAATGCTTTATACATCATGAACTTGTCGTTTTTCAGCTAGCCAATTCTGTAGACCATAGAATGTGGCGGTGAACATCCCAAGGCGCACACCACCAACTATTGAGCCTCGTGTGACTCTTACGAACCTCTTTTCCATTGCATCTCTCATCAACCGGTATTGCTCCCGCTTGTCAGGGGTACTGCCAAGTATGAGGGTTACCTCGGCATCCTTACTCTGGAAACAATAATTGGGTTGCATTAACAGAAGAGAGACTAAAGGGAAAACGACTCTTACATGAGACGATTTCAGATGTGAAATCATACCAAATCCTCTTATATTTCTCATATTCATGTGATCAATGGGTTGGTCACAATGACTATAGAGTCTCATATTATTCTTGATGCAAAGAAAAAAAGGCCGAAAATCCAAAACTCACACCAGAAGCAGCTGCTTCCTTGCTGCCACCAATGAGCATATCAGCAAATATCGCAACGGTGGTGGCCGTACCCCAATTTACAGTTCCAGCGAACTTGCGGGTTTTCTGGGCATACCAGAAACGACATAAATATAAAATTAGGGTAAAATGAAAGGTAAACAGAGATCACAACCGTATTGAGTATTGCAACCAAAGGCGCAGAGCAGATGGCAACTGTGACCCCAGCAACAGTCAGTATACAACCCTGTTGTAGTAAATATATAGCACAAGTTGTAAACGTCAGTCTAAAGTGACTTACAAGTATACAACAATAAGTATAAAGCAGCAATAACAACTTAGATAACAGTAGATGTTTAAGCATTTCCATCATAACCAGATGAAATCAATACATTTAAGATCTTCAACAATGTCATCTTGTAAGTTGTAACCAAACCCAACTTAATGCCATTTTGTAACCTAAACCAGCTCAAAGCGTTTTAGACATCACTTCCATTATCATAATAAAAATAGAAAATACGTGGAGAAAGGAGCACAAAGTAGTCACAGCAAAGTGTAAATAAGTACGAGAGACAGAAGGTGATAGACGAAAAGGACTGAAACATGACATATAATGATTTTACAAAGCACTGCTACAAGTTTATAACATGGACAAGTCCGTCACTGTGTTGTAATATACCTTTGACTATTACACAGACCAGCTATTACTATCAGAGTAACTCTACATTTATAAGGGGACGAATATAATATATCAAATCGTACCCTTGGGAGAATTAAGTTCGGGTATGTCTGACTTCAATCCAAGAACAAAACTGAATTGTTGGGTTTCAACTCTTTGTGGAATCCACGACAAAGTTGTTGATGAGCATGAAACTTTTGTAAATTTAGACACAGAGTCAATCACATTCTGGAACTCAGCCTAAGCAATTTGGCAATACAAAATTGGAAAAAATAATTCATAATCAACCCAAGCACCCCAACAACAGTATGGGGAACAAGTTTTCTACATTATAGATTGCTGGCAATAAGTAGCTCCTTCTCAAAGAGGAAAAAAAGTACCTGAAGTTGCCAACTGTTCAACTCCAATGGATTAAGTAGCTCATAGACTTTCACATAGCCAACTGAAAACGCAATTACCAGCACGCAAAGAAAAAATGACAAAAAGAGTCTGTGATGCACCTAGAACCAAAAGACAAGTTGCATAAAAGGTAGATATTGTTTAAAGTAACAAAAGGAGCTAATTCTCACCAACTTCCAACAATCTGAAGAGCCTCCGAATTGAATATCCAATACACCGGCAGTTTTACTCTGAAACTTGGTGCAGAACTTCCATTGCAGAGATTGCCCGGCTGGATAAGAGGGGGGTTTAATATTGAGAATCATTACCTATCAAACCAGATTACAAATCCAAGGCTGCAAGAAGTGAAATTTGCTCTTGAACTTGATTAAGCTCTATCAAATGTTTGATGACTGCTAAAGACGATATATAGCAGTGAAACGGATGTTTTACTTACAGAAGTGTGCTCAGCTAAAGCCATCAGGTCTTTCATTCTTTCTTCTGCCTGTTCCCTTTCTAGTTTTCCACTCATAGCATACTCCGGGGCACACTATCCATAAGTTCCGATGACTGGAGTTGAGACATGGGTGTTGTCGCCAACAGGTCCTAGCTTAGCAAATCCAAAGTCAGAGAGCCTAACATTAAACTCATCGTCAAGCAGTATATTTGATGGTTTCAGGTCGCGAAAGATTACAGGTGGTTTGGTTGTGCAGTGAAGTTACTCCAGGCCTCTAGCAGTACCAACTGCTATCTTTATGCGAGTGTTCCAGTCTAAGGGAACCTTATCATAGGTCAAGTCTGACAATAATTAACAGCATAAAGAAAATGCATCAATATCACGAGTTTGTGTAAATAAAGTGGGAGGAGAGGAGAGTAAAGATACCGCATCGAAATGTTTTGAATCTATCCCCTAAGCTGATCATATGTCTCAAATACCTTCATATCCTTTTAAGGAAAAACCCGATGCTGGTTGGTGCGGTAACATAGTAAGCAAGACCACCAACTGGGATAGATTGACCGCCATACTCAGATTCCTTCCATTTGCCCAACAAACTGACAAAGAAGTTTGTGTTGTACTTCCTGTATAGCAACTGCACAAAGACCAGAAATATGGCATAATGAGTAGGCATCGTTTATGTCCTAGTGATTAGCAGGTGGAACAAGGCAATGACAGCCCAAAACAACCCAAAAAATATGAGCACGACAAGAAAAGAGATATCTTGAATAATAAAACACGGTAAAAAGAGCTCGAAATTAAATCACGAAACCTAAAACAACCCAGAAAATGAAAATCAATAGAAAATCTATCAAAATTCGGAAAATTTAATTAAAAACAGAAGATTAGAATTGAAGAAATGCCAATAACGACACAAAAAGTCAATCAAAAACCCTAGAAAATCAAAGTCGGAGGTAATACCACCCAAAAAAAAACCCTCAAAGGCAGAAATCTTCACTCACACAATACTTCCTACACCAAGAACCCTATAGTGAAAGAAAACAGGATACGTGCACCAAGAACCCTATAGCATCAATCTGCAGAAAATGAACCACAAAACCATCAGCCATAAAAAGAAGGCATACCTTCCTACAGATGAGAGATTATGAAACCTACCGAGCAAAGCTCCACCAGTATGCAGCCAATACTCCATACATCACAAGGGTAGCTCCAGCCAAGGCCTGAATGTTCATATAATAAAAAAAATATCAGGAAACAAGGCAGATAACCAAGCAGTCGCAGATTCGAAAGGCATCAAAACTGTGGTATACCTAAAATAACCTCCAGTGCCCAATAATGACGGGTTGACACTATATAACTCTGGTCCTCACGTTCATAAATGGTGCTACCAAAGTCGATGACTTTTATAGCACTGGACTTGGGAACTCTTTTGAAATACGAAGAATCTTTAGGTGACCTAGAAGCCATTAATGTTGGCACAAAGTGTGAGCACTCATACATTAATTGTGCATCACAGTTTGGGGAAGGAATGAATGGTTTAGGAAGAGAAGACAATACCCCATGTTTCCAGTTTATCTTCTCTCATGTAAATTCCTATTTCACGTCATACAAGAAACATTTGCACATACACATGTGTTTCCCAATACTTTTCTCATGAAAATCATATTCTATACAGACATCCATAAAGCCATGGTTACCAACTACAACAAACCTTCACGTGTCTGTTAGGCGAAATGCCTTGAATCCCTGGTTTTAAATCTCGGTATCGGTCGCAGTCGCGGCAGCGGTATAACCGGACCTTAATCGGCCATCGCGGGCGGATCACGGTTTGGGGAAGGAATGAATGGTTTAGGAAGAGAAGACAATACCCCATGTTTCCAGTTTATCTTCTCTCATGTAAATTCCTATTTCACATCATACAAGAAACATTCGCACATACACATGTGTTTCCCAATACTTTTCTCATGAAAATCATATTCTATACAGACATCCATAAAGCCATGGTTACCAACTACAACAAACCTTCACGTGTCTGTTAGGCGAAATGCCTTGAATAGTTGAATCGCTCCTATGTTAGTATTCAAGTACTATAAGGGAATATGATAAGAAAATACCAAGTTGGTTATATTCTCCTAGGACGGGTATTCGCTTTCCCAAAAAATTTACCCCTACAAGAGCAACACAGTAAATCTTTACTGCAAAATTTTACCCCGCGGTCCACGCGTCTGGCATGCACACGAGTCGTTCTTAGGGGAAAAGAATCATCTTGTGACATAATGCCCTAATCCTCCATCCAGATCAAGTTTAGCATCTAATGAGGTTGGCGTTCTAACGATCTCATTGCCAGCTCTAAATAAATAATTTAAGCCCTTGGTTTGGACCTCTAAACAGTTAAACAAACATTCGTCAGCCAATATTCCCTTTGTATCCGCTTTGTATCGGAAACTAACTTTGGTTAATAGTGAGAAAGGAGAAATAAGAACCCAAAGTTAACAAACAAATAAATTAATAAAAAAACTACATAAGTAATTTTAAAACACCCCTCCATAGACTCACCTGTGCTACAGCATCACACACCTCTGACACCAAGCCCTTCCACACTGAAGTCCTTCCTGCTAAGTGTGTGGACACCAGGCTGCCATAACATCAAATAACCATATTAATCAATCAATCTTATATAAATAAATCAGAATTATAAAGCACATGGTTTAGTGAAACAATGTCAACGTTGACCGACATTTACTCCCAATAGGCCAATATACAACAATAACAACTTGTTTAAAATGACAATATGAGAATATGAATTGTGATTACACATTTTTGGCTACATTAATTAATCGTCAAACGTGACATTCACCACCAGTAAAGTCCATACATTTTGGGATGGGAGTAGTTTTACTTACAATCGTTAGGTCTTGAATATGATGAGCAGGGGGTTCACTGGAAGAGTGTTTCTCATTCCTAATGGTGATAGCTTTTGATTCAATGGCCAAAAGTGCATCGTAATTACTCGACCTATCTTCAAAATCCCGATGTTTCACTGCTTCAGCTAATCCACACACAACAAACATTTCAGCAACATTAGATCCAGCTGGCTGTCCAGCAGTTGTAGATGGTACAGATGAAACAACTCCTCCGCCTTTTGACTGAGGAGCCAGGAAAACTGATCCAAAGTCAATCACTTTGGAATCAGCTATGACAGCTGCATAATTAGTATTGTCGTCAACAGGAATTTTTCTCGTGTACTCCATTCAAACATTAACCTATCCGATCAAGTAATAATATTAGACTATACCATGTCCGACTCATAGACAAGGTCTTCTGAAATTACAACAGAAATAGGAATTTCCAAAGCGATATCTCCAACTCCAAGGTCGTCCCCGCCAAAGCTCCTCTACCAGCTCCTTCAACATCTAGATTGTGTACAAGAAGCGACACATTAACACGGGAAGGGTCTCGAGATAATCATGTTACATAAATATGAGAAGTGTGAAAGCCAACAATATTGAAGAAAAAACATATTAATCATATCACATACACGCTATCTCCAATTCGGATATCACCCCACACTTTTCAGCACATTTAATTTGCTGATGGAGAGGAATGAGGTCTTGGTTTCTAATTTGCTAGTTATAATTTTCATTTTAGAAACATGTGAACAACACATACTTCATTTTTTGCTTATACAATATAAAGCCAATCAAAACAATTACTTTGAGAAATAATGAGAAAACAGAAAATACATCATTTACAAGCGCCTCAGATGCTAAGTGAAGCACTAAGCATTCTGACATTCATTACAGAAAGGAACTGATTTAAGAAATCCTTTGAAATTACACCTCCTGACTTCCTCAAGTCCTAACAGGCCTAGAGTTTGTTATAACAATACTGACAGACCAGAAAAATATGACGTGGGGAAGAATTCATCATCTTGAAAGGAGCAATAAAGCTTAACAATACAATGGTTGTCAACTTCAGCAAGCTGATTTCTTTCCGCTTTCAAATGTTTCACCTGTAACTCAAAGTTATGTGGCAGCATAAATATTGAAAGAATACTAATGTAATAATCTTATGTGGCAGCATACATAAGATGTACAGACAGTTTAACGAGTCATTTTGCTTTATTCCACCGTGTTGAAACCCAAAAAAACAGCGATTCTGAAACTCCATTGAAAACGGATATTTGAAGATGTTAGCCTCACCTTGGAAGAGAAATCGGCAAAATCAGCATCTGATTCACCGGGCAATTGTTGGGCAATAGGTGCTTTACCTCTGGTGAAAAGAGACACCTGTCATCAAACATGCTCTCCATGTCTTACAGCAAGTAATTCAGAGGTCAAAAGTAAAAACCATGACAGTAAATATATGATGACAAAGCAATACCTGATGTCCCTCCTTAATAAGGAGTCTTGACAATAATATACCAATGAACCGAGTACCGCCCATTATCAGAATTTTCTTAGCACTTGATGTCACTTGTAATGCTCCTTTTGCTTGCACTGCATTCCTCTTGAACTGCAGTAATACACACTTTATATCAGACCAACTGACTGTATTACTAATCAAGGTTTAATCTTTTAAACTGAATTCCGCGAGTTGAATAGATTAATGGTCGATGTTGACATTGGAGAAGCACCAGATCGAATACTGACGGAATTTGAACCTGAGTATGAGCATCACCACTCACTGAATAGCTGACGGATATTAGATTGGT
The DNA here is from genome assembly GCA_029255685.2 of Silene conica. NCBI lineage: Eukaryota > Viridiplantae > Streptophyta > Magnoliopsida > Caryophyllales > Caryophyllaceae > Silene > Silene conica. The sequence continues at coordinate 9,524,297 of CM055314.2, forward strand.
AATTTTGTTAACTACGGGACTAAAAGAGCGTCTATTGCGACACCCTTTAACAAATGCTGACGGATTTTGAACCTGAACAATGATCATGAGTATCACTACTCACTAAACAGTTAAGTTGTCTGATATTTGCAGGTCTGCAGAATACCAAAGAGGACTTCTGCAGGAAGCCAGGAACACAAAGCGAAAGAACGAGTAGAGAAATTACACGTACCTGAACGGAATGACCGAGTCTAGTGCCACTGAAATCAGAAGAAATAGAAGAACGAAGAAGAGACAGAGATGGGGTGAACTGGTTTTGCTGCATGGCTACCATACCGCAGGCCATTATTTATCCTGCAACAGACTGGTTTTTTTTAGTTCAGTGTTCTGCAATTTTTGATCATAAAAGTAGTTATAGTTGTATATAGTTCATCCTGTTGGACATTACAACGTCGCATTAAAAAGTTCTTTTTAATAACATTAATACTCTACTCCATACTTTAATATTTGTAATTAAAAAATATTCTACATCGCATTTAAATCATTAATTAGAGTATACATAGGTCGATAGCATAGTCGATTGGATTTACATCATCTCTCTGTCACACCGGGCCCTGCACCCAGCACTTCCCAGGACCCGTTCTCTCTGATCACTCCACCTATCACCAGCAACCCTCCCCCAGCTTCCCCAACCACGACCCAGAACTCCCTGCCCTCTCCCAACCCCTCCAGGTCACCTACTTCACCTACCCTGACGCCCCTGTCAACACAGAAACTCCTCAGTTATAGGATGGAAAGGTCAAACTACGATCTCGATCTCCACCATTATCATTCGACATGTAATGTAAGTAGTCCTGCACGACAATACGACATGGTCAATCAATCTCAATTGGTGGTCTTGCTTACTATGTCACTGCACCTGCTAGGTTTCTACTTTTAATCAAACCCAGGTATTAAACAAATTCCTGCAAACACCCATGAGTTTTGTTCATCCCAAATTACCAAAAAAAACAAGAAATCATTTATGAAGATCAAAACTTGGAACAAACCCAACAACACAATCAAACAAAACGACATTGTCACAAAACAAATACCTGTAAATAACCCATGAATTTAAGAAGATTAATGCTACAAATTCATCCCAAAATACCAAAAACAACATGGAAAATAATCAAGAAAATCAAAACGTTGAATGAAACAAATACCTGAAAATACGGATGAGTTGGAGGATGTTGATAGTAATAATCATGAGAAATAGAGGGTGGAATTTGTTGGGAATCAGCAGAAACAGGAACACCAAATGGATGAATAGAATTAGGATCATTAGTTGAATCTGGGTAGTAGAATCAGGATTATTTTGATAAGTTTGTTGTTGATATTGTTGTTGGGTAGAAAAAAAAGGAGGAGAAAGTATGGGATAAAGTATGGAAGTATGGGAGGATGAAAGAGAAGAAGAGTGTAAAACAGGTAAAAGGACATAGAAGATTAGGTACACTCTTGATACACGTGCACCTGAATCCCAACAAATATCAGCAGCAATACCAGCAGCAACCAGAAAATTGGACCACATAGGAGAGCATAACCAACACATGAGCACAGAGAAGCTTCCATTTCAGACCAAATCACCAAATGACAGCACATCAGTGACAGCTCCACTAAATGACAAGAATCCAGAAACTGCCAGAGGAATGACAGAAGAGCACTCTTGGATCCCACCCTAATTCTAGCCGTTACCAACCAGCATCTCCTTGAGGATCAAGGCTACTCCACTATATAAGAGAGACCTTGTAATAATGTAGGGCATCTGAATATTTGTCTAAGTTTTTATTTCTTCATTTTCCTAATAGAATCTAGGTGAACCTTCACCACAATTCTGTTATTGAGGGCAACCTATCAATTTATTGAACAGTTGCATAATTATCCTTCGTTTATCCTTGAATTTTAGTTAAGATCATATCATTTGGTAATCAGAGCTACCTTTCCTCTGGACCTGTGATACTGACTTCAACCAAAATTAGAGGAAATAGCAGCAAAAACCCCAAAAGAAAAGATTTTTTCCATCATATATTCAATACACAAAACACAAAAAAATTCACAAAACCCAGATCCATCAGAGGACCCAGAATGCCAGACGGGGAGCCAAGTGAGATGCAGCAACTCAAGGACCAAGTAGCTGCACTGGTCCAGCAGGTGGCTGTTCTAGCGTTACGAAGGGAGGAAGACACCAATGGTAATAATCGACACTTTAATGTTAATAATAAACCAAAGATTAAGTTCCCAAATTTTAATGGTAATGATGTAGATAGTTGGCTATTCAAGTGTGAACAATACTTTTCTGTTGATATGGTGGACGAACTAATGAAAGTCACAATTGCCTCTGTTCACCTTGAGTCCAAGGCTTTGGCTTGGCACCAAGCCTTCACTAAGGGGAGAAATTCTGCTATTCCTCTAGGGTGGGGGGAGTATTCCTTAGCCATCAAAGCTAGGTTCGGTGACACGTACGAGGACCCAATGTCTGAATTATTGGCACTAAAACAGAAAACCACAGTACAAGCATACCATGATGAATTTGACATGTTAATAAGCAAACTAAGCCTACAACCTACCTATGCCCTTAGTTGCTTTATGACAGGCCTAGACAAAAATATTGGTGTGATGGTAAGGATGCACAAGCCTAGAAACATTCAGGAGGCCTTCGGTCTAGCGAAATTGCAGGAAACTGCCCTGTCAATGAACCTCAGAAACTCAAAAACAACCTATTCCTCACCTAACTCCACAAAAACAAACTACACCCCCCCACCACAACCCCCCTCCTCCTCACAAAAATATTTCACTCCCTCACAAAAACTCACACCCCCACCAGGCCAATCAAGAACTAAACTCACCGAAGAGGAAGTTGCGGAGAAGAGAGCTAAAGGCCTGTGCTTTAAGTGCAATGAGAAATATAGCCCCCAACATGTGTGTAAAAACAAGAAATTATTCATGATGGAGATTGAAGATATTGAGGAAGAAGAGTGCCAGGAGGGGCCTGTAGACGAAAGTGACCAAGGAGAAATAGCGCAGATCTCAGCCTATGCCTTGGCTGGTCACCCCCACTGCCAAACCATGAGGGTCCCTGGTCAGGTGGATAAGAAGACCATGAGTATCTTGATTGACAGTGGAAGTTCACACAATTTTATTGATCAAGGAATAGCTGAAGGATTGAGCCTCACTTCTGAGCCAATCACGGCATTCAATGTATCAGTGGCTAATGGAGGAAGGCTTCTCTGTTGTCACGTGATTAAAAATCTCAAATGGAAGATGAGAAACAGTGAGTTCAGGGATGATTTCTTTGTTATTCCCTTAGGCAACTGTGATGCTGTTTTGGGAGTACAATGGCTAGAGACCTTGGGGCCTATAACATGGGATTTCAAACAATTAACCATGAAATTTTGTGTGGAGGGTAAAAGCATCCTGTTAAAAGGATCGAGATTGGGGCCAATGAAGGAGCCTTCCCTCAAATATATGACGAAGGTGTTTGAGCAAAGTGCTCAGGTTGCAGTACTTTACCCAACAACAAGACAAGATGCAGAATTCTTCAGCTTACAAGTGACCACCCAGGCAAACCAGCCAGGCCTGCAACAGGTGCTCAATTTGTATCCTGAAGTATTTAAGGAGCCTAAGGAGTTACCCCCACTAAGAGAGGGCCACAACCACAAAATCTGCCTGCAAAAGAACTCTGAACCAATCAATGTGAGACCATATAAGTATCCTATGTTGCAGAAAGATATCATTGAGGCCATGACACAAGAGCTGATGGACCACGGGGTGATTAGGCATAGCACAAGCCCATATGCATCTCCTGTGGTGCTGGTGAAGAAAAAAGATGGAACATGGAGGCTATGCGTGGATTATAGGGGGTTGAACAAACAAACCATCAAGGACAAATTTCCTATACCCCTCATTGAGGAGCTCCTGGATGAGTTACACGGCTCACAATACTTCACAAAGCTTGACCTACGAGCAGGCTTCCATCAGATAAGAATGAACCCAGAAGACGTGTATAAAACAGCCTTCAGAACTCACCATGGGCATTTTGAATATTTAGTTATGCCCTTCGGGTTAACTAATGCACCTTCGACATTCCAAAGTTTAATGAATCAAACATTCCAACCCTTCTTGAGAAGATTCGTGTTGGTATTTTTTGATGACATTCTAATCTATAGTTCAAACTGGGAGGAGCATTTGGATCACATACAGCAAGTTCTCGCCCTAATGAGTACTCACAAGTTGTATATCAAAAGCAGCAAGTGCTGCTTCGGCGCAGAACAAATTGAATACCTGGGTCATATCATATCCAGGAAGGGGGTGTCCACTGACCCATCCAAGGTGATTGCTGTCAAGGAGTGGCCCATCCCTAAGAACATCAAGCAACTACGTGGGTTCTTGGGTCTCACAGGATACTATCGAAGATTCATTAAGGGATATGGTGTTATAAGCAAGCCCTTGACTGAACTACTAAAGAAGGATTCGTTTCTCTGGAACCAGAGAGCCCAAATAGCCTTTGAATCATTAAAGGAGGTCATGGTCTCAGCCCCAGTCTTGGCCTTACCTGACTTTTCCAAACCATTCACCATTGAAACTGATGCTTCTGGTGGTGGCATAGGTGCTGTGCTGATGCAGAACAATCATCCAATTGCCTATATTAGCAAGGCCCTCTCCCCAAGACATCAAGCATTATCTATTTACGAAAGAGAGCTTCTGGCAATAATCCACGCAGTGAGCAAATGGAGCCAATACCTCATGGGAAGACATTTCGAGATCAGAACAGACCATCAAAGTCTGAAGTACTTGTTGGACCAACGAATCACAAATCCACTCCAGCAAAAATGGTTGGCTAAGCTGCTAGGTTACGACTATGAAATCACCTACAAAAAGGGAAAGGATAACGCTGCAGCAGACGCCTTGTCAAGGGTGATGAGCTCTGAGTTAACTGCATTGTACATCAGCACCATTAGTACTGATTTATATGGGTCAATCCAACAAGCATGGCGAGAGGATAAAGGGCTGGTGGAAATAATACAGAAGCTACAAACAGATCCCAACAATCACAAGGGTTACGAATGGGTGGGAGACCAGCTCAAAAGGAAGGGCAAGTTGGTAATAGGGAAACATGGGAACTTACAGGAGAAATTAATCTCCCTAATGCATGATACCTTGCAGTCCGGGCATTCTGGAATAGAAGCCACATACCAAAGGTTAAAACAAAAGTTCTGGTGGAAGGGCATGAAGCAACAGATCAGTGATTATGTCAAAAAGTGCTCCGTCTGTCAGCAATGCAAACCAGATAATGCAGCCTACCCAGGGTTACTACAACCACTCTCTCTTCCGTCTAGAGTGTGGAGTGAGATTAGCATGGACTTTATTGAGGGTCTCCCCAAATCCATGGGTAACGATTCCATAATGGTTGTTGTCGACAGGCTAAGTAAAGCTGCTCACTTCGTACCACTAAAACACCCCTATACTGCATCTGTAGTAGCCCAAGCCTTCTTCGACAATATTTACAAGCTTCATGGGATGCCAGATAATATAACTTCAGATAGAGATCCAATATTCATCAGCAACTTTTGGCAGGAACTCTTTGCCGTACAGGGAACCAATCTTAGCTTGTCCTCTGCTTATCACCCACAAAGTGATGGGCAAACTGAAGTTGTCAATAGGTGTGTTGAAACCTATCTCAGGTGCTTTCCAACAAATATCAGCAGCAATACCAGCAGCAACCAGAAAATTGGACCACATAGGAGAGCATAACCAACACATGAGCACAGAGAAGCTTCCATTTCAGACCAAATCACCAAATGACAGCACATCAGTGACAGCTCCACTAAATGACAAGAATCCAGAAACTGCCAGAGGAATGACAGAAGAGCACTCTTGGATCCCACCCTAATTCTAGCCGTTACCAACCAGCATCTCCTTGAGGATCAAGGCTACTCCACTATATAAGAGAGACCTTGTAATAATGTAGGGCATCTGAATATTTGTCTAAGTTTTTATTTCTTCATTTTCCTAATAGAATCTAGGTGAACCTTCACCACAATTCTGTTATTGAGGGCAACCTATCAATTTATTGAACAGTTGCATAATTATCCTTCGTTTATCCTTGAATTTTAGTTAAGATCATATCAACTCTAGAGGGATTCAAATTGGGAACCTAGCGGTTGTTATTAGGATTGAATTGAAATGGGTAATATTTGATTTTTGTTAAATTTGAGGGTTGTGTTTCGGTTTTAGTTTTGTGGGTTTAATTGGGTTTTCAGTTTTTCGGCTTTTAGAAGATCTGGGTTATAATTTTGTTCACGATTTTGTTGTTGATTCAGGTTGCAGCCACCGCTGTTGTAAGCACCACCGGATCCACCAACCAAAGAACGAGTCCAAGGACGTAGCTGAGTGGGTGAAATATGGACCGGCACGTTCCCTGTCCCGGTAATTGAGGATTTCTTCTGTATATATTTGCATTCATTCTTTTTACGCATTTTTAATCTTAATCTTGTTTTCATTTTCGATATAATATAGGGTCATCGTTTCAAAGAGAAATTCATCTTCTTCTTCCAAGGTATTTCCGCATTTTACCCTAATTGTTTTTATTATATTCACATTGATTGATTGTATTTCATGTTTATATTGTTAAATCCGCGTTAATGGTTGTTGTTATTAGGATTGAATATTTTCTTACAGGTTTGTTTTCGTTTCTGTTCTCATTTTATGTACCAGTTATGTATATCCTAAGCAATTTCCTTCTGTTTCATATATGACAGCTCTAACATCAAGAGATTGTGACCCTTGTGGGACTTATAGTATCCCCTATCCTCTCAGCACAGCTTCAAATTGTGGGGATCCTTCATACTTTCATTTTCACTGCAATAATGCAACTGGCCAGGTTCTTTTCTCAACTACCAGCGGCACATTCAATCCAAGTTGGTCATGCCAATAGCTGTGACAGTAAAACTGTAGAGTCGATGGTTATGTTAAACATGCAGTCTTCCCCATTTTATGTGTGGAGCTGCACTATTGTGAGGAATCAATCTTTAATGGATATTTACCAGCCTTTCATTGAAGTCAAGATTGGTTGGGAATCGCCACATGGACCTTCTTGCAATTCGTCCTCAGATTGTCCTGATTGGCACCATAGTACTGCAAGACCGCAAAGGGTGGTAAAAGGAGGTGCCTTTGTGCATCAAACTTTAAATGGGATGGCAGGAATTTGAAATGTAAAAAAGGTTAGTACTTAATGAGTTAATGTTCTGTAAATTTTAATATCGAAATACTGGTACTCATTTTCATGATCAAATGGCTTGAATTTGAACTGTACAACATCTGATCTTTAATAGAGTAACAGGTAGCCATTATAACTTTTCATTTCTACTTGTTTAACTTTGTGTTTCCATATGTAAGAGAAATCGGAAAAGAATGCAATTATATTTCCGATTAATTTTCAATTCCCACTCAGTAATTTTACAACTTTTCAGGTTCTGTTGAGCACATGGGAGATAATTGTAAATTAATATTGTTTTGAGCTGAATTGAAAGGAGAATCTAGGGTTTTGTTGTTGTGTGATTTGGGATTGGCGTAGATCATGAAGTGGGATGAAGTATTGAATTTGAGTGTTTAGGGTTTGTTGATAAGATATCGAATTGGGTATTGTTCTGATAAAATTTCATATCAGTGTGTTGTGGTGATGGTTTTTTAGGTTTTTACGGCGGGCTTTGTTTGAAATTCCACATCTTTATGCTTGCGGAGTAGAATTGGGAGTAAACAAGTTTGAGCTTTGGTGCTAGAAGGGTCTTGTGCAATCGAGAATTTGGGATTGGATCAGTGTTTAACAATGCGGATTTCAGTTTAGAGAGGTGCATTTGATTGAGGGTTAGGATTTGGTTGATTGGTATTGTGTATATAATTGAAGTTTATCATTTCCGTTCTCGAGCATGAGTGCTGAAATTGAAGTACGTTTTCTAGCACTGGTTAGTAGTGGCAACTAGCAGCCGCCCTCCTCGACTTTGCATATATAACTTTGTGTATCACTTATATTTTTGCGAGGCTGACACTTCCCTTTGTAGATTCGACCTTAAAACTGACTTTTGCGACCCGCTAAAATCTTGTATTCTGGCTCTGCTGACTACTACTGTGTTTGATGTAGGAATAAATAACACATGCATTAGGGAGATTAAACATGAATTTCAAATGAACCAAGTTTAGTGAAAACCTTGTACTTGCTATGATGTGCTTGAGAATCCGTCTATGGCTACAACCTACAAGGCAGAAGTTGAAGTCCGTTGTTAGTTGGGTCTAGAATGTTGAAACTTGAAACCACCGTGGCAGTAGATGATTGACCCCTTTAAAGGAGAGGATGGTGCTCTCGTTGTTCTTTTGAGTTTTGACGGAATACTCTTTTTCTTTTTTCTTTCTTCTTCCACTTATCCTATATCCTTATATTTCCCTCTTGTATTTGCATTAATTTTGCTGTCAGTAATTCTATTATAATGCAAAGATTAATTTAAGAGTTGATTAGTTGATATGATTAATCAATGTCGTAGAATGCTATCATAAATCGGCAGTGTGTTAGCATTCATTCCTCTGCCTTTTCTCCTTGTCTGCTATAAAAGCACTGAGGCATCATCTGGGACCAATTCCAGAAATTGATGGAAGAGTTTAGAAGGATATTGTTCTAAACACATTGACAATTTTTCATTTACAGGTAATTGAACAGTCAGGAGTCATAGAGGCTCCGACATTGAGCTATCGTAACACGCCAGCTGTTGTAACCACTGTTGTTGGCCAAATGGTATGACTTACCTCTACTTTACTTTGCCTTGAGGGCATCCATTTCAGGAAGGACTCAAATGCCTTCTGAAGTTGGTATATTGAGGCTATTAGATTTCAATTAGTTTACTTGTTTGCCACTAATCGAATTTTGTAGTGAACAAAAATACATATATAGTTGTCAGGGCTCAGTTCTGCCCGTTATTTAGTAGAATTTGCCTCCTATTTTTACCGGACCGACTTATAAGTCATGAAGCTGTGTCCTGTTATTATTATGCAGGCTATCTCCAAGGGGGGCAAGGGAGAGAAGCACAGAATATAGTGAAGGTAAGTGGACTGTAAATTGTTTATGTTCATTTTTCTCCGTCTTTCGTATAACACATAATACTCTCTTCATATCGTTTATTTCAATTTGAGTATGACGGTAAATGTACTGGGATCGTATTCTACCATTCCCTCGAGCTAGACGTTTCAGACTTGTTGCATATACTGTTCTAGGTGTCTACATGTCAACTGTTATCTTTCTTGGGGAAGCATACGGTGAACCCTTCATCACAGAGCTCCGTACTTGAACATGTGATTTATCTCCCTTTTCAGCAACAAATTTCACCTTATGGCTCTCTTAAGGAGTCTCTGGTGTTTTTGAATTTACACTCACAAAAGTTTCAAGCACAGCTTCATCTGTCGGCATTTCTGCAGGAGTTTTTGGTGCAGATTGCAGAGCATTCAGAGGCCTTCTCATGTCTGATTTCTCCACTTGATCAGAGAATTTGACCGCTGCTCGGATTTCCACAAGAGTCTGAGGTAGAGTTCCGCATTATTTTAGAAGTTGAACCTGATAACACAAGTACATACAACTAATACCAGTCAATATTTATTTAAGAAAACACCTTTCCCCAAGCCCTAGACCATCACCCTAGCTGCATTTAAATAGAAGATTTTTCGCGGGAATACTTCTGCTAATACGGTTTATGCAATTCATGAGACATATCTCCCAAACAACATGTCATAATGATTGTTAGCGATAATCAGCTAAACGATGAGTTAATCCAATAATTGATTGATTAATTGATACGATTATCTTGTTAGCATTTTGATTTAGTTTTTGATTGAATTTTGAAATAGGGCTTCATTGTGCCGATTGAGGACTCTTCTCCTTCCCTACCGGAGCTGGTTTTTTTTTCTTCAACAGACCCAATAATGCCATCACTATGACTCATCCCAGCATCCACAGAGTCCTTTAATCTCTCCCCTTGGTGCATCTTGAAATGACTCTTTTCCCTTGATCCCCTCGCTACTGAAACTACCCCAGAGGCCTTGGCATGAACGTCATCAACTTCTTTCAAATAAGGAGCCTCAATCTTATCCTTGTTCTCCTCCCTCGATCTATCATCCAACTCTGCCTGAGTCTGAGGTTATTTCCATTATCCATCTGGCCTATCTTCTATTAGATCAACCAAAGATAATGGCTCACCCATAGCAACAATTTTTCCCGCTTGAGAAACTGCTGATGTAGCAAGCTCACCAACTTTCACTATAGCATCCAAGTTTTCTGCTTGTTTTGAAGCAACTGAAGCCGCTCCAATCCTGAGGCAAGATTTTATATTGCAGAGATCGTATTGGCCGTAGAATCTATTCACAAACACCACTACATTCACAGATGTTTCAAGCGTAGAACGTTCAAGGTAATTGGTTTCATTTATTTGTCGTTGATTTATCAGTTCATCTTGTGATGTCTGTGTTTGTTGATCTAAATGGTAGTCACTCGGTTTGCTCCTGCAGGAAGCCATCAAGATCGTATACGAAATATTTTCTTTTATTGTTGGGTGAGCTTGAAGTTTGTAAGAAGCTACCTGATGGTTTTGATGAGTCACTTTTAAGGTAATAGACTCATTTTTCGAGTTGTGAAGATTATAGGTTGACAAATGATAATCCCCTTAGTTTGGATAGTTATTTTATTTCTGTGCATTATTAATCCGGGGATCATGGTGGATATGTGACTACCGTGATACATCTTACTGTGGCCCTCAAAACCGACCTAGAGCTTTAGGAAGTTTACCTTTACAAGGTATCAGACGGAATGATTATGGATCATCATCGCCAGCTAGAGGGGACTCAGGTACCTACTCTAGAGGGATCCAAAGGTGGGATGATGTCAATGATAAAGGAGTATTATGGATCCCCACCATAATCAACAATACACCCTTTTATCTTCTCTATAAGATCAGGTCTCCCTTGCATATGAGTAAGAATTGAACAATATCTGCAATCACAACCAAAGACACGGGCATTCACATTTCGCACAAAGAATCACATCCATGATCCATTACAATTGACACATTCCAAAACCGTAACATTCAGATCAATTTAGTAGAATGTCATATATGGAGGAATAATAACGAGGTTGTGTACAAGTTTAGCTTCATCCTAATCCTATGTTAATCCCCCTCCTGACAGTAGTACCTTCATTTCCATTACCTATTATTTTCTCCGTCCTAATCAATTGTTTAAAATATGAACGATATTTGATGAATGGTAAACAAATGACTGAGACGGTATTAGGAAATGAAATAACTTTGAAATCATTGTAGATCAAACTAAAACACAAATTCTCACTTAAGACCGGTATATATTAATTAAAATTGTGAAACAACCCCAAACCATCCCCGTTACCAGCAGCATTACCACTAAGTCACTAAGTAACCTGAACATGTTTTGTTTCACAATAATGACTCGTAAATCCGTCTTACACAATACCAATTAAGCAGAATAGAATAACATGATGATCAACCTACACAAGCCAACCAGTAGTACTAAAAGTATAAAAGATCAAACTACGATCTCGATCTCCACCACTATCATTCGACACGTAATGTAAGTAGTCATGCACGACAATACGACATGGTCAATCAATCCCAGTTGGCGGTCTTGCTTACTATGTCACTGCACCTGCTAGGTTTCTACTTTTCCTCTTCTAGCTGATTTCGCATAGATTTTTGTGGTCATATATAAGGTTAGACTGAAATGCTCAGAACCTAATTGTTAAACTGCAGTTTGGCGGACATGGCTGCACATCCCTTCCATGCTCTTTTCTACATAGTTTTCATGTTCTCAGCTCGTGCCTTGTTTTCAAAGACATGGATTAAGGTGTCTGGAACATCAGCTAACGATGTAGCTAAGCAGCTCAAGGTACTGTACTACTTCATTGATAATTTTTTAATCTTTTTAATGCTTTCTTTGAACTTGACGGAAGGCTGTTAACATAACCAAACCCATTAATATACTGATAATACGGCAAAGAAGGCAGTAAAATTAACGAAGTACTGAGTAACAAAAAATGAATCACAACTATCTAAATGATAGATCAACTTCAGTATTATCGGTTTAAATTAGAATGGTTTACACTCTTATTCAAGCCAAGTAGCTAATATAGGAATTATATATTTAAGGACCAAAGAATTTATATCCTTAAGAGCGTCGTCTTCAGCCAAGTATCGTAGGTGTAATAGATCATTTAAGGAGCAAAGAATTTAAATATATAATTTGGTGAAAAGAAACCAAGTAATGGGAAGCAGAATAAGAACATACATTTTGTGGTCCTTTAAAGACCAATGAGCCCTTGTATTCAACCCATCCATCTCCATCCTTAGCTTAATGATACTGACAACAATCCTGATTAAGAAATCCAACAAAAAACAGAGGTGAGATGGAAACGTTTAGATACATGCCCATTTTCCAATCCATGTCAGATAGATGAAAACAAAAGCATTGAGAAAAACTCAAATGCACACGTGACACCAACGTGCCTTGGCCTTAGACCGATTAATACAGACCTACGTGTACCCTATACATACGAAACCATTGTACAAAAGATGCGTCAAAGTCTGCATTTATCCGGTTTACTGCCTCCAAATGTGCAGCTAAGTGACAGTTCACAAAGCAGATTATTCTCAAGGCAACATGTTTGTTATTAGAAAAGTGGTCAAGAATGCCGACATTGTGTGCATCTCTTAATATGCGCTAAGGCCTATCCGGGTCTTATTTCCCGCTGGGACAGAGGGGCTGCCAATAGAAGGTCTTTCTTTATCCTTCCTCCAACTATTTTCCCATTTTTTTAATGATAGGAGTGGTGTGATTTCAAAGAAACTAATAAAGTATTGAATACATTTTTAACCAGGCATCAACACTAAGGGCTTTCTTAGATTGAGGGTGATTTGACTTTATAAATGGAGAGCAAAAAAAAGAGAAAAAGGAGGGAACTAATGGTGGTGAAGAGAAGAAGAGAAACTGAAACTTATAATAAGATTGACATGATCTCAATTCTCAACAATTGCATACAAACTGAAACGTCAAACCACTCTTGCAATTACAGTAATCGGCAGTAAATGGAACTTCTTTTGTTTCCATCAGAAATAAAATAACACATATTGATTGACCAGTGACAACATACCAATTTTTGTCCCAGATGGAGTAGGTTGAAAATCTGTTGTATCAGCTACCTCAGATGGAAAGTTGACCAAACTGTAGACAGTACCTGCATCAGTAAGTATAATTAAACATAAGATTCATCCATCGAACAGTAACTCTTGTAGAAGGTAACAGTCACAATTCATTTTTTCAATTTCTTTCTGAAGCAGGAGGTCTTCATTAGGAAAAGTAACATTTTATGCATAAAGAGGAACTTACCATCTGGTCCTTTTACTCTGCCCAACTCTCTATCTTGATCAAGGTCCAATGTCAAACTTTGGCCATCAATATCAGGAAACTGCGACAACAAAGAACGTTAACAGAGAGAAAATCTAAAGCAAAAGGCAGATTTAGAACAAATAAATCACGACATATCATTAGCAGGTGCAGTAAGTACCTAGCCAAAAAAATTATTGAAGAAGCAAAAGCAGGGAATAAAAGAACAGAAAAAACACCTGCTTCAAGCTGTTATACAAATGCGCTCACAAAGATTAAAGACTGGCATCAGTAAGTTCCCAATGATTAGGTTTCCTCACTTATATCTAGGTCAAACAGATTACTCACGTTTATATATTAAAAAAGAAAAAGAAAAACACACACACAAACACAAAATGACGTATGTTGTTAACATATGACAAGGATCCAAATAGATGATGAGCTCTTTTTAGTGCTGTCTATGTTTGTGCTAGTAATCAATCTACTGGGATGAAATACCAAACCGTTAGAATTACTTCAATCTAACATGCGCACCAATCTGGTTTTGCTTCAATCCAATTATGCAGCCAAGCCAAAGTTCAAGTCATTTCATCAAGCAGTAGAAGCAAAGAGTTACATCACAATGGAACAACAAAACATCTACGAATAATTATTATTGCCTCCACAACGCAATGCACTCTCAGGCCTGCTTTGGATACCAAAATAGGAGGGAAAGGGAGGGTAAGGGAAGGAGGGAAGGGAAGGGAGAATGGGGAGTGGATGTTTGGATACAATTTTCCTCCAAATGTTTCCTATGGTGGAGGGAAAATGGATCCCTCCCCCTCCATTTCCCTCCACCCTATCCAACCAAGGGGTTTTAAATCCGCTTTGAGGTAACCCATCTGGTACTGTTGACATCGTATCAGAAACTGTAGTATTGTCAAGCTCCACCATAGGCATAGATGAGAGTTCAAGAACTTTGAGGTGAACAAGTTTATCAAGTGAATGTACATTATATAACCAATCAAAACCACTTAGTGCAACTCTAATAAGAGATGGGAAGAACGTTGCCAATGATCCCACCCAACTCGGTATTTTGATGCCTTTGTACCCCCAAAATTTCAATCCCCTTTATATTACAGTGAGGGCGGAGGCCTTCCAACAATTTCTCATGGACAGCTCCTAAGCTGTATTCATTATCATTATCAGGGTCATTTTCCCACCGTTTTGCGATATTTTGGAGATGTACTTTGTTGCTCAGCAAACCTTCCCTATTGTTTGCCAACTCATAACAAAACCCGCTTTTAAAAACGATTTCAAGAGTCCTAGTGAGATGCACGAGGCTTCTCAAATCTTCTATACGGCCTGTTTTGCCGTGCTTGCAAGTTTTGCTGGTCACCACAAACATATTCAAAGTCACAAGACCAGTCATAGTATCCATCCCTAGAGGCAAATGAGTCGATCCGCGGCAGTAAGTTAAGACCAAGTGCCTAAGATTGTGAAGGTTTCTCAATCCCTTTGGCAATTCCCTCACACCAGAATTAATTAAGTTCAATACTTGCAAGTTCTGAAGTTTGGTAATCGATTCAGGGAGAATCTTTAAACTGTGATTCAAACTAAGATCAAGATACCTTAGATGCAATAAATCAACTAAGGATTTGGCAAGTTTTTTAGCTCAAAAAACCCAACTCTAACACCCTTAAACGTCTAAAATTTGAACAAAATTGTGTCCACAATTGCTTCATTAGCTACTGGATAAAAACTTTGATCAAATTTGTGACACAATGAGCGTAATTTCTTATCTCACCCAGACGATCTCCAGGAGTAGTCAAGAGCTTACACCCATCATTTCTAATTGATAGATGACGAATTTTCTGCTCAAATTGAAATGTTAACAAGTCTCTGACTTGATAAGAAATGGAAACGAATATGCTTACAGACAAAGCAGATAAATTTAACACAAAACAAAGTAGCACTGATACAATAGATCTTAAAATCACCTGGCATCACAGCACCTTTATTAAAAATAATGATGAGGATACGCCACGAAACTATCGACACAATGAGTGAATATGGAATGAACAATTGACCGCGAAAAATTATTGTCTGTGAATTACTATAATGTCAAGAGAAACTTACCCTGTGCTTTCTCACAGACGCGTCATATGAGGTAATGCTGCCTTCGTAATATCTGCAACATAGAACTTTACGTCAGAACAGGATGTCATAAAAAGTAAATGGAACTTTCAGTCAGATACGACATCAAATCATTTACTGCTATCACAGAGAACTTCTACTGAATACAATATCGCCACGGCCGAACCTGTAAGCTACTCCCAACTTTATCAGTTGGGCTTGAAATACTATACCAGTACCTAATTGGTACATAGTCTTTGCGGTGCTTCTACTATCAACATCCGGAGTTAAGAGAGCTACTGAAAAGAACCCACACCCATGGAAGTATAGCAAAACATTGATCAAAAGGCAGTCATCGTAAACAGATGAAGCCTGATAGGAATATCGTCTTAAGCTTGTCTAGAATGTTACCTATCTCATGATCTGATTAACCCGGAAACATCTAGAAAACCAAAGAGGTGAAAGGCCAAACCTAATTGCATAACAACCTAAAGAAGCTGAATTTGTTGACAAGGGAAGGATAGCATTGTACTATTTGTTATCCAGCTATAAGCGAGGCAGATCCTTTTGATAACTACCCTTTAACATCCATAGGCCATATGCTAGCTAGTCATAATTCAGTTTACACAATATTAACATAAAACCGTCTTACAGAAGACTAACTGCCCATACTCAATCATGAACCATTTCAATAGGCTAATACTCCATCAATCATAGACCACAAATTTACTAAAGCTCTATATTCCAACAATCACAAGGATCAATATATCAATATATCAATATAAACAAAATAAGCATACGGGAGCGGTATTTTAATCAAAGGTAAACAAATGATTACGACAAAGCCAATAAAAAGAATCACAAACCCTGATCCCGAACTTAGTCTTAGGAGCATCGATAATTCCAGGCTTAACTTCATAATATGAATCTGCAGATTGTCCATGATCCCTTCACATCATCTTAAACCCAACACCCTAATTACAAAGTTTACAACTTTTTACAAAATACTAATCAAAACTCACAAAATCAACTCAGAATCCCAGAAAATTAGATGAAAAAATCAATATATATACTTAAAAGAGGAACTTTTCGAGCGATTTCATTGGCTATTGTTTCAGAGCAATTTTATTGGCTATTACTTTAGTTAAATAAATTACGTATATATATAAAAAGATAATTAAATAGTAATAAAATATCTATCTATCTATCTATATTATTAAATGAAGCATTTTTCGAGCAACGTGATTGGTTGAAAAATATAATAAGAGTTTTCAAAATAAGGATAAAAAAAGATAAAATTTGCTAATATATTAATAAATAAATGTACACTTTTTTGTTAATAAAAATGCGATAATAGTATTAGTGTTTCTCAAAACTCAAAACACACCATCAGAATCCTAATAGCTTAATGATAAAGTAGAAGTTGAGATCAATTCCAATACTATTCAACGTCGTTCATAGTATATATAAATAAATTAAAGTTTTACATCTTGCTACTTGCATATGACGGTGGCCAAACTAAAATATTTTGTTTCAACTGTTTCTATTATGTTATTTGGCGTGTTTCTACCTTTTTCGGTCATGTTTTTTGTGACTTTCACTGACATTATTTATTTATTAATATGAACATGTCAGTGAAATTTTTTCTAGAGAAATATATTGAAAGAGCATATAGATATTGTTGAAAGCTAAAGATACTCAAACATTAAGAATGACGGTAAGACAAACTTTTCGTGTTCTAATTTTTACGACCAATATGAGATTGAATAATTCACTCTAACATGTTACTCACGAAAGAAGTTTATCAGCGAGGAGAAGATAATTCAAAAGTAGCTTAAATTTCGTTATGGGTGCAATTTTTAAACTTTTTTTTTTAAAAAAAAGAGCGTTAATTTAAAAATTATATTTTAAAAATGAGTTGTTGATAATTTACTTAAATCGTAAAAGGCGGCTAAAAACCTGCACATTAATAACCAAATGGTATTATGTTAAAATACCGGATTAGCTATGATTCGGAAAATATTTGAGATATGCATTACATACGTAAGAAAAAGTATCAATTATATGTGGTTAATACAATGTTAAGATACTAATTTTTTGTTCAAGCGATTTCATTGGTTATTATTTTAGAATAATTTTATTGGCTATTACTTTACTTAAATAAATTAAGTATATAAATAAAAAGATAATTAAAATAGTAATAAAATATCAGTTGAATAAATATTATTTTTAGAGCGATTGTATTGGCTATTAGTTTAATTAAATAAATCATGTAAATAAAAAAAGATAATTAAGTAGTAATAAAATATGAATTGGATAATTATTGAATTAGTTAATAAAATAATTGATTTCATTGCCTGTTGTTATAAAGCAATTTCATTGGCTATTATTTTGGTTAAATAAATTAATTATATAATTAAAAAGATAATTAAATAGTAATAAAATATCAGTAGCATAATTATTGTTTTTAGAGCGATTACATTGGTTAAATAAATTAAGTATAAAAATATAAAAAAATATTGTAAGCTAAGAGTTTTGGCTACCGTAGAGTTATGGTATAATTTGTTGTTTCTCTTCTCTTATTTAATTAGAAGCATAAATAGATGTATTGATGGATATATTAAGCCTCTCTTATTTAATTAAAAGCATAAATAGATGTATTGATGAATATATTAAGCACTTAAATTTACGAGGTATAATTAAAAAATACGAGCTACATAATACGAACACATAAGAATATTAGCTAATGTAAAAAGAATAATAGTTTAAGAGAATCACGAACTAAAAAACACGAGCACAGAAGAATGCAAGCTATTAACCTAAAAATACGAGCTAATACAAAAAGAATATGAGCTATTAAACTAAGAATATGAGCTAATGTAAAAGCAATATGAGTTATTAAGGTAAGACGAGCTTTAAAATACGAGCACGAATGAATACGAGCTAATGAAAAAACAATACGAGCTATTAAGATAAGACGAGCTTCAAAATATGAGCACAAATGAATACGAATACGAGATTAAAAGGATCACGAACTTAAATACACGAGCACATAAGAATACAATCTATTAAGATGAGAATACAAGCCAATGTAAACAGAATACGAAAACACGAGTTAATTGAAACACTTCCCGAGCTAAAAAAAATAGAACCAAATTTGCAAGACGCCAAATTTCATGATATAATAAGCATTTAAGATTACGTGGTATAATTAAAAAAATACGAGATACAAACTACGAATATATAAGAAATACGAGCTAATGTAAACGGAATAAGAATTTAAGAGAATCAGAAACTAAAAAATACGAGCACATAAGAACTCGAGCTATTAACGTAAGAATGTGAGCCAATAGAGCTATTAAGCTAAGAATACGAGCTAATGTAAACAAAAAAATACGAGTTATTAAGATAAGAATACGAGCTAATGCAAAAAAAAAAAAAACGCGAGCATATATATAAGAGGATCACGTACGAACTTACAAATATGAGCATATAAGATTACGGGCTAATATAAAAAGAATACGAGCTAATGTAAGAAGAATACGAGCTAATAAGATAAGAATACGAGCTAATAAGATAAGAATACGAGCTATTAACATAAAAATACGAGGTAATGTAAAACGTATACGAGCTTATAAGATAAGAATGTGAGCTATTAAGTTAATATGAGATAAAGTAAAAAAATGCGAGCATATAAGAGGATCACGAACTTACAAATATGAACATCTAAGAATACGGACTAATATAAAAAAAATACGAGCTAATGTAGGAAGAATACGAGCTAATTAATAAGATACGAATACGAGTTATTAATATAAGAATACGAGCCAATGTAAAAAGTATACGAGCTAATAAGATAATGATACGAGATATTAAGATAAGAATATGAGATAAAGTAAAAAGAATACGATCTAATATAAAACAAATACGAATTAATGTTAAAAGAATACGAGTTTCAACTATATATCTCCATATATTAGAAAGATTGGATAAAAAAATTCTTTAAGATGATGCTCAAATGAAAAGTATTCAAGTTATTATAAAAAATATATGTGCTTAAAAAAATATTTTGGCAGTGATGCGTAATATTTAAGTGTATTTTCAAGACTATTGAATCTGAGATACATGATTCCATTTTCATTGGATTTTCATGCACGACGTTCGATGATGATACATCTGATATTTCATTAGCCATAAAAACAATCATACTTGAAATATTTTCTATATATGCCTATTATACTAAGTATTTTTAGAAGATTAACTGTTAAAATAATTACTTTGAAATCATGTTAAGATATTACCCGGGCAACGCCCGGGCATGAAATCTAGTAAAAAATAAAAGAGAACCCAGATGATTGAAGGGACAAATTCAAGGAATAAACACTAATTAAATTATTATATATATGCTTAATTTGTAGATTGGAGGAGTTTTTGTATCTAATTAATGTTTTTTTCTGGTTATAAAGGACAGTTAAGGCAAGGCTAATTAGTGATTACTCCCTCGCTTGTCTGCCTAGTTGTTGAAGTGCTTCTCCATTGTCTGCCTGTCTATTTCCCGGATGAACAACTTTTTGTTTGAGACGCATATATTCAACCTATGGATGTTAAAGGGTAGTTATCAAAATTCAACCTAAAGAACTTCTAAATATAAAGTGAGGCGGAATATGAAAGTGAACATTCTAAAGCTAGTATTTTACTTCTAACGCACCCCCTCTAGTATGGTAAATGTGAATCGATAAGATCGCCTGATTATCGGCATTTGTTTGTACCGTTCTTCAACTGCTTGTGCCATTTGAATCGATTAAATGTACTGAAATTAATTACTTCAATTGAATTTTTTGGTTCCACGTGATATTGTAAACATGGGTGGAAAGACTACCTTCTTTGTTCCTGTACTTGTAATCACTCATCAAATGTGCTATTCGTATCATAACATCCAAGTAAAAATTCCCAGACCTCTCCTCTAATTGATGGATGGATCCCCTGATTATTAGATGTATACACATTAGTTGCGATATCAAGTTGATTAACAATGAAAACAGCAGTGATTGTATGGCATTACAAATTTAACACATTAGAGTTCACTTTGGATCTTATCTTCTCGTACAGGTAATTAATAAATTATGAGATTTATATGAAACGGGGATACAGTCAAATAAGTGTCTTGATCACATAGACACGGACACCAAACGCCTCATGTAAAAATCTACCCGGAAAATAATTATGTTGAGAAAATATTAATTTTGTTTTGCTTTTTTGTTGGACTTTAAATCCCCATACATCTTTAATTTGGATATGTCCCACATGGGAATAAAAAGCTCTACTTTGAAATTATGAAAGGTGTGCTCATGAAGTGAGAAACGGAAAAACAAAAGGCCCATTAGTACTCCTTTATCATTGACATCTACTGTATTATTGTACATCTACAGATGCCCTCATTTATTTAGTCGTAATTCCAGCTAGAGGGGACTCAGGTACCTACTCTAGAGGGATTCAATTTTAACATTCGCGATTCAATTTAGTCGTAATCCCATCACAGGTCTTATGCTAGCCCTGACAAGTCCTGTGTTGCGATGCTGTCCTCATACTTCATTGGGACTGTCTAATGTTTCTTCACAGTGAAACCAGCAGGGCAAGAATAATCAAGGTGTCAATATCGTATTAATTAGAGAAAGATGGCGTCCATATCAAAGTAACTACGAAGAAATACCGATGCAATGTGCCAAAGCAGAAGAAAACTATCAGTTGAAATATTTGCCTTTTGGTTTTTTTTTTTTTTTTTTTCTTTTAGAAGCATTAGCCAACAGAGAATTTGTGGAATGGGGTGCAGTAATACAAATGCTTTGAAGTTGATAGATTCACTACAAGAAGATGACCTACAAATTAAAAGGCAGTGAAGCTATCATGAATTCATGACAGCAAGTTTTCAGGAGTTTAAAACAACTAAGTCATAGCAATGAAAATGGAGATGTCAGTTTACCCTCCAAGCTAGCAGGCAGCAGCAATTCTCTCTCGCTCTCAAATGACATGACATCAGCACCCGCAATTGGAGCACATGACTTGAGAGTTGAGAGTCATGACATTTTGAACAAAAGCCTGATCTTCACCTTGAATAGTCACAAGATTTGCCACCTAATAGTGAACAAAAAGAACTTTAGCCCAGACACAAAATTAGTTACAGGCAGACTGATGTTACAAACTCAAAACAAGTTATCTTCTCATTCCTGATTCATGATTGAGAAGAGCATTTGACCTGGATAACAGGATCATGCATAGGCTGGGGGAAAACACCTTTGCGACCAGCACACTCCATGTCAAAGCTTAGAATGCGAAACGGGGCCATCTTTGAGAACTCCCCTTCAGGAGCATGAAGCCTTCTGTTTCAATCTGTTTTCCACCACCTCAAGACAAAAGACAACATATTGGATGTAGATGATACAGAGTATGAAGAGGGAACAAAAATTGGTGAGTGAAGGATACAGGCAATCAAATTCCAACTGACAAGTAGATAAATTCTTGCTAGTTTTTTTTATATTTTCCGGCAGGAACTTCAACCCAGTTTCCACCAACAATGTTACAATCTATCATGAAACGGAGAGCAAAGAGGACGTTGCTCTCGTAAGTCGTAAAACAATTCATCCCGAGGCCATCGATATGTATGCCTCGATCAAGGATCCCTGCCGTTGTACAAGAATAAAGAAGTAGTCAGATAAACAATAGACCCTTCAAATTTCAGCTTACTGCCCACTAAACTCGGCCTTGTGAACACGCCTGCTACTCTACTGCTATTCTACTATCAGCCCCTTTTGCCATATCAGTAGCATTCAGATGCTACACTGCCCTGCACCAGTCCTGCTGCTGACCATTCCAGCAGCATCATATGCCTGCTACACGGCACTCAGACTTACTGCCACACCCAGACCCCACAACGCCCAACATAATCCAATCTAAGCTCGTTTTGTCATTCCTGCGGATTACCGCAAATGCATCCATTTCCGGCATCTGTACAGGACTGTTAACCCTGCACCAGCCCAAAGTCTTCCATAAACACGACCACAACAGCAGTTCCTGAGCAATCAGAAGCTACTACTCTTCTGCCTGCATCTACAGACCAGACCTGCTACACGTGCAGACTGCCCACGCCTACCAGAAACAATCTGCTGCACAAAACAATTCCCTGCCGCTAAAAAAACGAACAGACCTGCACCCCCCAGCCTACTCTGCCCACTCCCTGCCACACAAAAACACATTTACAAACAAAACCTTAGGGAGAGTGTTAAAAGGAAAAGGTGGATAAATACCCTCTAAATATTATATTAGTATTAGACCCAAAACTTAAAGGTTAACCTATTAGGCTATTAGCATATAAAATAATACTCAAAATGAAATTTTCCCTAAGGATATTAAGTTATTAACCTAAATAATATTGGCCTAATAGGCCTAATCTAGAGTAGGTACCTGAGTCCTTTTACCTGACTCTAGAGGGAACCCAATTCAATCCTAATAACAACCGCTAGGATGATGCTGCTCAAGGAGGAAATATATTTGTATTCATATTTGGTTCAACTTTATGATGTTAGTTTCTGTGTTATTATGGTGACATGTCCAGCATATTATATCTTGATTTTATAGGCGTATTTCAAACCTGGGATCTGGTATCTCAGGCTCAACCATCAAATTAAAAGGAAACACAGGAGTCTATAATGGCGAATCCTATTGAAATGGATTAACCAATTGGTCTGGTGATTTGTACACCTACTCTTTCTTACACTAATGATTACTAGAGAGGCCTATGTCTTCATTTCTACACTTCTTTGCATTCGTGTCGTTGATGTTCAAGCTTGTTATTTTTGTGGTAAACATACATTGAATTCTATTTGTGCCCTCTGATTTTGATTGCGTAAACATCTTGGTCCTCCTATTCGTTCATATATTATAAGCCAACATTGTTTGCTGTTTGTCTGATATGCTATGTGAGCTTCGATGCTTATCTTTCTTCTTTTGTTTCACAGATCGTAACAAATTCAGGTCGTGCAAGCACTTTAGCTGCTACTGATGCTATTGAATTCAAAACCCTAAATTTAGAGCTCTTTTTACCGTGTTTTATTATTCAAGATATCCCTTTTCTTGCCGTGCTTTCTGGTTACAGTGGGGTTAGGAGTTTGCGATAATGCATGATCAGGTACTTTCAGTTTTGCTTTCACATTTATGCCACGTCTATTCGAGCCGCGTAGGCCTCTCTCGCATGAGTTAAACACTGTCGTGATCTCATGGTTGAACTCAGGACCTCTGTTTAAGTTAGAGCGACTATTCAACACTTGTCCAAATATTCTACGAGCTCAAATACATTCTTACTAATTGTTGATATGGTATTTTTTTTATTCTGGTTATTCAGCAAAAGAAGAGGGAGTTGGTTGCTTCTGCATTTGGAGAAGACGAAACAGGAAATAGTCAGGCCCGTCTTACAAT
The DNA here is from genome assembly GCA_029255685.2 of Silene conica. Lineage (NCBI taxonomy): Eukaryota > Viridiplantae > Streptophyta > Magnoliopsida > Caryophyllales > Caryophyllaceae > Silene > Silene conica. The sequence continues at coordinate 9,548,342 of CM055314.2, forward strand.
AGAAGACCTGAAGTACCTGTTTATGGCTTGATAATGTCGATTTTTAGATAGCGCCGGGAACATTCCCGGGAATAGATGGCAGCAGTGAATAGAATAGAAAGATAGCACGAACTTTTTGCTTAATTGGGGTTCAAATTATGAAATATCAGATTCGTGCTACCTGTTTATGGCCTCCGTTCTCTATGCTCCGACCATCAAATTATGAAATATCAGATTCGTTCTCATCTCCTCACTTCCCTTATCATATATACATATTTGTTTGAGCTATTAACTTCATAATTTGCACAAAAAACAACCCGCAATATCGTTGTTCACTATCGATTTCGGTTTCGCGGTTTAATCGAATATGCCTCGTAAGGCAGCTGCTTATAACAGGAGATTGGTTCTAGATGAGACGATGGTGAAATTTGTCGCGATTATACATTGAAAGATGATATCAGTAGCAACACAACAGCACAATGATATTAAAATAGCAGTAGCAACAAACCCAAAAGAAAGTGCATTCACAGAAGTATCAAATTGACTAAAATGAACTTCTGATTTTCCTGCATTCAATGTTGGTGACGCTATTGCCTGTTGGTTGCCATGACCAACTTTCTTCACCACCCATTTTAGATAACTTCAAACCAACAAATTGGAAACTGTTATCAAGCTTTTAGCATAAACTTTGAAACTATGTCAATGTTTGTAGGAAAGAGGGAATTTGGATATACATAACTAGTGAAGAAGTTCCAACCTTCAAATGCTCTTTTTAAATTCTTTTGGATACCCTATGTATGATAATATTAATAGATTTATCAAGTTTCTGCAAGATAAATTACTTCTAGAGTTCTAGCACTTGAAACCTACGGAGTACAAGATATAAAATGTCTGCCAGGTCGTGTAAGGCTCTGTTTTTCGAAATCGAAATTGTTCGTGAACAGCGATATTACGGGTCGTTTTTTGCGCAAATCATTGAGTAAATAACTCTAACAACAACGCGAATACAATAAGGGAAGTGAGAAGAAGAGAATGGTGGTCGTATTTCATTATATGGTGGTCGGAGTAAGGAGAACGGGCATGACGAAGGTAGCTCGTCAAAGCACTACTAAATTTCTCAAAAAAAATAAAAAATTTGGAATTGATTACGTGGAACCATTTTTGGTAAATAGTTTGAAACCGGCCCTAATTTGGTAAATAGTTTGGTTTTCGACACCATTTAAGCAAAAACTTCAGATAGCACCTTGATTAAGTATAGGGTACAGCCTTACAGAATTACAGGATAGGATATTGATTCATTCTGGCAGTTACATTGTTTAATTTGTCCATGATCTTTAGAGAGAGCTGTACAATATAGTTGTTTTAAAGTTTTACCCATGTTATTTGCGCCGAATAATGTCATTCGCTTATAGACTGTGTCCATAATTCAAGGTTGAATCTACATGTGGCGAGCTATGTTGTTTTATACGCGGGCCAGTTCTCTCAAATGCCCCTTGTTGAATCCCACCATCGGTTGGTCCCAGGATGTCAATCTATCCTCCTGGTGCTACAGGGCTTGGGCAACAAATATATTGGTTGTATTTGTAACTACGCAATTGAAGTAGCGATGTTGATCATTTAATATTTCCAATTTAAGTGATGACTTTTGCTGCTAGAAGAAATAAGAAATATGACAGACAAGAGCAGCTGAAAGGATTAGCAAAGCATCTTCTGGGTCTGATCTTAGTACTTCATCTAATCATCCTGGTATTTGGTTATTTGTTGTTTTTGTTTTAATATAATTTTGTTGGATTTTGGGTATTGACATTTGTTAATCTGGGTATTGAGATTTCCAGCTGGGGTCATTTGGAAGTAACCTCTTTGTGTTGTTGTGTCCGTAAACTCGCAATTTACGGGAGGCAATTGAGGTACTGGAGTAATGTTCAGATAATGGTGGGCTTAAAAAGTCGGGTAGTGTTTCTAAGCTTTTGAGGTAATGAATTTTCCATTTTTAGGGTTTTTTGGTGATTTGATGATGTTGAATGTATAAATTGGGAAAATTTGTTGTAAAGATTTGGGTTTTGTTAGGTTTGTGATTTGATTGTTTGAGCTTTTAAAATTTTTAGTTGTAAGAAACGGCCTTACAATATTATTTTCTGCTTATTTTATAATGTTACTTATTATGAATACCAGAAGTAGAAAGTAGAAAGTAGGATCTGACGCCCCAAACTCCCAAACGACTAACTAATTTGCAGACTCCACAATGTCTCTTTGCTTTTCTGTCTTTTCTTGCAATTCAACTCAAAAGTGTCAAACCTTTATGTTCAGACTCTAATAACGTACTCTCTTTACTTAAGTATTGAATTTGAGTGTTTAGGGTTTGTTGATAAGATATCGAATTGGGTATTGTTCTGATAAAATTTGTTATCAGTGTGTTGTGGTGATGGTTTTTTAGGTTTTCACGGTGGGTTTTGTTTGAAATTCCACGTTTTTATGCTTGCTGAGTAGAATTGGGAGTAAACAAGTTTGAGCTTTGGTGCTGGAAGGGTATTGTGCAATATCGAGAATTTGGGGTTGGATCAATGTTTACGAATGCAGGTTTCAGTTTAGAGAGGTGTATTTGATTGAGGGTTAGGATTTGGTTGATTGGTATTGTGTATATAATTGAAGTTTATCATTTCCGTTCTCGAGCATGAGTGCTGAAATTGAAGAGCAGGTCACCGTGCTGCAGCCGGAAGATGTTTCAAGAATAGAATGTTCAAAGTAATTGGTTACATTTATTTATCGTTGTTGATTTTATCAGTTCATCTTGTGATGTCTGTGTTTGTTGATCTAGATGGTATGTCACTTGGTTTGCTTCTGCAGGAAGCCATCAAGATCGTATACGAAAGATTTTCTTTTATTGTTTGGCGAGCTTGAAGTTTCTAAGAAGCTACCTGCTGGTTTTGATGAGTACAGTAAAAGTAAAAGGAAAAACCTCCATTGCTTTGGATCTCTATCTTCTGTGATCAACGCATTCATCACCAAACTCACAACTCGAAACCCTAAATTTCTCCAGAAATTAATGCGACAAACACTAGATTCAACACATGTATCACTCATTTGCTTCTCCATTTTTTTCTTTAAATCTTTCGTCAACTTAACATGCCAATTCTCTACTTTTTGATTAATCTTTTTTTTTTGGTTTAATTTTCGCATTATGATGCAATTATTGGTTTATTTGATTGATAGAAATTGTAGAGATGTCTGTTCCTCGATCAATGGATAAATCAAGTACTCTTGAGTACATTAACCAGATGTTTCCTACAGGTATCTTTTTCTTGATGTGCTCAATTTTACCGTGTTTCGTATCGCCCCAATCGTCTCGAAATTTTGAACATCTTATTTCTTTTTTTGTTTCGTTTAGCTTGTTGTTAATGTGATATTAGTTCATTTAATGTTAGGAATTGTAGAGAAGGCTTTTATTAATTTAGCTTATTCGTTGATTATGTACTACTTTGCATTATATTGCATCGTAATTCCTCGGAATTTGTTAGCGGTACTTTAGAGCTTACGCTTATTGGAATATGTAATCTTAGAATTGTTGAAATAGGTTTAGTTCTAAGCATGTTGAGTTGTTCCTTATGAAACTCCGGAGCTTTGTTTTTGAAGTCGGGTTGGTCTCTTTTTATTGATTATTTGATTGATATGAAATTCAGAGGCATCGTTATCTGGTGTTGAACCACTTATGCAAAAGATACATGGTGATATTCGACGGGTGGATGCTTTGATATTAGCAGCTGTTAGACAGCCGGTAATTCTCACAATAAGTATTTTATGGTTTCTTAAGTTCATGAGAATCTTGTATCTAGGCTTTTTGTCATTTATGTTCTAGGTCGAAATGGCTAGCTACATTTGCTTTTCGCACAAGGATTTAAGGTTGTGACTAGGCTGGTGGGTTTCATAATGGAAATGGACCAATCATGAGGTACTTCCTGAGAATTGGAGGGAGTACCGTATATTCTTCTGAGTGAAAGCACGATTGCCTTTTTAACCTTTTGGGGGAAGGAGTACTGCTACTAATTACTCTGTTTTATATTACTGTTGAAGGTGAGTTGATGTAGAGTTAATAATATCAGAGGCAAATGTAGGTTATGATTAGAAATTAAGTTTTAAGGCAGTGATGGAAAATTGAGTGTAGAAAGAGCACAAGGCTAATGTCGGGGAAGGACTGAAGGAAGGTTAAACTTTAAAGACACTAAGGGGAAAGGTTGAGTCAAATTGGAAATAAATATATTGGAACGAGCTTATCATGCTTATTGCTTTAAAAAATCAGAAACCATACTGAATCAATAGCTTGCTTCCAAAGGTAGCTGAAATAGGTAAATGAGGTCAAGTACACATTTTTGACTTGAAATTGGATTTAGGGAAGCAAATGTTACTAACCCTCATCTTTATGCATTATTTAGTCTATTTAATGATCAGAATAGTACTTTTAAGATTGCAATAATTACACTTCGACTTAAAAATTGTGGATGATTCCGCCTCTGTCGGGGAGGCCACGTAGCCATGTCCGCAAAGAGACATGACTGAGACGGAGATTAATTAGAGAAAATAAGAGAGGCAACTCATAAGCTTGGAGGGAACAGCTGAAAAATGTGTAGTGGTTCATATGTATTTTGGTGTCTTGTGAAAATTATAGGTTGACAAATGACAATCCCCTTAACAATCCCCTTAGTTTGGATTCTTATTTTATTTCTGTGCATTATTAATCTGGGGATCATGGTGGATCAGTGAATTCCGTGATACATCTTATGGTGACCCTCAAGATCGACCTAGAGCTTTGGGAAGTTCAAGTTTACAAGGTTTCAGACGGAATGATTATGGATCATCACCGCCAGCTAGAGGGGACTCATGTACCTATTCTAGAGGGATCCAAAGGTGGGACAGTCGTTCAAGTGGGAAAAGTGAGGGTGATTCAGATTCAACTCATTCAGGTATGCCGTGTTTTGTTCCAGTGGTTAGTGATTTTGTGCATTGGCCAATTAGCTATGTGGAGTAAGCGATAAAGATATATATATACATCATGAAGTGGGGATTTTAAATTGTATAGGCCTCAGAAGTCGGAAAACATTTTAAGTTAAGATCTGAAAATTTCGGGAAGAATACTGGTTTCGGGATAATGTGAATCATATGAATATGATGAATGATATAATTTGTCTGGTGTGGCATGAGATAGAGGACTGATGGACTAAACAGTCTAACCTTTCTTATAATAGTTGTGATGATTATATAAACATAATGTTCTATCATTTTTCTAATATAATTTTGTCATAAATGAAGTAATTGAGCTAATATAAAGAACTTGGAAATTGTTGAAAGTGGATCACTCATTATTTGTTCGTTATTAAAACTTCATCATTAAATATTATAATAATCTAAGTTGTCTATTAAATTATTGTATATGTATACTCTGATTATATCATTGTGTATAATTACAAAAATGTGATCATTATCAGTTCAACCATCTAGGCAATAATACTTGTAGCATTTGGCTTCGCAACTCTGTTCTAGCCAATCGTTTGTCGTATTTGGGCTCTCTCATTATCATTATCATAATGATTATGTACTGCTTCATGAACTGTCAGTCAATTCAATTTCTAACTCGCTTTTAGTGTAGTGTTGGGTGCATATAACTGCGTAAGGTAATGTTGTTATTGCAAAGGGTGAAGAGTTTGAACACGAAGTTGCTTTGCAAGGCATTACAGAAGCTAAAAGAAGGTGAATAAAAACAGATTTTATTTCTGCCTTTGTCGTGGTCAATTGTCATCAGTCTGACATGACACTTTATGTTTGTTGCAAAGCTGTTGCTAATGGGATTCATTTTCGTTGCTTCTGGCTAGACTACAAGATGAAATTGTACAGGTATGCGTACCGACGAGTTGGGCCTCAAAGGGTTTACCGTGGAACACTCTGAGCGAGATTACAGATTAAAATACTTGACGCCACCTTTTGGCCGAGGGTGCAGTTCAGTATCATACGAATTGCCGGGAAAGGTCCTTCTTTTTATCATATCACGGACCTCATGATCTACATGTACTGATCTTTATACTAGCTGTAGGAAATTAGAAAATTATCAGCACTTGGATAAACAGTTCTGAATGATATTCAACCATGCCCCTAGGTTGGATGCACGCACTAAGAAACAAATAGACGAGGCTATCTTGATTCACAAAAAGGGTAGTAAGGTTGTTGGACTGCACTGTAATCCTGTACAACCAGATGTTCTCCTGAGCTGTGGGAACGATCACTATGTAAGCTTTTTTCTCTCTTTTCTGTTTTGTTTTTTCCCATCTTTCACTATGTTTGGGTTAGATATTGTTAATCTTGTTGCTTTCAAGTTTCAACAGGCTTGTTTATGGGATATAAGGCGGTTGGAAGTTGGGTCTTCATTTGCTGATCTTTCACATCGCTGAGTAGTAAATTCTGCGTATTTTTCCCCACATACAGGGAGAAAAATTCTAACTACTGCACAAGATAACCGTATTCGTGTTTGGGTCTCAATATATGGCAATATGGAGTCACCAAGCCGAGAAATTGTACACAGCCATGATTTCAACCGACATTTAACTGGTTTTCGGGCTGAATGGGATCCAAAGGTTTACCTTTTTAAGTATTAAAATTGCATTTTATCGTCCAATCTAGCATTTATACGAGATCTTAAAACTCTCTTTTCATCTGAGCAGGATACCACAGAATCTCTGGCTGTCATTGGGCAATACATCAGTGAGAACTTTTATGGCATTGCACTCCATCCCATCGATTTTATAGACGTAAGCACATGGTAGTTAGTTGCTGAGGTGCTTGACCCTAATATCACAACTATCACTCCTGTGAATAAGTTGCATCCTAAAGATGATGTTTTGGCATCTGTTTTAAGCTGTAACAAGTGTGATATACAATATCATTTTTGGTAAGAAAAAGAAATGAACCGTTATTTTGGTAATCTTAGTTGTTATTTACTTATGTGTGTGTGTGTGCGCGCATGTTTGGAAACAGTTTATTTTTGTGACAAAAGAGAGTACGACTATGTACATTCGACCCCTTTTCCTTCCATGGACGTGGGCCTTTGAGGCTCTCTGATATTGTTTTATTGATCTTGTCATGTATTTAAGTATTTTGAAAAGAGAAGTTTGTGAATCATTTCATTGGTGTTATTTCCAGGACTCTGTTCATATGGAGGCCTAAGGATAAATCATAGGTTGTGCAAAGTGATGAAAGGAGAACAATTATTACGTGTGGAAAGGACGACAAGAAATCAGAAAAGAGATTTGGGGGTGAAAGTGATGATTCTGACGACGAATTCTGACGACGAATCCTTCAGTGCTAAGAAGGGAAAGATGTCAAAGACAAAATCTGTTGCTTCCATAAAAACGAAAAATCGATGATCTATGCATAAATCTGATGTACGGTGTAGTTAACAGTTGCTTTTGGGGGTTAAAGAGAAGCTAAGGTGAAGCTAAGGTTAGAAGGGTATGTTTACTGGCTTACTGCAGTACACTTTTTGTTAGGATAAGCGGTAGAGGTTGGTGCTGTTAACAGTGTAACTAATGCACAATTGAACAAAGTTTACAACTTTTCCTTGATGGATATTGTCTTGTTCTTTTTTGGGTCACTTGAGCATTTTCCACTGTTAATATTTTGTAACTTTCACCAGACCATCGTGCCTCGCTATAGCCGAGAGCATTGGATGCAATGTGGTTAGGTTTTTAAGGTACGAGCCACACTTTTTCCCTGGTCCTTGTGCTTTTTCTGTGCATATTGGTTTCTGCCTGATTTCTTCAGTATCGGAAAAGAGTGGGCATTGAAGAGATGCAAGGTGAAATTACAGGAATCTTCAAAAATCGCACGCTATTGCTTATTTCTGGCCGGGTATGTATTTCAATTATACTAACATTTATTTTTAGACGACTTCACATTGTCTTAGAACTAAAATACTGCAAATTAAAATTAGTCCTTATTTTTCCTGGCAGAGTTAAAGAAAAACAGTCTGTATGGACATTTCAGAAGGAAAACCGAAACTCTAACTGGCTTCTGTGAGTTATATGCAAACTCAGAAACGGCTGAAACCCGGAAGCTTTGATCTCTCCTATTTTCTACCGCTTCTAAGGTATCAGTTTCTCATTTCTCATTTCGTTTATCCAATATGATATTGATTGCAGTGTTGTATACCTCTTTCTGAACCCCATTTGATCCGCTTTCGCCCGCGTGCCCAGTAGCTTCAATGGGCACCTAAACAACATATCCAAAAACACCCAGTTAGCCAAATCATCCATCTTCGTTTCCACCAACCCTCTCTTCTTGACAATCTCTCTCCAAACTCCGGTCTTATCCACCATAGCCATGGTACAAAAACTCGTCCGAAAACATATTTCCCGGAACTTCTAGCCCAAATTTGTTCCCTATTAAATCCCAGATTTCCTCCCATGTAAAACAACCAACGTTTAAGGCATTAAAGGCCTGACCTTAAGCTTATGATATTCCATCACTGGTAGAAGACCATACATGCTGTTGGGCGACTTATACAGGTCTCTTCCCAACACTCCCTTGACCCTCCAAACATAAAAGGGAGATTCCATTCCTTGCATATACTCGCATATATACAAAGACGACCCATAAAATTATACATCGTCTTAGTTGAATACCCTGTAATTAATCCCGGCCTTTGGACCGACCACGCTACATTATACTCTCCAAGCCTCTCCTTTAGCAAGTCTTCTTGGACATAATATAAATTATTTCCTGTAGAAGCTCTAGGACATTCTTCATCGTAGATTAAAGTATGTCCCTTTTCGACCAAACCTCCTAATGAAACATAATGCTTCATTCCCGTCTGAAGCGAAACATGCTTCAAAGACGGTACATTCGGAAGAATTGCATTCAGTGCATTTGACACCAGAGCCCTGTTTTGCTCACAGCATTCCGGAAAAAGTTTTTATAAGGGTGTAAATTTAGAAAAATTGATTTTATAAGGGGTAAATATTATTAATATTTTCGTAACATTTATCATACTTTTAATATAAACTTATTTTCAATTTATCAGTTTAACTTTGAAATAATGAGCCATTAAGAGTTGCATGTCATAATTTACAGGTCCTTGTTGTAAAGTGGATAGGTGAACAAAACAGTCTCCATTTTTTCGTGTATTTTCTTCTGATTTGAGTTTTTAGGCATACTACTTGAATCGCCATTCTGAATTCTGCCTGCATTAAATTTCAGGTAGACTCCTTTAAAGCGCAAGAGGTCACTTGTGGAGCTTGCTGGTAGATTCCGAATTGGGGAGTGTTTGGATAGATCGGCAGTTTAATTAATTAACTGCTCGGTCACATCCTTTCTTTTCGGCCAACAGGTGTGTCCGGACTCCTGACAGAGTGACAGCAAGTATTCTATCTACGCCTCGTCATGTTTGAAACACTGGTTAGAGCATGTGGTACTTGATCCATTTATGCTTAACTTCTGAATTCCTTACATGTATTTCAGTACCTGTTCAAATCAGCTGTGTGGAGCTGGGTTGTTGTCTATAGTCATTTTTGTATTGATAAGTTTGAAGTAATTGATTGGGTCATCAGAAGTACTATCTCACTGCCAAATTTGCCTATTTCCATCTCACAGTATATTTAATGTTTGAGTATATCCTGCTTCAAGGTTGAAGAAGTATTTGCTACAGTTGGTGACGAAATGCGTACAAGTTTCGCCTGATAGATTGCAACATTTTAAGAATAGAAATCGACATTTTTTCTAAATTTGATTTTGTTTACACTATTTCTACATTACATAGATTTCAACAATCGAGCTCATTCGTGTTCCAATTTACAAGAGGATTCAGTTGAAAACATGCTCAATTAGCACACAAGTAAAAGACTATGTACATGTAGCACAAAATCATGCGTAAGATTAGAAGTATCAGAAAGAGTAGGAGGATTAAGTAAGAGGACATTAGCTCTATTGTTCATCACGCAGTACGCATGAAGACTGCTGCTTTATATTCCTATTCATTTTATCCTGTTTTGATAATAACTATCGGGTTAGAAAGTTTGTTGTGTATGTATAAAATCATGAAAATCATTCCTGTGAGCCAATGTTAGACTATATGATTATAATCGACTATGTTAGTCATTCAGTATATGATTATTCTTCCATCAAAATCATTCTACAACAAATCAACACGCCACATGAATATAATACGAACAAGAAAGTATACTATGTTGAAATTATGAATATTTACTTAATGATAAATTACGTCCCTTGAAATTCTGCGGGTCTTGCTTACTATGTCACTGCACCTGCTAGGTTTCTACTTTTAATCAAACCCAGGTATTAAACAAATTCCTGCAAACACCCATGAGTTTTGTTCATCCCAAATTACCAAAAAAAACAAGAAATCATTTATGAAGATCAAAACTTGGAACAAACCCAATAACACAATCAAACAAAACGACATTGTCACAAAACAAATACCTGTAAATAACCCATGAATTTAAGAAGATTAATGCTACAAATTCATCCCAAAATACCAAAAACAACATGGAAAATAATCAAGAAAATCAAAACGTTGAATGAAACAAATACCTGAAAATACGGATGAGTTGGAGGATGTTGATAGTAATAATCATGAGAAATAGAGGGTGAAATTTGTTGGGAATCAGCAGAAACAGGAACACCAAATGGATGAATAGAATTAGGATCATTAGTTGAATCTGGGTAGTAGAATCAGGATTATTTTGATAAGTTTGTTGTTGGGTAGAAAAAAAAGGAGGAGGAAGTATGGGATAAAGTATGGAAGTATGGGAGGATGAAAGAGAAGAAGAGTGTAAAACAGGTAAAAGGACATAGAAGAAGACAAGCCCTCTACTATTCATCACGCTTGACGCACGAGAGCACTGCTCTACTGTTCCCCTTAAGGGGAAGTTTGCTCATTTATAAGGGTTATAGATTTATTAGAATTAACATTTAATTCATTTCTCCTAATTTAATCACATTAAATGTTTATCATCTATTTAACTACATTTAGCTAAGTTTAGCATTTATGTAATTATATCAATATATAATCACATTTCTCAGTACTATCCTATAGGTGTGACCTTTAGGGATCAGCTGATTATCGCCATCATATGACAGTAACGTCAAACTTCTAGTGAGCCAATCGTTACCGATAAACGTTAATCAACTGATTAATATACTAAGTATCCCTGCGTGATCCTGTAAAAGATTTACTCAAATAATCACACACTGTGGAGGACATTTACTCCAACAATCTCCACTTGTCCTACAAGTGTGTGTGCGATTACGATTCTCATATCCATGCATTATTCTCCCACTCAATGGAAGACAAATTGCAAAGTCTTACCTTACAAGGTCGTATCTCCCAAGTAATCATATCAGGAGTGGTTTCCTCGACTAGAGAGCAACATAACTGATACGAATCATATTCGAGCATGGTCATGCGTTTAAGTTACTACTCCTCGAGTGGCCCTGAGAAATATATATAAAACCTGATAAAGGCTGGATATTTTCCTTGACTTATGACATGCCGATGGAAGCACAGTATGAAATGACCCAGTAAAAGTCTGATTGGTCTCCTTTTACGGTGCGACCTAGGACAGAAACCAAAGCCACCCAAAAACTGTCTATATCGCATGAAATAAACAATGGTCAAAAGAACCGACTTTAGGAATCACGATAGACGTCCCATCCACGACTAGACACCTAATGTATCTTAACATTTAGGACTCTATGTTGTGGTCACTATGTCCTATACGATATCATATACCCATATTTGTTATTCATCAGTCAGACGCTTGACTTATGGAATATTGAGCCTTCCATCCTTCAACTAACAAAATAATCACCTAAGTTATCAGCTCAAATTGGTGTTTACGGACAAAAACAGACATATAGAGTAAAACAGTTCACTGTGTGGTGTTCAAAATTGTCGTACAATCCACATGTAATACAATATAAAGAAATTCAATGATTTTATTAATTAATAATTTGAAATGATCAAACATCAATCAAATAATGTTTATTACAATTCCGGAACACGTTTTATCCCCATGGATGAGATGTGCCCTTCATGTTTATTATGCGGTAGTGCCTTAGTCAGCGGATCAACAATGTTGTTATCCGTTCCAATCTTGCACAATGCTATCTCCTTTTGCTCTATGTAATCTCTTATCAGATGAGCTTTTCTGAGTACATGTCTAGATTTGTTGCTAGACTTAGGCTCCTTAGCCTGGAAGATTGCACCACTGTTATCACAATAAAGGGTGATTGGATATTTCACACTAGGTACTACTTTTAGTCCTTGTAAGAAATAATGCATCCAAATAGCTTCCTTTGCAGCTTTGAAAGCTGCCAAGTACTCAGACTCTGTTGTAGAATCTGCTGTAACGCTCTGCTTGGAACTCTTCCAACTGACTGCTCCACCATTAAGAGTAAAGACAAAACCCGACTGAGATTTAGAATCATCACGATCGGTTTGGAAACTAGCATCTGTGTAACCCTTAGCACTTAGTTCCATGTCTCCACCATATACCAGTGCCCAATCCTTAGTCCTTCGTAAGTACTTAAGGATGTTCTTGACGGCTATCCAGTGACTTTCACCTGGATTATTTTGGTAACGGCTGACCATACTCAATGCATATGCCACGTCAGGACGTGTGCACATCATGGCATACATGATCGACCCTACTGCCGAAGCATAAGGTATCCGACTCATGCGTTCAGTTTCTTCCGGTGTTGTAGGTGATTGTTTTTTGCTCAGATGCACCCCATGAACAACAGGAAGGTAACCTCTCTTGGAGTTTGTCATACTGAATCTCTCAAGAATCTTATCTATATAATCTTCTTGACTCAATGCTAAAATCCTTTTCGATTTATCTCTATAGATGCGGATGCCTAGAATCCTCTGTGCCTCACCCAAATCTTTCATTTTAAAATGGTTCTTTAACCATGTCTTAACCGACGAAAGCATGGGAATGTCGTTTTCAATTAGTAGTATATCATCTACATATAATACTAGGAATACGATTTTACTCCCACTTGACTTGATATACAGACATGGTTCTTCGACACTTCGAATGAATCCGTTCTGTTTTATCACGTCATCAAAACGATGATTCCAACTCCTTGATGCTTGCTTAAGTCCATAGATGGAACGCTTGAGCTTGCACACTTTCTTAGGATGTTTAGGATCGATGAAACCCTCAGGCTGTATCATATACAATTCTTCTTCCAAAAACCCGTTTATGAAGGCGGTTTTCACATCCATTTGCCAGATCTCATAATCATGAAATGCGGCTATCGCTAAGATAATCCGAATAGATCTAAGCATTACGACTGGAGCAAATATCTCATCATAATGCAACCCGTGTACTTGAGTAAAACCTTTTGCCACCAATCGTGCTTTATAAACATCTGGTTGTCCATCTAGTGCACGCTTTATCTTATAATGTCATTTGCACTGTAGGGGTTTTACCTTTTCAAGCAAATCAACCAAATCCCATACTTGATTCTCTTGCATGAAATCTATTTCGGACTGCATGGCTTCGAGCCATAGCTTAGAGTCGGAACATGTCATGGCTCCTTTGTAGGTAGCTGGTTCGTTACTCTCAAGGAGTAATAGGTTTTATGCACCACCTTCCTCAACCATACCAATGTATCGGTCTGGGGGTGAGAAACTCGAACCGTCCTCCTAGGTTCCTCTGGAATGGATACCATAGCAGATGTGGAAGGAACACTTTCTTCCATCACACTGTTGGTTTCTGGTTCTTGAACCTCTGACAGATCAAAAGTTCTACTACTCTGTTTGTTCGAGAGAAACTCTTTCTCTAAAAACTTCGCACTAGCCGCAACAAACACTCTTTGTTCGGTAGGTGAGTAAAAGTAGTGAACAAAAATTCCTTTGGGATAACCTACAAAGTAAGTCTTGACCGATCGTGGGCCTAGCTTGTCTTCGTGTCTCCACTTGACATAAGCTTCACAGACCCAAACCCGAATAAAGGACAAGTCAGGAACTTTTCCTTTCCACATCTCATATGGAGTCTTATCTGCTGCTTTAGTCGGACTTCGGTTAAGTATTAGAGCAGCTGATTGAAGAGCAAATCCCCATAATGAATCAGGCACAACCGTGTGACTCATCATGGATCGAACCATATCTAATAAAGTTTGATTTCTCCGTTCGGATACACCATTTAATTGTGGTGTTCCAGGTGGAGTCAACTGCGATACAATACCACAGTCTTTCAGGTGTTGATCAAACTCAGTCGAAAGATACTTGCCACCACGATCAGATCGAAGTGCCTTTATCTTTCTATCCAATTGGTTCTCAACCTTATTTTGGAATTCCTTGAACTTGTCAAAGGATTCACTTTTATGTTTCATTAAATAGACATACCCGTATCTACTTAAATCATCCGTAAAAGTGATGAAATATCTATAGCCGTCTCTTGTTGTGATTGTCATAGGACCACATACATCTGTATGTATGAGTCCTAGAAGATCACTAGCTCGCATTCCAATACCTTTAAAGGAAATACGAGTCATCTTTCCGATGAAACATGATTCACACGTACCAATTGATTCGTAATGAAATGGTGGTATTGACCCATTTTTAATGAGTTTCTCTACGCGTTTTTCATTGATGCGTCCCATTCGACAATGTCATAGATATGTTTGTTCTTTATCACCTGTTTTAGCCCTTTTATTATTCACATGATAAACCTCGGTGGTTTGGTCTAAAACATATATTTAGTTTACGGAAACAGCTTTTCCATAAATCATATCATTTAATGAAAAAGTACAACAATTGTGTTTAATATTAAAACAAAATCCTTCTGTATCCAAAACAGAAATAAAAATAATGTTTTTCGACAAACTAGAAACAAAATAACAATTATTTAAAAATAACTCGAAACTACTAGGTAGTTTGAGTACATAAGTTCCTATGGAGACAGCTGCAACCTTTGCTCCATTTCCAACACGAAGGTCAACGTCCCCTATCTCAAGTTTGCGGACGTCCCTTAAACCCTGCAAGTGATTACACAAGTGAGAACCACAACCAGTATCAAATACCCATGTTGCTGAACTTGCATGGTTTATTTCAATCATATGAATAAATGACGGTATACCTGTGGCTGTCACTCGTCCAACCTTGATATCCTCGAGGTACATAGGGCAGTTCCTTTTCCAATGCCCAGACTCGTGGCAATGGTGGCACTCTCTCTTTCCCTTTGCTCTTAGTTTTGGCCTTTGAGTTACTGGTCTCACCAGGTCCACTCTTGGGCTTCGGCTGCTTTCTTTTGAACTGAGGCTTCTTAACATTTAAGGGAGCCCTTGCCTTTCCCTTTCCCTTCCAATTAGCTTGTATGACAAGGACGTCCTTCTTAGCACTCCCACTCAAATTGAGATCCTTCTCAGCTTGCACGAGCTGAGAGTGGAGTTCATGAAGACTTTTCTTCATGTCATTCATGTTATAATTCACCCTAAATTGGGTGAACCTATCATGAAGAGAGTGTAAGATTCGGTCTACAATGATTGACTCCTCAATCTTGCAACCGAGAGACTCCAGAACTTCCACATTCTCAATCATCTTGAGGATGTGTGGGCTAACAGCTTGGCCCTTGGACATTTTAGCTTCGAAAACGCAGACTGCTGCGTCATATCTCATGATTCTCGGAGCTTGCGAGAATTCATTGGTAAGGGTGGTGAAAATCTTATTCGCACCTTGTGAAATGAAGCGGCGCTGCAAATTGCTTTCCATTGCATAAATAAGTACATTCTTAATCGCACCAGCTTCACGAACGAACTCATCATATGCAATTCGTTGGGCTCCAGTCCTTGCAGTTGGTTCAGCCGGTACTGGCTCAACCAAATACTTTAATTTACCGTCAGCAATGGCAACATTCCGTAATGCTGCCTCCCAATCGGTAAAGTTACTCCCATCATTCTTAAGGCGGGAGTTCTGATTGTAGGAGACGTGGTCCATAAAAGAGCGTAACCACGACTCCCTGGTGAGGGTGGCGCTAGGGCCCGGAGTTGCATTTGGATCAGTCATTTTAAAAGGCAGATATTAAATGATCTACAAATGAGAAAATAAATAAACATGAGAAATTATTGAATTTAAAATCTTTTTAAACAAAGATATACAACATAATATAATCGATCTCACTCAAAGAATTATATAATGTATCCCAAGACCCAAATCCCGATTTGGTGAGTTAACCCTTTAACTGGTTCTACATTAGAACTCTCAGTCGACAAATTTCTTAAATTTATCTATTAGTCCATAATGATTTCAATAGCTCGATTGAATCATTGTGTTGAGTTTAACTAGGTCACAACATACTACTTACCCGAGGTAGAAGGGGTCCATATGGAGATAACAACAGGTCCTATATGCCCACCGACGAACAAGGGATTCATAGTTGTTTGATCTAGAAAGGCTAAAGTCTCAATTTTATAAAGAGTGAGATCCCATCACTATTTTAAACTCATTTAAGTGAACTATTTGATATGAGTAGGAATGAGTGATGGCAAAATAAAACATCATATGCCAAAATGCAAAATAATCTACCTGAGTCATTTTACATGCATATAGGTGGTTTGTTTTACGCGGAACATAGTGATATGCAACATTCAAGCAATAAAGAGAAGAACGTAAAACATTAAAATCCTAGTGTGGCTTATCCTATGAAAAACAGTAAATACAACTTGGAATCCAATCACATGGACCCTAGAAGCTTCATGGATCACCGTTCTTCATCTCGAGATGTAAACTGGAAATAGAGACCCGGATGCATCAAACTCCTCTTCTTCTTTTTCTTCTTTGTTCTAAGCTATTACAATGTAAATCCTATTTACATTTAATCTAAAATAAAGAAAAATTAAAATAAAAAGCGGAGATGCGAGATCTCATAAATTACATCACTTGATTACTTTCCACCATTACCGAAAAGTAACCAATAACTAAAGCCACACTAGATTACATGATTATACTTGACAACAATTGTAAAAATAAATTCAACCTTCATTGAAAAACAATATCATTAACAATATAATAAAACATTCATAATGCAATATTACCCAAACCACCATTAATTTTAAAATTACATGTCACACATGTAAACCATAATCCAAATAAATTCTAAACAATTTTAGAATCTAGTAAGTATCATCAATCTATAAAATCTAATTAAAAGGCTAGCAAAAAAATGTGACATGGCAAGTTTAAATATGACATGGCAAGTTTTAATGTGACATGGCGTATTATTAATGTGACATGGATTAACAATTTCTTATATGACATTAATTTAATTCATTTATTATATGACAATTTATTAATTCATTTATTTAATTCATTTAATTGATTTAATTTAATTATTTATACTATTCACATAAAAGGTTAATTTAGAAGATTATTTTTATTCCACATGACAATTTCACGCCTCATTAATTTATATTTCTTTTTCTTGATTATTTAATTAAATTAAAAATATAACATAAATGTAATAATAATTGACTCCATAAATATATAACTAAATATAATTTAAAAAAATAAGTTAAAATATTTACCATCATTCACATATCATATTTTTATTTCATAATATAATTACTTAAACCACTCTCATGCAAAGTATATATTTTGAAAAAGGAACAAAATAATAGTAATAATAATTAAGAAAACTTTTTACATTTTATTTCTACTTGCTGCATATTTATGTCTATATTAAAGTTTTTAATAATGAGAAAAATCTATAAATATAAATTTATCTATAAATCTAATTAAAATGCAGGCCAAACTTTTTGTTATCGTCCACATGTGACCCACATGTCATATTTTAATTTCATAAGATAAAATTTTAAATTACTCTTATGTAAAGTGGATTCGTAGAAAAAAAATAAACAATAATTTTATCTATAAATCTAATTAAAAGGCATGTCAAACTATATATTATCATCAACAAGTCATATTTTAATTTTATAACATAATACCTTAAACCACTCTCATATAAAGTCGATTTTGTAAAAACACAAATAATAACAATAAGTAAACAAACCTTATACATTCCATTTCTCATTGACCCATATTTATGTCTATATTAAATTTTATAATAATAGAAAAATAATGCTCAAAAGTCATGAATTTTGATTGATATTTAGCCTATATTAAATTTGATAATATTTAAAAGGAGGATACTCAGAAGTCATAAAACGAATCCTCAATATTTTGTATATATTTTTGTTGGAAGGCAAAATTTGTAAGCCATTTTTTTGTTATTTTTATCGTTACTATAATTATAAGTGTCACTATCTTCATTATCTTTCTATTCACATCAAATTAATTGTATTAGGGTTTTAAATTATTAACTAACTAATTTGTTTATTTTTATGTAACTTGCATCTATCTATAAATCAATAAAATCTAATTAAAAGGCAGCCTAAGAAATGTGCCATGACAAATTAAATGTGACGCGGCAACTTTAAATGTGACATGGCGAAAAAAAGTGACATGAATTATCAATTTAAGAAACAAAATATGTTAAGAAATTAAAAAATATAAGTTTTAAACAAAAAAAAATTAAACCAATGATCTCCTCTCATAAGTTTTGTTATTTATATTTATTTTCCTTTATTAATAACCATTATTTCTTTTATTTAATTAAATGACCTTTTAACTTTCCTTTCATTTACTATATATATCCGTTTGTATGTTCCATATTTTTTTTTTATCTTTCTTCTATTCATAAAATTTTGAGAGAATTAGTTGAAAAAAATTTAATATGTGACTATTATAACAACCCTAATTTTCAACTTTATTCAAAAACTTAGTACTAAAGTATAAATAGAAAAGCAAATTAGTTATTTCGTTTTTTATTTTTATTATGTTTTGAATTAATTAGAATATTATTAGTTATTATTTTTTGTGTTTGTTTTAATATTGCAGGAGAATGAATTTTTTTTTAGTCAAAAAATTGGTAGGTGAGGTATACCTAGAGAACTAAAATATTTTTTCGCTTCTTATTTTTAATATGTTTTGAATCAATCAAAATCTTATTAGTTCTTTGGTGTTTATGTTAATATTGCAGGAGGTTGAATGTTCAACTTTAGTAAAAAAAATTGTTAGGTAAAGTATACGCAGAGAAATAAATTAATTATTCACTTTTTATTTTTATTATATTTTAAATCAACTAGAATCTTATCAGTTGGTATTATTTTTTTGTTTACATTAATATTACAGGGATGATGACATACTCACATATCAATAACAATACACGAGATTGAGAATAATAACTATGGATCTTCTTTACAGATTTTTTCTTGGTTTGAATAACTCTTTTATTTTTGCCGTTTTTTTTTCTTTCTGCAATGGTGTATCTGAAACATCGAAAGGTAACAAAAATCTTTAATAAGTTGTTGACATGTTATATTATTGTCTTTCACTCTTTCCTACACGTTAGTCTCCTTGTAACACTTGTATTCTATTTTTCTTTCATCAAACAACTTAGAAATCAAATTGCTTAGTCAAAGTGTTAAAGTACGATGCACATATGTCAATTTTATAATATCATAGTGTCATAAATATATGTAGAATAAAAATATGTACGATTAGTAATTAGTTAGAAGCCGATTCTTATTCTCCAATTTGTTGTTCCAACACTGATTTTAAGCCTTTAAATCATTTTTTGGCTTTCCATCAAATATATTATTCTAAGACTCACAATGTTTTTTGGATAAATGCTCTTTTCTAAATGATCTGTTTATATTTTATTTCTCATGAATTAGGAAATGTTAATATTTCGTATGAACTATAATAGTATTGTTTTGATTATACTTTTGGTTGAATGATCGAATTTGAATAATCTATGTTTGGAATTGAATAGGCATATAAATCTCTATTTGTTGCGTGATTCCGAGAGATGTTTAATTAGTTTTGCCCATCTTGTACTACTACTAATTATTATTAGAGTTAACCTATAAAGTTTTGATCTTGACTTTACTCTCTTACTTTGTCCCAAATTTATAAAATTGTATTAAAAGCCAAACCTAAAAAATGTGACACGACAAGTTTAATGGTGACGTTGCAACTTTTATGTCACATGGCAAGAAAGTGACATGGATTACCAATTTAAGAAAAAAAAATATAAGCAAAAACTTTACAAAAATAGAAGGTATAAACAAAAAACAAAATATTGTAAATCATGGATCTCCTCTCATAATTTACCTTATTTATTTAAGCATTATTTCTTTTATTAATGAAATGGTCTTCTAACTTTCCTTACATCATTATTATATATACTCATTATTTATGTACTGCCCCTCAGCTGTATTCGTTTTAAACAAATGATTAAGAGGGCCGGACTACTCCGTATAAGTTATTCACAAATAAAACACTTATACACAGTAAATTATCAACGATCCCGTGATTTTCACGGGTTTCAAAACTAGTTAGATATAATAAACCTTTTAAAATAAATAAATGATTAAGTAACCGAAAAATTATCAAATAATTTTTCTTTCTTTCCCACGGCAATCACACGGTTATACCCCTTTTTTTTTCGAAAAAAAATTGTTACAATTACAAAACATCTTTTATAATTTAGTTAATATGAATATTATCTCATAATATAAATAAAAACGAAAACAAATAAAATAACCCTAAAATCCAATTTTACGGTTTTAATACCCCTTCTTTTGTTATCTTTATAAATTTGTTCTAATTATAAATCTTTATTTATAATTTAGTTAATATAAATTATCATAAATATTAATAATAACAAAAGCAACAAATCACAAAATTTAGGGTAAGGCCGAAAAAAATTTACGGTCCAATATTAAACGTTTTTTTTTTTTTTGTTAAAAAAAAGCAATTACTCATATTATCAAATAATATTATGTATATCGACATCTTCATAAGATATTATACTATTTCCTTAAATGGTATAATCAAGGTAGAAATAGATTTTTGGAAACTTTACTAATTCGCGAACTTTCTTAAAATTACTCATAGTAGCACAAAATCATCTCATAATTTATGTGTTATAGTTCTAATCATATTAGATCTTAAAAATTTCCAAATATTGTTATTAAGATTAACTTTTAATTCATATGAACAATATTCATTCATCTTAACAATTTAAAACAAATTAATCTAATTCTAACAATATCTTGATTGAACTTTTAATAATCATTGATCTATATCATTGTTATGAGCATCATCATATGATAATTATTTTAACACTTAAAATAACAAAATAAAAAAAAATAAAAAAACAAAACCAAAAAAAAAACGTGAACCAGCAGTGACATATCACGAAAAAATTTCAGACCGATACAAAAAAAAAAATTTGAACCGTGAGGAAAAAAAAAACTTGTGCCGTGGGATTTTAATTCTCAATTAATTATCAAAACGATTTTGAACAATGGCTCTGATACCACTTGTAGGAAATAATTTCTTAAATTATTCATAAAAGTATTAATCTAAATAATACTGCCAAGGATTATATAAAAAACGAATTGATATTAAAACAATAGAACTGAAATAATAGGACAAGGATCATAGAAATAACCTTTGGTCCTATATGAGATCGGCCTAAGAACAACCTAGTATAAACCCAAACTTCAAGGTAGAAGTTCTCCTTAGATTGCACCCAAGACGACTGAGAAAGATTCTCTCAAAGCTCCTCCTAAATTACTATTAATTATTTTAGAGGATTTATTTTGGGATTAAGATGATAAACTAATCAAAGAGAATAAGAGAGAAAAACCTTTTTCTTCTTGTCTCTAAACTCACGGCCGAAACCCTCCATATATAGGGTTTTGGTTTGTGTTGGTCTTGTACTTTAATTAGGAAACCTCATTATAATATAATATTTTGAGTCAGTTTCCTTATTCCGAACTTCCTTTAAAATATCATATATATTTTAATACTTTTCGGTATACAATTCTAATTCCCGGAGAATATTAATTAATTATCTTATAATTAATTAATCCCAATTATATTTTCTTATCATACATTAAAATATAATTAATAAATATAACTTTTATATATATTTATTAGAATTAACATTTAATTCATTTCTCCTAATTAAATCACATTAAATGTTTATCATCTACTTAACTACATTTAGCTAAGTTTAGCATTTATGTAATTATATCAATATATAATCACATTTCTCAGTACTATCCTATAGGTGTGACCTTTAGGGATCAGCTGATTATCGCCATCATATGACAGTAACGTCAAACTTCTAGTGAGTCAATCGTTACCGATAAACGTTAATCAACTGTTTAATATACTAAGTATCTCTGCGTGATCCTGTACAAGATTTACTCAAATAATAACACACTGTGGAGGACATTTACCAACATGACCTTGGTCCGATGACTCTGAAGAAATAATCTCATTTCCCACCCAGACTAATAGACTATATTGTCAATATGAGAATTCATAGAGAATTAATCGAGTACTATTATCTTCAATATAACTATGCCTTATACTAATTTGCCAGTCCCTACAATACTCTGTCTAACATTGTACTCTCTATAATGTATGGGAGTATGAGACTACTTCAAGATAATAATAATTCTAAAGTGAAATTAGCCTTATTATTTTGTCATGTTGATAGTTGTACAACACTCCCAAAATTGCATTTAGAGTCAAACTCCAAAATTGCATTTAGAGACCAATTCCAACACTTCCAAAATTGTAAAGAGGATTATTTAGTTACTTTTAAACAAAAAAAATATTAATCAATATTCCGTACTATTCTAAATTAAAATTAATGTTTGAGAACGGCAAGTAATACATAATAATCAATAAAATATGACACATTAGTATAAATTGTGATAGACAATTAGACATGCACGAAGCACATACAATAATATAAATTGGTCGTATAGTGTAATTGAGTAATTCATAATTTTGTAATGTCTATATATTCTTGATTGTCCCTAATTGATTGCAAGTGAAACACTATAAGGCTTTATAGCGTGGAAATATGGAATATGGAATACCATATATTGAGAAGGTTTATTTATACTTGTTAAATCTACTTGATTTTTAATAAGAATATATAACACTCCGTAGTATTTTTGTATAACGATTACAACATGCTACCCCTTTAATTCTAAGTTCTAACCCAGGATCTTTGACAATTGCACATTCTCATTTTACGCGTTCATTCCTTTAATGATTTTTACATCCTGAAAAGTTACTCATTAAAATCAAATCATGTAGAGAACATAAATATGCAATCAACAATGTGAATTTTCTATAATCGCTCAAAAATTTAATCCACCTTTTTGCATGTGTCTCAACTCAAACAAAAGGATGCTTAAAAACGTGAAAATCTTTTAGGGGAGATATGAGAGTGGTTTTATTTATAGATTGTGTTTGAGTCTTTTAGGGGAAAAAATAATATGTTGGTATCCTCACCAAATGAAAGACTATGAAGGAGTAGGATATGTTTTTGACTTTTATGACTTTATCTCTAATTATTAGACAATAATATCGTACATATTGATATTGATTAGATTACATCTCTTTAATTATATTTTTTTTTGGTATTATTATGTTGTAAGCTTAATGTATATGTTTTTATTTATATACATAATTTACGGAATATGATATTAATTATTTTTAATTTATACACATAATTTATTCAACAAAAGTAATAATCAATCATATCTTATTTCAATATTTTCTAATTGATATAATTACAAAGCTCGAACCAATGAATCGCTCCAAAAGTTCTAGATAACTTTTCAATAGTTTACAATCTTATCTATATTAATGCAGAATCATTTCTTGCATTTTCCTTCACCCACGTCACCTTAAACATCCATTTTCTTTTCTTTTCTTTTTTTAAACAAAAACATGGGACCCACCAAAATACATATTGATTTAATTCCAATGTAAAAGCAAAAAGTTGACGTTTTCGACCAAAAAAATTTATTGATTAGAAACGAATACAAAATTAATTACAACAAAAAAAATCAGTACAATTTTTTGCAAAAGTATATAATATATAATACTTTAAAATAATAACTAAAATAAATATATAATGAAATACATGAACTGATATAATTTACAATTTATAACAATGTTACAAAAAAATACAAAATATATATAAATATATGATTATCTCATTTTTAATTTATGTCCAATCACATATACCGTTCCAAATGTCATGCGTAATATTTATGTTCAACCAAAAAAATTAAAAATTAAAAACTCACCTTAAACAAGCCTTTTTTTTTTTTTTTTTAAGAATACGTGAGACCCGCCAAAATACAGATTGATTTAATTTCAATGTAAAAGTAAAAAGTTTACATTTTCGACACAAAAATTATTGATTAGACATGAACACACATAATTAATTACAACAAAAAAATTCAGTATATATTTTGCATAAGTATATAACTAAAATAAGACGCTTTGTATAATATTTATATTGATAATTTTATCAAAAAATTTGTTGTAATACCAAGTTTAAATGAAAACAGGTATAATTATAACATGTATTAAGACAATTTAATAATTGTACGGGTTAATAATTAAATTGTCTTATAATTAAACTAATAACAATATTTTTAAGTAACCTGTGCATTTTTTGTTATATTTGGACTATTTTATTTAATTTTAACAAGTAACCCGTTCATTTTTGTTATAATATCATGTTAAATTTGTTATAATATTTTGCAATAATAAATAATAAATTACAATAACAACTAAAATAAAATTACAATTAATTTACAATATTGTTACAAAAAAGTACAAAATATACATAAATAATTGATTATCTTATAAATATTTATGTTCAATCAAATATATCGGTCCAAGTGTCATGCGTAATATTTATGTTCAAGAATATATATTGTTCTATATGTCATGCATAATATTTTATATTTATATATCGTACTAATTCATAATAATATTTCTTTAAAAAATAATATCTTCTATATTTTAATAATTCAACATAACATGAAAATAAAATCTAGAAAACTCGACTAATCATTCATTGTCATTGTCATATACATAAGAATAAACTGGACAGTGGAAAAAACCATGACAAAATACCTAATACCATACCAGTTAAACTAAAAGTTAAAAACACTAATTTAATTTATTTTATGATAGCAAACGTTTTATGTCAAATGTATTCAATATATTCACATATCTTATCTTTATTAATACAGAAAAATTTAAAACAAATATGTGCATCTACAACAATGATGAAAAAATTAATTAACGAAAAACCGCTTAGGTTTATGTTATATATACATTATTTGTACGTAAGTATTAAAAAATAACGATGGATTGTAAGTAAATCGATAAAAGCAGGACCTACAACAAAGATGAAATAGTTAAATAACGAGAACCGCCTTGGTTTATGTTCAGTACGTATGTAAACGATTCCGTTTATAATTTGTACGTAAATATTAAAAATAACGATGGTCGGTACGTAAAGATTAATAAATAATGATTTATGAATAATAATATTATCTGTATAAAACCAATATCATTAAAATACCACAAAATTCTAGCATAAATAAAACTTCATGGATGAAAATTTTAATTACGATAAAAAGTAACTATTCAAGAGTTTATGTGTAAAGCTTCACATAAATATTATTTGAAAAACACGCTCCCAATATTAAATTAATAATGACACGATAAAAAAATGGAATATTGAAATCGCAAAAGAAAAGTACCATAATAGATACTTAACATTTACAAAAATACGAATAATGACGGGTTTTGGGGGCAGTCATATCTTTTTTCTCTGATAAGGTAAAAAACTATATTGATCTCCTAGTGTAGGACCAACCTATTTCATTATTCAGTGGGTCTTGCTTCATACCACAATTTTGGTCTGAAATAATAAGACGAGATTTTGTAACCATTTTACAGTCAAATGTAAGCATTATTTACAAACAAGTTATCATAAGCTGTAACATTGATCATACTATCGTGGTTATATTTGGCACGGGACTAAAACTAGTTAAGTAGTAATATATTTACTTAAACCAATAAAATCGCTCTAAAAGTTCCTCTTTTAAGTATATACTAGAATTAATGCCCGTGTAATGCACGGGCCACTTGTAATAATTGTTTTTTATAAATATTTTATAAACATCCAATGAACGCCACTTTATAGAAAACCACTACATCAAATCCTATTCATGAAAAGATTTAATTCAAAATCGAAGATGAATAATCAAAATTAATTTTTTACATAAAATAAGTATTATTATATAATCTTAGTAATATTACCTCGTAGTATAATCGAATTTCAGCCTCTTTTGGAGACTTTTAGTGTATTACATTAGTTAGATAAGTTAGACGAGTTGTTTTTGTTTCATGCCTATGAATTATATACGTAACTACAATTCTAGAAACGCTAGGCATGCAACTTACTTCAAAGATTTGTACATTCAATTCTATATGAACTTAGTAATTCTAGATCGAATCATCTATTTTTATTCCATCTATATCATCTCGAATAAATAACACATTAATTCTAGTATATATTAGTAATATAAAGAAGAAAAGTCAAGAAATCCGGAATTTACGCCAATAGATAAAGAAAAATATTTTATTATGTCCAATACAATTACAATGGCTTCCGTCTATCTAAACTCTAAACATATCATGAATGAAATAATACACAATAAAAACGTGTAACTATGAACAAATACACAAAAACTCCATTAAATATTGTAGGTTATCTTAAAGAATTTAATAAATACTTCATACTATATATCCATGTTCATCAACTGATCAACACACTAACACCTTCTGCAACTCAAACACAATGCATGAGATATTGTTCTTGTTGATGACATTACCAATGTTTCCTTACGACTATAAGAATTAAAATTAGTATAATATATTCCTATTGTTATATCTCATCCCTGTCATTAGTAAAAAAAATACTAAACTTGCTTTATATATCATCTTAGTTATCATATCAAGTAATTCGTAGTAGTTAACTTGAATTGATTCACACATAAAGTCCTATCTTCAAGCAACCAATATTATATGATTAATAAAATATACTCCAATGAAAGTATTAGACTATTGATACAAACATGAAACCAACTAAAACTACGATGAAAGTATTAGACTTTGCTTACTACCCAATTTTTTTTACTGTATTTTTATTAATAAGTTTTTTTAGTTCTCTGTTTTTCTCTTTTCATTATTTTCCCTTTATAATCGCCCTCCACTACAATTATAATTGTACGTTGCTCGAAGACATGATTTAAGTTCTGCAAATCGAATCGTCACACTCAAGATCATCATCATCAAGACTCCGGTGACGTAATATCCACCGAAATTACACGAAACTGCGCCGTTTTGGTTCGATTCAGCAGTTGCCCTGTCATCGCCGCCTTGATAATAGTGGAAGCATGGCTCACTATATATCCTATGCCTCTTTCAACAATTTCTCAAACAAGGGATGGCCGAGGAATGAGACAGGCAGCATGACACGACTCATTTCACAATCTAGCTCGCCAACATAAACTGCTAGGTGCCCTTTCGGAACTTGAACCGGTTTAGTATCCATCATCGACTCGTGACCCACACGAGTATACCTTTTGTTTAAGCCTGTGTTAAAAAGAGCTTTCTTAATCATTCTACCCCAATTGCGTAATTTGGGCATTGTTTTACTTCCTTGTGTTATCGAATTCCCCAGCTTCTTGTATTGGCAAGAATTTCTCGGGTATCGGGTTAACCGATTGAATATACGGATGATCTTCCTGCCCAACTTAATTCCTATGTTTCTCCTTATCATCATCATTGTTTTTTTTTTTTGTATTTGACTTAAACTCGAAATGGTTATATAAATGAATTAGATTATGAGAAAATAAGCTAATAAATTTATTTGATTTGTTTTGAAATATGGTGTGTGAAAGGGTGAGAAAGAATTGAAGATGGGAGAAGAAGTTGTGAAGGTGTGGGGAATTGACCATTAAAAAATGTATTTACTCGTTAAAAAATGTATCTACTTATATGTAAAAAAGTAAATAAAAAAAATGTATCTACTCCATCCAAAAAAATGTATCTACTCCGTCCAAAAATATATTTACGTTTATGTAAAAAAGTTAAAAAAAATGTATGTATTCCGTCAAAAAATGTATCCAGGTTATTAGGTAAAAAAAGTAAAAAAAAAAGTAAGTATATTTACATTTTTTTAGCAAAAATTTTGTTCCCTGCCAAAACTCTAATTGTTTAAACAAGTATATAATACTTGTTCATTGGACGCGAGACGCTATGAAAGACACCATACTTGTTTTCATTTTTTCAAGCTAATCTTTTAAGCAAGTATTAAGGATTTAAAAGCTAAGTTTTGCAAAATTGTGTTTTCCAAAGTTTTGTATCGAAGTAATTTTGCAAAGCCGTACATTTAAGACCGACATTGATTAAAGCAAGTTCGTTTACTCATAGGTTAATTTTTGTTCTCCTTTGTTCACTGATGAGCTCCATTTTGGTCATCATTTTCTTTACATATTCTTTATTTTCGGTCACGATTCGGCCTCGATTTGCGTGTCTTTGGTTGTTTTTACGTCCGTTGCCTCGTATATTCCTATTCTATCCACTTTTAGTAGGTATTACGGCGGGGGGCGAAGAAACGAGAGAAATCGAGGCGGATTTAGAGCGATTTATGAAGAATTATGAAGGAATTGTGAAGAAGCCACTTCAGGCCCTCCCAGCCGGTTCCCAGCCGGCGGCCGGTAGGCCGGCTGGGGAACTTTGACTTGACTTTCGAGAAATAATGAAGAAATTTCCAGGCCATTGAGAAAAGGCTCCCAGCCGGTGACCAACCGGCAGCCGGTCAGCCGGCTGGGACCATGATTCTACACTTAGCATTTTTTCGAAGAATTGAAGAAATGTTATTGGGGCAGATTATTGAGAAAAGGCTCCCAGCCGGTGGACAACCGGCTGCCGGTCCACCGGCTGAGGGGACCTATAGCTAAGAAAAGAAGAAAAAGAAAGTCAGTTTGAAGGAATTGGCCTCCCAGCCGGTGCCAGACCGGCAGCCGGCCGGTCGGCTGGGAAGCATGCTTATTCGAAGAAATTTTCAGAAGTCCCTATTTGGACTCTCAGCCGGTCCCGGACCGGCAGCCGGTCGACCGGCTGGGAGTCACTTTTCGTATTTTCGAGCACTATATAAACCCGCACTTGTATCATTTTGTTATCACGCATTCCTAAGCTTATTTTCTAGGGTTTTACTGTTTCATTGGTTCATACTTAGACACAAAAACTCTCTTAAATA
This sequence comes from Silene conica, assembly GCA_029255685.2. Lineage (NCBI taxonomy): Eukaryota > Viridiplantae > Streptophyta > Magnoliopsida > Caryophyllales > Caryophyllaceae > Silene > Silene conica. The sequence continues at coordinate 9,577,621 of CM055314.2, forward strand.
TTTTAATCCTCTTTAGATCTTAGTTTAATCTATCAATTCTTGTTGATATTTCTTTAGTAATCTACTTAGTCTTGTTCTTGAGCATTTGTAGAGGATATTTTTGGGTTGTAATTTGAAGGGTTTGAGAGAATTCTCCATCTTGTTATCCAAGTTGCTTCCTTTTCCTTTGCTATTGGTATAATCTCTCTAATCTCTACTTAGTTATTGCATTTATTTAAGTTTCTTTTGAATCAATTGTTTACCCTTTACTTGTTCATGATGGTTAGTATTTGTTTATGTCTTATTCACATGTTCTCCCTTGCCATGAGTGAGTAGTCCCTTTACTAGGGTTAGGGGTGAACTTGGGTAGTTGATATTGATGTTTGTTGTTTAGGGTTAGGGTTTAGGTTTCGTTTTTGTTAGGTTTTCAATGTATGCATGCTAGATGTTTGATGAAATGCCTCAACGACGGTTGGGCATGATTCTCATTGTTGTTTGCCTTAGACGATAGTCTAGGACCTTCATAGGCATGTGTATATGTTAGGTTGACCTTGTTTGTAGCGAAAGCTAGAATAGGACTCGACCTTAGGTTAGTCAAATCGAAAGACGAGACGGACCTAGACCTAACATAGATGAGACCACCTACCCCTATACATGTTTGATATCGACTACCCTAGTAACCCCCGACACCCTAGTTGCTTTAATCATCTATTTCATCTCAATTCATTTGCATTAGTAGTTCTTTAGTAGTTAATTAGTCTTTTCAATCACAAACCTACTACCCCGACTCTTGCTTAAATTAGAACGTAACTATACAACTATCCCCACCGTCTTCGCGAACGATAACCCTATTATACTACTAATTTGGGTTTTTATAAATGTGTTTGATGCGTGAGAACCGACGACTAAATCCCACGCATCAAAATGGCGCCGTTGTCGGGGACGGTGTTAGAAGTTGTGTAGTTTAGTTTTAGTTTTAGTCTTGAGTTAGTTGAGCTTGTTTTGTTTTGATCAAAGATTTGGTAGTTAATTGTAGAGTGGTTGCTTTATTGCTCACCCTAGTGTCTAAAAAGCACTAGGACGACTAATCGGTTGCTAAGTTTTATGCCTAGGGGTGACTCTAACTCTTTGTTGTCAACTTCCGAACCGGAGAGGCTCTTTCGGGCCTTAAGGAGGAAGACCATTGCAAGGGTAAGAATTGCGTCCCAAGCATCTACTAGCCATAACAACCCCTCTTCATCCGAACCACCAAGCCCAGTCAAAGCAATCCTAGCCCAACATCCGACAATTTTGATAACCCGTTTTATCAATCACCACCACCATCACCACACGTTCCAAATAACCCACAAATTCATACAATGGCCGCCCTTCGTGATCATAACCGGCCCAATCACAATGACACCACTAATCCAATCAACTTCGGGGCTCTTGTTCCTCAAAATTTCGAAATACACCCTTCGCAAATAAGCTCAATCGAGAAGAACGCCTTTAGCGGAGCTTCTCATGAAGATGCTCATGGGCACTTGAGAAAGTTCAAGGGTAAAGTGGCAATGATTAAAAAAACGGGAGTGCCCGAGGAGACCTTAAGGCTTATGCTTTTCCCCTATTCCTTAACCGACAAGGCGGATAGGTGGTTAAATGTCCATGCTCCAAACACATTCACCACTTGGGACGACTTGGCAACGGCCTTCCTTGCCAAGTACTACCCGTCCTCTAAGACCGCGATGCTCCGGAATGAGATAACTCAATTTCAGCAAGACGAGGGAGAATCTTTGGGAGAAGCTTGGGATCGATACCAAGATTTGCTTGCTAAGTGTCCCCACCACGGGATACCCACTTGGTACACGACCCAAACCTTTTTTCAGACCCTTCACCCACGGACGAAAGAGATGGTTAATGCATCGGCGGGGGGTAGCTTTGACCACTTGTCGCATGAGACGGGAACGGAACTCATCAAAAAGATCGTTGATTCGGAGGAAAATTATGGTACTAGGGGGAATGTCTTAAGTAGGAGTAGCAAGTACCCTAGTGAGCACCTTTCCAACTCAAAGGCAAACGAGGAGACCAATGCCAAGTTGGACATGTTAACCAAGAAATTGGAAGAATTGACTAAGGGCTCCACTAGCAAAGAAACCAAGAGCAATGTCCCGGGGATGTACCAAGTAAATAGTGTTGCCTCATGTGATTTGTGCGGAGGAAATGGGCACACATTTGAGGTATGTGCTAACAACTCAATTGAGGGAAGTGGAAGTGAGGAAGAATTGTATGCTTTCCAAGCATTCAATAATCCTAGATGCCAAAATACTTTCAACCCCAATTCAAACTACTATCATCAAGGGATTCGGGGGAGTCCGTACATGAGTTACAAAAGTACCAATGTGTTGAATCCTCATCAAATCCAACAACCTCAAGTGCAAAACCCCCCCGGTTTTCAACCAAGGGGTGGAAACTTCAACCCGAGGAACAATTTCAACAACAACAATTTCTACCAAGGCAACCAATCTAATCAAGCCAATCAAGGCTTTCAACAAAGTTTCAATGACCCGAACTTTAACCCCAATTTCCAAAACAACCAAAATCCACAAAATTTCAATCCAAATTTCAACAACAACAATCCAAATTTCAACAACAACCAAAACCACAACCAACACCAAAACCAAAACTTCAATCCACCACCATTTCAAAACAACCCCAATCAAAATCAAAACAACTACAACCACAACCCACAAAATCCCAACAACCCAAATTACAACCAAAATTTCAACCAAAACTTTCCACCAAACAATCAAGGCCAAAACTTCAACAATCAAGCTCCGAAAGGCAACTCCCAAGGTGGGGGTGCAAGGAATGATTATGGGTTCCCCTTGCCCCTCACCAATGCACCTCACCAAGATACTAGTGATTCCCAAGTGGGAGAGTTATTGAAGCTTGTCAAGAACATGCAAGCAACTCACACCCAAGAGATGGCTAATTTGAAGAGTGCCAACCAAAGGGAGATACGGGAAATGGAGGCTCGAGTTGCCTCTCAAGCTCTAGCAAATCCACAAAGGCCACCGGGCGGCTTCCTTGCCCAAGGTCAAAGTTCCAAAGATGCATCACACAATCACCAAGCACATGCGGTGATCTTGAGAAGTGGAACGGAGCTAGAGGACCCGTACAAAGACTACAATTATGGTGAAGAGGAGCCTATTTTGGAGCTTGTGAAATACAAAGGAAAAGAAGTTGATGGTGGCACTTCAAGGGATGATGACTTTTATGTGGAGGACCTCCCTTATGAGGAGAAAGAAGAAGAAGTTATCTTGGAGGAGGTGGATGCTAGACAAGAGGAGTTGGTTTCACAACCAACTACTAAGGTAACAAGCAAACCAACACCCACCAAGGTACTATCTAACCCTCAACCAACACTAGTAGAATTATACCCCACGGTGTCGGTTCTAGAAGACCATTAGTGACGGTTTTGGAGTGACGTGATTGCTGGGGTCACATAAGGTTTGTGTCGGTTGTAAAACCGCCACCGTAGCTTACCTACGGTGTCGGTTGTGCGTTAAAACCGTCACCAAAGGGTACGATATGGTGTCGGTTGTGAGTTCCAAATCGCCGCCATAGGGGTCTAAACCGCCACAATAGGGTAAGTTATGGTGTCGGTTTTGCATCTACAACCGTCACCATAGGGTAAACTATGGTGTCGGTTTTGCGTCTAAAACCGTCACCATAGTATAAGCTATGGTGTCGGTTGTGAGTCCCAAACCGCCACCATAGGGGTATAAACCGCCACAATAGGGTAAGGTATGGTGCCAGTTTTGCGTCTAAAACCGTCACCATAGGGTAAGTTATGGTGTCGGTTTTGCGTCTAAAACTGTCACCATAGGGTAAGTTATGGTGTCGGTTTTGCGTCTAAAACTGTCACCATAGGGTAAGCTATGGTGTCGGTTGTGAGTCCCAAACCGCCACCATAGGAGTATAAACCGCCGCAATAGGGTAAGTTATGGTGTCGGTTTTGCGTCTAAAACCGTCACCATAGGGTAAGCTATGGTGTCGGTTCTAATATAAGAACCGTCACCATAGATATATATATTTTAAAAAAAAAAGCTAGCTATTTTCGACAGCACCTCTCCTAAATCGATGCTAGCCGAATATAAATATTGATGGAAGAATACCTGCAAAGAATTTTAATCAATTACCAACAAAATAATGCTTCATTCAATAGCTTCGGAAAAACCATACATCTCATATTCTCATCCAACAATCCAATAGATGTATTATGTTTCCCAACGACATATAATCCGAGAAAACAAGCAACAAGTATCCTCAGCAATAACCTCAACTAAGCAACAAGTAAAAATCCAATAATTAATTTAAACTACATGTTCTCGAAACATTTTGTAGCCCACACCTCTTTAACTTCATTCATATCTTCAACTGACATGGTTGAATCTTCAATAATCTACATTTAAGAAAATCAATGATGAGATGCTTTTGTTTAAAACGAAAATAAGTAAACTATAAATATTTTTACTTAAAACTAAGTAATTCAATTATGTAAATAGAAGGCTAGTTAATATGTTAATATGAAAAAAACGATTAATTATTGTGTAGCATTCACCTCGTTTTCCATTAAAATCGAAGTTTTAGGCCACTAGGGAAAACTTCCTTCTGCATCACCAACATTTGTGGATCCATTCCATGGTAATAGAAGTGGTGCGTCTGCTCGAATAACACTGTCAATGGAAACATGATCATTTTCCATGGTTAAGGGTTAGTTTTCTAATTTTTCCCATTTTGCAGGGAAAAAAGGTTTCGTACTTCATTGGTATTCAGAACAATGTAAAGAATGGAACAGATTTTAGAAGAAATAGACTACAGTTCACAGGTCACACGTGAAAGATAACTTGACACTATGAGATTAAAAATGGAACAAAAATGAAGAAGAAATGTTTATATGATACTTACCTGCTTCTGGCACTTTATCTGGAATAAAGGGAATATATGCAGGCGCAGCAGCAAAGCAAGCATATTGTTGTTTGCATATGTGCTTTAACCATAGTAGTCTTCTACCTATGGCAGGAACGCAACAGACATATCTTCACTAGCAGCAGCAGGCCTCCTGCAATTCTTAGCATTCATGTAAAATATGAAATGTCTGCTCGTCAGTAGTTGGTTTGTGAAAATGCAGCCGAAAGTAGTTTGAGTTTGCTCTTTGATGGCCATCTTTAAAGACATGGTCACATCTCTAAATCTCAAGTCTCATCTTCTATAGATGGTGGTAACATATTCGCAAGTAAAAAGATGGATTTGAATGCATAGCAGCTTGCATTGGAGGTAACCTGTCACCCCTGAAAATCCCTTGATCCAATCCCCTAATTACCTGAAAATCATGGAAATATAAGCACGCACATCACACGAATCTCAAACGATGTGCTAATCAGAAGTCTGTCCGTACTAGATTAGTTTTGATGTATTCTCCTAACTCCGCCAATACCTACTACATGTTGAGTTCACTTTACAAGCCGAGAAAAAGACCAATGATATTCATAGTATAAATTTATAACTGATTTAATTCGTACAATTTCGATATAAGATACAAACATTTCCAGGCCAAACAAGATAAACCCTCCATATCAACCACCTAACCTAATCCACAACCAAAACCCTCCATATCAACAACCTAACCTAATTCACCACCAAAAAACAAAATTAATAGTAAATACCCAAGGCAGCAAACCTATGCCATCCATCGTGGTTTTTGCTGTGTAAGGTCAACAACATATAGGTCCTTATTAGAGAAACCAAAACCTGCAGGACCAAACCAAAACCAGCAGACAAACCAGAAACAACAATATTGATTCAAGCAGCTGGCTACTACAATTACCAACCTGAATAACCAACCACCTGTATATGGAAATCCAATTATAGCTACGCCTCATCTACAACAGCACAACAGCAGAAAGCACATAATACATTCATCATTTGCCCTCCACTTATGAAACTACCTAAGCAAAAATGGTAAAACAAATAGCAAAATAAGTTAATCAAGAACAAACCTTGCTGATCCATTAAGAGTTAAGGGCCCTGAGACCACCAAGCTTGCGTTTAACACGCTCCTCAGTAACAACAACTGACCTCTTGCTATGCTGGAACTTGAGCTGGGTAACTCCCTGGTTTGTGGGGTCGTGTGAATTTGTGATTCCCGAGTATCTCAAGTATGGGAGCAGATTCACTTCTTCAACAGTAGAATTTTATAGCAATCTCTACTAAAAACCAAGTGTTCAAAGTTCTCCATAGTAAGAAGCTATTATATGTGTTACTTCTATTTAATAAATTAGTCTTAATAACTATTGTTGCAATTTTGGTTGTTATTTATAGGAATAGCGATAATTATGTTAGTCTTAATAACTACCGAGGTAATATTTTTGTTGTCGATGAATAAAAAAAATTCAGAGAACAAACTAGGGACTATTATTAGAGAGCATTAAGGTTTATGTGATTCAGACAACAATCACGGCATTTACAGAAATAAGAGAGGAGGAAAAAATTAAATCAACCAGTTCACTTATGTAGATGTTGTCCAATCCATATTGTCTCTCTAGATTGTATAGAACTCCAGGCTCGTTCAAATAAGTCAATTTGGTCATATCATCAACTCCGCCAATATCTGCATTTGGATCCCTTAAATGTAACTTCTGTGCAGAAGAGAGAACCTGACAAGTAGAGTGACATCAAAGTAAGCTTAGGGATTGAATGTACTGCCTATTGTGAATAGAATCTTGGAACAAAAGAAGTGTAAAGTATAAAAAGCTAAGAAACTATAAAGATCTATACTTAGCGAACACCATCTCCTGATTGAACAACTTCCAGGGCAGGGATTGGGGTAGTGTCATATAAAGAGTCATACTAAGTCTTATTATATAGGAAGAGAAAGCCCTATAAAAAAAGAACAATTCTTCTCCTTGTTCACACCGGCCACACTAAAGTGACAAATAGGGAATATCCCTTAGAAACTGAAGTGATTCGAAACCCCTTTCTAATAACAGTAATTATCTAGTCAGTTCGAGTTGAACTTGTGTACCCTACTGTACTAATCTCATATAAAAGTAATAGGGGATATAGCAGGTGAGTTACTATAAGGTCAAACTTCCTATTAATATAATAAAAAGAGAAACCGGAAGTAGAGAAAACAATGAAGATCGAGGCCAGGGGCGAACCCAGGATTATATATTTGGGGTAGCATAAAAAAATTAAAATGGTAAAATGTCTGTATTGGGATTTGAACCCGAGTCACCAGGAAAAAAAACCAAAGTCTTGACCATTGATCCACAAGATCTTTACTATACATTTAATGAGATAGCAATTATTTATCTACTAATCAACAATATTTGGGGTAGCAAAAATACGTCTTCTAAGTCAATTTTTTTAAGCTTGGGGTAGCGCCCGCTACCCCTTGCTACAACATGGGTTCGCCCCTGATCGAGGCAGAGGTTAGACCAACTTATAAGAAGAATAGACCATCAGGTTTGTCTTTATGAGGTTGATGGTGTAATCCTTATCTAATGCTACTCTTAGATATTTCCATACGAGTCAACCAACTCCTTATTTAAGAACGGATTTAAGATAAAGAACTTCAACGTAATAACCTAGGACAAGCTCTTTCTGCCTTCCAGTTTAATGCATTACCATCTTGTATTCCCAAAGGTGTCCTTTCTCTACTTAGATTACTAAGTTGTTTGAGAAAGAGAGACTTGTCGAGACGAGCAGTCAGTCGGTTCACAAAGCACTGACATTTTGTAGAAAGGTCGACTGTATTTCATATGCATTTCACTGTAAAGGCTTTTTAAGACATATTATATTCTTAGAATTTCATAAATCTCACAAACCTATATCTCAATATAGCATATAAGTTCATATAACCCACAAATGGATTTCATAAATCTCACACACTGTCAAACTGCAAGAAACTATAACAATTAATTTACGACATACGAATTGTTATTTAGTAATTTCATTGCATTCTGGTTCCATCAGAAGAAAACTTTGTTACAAACTAAGAAAACTCTATTACAAACTATCAAATGACAAGTAGCAAAATGGTTCACCAAAACGATTGGTAATTTTAAGAAAAAAATAAATTGAGAAGAATATCTAATCATAAAATATCTAATCAGAAATCGGTTTAACTACTCAAATAGCAATAAAATAGTTCACATACTTCTATTGTTCTGCAGTATGGTATGAGATGAATATCAAAATAGACATATATTACTGAAATTAATAGTATAGAAAAGCAATAGTAGTATGGCACACCTTCGATTGATGAGATATCATGGGTGTAGGAATTGATTGATCAAGTCTAATGAAGCCTGCGAGGGAATTGGTTGATAATTGTGAAGGAATTGCTTGATAATTGCTGTCAATTGCGAAGAGATTGATTGATAATTGCTGATAATTGCTGATAATTGCGAAGGAATTGATTGCGAAGTGAAGGAATCGATGGGTATTTTGTGGGTTTAGAAATAGCAGTAGGAATTGAATTAGCGATAAAGGTGATTGAATTAGGGATTAAGGTGAGATATGAGGAGGCGCGCGTGAGTAAATGGAGGTAGTTTACCTTAACGCAAAGACTTCGGTGTATATACGTCTCTTATAGTTAAAACCGTCACAAAATTTATACGGTGACGGTTTTTAATAAACAAATGTTGTTTTTTATCACTACTTTTAGTGTCGTTATTAATGTCGGTTATATGAATAACAGTCATAAATGATATATAGTGGCGGTTCTGACTTATAACCGACACAAATAATTTATTTTATTGTGACGGGTGTTTATTAAAACCGTCACAATAAATTCCCTATAGCCTAAAAAAATCGTTCCCGCCAATTTTTTTTGCCTTTTATGTCGTTTTCTATTAGAACCGTCACGATAGCAGCGACATGATAGGGGATTTTTGTACTAGTGCAACTAGCTTGCCTTATCCTTCAAGGGCCTTGAAGGGAAACGAAAACTTCAAGTTCACAAACTTTTGTAAAATGATTGAAAAACTTGAAGTGACTCTTCCCTTTACGGAGGTGATATTGAATATGCCGACTTACTCCAAATTTTTAAAAGAAATCTTGTCGGGCAAGAGAACCTTGGGTGACCAAGAAGTAATGGCTATGAGGGAGGAGTGTAGTGCACTTCTCCTCCAAAAGGAGCCAAAGAAACTTGGTGACCCGGGGAGTTTCTCTATCCCTTGCATAGTCGGTGGCATTCCAATATCTCGTGCCCTTTGTGATTTAGGAGCTAGTGTAAGTGTGCTCCCTTTGAAAGTTGCAAAGAGAATTGGCTTGAATGATTTAGTTCCCACAAGTATCACCCTCCAATTGGCGGATAGGTCCGTCAAGCGCCCTTTGGGAGTGCTTGAGGACGTACCCGTCAAGGTGGGTAAGCATTTAATCCCCGCCGATTTTGTTGTCCTTGATATCCCGGAGGATAGCCACACTCCCATCATCCTTGGTAGGCCTTTCTTGGCTACCGGAGGCGTCTTGATAGACGTTAAGAATGGGCGGCTCACCTTTAGAGTTGGGGATGACAAAATTGAGTTTAATCTACCTACTATGATGAAAGGTCCAAAGCATGATGAGGCATTTACATTGGACATTGTGGAGCAAGTGGTAAGGGAGATGGTAGAGATGGAAGAAGAGGAGGAAAGCCACATGGAACAATTATGTGGCATCACAACTAGTGAAGACAAAGAAATGAACATTGAGCTAGAAGATGAGGAAGTTGAGAAGGTGGAGGGGATGCTCCCTCCAAAGGTACAACTCAAAACCCTTCCTCCCTCCCTCAAGTATGCCTTTCTTGGGGAGGGAGAGGCTTACCCGGTGATCATCAATGCCAACCTCAATGAGCAACAAGAATCCAAACTCATTTCAACTTTAAAGGATCATAGGAGCTCATTGGGGTATAGCCTTGATGACATCAAGGGGCTAAGCCCGAGCCTTTGCATGCATAGAATAATTCTTGAGGAAGGGAGTCGACCTAGAGTGGAAGGTCAAAGGAGATTGAATCCGAAAATGGCGGATGTAGTGAAGGGTGAAGTTCTTAAGTTGCTTGAGGCCGGAATCATATATGAGATCACGGATAGCCGGTGGGTGAGCCCCGTCCATGTTGTCCCCAAGAAGGGGGGTGTAACATTGGTTACACAAGAGGATGGGACTCTCCTACCGACTCGTCCGGTGACGGGTTGGAGGATGTGTATTGATTACCGCAAGTTGAATGCGGCCACTCTCAAAGACCATTTCCCAATCCCCTTCATTGATCAAATGTTAGAGAGACTTGCGGGGCATTCGTACTATTGTTTTCTTGACGGTTATTCCGGGTTTTTTCAAATACCCATTCACCCGGAAGACCAAGAGAAAACAACTTTTACATGCCCCCAAGGTGTGTATGCTTATCGGAGGATGCCATTCGGGTTGTGTAATGCACCCGGCACCTTTCAAAGGTGCATGTTGGCCATCTTTGCCGATTTTCTTGAGAAATCTATGGAGGTTTTTATGGATGATTTTAGTGTTCATGGTGATTCTTTTGATCTAGGACTTTCTAATCTTGTAAATGTGTTGAAAAGATGTGAGGAGCACAACCTTGTCCTCAATTGGGAAAAGTGCCATTTAATGGTGGAGGAGGGGATTGTGCTTGGTCACATAGTGTCCAAGAGGGGGATAGAAGTCGATGGTGCAAAAGTGGCGGTCATTGAGAACTTGTCACCCCCCACCAATGTGAAAGGGGTGAGGAGTTTTCTTGGGCATGCCGGCTTTTACCGGCGTTTTATTAAGGATTTTTCCAAAATTGCCAAACCATTGACTTCTCTTCTTCTCAAGGATGCTCCCTTTTTGTTTACTAATGATTGTCTTGAAGCCTTTTCTAGGATCAAAGAAGCACTTGTGACGGCTCCTATTATTCGTGCTCCGGATTGGGGATTGCCTTTTGAGATCATGTGTGACGCATCCGATTACGCGGTAGGAGCGGTCCTAGGTCAAGTTGTGGATAGGAAACACCACGTGATTTACTATTCAAGCAAGACTCTTGATCAAACTCAAGCAAAATATTCCACAACCGAAAAGGAGATGTTGGCAATCGTGCATGCCATTGAGAAGTTTAGACAATATCTCATGGGATCTAAAGTGGTGGTGTACTCCGATCACACCGCTTTGAGGCAATTAATGTTGAAGAAGGATGCCAAGCCAAGACTCTTGAGATGGGTCCTTTTACTCCAAGAATTTGATCTAGAGATAAGAGACAAGTCGGGGTCGGAGAATGTAGTTGCGGACCACTTGTCTAGATTGACTTTTGAGGATCATGGTTTGCATGATAGGGATGGCCCGATCAATGAATGGTTGCGTGAGGATAGTTTGATGGCAATAGGCAATAAGTTGCCTTGGTTTGCGGATATTGCCAATTATCTTGTTAATGGCTTTATCCCGGAGGAGTTGGAAGCAAGAGATAGGAGAAAATTGAAAGTGGATGCTAAGAGATATTTTTGGGATGATCCTTACCTTTTCAAGAAGTGTGGGGATGGACTCTTGAGGAGATGCATATCAAAGGAAGAGGGGCTCGAAATTGTGGATAGGCTTCACAACTCCGCCTATGGAGGGCACTTGGCGGCTTCACGGACTATAGCCAAGGTTCTTCAAGGAGGGTTCTTTTGGCCTTCTATGTTTAAAGACATTCACGATGTAGTTAGATCTTGTGACGCTTGTCAAAGGTCGGGCAACATCGGTAAAAGGAATGACACTAGTACAGAAATGTCATTTGGCAACGGTCAAAAAGCACATATGGCAACGGTTCCACGACCGTTGTAAATCGAGGCGTTGCCTTAAACAATCACCTACGGCAACGGTTGTTAACCGTTGCCAAATGTTATTTTTGGCAACGGTTGCTAGTAGGAACCGTTGCCAAAAGGTGTTTTTGGCAACGGTTATTAACAGCAACCGTTGCCTTATGTATATAAAAGGCAACGGTTATTATAAGCAACCGTTGCCTTATGTATATAAAAGGCAACGGTTCATTTTAACGACCGTTGCCGTTGCTCAATCAAAATTTTTAAAAAAAAATATATTCCAATAATATATTTTTGGGTAAATGTAAAGTTTTCTATTAAGATAATAATTAATTACAAACCAATGTTTAACAACATATAATCAACATTATTCCTACAATACAGACGCCAAATTTTGCATCATAATACTCCATCTGCTACTCTACTGCTCCAATAACACCCACACTCATGAAATGTGAGCGTCTGCTACATTAACCACCATAGCTGCTACGCACGCTACTACACCTTTCAAAACAGACCCCATTTCATTCTAATCTGCTAGTCTACTGCTCTTCACATAGAACAAACGCAAAGCTCCAGTCCCTGCACCCATGCTATATTTCTATCAGTATCAGACCCAACATCCCACTCCTCTGATAGCACTGCCAAACGCGTCTGCCATACCTGATTCTGCTGCTGCACAAAAATGCAATTCAGAAAACGCTCCATCTGCCCATCAGATACAGCCGCTCCTGAGCACATAACCTACTGCTTCAGCAACTAGTGCACTGCCAGTGCCAGTCATTCCCTGCAACACATCCCACACAAAGTTCTTCACTTTGCACATTCAGAATAGCTGTACTTGGAATTCCGACCTTGACATTAGCATACGCTTGACAGAGAACTCTACGATCATTCCCATAAAAAGTTGCAACAATTATCTGGCAATTACAAATACAAACAGAAGCTAGAATAAAATGCAGGTTCTGATCAATAGCAAGTAGACACTCAAGTGTAAATTATAAAATAGAAAAAGAAGAGAAATTAAAGTGCGGGAGTGTTTCAGTTTATCCTCATAGCAAACCATCCAAGATAAAAACACGAAATCAGTCTGATTTTTATCCCTATAAACGCAACACAGGTTCAATAGGTACATGCAAAAAAGTTAATCTTACAGCAGTTCCAGGAGAGATGGCAGATAGCCGTCCAAATGATTCTCCTACCGCCACAGTACTGTCATTCATACTTGTGTACTCAACAAAGGCAGCAACTTGGGGTCTCCATCCACAGTAACCTAAACAGTCGGTCAAAACTAAGCCAGCGATTTTTAAAAAAATATTGAACTAAGCAAAATATATTTAGAACAAAGAAAACCAGCAAGTAGAACTAAGCATGCAAATGCTCAACCGCAAGACTTTATTACCAGAATATATTAGAAACTTTTCATTACATACCCGCCTGATAAAGCAAAATAAGCATTAATCTGCGACATACTCCAAGAACTGCTCTCTCCTTGTGATTCTCTAACAGACTGCTCTAAAATAGCACAGGCTAAAACATAGTTCTTTCGGTTTGTTTGACAGACTACAAGCAGCCTATTCCAATTAAAATCAGAAGAGATCAGATTAAAAACTCAAAAAAAAAAGGAAGAAAAAGGGCAGAATTTGCTATAGAAAGAGGAAGTTGACCTTGCTCCTAGCAGTGAGTACAGCAGTCATAGTTGGAAACTGTTTCTTATTCTTCTTAGCAGCTGATTTCTCATTGTTTACCATCTTGGCCTCCTCTTTTGGGTTCACTCTTGTGTATCAGGGTTGATCACAATAACTTCTGGTTCTGGCTTCGTAATCACCACTTTCTTCGTCGGTGGTTTTGAAGCCACTTTAGCATCCCGAGCAGGAGCCAATGCCTGGAAAACCATACACAAAAACTTCTGAGAGAACGCGTGGCTATTTACTCATTAGCCTCATAATACAGACTTGAGAGACCTATTATTATTCTTTTGAATACAAACCTGGTTGTTGTTGTTGTCAGGAACCTGAGCATTAGCAATTAATTTCTGTACAGTCCATTTCTGTACTAAACCTCCCAAACTTTTCTATAGATAGTTTTCCATAAGAACCGAAAAACAAGGTACTTCCTCCATTCAGTCCATTTTTGTACGTGTTTCAAACCTTTACTCGCGTACGTATGAAATTGACATCGATGGAGTAAATTTTTTATGTTGTATAACTGACTATTTTTTACACGTTTGGTAACACTGTCTTTCATAAATCATACAGTAAAAGCTAAGTCAATCTTATTTTAGCCATATGTCCCATTTCACCCTTGTTATATACTCATTGTCATAACAGACTGAATGTGGCAATTATAAATGACAGTCAAAAATAAAATATTAGATATTAAATGCCTACAATTTGCGCAAAATACCAGAAAGTGGCAATTAAAAACAGATCAGAATAGTCTAAGTCACTACTTTTAGTAAAGTTAGTTAGTTTCATGTGAGTCTTTCCCAAAAAACGGAAAAAAAAAGAGTGCCAGTTGCACAAAAAAATGATCTTGAAGCAGAATCATAACTATATGTGTAGGGAGTAATGACGGGTTACAACACTACTGCTAAGAAATAACCACGAAGCACCAAGCCTATGCTGGCTGGATATAAGAGTGCAAGAACTCTAGACAGAAACTACCTTAAAATAATCAATGGCAACTAATAGAGTCAATAGCCTTCAAGTTATGTATACAAAGTTGAGTAATAAGATCCTAGCGTCAAGTGTCAAGACTATATATCAACTAATGTTTCGTCATGACAGTGTTCAGTAGACCCGACAAATTTAATCCATACCATTTCCTTATTGATCAGGCCTGAGAAATAAAAAGACCAAAGCAAACAAATTAAAATCTATTAAATAGAGACATCAGCATGACACTTTGACCAGAATAACAACTTATTGTACAGAAAATATTTGCAAAGCGAACAATAAACAAGAAGCAAGGCCTCTGATCTCTATACTGAAAAACCAAGATTGCTTAACTTCACCCTCATTACATCTATTCTTCCCTTGAAACTCTACATATTTATGTTGATAAAATACAAAGAATTCCACTCATTACATCTATTCTTCCCTTGAAATTACTGCGAGTCTTGATTTATAATCATGAACTACACTTTTACAATGTTCTTGTAAGTAGTAAATACTTATTTTGATAAGTAGTGGAGGATATTTGTAAATAATCCATAAAACTATACATAAAACTATACATAATTCCTTAAGCTCTATCAGATTATAATGTTTATCAGATGGCAGGTGTGCAAAACAAAGGCTCTGAATATCTGAATTTTCAACTATAATATACATAAAACTACACTCTGACTATACAACGATTTCAAAAAGCGGAATGTAAACTCATAATGTTCTTAAGTAATATTCGTAAATAAATAAAACTATACATAATTCCTTAAGCTCTATCAGATTATAATGTTTATCAGATGGCATGTGTGCAAACCAAAGGCTCTGAATATCTGAATTTTCAACTTCAAATAATCCAGAAATACCATACATCAATAATCAGGCTAGTATTCTGAATTAGGGTTTGCATATAAACCATACATCAATAATCCAGAAATACCCATCAATTACATTAACAATCAATTACATATAAGCCGAATTAAACTTACCCTAAATCAAATTAAGCAGAGAATTAAATACATATACCAAATTGAACAAGAATTGGTCAGGAAAAATACCCGATTGCGCAGAATTAGGGTTGTTCGTCGTCAGCAGTAACAATAATCAACGATGGAATTGATATTGATGAACTGATTGATGAATTAGGGTTGTTCGTCGTTGTGGCTCTCATTGAATATGGCGAAATTGATATTGATGATAGAGCGAAATTGATGAAGCTTGAAATTGCAATTGATCGATATTGCTGATAGAGGTTATAAATTGCAACTGAGTAATATAATTTGTTTAATTAATAGACGAGAATATTACGAGTAATATAACTTACGACTAATATAAATTATTTAATTAATATTTTTAGTATAAGTTTGGAATACGAGTTATATAATTTACGAGTGTAGGTAATATTGTATATAGCACAAAAATTATAAGTTTTGCGCCAAATTTTAGCTGAATAAATGGCAACGGTCGTTACAAAACCGTTGCCTTAATTGTGTACAAAAAATATATATGGCAACGGTTTCTGGGTGGACCGTTGTCGTATAAGTTTTTTCTTTACATTCAGCAACGGTTGTTGTTAACAACCGTTGCCTTTTCTAATTGGCAACGGTTATTTTTAATGACCGTTGCCATTTGTCCATGCCTAAAGTCATTTCTGTACTAGTGTGAGATGCCCCTAAAAACCATCTTGGAGATTGAGTTGTTTGATTGTTGGGGGATTGACTTCATGGGACCTTTCCCCAATTCATGCGGGAATGAGTACATCTTGGTAGCCGTGGACTATGTCTCGAAATGGATTGAGGTGGTTGCCTCCCCCACCAATGACTCCAAGGTAGTGGTAAAGCTCTTCAAGACCATCATCTTTCCCCGTTTTGGTGTACCCCGAATTGTGATAAGTGATGAAGGTTCCCACTTCCGGAAACACACATTCAAAGCCCTTATAGCCTCTTATGGAGTGACCCACAAGGTAGCACTTGCCTACCACCCTCAAACTAGTGGGCAAGTGGAGGTTTCAAACCGTCAAATCAAGGCTATTCTAGAGAAGGTGGTGCAAAAGAACCGGAAAGATTGGTCCCAAAAGTTGAATGATGTGTTATGGGCTTTGAGGACGGCTTACAAAACACCTATAGGAATTACTCCCTACAAGCTTGTGTACGGGAAAGCATGCCACCTACCGGTGGAGCTTGAGCACAAGGCTTGGTGGGCCTTGAAGGAGATGAACTTCGACTTAGACATGGCCGGGGAGAAAAGATTCTTGCAAATGAGTGAGCTTGAAGAGCTTAGATATGAGGCTTATGAGAGTTCAAAACTCTATAAGGAGCAAACGAAGAAGTGGCATGATGCCAAGTTAATGAAGAAGAATGTGAGCATAGGAGACCTTGTTCTCCTTTTCAATTCAAGAGTCAAGAACTTTCCGGGAAAGCTTAGATCACGATGGTCCGGGCCCTTCAAAGTAATGGATATTTCACCTCATGGGGCCTTTGAACTTTGGAGTGAAGGCGGTGGCACCTTCAAAGTCAACGGACATCGGATTAAGCGCTATTATCAAGGAGATTCCAAAGGCACCGTCGAAGTTATTGACCTCGGGGACCCACTCCCCGAGGAGGATTGATTTCAAGGAAGTTTGCTCATGAAAGGTTTGGTGGAGTCACTTAATAACCACCGGTTGTAAGTATTAGTTTCCTTTAGTTCATCTAGATTGCATGTTAGTTTCATGGTTAGTTCGGTTTTTAGTTTAATTTTTAGCTTGCATGAGATATTTGGATATGTTTGTTGCTTGTTTGTGGGTAATTCATGAGTATAGTCGGAGGATTATAGGCAAAACCGTTGTTGGCAAAGTTGATTTTTATGTTCAAATTAAATTATTTCTCGAAATTGTGTACAGGTACTCCCAGCCGGCCCACCGGCCGACGGTACCATACCGGCTGGGAGGACCTGGACACATTTCTGTTTTTGATAATTTATTTGGGCAGATTTCAGATTTTGCATCCCCAGCCTGTACCAAACCGGCAGCCGGTCAGCCGGCTGAGAAGATGAATACTTGATACCCGTCGTTGTGGGTGTCAAAGATAAAATTTATAAACCAAACTAAAACTATAGATAGTGATAGTAAGGGTCGAACCACTGAGAGACAAGGTTAATTCTGTTTGCTAATTTTTAATCTATAAAATAACAAAGAGAGGGGGTTTGATTGGTTGTTGCTAAATCTAAAACGAATATAAAATAAAACAAGTAAATAAAGATGAGAATAAAAATATAATAAAAGAGATGCTAGGATGTTCGGGTAATAAACAGCTAAGATACTATAAATCCTAAGTCAACATGTATAGCAGTCGCGTAAGGGGTGTAACATATCCTTTAGGTCTATGCTATTAGTTCCTAGGTCTCACAATTATTGGGTGTCAACAATAAGGGTGATTCCTAAATTCTAGGTCACAAACCTTTCAGTCTTAAGTAACCTATCCGTCTTAAAATGTAAACCAATGCCCTTCCCAAATCTCTCAATCTTGGGTAGGTCAATACTAACATCCTACAAGTCTCCTTTTGGTCTCATTGTAGGTTATTATAGTCTACAAATAAAAGCGAAACGGAATTCATACGCGTGTCGGTCGACCGACCAACTAACCCGGTCGGCCGACCTCCACCCTGCAACATGTCGATTCGGAATTTATACTACTTTCGCATATTTACTCCCTACATCCTAACATATGAAATTAGCTACTCATAGTTATTAAAACAATTATAAAAATAGGAGTAAACATGGAAATCATAAAGAACATCAATCTAAACATGCAAAAATAATAAGGAAATTAAAATAAGATGAAAAGGAGATTAGGAACTTTGGTTCCCCATGGTTAAAACAAGTCAATGAAGGGTAAAATAATCAAATAACACAATCCCAAGGAACAAAGAATAAACCTTTAGGTCAATATTCTACCCAATCCTTACGGTCTTAGGGTTCCTAGAAAAGCACTAAACTTTCGTTCATATGGCAATCCCAAAGTTGTTGTTAAACTAATCCTAATAATCTTTCAATCCTAAGGGTTAGTTCACCAACAACAATGGGGGATTGGTAATTCAATCATTAAACTTATCAAAATCAAATCTTTACCATGGTTCCCCTAATTCCTAATCACAAGAATTAGTTATGCATACTTCTAATTATGGAACTAGCAATTACTAAGAAAATTGAAGAGATGAACATAATTAAAGATGACAATAAAAGAGTAAACATGAAATAAGAAATAACAACAAGATGAATAACAAGATTGAATAAAAAGGAAAGATTGAATTGTGACAAACTTACAACTTGAATGGAAAATCTAAGAATAAAGATGAATTGGTACCAAAATCTAACAATGGAGTTTTCTCTAATTGGGGCTGCCTCTCTCTATTAGGACTTGATTATAATTCTATGATAGAAAACTAGATTAAGAACTTGATGGAAATCTGAATTAGGGACTGAATTAGCTTATATAGGCAGAATTAAAGAGTTTCCTAATGACCTAAACACTTGTATGGGCTTTTCGGAAACTTCTGGGTCGGTGCTGTGGTCGGTCGACCAATATTTTCGGTCGGTCGACCGCTTTACGGATTTTATGCAATTTCTGGGCTTCAGGCAAATTCTGGGCTTTTCCAATAGGCATCTGGTCGATCGACCTACTTTGTTGGTCGGTCGACCAACTGTCGGGACTGCAGCGCGCGTCGTTCTTAAAACAGTTGCCATTTCTTCGTTACTTATCGAAATCAAGCGATTCTCACGGCGTTGGAAAGCTAAGAGGATAAGCTTTTACCTCCAACTGGAATCACTCCATTATCAGCTATAGAACTCAAGATATAGCCATTTGAAACAGGCTGCAGCATCGAAGATCGATTCTTTGCTTGTAAAAATTATCTTTAGGCCTTGAAATGTGCGCTAAGCTTCGTTCCTTCTTATCCTTAGTCATGAAAAGTCCCGAGGGCATAAATTTGGTATAAAATCGTCCCTTTTCCGCATAAATCTGCAAAAGAGCATAGAAATACGAAAGTAGACAATTGTTGGGAAATAAATGCTAAAACATAGTAAATGAGCGACAAAATGCGTGTAAAAATAGATGTAAAACATCATAAAATAGGCACGCATCAAATTCCCCAAACCAAACCTTGCTTGCCCTCAAGCAAGAAATAGACTCGATCTTAACTAATGGAACGATTTAAATCTCAGAGCGAAATTTACATGTCCGCCTAGACCAATACCAAGTACAAAATGAGAAAGTATTTAAATCATGCAAACGAGTTATGGTGTTGTCAGATTTGCAAAAATAAAGACTATAGAGACTTTATACCATTGACTCTCGCGGTACGCTCGAGACACTCATGAAGCAAAGGGTGAGTATATGTTAAAGATAGGAAGAAGTATTTTGTAGAGACACTCACCTAACTGCGACCCATGAAAACATGCCTGCAATCTAACATGAACAAGAATTCTACAACTATGTACAACAAACTCATTAAATGACCCAGATACATGCAATTGAGGTAATGAAAGATATGTGAGGTAAAAGGTAAAAGTGGATAAGATGTTTTTGGACTTGTGGGGTTAGTAGCCAAGCTAGTAAAACCGGTTCCCAACAACATATTTCACAACTTTTGATATTAAGAAAGTGCTCTTATGTAGCACAACTCTCACATTAAATATAAGAAAGGACTCCCAAATATTTTTGAATGAAGTACGGGAGTGATAACATATAAAAGAAAGGAACTTTTTTGGAACGAATTTTGAATCTGATAATGACAGTTGGTCGACCGACCCAATAAGGTGGTCGGTCGACTGACTCCACTGTAAATTTTTATTTTTTTTTCGTTTTTTTTCTTTTCTTTCTTTCTTTTTCTGAATTTTTCTGTTCTTTTTTTTCTTTTCTTGCTTTCTTTCTTTCTTTTCTCTTTTTGCTCATGATAGCATACAAACCAAGATGCCTCAAAAATAAACCAAAGACCACAAATACTAGCTTGGAAGGGTAGGCTAAGTATGGGATGTAGTTTTGGGGGAATAAAAAGGCAATTTTGGCTATGTAAGGCTTATGGGTAAATAAGAGAAAGGGGATCCCAAATGCACGTATCAAGACTCACAAAACGAGAAAGTAAAACAAGTATATAGCAATTCAAGTTCATGTTTATGCATATTGATGTAACATGTTCCAAGGGGAGTACTACTCACATCCTAGACAACTGGTTTAAGAATGAAACCAGGGATAAGGCTCTAAAACTCAGAATGTAAAGTAGATTGCCAAGGTATAAGTCAAGTCTCAAGATATGCAAGTTGACAAAAACTCGTAGATATGTGAAAGACTCTCATACTAAAACAAGTTGACAAGGCAAGGTAAAGGCATAAACACGTAAGATAGCTAAATCATCCTTGAAATACTTTCGTTCCGACTCGACCTATATGCTAAAATAAACGTGCATTTTTTTTTGAATTTTTTTGAATTTTTTCATTTTTTTTTTTTTTGTTTATATAAGGAAAATAAAGAAAAGAACAATGCAATACGGAAATGCAATAAACGTGTGACAGAATGTAATGCATGTAACGCGAAACCATTCCCCAAACCAACCCGCACAATGTCCCCATTGTGCATCAGCCTAAGTAAAGGTTTCAGAAAAAATAAATGAAAGATGCAAAGAGAATAAAAGCTAAGGAAAAACTGGAAAGAACTCACTGGATTATGAAGCGCATGAGAAAAACCTCCCCAAACCAGCGTAAGCTGGGAGGTTTTGGTGGCTAGCAGTGCCACTCAAGTACCCAAGAACGGTTGCACGGTTCCCGAGGAAGAAATCGAAAGACTGCGACAGATCGGTAGGTCGACCGACCAAGAGAACAGGTCGACCGACCTTCCTGTAAAGTACAGAAAATTTCAGCAATGCGGCGACTAGGTCGACCGACTGGTGTAACTGGTCGGTCGACCGTCTTTGTCCCAGCGGTCTTCGTTTTTCTTCGTAGAACCTGAAAAAGCAAGAAAAATATGCGCCCAACAAATGCGCGAGATCCCAGAAACAAGTCCAAAAAGTCTTAACTATGCAAACACAAAAAAATTGTCCTAAAAACTTAAAGAAAGTAAGCTAGAAAGTCTTAGCAAAACAAAAAAAAATCTTAAGAAAAGCAGAAACGAGCAAAAGAAGAAGTCATCCGCGAAGGATTCGGCGTTTCTTTGACCAAGGGTTCTGACTATAGGCTACTCCTTCAGCTATGGTGATTTGGGCAGATGAGTTTCTTTCCACCATGTAGATAGGTGGGTCATCATCCATAGCTTTAGCCATCCATCTCCCGTGGTTGTCGACTCCCAAGTCGTAGGTCGACACCTTCCTCGGCTTCTTCTTCTTAGGGCTCTTTTCTTCAGCCAAATGATCACTTGTTTGAGTGACCTCGTTCTCTACAGCATTTGATCGAGTAAGTGGTACTACTCGATCGAGAACATCTCTCTTCCTACTGCTTATAGACTTTATCACTAGTGTCGCAATTTCTGGAGCATCCAGATCAGCCTTTTGAGCAAGAGATTCACCTGCACATGCCTCAAAACACATCAAAGCCTCCGAAGGATCCTTTGAAAAGGATCCTTGCATAGAACATTCACTAATATTATTAAAAACATCAGGAATGTCAATAAATGAATCCTGCAAAAAACAAGGTTCATCAACAGAGGGTTCAATTATGTTAGGAACATGGTCATCACTAATACCTACAAAAATAGGTTGGTCAGTCAAGGGGTGAAAGCCTAACTCATTGGTTGTTTCTAGATCCAAGTTAGTATCATCAATGGGGAGGGAGAGGGAATCAAGTAACCTATCATCCTCATCCTTAAGAATGAGCGACTCTTTAGTAATGGGTGTGATGGGATCACACTTGACAGAAATATCTGGGTTACTAATATCAACGCCCTCATACCTCTCAAAGGTTTTTTTGAACTGATGCTCCAACATTAAAATATCTTTCATGAATTTAGCATAAGAAGGTACCTGGGTAATTAAGTCAGTGAAAGGGATGGTTACCTCAAGATTCTTCACCATCTCTAAAAACTTACCAAATTTCCGATCCTCTTTTGAATTTTTCAGTCTTTCAGGGTAAGGAATGGTGACTTTAGCCGTAGGATCACCAACCTTTGGCTTTTTCAGCTGTAAAATTTCGGCAAGACCTTGAATAAAGGAAGGATCCAGCGATTCCGGAGTCAAAACAGCACTCTGCTCAGGAACGTCGGTCGGTCGACCAGTAGCAGTGGTCGGTCGACCAGAGTCTGCAACATCCGAATTTTTCGGTACATCTTGAGCCTTTGGCTGTAGGAAGTTATAAATAAAATCCATAGAGAGAGTACTCAAGCCTTCCTCACAAAAACCTGTCTTCTAAACAACACTAGAAGAAAAGGTAAGAACGGTCTTAAGGAACCTAAGCTCCTTAAGACAAGAAAAAAAATAAACAAAAAACTAACAAACAAAATTATACCGTCTCCCCGGCAACGGCGCCAAAATTTGATACCCGTCGTTGTGGGTGTCAAAGATAAAATTTATAAACCAAACTAAAACTATAGATAGTGATAGTAAGGGTCGAACCACTGAGAGACAAGGTTAATTCTGTTTGCTAATTTTTAATCTATAAAATAACAAAGAGAGGGGGTTTGATTGGTTGTTGCTAAATCTAAAACGAATATAAAATAAAACAAGTAAATAAAGATGAGAATAAAAATATAATAAAAGAGATGCTAGGATGTTCGGGTAATAAACAGCTAAGATACTATAAATCCTAAGTCAACATGTATAGCAGTCGCGTAAGGGGTGTAACATATCCTTTAGGTCTATGCTATTAGTTCCTAGGTCTCACAATTATTGGGTGTCAACAATAAGGGTGATTCCTAAATTCTAGGTCACAAACCTTTCAGTCTTAAGTAACCTATCCGTCTTAAAATGTAAACCAATGCCCTTCCCAAATCTCTCAATCTTGGGTAGGTCAATACTAACATCCTACAAGTCTCCTTTTGGTCTCATTGTAGGTTATTATAGTCTACAAATAAAAGCGAAACGGAATTCATACGCGTGTCGGTCGACCGACCAACTAACCCGGTCGGCCGACCTCCACCCTGCAACATGTCGATTCGGAATTTATACTACTTTCGCATATTTACTCCCTACATCCTAACATATGAAATTAGCTACTCATAGTTATTAAAACAATTATAAAAATAGGAGTAAACATGGAAATCATAAAGAACATCAATCTAAACATGCAAAAATAATAAGGAAATTAAAATAAGATGAAAAGGAGATTAGGAACTTTGGTTCCCCATGGTTAAAACAAGTCAATGAAGGGTAAAATAATCAAATAACACAATCCCAAGGAACAAAGAATAAACCTTTAGGTCAATATTCTACCCAATCCTTACGGTCTTAGGGTTCCTAGAAAAGCACTAAACTTTCGTTCATATGGCAATCCCAAAGTTGTTGTTAAACTAATCCTAATAATCTTTCAATCCTAAGGGTTAGTTCACCAACAACAATGGGGGATTGGTAATTCAATCATTAAACTTATCAAAATCAAATCTTTACCATGGTTCCCCTAATTCCTAATCACAAGAATTAGTTATGCATACTTCTAATTATGGAACTAGCAATTACTAAGAAAATTGAAGAGATGAACATAATTAAAGATGACAATAAAAGAGTAAACATGAAATAAGAAATAACAACAAGATGAATAACAAGATTGAATAAAAAGGAAAGATTGAATTGTGACAAACTTACAACTTGAATGGAAAATCTAAGAATAAAGATGAATTGGTACCAAAATCTAACAATGGAGTTTTCTCTAATTGGGGCTGCCTCTCTCTATTAGGACTTGATTATAATTCTATGATAGAAAACTAGATTAAGAACTTGATGGAAATCTGAATTAGGGACTGAATTAGCTTATATAGGCAGAATTAAAGAGTTTCCTAATGACCTAAACACTTGTATGGGCTTTTCGGAAACTTCTGGGTCGGTGCTGTGGTCGGTCGACCAATATTTTCGGTCGGTCGACCGCTTTACGGATTTTATGCAATTTCTGGGCTTCAGGCAAATTCTGGGCTTTTCCAATAGGCATCTGGTCGATCGACCTACTTTGTTGGTCGGTCGACCAACTGTCGGGACTGCAGCGCGCGTCGTTCTTAAAACAGCTGCCATTTCTTCGTTACTTATCGAAATCAAGCGATTCTCGCGGCGTTGGAAAGCTAAGAGGATAAGCTTTCACCTCCAACTGGAATCACTCCATTATCAGCTATATAACTCAAGATATAGCCATTTGAAACAGGCTGCAGCATCGAAGATCGATTCTTTGCTTGTAAAAATTATCTTTAGGCCTTGAAATGTGCGCTAAGCTTCGTTCCTTCTTATCCTTAGTCATGAAAAGTCCCGAGGGCATAAATTTGGTATAAAATCGTCCCTTTTCCGCATAAATCTGCAAAAGAGCATAGAAATACGAAAGTAGACAATTGTTGGGAAATAAATGCTAAAACATAGTAAATGAGCGACAAAATGCGTGTAAAAATAGATGTAAAACATCATAAAATAGGCACGCATCAATACTTATTCAAAAATCGAAAACTCAAGGAAGCTTGATTCCCAGCCGGTAGGCCGGCAGCCCGTCCACCGGCTGAGAATCATGAGTGTGAACCATTATTGAAGAAAAGCAAAGGAGAAAGCTTGATTCCCAGCCGGTAGGCCGGCAGCCGGTCCACCGGCTGAGAATCATGAGTGTGAACCATTATTGAAGAAAAGCAAAGGAGAAAGCATCCCCAGCCGGTCGGCCGGCAGCCGGTCCGCCGGCTGGGAGTTTTTGTAAGTGAAAGAGTTGAAGAAAAAGACGATGAAAAAGGATTCCCAGCCGGTAGGCCGCAGCCGGTCCGCCGGCTGGGAGTGTTTGTGAGTATAACTTGAAGAAGAAGAGAAGACGAAGGGAAGCATGAAGACGGTTTTTGAGCCGGTCGGCCGGCGGCCGGTCCGCCGGCTCAGAATCAGTGCCTTATAAAATTTCGAAAAAAAATTTAAAAAATCCAAACCCTAACCCCCAGCCGGTCGGCCGGCGGCCGGTCCCAAACCGGCTGGGAGTGTTCTGTCGCGATTTTAAATACTCGAAATGCCTCTTTTCTTCTTCATTTCTTCCTCATTTCACCTCATTTCTTCCACTCTCTTCCTTATTTCCTCCTCTCCCTTTCATCCCTTACCTTCAAAAACACCACCAAACTCTCCCAAATCAAAACCCTCTTCACTTCCTCATCACCTCACCTTCAAATAGCCATGTCTGGAAGAACGGAAAGGCGATCCAAATCAAGGCACGACCCTATGGTGGAGCAAGAAGTGCAGAATGTGATGGATAGTAGCAACATTGGTCCGGATCCTTGCTTTCCCAGACTCCACTTTGCTACAATTCAACAAAAAGGTAATTTCACCTATTTTAAGCATCGCCCCCTTCACCCGACTAGGTTTATTGATAGAGCCGGTTTGAGGGAATTAGGGATTGAGAAAATAACCGCGGCTCTTTTTGAGGGTATTGGTATGAAAACTTTGTATGAAACGAAACCGGTTCACACATCTCCCCGGTTAACTTGGGAATTTTTGAGTTCTTTGGTAGTCACTAAGAACCGAACCATGGGAAAAGTTGCCTTCTTAGAGTTCCGATTGATGAATAAGGAACACCGTCTCACATTAGAGGAATTTGCCTTAATTTTTGGGCTCGACGGAAAATTGCCCATTAAGCCTCCGGAGGGCTTTAATTCCGAGCTCATTTGGACAGCCATCACCGGTCTTGTAAGTGATAGAACCAAAAAGAAACCGGCTAATAGGGTGCATTTGGCACCGATTAGGATATGGCATAGGTTCATGGGGTGGACCGTTTTCTCTAGGGATGAACCGCATAATTTCACTACTACGGAGCTCGAGATACTTGGTTGTTATTTGGTTGGTGGCCCGAAACTCAACATTGCTCACCATATGGCCCTTCATTTGAGTAGGTTGGCATCCCAACCTCAGCTTACTACCCCTATTTGTGTTGGGGGGATGGTCACTTTGATTGCCAGTAACCGTTGTCAGAGGCACTTCACTGTTGACTACATTCAGGGTGAGAACTTGTTATCTCGCCGATACTTACAGGAGGCTTTGGGGTGGATCAAGTATAACCCCAGCGATCGTAATGAGTATTGGCAGATTCGCGTAGATAATAAGTTCAGGAACTCGGTGCCCTTGCCTAACACCGAGCGGATGAGAGTTGAGCCCGGGAACACCTCCTACCTCCTTGATATTGTAACACCCCCATTTATTTAAGGGCCTGAACTAGGACTCCTCAGATAAATAAAGGTGTTACCATCTCGGTTTCCCGAGGCAGTAGATACAAAGGAAGATAAACAGTACTTTAAATTAACTTTAAACTCAAAACATGTTCTTACATATCCAAAGGTCTTAACAACGTAAACAAAGTACAACTCGTATAGAACTGACTAAGGTGATCTAGACGTCTAATCAGGTCCGGATCCAAGCTCTTTCTCCCATAGCTCCCCCCTTAGTCTCAGCCACCTGTCAATCTGCTCCCCAATAATTGGTTCATCACAGGTGATCACGAATACACAGGGTCAACCACGAGGTTGAGTAGAGAAAACTATAAATAAACAACATTACTATAAATAGAAAGTTGAACTTCTCCACTCCGAATCACAGACCCTTTTTCTCCGCACCACACAGACCCTTTATCTCCGCACCAAACACAGACCCTTTATCTCCGCACCACACAGACCCTTTATCTCCGCACCAAACACAGACCCTTTATCTCCGCACCATTTCGCATCACAGAATTATATATCACATTTACCAATCATATAACAACATATATGAACAGGATTAATATCAGTCAATATACAGATTACACATCTCATATACGTAGTATTCCCTACCTGAAATAGCAGGAAATGTAGATACGTCCAAGCGCGTTAAAAGTGTTCCACACGAAACTTGCCACCTAAAATATATATTACTTAATTAATAAACTTCCTACTCACGTAATACGTACACACATTCCATTTATAGTAACTTCCTATAAATAGTAACTTCTAAAAATAGCAACCTTGGTTTGAAATTCAAATTATTTAAAATATGCATAAATACCATATCTTAATAAATGCCCAAAATCATTCCCTTAATAAATAAAATTCTTCACCATAAATATTAATATAATTGCCATACATAATATTCATTTTAAAATCAAATAATAATGATAATAAAAAATAATAATAATAATAAAATAAGTAAAACAATAATAATAGTAAGTATTATTATAGAATAACAACACACGAACAACTCACATGAACTAACCCGACTCACCACAAAACCGAGCCCCCTAACACCACCGTTACCCTACCACAGCCACCAACCAACACCGACCCGCGTGCCCAGTACCACCAGCAACCCCGGCGACCATTGGCAACCAGGTCGCCGGCCACCGGCGAGGTGAACCATCACCACAAAACTCGCCTGAAACCACCCTCCATCACGCGACAGCCCTTCATCTACAGCCCTGCCGACACACCACCAGACCAAACCACCACCCACGGCCGACTCCTACACACTCCCCGGAGACCAAACACCTAGCCACGGTGGTACCACCGTGTCGACCTCCCCCGAGTCAACGGTGGTACCACCCCCATATCCCCCTGTCACACGCCCAAAACTAAACCAACCACTGAACAGAGGATCCGAGACCTTCTGTCGACACCTACCCTGTTGACTGCAGCCACCGTGCCTACCACCAAAACCAACCTTGGACTCCTATCTGACTCCCTGACCCATGACCAGAGCCAACTAGATACAAAATCAGACTCGACACCACCACTAAACTCACCCAGACACAACAACAGGGAAAGAACGAGCCCAGAAAACGTGCACAGACCCGATAACAACCACTCCTGCCACCACCCTAACCACCAACGACCACCACCGATTCAGACGTACATAAACATCACATAACACACTACAAAGATCACACAATACGAGTAAGGACAATGGATCTTAACAAAGATTAAATAGATGACGAAAACTATAACACAACAAGGAAATTAGCAACGAGTGTGGCATACCGGTCTTCTTGGTCAGTTCGAACCACCCTACGACGACCTATAACCACCGTACACAAGCTCCTCTCCTACTCTGCTATGGCGGCTGTGTTTTTGTGTTTTGAGATCTTGAGATTTGTGCCTAGGGTTAGGGTGGACTGAAGCTTAAGTAAGGCGGCAGGGTTAGAAAGTGTTGTGAATCTGAGAACTTCTAACCACGGGCTGTAATCTGCACGCATTTCGAGGCCCATGGCCGTGTTGCCATGGGTCCTGGGTTCGACTCCCAACAAGCACCTACTACAAATATTAACATAGAGTGGATAGATCCCCCCTTTCAAGCCCCACCGACCACCAAAACTCTCCTTAAAACGAGTACTAGTGAACTAGTATAAGCAATTTATTAACCCATCGCTACGCTAATCGCTTCATCGTATGACCACTATATATGATCAAGATAAAAATCGTAACTAAAATTCGAGGTATTACAGTCTTTCCCCCTTAAAAAGAACTTCGTCCCGAAGTTCAACAACACACGAATGACAAAACAAACAAACCATACGAACATGGAACACAAAACATCACAAAAGTTCACTTAAAACATCAAATGTTACATTCCACCCCCC
The DNA here is from genome assembly GCA_029255685.2 of Silene conica. Lineage (NCBI taxonomy): Eukaryota > Viridiplantae > Streptophyta > Magnoliopsida > Caryophyllales > Caryophyllaceae > Silene > Silene conica. The sequence continues at coordinate 9,606,792 of CM055314.2, forward strand.
TTAAAGAAAAGTTACGTCCGCGTAACTTACCTCAATCGAACAAGTGTGGATAGCGCTCTCTCATGGATGCCTCAGGCTCCCATGTAGCCTCCTCCTGATTATGATTGGTCCACAGGACCTTCACCAAAATCGTCTCCCCGTTGCGAGTTTTCCGCACCTTTCTGTCTAGAATTTCTTTCGGAGTCTCAATGTACGACAACTGCTCATCTACCTCAATCACCTCGTGCTGAAGTACATGCGATGGGTCACTCACATATTTCCTCAACTGGGACACATGGAACACATTGTGGACCTTGGATAGGGTTGGAGGCAAAGCTAAGCGATACGCCACCTCTCCAACTCTGTCCAAGATCTCAAATGGCCCAATAAATTTCTGACTCAGTTTACCACGCTTGCCGAATCTCATCACACCTTTCATCGGAGAGACTTTCAGTAGCACTTTCTCTCCGACCTCAAATGAAATATCGCTCCTCTTCAGATCGGCATAACTCTTCTGTCTATCCTGAGCGGCCCTCATCCTCTGTCGAATAATCTGAACCTGCTCCACCATCTCCTGGATCATATCTGGCCCTAAAGTCACAACATCAGCTCGATCATCCCAACACACAGGGCTTCGACATTTCCTCCCGTATAACGCCTCGAAAGGGGCCATGCCTATGCTTGCATGATAGCTGTTATTATAAGAAAACTCGATCAACCCCAGTCGATCCTCCCAAGATCCTCCGAACTCAAGTACACAAGCTCTCAACATATCCTCAAGAGTCTGAATCGTCCGCTCAGTCTGACCATCAGTAGCCGGATGGAAAGCTGTACTCATCTTCAACTGGGTACCCAAAGCAGCCTGTAACTCCTGCCAGAATCTGGATATAAACCTCGAGTCCCGATCTGAAACAATATCCTTGGGTACACCATGCAGTTTGACCACATTCTGAACATACGACTTAGCCAACTCAGCTTTACTCCAGGTATCTTTCATCGGAATAAAGTGAGCTGACTTAGTTAAACGATCTACGATCACCCAAATCATGTTGTTGCCCCTCTGAGTTCGAGGCAACCCCACGATAAAGTCCATCGAAATGTTCTCCCACTTCCACTCTGGCACATCTAACGGTTGAACTTTCCCTTGAGGTCTCTTATGCTCCCCTTTCACTCGTTGACACGTCAAACATCTTGAGACAAACTCGGCGACCTCCTTCTTCATATTCGGCCACCAAAACGTCTTCTTAAGGTCCTTATACAGTTTATCACCCCCTGGGTGAACAGAATAAGGAGTAGCATGAGCTTCAGTCAGGATCTTCTTCTTTAGCTCCCCAACATTTGGTACACACCATCGCCCACTGAACCTCAGATTACCATCGGTATGAATGCTGAACTTGGATACCCCATCACCATTCCCATTTTCCACCATCAAACGCCACTTCTGGATTCTCTCATCGTTCTGCTGTAACTCCCGAATCTCCCCATACAATTCAGGCTCCACTGTCAAGTCACCAAGAGCGTCCCCTTTCCGGATCATGAATATTCCCATCTCCCTTAGTTCACCATACAACCTCCCTCTCGATCTGGCACAATCCAAAGCATGTATTGACTTCCTACTGAGAGCGTCAGCTACCACATTTGCCTTGCCTTCGTGGTAGACAATCTGCATATCATAATCTCCGATCAACTCTATCCACTTCCTCTGCCTCATGTTCAACTCCTTCTGGGTGTAGATATATTTCAGGCTCTTATGGTCAGAAAACACCTTAAAAGTGGCTCCATAAAGGTAATGACGCCACAATTTTAGTGCAAAGACCACAGCGCCCAACTCCAAATCATGAGTCGGATAATTCTCTTCATAAGTCTTCAACTGGCGAGAAGCATACGCGATCACTCTCCCATTCTGCATTAGCACACAACCCAACCCATGTTTGGAAGCGTCGGTGTATACTTCGAAATTATCACTTCCAACTGGCAAGGCCAGGATAGGAGCTGTTGTCAGGCGTTCCTTAAGAGTCAGGAATGCCTTCTCACAACCCTCATCCCAGACAAAACGGTTCTTCTTCCTCATTAACGACGTCAACGGCTTTGATATCTTCGAAAAGTCTTTGACGAATCTCCGGTAGTAACCTGCTAACCCCAGAAAACTTCGGATCTCACTCACATTCTTCGGACTTTGCCACTTAGTCACAGCTTCAATTTTACTAGGGTCAACAGATACCCCCTCTTTGGAAATGACATGCCCCAGAAACGCCACTTTCTCCAACCAGAATTCACACTTACTCAACTTAGCATTGAGTTTATGTTCTTCCAAAGTCTGAAGTACCTTCCTCAAATGATCTTCGTGCTCCTCCGCAGTCTTGGAATATACCAGGATATCATCGATAAATACCACCACGAACTTGTCGAGATACGGGCTGAAGACTCGATTCATCAAGTCCATGAACACAGCTGGAGCATTAGTCAATCCAAAGGGCATAACCACAAATTCATAGTGGCCATACCTCGTTCGGAAAGCGGTCTTCGGAATATCTTCATCCTTTATCCTCAATTGATGATACCCGGATCTCAAATCAATCTTGGAGAAAACCCCGGCTCCACTCAACTGATCGAATAAGTCGTCAATTCTCGGCAATGGATAACGGTTCTTGATGGTTACATTGTTCAGCTCTCGATAGTCAACACACAACCTCAAACTCCCATCCTTCTTCTTCACAAATAAAACAGGTGCTCCCCAGGGCGACACACTGGGTCGGATGAACCCTTTCTCAGCTAGTTCATCCAATTGCTTCTTCAACTCCTCCATTTCTTTCGGTCCCATACGGTACGGTGACTTAGATATGGGTCCCGCTCCTGGCTTTAGGTCAATGGAAAATTCCACTTCCCTCCTCGGCGGTAACCCTGGCACGTCGTCCCGGAAAACTCCCTCAAACTCCCGTACTACAGGTATCTCACTAGTCTTGGGGGTTTCAGCCTCACAATCCCACATTTGGCACAAAATTAGGCTTTCTCCTTTCCGCAAACTAGACTTCAAGGTATTGACAGATATAAATTTGATCTTTGGTTTGACTCTGTACCCCTTGTAGGATACCCTCACTCCCTTGGGTCCCTTCAAGGAAATTTTCTTTTGATGACAGTCGATAAAAGCCCTATACTTCCCCAGCCAATCCATCCCTAGGATCACCTCAAAACCTCCCAGCGGAAATTCTATGAGGTCACAATAGAAAATTGCTTCCCCGATTTTGATGGGTACACTTCCATAGACTCTATTACAAGCTATTGACTCTCCTGAAGGTATGGTCACTGAGTCTGCGACCCAGTCGAACCTCTCAAGCCCCAAAACTCTAACATGGTCTCTAGACACAAAAGAATGGGTGGCACCGGAATCGAAAAGTACGAAAGTAGGTTTAGAGTTCACAAGAAAAGTACCGGTTACCACATGTGCATCCTCCTGAGCTGCCTGCTTTCCCATGGCAAAGAGCTTGCCACTGGACTTGGCCCCACTTTGACTGGCACCAGATGTCCCAGCCTGCTGGCTTCCCTCTGCTCCTGTCTTCTGGTTACCTCCATTCCCATAGCTTTGGTTCTGGTACGAGCGGTTCTGATAACTGTTGAAGTTCCTCTGGAAATTGCTGCTCCCTCCAGACTTCGCACCCCCACCGAAGTTTGATGTGGGTGTGCGATAGCCGCCGCTACCATAGGACTGAGTGCGGGATCCCTGATATCCGGATGTAGGCGTGCGATAACCCCCGGACTGATTCACTCCCGACGAGCGACATACTGCCTGCTTGTGCCCAATTTTCCCGCAGCCGAAACAGACCACTCCCACCGAACCACTACCAGAACCTCCACTCCTGAAGTTGCCCCCACTCTGGTTCCTCCCACCACTAGAGGCACTACTTCCGAAATACCCACTGTACTTGTTATTACTTGGCTTTTTCGATCCTGAACCCTCAGCTACTGGTTCAGCCTTCCTCTTTTCTGACTTGGACTTCTTGTCCGCCTTAATCATATCCGAAAGCCTCTCCGCCGCCCCAGCCCTTAAATAGATGTCACGGACTGTGGTGGGCGGAGCTGCAATCAGTCTCTTCTTGACGGCGATTGATAACCCCCTCTCAAATTTCATGGCTAGCATAGCATCGTCAAATCCCATATCTCTCACATAGTGTACCAGCTGGATGAATTTCCTGTAGTAAACCTCTACAGTCATGTCCTCCGACATCTGGAATGAGTCGAACTCCTCCCTCAGCTTGCTCTTTTGGAATTCTGGTAGAAACGCCTCGTTCAGAACCCCCTGGAATGCGTCCCACGGAACAAACGCGGATCCACCCTCTATAGCTGCTTCCCGGAGCTCTCCCTTATTCGCGGTCCACCAATCTCCAGCCATACCCCTCAGATAGTGGGCAGCCTGGTCTACCTTCAATTCTTCAGGGCAATCCAGCAACTCGAATAGGTTACCGAATTCCCGGCACCAAGCTCCTAACAGATGTGGTTCCCCCTCCCCAGTGAATTGGGTAGGGTGGTGTCTTGCGATGATTGTGCTCATTTTCGCGGAGTCCATTCGTTTGGCCTTTGCCTCATTTTCAGCTATCAAACGGTCCACCTCCTCTTGGGTGATATTAATGGCATTATCTCTTCGCGGAGGCATACTATAATACAACAGAAAGACATGAGTCCCGACTTATGTGGGCGCACATTAGGGTTAGGGCTAAGATCCCTAAACGATAAATTCTATCATCAGCTTTCAAAATGAATAAACAAGAAAATATAACATGGCTCGGGATCACATAGCCGCATATCAATAGACATGATGATAGAAGAAGTATTAATCATGTTTCAATTCACTTAACATATCACATCAACATACACCTTTCCCAGCAGCTAAAGATTCATTCATGCTCATGCCCCTTCCGGCTTTTCAAAAGTCACTTATATACAGAATTTTCATACTTTTCACAGTGTGTTATCACTTTCACCATGGTTGACCGACCGTACTTGCTGGTCGCTCGACAAGGTGTTGAGGGAGCCAGTTTCTTTAAGTCTTTTTTTTCTAACTAAACCCTATTCACTTTTTCAAAAATCAGAAAACCAAAATCCCCTCTCGTCAACAAAACCCTAACTCCCTCTCTCCTTCGTTCAACCTACTTCTTGCTCTTTCACTCCATTGTTTCCTAATCAAGGTATGTTTCTCCTTCAGTTTTTCCTTCATTTTCGTTTCCTAGCTTCCTAGATTTCGTTTTCTTAGGAAAACATTCACTTAATTTCAATTCATCTTTGAATTAAGAGTATGTTTTAATTGTTTTTGTTCTTTTTAGTTGTTTTCTGTTTTTCCTTTAGTTTCTTTAGCTTTAGATGTACTTTCTTGCTTGGTTTTGGTGTTGTTAGGGTTAGTTTTACGTTTTCCCCTAATTCCATTGCGTGAAATCTGTTGAAATATGCGAAGTCTGCACGAATTGGTTGATACCCGTCGTTGTGGGTGTCAAAGATAAGATTTATAAACCAAACTAAAACTATAGATAGTAATAGTAAGGGTCGAACCACAGAGAGACAAGGTTAATTATGTTTGCTAATTTTTAATCTATTAAATAACAAAAGAGAGGGGGTTTGATTGATTGTTGCTAGGTCTAAAACAAGAATAAAATAAAACAAGTAAATAAAGAGGAAAATAAAAATATAATAAAAGAGATGCTAGGATGTTTGGGTAATAAACAGCTAAGATAATATAAATCCTAAGTCAACATGTATTGCAGTCGCGTAAGGGGTGTAACATATCCTTTAGGTCTATGCTACCTAATAGCTCCTTTCGGTCTATGCTATTAGTTCCTAGGTCTCACAATTATTGGGTGTCAACAATAAGGGTGATTCCTAAATTCTAGGTCACAAACCTTTCAGTCTTAAGTAACCTATCCGTCTTAAGATGTAAACCAATGCCCTTCCCAAATCTCTCAATCTTGGGTAGGTCAATACTAACATCCTACAAGTCTCCTTTTGGTCTCATTGTAGGTTATTATAGTCTGCAAATTAAAGCGAAACAAAATTCATACGCGTGTCGGTCGACCGACCAGCTAACCCGGTCGGCCGACCTCCACCCTGCAACATGTCGGTTCGAGATTTAAACTACCTTCGCATATTTACTCCCTACATCCTAACATATGAAATTAGCTACTCATAACTATTGAAACAAAAATAAAAGTAGGAATAAACATGGAAATTATAAAGAACATAAATCTAAACATGCAATAATAATAAAGGAAATTAAAATAAGGGAAAAAGGAGATTAGGAACTTTGGTTCCCCATGGTTAAAACAAGTTAATGAAAGGTAAAATAATCAAATAACACAATCCCAAGGAACAAAGAATAAACCTTTAGGTCAATATTCTACCCAATCCTTACGGTCTTAGGATTCCTAGAAAGGCACTAAACTTTCGTTCAAGGGCAATCCCAAAGTTGTTGTTAAACTAATCCTAACAATCTTTCAATCTAAAAGAATTAGTTTACCAACAACAATGGGGGATTGGTAATTTAATCATAAAACTATCAAAATCAAGTTTTTACCATGGTTCCCTTAATTCCTAATCACAAGAATTAGCTGTGCATAATCTTAATCATAAAATTAACAATAACAAGAATTAAGAACATCAAAGGAATTAACATAATTAAAGATGATAATAAAGAGGAAACATGAATTAAGAAACAACAATAAGATGAACAACAAGATTAATTGAAAAGGAAAGATTGAATTGTAGCAAACTTACAACTTAATTGGAAATCTAAGAACAAAGATGAAAACTTGGTAAAACTTCTCTCTAACTATGACTTCATTATAATTCTATGATAGAAAACTAGATTAAGAACTTGATGGATATCTTCATGATTAACCCTAATTACGAAATTTGGCTTAAATAGGCAGAAATAAAGAGTTTCCCAATGACCTAAACACTTTAATGGGCTTCGCGGAAACTTCTGGGTCGGTGCTGTGGTCGGTCGACCAATATTTTCGGTCGGTCGACCGCTTTACGGATTTTATGCAATTTCTGGGCTTAGGCAAATTCTGGGCTTTTTCAATAGGCACCTGGTCGATCGACCTACTTTGTTGGTCGGTCGACCAACTGTCGGGACTGCAGCGCGCATCGTTCTTAAAACAGCTGCCATTTCTTCGTTACTTATCGAAATCAAGCGATTCTCGCGGCGTTGGAAAGCTAAGAGGATAAGCTTTCACCTCCAACTGGAATCACTCCATTATCAGCTCTAGAACTCGAGATATAGCCATTGGAAACAGGCTGCAACATCGAAGATCGATTCTTTGCTTGTAAAAGTTATCTTTAGGCCTTGAAATGTGCGCTAAGCTTCGTTCCTTCTTATCCTTAGTCATAAAAAGTCCCGAGGGCATAAATTTGGTATAAAATCGTCCCTTTTCCGCAGAAATCTGCAAAAGAGCATAAAAATACGAAAGTAGACAAATGTTGGGAAATAAAGGCTAAAACATAGTAAATGAGCGCTAAAATGCGTGTAAAAATAGATGTAAAACATCATAAAATAGGCACGCATCAAATTCCCCAAACCAAACCTTGCTTGCCCTCAAGCAAGAAATAGACTCGATCTTAACTAATGGAACGATTTCAATCTCAGAGCGAAATTTACATGTCAACCTAAACCAATACCAAGTACAAAATGAGAAAGCATTTAAATCATGCAAACGAGTTATGGTGTTGTCAGACTTACAAAAAGAAAGACTATAGAGACTTTATACCATGGACTCTCGCGGTACGCTCGAGACACTCATGTAGCAAATGGTGAGTATATGTAAAAGATAGAAAGAAGTAATTTTGTAGAGACACTCACCTAACTGCGACCCATGAAAACATGCCTGCAATCTAACATGAACAAAAATTCTACAACTTCGTATAACAATCTCATTAAGTGACCCAGATACATGCAATTGGGGTAATAAAAGATATGTGAGGTAAAAGGTAAAAAGTGGTTAAGATGTTTTTGGATTCGTGGGGTTAGTAGCCAAGCTAGTAAAACCGGTTCCCAACAACATATTTCACAACTTTTGATATTAAGAAAGTGCTCTTTTGTAGCACAACTCTCACATTATAAATAAGAAAGGACTCCCAAATATTTTGAATGAGGTACGGGAGTGATAACACATAAAAGAAAGGAATTTGGAACAATTTTTTTTTCTGATGCTGTCAGTTGGTCGACCGACCTATGAAGGTGGTCGGTCGACTGACTTTGTACGTTTTTGACTTTTTTTCGTTTTTTTTTTTTTTTCTTTCTTTCTTTTTTCTTTCTTTTTTCTGTTCTTTTTCTTTTCTTGCTTTCTTTCTTTCCTTCTTTCTTTTCTCTTTTTGCTCATGATAGCAAACAAACCAGGATGCCTCAAAATAAACCAAAGACCACAAATACTGGCTTGGAAGGGTAGGCTAAGTATGGGATGTAGTTTTGGGGGAATAAAAAGGCAATTTTGGCTATGTGAAGCTTATGGGTAAATATGAGAAAAGGGATCCCAAATGCACGTATCAAGACTCACAAAACGAGATAGTAAAACAAGTATATAGCAATTCAAGTTCATGTTTATGCATATTGATGTAACATGTTCCAAGGGGAGTAGTACTCACATCCTAGACAACTGGTTTAAGAATGAAACCAGGAAATAAGCTCTAAATCTTAGAATGTATAGTAGGTTGCCAAGGTATAAGTCAAGTCTCAAGATATGCAAGTTGACAAAAACTCGTAGATATGCGAAAGACTCTCATACTAAAACAAGTTGACAAGGCAAGATAAAGGCATAAACATGTAAGAAAGCAAAATCATCCTTGAAATACTTTCGTTCCGACTCGACCTATATGCTAAAATAAACGTGCATTTTTTTGGAATTTTTTGAATTTTTTGAATTTTTTTGTATTTTTTTCTTTTGTATAGGTAAGGAAAATAAAGAAAAGAACAATGCAAGACAGAAATGCAGTAAACGTGTGACAGAATGCAATGCATGTAACACGAAACCATTCCCCAAACCAACCCGCACAATGTCCCCATTGTGCATTAGCCTAAGTAAAGGTTTCAGAAAAATAAAAGAAAGATGCAAAGAGAATAAAACCTAGGAAAAACTGGAAAGAACTCACTGGATTATGAAGCGCATGAGAAAAACCTCCCCAAACCAGCGTAAGCTGGGAGGTTTTGGTGGCTAGCAGTGCCACTCAAGTACCCAAGAACGGTTGCACGGTTCCCGAGGAAGAAATCGAAAGACTGCGACAGATCGGTAGGTCGACCGACCAAGAGAACAGGTCGACCGACCTTCCTGTAAAGTACAGAAAATTTCAGCAATGCGGCGACTAGGTCGACCGACTGGTGTAACTGGTCGGTCGACCGTCTTTGTCCCAGCGGTCTTCGTTTTTCTTCGTAGAACCTGAAAAAGCAAGAAAAATATGCGCCCAACAAATGCGCAAGATCCCAGAACCAAGCCTAAAATGTCTCAAACGAAGCAACAAAAGTAAAAAGAGTCTAAGTCTAAAAACAAGAAAATAAATAGTCCAACAAAAAACTGAAATAAAATACTAAACAAGAACTACGACTCAGCAGCAAGATACCCCAAAGTAAGGCACTTGGCTAAAATAGGTCCTTTCAGCAGTACTGACCGCTACTTTGGGCTTCCAGACAACAGGCCTAGCCGGAGGAAGGGTATCTGGTGTCGCATAAGCTATGACACGCTTCTTTACTTTGCCCGGCCGGTCTTTTTCAGCAACTTGCTCCAATTTCGTCTCCCCAGTATCTCCAGGATCTCCTATGCCCTTTTTATCATGACCTGCAACAACAGAAATAATAGGATGGTCCTCCAATTTCCTCTTACGCTCAAGGCCCTTGACGATCTCCAATATTTTTCCGAACTGAAGCTCCAATTTTACTTTCTCTAAATAATCCGGATACGGGACTGCAATGCTTGTCGCAGAATCAGCAATCTTTGGCTCTTTTAACTTCAGAATCTCCGTCGAGTTAGTGATGAGAGGAGAGTTAGGTAGCTCAGGAGGCGAATCCACAATAGGAACACTGGTGAGGTCTTGAATGAGGGAAGGATCCAGCGATTCGGGAATAGAAACTGCATTCTGCTCAGGAACAGTGGTCGGTCGACCGGGTACAGCGGTCGGTCGACCAGACTCTGTATCATCGAAAATTTCCTGTTCTGCAGAGACTAATCTCACGTCAGGTGTCGAGGTCGGTCGACCTGATGTTGTGGTCGGTCGACCTTCTGACCTATGCACGGCATCAATTTCTTCGTCCCGAACTATGGCAACATCATCCTTTGGGGTTGGTCCCTCATAAGCTTTCTCAAGTTCTTCGGAACAGGCGTTATTGGATGTTTCAGGTGTGGCAACATGACTTATTTCAATATTTGTTTTCAGTGAATCCCCACATGAATTTCCATTTTCACCTCTACGAACCGCCAACTCCTCAATAGTAACCCAACCCTTGTTAGCAGCTACATTATAAAATCTACCAATTGTAGTTGAATCAAGGATGGCTCTGTAGTCATCATACAAAGAGCTATAGAATCGGTGGCAAAGGTACCACTCCTCAAAGTCGTGGTGAGGAATGGATCGAACCAACTTCTTAAAACGGGCCCATGCTTCAGGGAATTCCTCATCAGATCCTTGCCGGAACATATGAATTTGATCTCTCATAGCTTCGGTTTTTGCCGGCGAAAAGTACTGTTTGCAAAAAGCCAATGCCAGAGATGTCCAATCTGTAACGCTAGCTGCTTCCATATCAAGGTAACGAATCCATTCACGCGCAGAATCTTTCAAGGAGAAACGAAAAAACATCTCCTTAACCTTATCTCGCTCTCCCGCCGATACGGGTGCGGAACAAAAATAATCTGTAAATAGCTCCAAATGCTTCAAAGGATCCTCATCTGGTAGACCTGCAAACTGTTTTTGCTCCAATAATTTGATATAGGAGAGATAAAAATCAACGGGGGGAATAAATCCCCCTGGGAGGTGGTGTGCTGCTGGCTGAAGATTATCAGAAATAGTAGACATGATCGCAATAGCACTGAGAGTACTCAAGCCTTCCTCTCAAAAACCTGTCTTCTGAAACAAAACTAGAAGACAAGGTAAGAACGGTCTTAAGGAACCTAAGTTCCTTAAGACAAGAAAAAAAAATAAACTAAAAACTAACAAACAAAATTATACCGTCTCCCCGGCAACGGCGCCAAAATTTGATACCCGTCGTTGTGGGTGTCAAAGATAAGATTTATAAACCAAACTAAAACTATAGATAGTGATAGTAAGGGTCGAACCACAGAGAGACAAGGTTAATTATGTTTGCTAATTTTTAATCTATTAAATAACAAAAGAGAGGGGGTTTGATTGATTGTTGCTAGGTCTAAAACAAGAATAAAATAAAACAAGTAAATAAAGAGGAAAATAAAAATATAATAAAAGAGATGCTAGGATGTTTGGGTAATAAACAGCTAAGATAATATAAATCCTAAGTCAACATGTATTGCAGTCGCGTAAGGGGTGTAACATATCCTTTAGGTCTATGCTACCTAATAGCTCCTTTCGGTCTATGCTATTAGTTCCTAGGTCTCACAATTATTGGGTGTCAACAATAAGGGTGATTCCTAAATTCTAGGTCACAAACCTTTCAGTCTTAAGTAACCTATCCGTCTTAAGATGTAAACCAATGCCCTTCCCAAATCTCTCAATCTTGGGTAGGTCAATACTAACATCCTACAAGTCTCCTTTTGGTCTCATTGTAGGTTATTATAGTCTGCAAATTAAAGCGAAACAAAATTCATACGCGTGTCGGTCGACCGACCAGCTAACCCGGTCGGCCGACCTCCACCCTGCAACATGTCGGTTCGAGATTTAAACTACCTTCGCATATTTACTCCCTACATCCTAACATATGAAATTAGCTACTCATAACTATTGAAACAAAAATAAAAGTAGGAATAAACATGGAAATTATAAAGAACATAAATCTAAACATGCAATAATAATAAAGGAAATTAAAATAAGGGAAAAAGGAGATTAGGAACTTTGGTTCCCCATGGTTAAAACAAGTTAATGAAAGGTAAAATAATCAAATAACACAATCCCAAGGAACAAAGAATAAACCTTTAGGTCAATATTCTACCCAATCCTTACGGTCTTAGGATTCCTAGAAAGGCACTAAACTTTCGTTCAAGGGCAATCCCAAAGTTGTTGTTAAACTAATCCTAACAATCTTTCAATCTAAAAGAATTAGTTTACCAACAACAATGGGGGATTGGTAATTTAATCATAAAACTATCAAAATCAAGTTTTTACCATGGTTCCCCTAATTCCTAATCACAAGAATTAGCTGTGCATAATCTTAATCATAAAATTAACAATAACAAGAATTAAGAACATCAAAGGAATTAACATAATTAAAGATGATAATAAAGAGGAAACATGAATTAAGAAACAACAATAAGATGAACAACAAGATTAATTGAAAAGGAAAGATTGAATTGTAGCAAACTTACAACTTAATTGGAAATCTAAGAACAAAGATGAAAACTTGGTAAAACTTCTCTCTAACTATGACTTCATTATAATTCTATGATAGAAAACTAGATTAAGAACTTGATGGATATCTTCATGATTAACCCTAATTACGAAATTTGGCTTAAATAGGCAGAAATAAAGAGTTTCCCAATGACCTAAACACTTTAATGGGCTTCGCGGAAACTTCTGGGTCGGTGCTGTGGTCGGTCGACCAATATTTTCGGTCGGTCGACCGCTTTACGGATTTTATGCAATTTCTGGGCTTCAGGCAAATTCTGGGCTTTTTCAATAGGCACCTGGTCGATCGACCTACTTTGTTGGTCGGTCGACCAACTGTCGGGACTGCAGCGCGCATCGTTCTTAAAACAGCTGCCATTTCTTCGTTACTTATCGAAATCAAGCGATTCTCGCGGTGTTGGAAAGCTAAGAGGATAAGCTTTCACCTCCAACTGGAATCACTCTATTATCAGCTCTAGAACTCGAGATATAGCCATTGGAAACAGGCTGCAACATCGAAGATCGATTCTTTGCTTGTAAAAGTTATCTTTAGGCCTTGAAATGTGCGCTAAGCTTCGTTCCTTCTTATCCTTAGTCATAAAAAGTCCCGAGGGCATAAATTTGGTATAAAATCGTCCCTTTTCCGCATAAATCTGCAAAAGAGCATAAAAATACGAAAGTAGACAAATGTTGGGAAATAAAGGCTAAAACATAGTAAATGAGCGCTAAAATGCGTGTAAAAATAGATGTAAAACATCATAAAATAGGCACGCATCATTGGTACAGCGATAAGTCGGTTGACCTGGAATTTAGGTCGGTCGACTAGTCGTATTTTGCAGGAACTCTGTTTAGTCTGTCAACCGGTCGGTAGACCACGTTGTGTGGTCGGTCGACCAGATTACTGTTACAGAAACTTTTCTTTTGCGATTTGGCTGAGTTTCTTTTGTTAGATGACTTGGCTATTCTTGAAGGAAGTTCAGTTATTGAGAGTTTTGTTATGTTTTTGCAGATTCAAGTATGTCTGGACGATTAGAGGGAACAAACGATCTCGCACTTCTGACGCAAGTAGCTCAAGGGAAGGAGCAAGCACATCTAGGGGCATAGCCGAGCAGAGCACGGATAGTCTACCGGACTATCCGCAGGTTCTTTTTCACACCCCGGACCAAAGGGCCCGGTTCTTGCATTTGGTGACTTACTGTCACGTGGTAGTAACTCGCTTTTTACACGAGCCGACGCTCACGGCTTTGGGGTGTTATAGGGATGTTGTGAGCTTGCTTAGCGGTACGGGTCTTTCGGGACTCGTTACCATGGATGAGTTCACATATCCCGTTCTCACCCTAGAGTTCTTCTCATCCTTTTGTTTTGACCTTGCGTCCTACAAGTCAAGTTATGATTTTAAATGTATTTCGTTTCGGTTGTTCAATGTCACCTACTCCCTGACATTAGGTGAATTTGCAGGTTTCTTGGGTTTAAGGGCTGAGGGTCGTACTGGTGACCCTGCTGAGTCATATAATGTCATTTGGTCTTGTCTTTCTGATTCCCGCGACGGGAAAAAGAAGAACATTTCTGTTCATTTGCCCGCCCCTTGATACTATTTGCGTCTGTTGGCCAACACTGTTTTTGGCCGCAAGGAGTCCCAAAACGTCAACAAAATCGAGCTTTTGATTTTGTCGGGTTATCATAATGTTAGGCGTAGGGGTTCTGTGTTTTACAACATTGCTTACTTGGTCGCCTCTCACTTTGTGACGGTTGGGGAGGGGATTTCTTTGACCACCATTGTTTGTGGTGGGTTAGTCACTCGTTTGGCTAACTCACTTGTTTTTCAGTTTCCCCGTTTTGAGGATGCCCTTCACCCTCTCTCCCGCTACATGGACATAGCTTATGTCAAGTCCGTGCATTGGGTGGACCGGCAGGGGTTTTGGAAGATTGACACATACACTAGTCATCGCATCCCCATCACTAGCGCCCCTCTCATGCTACCCTTTGATGACATAGAGGGCGGGCCAAGACCACTCCTCCCTTCCTACCGTCTCCCACTTAGGGGAGGGACCTCTAGAGGCTCAAGAGAAGCTGGCCCTGGTGCCCACTACGCCGCACTTGGGACGGGCTACCCCTCTGACTTCACTGCCCCACCTAACATTGATATACCTGCTGTCCTTGATAACATGTCACTCCCGTATATGATGGCAGATCTTTGTAGGCAGTTCAACAGGAAGAGATTGGACGATTGCCTCGTTCAGTACCCGATTTACACGGAGTATGCCTCGCTTGGCAAGCTCCCCGCTAACCCCTGGACTCATCCTTCCTTCTACACACCTCAGGAAGGCAGCCAGGGATGCGGGGAAGCATCTGGAGATGCCTCAGGAGATGGTAGTGGGTCCGAGGAGGAGGAGGAGGAAGCAGAAGCTAGTGGGTCTGAGTATGACCCAGAAGATTAGGTTTGAGCCCAAACCTCCCCTCTTCGACGTTCGGTTTGGGGAGGTACATGCATCTTATAAGTCACTGATTTTTGTTTCTTTCTTTTTCCTTTAGTTTTCTTCTCTTTCTTCTTTTGTTTGCGTTTACCCAACCCCCAACTTTCTGCTGTGGATTTATGCTGATGAGCACAATGAGGGCATTGTGCGTTTTGGTTTGGGGAGGGTATATGCATCCTTTTGTTGAGTCTGCATTTGTTTTTTATCTCTTCGGTCTTTTTCCTTTTGTTGTGTTTGCATCTGCTGTATTTCATCTTTTTCTGTCTGTATTTCATCTTTTTCTGTCACACGTTTAATGCATTTCAGTTTTTGCATTGTTTCCCTTTTCTTGCATTTACACCAAAAATTCAAAAAAAAATGCATGTTTCTTTTAGCATATAGGTCGAGTCGGAACGGATGGATACTGTGATGATTATGCCTTACATTTCGCCTAACTGCCTTGCCTTGCATTTTCAAAAATTTTCAAGCTAGTCTTTTGCATTGTCTACGAGTTTTTGTTGGTTTTATGCTAAATAACTAGACTTGACTCCCTTTTTGGCAGGCTACTTCAAATTCTAAGTTTTAGAGCTTAATAAATCGGTGACATTCATGACCGATTTCTTGTAGGATTGAGAGTAGTTTCTCCTCCTAAGGCATGTCACATAGACTTGCATAAGCATGAACTTTGTCTACTTGATACCTATATGCATTCGGGTTTGTGGTTTCTTGACACATGTGGTAGAGGTTTCCTTTTCTTGTTTAACCCATAACCCTCACATAACCAAATTGCCTTTTCATCCCATTTACTACATCATTAATTAGCCTACCCCAACTGAGCTAGTGACATGGTGTGTTGGGACTATTTTGATCTATTTGGTGGTTGTGCCTCATTGAAAAAAATGTGTGGGAAGTGATGTAAGAAAGAAAAAATTTTGAGTTCAGAAATGAAAGAACAAAAAGAAAAAGAAAGAACTCAATGAAAAAAAAAATGGGAACAAAACAGAAGCTGCCTGGTATCTGGGGTGGTCGACCGACTGGTACTGATGGTCGGTCGACCACAATTACTGTACAGGAGCTCTTCCTTATGCCTTGAAAAGAAAAGAAAGAAAGAAAGGAAAGAAAAGGGAGAAAAAGAAAAGATTCGTGAGTACCGTGCTTGTATATTTTAAGCATTGGTTGTTTTGGAAATAAGAATGAAAGTGTTTTTGGAGTTTGGTTTGATGGTTGTTAGCTCAGTTTAACCCCTCTTTTCCAAATTCATTCTAACCCTTTCTTACCTTTAGCCTCACAATCCCAATTTACCTCGGCATGTGTCATGGTTATTACAGTGTTGGAATGCATGTGTACGGTTGTAGAGACTTTGTTCATATTAGATTGCAGGCATGTTCTTATGGGTCGTAGATAGGTGAGAGTCTATATTTTTGTTTATCTTCTTGTCTTTCACATATATTTCACCCTTTGCTTGTTTGAGTGATGGAGCGACCCGTGAGAGTCCAATTTGAATGAGTTTTGCAAGGTCGAAAGTTTAGCATTTTACCTCAACATAGTCAATTCGTTTGCATTTGACAATATGCTTGATTTTCTTTGGAAATTGCATTAAATTGGTTAGGCATGGCGTTTTGTTTGGCTCTAAGCATGAAATCCGTTCCAGTAGAAGTTTTTCTTTTTAATTGAGTCATAGTCTTGCTTGAGGACAAGCAAGGTTTGGTTTGGGGAGATTTGATACGTGCATTTACTATACATTTTATTTATAGTTTCAGCACGTATTTCCATGCATATTCGTAACTTTTAGTTACTTTTCCTCCCGAAAAGGTTTACTTTGGCATTTCTATGTTTTAAATGTAGGAACGAGCGGAAGTGAGCAAAATCAAGCGTTAACCGTCCTCCGGAAGCCATCTTAAGGGAATGCACGAAGCAAGGATCCTAACTCATAGCCTAGAGACGCGTGCAAACTAAATTGAAGCTGGAACACACAGGAAACGGTCGACCGACCAGCCTAATTGGTCGACCGACCATGACGCGGTTACAGGAAGACTTACCTACAGCTAAGATGGTCGACCGACCTCTATGCCCGGTCGGTCGACCAGTTCACGGGATACGCCGTTTCGCTTCTTATTTTGTTTTATTTCCTTAATCTTGTAATTAGGAAAGACTCTTAGTAAACCTCGTGTAGGATAATTAGGTTAAGCAGTCATTAGAACAAAAACACATTAGACTTAGGGAGAAGAACTCCAATTTTAGAGTCGTAAGTTTTATGTGTTTTTGTGCTAATGATTGCTTAACCTAATTATCCTACACGAGGTTTACTAATAGTCTTTCCCAATTACAAGATTAAGGAAATAAACCGAAATAAGAAGCGAAACTGCGTATCCCGTGAACCGGTCGATCGACCGGGCATAGAGGTCGGTCGACCATCTTAGCTGTAGGTAAGTCTTCCTGTAACCGCGTCATGGTCGGTCGACCAATTAGGCTGGTCGGTCGACCGTTTCCTGTGTGTTCCAGCTTCAGTTTAGTTTGCACGCGTCTCTAGGCTACGAGTTAGGATCCTTGCTTCGTGCATTCCCTTAAGATGGCTTCCGGAGGACGGTTAAAGCTTGATTTTGCTCACTTCCGCTCGTTCCTACATTTAAAACATAGAAATGCCAAAGTAAACCGTTTCGGGAGGAAAAGTAACTAAAAGTTACGAATATGCATGGAAATACGTGCTGTAACTATAAATAAAATGTATAGTAAATGCACGTATCAATTAACGAAACAAAACAGTCCGAAAACATGCGCGAGGTCAGTCGACCAACCAGCTAACCCAGTCGGTCGACCAACTACCTCAGTCGACCGACCAGTTAAGCCAGTCGGTCGACCAAGGTCTGCTACAGGTCGATTCTGATATTATACCATCTACGCAAATTAATCACCTACATCCTAACATGGGGGTTTAGCTACTCATAACTACAACAATAACAATAAAAACAATGGAGAAAACTAAATTCATAGCAAATAATAACATAAACATGCGATAAACAATAAGGTTTTGGGATTCCACACTAAACCGGATATTAGCAATTCTATTAAGATAACAATAAGAAACTGAATTAAAGAGAATTACCGCAAATGGGATTAGGGCAGAAGAAAGAACTTTATTGAATCCGTGGAACGATTGTTTGAATAATGAAATAAGAACAATGCTAAAAAGTTAAAGGAAGCAGTAGCTTTATTGAGATTACAGAATTATACTAAGGAATTAACTACTGATGCTTGATTATTACAGCTAATGACGGATTAGGCTTATATAGGAAAGACAAAAGGGTTTCTCCTTTGACCTAATGCCTTCACGGGCTTTTGCGTTTTTTCTGAAAGTTGCGCTGCGGTCGACCGACCAGGTGATGCGGTCGGTCGACCGATTATCGGGCCCAATAGACTTCTGTCTTCGTAAGTTGAATTCTGGGTTTGAGATAACAGGTACTTTGGTCGACCGACCAGGGTAGTCGGTCGGTCGACCGGTTTTCCTGTGTGTCAGCCTTGAATTCGTCTTAAATTGATCCTATGGTCCTTGGTTCGCGCCTTGGTTGTTGTTTGCTCCTTGTTTCTTAGTTCTCTTGGTCATGCGAAAATCTTGAGGGTAGCATTTGGCTTAAAATAGCCTCTTTTCCGCATAAATCTGCAAAAGAGCATAAAAATACGAAAATAGACAATTGTTGGGAAATAAAGGCTAAAACATCGTAAATGAGCTCTAAAATGCGTGTAAAAATATATGTAAAACATCATAAAATAGACACGCATCAATAAACCACCCAGAATGTAACCATCAGACGACAGCCGCAAAACGCGACGACCCACTGCGACAACCACCACTCACACACCCTGACTACCACCCATCTAATTACGCTAATACCCAAAATAAACATCAACAGAAAAGAGATCGAAAGCTAGCATATATATACATGTTTATAAACTCTGTTTTTGACGTGAACACGCAACAGACCAACACAGTCAACGAACCACCCTACACGACGGCCCTAAACTGTCAAAGACGACCTTACTTTGATCAAAACATGATTACTACACATCATAGATTATCAATACATAAAGAAATAGAACTATAAACATGTGATGCGATTGGATTATGCGAATCATAACAGTAAGAATGTAACAAAAACAGGGAAAACGAGAAGGACATGGTGAGTGTACCTTCTTGCCCTTGCCAAAGACCACCCTTAGAACCCTTTGACCACCGTGAACAACCCTCCTTTGCGATCTCAGTAATGGCGACAGGAAGTGTGGTGAGTGTTTGTGTGTTGATTAGGTCAGAATAGGTTTAGGGTGAGTGATTTATATGAGGCGGCATAAGCACATATGCTGGTGTTTGTGTTTTAAAACGACATGGGCTAGAGGTCTTGGCACACAATTCGAGGCCCAAAGCCACATCCTAAACACGGTTTACTACTACATTGCATACTTGACCCCCTTACTAACACATATAAAATATAAAACTCTTATTCGCTAAATAATTTATCGAATACGAACGTTCAAAAGTTGTTATCGACACATCATACAATTATTAATATTAAAATAATTATAAAAAAAAATTACGGAGTATTACAGTAGCGACTGTTAGGCATGTGATAGACGGAGCAAATAACGAAGTTAAGCACACCATCTTTCATTGCATGTCGGGTACCTTTGCTTAGTCGTGGCTACTTCGTTTGTCGCATCATCAAGACACACTGTTTATGAAGTTATATAACTCTCGAATATCCGGAGATGAAGTTCAGCATGCACGTGTTTTGCCTTTGATTTGAATTTTGTACATTGCACGTCGTTGGGAACGGCCAGAAGATGTTGTATTTTCCTTTTTTTTTTATAATTTGACAATTGAGAGTGTATTTTTTGAACTACGGATAAAAATAAGATGAGACATTTGTGTTTTTTTATATCTCAATCTCGCATATCCATTTTTGTCTTGCCGGACATAGTTTATACTCTTATGAGCCAGGAGTGACGAAGTTTTTTTTTTATAATGCGGCTGGACTAAAGCAAATTGTTTACTGATCTATTTTTGCTTTGACTTGGAAGTCGATGACGAACACTTGGCTTGACTTAAGTCGAAAATAAGCACCTTAACTTCGTAAGGTTCATTATTTCTTGTGATATCACCGTGTCATTATCTGACTTGGCAGACGAGTTTGTTTTGACGTGAAAGTCGAGGCGTACCAAAACTTGTCGTAAAAGGTAATGCTTTTTTTTGTTTTTTTATGTCACCCTGTCGTTATCTGACTTGGCGGATGATCAATCATGAGAGAGTTTCTTGATTTTTTTTCTTGACTTGGAAGTCGATGACACTTGTAACAGCGTTGTTTTCTTTTCAATCACCAACATCGTTTGGACACCAACTTCGAAATTTTGGGAGTTTTACGAACTTCTATCTCATCGGAATCTTGGAACTCTTGGACAAAATCCTGAGCGATTTTTCTTTGAATCGACTCCTCTTGCGGATTTGTGAAGATGACGGTACGTCCTTTTACTTTTAATGGCTTTCCCGTGGTTATTTCCACTTCAAGATGACGTTTCATTCGAGAGGGAATCGCGCTATGGGTATCTTTGTTGAGTTCGACTGCAATTTTTGTCTTTGAAGACTTCTTCTTTTTTCGTTGACGCTTCTTCTGCACCTTAGAGTTACCTATGCAACTGAAGATTGATTTCTTTTCCTCATTTTCTCCAATGCGAGTGAACACTGACGTGTTTGACCTTTGTTGTCGAGGACTTGTTGTTAATTGTATTCGGACAGTCTCTTCCTTTTCTCCGAGTTTGTCGAACACGGAAGCGCGAGATGTAGAAGTTGGTCGACCCAGCCTGTCGAAGACAGACCTTTGTGACAATATTTCTGTGTTCTTGCCATCGCTTTGATTTTCCTAAACAACGGCAGCAGACACGGTGTTCATCGAAACTTGTTCAAGGCAACGCTTGGGAAAATAGTCTTGTAACGTCATGACTCGTCGTGACTTTGACTTAACTGTCTTAGACGATAAATCACCTTGCGAATACTTTATGACGACTCCTCCATCTTTCTTGTTTGAAGATCTTCTTACTTTCTGACGGGTTTATCTTCGACGTTTCGGTACTTGGGCTACCAACACTTCTCCGTTTTACTTCTTCCGTCGACCCATGGAAACAAAGGTCCATCCTTCTTCGTCATTGTCCTCCTGTAGATTCCGAGTGCCAGAAGTTGGTGATTCGACAAACTTAGATTCTTTAGGCAAGACCAAAATCACCGGCTCGAGAGTTCCAAACTGAATCAATTGCACACATTCTTTAGCTGTAAAAGGGGGATATGACTTGACACTTCCGTCGTTTACTTGTGCTACGACGTAATTGGATTCAACGGCATCTTCGAGGTCCAAGAGTATTTTTCCATCCTCGGCTAACTGCATTATTTTCTCTTTAAAGCTTATGTACTTCTCCAACGGATGACTCACGACCCTATGATATCGACAATATTTCGGATCGATCGTACGTACGACTTCTCTTGGTCGTTTAGACTCGGGAAGCTCGATTACCTTCTTATCCAAGAGATCATCCAACATACCGGCTAGATCGGAATCCGGAAAAGGATACGTCTTTTTCTCAAGCTCTTTCAAAGTTGGGCGCGACTTTCGTGTATCCTTTGAATAGGTTGCCCCCTTCTTGTCTGTTTTAGGTCGACCCGAGATTTTCATCGGATTGGAAGTAGAAATCGTCATAACCTCCCTTGAAGTGCTACTGGATGCCTTATCATTTTTCTTAAATTCTTTTCTCCCCGAGTTTGTTTCTGAATGAGTGAAGAGTTGTCACTACAAAATACTAATGCATTTGCGACGAACAGGTCTGTCGCAAATAATGGGAAATCCGTCGCAAACAGGACATTTGCGACGGATTTGCGACGGACACTGTCTGTTGCGTCTTTTTGTCGCAAACTTAACTTTTGCGACGGAATCGTCTGTCGCAAACATTTGCGACGGAATGGTCAAGTTTTGCGAAGGTGTTTCCTCTTCCTCAACGGAGAATTTCTCTCCGTGACACACCCAATCATAATAGTTATCACAAAACCCTCTCAAACCAAGGTGTTTCCGTACTTCTTGTTCAACAAAATACTTTTTATTCTTGCACTTAGAACATGGACACTTAATTTCTCTATTTCTAATGAATTCATCTTGTTGCTTAACATAGTCAAGGAATTCATTAACACCGATTACGAAATCCTGCCTCAATTTTTTCCTAAAATCCAACCTTTCATACATCCATTTTCTTTCTAATCTTTTCATAGTAAATCTACATATTTGTACAAACAATAACAACAACTAATTAACAACTAACAACAACTAATTAACAACTAACAACAACTAACTAACAACAACAACTAACAACTAATTGACAACAACAACTAACAACTATAACTAATTAACAACTACTAACTAATTAACAACAATAACTAACAACTAACAGCAACAACAACTAACAATATTAATAACAACAATTATCACGACTACTAATACTAGCAACACCAACACCAATACCAACACACCAACACACCAACACACCAACACACCAACCTGCAAAAAAAACACTTTGATATATTAGTCTGGGGTCCTTATCTCTCCAACCCAAACCTATCTTTGAATCTTTCATACCATTAGTAAACACTCGTATATTTTCTTGATTGTAATGAGACAAAAATTGGGCAGCACTTCCATATTTTCTTGATTGAAATTTCGTCGCAAATTTTGACCCTTGCGACGGAATTTCCGTCGCAAAGCCAGATTGAATTTGACCCTTGACCAAAAACTGGTCAAGGTTGGTCAAGGATTTGCGACGGAATTTCCGTCGCAAGAGTCAATATTTGCGACGGAAATTCCGTCGCAAACCTTCCCGCCATTTGACTTTCAGTTCGTGGGTAGGGAAATTTTGGATCCGTCGCAGTTTCCGTCGCATATAAAAAGTCCGTCGCAAGCCATTATTTGCGACGGAAATTCAGTCCGTCGCAAAAATTCCGTCGCAAATGAGGTATTTTTTTGTAGTGCGTCCTCCATGACTAGCGATGGTAATTTCCTTGTTGTGAGCTCGAGTGGCTAAGTCCTGGAATGTTCTTGGCTTTATGCCTTGGAGGATATAGACGAGATCTAAATTCATTCCTTGGATGCACATTTCGACAGCGGAAGTCTCCGTCAGACGATCTTTACACTCGAGGCTTAACGCGCGCCACCTGCCGATGTAGTCGATAACGGGTTCATCCTTCCATTGTTTCGTGTTAGTGAGTTATGTCATGCTAACAATACGTCTGCTACTGTAGAAGCGATTGAGAATCTATTTCTCCATTTGGTCCCAACTGTCGATCGACTCGGCGCTTAGATCCGTGTACCAATCAAAAGCAATCCCCTTCAGCGATCGAACAAATTGTTTAACAGAGTAGATCGTCATCGGTACCAGCAGTGTTACAAGTTTCAATAAAATGGGCGATATGTTGCTTCAGATTACCCTTTCCATCAAATTGTTGAAACTTCGGTGGTTGGTAGCCGTTTGGCATCCTCAAGTAGTCAATCCTCTTACTATACGACTTGATGTAACGATGATTGTCGACGGAGTGAAACTTTCCCTCGAATTGACTTTTAAAGGCCTCCGCTATCATCTTTTGGACGTCTTTAGCAGTAAACGACTTATCTTTGTCACGATAATCTTTGTCGTCGCTGGCTTCATCACTGTCGTCATTATGAAACGACGACGCAGGCTGCTTATCTAACTTTTTTGTCAAAGCGTCGATCTGCTTGGTTTATTCTTCGTTTTCCCTCTTGAGTTCGTCGAGGATAGCTTTCATTTTGTTGAGTTATTCCTCCATATCGTTACCCTCAATGACCATGACGGGCGCCACAATGGAATATGACTGTTGGCTTGGCATCTCTTGGTTTTGCCTTTGTGGTGACGACGGAGACGAAACGGCGCTACAGTGGCTATCCTCGATGGTTAATGGCTCGAACAAAGGGTTTGCGTGAACAATTATCTCCTCAAAAGCGTTGTTCACCTTCTCTCGAAATGTTGACGAGACAATATGAGGGTCGTCAACTTGGATGTGAGAAAATGAACCGAGCACAGGATATTCATATGACCTTGAGTCGTCGGCACGCTATGATTCCTTGGGAGCATCGACAGTGACGCTGGTTTTGCGAGGCCTCGTAGGTACAGACGCAGAACAAAGTCTCGCTGCAGCGTTACAGATGACGATGGATCTAGTCCTGCTTCTTGCGGATACACCAACGGGAGATCTGTCAAGAGATGCGCAGAAACGAGTTGAACTTTCGTCGTCAGATTTGGATGTCATCCTCTTCGACATATCAGAGATTTTACTGAAGGCCATTGAAATACTTGTTGCGAAATTTGATTTTTTCGGGAAATAGAGATGAGTAATAGAGACGTCCCATTGAGCGTGCCAAATTTGTAACAACAAATTTGTGTTAATCTGCAAACAAGTAGAGAAAACACAAAAGAATGCAACAAAATAATAATCTTATTAAATCAAAAGACTTCGGGTACAATCTACTCGTTATTCTACTGATTCGATTTCCACACTTTGGATGACGAGGAGGGTCTTGATTTGAAGACTTGAATCTCCCGATATGGATTCGACTTACTTATCTTCAATCGACGACGGAAGACGTTTGATGTCGGATTAAATGGTAGTTTTTGTATTAATCTAGATGACTAGAGATGAATGTATTTTCTTTTCTCTGGTTTCTCTTGGGAGAGATTTTTGTAGAGAGGGTTTAGTTTTTTGTGTAATATTTGTGATTGTGGTTATTAGTCTCCAGTGAGAGCACTAAGTGTTGTATTTATAGCAAATGAGAGGCTAGGGTTCTTTTCTAAAACGAGATTGGTAAACCTTTTCTTCTGGAGTGACTTGGTAGTTTGTTTTTGTTTGGACTAGAAATATTTCGGCCCAAATAATAAAAGGTGACCCATTTTATACAAACAGTCAACATTTTGACTTTTGACCATTTTTTAATAAAATGAGACATATTTTTATGTCTACACCTTCTTCTCTTCCTCCTAGGCCTACCAGGTCCTATGTTAATAGGTGGAAGATTCACTGGTAAGTCTACCTTTGGCCAATACCTTTGGCTAGGACATGGAGTAATTGACAGATTGTAAGTCATTAGATATGCTTCTCTTTTATAAAAATCATGCACGTAATCCTATGCCTCACATGATGTATGAAAAATAGCTGCCACATAATGAAAGCATGGGTTAAATCCCATTTTCTGCATGTACAACTCCTTGCCTCTATGTCAACAGTGAAGGCTTCTATTCCATGGGTTACTTGGAAGAGGGTTGTACTAGATGGCAGAACTGTACACTGTGCAGCCTTTTCTTTTTCCACCTCCAGTTTACCTTGAACCTTTGGACAGACAACATGCTTACTTGCCTCCATTTCTTTCTTTTTTTCAGCCAATCTCTGCATCAATGAGGATCTTATTTCTTTAAGCATGTAAATAACATGTTTTACCCTAGCATCAATGATCCAAGCATTAAATGTCTCTGCCATATTGTTTATTATCACATTATTTTTGGTGTGTGTCTGAATAAAAGCCCTACAGAACAGTTGAGGTCTACATGCTACGAATGCTTCAGCAGCCTTATGGTCAATCTCCCTAAGAGCTTCTAATGCATCCTCAAAATCAGGCTCATTGTATGCCTTAGCACAATTCCAAAAATGAAGCTTCATTTCCTCACCCCTATAAGTTTTGTGCCAATTGGCAAAAATGTGCCTAGCACATTGCCTATGTTCTGCCCTAGGGAACTCCTTAGCAACCACTATCAAGATACTCTGTCATGTAAACAAATATATTACTACACTTCACAAATACAAGAAGAATGCAACTAAAATTAAAAAGCAAAATGTTAATAAACAGACCTGATATTGGTCTGAAATAATGGTCCACCCTTCTCCATTTTATTCTCCCAAACTGGCTTTCAACTGTTGAAAAAATCATTCATAGCTCTCATTATTCTCACCCTCAACAATTGCCCAAGCTAGAGGGAACATTTGCTCATTATCATCCCTTCCAATAGCAGATATTAGTTGCCCTCCTAAGAATGTCTTCAAAAAGCATGCATCAACACATAATACTTTCCTACATCCATGCATCCAACCTTGCTTGAGAGCATCAAAACAAACAAAGAACCTCTGAAATACTGCAGGGCTTGATGTTACAGTAGGGTTGGTAAATAGGGTGAATGTACTAGTTCGGTTCCCTTGTTGAAGAGCAGCTATGTAACTTCTTATTCTGCTATAATGTTCTTTCATTGAACCATGAAGCAGTCTGTGTGCATAGTATGTATTTGACTTTGTAAGCAAAGTCTTTCTTAATTAGAACCTTATATGCTTTCCTCACAGTTTCTATGATATCTTTGGCTGGCCAATGTGGATTGACTTTGAACATATCAAGAAACTGTTTAGCTAGCCAAGTAGACTTAAGTTGTCTGTTACTTTCCATTGTCCTACGACAAGTGTGTTGAGGATCCACTGTTTTCACAACAAAAGTTGTTGTTTGATTGTCCCACCTACCATATAGCTTGAATGGACAGCCCATTCTAAATCTTACCCTAAGCTTTTTTCCATGTTTTTTATCATTAATATAAAAGGTGAGATCCCTACCTTGAGCTACTGCGTACCTTATCATTGACTCTTTGAACAAATCAGTTGTTGGGAATCTAATACCTACAGACCATTTCAATTTTGTGTAGTCAGTTCTATCATTAATCACTGTGACACTACTACTCTTTCTTTTACTAGGCACACTCTCCACATCACTCTCACCAGGAGTGTCCTCCTCATCTCCACTCTTATCATAATCACTGAGGTGCACCTCAGAAATCTGTGAAGAACTAGCTTTATTCTGGTCAGAGAGCTTACCAAATACAACTTCAGTTTCTAGTTGATGTGCAATCTTTAAAGCATTCGCATTCCAAACTGACAGTTTCAACCTTGCTTCCTTTAACTCATCATCATCTCCCAAAATCATCAACTAATCCTTCTTCCTCTTCAACTGTTTCCAGTTCTTCACCCTCACTTAAATCATCGCCATCACTATCTCCAACATCCTCTTCAGGAACATAACCTGGATCTTCTTCTTCATCCTCATCACTCGCCTCATCAAGCAAATCAGTTGTTTTATTCAAACATGCTTTATCAGCAAGTTCTTCATAATCATTAAATAGATCTGCTACTGTAATATTATTAAAATCAAAAGATGATCCAGGAATGTCAATTTCTGATGTGTGGGTTAGTTGTATATGTTGAACAGTTGGAGTTGTTTTTAGAGAGGCTTCTTCAGAGTATTTTTGTGAGATTTCAGATATCAATCTGGGTGAGCTTCTAAGAGAAGTGGTTATAGTAGAGGAATTTTTTGGAGATTTCAGAGTTGTTATTGTATGAGTAGGTGAGGTTTATTTATGAGCAGGTGATATTGGTTTAGAAGTAGGTGAGGTTGATTTATGAGCAGCTGAAGTTGGTTTAGAAGTAACTGGGGTTGGTTGTTTTAGGGTCTTAATTGAAGCAGATGACTCAGGTGGTCCCTCCTTTTCAAAAGCATTTCTCTTAGTTTTGACCTTAACCTTTCTCCTAGGTATTAACTTTGCTTGTTTAATAACTACATTACTATTACCAACTTCTTCTATCCAAACCATTAACTGACCAACATCTTTCTCAGGTATGACATAGCATTCAACAACTCTTTGCACCTCAGCCAAACTACATATAATCTGTGCATCTTTATTATCAAAAGCTCTTCTTAATCCCTCTCTTGCATTCAAAAAGAATATACCATCCACATCCCTCTTAAAACCGTCACATTTTCCAGCTTCTCCAATCAAAGAAAACCACCACGTCTCATCAGCATCTATACCTACTGTCCTAAAAGTCCTACCCATATATGTCAAATTTTGTTCATCCCTTCTAAAGTAGCCACCATACCAGAACTTCAATGTCACAGTGTTTAACTTACAACCCTAAATAATAATAACATTATAAGATTATCAATTATATAAAAAATCAAAATTAATTGAATTGGGCGAATACACAACATCAATAAACCCTAATTATAACCAGTGAAAGGGGAAAACTAACAAAATTATAATTACTTGATAAATTGCAAATCCAATTGACAGTAACATTAAAAAGGAGAACATAATAATAATCAAAGAATCAAAATAAAGTAAAGAAATAATTATATGGAAAAACATTACATCTGTCATTGTGAACCATCAGATTTATGTGCGTGAAATATTGAAGAAGGTGAAGAAGAAGACGATAAGGCGAAGATGTTAATGGCGCATAAGGCTGGTGAGCTTCTTCATCAATGGCGTATTGAAGAAGGTGAAGTTGAATTGGTAAGGTGAATTGGAAAGGTGAATGTTTGAAAGGTAAATGGGTTAAAACTTAGAGTAAATAAGTTAAAACATAAAGATGACCTGCTTACCAGGTCACCACTCACGTTGTTATAATATAGGGGGGGTGTTACATTGTTAGTAATAATGGTAGTTAAAACATAGTTTGGTGTATTTTGAGCAGTAGAGCCATAGTTTGGAGTATTGTTGTCAATTAATCCTTAAAAATATTGTACCTTGAAAATCCTAATTGACAAAGGTAAGCTACTAGCAACTAACTGACCATTGAAGATGCTCTTATGTACATATATCTACTCCATTACAAAAATGTGAGCAAGCCATGTTATTATTCAGAGTATTCACAATGAGCGGTAATAAAGAACATCATTTTGCTTCTTTTTAGCTAAAAACGCCGAGTTTAGAATCTCAATTCTCAGCTCAATTAATTTTGTATCCATTATAGTCTTTGAAGCTCTGTTTTCCCTGCATCTTCATTATAGGTTTTGAAGCCTTCACCTCTTCTCTCATCCTCATCCTTATCCTTTTTTTCTTTCTTTGTTAGCTTCATAGACATATAACAACAATTATTACAATAAATCACTTCAACTTGGATGACAATCGTGGAACTCAAACTCAATGTTTGGGGACACTTTGGATGCTAAAGGTAATTGGTTTATTTGTTTTCGTTATTAGTATACTTTTCCTTTTGTCCTTATTTTGTAACTGTTTGGGCACGCTTTGGATGCTTACGGTAATTGATTTATTATTTTTTATTTATTTTGTTTTGAACTTCTATCTAATTATTATTTGATTAATGGAGTGTTTATAAGGCTGTCAAACTAACTGTGCATCTGTTAGGGATGTAAGACGATGTTGATTACTATAAGATCTACAAATTGAAAGTTCTTTAATCGGGGTTTTGGGTCGATGTGAAAGTTGATGAATTAACTCCTTTGCGAAGGAAGCGGTTTTCAGACGATCTGCTTATTGAGATTTGATAAGAAAAATATTGTGCTAGCTCAATGTTGTTTTACTTTTTTTTCTCTAGCAGGAGTAAAACCAAGGTTTGTTTATACAAATGGCATTTGACTCATTTGGTCGAATGCACTTTTAATTTTTAAACGATAAGCAAAGACATAAAAGTAACTACATCGGATAATAAACATGTGTTGATGACTAACGACTGACATAGTCTCGGAGCCGCCATCTTTAACCTCTAGTTTCTTGAGGGGCCAAACGACAGGTACGATCTTCACTCATCAGAAACCACGATAACCAATAAACCTCATGATCCAAGTAGATGAAGCAAAGTGCATTTACGCCATAGGGACGTAGAAGGAAAAAGAGAGACAAAGACCATGAAAATCTATGCCAATTAGAGTAAAAACTCCTACACTTTGGGAGCCACTTAAAAAGGGTAAGTAAACCGTAGGTCCAATGTAAAACTACCAAAGTCCTTATTTTTTGAACGTATAAACAAACTGGATTATAAAAAATAACCATTAAAGATTAGAAAAATACCACCACCCATCATCCAACCAACTACACTACCAACAAACCCGACTCCCTCCTACCCACCATGCCACCGCCAAAGAGGACCACACCCATTCAGGACCAACCACACCCCGATTTTTTACTTGTGTATATAAAAGGCAAAACATTTGAGCGATCTAGCGTCTTTTTATCGTGCCCCTTTAATCACAACTGTGATATTGTTTAAATGATATTAGTAATATTTTCAGGATATTGTTTGAATGATATGAGTAATATTTTTAGGCTTCAATTTCTAAAGATGTTTTTTTGTTTAAAATAGTGAATTCATTGGAATATTCTTGTGTGAAATGATTACAATGTTAGTAGAGATGTAAAATTTTATCACATTGCTTGACAAATATGGGATATTGTGCAACACTGCAAACTATTTACCATAGAATCATACCCAATAGAGTGTATTTCAATAATAATATTACTCTCTTTTGAGATTATTCTCTCATGGGTACAAAGCCAAATTGGCGATGAACTCGGATAGTCAACAATGTGAATGGTGGCGAAGGAAGGAGAATCAAGATCATCACTATAATTGTATCAACAATCAGTTTTGCATTTCATTCTACTAAATCGATTGTTGTCCGTAGCACTGGGAGAAAATGTAGCAATACCTTTCTTTGTGTTGCTAGCATTAGTGGCGGGAGTAATCGAAGTTCTTTCAAGGCTACCAGGAGGAACACACGTCAGGGCGTGGCGTAACCACAGCCTTACTGTTGTTGGATCAACGTCTGTTATTGGTTGGACGCTTACTGCTCGAGCCATGGGTATTTTTTCTATCTTAGCTAGCTTCTACTTGTATCCTTTTGACAATTGAAATCTGTGACCTTAATTTAATCAATTGATATTACGAGCTTAGTTCCGACTATTTGTCCACCGCCTACCTTTGTCTATTACGATCTACTACTTAGACGGGTCTAAGCATATGTGACTGAAAAATGCGGTATCCAAGACGTATCTAGCGGTAAAAAAAGTAGCACCCGACTCATGCGAGAAGCTATACTTCCTATATAAATTCATCTTCATCCTGTGCTATGGAATTTGCGACACATAACTTGTCAGACATGTGTGGAGTCTGTGGACCCATTTTCAGTAAATAGTCACTATTATTTTGTTATTGTTAGATAGTTTGCGTTTTAACCTCATTTAAGCAAAAACTTTGAAATTACCGTGGTAAGGGAACGAACTTTGAATTAACCTCGGTAAATGTGGTTTTGTAGGTTTGCTATCAAAGAGATCAGCACGGGAGAATGGAGATGATGGAGACTCAAAGCATTAGAAGCATTTATCATAATTCTCACCATCTTCGAGTTCATCTACATGCAGGTCCGGTCCTGAGTACCGAGACCATGACTATGGTGTGGGCGTTCCTAGCAGTGCCGATCCGAAGGGCACAACCACCAGGATCTAAGCTAAGCAAGTAGTGCAAACCAAAATATGAAGAAATAATATTATTGCCTTTTTAATTTTAATTTATGGTTGTATGTAGTTGCTAAGATGTGTAAGTTTGGTTTATGGGTGTGACGGATCTGTAGTTTAAACCGTCTTTTGTAAACTCTGATGTTTATGTTTTGTTTGGAATCAGCGTACTTGTATCAACTTGTTTTATGTTTATACAAGAATGACCATAACTTTGCTTAGTAATGGCATTTTTGCTACAAAATTCGTAAAACCAAAATGGCACAAAATGTTATGGCATTATCCATGAAAGAGGTTTTGAGTCTCATCTTGTGGTTAGTGCATCTTTATCTATATCTTGTGCGCTGGCCCTGGTAGTAAATATTTTATCTGATTGTGATTCAGGGTTCATGCTTAGTGCAACATGCTTAGTGCATCTTTAGCTATTATGGAATACTTTGTATTATTTTATTATACAGAAGGTACATATTACTCTCTTTTTCCTGGTCAATTATTGTCCTTTGGTTTGGCATAAAGACCAAGGAAATATGAGAGGGTCAATTATTAAGTGACAAGTGGACCAAATTGTGTGTAAATGATCAAATTGCTCATTAAGGTTATTCTTAAAATAGAAAAGACAACAATTGACTAGACACCCCAAATGGAATAAGACAAGAGACTATAATTTTTCAGCACAAAAATTGGAGAAGAGCATAATATGATAAAGTTTCTTGTCGATGTCTTTGTTGTAGATCCTCAAATACTTAAACGAGTGTGATCTCATAGTAAACTTTTATTAATGTAACTAAATATCAATTGATTACTGTGACTTGGTTGATAGTACACAGAATTAATATCAAAATTTCTCAAAGCTGAAGGAAAGGCATAGGGAGGAGGAGAGGAGGTAGAAGGAAAAGGAGAGGAAAAAATGAAGAGATATGGAAGGATAGAATAATAAGTGTACAAAAGTGAAGGAGACGCAAAGGAAAAGAGTAAAGGAACAAGGAATGGGAAAAAAAGTGATTATGAGAGCAAAAGCGGCAAAAGAGTTAGATAGAACGATAAAGGACTCTGATTATCAAAAACCAACCTCAATAAGAAAGCAAATCCGACTTTCAAACATATTCCTATATCATACCCCCTTTATTCTACATTTTCTTCTCCTTTTCTTTTTGGACAAGAAATAAGAAAATGAATTTGAATCACACAAAACATATTACCCCACTTGCTCCCATTTAATTTAGGTCACACAAATCATCCCGAAAAAAGAAATAGGAAAAATACAAACTCGAATAACCGAATAAGGAAATATAAAAAAGAAAATATAAATAATGAATCTGTCTTGCTCGGTGACCTCTCACAACCCCGCCCACTTGCTCTCCCTACTTGCCCTCCCACTTGCAAGTTTTGTCTCATGTCACAAATTAATTTGTGACAGATTTAACCATCACAAATAACAAATTTATTTCGTCACAAATGATAATTTGTGATATAAAATATGAGGGACTATAAAATAGCATCTTAAGATTCTTAACTAACAAGCCGTGAATACTAAATAGTTATTATTAAAAAAATATACTTGATATAAAGTAAATTAGATTCAAATTAAAACTTTAAATACAAAATACTCGATAAAAAGTATCTCGTATCGAAGCTAATTAAAAAAATCAGATTCAAATTAAAACTTTAAATACGAAATACTCGATAAAAAGTATCTCGTATCGACGCAAATTAAAAAAAAAAACAAAAATCAATAAAAAGTAGTTTCAACTTTCAAACATGCTCCTATTATTATGACCTGAGATGAAAGAATAAAATTGGAAAACTTAAGAAATTAGTGTATCTGTGTATACATCATACTCACTCCATTGTTAATCAGCAGTTTTTTCATGAAAATCTCCTATGAAGAATCAAATCAATTGTTTTAAAATGTATTTCTTACGGAATAACTTCACGTGTCCGGCATAATCTTTGTTTATTGTGCCTTCCATAGCTTCCAAGAAGTTATCTGTATCTGGACCTGCAGAACCACCCGTCACCATTGACGGATCTGGAGCAGCAGTTGGAGTCCATATCTAGAATCATTCGTACAAAAAAAATCATAAACAATTGTACCATCTCCATAAAAAGAGAGAGGAAGAAATATGCATACGACAATCACCTGAAAACAATTGACCACTGAAAACAACGGGAATAGAAAACCAAATGTGTAAGTAAGTAAATCAGATAGACACATTTGACGGCGTTCACGAAGGATCAGTTAAATTGAAGAAGCCAATATAATAAATTTCTTATTACTAAGAACAGTAGCTGTAAAAAGTCCAAGCTGTTACAAAAGTCTCTTCGGTACTTAGAGTTGCGGCATCACAATCAGCTGCTTAATCTCACATAAATAACCTGAGTTGGAGTCAGATCAAAAGACGGCTGAGCGTCACTGACTCTTCTCTGAGCGCACACGCATGAAAGTCCTCGGCCTAGCCATGCTGCTGAACCTGCAACCTGAGCTGTAACAAACATGAGACCAAGCATGTTAATAAACTTCAATGTTCGGTTATTCACACAACACACGCCATTAATAAGCTTGTGGGATTGACTCATCAAGTTAATCTAAGCAATTACAAGAGCAATCAAGCATTTATTTATCCGTAAACCCAAATGATTTCATCATGACTTAACAGTTAAAAACATTAAATAGTAATCTTGATGGTGATGGTAATAAAAATGGTAGGTCTTGAAGATTTCAGTCAGACAGTGAAACTAAGAAAATTGAAGAAAATCCTCGGAAATTACTGACTGGTGTAAAAGATGATATGATTACACAAGGCCACGCGGCGTACAGACCAAACACATAAATTTTATCCTGGAAGCATACAGTAGTAACAAAATTTAGGGGGTATGCCTTAATTGCGTTATGAGCACCAGACAAATCTTCGAACTCAACGAATGCAAAGCAAACACCATTTTTTCGCAAAATACACCCATATTGTGTTAATTAAACTTCAAACCATAGTTGATTAAGAAATTTACACAATGAAATAGTGTGAACTTACAGGATTCCTCTTGATGCTCACTCCGTTCGGTTTAATTTTGCCGAATTTCTTGAGTTCCTTCTCAAGATCAGCGTTTGTAACATGCCACAGTAAGTTCCTCACGATCACAGTTGTCACCTCTACAGAATATACAAGTAGAAAAGGAAAATGAGTGAAGAAACGAAAATCCAGGAGAAATACAGTAGCAAGTCTAATCCGCCCTCTTTAACATCTCTTTAATACAGTTGTCACCAACACTCTCCACTACCCTGCATTAAAAAAAAGCCAGAATTCATTACAAATGGAAAGCAGTGACCAAGTGAAATGCACAGCTTCATGTCATATGCATAACCAGCAGCTTCATGTCATATGCATACCCAGCAGCTTCATGACCAAGGATCAGGGGAAAAGACCTTCAGGGTCCTGCAGAAACAGAAACAAGTTTTGATAGATTAGTCTCATGAATGACCGACTCACATAGAAATTGTGAAACATATTGTATAAAAAATTGACATGTATGTGTAACATCTCCTCAATTTTCTTCTTTTCTCAATTAATCTTTCCAGTATTGTACTTTGTACGTCCCGATCATTTGTTTACCTATTCAATTTATGGGTGTCATTCGCTTTGTTTACCTTTCTATATTAGGAATACTTTTGAAGTGCAGTTTGATCATCCGTATCACACATTGTCCACTTGTCACTCAATAACAACGCTATACACAAAATATATAGTAGTTATTATCGCCCTCTTTAATATTAACTAATAAATATTATAATATTATCAACATATATTATAGTAGCCGTATATTAACTCAATATAAGTATAGTTATTATTAATAGGTAAATATGTATCTTAGATTCTTGTTATAGGTAATCTTTTTTTATCTGATGAAGCAGCTCAGCAGTCATCGTTTTAAACTGACACTTCTTACTCAAATCTTTGCCTAAACCTTAGATCTGAAATCCCAATCCTTTTTATAATGTTTCTCCTCCACCCTTTCCTCTTCCACACTATTGGCTATAGTCAACATGATCACTTCCTACATACCGAGTCAGACACATATCCAGAGGCCATACTTGGGGTAGCCATGTCAATGTCATCAACACGGGTAGAACAGGGTCAATGTCTGGCTATGAACATCATGGATCTGAAAATTCCCTTTACATTCACGCATATAGGTCTAACATTAACTAACCCCTTTGGATTAACGCTTGTGGGTTAATCTATCTGTAGAGCAAGAACATTCTGGCTACAGACTCATGTCCTTCACTATCAACAAAAATGGTAATATTAATAACTTACAAGGTTATTATAATGTAATTTGTTGTTTTTAACATTTTTTAGTCTATACCTGTTCTCTCACCATTATTTGTATTACTATATATCCTGTTCTTTACACATTGTTTAAGCTAACTGACATTTGCCGAACAATCAATGTCTAAATGTATGACAACCAGGAAACCAGACCTGATGATATCTTCAGCTCCGGCATTTTCCAACGCGCTCTCAGTCGTCCTTAAAATCCTGACACTGCTAGGATCTGCATTACAGTTCTCCATACTCATAAACCTTCTTCCAAACCTTCGATATGACCTATACGTGTACGTGTTTCTATTCGTGTTTCTGCATAGCATAGTCAATACCATGAGAAAAAATAAAAATTCACAAAGTTTAAACGGCTTAGCAACAAAAAGAGTGACTGCATTGAATTCATGAATCAGTAAGTCTGGCAATGTATGTGAGACATAAACTACACCAACGAGACAACAAGATCACATACACTAAATAAAACTACCAAAAATAACAAGAAAACTACCAAAAAATAACAAGATAAAACTGTAAGAAAATTCATTGAAGAGGAAGTGAAGTATACCTGCTCGAACTCCAGCTTCTGATCATTGATCTTAACAGAGATAACAAGGTAACCTTTTTGCTGCGTCCATGAATTCATTAGTTGCTTTACAGGTTCACCAAATTCCTCCTCAAGAACATCCCATAAGTCTTCAGTCTTTGCATTTGAGCATTTGAGCAGGCATACTTCTTTTAGTTCTTCATGTATGAAGCTAGGCTCCTCTGGTAACAACAGAAAGTCAACATCATATATACGACAGAATCTGCAACATTATAATTTATAATTCCTCCGTTCAAATCCAAAGCGCATATATGCTTTTTGCACAAATATTAAGAAAGATATTAAAAAACTATTAAAAGTACATTTGGAATTATGTAAGATGTTTTTTTATTAATTTAAATGTGTGATGGTGGATTATAGGTGGGCCATGGAGTGACATTTTATGTAGATAAATGGTTTTCATAAGGGTAGTTTAGTCATTTTGTTTTCTTTTTCAGGAAAGTGGTAGAGTGGATATGAATGGATGAAAAAGGAATATATGTAGGTTGGATATGAATGGAGGAAGTAACTGACAGTACAACATTATCTCCGACTCGGCTAATAAGGTGAAAGGAGAATTGAACATCTATCAAACTCCATGTTTCAATCACATAAAGTAAATCATTTGAAAAGTAGACTGTGAAGTTGAACAATTGTGGATCGCTTTTTATTAGGAACGGAATAAATATATTGCTAAACAACCTACATAGCTGAGTAGTTTAGAATTTTCAAGAATAATGCTTTGTCTCTCTTCCAATTCGAGAAATTTATGGTCAAGACCGTGACAAACTCTTGGTTGTATGCACAATGGCAACACCAATGTTCTAGTCTTTAGATGGCTTCGAGAAAAAGATCTGTTTTGATTCTTCTTTGCACTCATTGAGTCATTGTTCACACATTCTTTGCATCTCTGCAACAATCTTCTCGCCTAAAGGCATCGACAAGGATCATTATGTACCAACTATCCCAACTTACAAAGAACATTTGCAGACAATAATAGAGCACTAATACAATCTCAATTCAATCAAAATGCAATCCTGCTTTTCGACTTCATACTACTTTCTAATGTCATTAATAGCCTGTTTGAAAGAAAGAATTAAGGACTAAATGCTTTAACGACAAATATCATACGCAATGTAGACTATAGTATTATAAATAACCTGATCATTCCTGTGAGAAATCTCCTTCAAATGCCTTGAAAGCTCAGATTGTTTACTGTCAAGCATAGTATCATACTGATTCTTAGCCTCCTTCAGCTTGCACTCTGAAGCGACCAACTGTGCTTGAATCTGCAGGGATACTTCAAATTATTTTTAAGCAAATCCAAGGTTCATAGTTACAATGAAAAGTATTATTACTCAAACGATTATAGAACCTCTTCTTTCTCATCTTCCATGCGCTTCTCTTTTTCCATGCCTTGCAATATTAGCTGTTGTTTTTCTTCTATTGCTGCATCAAGCTTGCTCACTTGCGTCTCCAGAGATTGAACTTGTTGATTGAGCTTCAAAACGTCTTTCTGAAATCCGCCAATTTCTTCCTCTTACTTCTGTACCTCTGACAGAAGCTTCTCTGCAGTCTCTTCCTTTTCAGGCTCCAGTTCTGACAACTTCAGCAATAACTCAATAACTCATTCTGAAGGTTAAAGTAAAGTCGTTTAGGACGTGAGATATGATTCTAGTAAGTTAGACCACAAAATAGCACTCTGGTTAAGAATCTTTTAAACCTTCTCATTTGACGCTACTTTCAGCTCTCTGAAAGATTACCAACTTCCACTTGCAATTGAGCAGCCAGTTGAATCAATTCTTACGACTCAGTTTCTTCTCACCTTCGGATATATTCATCTGCAGCCTGAAAGCATTGCATTTCACAAATAAATAATTAGTTTGGCTTCGGCTCATAGTCCGAAATTGGGTGGCCAGACATCCACAGGTTCACAACAAAAAAATTCAAGTGCAAAAATTAAAAATAGGGTAGCCAAACATGCAAAGGTTGAAAAGAAAGGTAGAAATAGGATAACAAATAGAGAACAATAAGGAACTAACCTCTGAGTTGTGAGTGATCCACCAAGGATTACATAAAATCCTAACCCTTTGC
Organism: Silene conica; assembly: GCA_029255685.2. NCBI lineage: Eukaryota > Viridiplantae > Streptophyta > Magnoliopsida > Caryophyllales > Caryophyllaceae > Silene > Silene conica. The sequence goes on from CM055314.2 coordinate 9,645,128, forward strand.
ATATTACGCAAAGACGTAGCATATTGAACAGGCTATAAAGCCTGCATTTTGTGAGGTAGAATTTTTCTCCACGAGTTCAGAAGGAAATGTTGATATGAGTCAAAAAGAAACCAGGTACTAAGGTACTTACAAATAATTTTCTTACGGTCGTCAATAAGGAGGGAATGTTTGTGGATCAAGATATGCGACAAAGAAGGTGAGAACAATGTCGATGAAAAAGAATCCATTTACAATATTACCGTGTCTAACACCCACAAACTAAGCTTAAGTAACATAGACCACAAGGCAACTAACCTTTTCTTCCCTATAATTCAGGTGAATTAGCTCTTGCTCTTGTACCCGAGCTTCAGGAACCTGATCTCAAATCTGAAATGGCGGTAACTTTTTTTATGCTTGAAGCTCCCAATCTTCTGCTAGTATCTTATCAGTTAAATGAAGCAATGCGAACACCTAAAACGAAGAAGTCGTTATTTCTCATAATTTGGCTCTAATAAGTCTCTTTTGCTTCTGATTTTCCTTCAATCTATTTGCAGAAATATATGCAAGATGCATCTTTCCTAGGTAAATGTCTTATCAGTTGGTTCTTGCTACTACTACTATGCCATAATTCTTCTGTTCTTATTTTGTGCTTCGTTTAGTGAGATAGATGTGGGCAACAATTGAAAGGCTTAATATAAGAACCAGGACATTGGAGCTGCTAGAAAAACACGATTTTGTTTCATGTGAACTCTGCGTAAATCAAATGCAAAACGTTTAGTGATTTTGTTCCATGTATATGAAATCTAAGTCACGTTAAGCCTAACGCTTAGATATAACCGAGTCTGATACCCCTACCCAAATTTGAGCAACATAGACCATAAGCCAACTCAACATAGAAACTAACCGTTTTCTTCCTCATAATGCAGGCAAATTAGCTCTAACTCTTGCACCCGAGCTTCAAGAACCTGATCTGAAATCTCAAATTGCGGTAACTTTTCTGCTCTCTATGCTTGATGTTCTGTTAACCTCTTGCTCGAGCAGGGCCATCTAATAAAGTGTTTCACTGGATTCTCATAATAGGGCCCTTACATTTTTGGCCACCAACAAATTTTGGACTCCATATTTCATTCTAGTCAAATGATGAAGACTCTCAACCCTTCAGTAAGGAGAGGCACAGGATCAAATCATTTACATATTTTTTCAGTTGACTATTTGTAGGGGCTAAGTTTTAACTGAAAAATGATATAGGATAATTTTTTTTAAGAAAGGTAATAATCTAAAATGACAATGTTGAAAATAAATATATTTAACAAAAGTAGTTTGGTGATTAACGAGGTTACCTTCAATATTATTTCTAGTTTGGACCAAAGACCGCTTGCAAATATAAAAAAGTGAAGTTTCATCAACTTTACCCAAGGAAAAGTGACAGATCCATTACCAAAAACAGTTTCGTGAACATAAGTGAGTACTAAATAGCACAAACAACACCTTTCAGGTGTGTTAGGTTTTAGATTTAGTATTGAGTGCTGCTTTCCAAAAGAAAAGTTCGTTATTAATATTCTGAGAAGCTTGACAAATCCAAAGATAATATACATTTGTGGAGTCCCCTTTACAATCACATTTTATGAGGCTGGGTTCGATGACCACATCACTGTTAACACACCAGAACACCTTCCCTACAATTAGTTTCCTTTAAACATACTATCACAGCCTATCTTCCTTGTGATCTGAGTGCACGAAAAATCACAAACGAAGAATAATAAACAAGAATCGAGAAATTTGGGGTTTGTTCCACACAATAATCAACAGATGTGCAGGACTTGCATCATCTTGTCTTGAATGCCAATAAAAATGAATCAATTAGCTTAGTCACATTCCTTTTAGACACCCTCTTCTCATCCAAATTCGTTAATAAGATTGACCTCTACTTCCTTGTACGACTCTCAATCAAATTCAATAATGCCTCTGTGGTTCTACACTGACATCTGACCAGATTCCACTATCTAACCGGTCTCCACGAGGGAGTCTTATCTTGATTGGAAGATCCATCGAAATTTCCGTTTATCCATGTTTATTTCTTCTCAGTTTTCAATCACACCTTGCTTCATTCATTCTTTTATGCCTCCCCTGATATTTAGTAAATGAGCAATGATCAACTTAGTTTCATCAATTGTTGCTCATTATCATCAAAGTTTCAATGCACAAATAATTCAACACAAAAATAAAAAAAACAGAAGAAAAGTCAGAGGCTTAGGATTATAGAGAAAACTACCAGCCATTTAAATAAATGTAAAATACAGCCCAAAATATGTCATAGCTGCACAAAAAAGTTAAATCAAGTAGTTTCATCAATTACACAACGAAAAAAAAAAAAACATCAGCAATGGGATACTGGAAAACATCTGCTACAAAGAAAAACAAGACTTCAAATATGATCAATTTCAACACCTTGCAAATGAAACATGGTTATAATGGTTGACTTATCGAAACGGGGTAAGCAAGTACAAATCAAGCGTCCTACAGAACCTAATAAGACAACAGCCATCCTCTTCTTCTCCCCTAGTGAGAAGAAAACAAGGAATGATCACTAGAACTCACCAATGAGTACTCAGATCAGAGATTCAAAATGCCAAAAGTAATTTAACCCAACAAGAGATACAGTCTATAACTATGAGAAAGGGCAAAGTCACTTGACAAATTCATCAAATGAAGTAGTGATAAAATAAAATTCTCCTATGTTTCAATATTCACAAATGATCTTAATATTTATATACACAGATTTGAACAATAAAAAAACATAGCTTTAGGATTATAAAGAAAATAATCAACCAATTTAGAAATTCAATAAGCAAAGTTGACCTAATATATGTCATATTCCACTCCCAAAAACATTAATATCAAATTGCAAAGAGCGGCATACCATTTTTCTCCAGAAAGTACTTTTGAAGCAAAGCCTTGTCTATATCAGTAATATTGGGGGAAATGAGTAAGTTGAGAAATAAAGAAACTATCTCCGCATCGGCAAAAAAATTTTGGCTCCTCATAGTGTGAAGATGACCCACAGCCATGGAGATATCATTAGCATTGAGAAATCCTTTAATAATTGTGTTGTAGCACCGTTCATCTGGTGGACATCCATTATCTGCCATCTCCTTTAATATTTTGGTTGCACCACCTAACTGTCCTTGCCTACATAGGACTTTGATAATTGTATTGTAAGTTTTTACATTTGGCTGCAACCGCTTTGCAATAAGAGTAGAGAAGACCTCCGCTGCTTCAGATAGTCGCCCAGCTACACAAAGGCCATTAATTATGGTATTATATGTAGTAATATCAGGGGCCACTCCATTATTCTCCATCTCTTTACGTATGGAGATCGCCTCATCAATCTGTTCGCATCTTAAAAGGTTGTCAAGCAATGTATTGTAAGTGACCACATCGGGTGCCACACCTTGATTTTGCATGTCTTTACAAAGTTGGAGTGCAAGCTGGGGTCTCTTAGCCTTGCACAAGGCATCTATAATGGTGTTATAAGTGAACAAGTTTGGGGTTATATGGGTTCCTTTAAGAAGCATATCCCGGAGCATCTCCAAACCTTTGTCAACCTTTTTAGACTTGCAATATCCATTGATTAGGATATTGAAAGTCAGAACATCAGGCATGACACTATCTTTCACCATAATATCCAGGAGTTTTTCTGCGTCCTCCATCTCTCCACGCAAACAGTACCCACCCAACAAAGCATTGTAGGTAATAATGTCAGGTTGCACACAACTCTTAGTCATGGATTCAAAAATAGAGCTTGCGTCGCCCACATTTCCCTCTTTACAGTAATTGTCAACTAAGGTATTGAAGGTTTCAATATTGGGAGCAATGTTGTTGTCCTGCATCTCAGTCCGCAGTTCGTTGACATGATCCCAACACCCTAACCTGCATAGTCTTTGAATTAAGGTATTATAGGTTACGATATTGGGCGAAATGCTCTTGGCTTTCATCTCCTTGAAAAGACCAAGGGCTTGAGGTAACAATTGGTCTTTACATAGTCTGTCAATGATGGTGTTATAAATGACGACATTGGGCTTAAAAGGAGCTCTAGATTCCATATTTCGGAGCAATCTGAGAGCACCATCATTGTCGCCGGAATTGCAAAGACCTTTAAACATAGAACCGTACGTAACAATGGAAGGATGTATCTGAAGCTTGACGATTTTATCCAGTAATCGAACAGCTTGGGGTAATTTATCAGAATCAATTAATCCATTGAGCAAGGTAGTGACAATGATAATATTAGGTGGATAGCCAAGCTTGAGGCGCTTACCAAGGAGAGAGAAGGCAAAATCAACACGGCCAAGGGAGGAATAAGCCTTGGCCAGAATACCAATGGAATGCATATCGGGGCGGCAACCGGACAATTCAAGGTGATTGAAAAGGGTAAGAATAGTGGAGAAAGGAGGGTGGGGTCTAATCTTAGACATGGCGGTAAACAGCTGATTAAAGATAACAACAGAAGGACGAGGACGAAGAGAATACAATTGATGAAATATGGAAACCGGGATATCAATTCCAGAAAACCCTAAACGGCATTGTTCTCTAACAGAATCGAGTAGTAACCATTGAGGGTTGCGATTAAAAGAAGGAGAGTAATTTGGGGAAATTAATTTGGAATGAAATCGGAATTGAAAATGGGAATGGCGATTAAAAAGGGTACCTGAGTTTCTGAGCATCGTCATCGTCATCGTCATCGTCATCGTCGGAATTCAAATTGCTGGAAAATGGAAAATGGAATGTGAAATGTGAAATGGAGATTGGAGAGTACGAGCTAGAAAGTACAAACCCTACTCACCCACTCTTTATATACTCCGTATCTATGATGACAAACACGGGTCTGGTTCTACCGTCATTACGGTTTTATTTTAGCTAACTTACTAGTTTTGAACCCGTACAAATTGCAGGGTATGTTATTTAAAAGTTATTATTTTAAACCCGTACAAATTGCACGGATCAACTATTTAAAATTTGGTTATTTTCAAACTATTTGAAATAATGACTAAGTTTTGTGTAAACATACTTGCCCATTAGATTTTTATTATTACTTCATTTGCATTTAGCAAGTTGTACATGACAATTAGTATTAATACTCCATTTGATAATATTAACAATACAATTTTTATTAGAAATTTATCAAAATATAGACTTTCTTCCCCATCAACCCTACTTGATGATCATTCCTTGCACGCACTTAGATCTCTAGTTTGCAAAATTACTTTAATATACATATACATGATACACGAATAGAACCTAACAACCCTGAAAATAATGTAATTGGAGTATTAAAACTCAAGGATATAACATGAGTCCCGTGATTTGTAGGCGTATTTTAAGAACTCCCAATTTATGCAATCCTCTTCTATTATTTATTGTCACGTTCGAGGGCTACACAGATTGTAAGTTGTAATCATGTAGCCTAAAAGAAACAATAAGGTTATGTGGCTAAGTGGTTGTTGTAGCATCACGTTATTTCTCTTTGGTTATATAAATAATTTTTAAAAAAAATATAATACAAACTTTAATATATGAAATTTCATTAAATTTATTTGGTAAAATAAATTACATGTAAATGTGGGATTAGATTATTAGAAAAAACCTCTTCTATATCATAATATGGTGTAATGTATTCTAAAAATGTATGAACCCAAATACATGGACCCAAAATAAATAGTTACGGAATTCGATAAGCCAAATCTAATTTTTCAATATAGGCAAGTGTAATTTATAACGTATATAATTATTTTAATTTTCACTATATATACTTTTATAACTCATAATATGGGTTGACTCAATTTATGAATGTATCACGCTCATCAACACTTGACCCATCTCGTAAACCTGAGCCGTCTCAAGTTTTTAGAATTAAAGACTCGTTAATATTGACTCTCTACTTGATTGATCCAAACTCTAGTTGACCCGTTATTTTAGGGGTAAACCCAACCCGTCACTGGTTCTCGTCGGGTCAAAGATAAATCAAGAATATTATTAAAATATTAATTTTAATAGTGTTCCCTCCATTTTTCTATTTTTTTCCTATTTGTTTTTTTACAATCTCCAAAACGGAACTCTAACTATATTTTCCGACATATGAACGTTGCCTTTTTTATCGAAAAAATATATATTACAAATAAACAATTGTAAGAATTTGTTTTGCATATTGTCTAATCCTAATTCCACTCATATTTACATTACTTAATTTATAACGCTACGCGTTTAATAATTCTAATTGGTACAATTCCATATTTATACCAAAAAGGCTTAATTAGCCTGTAAGCTATATCCCGTTTACAAATCTAAATAGTCCATATTAATCAGAATTTCCTATTACGAACCCTACTTCCTACTCATAATATATTTTTACCTTTCACCAGACTCCTTTCTTTTTAAGCTGATCCGATCAACTCCCTCTGAATGTCCCTCACTAAATCTCATGCTTGATATAAGATCATATTGTCACTCTCAATCCTTTAACTCAATTCACTAATCTCGTTTTCCTTAAAAAATCTCACAAATGATATTCATCGTAACATATCTCTGCCAGTTTAGATATGCCATCCATCCTCATTCATGTTGAAATTAGAGGCAAATATTGTCCTTTAAAATTAATTTGACTGCTTTTAAATTATTTGTGTTGTTATACTCTTTAATTTTGGACATCTGATATTTGATGCTTTCAATAGATTTTATATTCCCAATTTTTTTTCCAAGCAAATACTCTTATTTACTTTAATTTTTATTATTTAAGTATCTTTTCCATATTTTATTTTCTTTTTGATATTCAGATTTTTAATATTAATGAATTTTTTTCAAGTTTATTTTCGTTTAAATAATTTTCAAAATGTTATTTTAACTATTCTCATAATTTATTTTTGTTGGCTCCTACCCAGTACATCATCAAAGATGTAGATTTATGTGATTTTGACTTTTTATACGACATTTTATTTCAGTTCATTTTCCCTCAAATATTTAAGAAACCAAGTTTTTCTTAATATCTTTTCGGTTTAATTATAAAGGTCATTGTTGTTTTTATTATTTTTATATTTTGATTAAGTTATTAATTCGTATTTTATTCAAGTTGATTAATGGTAATACACAACAATCACATTATCAACTAATTATTCAACTTGATTGTTGTATGAAGTATACAAAAATTAATTTCGTAAATAAATGACAATGGAAGAACATGGGGTAATGTGGGTCATATATAAAAAATAAAATAAAAAACTGAATTTTCAACCACAAAGCGACACGTAAGCTTTGTGGTTGTTGCTTTAATATATAGGATTATAAAAAGTTGTAAATGTAAATTAAGTTTTGTAGTAAAGTAATAAAATTCCCCCTACTTATAATAATTGGTTAATAAAAAAAATTATGAATTTCATTTGAAAATTTCACTTGTAATTAGTATAAAATGATACAATAGTGTTAATTGGTCAAGTAATTATTATAGTAAAATACGCATTCTAAAGGTTAATAATTATACTATCTCCGTCCTCCGACCCAAACTTGTACTATGTGGAAAGTAATAACCCATGCAAAAAAAATTAGTCTCCCTTAATATGAATGTATCCATCTTAACATCAAAATCGGTCAAATATGGATAGTATTTGACCCATTGCAAGCTTGTGTCGAATATATCCGTCACAAGAGAGACTTGCTGGATTATGAAACTAATTTAGTAAAAAAATATGTGTGTTATTTTAAATTAGACCGCGTTTTTGGCTAAATGAACGTACCATGTCTTTTACTATACAGAATTATCATTATGTATTTACTTAATAATTATGTAACCCTAAATTTTAATTTTATTCATTTATTTCGTTTATAGGATATCAAGAATATTAGTAGGTTGCTTTTAAATATTTAACACGATCACACGACGGTTCAAATTGATTGTATATTACGAATTCTCTATATAAAAGCAAAAAATATCAGAGACTAAGTGGGGGACATTGTAGGGTCTACTAAAAAAACAAAAAAAATAATGTACCTTAAACCACAGAGCAACACATCAGTTCAGCAGTTCCTGGACTATACCACCAGATGTACAATGCTATTGTACATCCAGGCTTATTTTAGTCTTTTTTTTTTTATTATTTTTGTAAAAAAAAAAAAAAACTTAAAAAGTTAGTAATCTCATTCTTCCCCACTTTTCCTCTCTTGTAACTTCTTCCCTGTTTTTCTAACTCTTCTTCATTCATCATCCAGTAAATGATTTATTTTCTTAATTATTATATCTCCATATTTTAGTTTATTTAATACCATTATATAATTTTTATCATCAATGATGAACGAAGCTTCGACTGCGAATGAAACACCAGATGGGTCATCATCAATGGAACAAAATGAAATTTTGAAGGACCATGAAACTTTAATGGAAACGGAAACATGTACTTCTAATTCAGTGGTTTTGGAAAAACAATTACATATTACGCCTCTGTGTCAAGATATTTCTTTATAATAACCCGTATACAATTTTTTTATAGCCCTAGGTTCAGTTAGAAGAAATAAATTGAAATACGTATACTTTTGTGAAATTGCTTTGTATACTTTTGTGAAATTGAAACACATATACTCTTTTATGTTGAATAAATTGCTTTTGTATAGTACAATTTGTGAAATTGCTTTGTATTACTACGTATACTTTTTATACTGTGTTGTGTAAAATTTGTGGAATTGTTATGGATTACTATGTTGAATAAACTTTTTGATACAAAATTTATATTAGCTCGTATTCTGATTACATTAGCTCGTATATTTTTGGTACTAGCTCATATTCTTATATATGTTAATAACTCGTATTCTTATTTTATTAGTTCATATTCTTTATAAATTAGCTCGTATTCTTATATTAATAGCTCGTATTTTTATCTTAATAGTTCGTATTCTTATTTTAATATCTCGTATTCTTATATTAATAGCTCGTGTTCTCATCTTAATAACTCGTGTTTTTTTACATTAGCTCGTATTCTTTTAATATTAGCTCGTATTCTTTTATATTAGCTCGTATTTTTTTATATTAACTCGTATTCTTAGGGTAATAAGTTGCATTCGTATGTGCTCGTATTTTTTAGTCCGTGATTTTCTTAAGCTTGTATTCTTTTTATTACATTACCGCGTATTCTTATATTATTATCTCGTATTCTTATATTAATAGCTCACATTCTTATCTTAATAACTCATATTTTTTTAATATTAGCTCGTATTCTTTTTATATTACCTCGTATTCTTCTTATATAGCTCGTATTCTTAGGGTAATAGCTTGCATTCTGATGTGTTCGTATTTTTTAGTTCATGATTTTCGTAAACTCGTATTCTTTTTACATTAGCTCGCATTCTTATATTAATAGCTCGTATTCTTATATAAATAGCTCGTATTCTTATATTAATAGCTCGTATTCTTATCTTAATAGCTCGTGTTTTTTTATATTAACTCGTATTCTTTTAATATTAGCTCGTATTCTGTTTATATTAGCTGTATTCTTAGGGTAATAACTTGCATTCTGATGTGCTCGTATTTTTTAGTTCGTGATTTTCGTAAACTCGTGTTCTTTTTACATTAGCTCGTATTATTTTTATATTAGCTCGTATTCTTATATTAATTGCTCATATTATTATATGAATAGCTCGTATTCTTATCTTAATAACTCGTGTTTTTTATATTGGCTCGTAATCTTTTAATATTAGCTCATATTCTTTTTATATTAGCCCGTGTTCTTAGGGTAATGACTGCATTCTTATGTGCTCGTATTTTTTAGTTCGTGATTTTCTTAAACTCGTATTCCTTTTACATAAGCTCGTATTTTTATATTAATAACTCGTATTTTTATTTTAATAGCTCGTACTCTTATCTTAATAACTCGTGTTTTTTTTATATTAACTCGTATTCTTTTAATATTAGCCCGTATTCGTTTTATATTAGTACGTAATAACTTGCATTCTGATGTGCTCGTATTTTTTAGTTCGTGACTTTCGTAAACTCGTATTCTTTTTACATTAGCTCGCATTTTTATATTAATAGCTCGTATTCTTATATTAATAGCTCGTATTCTTATATTAAAAGCTCGTATTCTTATCTTAATAATTCGTGTTTTTTTAATATTAACTCGTATTCTTTTAATATTAGCTCGTATTCTGTTTATATTAGCTCGTATTCTTAGGGTAATAACTTGCGTTCTGATGTGCTCGTATTTTTTAGTTCGTCATTTTCGTAAATTTGTATTTTTTTTACATTAGCTCGTATTCTTATATTAATAGCTCGTATTCTTATATGAATAGCTCGTATTCTTATCTTAATAGCTCGTATTTTTATCTTAATAAATTGTGTTTTTTATATTGGCTCGTATTCTTTTAATAGTAGCTCATATTCTTTTTATATTAGCTCGTATTCCTTGGGTAATGATTTGCATTCTTATGTGCTCGTATTTTTTAGTTCGTGATTTTCTTAATCTCGTATTCCTTTTACATAAGCTCGTATTCTTATATTAATAGTTCGTATTCTTATATTAATAGTTTGTACTCTTATCTTAATAATAACTCGTGTTTTTTTTTTATATTAACTCGTATTCTTTTAATATTAGCTCGTATTGTGTTTACATTTAGCTTGTATTCTTAGCTTAATAGCTCGTATTATTTTTATATTAGCTCGTATTCTTTTAATATTAGCTCTTATTTTGTAACTCGTATTCTTTTATTTATACCTCGTAATTTTAATTGCTCAATATATCATCAAAATGTACTTTTTACGTTAACTCGTATTCTTATCGTAATAGCTCGTATTTTTATGCGTCCATATATCATCAAACTGAATATCGAGAACAACATAAATCACAAAATTAGGGTTATGTTTGGTGTAAAATATACCTCAAATTAGTGTTGTTTGATGCGCTTTTCCTTCTTGATGTCGATACAAATTGCTTCTCATTTACCGAAATATAATTCGATGCATTTTCCCGCCTTGCTGGATATACCAATCGTTTTCCTTTAGTCATCTTCAAATCAAATTTTGGTGGAAGAGAACTTTGTTATGACTGTCGTCAACAGGGAATTAAGAAGAGTTTACTGAATGTTAATCAGATAAGTATTTATTTTATAGTGGGCTCTAATAAAAAAAAATTAGTAGATTAGGTATTATATGGGCCTGATGTACCATGCTTTCCTACACCCAGAGGTAGGATCCTATTTGTGATCAGTTCAGTGGTTGTTGTTTTAAGAAATTAAATATTTGATCTTTTATAACATAAAGAAATCCATATTTTTTTAAAGGGAAAAATCATTTCATTAATCAAAAGTCTCATGGTAGTTACAACATATGTCAAGAATGACAGGACACAAAACGATTAAAATCAAATAAACTACATTCTCGATCAACAGAAAACTTCTAAACTTGATGGGCTCATGAGACGCTTCTACACATCCTCTAACATATCCCCTTTTACGGCTTTTCACAAGAGGGTCTCCAAATTTTCTAAAGCATTGACAAGAATCCAGTTCGTTTGACCAAAACGTTTGTAATGAGCAATCTGACAACAGTTTTATCTCCATAGGATCAACAATGAAGGCGCCGATCTTCCGCTTAATTCTTGAACCTCTCAAATAGAGGGCAAAATCTCACCACACGATGAGGACAGACTCACCAAAAGGTGAGGACAAAACTCACCAAAAGTTGAGAACAAAACTCACACAGAGGTGAGAACAAAACTCACACAAAGGTGAGAACAAGTCTCTAATAAAGGAGAGGCAAGAAGTTATTAGCGTTGATGCGTGCAATTTATGCATAGTTTTTCCTTTCTCGCGGCGCGTATTTTCATATGTTATCACGTCTTTTCTGCTGCTATTCCCTCCAAATTCTCGCTACTGGTGAATTGTGTGGCTTTTTGCAGGTTCTGCGTATTTTTGAGCATAGTTGGACATGTTATGCTATGTCGATCGACACAGTCAGTTATGTCGATCGACAGTGAAAGTTATGCCGATCGTCAAGCAGCAATCGTCACAGGAAGTCATTTCTTTGAAGCTATAATGTTTTGTCGATCGACACAAATTCCATGTCGATCGACATGTGAGGTCTATGTCGATCGGCGGAATGCCATCGTCACAGAGAGGACTAGATTTGGAGAAATTGGATGTGTCGATCGACACAATTCCATGTCGATCGACATGCCTGTGTGCGGGACAGATTTCGTTCTTTAGTTTTCTTTTAAGTTTATTAGGTTTCGTTTTATTTCTTTTTGGGCTTTTAGTATAAAACACTGACTTTGTACTCATTCGGGTATTCTATTTTCCATACTCTTCTTTTTACTTTTTAGATTGGATAAAAAAGTGTGGTAGTTTTCTCTCTGAATTTTGGGGAGACCTAGTTTTTTGGAGTTTCTTTCTGCCTTACTTTTGATATTCGGTAATTCATTTCTCGCTATCATGTTTTCTTCTTTAGTCATCTCTTTCGTTTCGATTGTCAATCTCTCCATGCATAGCTAATTTCCTTGACTAGGGTATAGAGGATCCTATGAATTTGTGACGATTCCTAATTAGGTTTAGAATGGTTCGTTTTTGTATGTCTCTGTTGTTAATTGTAGCATTTAATAGCGATTAGTCAATTAATGCTCATGATTGATTAGTTGATTTGGTAAAACCCCGACCTAAGATTGAAAGGCTGGTGAGGGTTAGACCTGCTACAAACATTAGAGTGCCCTAGTAAGTTGCGAGAGCCCGCTAGAAGCATTTTAGGGCGAATAGCGATCCGAGAGGACCTTTTTACTACCCCTTAGACCGATAATTATGACTGATCTGTGACCTAGACCATGATTGTTACACTTTCGTTGGTGAACAAAATATCCTAGTTTTCTCTCCCTTATATTCTTATACTCTTTTCTTACGCTTTTCTTTTCTCTCTTTCCTTCACTACTCCTAGTTTAGTTCAAACAAGAATCAAAACCCCCAGATTCGGTTACTTCGACAGACTTTAGTTTAGCATTTAGATTTTATATCTGTCTCCCTGTGGATACGATCCCGACTTCCTTGCTACATTAGTTAGGCTAGTTGGTTATCTTTGATAGGGTTGCGACAGCCGTGTCAAATTTTGGCGCCGTTGTCGGGGAGATGGTGATATTTTATTTGCTTTATTTTAGTTTGTCTTTTGTCTCAAGGGATTCAAATTCCTTGAGGCAGTTCTCATCCTTTTCTTTAGTTTCTGTTTATGCCCAGGTCCAACAGGTCCGAGCTCATACCGTTTGATCCCGAACCTGAGAAGACTTTTCGTGCATTACGAAACCTCTGGAAGGAAATACGTCAAACAGAGGATTTGCAGACTCTTGATTCCGTCTACGAAGAATTCTCTAATTCTTACGAAGAAGGATCTTCCGAGTTCTATACCTTTGCAGAAGAGACTTCGGAGTTCGTAACTGATATTCCTATACCGGTTACAATGCCGAAACTGTGTATCCATTCCGAGCCCTCACCCAATTCCATTCCTAAGGGATTTAAACTCCCTACTGCTACTAATGGTAACTTTGATATCCGCCCATCTTACATAAATCTGGTGGAGCGAAATCAATTCCGGGGAGTGAGCGGCGAAGACCCCGGAAAACATATGGAGACATACACCGATTATTTCTCAACCATACCACTCACCGCTGGAGTTACGCAAGAACAAGTTAAGGAGGTTCTTTTTCCCTTCTCATTATTAGACGGAGCTCGTGAGTGGTACCGTGACCTTGACAAGGAAGCTGCGGGAGTGACTGACTGGAATTCTCTTGCCCTAGCTTTCTACAAGAGGTACTACCCTCCACAAAGAACAAATGCCCTAAGGGGCCAAATCACTAGTTTCAAGCAGTTACCCACCGAGACCCTTTACGAAGCATTTGTCCGATTTAAGAACCTGATCCGGTCTATTCCTCATCATGGGTTCGAGAAATGGTTTTTGTGCAACCAATTTTACAATGGGTTGTACAATGACCATCGTGCTATTTTGGATGCTTCATCAAATGGGAGACTTCAAAAGAATGTTGATGATGATAAGGGCTTGAATGTGATTGAAGAGATGCGACTCATACTACGGAGTACGGGAATCCTAGGGGCGGTGCTAGGCCGAGTGTCGGTGGAAGTGACAACAGTGCCCTTGTAGCCCAGTTACAAGCCATGAATGCTAGGTTTGACCGTTTGGAGATGGGTCAAGGCTCAGGAAACCAACAAACTGTGAATGCTATGGTTCAACATGAAATTATCTGTGACCGGTGTGGAGTAGGGGGACATATCGCAGCTGAGTGTATGTCCGAAAAAGAACAAGTCCTAGCTTTTCAAAGTTATAAGCAAAGTGACCCATTCTCTAACACCTATAATGAGAGAACAAGAGAACACCCTAACTTCTCTTGGCGAAATCAGAATGTTTTGAATCCCACACCACTACCACCTCCACAACAATCCACCTATGTACCACCTCACCGTTCCAATCAAGCGTAACAAAAAATTAAAAAAGAATGAAACGGAAAATTTGGGGCTTACCTCCACCAAAAAAGGTAGACGGCAGCCCCCAGGATGTTGAATTAGGGTTTAAGTTTTTCTTTAGAGAGAGAATTAGAGAGAGGAGAGAAGAGAGAAGACTAACTTTTTAAAGAAATCCATATATTTTAAGGAGTTGGTTTAGTCTCAAATACAATTGCATCTATTTTTTAAAGGAGTGTTAAAAAAAAGTATTATCTATATAAATTTCGTCAATTGAAAGTTTTCATTCCAAGTATTTACTTTAATATTTCATTTCCGTTCCCTTATGTAAAAAAGGGTTGTAGTTTTATAAGACGGGAGACAGACACTTCTATTGGATAATAAAGAAATAGCTTATTATAAGAACTTACTAGATTAAATGTCCGTGCATCATTGTTATTTGATTTAACTTTTTGTCTTAGGTAGATAATAAAGATAATAGAGTGTGTTCTATTGGATAAGTAACTGAAAATATTAGTATGATCGTAACTAAGGCCTCACATTTAAAAAGTAATTTATTTACCCCTAAAATAAGGAGTCAATCTTTTATACTATGTAAATTTTTATTTTTATCTTCTCGCTTAAGTAATTGGGTTATAAAAGGTCTTACTTAAGACCATTATATCTGTCTTAAGGATAAAATGGTCAAGTACCACCCCCACATGCATATATTAAACAAAAATTTCGTTATTCTCAATACATTCTACTTCTGTCATATGAATAATACTTGATCGATTGAATTTGCTCGTTTTAAATAAGAATTTTTAATTGTTTTACGGGTCTTAACTCTGAAAAAAATCGCTCTTTAATTTAAACCTTCATTTGTATACAGGAAAAAAAAATCTACAAACATGTGATTTTTGTATTTTCTTTAGTTATTAATGTTTGATTTTTTATTGATTAATATATTGGATATATTAATTATCAACTATAAGTTATAGTGATTGATTATTGGAGTAATTAATTGTAACACCCCCATTTACCTAGGAGCCTGTACTAGGACTTCCAGAGTAAATGAGACTGTTACCATCCTGGATAAACCAGGGCAGTAGATAATCATAGTGAAAGAAAAACAGTGTTTTAAAGTATTTAAAGAATAGTCTGAAAACTGTTACAAGTACAACCAAAACTAAACTCCCAAGACAACCTGAAAGTAACAAAATGAACTAGTACAAGTGAGATTATGTGAACTATAACTAAGTAAGTCCAATCCATGTCTCTCTCCAAGCCCCAGTTCCTACTCCGTCTGTCTCCGACCTGAAAAGTCTACTCCCCATACCGGATCATAGTAGGTGAATACGAATACACGGTCAACCTCGCGGTTCAGTAGGATAACACAATAATAAATAATGCAACAAATATGATATTCAAATGCCATGATATGCTCGATGTAACACCCCGTATTTTATAATAATATTTTATTATAAAAGTATTTTATTTAATTAATTATTTCGAAGTTTATAAATGAATTTTGGAAATATATATTTATAGCTTCCGTTTCCTATTTTTATTATTTCCGTTTAATCTACTTTTGGATGGGTTAAAATGTCCGTGCACAATTTTATTATTTTAATTTAATAATTACTTTTCTATTTCAAGTTCTCTTTACGTTTTAATATGGTTCAATCCAATTTGTAATCAGATAATTCATTGTATGAACTAATGGACCAAAAGCCCATTAGTTAATCTCCTTATAAATAGAATTTAACCTAGCAAGCAACTAGGTCAAATCTTTGTTTCGTGCGTGAAGCTTGCCGCGCCTCTCTTCTTCGATTTCTCTCTTTTGTTCTCTTTTCTCTCTTTAACTCTATTGTTGAATATCTTTTATTCTTCAAAACTCATACATAAATTATATTATCATAATCCTTACTCTTACCTCTACAATATAATCTATTCAAAATATTTTATTGGGAATTATTTGTATGGACCTTTAGACCTACGTTTTGGGTCTCTTGTTTTGTGAGTAAAGAAGAAGATGTCTTTCCCTTTGGCGTTTTCGAAAGAGTTATTATTTCGTACAATTTCTATCACAAGAATTTGGATTACCGCTTTCGTTAAAGTTCATTTTTGGGGTTATTGACACGTGTTGGAGACAAGGCTTTGTTGGTCATATTCTTTATGAAGATTTTCATTAATTGCTAAAAAGGTAACTAGGTGTTTCTCTTTTAATTGTGTTTATGCCAATTGATGTGATTAATATGATTTAATGATTGTTTGTACGATTAGTACATGTTTGATTATTTATTGTCATGAATTAATTGTGCTTCGTATATTTATGTATGTTTTATTATCGTAATTATGGATTATAATGTGTTGATAAGTCGTTATGGGAGTCGTGCGCGCAACTAGGGTTCGCGAGGAAAACCCTAGATGGCGACACGGCTAACGGCCAGAGCGTTGCTCAAGGTTATAGTTGAAGTATGTGTAACCTTGAAAATATGATTCAAGGTTATAGCTGAAACTAGTACAACCTTGAGTACGACTCAAAGTTATGGCTGAAGAGGTATAACCTTAAGTGCGAGTCAAAGTTATAGCCGATGTTAATATAACTTTGGGTTGCGAGTTAAAGTTATAGCTGAAGCTAATATAACTTTGAATTACGAGTTAAAGTTATAGCTGAGACTAACATAAACCTGAGGTATGACTCAAGGTTATGGTTGGTGCTAGTATAACTTTAGGTTCGTGTCAAGGTTTGGCTAAGGTTACTATAACCTCAAGCCATATGTGGAAGTTATAGTTGAGGTCAGTATAACCTCGCATCCATTACTTATGTTATAGTTAACGTTACTATAACCTTGGTTGTTTATACTTGTTTCACATGTTGAGTTGTGTTTAGTGATTGTATAATATTGTGTTTGCATATGTCGTTGGATACTTCTATGCATTTGACATTAGGAAAGTCTGTTATGATGTTCTATTGGTTTGAGTTGTGATGTTATTCACGCATGTTAGTACAGTCAGTTATACTGTGCATTGTTGTTTGCTAGTTTGAATAGATGACGGTAGTATCAGTTATATACTATCGGAATGAACTAACGCCACCCATTGATGTGGGATTCATTTTGGTCTATGTTCGGGATTGGTCGGAGGCAGTGGTTATACGCTCCGGTCCCCGTGTGTCGTTCGGTGTACAGTTATTGCATCGAGAGGTCTGGCCAGGTCTTAGGCATATAGGCAGTGGTTATACGCTATACATAGTACCGTGGAGGCAGTGGTTATACGCTCCACACCGATGGAGGCAGTGGTTATACGCTCCGTCAGCTAGAGGCAGTGGTTATACGCTCTGGCAAGTTAGAGGCAGTGGTTATACGCTCTAACGGGCGTTCGCTCTATTCGCTATGCTTCGATGATAGCTTTGTGCCTCCTGTTGCGATGGATTGCGTGTCACCAATTTCGCTACGCTTTATTGCTAACATTGTGCCTTATGTTACTATGAGTCGTGAGTTACTTGAGTTGTAAGTGTTCATGGTCTAGTGGTCACATATGGTTTAGGTTCGTTGGTTTCATTTGTCTGGTGCTGAGAATATCATGGTATGGTAAGTTTGCTTTCATGTCATGTCATGTTTATATCCTCACATGATTGTTGTTTTATGTCTTCAAATGATGGTAAGTTTGATTGGACTTTCATGAGTATAGATGATCTCGCATGTTTACTGATTTTACATTTCATTTGTTAATGATTGTTGGTTACATTCATTTGTTGTAAACATGACTGGGAGAGCATCTAGTTACTCCCGACTGATTGTCGACCCCCTTCTCAGGTTGTTCAGGTTGTTGCTGTTTGGTTGATGCTTGCTTGGGGAATGTGCGAAGCGAGCTTAATAAATTGTTTAGGACCTTTGCTTTAAGTTTTTAGGAACCTTTGAATAATGTATTAGTTTGGTTTTCGATTTGAGTATCGATCCGGATTTGGGTAAGGTGTTTCCGCCACCTTAACCCAGTTATCATTGAGTTACACTCTGATATTCTTTTATATTATGTTTTTCCTTTGTTTAATAATCCGGGTTGTTACACTCGAGCTCAATCACAATCTCATTCTCAAACCCGTAACACCCAGCCATACCGAACCTCCCGGCAGACTATAATCGGCCGTCGCCGAACACCAGCTCAATAGCTGATAAGACACCACGCCTGGTCTGCAGAACCACCCTGGGCTTTATATCAGAACAATATCTGATCCATATCTTTCTCAGTAACCAATGCATATGCCATGCTCATGAATGCAACACTAAAATAAATATCCATTAAATACCATGCTCATATAACTCATACGTGCATCCATAATGTACAAGGCTACATCCATTCATAACACTTCATAGAGTATAGTGCAAGTGTATCCTACCTGGATAGCAATATAATCCAACAGTAAGCCAGTAACAACAGGATTATGCCACTTCGAAACCGTCACCTAGCAATTATAAATTATCCGATTACTAACTATCACAATGTTCTTTTCTCATAACTATTATTATCTCATATAACCACTCGTAGACAAAATTCATATGAACTCATACAAAAACACGTAACAATTATGCACACTAATACCAAATGCGACTCAAAAAATATAAAATCCTTTATAACTAATTATTCTTTACTATAAAATTACATGCTCAAATAGTACAACGAATAGAGGGTAAAACCGTCTCAACACTAGTTATTAACAACAATTAAATAACAAATGATATAAAATGTATCACTAATAATTAAAGTATGAGCAATATTGTTAAATAATAATAAACATATATTACTAATAATAACAATAACAACAATATTACCAAATATAATAATAACATATAATATTAACACAAAACTAATAATTATAACATGGTAATAATAATAATAATAATAATAATAATAATAATAATATAAATAAAACTAATAATAATGATAATATCAATAATAATAATTATGGCTGATGGCGGCAACAAAAACTACTAATAATGACAATACACAAAAAGACAAAATAGCTATATGTGTTGATTAAGTAATTACGCAAACAGGAAGCCAAAATCATGAACACCAACAGCCCTCTCACGCTTGAACAACTCTCTGACAGCCTACCTTCCCTGACCCTTCGACACTTTCACGCCACCTGAACCACCACCACGACACAGTGGTTGCCACCACCGCACCATAGCGCACCCACTGACACCCATCACCACCCCTGACTCAACCCCAGCAGCCCTCGACACTAATCCCAAAACACACTGGCCACCAACCATACCGTGTTTCACCCCTCTGCAAAACTCGACTCCTACCACCAAAACCACCACCCTAGCCACCACCCAACACCACCCCAGACATCTCCCATTCCCCACGACTCTATTGGTGGTAACCACCAGACCTCGACACCCCCACTACCACCTGAAACAGTCGCCAAAAGACGGTTCCACAACAACCTTATAACCCCTGTTCTGCCACCTTTAACCTGCCGTCAAAAGTAACCCTTTTCCAACCACCACGCACCACCTACAACCACCAAAACAACCTACTACCATTACCCATAAACCCGTACTCAAAATTAAACCCAAAACACGAACGAATAGCAACAAAACGAACCGAAACACACACGTAGAAAACAAAGTATGAAAACGTGTTTACTGTTAACATTAGGGTGGTTATTGTAGCAGTTACGGTGGTATTGTGACGATTTATTGATGATAAGCATGTTATATATACTACAAAGATTACATACCACCATAGTATTCAGATTCGAAGGCATGAAAAGAGCACGAAAACTACTTATGAAAAACCTTGCACGGAAGGGTTGTTCTTGCGTTGTTCTCTTCCTCTTTTGTTCTCCTCTATCCTCACGGTAGGCCAGAGTAAGGTTTAGGGTGTAGGGATGGTAAGGAGGCAGACGAGATGATGGGGATGATTAGGGTTTGAGTTTTGCGTTGATGGAGGCAGAAGGCGTGATAGGGTATTAGCGTTGTTTTGAGTAAAACATCGATGGTTGATGGAATTGGTTTTCTCGATGGAGTAGTAGGTTAGCTAGGGTTTTATTCTAGGGTTTCTATTATGTTGCCCACTACACACGGTTCTCACACAATCATGTATCGCTCATAGGCCCAAGCCCATCACGCATATCGAAGCTTTTTATTATTTATATCTTGTTCTCGACTCGTAACTTAAATTAACAAGTACGTATAAATTATTTATACTAATTAAATTATGTAACTAGTACTAGTAAATATAAATTAAATTAATTATAAGAATTTATAAAGAATATAGAATTTAAATATAATTACGACTTAAATAAAAAAATAGAAATTAAGTTAGATAAGAAATAAATAGAAAATAGAAAATATATTAAATTATATATAAACGTATTATTAAAATTAAAGAAATGCGAATGAAATGTCATTTTATGAATTAATCAACAAATATAAAATGATTATGAAATACGAAATAATCGTAGAAATACGATTTATAAAAGAATAATAGTTTACGTAAAATACTTTATAAACGTTCCATTTAAAATACGTGTATGAACATGGTTTGATTGCCGTTGACCGAGACTAATATACGGGTTATTACACCTAACCTCGCCTGAGACACCACCAGGCTCGCCTCTGAGCCGTGGTGGTTCCAGGGAGGTCATTGGTTGTCGTTGACGCCGCAGCAATAACCGACAACACACGTCGCAACAACCTTGTGTCACGCTACTGCTCTGACTCACGTTATAACCACCCAAACGAAAGCTACTGTACTGACCGGCAAAACAACCCCAAACCACTGCGACATCCATCAAAACAGACCGCATACTACCCTTTAACAAATTACTCTAACATCCATAAAAACCATACCCAGAAACGCATTCGAATACACGCATAAAAGGTACACGTTTACATACCCTGTTTCTGCAATAAAACCCGCGCATCTGAATAGTCGACGAACTACCCTTATTTGTGGTCCTAGGTGGTTAACGACGACTCTACAAGGGTCAACACACGACTAACATACAACCTAGAAGAACATTATGCAAAAGATCTGAACTAAAACATGATTTTAAAGATCAAAAATACGAATTGAAAAGAGTAAAAACCTGCGAAGTGAAAGAACGTTGGTGAGTGCACTGTCTTTCAGGTGAAAACGAACCACCACCGACAACCCTAAAGCACCTAGTGAACCCTCCTCTTTGATCTCTGACAAAGCGGCAGTAGTGAGGGTGTGTTGTATTGGGTTGATAGATCAAAATAAGGTTAGGAATTTTGAGTTAAATAGGGAGGCAGAGAGATATAAGTTGATGTTTGTGTTTTGTTTGTGATAGTCGTGTATGGGCCATAGGTTGCACGTGTTGGGAAATGTGTCCTCAACAATAGTGCGATAACATAATTAAATCTCATGACAAAAATGCTCAAGGGATGATACGAAATTACATATAGTCAACTGACCAACATTAATCGGTAATGATTGGCTAGTTAGAGTTTGACATTACTGTCGTATGACGGTGGTGGTCAGTTGATCCCTTTAGGTCACACCTATAGGACAATTCCCTTAATTGATAAACTGATCAAATGTATATTGATACGAGTTGATCAGATTCCTTAAATTCGTATATCGAGAAATCAGAGGTTAAATCTTAATGTAAGATTTATGTTTGAAATTGAACGTGTCACTTATCAAACAATAAACGATATTTGTGAAATGTCGTAATTAGAATGAATTGGGTTGTATATTATTACAAGTGTTGTAAATCGTATTGACGATTAATACCATTTTATATAAGTAATTATGAATTACTAGTCAATTTGTTAAATGTGATTTATTTAATTTATAAATGATATTTATTTGATAAATATGCATTTTAAATTAAAACAATTGTTACTTATATTATTGTGACGTAGTGTATGTCACACATGTACAATTGTACAAATGACAAAACATAAAATGGATGTCCATTTTATCATAAAATGTGACGGTTTTGGGGAGGGTTTAAGGTGTGTTTAAAGCATCTTAATTACCCTAATAACATAATGATTATAGCATGCCTTGAGAATACTACCTATTGACACCCTAATTGCATGGGTAAGGGAAAATGTTCCTCCTTGGTGCTCCCTATGTCCGGCCGTCCCAACCCCAAGGCCACCTCAATAAAACTTGTGATTTTTTTTTTTTTTGAAAGCACTTGTGATTTAATTCACAAGCAAACTCATTCTAATTCTTGGAAAATATTTTTCTAGTGAGAGAACTATTCAAAAACCTCTAAAATTATTATAAGATAATAATTCTAATACTATAATAGTTACTCCATAATATTAGTTTAGATTAGTTCTAATTAGAGATTAGAACATATGTAAGGAAAACCGATTCTTAACCTAGCTACCAGGAGTTTCGGTTCTTAAGGCATTGTCTTGGGTGCATCTTGGAGGAGGTATCCTTTTTGGGTACTAAGGGTTGGAGGTTCATCCTTGTTATTCTCGTCGGATTGTAAGTATTCGACTCCATTATTCCGCATTATTATTAGCATGCATAAGATCTTGATATAACAAATTAATATGTTGATTTCTAAACTCATATTAGTAAGACTAATTTTAGGGCGTGTATGACGTAAGAACCCAACAATTGGTATCAGAGCAAAATGGTTGCTTGCATGCTTTTCGTTATAATTTTTACGAAGTTATTTGATAACAAAATAAAATTGAAATTTTAATATCATATTTGATATGGCCGAAAATTTTAATGCATGAATACTTACTGGTCCTAAAAGTATTTTAGGTTATTTGGAATGATTTTTGGATATATATTGTTCATATGTATAATTAATTCGGTTTTTGTCATTTAAATCGGTTAAAATGAATTATTTTGGGAAAAATAGCTATTCATACTTTCTGGCCGAGATTTTTTAGTATGGTCTGACATGTATTTCCTATGTTACGAATATGAATTTTCGTAAATATTGGAGTTAAAATGCATGGTTTATGAATTTTAAATGTTAAAATGCCATAAAATGAGAATAAATGGGTTTTATATAGTTATATTTTGAATTTAACTATGAAATTTTTTGAGTATGTCACATGCAATATTTAAAATATATCTTAAATTTCCAGAAATTTTTATTATATATTGCATGATTATTGATTTTTAGTGTAAAAATCGGATAATAGTGACATAATTTCGACTTAAATAGTTAGAGTTGGAATTTGGCAATAAAATTATTACACAATTCCATATATATTATTTACAGAATTTATAAAAATTTCGAGATTTTTATTTCATGTTTTGCTTGTGAAATAATTTTAAAGGTTAAATTGTACATTATATGACATAAATTGTTAAATATAGCAAAAGTTGTTAAAATGGCCGAAAAATTTAACCCATAAAAGTCATATTTGATATGTTCATCACCATATTTATCTTGGGAGCCAAAAGTTTCTGCATATTTAATTTTTAATTGTTAATTGTTAATTGTTAAAGTTAAAAATTGAATAATAAGAGTCATTTTATGTTAATTTCGGTTTTTGGGCAGTGTGCTCTTTAATTTTTCTGTCCATTTCAGTTCATTAAGTGTTTTGGAATGTGTAAAAATAATATTAGTATTTTAAATGCATTTATGGTGGTAATTATTGAATTTCCAACTCAAAATACGCGTTTTTACGTCATATTTATGACATAAATAATAATATCGTTTAAATACTAATATTTTTAAAGTTCTGAAATTTTAAGAAATTTACAGAATATTCAAAATTTGAATTTTGAATTTTTCCGAAATTTTATGGCTCTTTTAGAATTTTATATTATTTTTCTCGCAAAACCGATTAATTCCGAACAATATTTTAAAAATAAGTTAAGTCATGTTCAAAATTTGAGTAAGACTAAATTTTGAAACCTAAATGAGTTAGCATGATTAATTTAAGAGTGAATATCGATTCACGTGATGCTAAGTGATTTTAAACGTTAAAAACACGCAATTCCATAAAAACGAGTTATACGATAACCATATTTAAATGATATTTAATAGGACGATTTGGCTTAGGATTTGCATGTTAGTTCATATACATAAGCATTGCATACTTTTATTATGATTGTCATAATTTTATTTACGTAATTTTGGGATTATGTAATTTACTTAGTATGGCCTTAGTTTTAATCGATAATTCCCGTAATGTAAGGGGTTATTGATTCGGATGTAATTAATGTGATCTCGTATCACTTTATTTATTGTTTTCTATTTTATAATGTATAAAGTAGATAGAAAAGTTGTAATTTTTGTAAATTCCGGAGAGCCTTGAAGACGGTGCCTTTCGGAAAGGAGTTCCGACCAAGACGGTGATTGCCTTGGGATGCGTGCCTCGTGAAGATGTAGGGACCAAGGAGTTGGTTTCCGAATTTGTACTTTTATTACTTTTCTTTTCTAGGACGGCCATACTAGGGTTACTTATGCTTTAAGTTTTATGCTTTTATTTTGCTTTATGTGTTTGCATGCATAGCCAAATCGTCATATCATGTCATGCGTTTTTATTCGAGTACATCGACCTAGTCAATTAAATTTGTCGATAATTCACCGACTTAGTTCACTTAAACGGAGATAGATAATGAATTGACTAGATCTCTTACAATATAAATATTGAGACTTAGCCTTATCAAAGAGTATAGACCCATGACTCCCTTCTTCATAAGAAAGTGGGCTCGGCTACACCGGGGTACTAAACTTGTTACGTTGGGTAAGTGGGGTAATATGATTACACCTTGAAATTTGGTCGATCTCAACGAAGGTATTCGTAACCGTAGTTGCAATAAGTTTGGGCTAAGACAATTTAAAGTACATTGTCGACCGAGAGTTCAAAGGTAGAACCGATTAAGGAGTTAATCCACCAAATTATATCAATAAGGGATGAATCGGCTACACCGTGCCCGTATTAGTATGGATTTGGGTCTCGGAATCGTTTACTTAATTGGGTAAGAGGTCATTAAGTAAATGTTAAACTTGTTTAATATATTTACGAGTTTTAAATATAAATGATGTTGTTTTAATTCCTTCATTTTTATTTGTAGTTTAATTTTTCAAACATCGTCAATGGCAACCAACGCTCCACCTCTCACTAACGTATCATTGTAAAACCCCTCGCGAAAGCGGAAAAATAAACACATAAAAGTACCAAAAATGCAGCGGAATTAAAACTTTTTAGAAGATAAAACAACATGCGAGAAGTCTTAAACTGAAACATAAACTGAAACCGAAATAGATAAGTAACAGTTCTAAGTACAGAAGTGAAATATATACATCGCCTGGGATGGAACATCCCTACAGGCACAAAAGCGAAAGTAACAACTACGAGTCCAGCTAAACGATATAAGGTAAGTCGTATGATGACAACAGGATCATCACTCGCTAGCTCTCGTGAACCCATCTCCAACCAGCATGTACCTACATACATGAAAAACATGTACGCCACAATCAGTGGGGAGTGACTAGAGTTCTCCTAGCCACCTTTTGTGACAACACGTAACATATAAAACAATACAGAATACTCCAACATATATCAACATGTGAAGCATAAACAACTCATCATCTGATCTCTTACTAACATGCGATTACCATGCACGGCTCTCAACTAACTTCATAAACAAATAGGAAGGAGAGCCGGTTTCCCTACTGGTCACCCAGTCGGGGGGTCTTTCAATCCAATTATTTATGAAACCGAACTAAGAGTCATCCAATGCCTTGGATGATTAAACCACAACTAAGTAACATCAACAACTCGACATGCATATCCGACACTGTACCATCATCTAGGCAAGCAGATAAACATCCATAACTCATCATGCATATCTGACACTGTACCATCATCTAGGCAAGCAGATAAACATTCATAACACTAGCAATGGGTCCAGAGGTGAGCTTAACACATATCCCATTACTACACTATGTCGGGTCCAGAGGTGAGCTTAACACATATCCCAACATACAATTCAAGTAAAGGGTCCAGCGGTGAGCTTAACACATATCCCTAAACTTGCACAACATGAAAAGGGTCCAGAGGTGAGCTTAACACATATCCCTAATCATCCAAAAGCAACGGGTCCAGAGGTGAGCTTAACACATATCCCGATGCTACAAACGAGTACTGGGTCCAGAGGTGAGCTTAACACATATCCCAATACACAGCTACCGCACAACGGGTCCAGAGGTGAGCTTAACACATATCCCGTGTACGACAACCGATCACGTGTCAGGTCCAGAGGTGAGCTTAACACATATCCTGACACGCCCAAGCAAAACACGTAACGGGTCCAGAGGTGAGCTTAACACATATCCCGTCACGCGACATATAAACACGTAGTGGGTCCAGAGGTGAGCTTAACACATATCCCACCACGCGACAACCATGGTATCCACTAACATCCAAAGGTAGAAACTAACCTATAGTTCTAACTTCTTAAACCTCTAACCAACACTTAATTGATTCCGGGAACTAGGGCGAGGGAGAGCCGGTTTCCCTTTCGGTTACCCGACCGGGGGGTCTCTATCCTCACTTCATTCCCGAACCCAATATAACGTTGCCCGTACACCGGGGACCTCAAATACATGCCACGGGTACACAAAACAAGTTTCAAGTAAAACCGATAAACCGTTTAAAAGTTACGATCAATTTACGAAAAACTCAAAATAGCTTACAGGGGTCCCCAGCCGGTCGGCAGGCAGCCGGTCGGCCGGCTGGTGACCTCCTCAGCCTTTCTTTCTCTTCTGAAACACTACACGCACTCCCAGCCGGTCGGCAGGCAGCCGGTCGGCCGGCTGGGAATTCAACCTCCTAAAACTTAAACTGACTTATCAATAATACGCACTCCCAGCCGGCTGGCAGGCGGCCGGTCTGCCGGCTGGGACTACACTTGAATTCTGAAAGTACATAAACACAACACAACGCACTCCCAGCCGGCTGGCAGGCGGCCGGTCTGCCGGCTGGGAGACCTATTCACTATGGGTCTCAATTTTCGCAAAAATCACAAAAACACAAGAAGCGCTCTCAGCCGGTCGACCGGCGGCCGGTCGGTCGACCGGCTCAGAGAGCCTGTCGCTGAAAATCGCATTTTCCATTCCTTCTCAATACTCAATAAATCAACACAAATCTCATGAATCGATACAAGTGTTGTTTTCCCAACATTACAAATCACCAAACACTACTTCCTATCAGCACATAAATCCCAACACAATCCTCAAACGATTAATTTCAAGTATCCGTCTTAACATATGAAAAACTGAAATTATACTTGTGAACACATAACCATATTTCCAAGCACTAATTCTTCACATAAGCATCAACCTAAACATGTTTCTAAGTCTAGAAAACATATTACTTAAATAAAATCAGAAACAAACATGAGAATCCATCAATATGCTAATATACACATAAAAGGCCGAGTTTCTCATTATCGTCACCTTTAAGCTTATTCCGGCAGATGATCCTCCTCTACAATGTAAGAGTCCACGTCGGGATTGTCGAGACTAACTCCTATAACCAAAGAAAACGGTTTAGAATCATCAAAAACGAATTAAAGGCAAAACAGCCCATTTTTCGAAGTTGGCTAAATGAAAAACGAAAGTGATGGATGATTAGGAAATCGAACAAGGATTCCGAAAATGCTCTTACTTTTGCGTTTTGAGGAGCGGATGATGAAGAACTTTGCAAAAGAAGGAAGTAAGAATGGAGGTTTTGTGGTAAGTTGTTTTACAGTGGAAAAATGAAATGTTGAGGATGAAGGGAGTGATTATGTCGACATATGAGGTTTTAGGGGTTTAAGTACTTGTCCTTTCCGGAATAAATGAAACGGGCTTGGTTAACACAACGGGTTTTGTTGAGTCGGTTTACTTGTCAAGTTATATTCGTCTTAAGGACTTAAGGTTCTTAAGACGGATCCTATGATTTACTTTAAAATAAATCAACATTAAATATTAAAATATGATTTCATCCCTTAAAAATAAATAAAACCTTTAAAATACAATTTACGAAAAAGCGGGCTGTTACAATCACCCAATCTTCAAAAAGTTTCGTCCTCGAAACTCGAAGGTAGAGGTAAGTACGAAAACGACTCTAACGTTCAAAATATATCAAGCGGGTGGTGTTAACCCAAAACTTTATCTTTCAAAAAGGTTTCAAGGACAAAAGGCTTCAAGGCACAAGTCTTGTCAATGGATATCGGGATTCTCGTTACGTATTCAAGAGTCCATCATTCCAAATCTGAGACTAGTCCCCAAAATAAAATTAGTCAAAATTCTAAAATTACGTCGATTCGGGGTTGATGGGCACAATACGGGTTATCAGACGTCTCCAATAACACGTTCTAGTGGCTATCAACAATGAAGTCTGCCAAATTGTAAAATATCCTGTTCTTCAAAATCAAGTTTTCTTCCAAATTAACCCTTATTTCTCAAATTTTCGAAGAGTACAATGGTAACCATGACTAAAAGTTGCTTCTAACGGAAGAGAAAGCAGTTTCAACTTTTTAAAACAATTAAGCTTTTCCCAAAAACAATGGATTTAAAGTCAACAATTGGGAAACAAGTTCTAAAACAGACGCTCGAGAGCGCGGAAATGGTCGCAAAGCTTATTTTTGATAAGAAGGATTAGGGGTTCCAAGCCTCGCGGCTGTAAGGATTCAAAAAGGAAGGGTCGAAGGAACGGAACGATTAAGTCGGAGGTTAAAGAAGACGGTAACCTTTGCCAAACATGGGCGCACTAACTGCTATATTCACAATCGAAACATCCTTCCAACGGTCCCTAGTATATCCCAAAAGGCGATTCCAGTAACCTCAATGCTCACAATGGTTCGCGGTTCCTATTACCCCTATCTCATCCACAAAACAGGGCATTCCTCAACAAGAAGGTTTCCAAAACTCTGAATCGGAACTCTATTACCATAACAATGAATCTTCAAAACTCAAGATATAGCATTCACCACCCTCTAACCTTAAATTCTGACCGTTAGATCCTAGCAACCTATTTCGCAAGGTTCGATATCTTAAATCCCCAAATTATAAACAATGAACACTCAAAACAAGATCTCCTTAAGGTAACAACCTCCAAGTCAGGCACGTCTATGACGGGTCTTCAGGACTAGTTCCTCAAAACGATTCAAATCTCAAGGTTCCTCGAAGTCTAAGGCAACATTATCCTTTAAATGATTTATTCCTCAAATGTTGAGATAGCTCGCCTCAGATAGTTCCCAAATGACGATTCAACTAAACTCTCAGACTACTCGACTCATGTGATACATCTGCTAGACTTGTATCGCAGTCCACAATAACCACACTCACATTAACGCGTTTCTGGACTTACATCTCTCAACAAATCATTCATTCTCAAACTGCTGATGTACCCTAAATTTTCCTTTAAGTCCTTCAGTCGATGAGTGCTAAGATCCATTAAGTAACTAAAGGTCAACCACTCAGTCACTTCCACAAGTTCTTGTATATGTCCCAACGTTCTCACACCGCTACTAACAACTCTCGTTCCTCAACTTCGAATAGCATTTGCTTGTCTCATTCAATTATCAGACAATGTCAGTACCTTAAGCATATTCCTCAAAATTACTCTTTACTCTAAGTTCCTCGGGATCCTCAAATGGATATTCCAACTCACAATTATCCATGACTCGGCAAGATTCTCACACCTAAGTCCCATCTAAAGCCACGTAAGACACTCTACCTAGCACAGTTATCTCATCATTCACTTACTCTTCGAATTAGTGACATAACAACACTAGGGTTACCCAAAACATATTCAATAAGCTCCTTAGGTTTCTCCCAAAGTAACGACACTCTCCAAATCACGGTTTACAGCTAATTGCAAGAGGTTTCCACGTTCATCTATGGTAGGTTACCGCACAAGGTGTTTCAGGGAAGCAAGTTATCAAGTTGAGTCAAGAGGAAATAGAGATAGATTCCAAAGAGGGTTTATTGGAATCTAAGGAGGGAGATTAAAATCTCAACGGCTACGAGTATATTAACCATAAATGAGATGGAAGGTAAGAACATACCAGCAGGTGGGGTAGGGTGAACTCCAGTCTCAGTCTGACTCTGAACAGCTCCGGCTTCGCTGGTCCCAGCCTCAAGGTCAGTAGTGGCGGCTCTGCCGATGGAGGTCTTCCTCTCGGGGCATTCGAAGGATTTGTGTCCAGGCTTCTTGCAGGTATAACACAAGTACGGATCACCGTCACAGGTAACTCTAGGATGAAGATCCTTGCGGCACTTGAAACACTTCAGGGGTACTTCCGTCGAGGGTCCCATGTCACCATCCTGGGAGGCCTCGGCTCCGTTGGGTTCTCCTTTTCCTTGAGGGCACTGATTAGAGAGGTGTCCTCGCTCTCTGCAACGGTAGCAAACGCGTGGTCTACTACGGCGGTTAATGCCTGGCCCATCTGTAGCAGGTTGCACAAGGAACTGTGGGAGCCTTCCTTTTCCAGAAGGAGAGGAGGAGGAAGAAGGACTAAGAGGTCTCTTGCTTCGGCAGCTATGTAAAAGCGGGGGAGGAGGAGAGAAAACTCTAGCTCTCTCACAATAGATCTCATAAGGGTCCTCTGCTCGCAAGACACTGTAGTAACTCTGGAAGTAAGAAGTCGGGTCACCACTAACTACACTCCTAGTCTCAGCATTAAGCTTGCTCCGAAACAGGTAAGCCTTGTCTTCTTCTCTCTCAACTAGCTGTGGAACGAAGTGAATCAGCTCCTCAAATCGATTGGTGAAGGCTTGAACAGAAAGGGTTCCTTGGTGAAGGTTCATGAACTCGGTCATCTTATCTTGGCGAATGTCCCTATGGTAAAACCTCATGCCAAGAAGAGTCTTGAAACGACTCCAAGTGAAAGTAGGGTCACGAGTAGCAGGGGCACTAATCGTCATCCACCAACTCCTGGCCTCACGGACTAAGAACTGTGATGCTACTCGGGTCTGATCCTCAGGTCGAACATCATAAATCATGAAATTCCTTTCCATGTCAAAGAACCAAGCAGTGAGGGTCGCAGCACTAGTTTCCCCATCGAATGTCTTAGCTGCATTCCTCCACATCTGAGTGATAGTCCAAGCAAGTCCCCCAGGTTGGTTACTTCCCGAGGTTTGGGATGAAGAAGGAGGCACAGACGACCTAGCTATGCACTCCTGAAGAGTTTGAATGAGGGCTTGCGTCTCAGCATTCTCATCATTGGTTGGCTCTGTCATTCTTTAGTCATAAGAGGGTAAACCGTTAGACGTATTCTTAACAAGGCACAAACAGACTACAATATAAATCCTTAGATCTACCCCATCTCTCATCCATTATTTGTTTATTTGGTCAAGTTAAGGTTGGGGGTCACATGAGTGCGTCGGGAGCAATAATGCTCTGATACCAACTGTAAAACCCCTCGCGAAAGCGGAAAAATAAACACATAAAAGTACCAAAAATGCAGCGGAATTAAAACTTTTTAGAAGATAAAACAACATGCGAGAAGTCTTAAACTGAAACATAAACTGAAACCGAAATAGATAAGTAACAGTTCTAAGTACAGAAGTGAAATATATACATCGCCTGGGATGGAACATCCCTACAGGCACAAAAGCGAAAGTAACAACTACGAGTCCAGCTAAACGATATAAGGTAAGTCGTATGATGACAGCAGGATCATCACTCGCTAGCTCTCGTGAACCCATCTCCAACCAGCATGTACCTACATACATGAAAAACATGTACGCCACAATCAGTGGGGAGTGACTAGAGTTCTCCTAGCCACCTTTTGTGACAACACGTAACATATAAAACAATACAGAATACTCCAACATATATCAACATGTGAAGCATAAACAACTCATCATCTGATCTCTTACTAACATGCGATTACCATGCACGGCTCTCAACTAACTTCATAAACAAATAGGAAGGAGAGCCGGTTTCCCTACTGGTCACCCAGTCGGGGGGTCTTTCAATCCAATTATTTATGAAACCGAACTAAGAGTCATCCAATGCCTTGGATGATTAAACCACAACTAAGTAACATCAACAACTCGACATGCATATCCGACACTGTACCATCATCTAGGCAAGCAGATAAACATCCATAACTCATCATGCATATCTGACACTGTACCATCATCTAGGCAAGCAGATAAACATTCATAACACTAGCAATGGGTCCAGAGGTGAGCTTAACACATATCCCATTACTACACTATGTCGGGTCCAGAGGTGAGCTTAACACATATCCCAACATACAATTCAAGTAAAGGGTCCAGCGGTGAGCTTAACACATATCCCTAAACTTGCACAACATGAAAAGGGTCCAGAGGTGAGCTTAACACATATCCCTAATCATCCAAAAGCAACGGGTCCAGAGGTGAGCTTAACACATATCCCGATGCTACAAACGAGTACTGGGTCCAGAGGTGAGCTTAACACATATCCCAATACACAGCTACCGCACAACGGGTCCAGAGGTGAGCTTAACACATATCCCGTGTACGACAACCGATCACGTGTCAGGTCCAGAGGTGAGCTTAACACATATCCTGACACGCCCAAGCAAAACACGTAACGGGTCCAGAGGTGAGCTTAACACATATCCCGTCACGCGACATATAAACACGTAGTGGGTCCAGAGGTGAGCTTAACACATATCCCACCACGCGACAACCATGGTATCCACTAACATCCAAAGGTAGAAACTAACCTATAGTTCTAACTTCTTAAACCTCTAACCAACACTTAATTGATTCCGGGAACTAGGGCGAGGGAGAGCCGGTTTCCCTTTCGGTTACCCGACCGGGGGGTCTCTATCCTCACTTCATTCCCGAACCCAATATAACGTTGCCCGTACACCGGGGACCTCAAATACATGCCACGGGTACACAAAACAAGTTTCAAGTAAAACCGATAAACCGTTTAAAAGTTACGATCAATTTACGAAAAACTCAAAATAGCTTACAGGGGTCCCCAGCCGGTCGGCAGGCAGCCGGTCGGCCGGCTGGTGACCTCCTCAGCCTTTCTTTCTCTTCTGAAACACTACACGCACTCCCAGCCGGTCGGCAGGCAGCCGGTCGGCCGGCTGGGAATTCAACCTCCTAAAACTTAAACTGACTTATCAATAATACGCACTCCCAGCCGGCTGGCAGGCGGCCGGTCTGCCGGCTGGGACTACACTTGAATTCTGAAAGTACATAAACACAACACAACGCACTCCCAGCCGGCTGGCAGGCGGCCGGTCTGCCGGCTGGGAGACCTATTCACTATGGGTCTCAATTTTCGCAAAAATCACAAAAACACAAGAAGCGCTCTCAGCCGGTCGACCGGCGGCCGGTCGGTCGACCGGCTCAGAGAGCCTGTCGCTGAAAATCGCATTTTCCATTCCTTCTCAATACTCAATAAATCAACACAAATCTCATGAATCGATACAAGTGTTGTTTTCCCAACATTACAAATCACCAAACACTACTTCCTATCAGCACATAAATCCCAACACAATCCTCAAACGATTAATTTCAAGTATCCGTCTTAACATATGAAAAACTGAAATTATACTTGTGAACACATAACCATATTTCCAAGCACTAATTCTTCACATAAGCATCAACCTAAACATGTTTCTAAGTCTAGAAAACATATTACTTAAATAAAATCAGAAACAAACATGAGAATCCATCAATATGCTAATATACACATAAAAGGCCGAGTTTCTCATTATCGTCACCTTTAAGCTTATTCCGGCAGATGATCCTCCTCTACAATGTAAGAGTCCACGTCGGGATTGTCGAGACTAACTCCTATAACCAAAGAAAACGGTTTAGAATCATCAAAAACGAATTAAAGGCAAAACAGCCCATTTTTCGAAGTTGGCTAAATGAAAAACGAAAGTGATGGATGATTAGGAAATCGAACAAGGATTCCGAAAATGCTCTTACTTTTGCGTTTTGAGGAGCGGATGATGAAGAACTTTGCAAAAGAAGGAAGTAAGAATGGAGGTTTTGTGGTAAGTTGTTTTACAGTGGAAAAATGAAATGTTGAGGATGAAGGGAGTGATTATGTCGACATATGAGGTTTTAGGGGTTTAAGTACTTGTCCTTTCCGGAATAAATGAAACGGGCTTGGTTAACACAACGGGTTTTGTTGAGTCGGTTTACTTGTCAAGTTATATTCGTCTTAAGGACTTAAGGTTCTTAAGACGGATCCTATGATTTACTTTAAAATAAATCAACATTAAATATTAAAATATGATTTCATCCCTTAAAAATAAATAAAACCTTTAAAATACAATTTACGAAAAAGCGGGCTGTTACAATCATGGCTTCGATCCTTCATGGATCGTTGCAAACTCGATAAGCATGGTTCGAATTTTAAGGATTGGGATGCGCAATTGGTTTTGACCGCTCAAGGTGACGATAAGACTCGTTACCTTACCGAGGCGCTCCGACCGCTCCGACCGCTCGCTCCGCCGCTCCGACTCGTGAGGCTTATGAAGCCTACATGAAAGAGTCCTCCGCTCTCAAGAATGTGCTTATCTTCTCTATGGAGCCGGATCTCCAAAGGAGTATGATCAAGCTAAGCACGTCATATGAGATTTACACCAAACTTGCGACTATGTTTTCGCAAACTCCAAGGGTGATTCAATATGAGGCGGCCTCCGCCTTCTTCGACATTTGTTTGAAGGAAGGGCACTAAGTTAGCCCTCATGTACTCAAATTGGTTGAGTTAGCGGAAACTCTCAAGTTGCAAGGAGTTGAAGTTCCCGACTCCCTCATCATTGACCGAGTTCTTCACTCTCTCAATAAGGTGAAATCGTATGCTCATTTCCGGGTGAACTTTAACATGCGAAATCAAGAAACCACGTTGGACGAATTTCATAAGATGCTCGTCCAAGCGGAGAGGGACATGGGACTTAATGAAAGTTATACTAAGGATGTTTTGAACATCGAGAAGAAGGGAAAAGGAAAATTCAAGAGGAGTGCCTTCAAAGGCAAGGGCAAGAAAACATTCAAGTCCAATCCGGCTAAAGAGAAGACCTTTTCGAAAGGTGCTTCCACCTCATCTTCAAAGGCTGAAGACAAGTGTCATTATTGCACGAGGTTAGGGCATTGGAAACATAATTGCCCCAAATACTTGACCGATCACAAAAATGGAAAGGCTCTCGCCGTAGGTAATAATTCTCGTTTAAAATTCATGTTGTTTTGTCAACTTTTGTATGGTGATACAAGTTGTTGACTATCACCCTTTTTAATTGTTTTAAAGGGGCACCTCCTAGTGACAAAGGCAAGAAAAATGAAGCTTGAAATTCCTTACATGGATGGCTATGGTAGCATCCAAGTGATTGAAGACTTGAAGAGCTTGGCTCTAATTTTCATTATCGTCTTCTTTCATTTCTGCATTTTATTTTTCAAGAACAATTTCTTTTCTTGTAAGACAAGGATTTAAATCTAAACAATGGTTGTATTTTGGATAGTAGTGACTTGGTTTTCAACCCAAGTCACTCCTTTTGTTCTTAATCAGATTATTGATTCCTAAAATGAATTGCATACCTTGTAAAACATGAATTAATGTGATCTTAATAAATCACTTAAGAAGTACCCTGAAACGTTCATTGTACAATAACATTAATACGATTGATGTAAAAGAATCAAAGTGTTGATTAATTTAAAACGAAGAACTACACCACATGAGAAACTCTCAATCAAAATGAGATATAATTAATTCATTATAAGATGATCATTTTAAGTGAAAATGAGAATTAATTTATCACCCCTAAAACTTTTCATCATTCAAAACATTGGTTATAGGGAAATTGCTATCCTTATATAAATAAAAGTTATTTTAAAGGATAGAGTGGGAGAAAATATTTTGCCCGCAAACCAATGATATAAATGTGGGATCTTAGAGAAGAATCCTACATGGGATTCTTGAGAAACAATGGCGTAGCTACAGGGGATGCAGTGGATGCACCTGCATCCCCTTGTTTTGAAATATCTAATTTTTAGTTTAATATATATCATCAATGCGTTTGTGTTGTAGTGGTCTGTAGGTTACTTTCTAATCCCATGGTCACAGGTTCAACTCTCACGAGTGCCTTTGTTTTTACATTTATTTATCTTTAATGCTATTTTAATTAAGACTTTTAAATACTTTTAGGCCGCGTTTGGAAACACGGAAATGATTTCATTTTGATGATTTCAATTGTAGAAATCAAAATGTTTGAATTCAATTCGAAATCCAATTCCAAAAGTTCGTTTGGGAAACCCGTGGAATTGGAATTGGAATTGGGCGAGACGGATATTGGTCGAAGTGATCGAAAAAAATTTATTTGGGGAGAAGAAAAATTTTCTCGGAAAATATTCGCGATCGGAAAAAATGTCAAAAATTAAAATATTACGATTAAATTTGGATATAAAAATGACGTAAATAGTGATGGAATTGAAATAACTAGTATATGGTAGGGATTTGAGAGGCTCAAATTTTAACTAGGTTGGAATTGGTAAGGAATTGAGTCCAATTCCAATTCCAAATTTTAGAGGTTTCCAAACACATTAAATGTTTCAATTACGGAATACAATTCCAATTTCGAGTTGCCAAACATGCTCTTAGTTCATTTTGAGTAAGACTTTTAAATACCCACTAATTTATTTACAAAAGTATTATATTATTGGCCTTCAATTTTTTTGGATTAACATAGCCTTTTCAAAATAGAGAATTATATACTCACGGATTTTTGTTATTTATATATACTCGGATTTTTGGATCCACTTTTATTTTATTTTCGCGTTTTACGTTACCCGTATGAATTTTTTGCGTAAAAAATTTAGGTTTCCTCACTCGAGTCATTGTTAATTTTGCATCCCCTGTGTTCTAATCCTAGATACGCCACTGTTGAGAAGAACCCTAAATGAATGGAAAAAAGAAACTACGGGAGGACACGAAATGAAATGTTTCTCATGTCATTGTTTCTTAGAGAGGATAAAAGAAACCCCGTATGAAATCAAAAGGGAAACGTTTCCTTAATAATGATATTTCTCAAATTATAAGATAATAGAGGAGAAATCATCTCAG
The DNA here is from genome assembly GCA_029255685.2 of Silene conica. NCBI lineage: Eukaryota > Viridiplantae > Streptophyta > Magnoliopsida > Caryophyllales > Caryophyllaceae > Silene > Silene conica. The sequence goes on from CM055314.2 coordinate 9,682,627, forward strand.
TTCTCTAGATGGTAGTTATAAGGGAATATCATGTCATGTTCGTTTATAGGAAACGAAAACAAGAAATGAAAAGTTCATTTAAGAAATGATATTGATTGAGAGGAAGTAGATCACTATAGGGATAGTGATACCGGTTCAAGTGGGAGCAAAGTAATATCATGTCATGTTTCGTGTCGAGGAAACGAAGACGAGAAATGAAAGGTTCATTTAAGAGATGATATTGATTGAGTAAAAGTCGATCACTATAGAGAGAGTGATTTTGATTTTAGTGGGAGCAATATTCATCAAAGAATTGAACCTACCAATTTGAGAAAATGGTGATTCTTTAGAGTGTAGAGAATAAGAAGTTTTCAATTCTAGATGAATAAAATGTTATATATCATAGGATGATGGAGCTTCACGGGAAGGTTTATTATATTGATAATAAAAGGTCACCCATTAGAAATCAAAAGGGTTGGATAAATTATTCATATTGATGAATATAGAATAACGTGGTGATTCATACAACCTATAACTTTTGATTAGTAGCCAAGATAATTGAAAATGATGGGTTCTCGAGGAGAACTAGTAATGAAAACATGAATAACTACAAAATAAATTTCAGTACAAAAGTGACTAGGTACTTTAGAGCGATAAGTTGATCCCTCTGACGTACCAATACGTCACGAGTTATAAGATAACAGTGGGAGCCTCCTTCAGGAAAGGAAACTTGAGATCTAGAATGAGTTCTAGATATGTATTCAAATAAGATCATATTATACGAGATAATATGAGATGGAAGAAGACTAAGATTTGTAGGTTTTGAAAACATGAATAAGAGGTTTATTCGCAAATTCAAACCACTAATACAAATTGATGATTATGCATCAAATGCTATGGAACAGTAATATTGTATTGACAGTCCATGCATGACAATATCGTTTGAGTTATTATTAACTCACAAATGAAAGATACTTTGCCAAATCCAAATGGGTTGTAAGAGACAACTTTGAACCCCATAAAGTGAACTGGATTGACTTAGTATAGCCCCTAGCCGCTTGTATGAGGTGACATCTCGAAGCGACTGGAGTGTGAGGCGATTGATGGCAAGTTCAAACGCCATAGAGTCATATGGGATGACTAGTCGATCACATAGACAGACTGTGAGAGACACTCTGTCGGGCCAAGTGACCGCTTATAGAGTTGTGGAAATTTTATAATAGCCCGGTCGTGGCAAGAGTTGCTATAGTATTCTTATGAGTCAATTCTTAGACTAAAGACTACTCACCCAAGATGGCACAGTTTTGGCATAGCCTTGATCCATTCCCTACGACTTTTCGTAACTGGAGTCAAATGGGATTGTTTTGAGTTATGTCTGGTTGTGGCTAGTTGAAGGGCGTAGTGCGATAAGAATTGTCCACCCCTTTGTCAGGGTTGTACAAATCTCAAGGCCACTCGACGAGATATCTATGGTAGATAATTCCGGTCAAACAGTTAATCTCCAGATCGAGGAAACCACTCATGATATGATCAAATGCAAGTACGACCAGAAAGACACCTTGCATTGAGTGGGAGATTGTAATAGGACAAGAGAATTGGTGACGCACACTCGTCGAGGACAAGTGAGAGATTGTTGGGAAATGTGTCCTCAACAATAGTGCGATCACATAATTAAATCTCATGACAAGAATGCGCAAGGGATGATACGAAATTACATATAGTCAACTGACCAACATTAATCGGTAATGATTGGCTAGCTAGAGTTTGACATTACTGTCGTATGACGGTGGTGGTCAGTTGATCCCTTTAGGTCACACCTATAGGACAATTCCCTTAATTGATAAACTGATCAAATGTATATTGATACGAGTTGATCAGATTCCTTAAATTCGTATATCGAGAAATCAGAGGTTAAATCTTAATGTAAGATTTATGTTTGAAATTGAACGTGTCACTTATCAAACATTAAACGATATTTGTGAAATGTCGTAATTAGAATGAATTGGGTTGTATATTATTACAAGTGTTGTAAATCGTATTGACGATTAATAAAATAACCATTTTATATAAGTAATTATGAATTACTAGTCAATTTGTTAAATGTGATTTATTTAATTTATAAATGATATTTATTTGATAAATATGCATTTTAAATTAAAACAATTGTTACTTATATTATTGTGACGTAGTGTATGTCACACATGTACAATTGTACAAATGACAAAACATAAAATGGATGTCCATTTTATCATAAAATGTGACGGTTTTGGGGAGGGTTTAAGGTGTGTTTAAAGCATCTTAATTACCCTAATAACATAATGATTATAGGATGCCTTGAGAATACTACCTATGGACACCCTAATTGCATGGGTAAGGGAAAATGTTCCTCCTTGGTGCTCCCTATGTCCGGCCGTCCCAACCCCAAGGCCACCTCAATAAAACTTGTGATTTAATTCACAAGCAAACTCATTCTAATTCTTGGAAAATATTTTTCTAGTGAGAGAACTATTCAAAAACCTCTAAAGTTATTATAAGATAATAATTCTAATACTATAATAGTTATAATATTAGTTTAGATTAGTTCTAATTAGAGATTAGAACATATGTAAGGAAAACCGATTCTTAACCTAGCTACCACGAGTTTCGGTTCTTAAGGCATTGTCTTGGGTGCATCTTGGAGGAGGTATCCTTTTTGGGTACTAAGGGTTGGAGGTTCATCCTTGCTATTCTCGTCGAATTGTAAGTATTCGACTCCATTATTCCGCATCATTATTAGCATGCATAAGATCTTGATATAACAAATTAATATGCTAATTTCTAAACTCATATTAGTAAGACTAATTTTAGGGCGTGTGTGACATAAGAACCCAACAGCACGCACTCCAAAGCCCAATGCCATGATATAAACACGATTTTACGATTAACTTGTAGACTCGACCCCCTTTACACAACATATAAACTATAGACTTCGATTCGATAATTATTACCCGTACCCGACACTTCACTAACCGCATATAAAATATAAAAGGCTTAAGCGATAAATTAATTATCGAATTTAAATGTTCAAATAATTATCAGCACGTCAAAATAAAACAAATATTTTTTTTTAAAAATAAAAAAAATAAAAAAAAATAATAAAATACGGAGTATTATAATAGCAGCCTCCACTTCTTCTCGAAAATCTTTGAAGACGGCATGAGTATACACAGTTGAAGCATGCTTCTCTATTGGTAGTGGTGATACTAGTTCAGGGAGTGAATGATCACTCGCTTTATCAAGACATTGTGTTGCATACCTTTGCTGGTCCATAGCACTTTGGAATCTCATCCAAAATTCAACCAAAGTACCAAACTTATTCTCAAAACGCTTGAAAAAGGAATTCTCTCTTTCAGATCTTTGAGTTGTCCATAGGCAAATCGGTAAAGTAGGCAGGAATCCACTGTGCACGGACAGCATAAATGCTCCTAAGCCAGTCGTTACCTTCCAGCTTATATCCTTGAATAATGTCCGCCCACTTAGACTCAAACTCAGCAACATCCAAGGTACTATCCCAAATAATTGAATTGAATCGAGAAAGGAAAACTGTGTCCTTAAACAAGGCCACCCCTACTTTCGCGCCCAGTTTTTGCATGATATGCCACATGCAGAATCGATGACGAACTTTCTTAAAACTGCAGGAACAACAAGTATTGCTCCAGGGGCCTGATCAGTTATAACACACTGGGGTTCTTTCTGATTCATTGCATCCAAGCACCACTTAAATGATTCCTCGTCCTCATGTTCGAGCAGTGTTGCAGCAAATATAACAGACCGCTTGTGGTGATCAACACCAGTGAAAGGTGCGAACACCATATTATACTTGTTGGTTCCATAGGTTGTATCGAAACTAAAAGAATCCCCAAACAACGAATAGTTCTGCCTGCTTTGTGAATCACACCAAAAAACTCTAGGCAAAACCTGTTCTTCATTAGTGTAATAGGCATAATAAAAACCCTTATTTGTTTCAGAAATCTCTTTAAATCGATCGATCATCATCTGAGCATCTTTCCTGGCTATAAAACACTTTATATCCCTGTTGAAATTCTTGAAATCTATTAATGTTGCCCCCACATTTTCATACCCGTCCGCATACACTTTGCAAAGCCTAAAACTCATTGAAGCCCCAATGTTGACCTTAGAGTTGTTAATAATTGTTTGCTTGTGAAATGTATTAAGCTTTCTAGTCAAATTTTGGAGATGAACGTCCTTAATATTGCCAAGCATGTGGTTGTGAAAATCATGAAGCATGTCAACATAATATCCTGACCCATTATATGAAAATCTTATCATTGCAGGGGAGCCTATCCTTGTAATTTTTACAGACCTTGTGTTACTATTCCTTTCCCCATTCCTATTTTCCCTAAAACCTTGGTGATTGCAAACAACAAACTTTTTACATATTGCACCATATCGCCGTCTCTTTGTAGCATACAGCCTAGGTTCAAAACCACATGATAAGGCATAAACCTTATAAAACAACAGCCCATCCATAAGAGTATTAAAAAACATCCCCAGTTTAGGAGTGAACTCCTGTTCTACCCTCCGCAACCACTGCTCGCTACTACCAGGTGTATAACTCAATATTAGTGGATGCCTTTATGTGTACTAGACGACGATGCAACACATGTAGGTGTACGGTGAACAACACTATTGTTGCTTGCTACAAAATAAAAGAATAACAGAGAATTATAAAAAAAAAAGATATAAAACACAAACGAAAACAGCTGATTGGAAAATAAAAAATATAACAAAGAGGAAACTAAACGAGAATACACAGCACGTAATCATACAAAAAAAAATTGATTACCAGAATTAAGAGCAGAAGTAGTAGGAAGTTCAGGAATTCCATTGATATCAATTACGGAAGCTGAATTATGAACAAAAAGAACAATCAAAATTCATAATCCAAACCACAACAAAAGGCATAATAAAAACAACACAAAGAATTTACCAAAACTAAGAGTGCCAGATGTAGGATTTTGTTCAATTTCGTGAATTTCCATTGCTGACGAGCTTGAATTCATTATGAAAAACACAAAAACATCCAACGTTGAAGAGAGAATACAACCAAACGTTAATTGGAAATTTAGGTTTTAAAAATTTGACAATAAATAAAGAGAGGAAAATAAAAATATATAGGTTGCAAACAAGAGTTGTTATGGAATAAGGAAAGTGGAATTGCCTAAAATATCTTATTTAACGTAGGTGGACCATATATAGTCTAATATAACAACTGGTCAAAAATTTCAAAATTTAACAAATTAAAAAGTGTAAATTTTTAAATACTGTTAAAATATAATAGTGAAACATTAAAAATGTAACACTTCTTATAACTAAATGTAACAAGTTTTATTTTAAGGGTAAAAAAGAATAGATGTTTAATGTAACACTGAAAAAAGTATATTATAACACTCCTAACAGTAATTTGTAACACGTTTGAACTAATACTGACAAAAGCGTAAAATATTTTAAAAAAATAATAGGTAGTTGTCCACACATTTAACTTTTGAAGGGGATTAAAAAAGGAAAAAATGTTTGATGTAAAAGCTATTGTAGCAGCTTTAATTTTGAAAGGTAAAAATCAATTAATGTTTAATATAATAGTGAAAAATGTAAAATGTAACACTTCTACAATTATTTGTAACATAATTGAAGTTCAAAAAGTTATAAATGAATAAAATGTTTGATGTAATACAAAACAAGTTAATTGTAACACATCTACTATCTGTTTGTAACACGTTTGAAGTTCAAGCATTTTAATTGAATTGAAACGGTTCTAAAGTTATTTGTAACATATTGGAAGTTCAAACTTTTTAAATGTATAAATATTTGATGTAGTAGTGATAAATGTAAATTGTAATACTGAAAAATGTAAATTGTAACACTTCCATTGTTAAATGTAATACTGAAATATGTAAATTGTAACACTTCTACAGTTATTTGTAACATGTTTGAAGCTCAAATGGATTATTTGTATAATGTTCAATGTAATACAGAAAACATAACTTGTAAGAATTCAAACTAAAATTAGTAACATATTTGATGAACTCCAGATCACAAACGGCTTGACACAGAAAACTTGCTAAACTCATCACCGAACATCTCAACATCTTCAGATTTGACATCCCTTTGGTAATTCTGAACCTCCACCATTGATGAACCGGAATTCACAGGTTGTTGATCAAAATTTATAGTTCTTGAATAGCCGATTCTGAACTTAAAGTTGTTTATGATTCTTAACTTTTCGAACACACCAATGTTTGTTTCCAGTTTACAGAGAGAATCCTTAACTGACAAAGCAGAATGATTGTGAACAGCATGTAACATGTCAACAACATAACCTTCTCCATTGTATATAAACCTGATCATAGCATTACACCAGTCCTTCGATTGCCCCTATTGCTATGTTTGTGATTACCATGGTTATTACAAACCCCATACTTCACCCAATTCCCACCAAAATATGTTGGTTTTTGACTGAATGGTCTGGGTTGAAAACCACGTGAAATAGCATAAATCTGATAGAACAACAATGCTTCCTCAAGTGTGCTAAAACACATCCCCAATCTAACAGTAAACTGCCTCTGTAATTTCCTCATCCGTTTGCTGCTACTAAGACGTCTTGCACGCGCAGACAAAGAGGATGCAACAGACGTACACGTACCATTAACATCGCCATGGACAGCTACTAATAAAAAAGATACACACTTCAGGACACATATTTTACCAGCAGAACACACATTGAAATAAAAACATGTTGAAAAGCAGACAAAAAAGACCAGAATTAAGAGTCAGTGAGTCAAACGCATGTTGAATTCCATTGAGATCCATCGCGAAAGCTGAAATAAGTAAAACAAAAGAAGCAACCATTGAAATTAGCAAGTTAACATGAATTTCATTTGAACACTCTTAAAATGATTGCATGAGTGTTACAAATATACAAAAAACTATTTCATCAATCAAATTCCGAAAAAAAAATATAAAACTAATTCAGTATATTATTACAAAACTTATTCAAGCACACACAAAAAACATTCACATCGAAAAAAGAAGACATGAAAATACCAGAATTAAGAGCCATTGAATCAAAACACGCATGTTGTGTTGCAAGTGAGATCTATGACGAAAACTGAAAAATAGGTAAAACAAAAGAAAGAACGATAAACATTAGGCGAAGAATTGAACGAGATCGCAAAAATGAATCAACAAATATAAATCGAAAACATTAAAAATTGAAATTAATAAAAAAATATACCAGTAATTTACCGTACATTTGATTTAATAACTATAAAACTGATCGAATGAATGTTAAGATGAAGTGATTTACCAGTAACTAAAACAATTGAACGAGAACGCAAAAATTCAGCAACGAATTAATAAAAAAATACCAGTAATTTAACATGCGTTTGATTCAATCACTCTTAACTGCTCAAATAAATGTTAAGATGAATTGATTTACCTGAATAGAGATTTGTTGATTCGAATTTGTTGATTAATTTGATTTTGAGAGATTTGCTTGGAGAGAGGAAAAAGAAGCGACGAATTAACCGTCCGAAAAGAATAGAAATCCCTAAAAAAAGACCTTTTATATGCTACCACGGAATTACAAAACTACCCCTCTAATCTCGCGCATCAAATCGTGGCCGTTCATCTAATCAGATCTAATGGTTGAGAATGGGACGCATGACTCATTTAAAGAGGGTGGACTCTCTTGATTCAATTTATATATATATATATATATATATATATATATATATATATATATATATAGGGTTGGGATCCGGTGAGAACCACCTTACAATGAAAACCGGTGAGAACTCTTCCTTACGGAGTTTTTTTAAAAAAATTAATGACATAATTGGATTCGGCATGGAATTTTATGGCCAGAGAACATATTTCTTGGTCTAGAAAATAAATACTAGTGGCGGAAAAATGATAGATACGAAAAAATAGATAGTAGGTGCATGCAAATAAATAAAACGTATCTCACCTTGATTTCCGTCACTAGTATTTATTTTCTAGACCAAAAAATATGTTCTCTAGCTATAAAATGTCATGCCGAATCCAATTATGTTATTAATTTTTTTTTTAAAAAGTCCGTAAGGTAGAGTTCTCACAAGGTTCTCATTGTAAGGTGGTTCTCACCGGATCCCAAGTCTATATATATATATATATATATATATATATATATATATATATATATATATATATATATATATATATATATATATATATATATATATATATATATATATATATATATATATATATATAGACTTGGGATCCGGTGAGAACGATTATACGGTGCATACGGTGAGAACGAGTCACGTCCGTTGGATTAAAACACAATCAACGGTTAAGAAATACCCACAACCCACATTCTAGATAGATTTTTTGACGGACTAGATAATTTTTTTTTTTTACCTTTTTACTTAAAATTAGATACATTTTTTTACGGAGTAAATACTTTTTTTTTTTTTTACCTTTTTACGTAAACCTATATAGATTTTTTTGACGGAGTAGATACGTTTTTTTTACTTTTTTACGTAAACCTAGATATATTTTTTGACGGAGTAAATACATTTTTTTTTACTTTTTTTTACATAAACCTAGATACATTTTTTGAAGGAGTAGATACATTTTTTTTACTTTTTTTACACTAGTTGTACTTCCGCGCGCGATGCGCGCGGAATTCCAAGGGACGTTATTTTTCATAATGTAAATATTCATAATTTCAATAAATTTTTGATATTTTGGTTCATTTCATAGTATAACTAATGAATGAAGTCTTTGAATGTGTGAATCATTTTCATGATTGTATACATATGTAATAAACTTACCATCTTCATAAAATTTATAGTTTACATCAATACTCCAACTCAGCGAAGTTAGGAGGAAAATATAGTCTTAAACGATATAACGCAAGATTTGCGAAGTTATCTAGCATAGCATATCTAGCTGGGTCTTTTCGCAAAGACTGTATGAACTCCTTAACTTGTGTCATTTCATCAGGATTGAGCTCACGAAGGTGTTCTTGTTGGAATGGATTTTGTAGTTGACGGTAATGTACGAGAGTCTCAACTTCATCCTTTGTACGCTCGAAACACGTGCACCTTTTGTATAGGATTTTGCAACCCCTACGAATAATACGGACACCGTTGATGTCGTTTTGGCGCAGGAAAAGACTATATGCCGATTTAAGGAGTGGCGCACGTGGATGGAAAAGAAAATACTGACACCATCTTTTGCAAACCATGACCATCTTTGATTTGTCGCGATTACTAAGTAGCTCAAATATCTTAGTAACTAAGTCTTCATCATTGAAAACACAGTCTTTCGGTCCTTGGTTCCGGTAGCTAGTGAACTCGACGTTTGCTAATGGCTGTAACGGGAAACTGATATTCTTTTTGTTGGAATTAATGAAATCCTCGTAATCTGCTGCGACATCATTGACTACCCACCCCTTGCACCAATCGGCGATGATCATTCTGTTTTCTTTTAATATAATGTCTTCACCCACATATAATGTCTTAACCTGTGTCAATGAAACGATTATGTGAGCAACTCAATTTTTATATAATAAAGTATACCTTATCCAGGTCAACATGGAAAACGGCACTGAAAACTCACAGGGTCATACAATTCGACCCTCAACCACCATATAAACATTGTCGATGCAAACCTGGCACAATTCCTTTCCAGAGAGATGCAATCCCTTCTTCCCTGGCAATTTTTCCAACTGTACCTAACATGCCCCTATATTTCGTAAAGCAGCCGCATCTCCAACAGATTTTTTCTGAAGCTGAAGCCTAACTTTCGCAGTGTCCAAAGGGATGGTGCACACATGTAAATAATCACTATAAGGTTATACCCCAATCAAGAGAAAGCCCAACATAAAGATAATACTCTCCGACTCTTTACTGTATTTAGATACTTACATGTATTTGTGAATTATGAGGTCATTTAATCCATTATTGTTCTGGGCTCAAGTTAAAGATAATACTTCACTATTAATTCAAAAGTACTATTAAGACTGAATCTCCCCTAGATTATTTCCCTCGACACTGTCCTAAACGCTATATTTTCTTCAATGAGTTCAATCTTTATGAAGCTCGTATCAGTCTCAATTACCTTTATTTTATTGCGGGGCTGGTGGGTTCCCCCAATTGTCAAGCCTCATAGCTTAGAGCCAGAGACCATGTGTCTGATGTAAAAGATCTATTCAAAATAGTTGTAGTTGATTGATGCAGATGATAATATTCCAAAAACAATTCCCTATTCAAGATCTAAGTGAAAGATGGTCTCTACAGATTTCTAGTAAACGAACCAATCCTAACCCTATTGTTCTGGGCTCAAGTTGATCAATATGCCTCCCTTTCAGCACAATATCAAATCACATGCACTAAAAAATAAAAAATATACAATCAAATCTGAAACGGTCGAATTCAAATGGATCTTTGAGAGTAAATATAGTACGAAGTACTATATATCGTACGAGATGATATGCAAATGAACATGAAAACACAAGTAAAAAAAATAAGTGTCATAAAAGTTTACTAACTTCCTAATGGTGTTGTATTTTGCTTCTTTATTGGTATTTGATTAATGTTGTTCGTGTCTGTCTGCAAGACACAATTAACTACCACCATCAATAGCTTGAGAGTTCATAATTTCAATATTTTTGAAAGCACTTGAAACTACAATGTAAATAGGCTGTTATACACCACTCATTTGGTCATCATTTGTTTTGGTTTCCAACATCACGTTAGAATTTGTTTTCAGCTGATGCTTGATCTATCACGCACCTCCATACAACCACTCACATAAATTATCTGTATCCTACTACTACAACACATAAACTATGTCACCCTATACATGGCATGTTGGTAGTATTGTTATCTCCCACCCTACTCCCCTGTACTGACTCTATCAATTTTCATATCCTTGTTTTCATATAGTACAACCGAATAGCCAACATAATACAATTGTCCTAGTATAATATACGAAGGGATGAGAAACAGATATCCAGTTTAGATATAGTTACATGAGATTAAGGGTGCATATGAACACTATAATTCGGAAAGAAAAAGAAAGCTAATCAGCAGCATGCATCAATTCTGATTAAAGCCAGTTCTGAATTAACCACATTTTCTGCCATAATTTAGATTTTTTGAGTATTCCAGAGTGAGTAAATTAGATATCATTTATAAAAGTACATTATGAATGAACCAGATAAAAGGCCAAAAGGGTGGGCTACTGTAATATAGATGTATTTCATTATCGGTTTCATCGTCTAATGGTAGTTATTAATAATGGGGTTATCTGGAGATTTATTCGGAATTATGACTACCAACTTTTGTAATTAGAGTTAATGATGGGGCTTCCTTACAAGATCGTCTGACGAGTGGTTTCTGATTATTAGATCACCCCAGGTACTTCTCCTATTCTAATGGATTTGAGTGAAATATTATTAATTACACTTAGCAATGTTAGAGTAATGTACAGATACTTACAGCCAAAAGTAAGGATCCATTACCAACCCATGCTTAACTACAGGCTATATGTATATCTACACTGTCTCTTACTCCTAACCCAGATTCGTCATCATAACCCAGATATACATTTATCATTTCTTTGATTTTGGAGAAATTGTATGTGTATTTCAACATTAAGAACATTTTAATGCAATAGTTAATCAAGACCACAGTAGCTTAATCAATTAACACTATAGTCAATTAAACTAATCAAACTAATCAATAATTCTCAACAAAACAATTCTAATAAATAATTACTATTAGAAATAATGTTCATGAACATATAATCGTATCACTATCATCACTGAAATTTTATGTACAATTCATTAATACACTGTTTAGGTTGAATACATTAACAAATGAATAAACATACCTTTACGGCGGCAAATAGTGGTATGGTAATTGATGCAGTGTTTTGGTGGTGAACCTACATTCGTGTGATGGTACAGTCTGATGAAGGAGACTGTAGGTATTGATTTTTTGTTTTTTTACAAAGAGTATTTAGAAGGAGATAAGTGTAGAAATGAAAAGAGAGAAAGTGGTTTTTTTGTTTTTTTTAATTATATTAATTTAATACACGATTTTTTATTTGCAACAACACTTTCCGTCACAGGCTTGTGATGGATACCATTTCCTCTCACAAAATACCCACTTGGTTCCCTTTATCCACTAAGGCGCTGTTAGGTAAACAGCATATTGACCCAAATTCAACATATTTGAGAGACTTAACATTTTCGACTTACCAATATGTTATTTTTTATTTGCAACAACACTGTCCGTTACAAGCTTGTGATGGATACCATTTCCTCTCACAAAATACCCACTTTGGACTCTTAATCCACTAAGGCGCTGTTAGGTAAACAACATATTGACCTAAATTCAACATATTTGAGAGATTTAACATGTTCGACTTACCAATATGTTATTTAGGGTGTTTGGTTAATGACATATTGAAATAGTATATTGGGGTCCAATATGCTATTTTACAATATGCTGCTCCTACCAGCATATTGGATTAGCATATTAGAAAGAAAAAAATTGTTTTATTTACCCTCTTAATAAAATACTAATATTTCCTTTATATGTTTAACAAATTCACAAGTTCCTACGTTACAATATATAACTGAGTTTTTGCACGTTTCTTGATTACAATAACTGAGTTTCTAAATTGGATATATATTAAAATTTAAATGTAAATTAAGCACTTTTAAAAAATTTCTCAATATTAGTGAATTTGATTATAAATTTGAGTACTTCATTCTAAACAAACGATTTTAAACGCATCAATGATTTCATAATTAAGATGTATACGTAGTAATTTATATGTGGATAACTACTTGTATATTTTTTAAAAGATATTGAGTAATTTTAAAATTCAAACGAGGATGTATAAACAGAAACGGAAAGTAAAAACGAGGAAGTAAGATACGGTAATGAAATGAGAAAAAGCCAAAGAAAAGACTAATCATTAATTAGCATGCGTATAGGACATTGCTGTGCTGTTTATCTTAAAGGTCTTATGCATCATGGTAACTATACCTTCAGTTTAGTGACAAACATTAAACACCATTTGTCAAAAGAAAAGAGGGCTTAACACTACTAATGAACTAAATGATTAAATTGCACATTATAGTAAATTACATTATGTTTTAAATGTATTCTACATTTTATTACTACACAATCATCTGTGACGGATAGTGTGAATTATGTCATAATAGTGCGTTAATTATCCCAATTAAAATACCTTTCCGTCCTTGCCTCCAAACATGACTTAGTCAAACATACCACCCCCGTTTGGCATCTCACACGAGAAAAGTTCATAAACTTCCACTAAGGTAAAAGGTAACAGTTGCTTAACACGTTTGTATTAACACATTTATTAACGTGAATATTTTTACTAAACATTATTAAAAGTTTTAAGCATTGTACATTCTTAGAAAATTAATTACGGTAAATCAGATCAGTTCATACATGACTATATTTTGTCTTATAAATTAACAATAATACGATAATTTGGACGAAACATTTATTAAAATAAGAATAAAAGCGTTTCAACTCATATCGTCGCTATACGGAAATACGCGATTTAAGATAAGTACGGATGTAATGGTAATAATTACATAGACCATTAGCTGCTAAACTAAATGACGGCTATAATGCCCTTACGTTTCCCTAAACTATCTGATTAGACACTACTGTTCCGTGTAATTACTACGGGTAGCTGTTATTCTCCAACCTTCATCATGCATACTCCATTCTGATCATTGTCCCTACTCACATTCCCAAAACTCGTGCACATCTAAAATGGTGAAACCCTGTGGAAAAGTAATATACTTTAACGATGATGATAAGCCAGAATTCGTCGAACAATACGTTAATTGGAAAAAAAGTCAGTTTCAGTCCACCACCTTATTTTCAAAAGTAACTGTTGAAGAGGAAGTGCCCTTTGGCAGCAGACCTCATCACCCATTCCTCAGTTTACCAGAACTTACTGATCATGTCTTCAACAAGCTCGATAGGCAAGGCAAAAGGAGTATGGCGGAGGTTTGTAAGGCATGGGCAGGACAGTATCTTGTTGGTACATAAACATCTAAGGTTGACCTAGATTATGATCATGAACTTGTGATGGAAAATCGTGGAAATCAGATATGGGTGACCAGAAACCAGAGGATGGTGTCAATCTCCTGCTCATGCAAGCCACCAAAGTCGAAAGCTAAGAAGAGAAAGGGACGTTACAGGAGGGGTAGCAGCTCAAAGTATGCGTATGTTGAGAAGTCTGGCAGCGAGGGGTACTATGACTCTGATTGCTGAGTCTGCTAATAAGGTATCCGGTAATCTTTCTGAATATACATCTGTTATGTTTATAGCTAATGTAATGCAAGATTTTATACTTGTTTTTGAGTTAAGCACCTTTCTTTTGGCTGCATTATTTCAATTTGGACTGCTCATAACATTGTTTTATTTTCAATTATTACTGCAATTTATTTGACAACAAGCTAATACGTTTGCAACCTGTAATATTACTTCGTTAGAATTTAGGGATTATACCATAATCAGTAGGTAAGTTGGGAGATTGATTGTTTCTCCTGGATGATGATAGAACCTGGCGATGTGTATATGGTTAAGTTTCTCTTGTGTTTATGATTTTAGCGATTTGAATTTGTCTTTTGATCAGGAGGAACTCGTGAACATATACGTCTGTTCGTAGTAGATAAACTTCTGTGTGGCATATTACTTTTAGTTTAGTGTGCTATGTTATTGGGGTTTTGTTGGTAATCTTCAACCATTAACAACTTCCTTTTGATAATAGTGTTATATATTAAGCTGTGTATTGGAGCTATACAGGCGTGGGTGTCACCAGATTGGATTTCAACAGTACTGTTTACGATTTCATTGAGCAAGACACTCAATGTCATTATTGGACACCGAAACAATAGGCATACGATTTATGGTCTTAGTCTTTTGTAGCTACAAACCATGGAGCATTTTAAGTTACTAAATTAGAATATATAGATGAACTTGTAATATAAAGAGTTCAGGTTGACATGCCTTTGTTAACTAAACAGACATTAATTGTGCATACTATGAGCACTATAACAGCAAAAGATAAACGGGTAACATAGATAGAGTTCATGTTGACACTGATTGTTAATTTGGAGTAGTCACTGGTTCTTAATTTGGGGTAGAGAGTACTGCAGACGGGGATCCTGTCTTCTCCTTCCTACACTTCCTTTTTGGGAGTTGTGGGTGTGACAAAGTTATTGCCACATCTTTCCCTGAATCAACAATTGTTGGATAGCTTGGAATCACAGGCTGGTCATCTTTAGCAGACTCATCACTACCAATTGTAGACATACTCTCGTCATGGTCTGTATAATCAGTAGGTTTTAGGTGTTTGATGTTAACATCCCCAACATGCTGGCTTTCTAGTGTGGTTCCTTCATTTGTTTGTTCCACAGTGATTTCAGGACCACTGCTCTCAGCACTCACTACGACACGCTTTATTATCCATTGCAGCACATTATTGGTTGACAGGCTATTAGCTGGAGCTAATGGGTTGCTCAAATTATTATGCATGCAGAAATTAAGAAGTACGAAAGAAAACAAATCCTAAACCCCAAAGTTACATACTTAATGCATACATGGGTTGCTCAAAGAATTACTTGACACAAAGCCTTTCAAAGCTCAAGTAGCTCCGGAGCTACTTGAGCACAATAAAGAATTCTTTGAACAATTTGAGCAACCAATGTATGCATTAATTTTCTATTGTAGATAGGAATTGTGGATCACGTCAAGTTTCTAAGCTATGGTCTTATACTATTGGACGTAGGAATTGTGGATCACCTCAAGTTACTAAGCCAACATACATAGTTAAATATGTAATGTAAATAGTTCGTGTTGACATGTATCTGTCAACTAAATAGTCCTTTATTGTGCATACTATAAGCACTACAACAGCAAAAGTTAACTTCTTAATATAGATAGACTTCATGTTGATGATAGATATTAATTCGAGTAGACACTGGTTATTAGGTTGGCGTAGACAGAACAGCAGTTGGGGATCCTTACTTCTCCTTCTTACATTTCCTCTTTGGAAGTTGTTGGTGTGGCAAACTTACTGCCACATCTTTCCCTGGGTCAACAATTGTTAGATTACCTGGAGACACAGGCTGATCATTGTTACCACCCTCATCAACAACTGTCGTAGACGTACGGTCGTCATGATCAGTGTCATGAGCAGGGGTGTGATGTGTGATGCTAACATCCCCAACATTCTGGTTGTCCTGTGTGATCTCTACACTCTGTTGTTCCCCACTGATGTCAGTACTTGTGCTGTCAGGACTCACTATGACACGCTTCATAGTCCACTGCAGTATATTGTTGGTTGACAGTGTATTAGCTGGAGCTACTTGGGCTTTGAAAGGCGTAGTATCAAGTAACCGTTTGAGTGTTGAAAAGGTTGGCTCGTCAGACTACCAAGCAATACACCAGTTATTATTAAGAGTCAAATTACTTTTAAAATGAATTGAAATAAAATTACACTCACATTGTGCTTCATATGAAATATATCAGATGCCGACATTCTGAATAGCTGTTCAGTAGTTTCTGTAAAGACGGTAAAGGATAGTGTTCCAGTGCCATCTGTTACATCACAATTGAAAGTGACCCTGCATTTCATGCGAACATTAGGTGTGGAATTTTAAGACTGAATTTTAGCAAGTCTAGTATCAGTTGGTACTGATTCCTACTTAAAATGTTTTATGTAATAATAGAGCTAAGAATGATTATCAAATGATCAGGAATCTTACTTCGGTTCTGGGGTGCAGTTAGGTTTGGCGCAGGTGTCACAGGTGTAGGTATTTCCTGGTTGTATGTTTGTCCGCTTTGAACAGTTTGAGCATCCCATGTATGCATTTATTTTATCAAAATCAACATCTGGTATTGTTACCTCTAACCAATGGCGCTCATCTTGCAAAGTCGTTTTGGCCTGATCATGGAATGTAAGACACATAAGCATATGTATTAAACAGCTGTTAACTGATTACTCCTAATAAGTACAAGTATATAATTTGCGTTAATGTAATTACGCTGGTTATTTTAAGCCTATTTGTAGTATAAGACCTCATTCATGTTTGAACTATTGTGTGATATTTGCAACATTCTGTACTAATATAGGACTGCTGACATGGTCCAGTTGTGAATATGGCGCAGGTAATTATGCAGTATTTTGGATACCTTTTTGGAACGGAGGGTTGAAATGGTCGCTGTACTGTCAGCTAGCACAGGCGCCTTCACACTCAAAACTCTGCTTTGTAATTTTGTCAATGCCATAACGTGGCTAGTCATCCTGCACACTCAGGTAGATCAATTGTAAGAAAGAATACATTTTGTCTAGAAGGTATGTTGCTTGCTCAGGTGAAGTTTAGTTTAGTACCATGCTTTAAGAGCATCAGCTTTATCACCGTCAGGTGAGTGAACAAAGACAGTAGAAGTAGATGTACTCATCGAAAAGCCTGGTCCATTTGAAACTGTATTAGAATAGTTCTGAATGTCTTATTGATGCAAACTAAGCTAGTATTTTGAGAATTTGCAAAACATTAATCTACAAAATGCATTATAAAAATATTAATCATGACCACCAGAACCTTTGTGCATTGTTACTCTGAGGGCGGTTATACCAACTGCCTTGAATTTACCAGGTTGTGGCATTAGTATAGTGCAGTCATCCTGTACGAGATCGTCCCAAACCGAGATGGACAGAGGTTGTGTAGTACTGCAAGAGCATTAACATTAGCATTAGCAACAATACGATATTAGATGTTATGATTATACAGAACAATATGGAGTCTAAATTTTCAAAGCATCTGGGATTAGTCACCTCTGGTCGATTACTATGATTTCACGCACAGATGTTTCACGGGACTTTGATGTGACAATTTTACGTGGCTGATCTTCTACAAAGAGGACAACAGCTACTATGTCTACAAGGCATTTGAGGGATGCTAGTGAGAGGCTGATTATAAACAGAACTTATTGTTAATACATGCAATATATGTAGATAGGTTGCGATTCTGAAATTTACCAAACATCTCACTGTAGTCAGGTGCACGAGGTATTTGGGAAATTGGGCGATAGTCAATATCAGCACATCCACTATCAACTTCGACAGGCATGATAATGGTACGTTTATTGAAAGACATCTGACAGTCCATCTCAGATTCATTTGACTTATACTCAGGTTTTATAGGGCTTATGATAGCATTTGATATTTCATATTTCTGATTGCGCTTTATAGCATCCTCATATATATCCACTTGATCAGCAAAAAGAGCAGCATGCATTTTGTTTCCCTGCCCAAAACATGTCGAAAAGCCTACCTTAACAAACACGGTATTTAATTTGTTCATAGATCATATAGGAATTAGTTCACCAAGAACTAACAACGTCAACATAGGATTATAAATAGACAGTACACTTGAAAAATAATGTATTAGGAAATTCAACAGAATCCATTAATGTGATATATTTTGAAACAGAATGACATTAGTTGATGATACTCACTTCGAAGATTGCATCTTTTTATAAAAAAAGTAGTCTATGAGCAACTATGCTATAGTATATAATGTGAAGAAATTCACTCAAGGTTACAACCACCATTAGCTGGAGTATATGTATCTGTGTTACAAAAATCCTATTAATTGTTAAGAATAGGAATGGTTATTGATGTATAACCACTGTCAAAATACTCCTTTTTTAGAGGAGTATACTAAAACATTCATCAATTAGAAGTAATTATATATGCATTAGTCCTGATATGAAGCCTTATCAATTGGCTAGAACATGACCCATATTATGGAAGCTATCTGCAATGTATCCTTGATATATAAGAAGAAGTTATCAAATTTGCATAAATGAGTTCAATTACCTTATCATCTTCGAATAACAAGCTTTGATATTGCACCTTAACAGGGGATGACTTTGGACGACGTTTCTCAACCACTCTCACATTGACTTTGTAGTTCTTGGAAGTGTCAGATAACTCATTGAGGTAAACTTTCTGGTGTTTCATTCTGTTGTAGGAAGTTATTATTAAGTGTGTATTAAATACAATGGAATAAATTACTTAAAAGGATATCTAATAGTCTTATAACTAATATAAAATTTATACATTTGCATAATTATATGATGCCTTAACACCATCGTTTTTTTCAGTTGCTAATGCCATCAAAAAGACAGAATCGCTCAGTTACAAATTCATACCTGGAAAAGGTGTGTTGGAAAATTAGATATGTTAGATTGAGGAAAGGTATGGTGAAATATCAGATGGTTATTAATAGTGTAATTTTTTACATAATAAACTTGGAGTGTAGTATTAGTGAAGGTCCATACCAAAATATGTACAGTGGTGGTTGCTGAGAATGTGTACTATGCACAGTTATTTGCGTGAAGTTGTCTAACTTGGTACATTATAGGGGTATGGTGTATGTACTAACTTTCCATGATTTAGGGGATTGAAAATCCCATCAAATTTGTAGTATCATTGTAAATATTAGCACCAAGAAATATGAGGTTAATAATATGTTTTTTTATACTGGACAATGCTGTTCTTTTTTTGTCAATGGCTTGATTAGTTTGTTGTGTATGTCTTTATGTAATATACAATGTGTATTCCCAATTACCATTGGATGGTATCACTGTACATGAATTATGGGCGTTTCTGTTTAGTTCTGTTTGTGAAGCTAAGTAGTTAATCAGATGTTGTGTGGAACAATTAGATGCAATTTAAGAGTTATACTTGTATGGATTTATCATTACTTAGTTACCACCAACACTTGATAGTAATGGTGTAAATTTAAATTCTTGACTATAATAATGCATGAGTTACACTTAACATTACATTCAACACCAAATTCCGAATTTAATTTCTGAATCAGCGACAGTTTGATACAAGTGCAACTTAAGATGGTTGTTCAGCGACATATTGGATTTCAGTACCGTATAGAACACTAAAGCATATGACAATTAACAGATGAATAATTAGTTGCTAAAACTTGTCCACAATATTCATCAGCAGTCGTTATAAGCAGCAAAACAGTGTTCCTTTGCGTTACAGTACATCCAACCATCGATGCGCACAATGTAATAACAACCTAGGGTGGTGTAATAACACAAATGTTTTTTGCTTGAACTATATACATCCGACCAGTGCTGTAAATGGTTTGAGCTGCTGTAGCCAAATATCAAAAGTACGGACGCAAGGCCAACTGCCATTAGATGCTATATAATACCTGCAAGCCTCAAAACATCAAAAGAAACCATGTTCCTGATACAATTCCTGTTCATCTCGGAACCATTACATGCAGCGACGACAGTAACTTTGACCGCTTCCCTGACTCGCGAAAGTGCGACATAAAGTTGTCCTGGTGAAAAGCATTGTCTAGGAAGGTAGACAACAACCCTGTCTAACGTCTGACCCTGCGACTTGTTGATTGTCATTGCGAAACTAAGTTTGAGTGGAAACTGATTGCGCTGAAACTGGAACGGGAAGTTTGAAGAGCTAGATGGGCGCATCTTGATGCGAGGAATGAAGACATGCTGACCGTTATAATGACCACTGGTTATAATACATTCGACCATATTTGGGGTAAACCCTGCACATATAAGCCTTGCACCGTTGCATAGGCCTGCAGATGGAAGCAGGTTTCTTAATAAAATGACTGGAGCGTCCTTCTTCAATACCAACTCATACGGACTCATGCCACCAGGACATAGTTTGTTTATAAATTCTGAAGGGTATATGTTGCAGTTATCCGAAAGAACTGTATCAAAACCCTTGTACGTAACTGCTTCACCAGGGAACTTGTTAATCATGTATGTATTTATATCATCAACATCCTCATTCATAGGCGTAAGTATGGAACGATGAATAAATATATCAATCCCAATACTGTTGAGGTCGACATCTGGATATACAGTATCAGCAACTATACTTACAAGATCTGCACCTAATTGGGTTGTATCCATAACAATTCCATCAGGCAGTTCAACCATCTCAGTCTCGCATGTCTGGAGCTGACCGTTTCCAAGGGATAGCAAAAAATTTGAAAAGTGTGGATCAGTTTTAGCCCTTACATTAACAGTTAGTCTGAATTTTATAAACTGTGGCCAAATATCAGAGGCAACTAATGTAGAATTAACCAACTCACGAATAGACTTTTTTTGTACCACTGGTAGAACCTGCCGGAAATCTCCACCAAATACAATAAGTTTGCCACCAAACAACAAATCAGGATTGCACAAATCTCGCAGAAGCTGATCTAATGCCTCAACACTTTCCCTTCTTGCCATAGATGCCTCATCCCATATGATTAGAGTAGATGCTTTTATAAGAGCAGCAAGACTACTCTGCTTGGGCACAGAGCACGACAACGAAACATCCAAATCTAGAGGAAGTTTAAATCGTGAGTGGGCAGTTCTTCCTGACGGGATATTGGCTGCAGCAATACCCGAAGAAGTAGTAGCAAGGACAATTTTACCCATCAGCCTTATTTCTGCATACAAGGCATTGTACAGGTATGTCTTACCAGTCCCCCCTGGACCATCCACAAAAAAAGCTCCTGGCTTGTTATGCACAGCATAATCAGTTATCATGTCAAAAGCTCTCTGCTGCTCTTGGTTCAATGATTTCCGACATACGACACATTCGTTTGGTATTGGTGCATTGAGTGCATCAAGTGTATCTTGTGATGTCCGGATCTCTGCACCCTGTGGACCTATCAAATCCGATAAACCAAAACTTTTTAGAGTCCTGCCCATTGCTTCCACTTGTTGCTCTAATCATTGCACAGTAAGGACCCGTGCAGCGTATGGATCGCCTGGATGTTCGTTTCTATAGTCTTCTGACAATGAGCTATAATATTTTTCCCATAATGCACTTGGATCCTTAGGCTGACAAAAAATTAACAAAGTAGCAAATAGGCGCCGCAAGGCAGCTAACATTTCTACTTGTTTGGCCTCATCTAAACACAGTTCTACCATATTGTCATCCTCAATAAGCTGCAGTTTCAATGCAGCTTCCTGGAACGTAGCACATTCATAACCATTGACTGTTCTCAAGTCTCTATACGATTTTGGAGCAGACACGTGTGTCAACAACAAACGCAGGAAGTAACGCTCTCCTTCTGAGGGTGCCACAAAAACAAGACGAGATATTGTGAATGTTTTATTCTTACGTTTCAACCATGTTCGTTGAAATGTATCCCATCGGTAGTGCTCAACAAAGCTCCCATATAGATGTCTCCAATTTGGATTTGCAGCATTCTCACTATTCAATCTAAAGAATTCAGTAAGCGGAGACCTGACACGTTTTTTGTTGGACACTACATGGGTTAATCTCTCATGAGGCCTCATCTGTATTGTTTGCATACCTTCTAAATGAACTGGCAGCACCATCACTGCAGGTTGCATTTCAAACAAGTCAAACCCATAGATACGCCAGGCAGCTTCAATAGGAGATACCCATCTACCAGACTGGTACTGTTCTATTTCATCAACTGGTTTGACTTCCCCTTCCCCCGCTACGTTGAATGATATCTTGTCATGCCCCTTATAAACATACTTGTACAGGTACTTCACCGCCTGAATAGTTGAGCAGACCTCCACATTAATGTGGCAATCAAAAAGGTCCAGTAAATATGGGTTGTATGGAATCACCCAGCGATTGTTAAGCATTTCACCTCTCACTCGCACAATGTCTGCTGTAGGTATACGTTTGTACACTGGATAACCGCATCATTGTTGGTTGTCTCAGATACGTATGGTTTCGGATATAAGTACTTGCACTTGCCTGGACTGCTTTTATGCTTCATACATGCACACTCAGGATCTAGTTTCCCACATGGACCGTGCATCATGTGCTTTATCACAGCTGCACGCAGATTCGCATTTGACTGAGAAGGGATTTCAGCAGATACGAATTTGTCAAAATCAGCTGGACAGTTCATCCTGCTACCAGCTTTCATAATCACCAAGAAATGAGCATGAGGCAAGCCTCTTTTCTGAAACTCAACTACATATACAAACGCAGCAACTTCTCCAAAAATTTTGTCATCAACCATTTTTTTTTAACAGTAACAGTTTTGCTCGGAATACTCTAGCCACAATATCAGGACGATTTTGAGCCTCTTCTCCAGGGGCCAACTCATTTTTTATTTCAGGCCAATTTGAATTGCATGTCATAGTTATAAAAAAAATCTGGTTTTCCAAATCGCTGAACAAGAGCCATTGCATTTAGATATCTCCTCTTCATGTCTCGAGGGCCACCAATATATGTTGCTGGTAGAATGACGCGCCGCCCTACATTTGATGCACACTGTTCACCAGCATCAATGGTGTCAAGCAATCCCTGGTACAATTCAGATCTGATTGTATCTTGATTATGCCTAAGGTAATCTAACCGGGTGTTTTCTAACTTAACGTACATGTCAACGATATATTGCTGTAAGCATCTCCCAGCTCTCAACATCATATTTCCTGGTCTATTTTGCAGTTTATAAAATAATACTCACGACATGAGATATTTCGTTCGTCTGAATTCTTCTGACAAGAACTATCTGTAATTTTAAAAAAATCATTACTATTGTATTATTGGCCAGGCTAATCGCACACCTGCCAAAGATAAAAGTCCCTAGACTTGACTAACATACAAATTAATGTAGATAGGGAAGAAGGGGTCGAACCACAGGGAGACGGTGATATAAGTGTAATTAGCTATGGAAAGAAATCTATCGAGGTCGGTCACAAATTTGGGGTTTGTTTGAGTTGTGTGAAAAACTAGATAAAGCAAAGCTAAAAATAAGGATGTAAACAATGGTATAAAAATACTAGGGAGATAGGGTCACACATATATATAAGAAGTTTAGTCATGTCAAAGTTCGTAAGCAATACATCGTCACTTGTTGATTAGGTTTATGACAATTACCTCGCGGCCTAGAGTCTAACCATACATTGACTTCCAACTAGCTCTCGCGTACATTGGGACAATATAAAATAACATGCCTTGTCTAATTCAATTCCAGGCTTTCGATCTTAGGAATAGAATAACAAGCTAATTGCAACCCATAATCATCGATCAACCAACTTCAATTCCAGGCTTTCGATCTTAGGATAAGAATAATGATTCACCAATGATTATGACTAACAATTATAACCACAACTACGACTATCAATTAATCATATCTTATTCAGGCTTTCGATCTTAGAATGAGAGTGATGATTAATCAATAGTTATAGTCAATGATCGTAATTAGTATAAATAGAACAAGCATGTAAATAATCAACGTATGACAATGTAAAACTACTCATTTGACATGATTTCAACGACTAATCTACATGGCTTCCCCTCCCTAGTTATAGAACTACTCACACATGGCTTTGTAAGCTAGATTATCTATTCTATTGACTAAGATAGACATAATGACGATAAAGAAATAAAACCGTAAAGAAAGATAATACCGGAAATTAACGGAATAAGAACCCGGAAGATGAAATGCGAATAACTTCGGGAAATGCTTGAATAAACAAAGAGCTATTTTATAAAGAAAATAAGGAAAGACTTAGAATATTTTCTTACAAGCTTAATGTAGCTAAAAGTTCCTAATATTTGATGATTTTATGCTAAGTGATGATCCCCAAATGAATGAAAGCATGGGGTATTTATAGTGATGAGGAGACGGGTAGATTGCAGCCACCCCGGACCGGGGCAAGAACATGACGTATGCATTCTTTGAATCTGGACCAAAAAATGGCGAGATCAAGGCCACCCCGGTATACCGGGGCAGCCCACCCCTACCGGGGTGAGAACACTGACCAAGTTCTCCGTATTTGCTCAATTGTTTACATTTGGGAACATGGGTGACGTTGCAAGGATGATGTAATGCTTGAGTTGTCATGCTTTGCTCATTATGCTCTTCAAGGGTTGACTTCTTTGTTGACTTTCTTTGACTTTCTTTCATTTTCCGTCACTTCTACAACCCGAAGAATGCTTGTCTCGACTTTGGTTAGCTCCGATGCTCGGTAAATGTCAAAATGCAAGAGAAATCCGAAATTCCTACAAAAACCGCTAAACCACATACAAATTACCTAGGACACGGAATTAGCTCAATAATCATTGAAGAATAATGTAAACGATGATAAAACATGAGCTAAAATGGGGATGAAAAGTATATAAAAATAGAGCATATCAAATTCCCCCAAGCTAAACCCTTGCTTGTCCTCAAGCAAGCTCAAATAAACCAAGACAAGCAAATGAATCTCCATAATCCCATCAATTACAAATCCCAATTTTAGCTAATGAAATAATTGTGAGACGAAATCCCGAAGACAACATGGGCATAGGAAAGATGCAATACATGGTTGAGATTTACATGACGGCGTAGCGTATAGAATTTCATCTAGACTCTTTGGCTTTTGCATGATCATTTTGACAAAGGACTCTCACGGTACACTCAAGCACACATATAAATGTCAAGGAGGTTTGTATGTGAAAACACTCTCCAAACCTCGACTCATGAAGTTGTGCCGGCAATCTAATATGGTAAGCATTCCAATCCACTAATCAATGCAATCAAAATGCAAGCATTCAAAAGAAGTCATAAGAAGGAAGCAATATGTGATGGGTAAGAAAGGGAACATGTGAGTTATGGTAATTGGAGCTAATTCAAGCTAGCAACTAACCATTAATGCAAGGATGCTCAATCCAAAATCAAACCCAACTCATTACCAAATGTTGAAGTCAAAACTAGCAAGATGACTTCTTTTATCAAGACAAAGCATATGAGAATTTCCCAACAATTTGTTTATGATGAATGTCATGGAAACTTTTTCTCTTCTTCCTTTTCTTTTCAATTCATGCTTCTTTTCTTTCTTTTCTTTTCTTTTCATCTTTTTTCTTTTCTTTTTTCTTTTTTTTCTTTTTTTTTTTTTTTTTTTTCATGGATGGTATTTATTTTTTTCTTTCTCGACTTTTTGACCATCATTTTTTCAATGCCAATCACAATGATAAAAGGCAACACTTGAACTATATCCCAATTGAGCACCCAAACACCAATGAATAAGCTACTAACTTGACAAGGTAGGCAAATTTTGAGTGTAGCTTAGAAAATCAATAAAAACATATGTAAAGGGGAAAAAAATGGGCAAATAGAATCATGTGAAAGGCTTACAAATACTCACAAGATGAATGCAATGCTTATGAAGTGGAACAAAAACCATATTTATGCCTTTTGGTGTAACACAAAACCATGAGGAGACCTACTCACACACCTAGATGAGACCGAAAAAGATGTAACGGTCTTAGGAGGCTCTAAAACTTTCAATTTTGTAGGTTGCCAATGCCAAAAGATCAAGCCAAAAACATCAAAAATCCATTCTCTACCTACTATGTTAAGACATCCCCATGTAAGCCAAAATTCCGTCAAAGAAGACTCACAAAAAATTCCAAAGAGCATGATAATTGGGGATTGTAAGAGGAAAACAGTAGGTGATTCATTCTCATCATCATGAAACTTGCCATCATTAAACTTATAACTAACCTATAAAAAAGAAAAAGCAAAGCGATCCCTCCCCCAAGCTAAACTTCACATTGTCCTCAATGTGTACCAAGGAGACAACCAAACAACAAGTTTAATGGGGAAAGGGAAACAACAAATAAAAGCAAAGGAAACTTACTAAACCGACTAGCTTCCCCCAAGCTAGTATGTACAAGGGGAGAAACAACCATTCATATAGGGCCATCAAAGAAATCGGTGAAGTTGACATTGCGAGGTGGATCATCAACTTCTCTTTCTCTACTTCCACTTCCGCTAGCAAAATGAGGGTCGGAATAAGTTCTTCAAGGGAGCCACAAATCTGAAAATTTCAGAAAAATACCAACCAAAAAGAATCTCACAATTTTGCTAAAGCTATGTAAAGGGCACTCAAGTAAGGGAAATTAACACTAGCTAGGACATATACTAACTCTACAAAACATAAATTCAAACTAGAAATTGAATTCCTCACCCAAAAAGAGCAAAATCAATTTTCCCCAATTTGAAGCTAGGGTTAGTGAAAAATTCAATTTCTAAGCAATTGAAGGATAAACTAGAGTAGAATATGCAAAATAACTTACTTGAGAGTGGAAATGGAAGTAGATATCCTTGAAGAATGATTGCTAAGATGAAATTTGATGGTAAAATGAGAGAAAAGAGTTACCTTGAGGAGGAAAGGAGAAAGGAAAATAAGAATGAAAGAATAGGAATGAAAAACGAGCAGCCTTTGTTTTTAGGAAAAGCCGATCGTGAGTGCTCCTGCCCCGGTCGGGGTGGCTCGCCCCGGTGTACCGGGGTGGGTTTCTTCATTTTTTTTTCTAATTCCAAATTTCAATCTTTTCAGCAAAATGCCGAATGATGTTGCTTTGGCCCCGGTAGGGGTAGCTTGCCCCCTACCCTCGGGGTGATGTTGATATGTCCTCTTTTTCCTTTCTAGCATTCTTTTTCCTTCTTGCCTCGTATGGTACCTGCAATTTCAATTCAACATACCACAAATCTACTTATTTCTATACTACCTAAACCGAAACATTATTCAAAAAGGAAAATAAAAGATTAAAACACGGGTTGCCTCCCGAGAAGCGCAATTTTAAGTCTTGCTAGACGTCACAAAAATTCAGTTTTTAGAATCCGGAAGTTTCAAGAAAACTTCCTCTACCATCCCAACCATTGCTTCTTCATGATAAGGCCTCAAGTAGTGGCCACTAGCTTTGATCTTCTCCCCATCCGGGTCCAACACTTCAAAGGACCCAATCTTGTCGTTATCGATGATGATATAAGGGCCTGGGGAAACCTTCTTCCGAGGGTTGAACATAAGCACCATGTCACCAACATTGAGACCATCCTTGATAAGCTCTTTCTTACGTCGACTCTTCACCATCTCCTTGAATGGTTGAGACCTTGCAAGAGCTTTCTCTTCCTTCAAAACCTTCTTCCTATTGCTTACCGTTTCACCATTTCCTACACAAGAGCTCAAAGAATTTTCCACGTCCTTGCTCAAAGATTGAGACAAGGGGTTAGCTTTATTCAAAGCATAACAAGATTCCTCCAACATTGGACTCTTAAGACCATGACTCAAACTATATGTCACCTTCTCATCCCCTACGGCTAAAATCAACTTACCGTTCTTAACATCTATCAATGCACCCGCGGTATGTAAGAATGGTCTACCCAAAATTATGGGAATTTGCGCATCTTCGGCAATGTCAAGCACGATAAAGTCAACCGGAATGAAAAACTTTCCAACCTTGACGGGAACATCCTCCAACACACCCAAGGGGCTTTTGATAGAACGGTCCGCCATTTGTAGGGTGACACTAGTACACTTAAGAGCTCCTAAATTCAGTTTTTCGTATATCGAGTAAGGCATGACACTTATACTCGCACCAAGGTCACATAGAGCTTTATCAATTGGAAAATTGCCTATGGTGCATGGTATGGAAAAACTTCCGGGATCTTTTAACTTAGGAGGGGACAAGTTTTTCAAATAAGCTTCACACTCGGAAGTGTAGGCCACTGTCTCAATATTGTCAATAGTCCTCTTCTTAGTTAAAATCTCCTTCATGAATTTAGTGTAAGAAGGTATTTGAGTGATAAGTTCTAGATAAGGGATAGTTACCTTGAGATTTTTCATCATTTCCATGAACTTACCGAGTCGGGTCTCTCTTTGAGCTTGTGCCAAACGATGTGGAAATGGCACTTGGATTTTCTCCGGCTTCTTAGCTTTGTCATTCACTTTTTGAGGCTCTTTCTCTACATCTTCCACCATTATTGGGTCATCATCCTTCTTTGACTCCTCTTCACCTTTTTTAGAGCTATAAACCTTGCTTCCACCATTGTCTTTATTACCCACTTTTTCACTTGCATCATTGGGCATTGGAGGTTCATCATAGATGGTACCACTCCTTAGAGTGATGACATTAACTTGTTCATGAGGTTGTGCTCCTTGAGGTGGCAATTGGCCTTGTTGTCTTTGAGGGTTGGATGTAGCAAGTTGAGCAATTTGTGTCTCAAGCATTTTGATTGAAGCATCTCTAGCTTGATCGGTCTTTTGAATGTGAAATACCATGTTCCTTTGTGTCTCGGCTACTTGGGCCAATAGTGCTCCTATCTCACTCAATTGTTGGATATTCGATGATGGACCTTGTTGATTCTGAGGATTTTGGAATGATTATTGATTTGGAAATTGTTGTTGAGAGAAAGTTTGTTGGTTTTGAAATTGTTGTTGGGGAGATGGTTGTTGATTTGGAAATTGGTGTTGAGGGAAAGGTTGAAAGTTTTGTTGGAACTGGTTCTTTTGCCCTTGATTTTGAAAACCTGGTGGTGCAGTATTTTGTGGTGGTCTTGGTGGTGGTGGGTTAAGGACATTTGTACTTTTGTAGGAAAAGTTGGGATGAAACTTTGTACCCGGATTGTAGGTGTTGGAAAAAGGGTTGAAATTTTGCCTAAAGCTTTGGTAGGCATTAACTTGTTCCATGTTGCTTCTACATTCTTGGAAACCGTGTCCCGCACCTCCACAAGCTTCACACACAACAATTTGACTTGTCACGTTTACTTGTTCATGAGGTTGAGAGGAACTTGATCCTTGATTTTCGACTTGTCTTTGGAGAAGAGCTACTTGAGCTTTCAAGAGAGCTATTCCGGGATCTTCTTCCTTTGCCTTTAATGGGATGTTTCTCGAGTTGACATATTGAGAGTCGTGCACTGCCATAGATTCTATGGTTGAGTGAGCTAACTCCACATCTATATTATCGAATCTCCCATTGTTTGCGGAGTCCAAAACTCGACGAGACTCTGCGCAACACCCATTGTAGAACGTGATGGCAAGAAACCACGAATCCAAACCATGATGAGCACATTCCCTTTGAAGTTCTTTGTACCTTTCCCATGCTTCATGTAGACTTTCATGACAACTTTGGCGAAAACCGGTGATTTGACTCCTTAGTTGTTGTGTTTTCTCAGGAGGGAAATACTTTTGATAGAATGCAAGGGCTAGACTATCCCAATCGTTGATTCCCAATGCAACTCGATCAAGGCTATTTATCCAAACTTTGGCCTTGTCCTTTAGGGAGAAAGGGAATAGTATCTCCCTTATTTGCTCTTGTGTAACACCCGGTTGCCGAATCATAGAGCAATAGTCGCAAAAATTTTGTACATGTAAGTTGGGGTCTTCCGTAGGAGTTCCCCCAAACTGTTTTCTTTCAACAATGCTTATAAAGGCCGGCTTGATTTCAAAGTTTACCGCACCAATTTGAGATGTAACTATTCCTCTTGGGAGCATAGCCGCAGTGGGCTTGGAATGATCAGACAAACGCACCATCTTTTCCGTTGGTGGTTGAGAAGTAGAGGCTTCTTCCTCAAGATTTCTGAGATCCTCTAGATAAAAACTTCGAATGTTATCAAGTTCCGCAAGAGTTGCGGCTTCGGAAACCTCCTTAAGGAAGCGTAATCTCCTACGCAAAGACTTCTCGGGTTCGGGATCAACGGGAAGAAGTTCACCAATTCGAGAGGACCTGGGCATAAGACAACAACCTAGGGGAGATTGTAAGTTACGGTCTCAAGGAACAAGTGTTCCTTAAGACAAAAGAAAACAAGATAGAATTCTACTAATCACAAAAATAAAACCGTGCGTCCCCGGCAACGGCGCCAAAATTTGGCCAGGCTAATCGCACACCTGCCAAAGATAAAAGTCCCTAGACTTGACTAACATACAAATTAATGTAGATAGGGAAGAAGGGGTCGAACCACAGGGAGACGGTGATATAAATGTAATTAGCTATGGAAAGAAATCTATCGAGGTCGGTCACAAATTTGGGGTTTGTTTGAGTTGTGTGAAAAACTAGATAAAACAAAGCTAAAAATAAGGATGTAAACAATGGTATAAAAATACTAGGGAGATAGGGTCACACACATATATAAGAAGTTTAGTCATGTCAAAGTTCGTAAGCAATACATCGTCACTTGTTGATTAGGTTTATGACAATTACCTCGCGGCCTAGAGTCTAACCATACATTGACTTCCAACTAGCTCTCGCGTACATTGGGACAATATAAAATAACATGCCTTGTCTAATTCAATTCCAGGCTTTCGATCTTAGGAATAGAATAACAAGCTAATTGCAACCCATAATCATCGATCAACCAACTTCAATTCCAGGCTTTCGATCTTAGGATAAGAATAATGATTCACCAATGATTATGACTAACAATTATAACCACAACTACGACTATCAATTAATCATATCTTATTCAGGCTTTCGATCTTAGAATGAGAGTGATGATTAATCAATAGTTATAGTCAATGATCGTAATTAGTATAAATGGAACAAGCATGTAAATAATCAACGTATGACAATGTAAAACTACTCATTTGACATGATTTCAACGACTAATCTACATGGCTTCCCCTCCCTAGTTATAGAACTACTCACACACGGCTTTGTAAGCTAGATTATCTATTCTATTGACTAAGATAGACATAATGACGATAAAGAAATAAAACCGTAAAGAAAGATAATGCCGGAAATTAACGGAATAAGAACCCGGAAGATGAAATGCGAATAACTTCGGGAAATGCTTGAATAAACAAAGAGCTATTTTATAAAGAAAATAAGGAAAGACTTAGAATATTTTCTTACAAGCTTAATGTAGCTAAAAGTTCCTAATATTTGATGATTTTATGCTAAGTGATGATCCCCAAATGAATGAAAGCATGGGGTATTTATAGTGATGAGGAGACGGGTAGATTGCAGCCACCCCGGACCGGGGCAAGAACATGACGTATGCATTCTTTGAATCTGGACCAAAAAATGGCGAGATCAAGGCCACCCCGGTATACCGGGGCAGCCCACCCCTACCGGGGTGAGAACACTGACCAAGTTCTCCGTATTTGCTCAATTGTTTACATTTGGGAACATGGGTGACGTTGCAAGGATGATGTAATGCTTGAGTTGTCATGCTTTGCTCATTATGCTCTTCAAGGGTTGACTTCTTTGTTGACTTTCTTTGACTTTCTTTCATTTTCCGTCACTTCTACAACCCGAAGAATGCTTGTCTCGACTTTGGTTAGCTCCGATGCTCGGTAAATGTCAAAATGCAAGAGAAATCCGAAATTCCTACAAAAACCGCTAAACCACATACAAATTACCTAGGACACGGAATTAGCTCAATAATCATTGAAGAATAATGTAAACGATGATAAAACATGAGCTAAAATGGGGATGAAAAGTATATAAAAATAGAGCATATCAATTATTACACAAAATGAAATTAGTAAACAGTCTATTGCAACAACCATTCAGACTTCAATAAATATACACGTATAACTTACGTTGTGCCTCTGCATCCAAGAGAGTATCAGCATCTGTGAAGCTAGATGGAGGCGGCGTTGAACTCTGTATGGCTCTTTGTGTCTTATTTTTGGCCACGTGCTTCTTTAGCCCTTGTCGCCATCCACATTCTCCTTTGGGAAACAACAACGGATACTGTAGTGGATCATAACAGCCATAATAATGCATGACTCGATGCGAGACCTCACTATGGCTAGTAACCAGTATGTGAGGTCCATCAGTCTCACCAGACGTAGAATCGTCAGGCCAAATTGCAGCAACCTCGTCAGACGTGGGAGCATTGCTTACACGTTGGTCCTGGTTAGGATTTTTGGTGATAACTATCTTAGTATTGGTAGTAACAGTCACATCCTTTAAGGATCGGAAGAAGCGAGCATATGGATTTGTCTCTGTTACATTCATTAAGATATTAATGACAGCTGCATCGAGTTCCTTGAAACACGCTGCACGATTTGCAGCTTCGTGCATACCATCGTAAAAGTATAGTTGTAGGAATTTTGGGTGACTGCCACAAGGAAGTAGGTCCGGTACATTGTGGTACATTTGACCATGAAGCTTAAAAACATAAATACCTTTAATCGTCTGTGATTCAAACTTCCCACCAATGGATGTAAAGGCAAATAAGTTATTATACAGACGTGCAAACTTTTGAAAATGTACTGCTGTTGGGTCCACT
Source organism: Silene conica (assembly GCA_029255685.2). Taxonomy (NCBI): domain Eukaryota; kingdom Viridiplantae; phylum Streptophyta; class Magnoliopsida; order Caryophyllales; family Caryophyllaceae; genus Silene; species Silene conica. The sequence goes on from CM055314.2 coordinate 9,715,787, forward strand.
GAGGTGTACAGCTTGGTTAGTAGTGGTGGAAATGTACTGGAAGGCAGCACAATAGCTCCATTTGCACAACAAAATGTTTTTGATTCATAGATTATTCTCTTTGCAAAGCATTTGTCACATGATGGAACATCTGGCAACTTGAAAGGGGAACCAACTAATGGTTGACCAATCATAGCAAGTGGTAAACCTAATATCCAGGACACAAAGTATCAGATATCAGTCTAAAAAACATAAATATGCATATCACAACGATTCACACATTTACCAGGTTGTGGTCTTGGACTGGGCTTCCTGCCACGTTTTTTTGGAGGAATAGCATCTGATTTTGCGAACGTATCCCTAAGTGTAGACAACAGAAGCAGTATGGTGCTTACATTATACATAATACAAAGTTAATTAAGGTAACGAGCATTGCTACACTACCTCGTCTTGCTGGTTTCTGCTTGTATCTGAGTCCTACACTTGCGTTTAGTCTTGCCAGAACCATGTACGTTAGCGTAAAACGGGAAGTTGTCATCTGAAAGCAACAATGTCGGTAATCATGGTAAATATAAAGTAAGTATGAGAGTGTTTGCAAACATCATTACAGTATAACAACGTACCCATTGAGTAATAAATTTTAGAGAATTCAATCCTCAATGTAACATAGCCATGTCCACCACTCTGTCTAACAAACACCACAAAAACATCAGAATCACATTGACAAGTATCAGATACCAATTAAACACAAAGTGGCATATAAACTGTTTACGCACTTGTCTAGCTAATTACAGAATGACATCAACAATGTAAATATTATATTGCAAATAGTAGATTATTTGAAAATATAACATGACATGCTACATTAGATATAATGTAAGTTATGCAAGTGCTGTATGATTCAAACACACCTTATAAGCAAAAGTTTTCGATGTTCATTCATCCATAAAACATAATGGTAATTAATACAACAAAAGTCAATAGTAGATAAGTAGATTACAAATTTAAAGATCATATGCTCTAAGGCACCAAACATAACCACTCCTAAATAGATACTAAGTTCTGCAATTATTTATGCCTGGCCAACACTAATCTGCAAAACATATCCATATTCCAAAACAATAGGTTCCATGCCATCTTCACTGAAACCGTGCAGGTTTGTAGAATACGCTTCGGTCGTTCACATACTTAGTAGATGGAACTTTCTTGCTATTCGAGGAGATATAGCTATGAAGACTGGGTAATTGTGACTTTGCTTTCCTTTTTTTGGGTGGTGGTGGTGGGAACTTTTGCTCAGGAATCAAGAAAGGATCGCTCCTTGGTGTGATACAACCCTCTTCATTCAGGGTCAAAGCATCTGGATTCCCATCCTGGATCCCTGAAGCAGCTCCCTGAGATGTTAGCAAATGTTTTTCAAGTTTAATGACCATGTTCCTCGCACACTCACAGGTCAAGGCAGCTAATTTCACCTCCTCAGGGGCATAATTCGCTTCAATTAAGTCAATATTATATATAGGGATCAAATATTGGATACTCTTAAAAGCAAGTGTTTGCTCTGATGTATATCTCGATGAGGCTATCTCACCAATAATATGAGTAGGACCACATTCAACTCCTTCACGAGTTATAGTTAACCATGATGTGAAACATGAAGGTGTTTGCTCTAATGTAGTTATGGAGCTACATTGTATAGGGAGTCTACCAGCAACAATCTGCAAAAGGGTCACCATGTCCAAAGAAAGGTTTTGGAAATGAAAGATCTCAGGACAATCGAATTCTTCTATCAATGGAACTTTTGGATATCCCTTTGACATCCGTCTTAATTCTTCCTGTTTCAACCTCCAGAGATTAGCACATCTGTCATGGGATTGTTTTAATGCAGCTGTGAAATCTGCAATATATATGTCGTACTTTTCTATCAGGTCTGTAACAGCTAATCGTGCTGCCTGTTCGCACGAGACCTCAAAAACAGATGACACACCACCTATGTAAACATATTCCTCTTCAGCCAAATCACATTTTACAGTGACAGATGCAATGTTCTGCCCTCCACCATACAGATCATAACGTGGTCCCTCAAACCCCAGCAAACTGGTTATCCTATCGAGCAAGGGTCGAAAAGGGATTGATATTTGAATAACTGGCGACGGCATCTCCTGGATATACGGCATCTCAAACCAAATTATACATACAATCTTAATACATAAGCATATAGAAATTTCATACACATTAAAAAGTTCAACAACTATATTACTATAAGTTAAAGAACAATCACTGCAGTAACAATTACAATTGCATCCAAATACAAATATCTACTATATCAACTACCACACTCATCCTGTATAACTTTCCAACATATGTGCTTACAAAGTTATATGCTTTCAAATGAATGTTATCGTAGTTTTAATACGTAGATAGACACATGTAATGTAAATTGACAGAATAGATCAGAAATAATGACTTTAAAGTGTTGACCTATACAATCATATTATGTCATTCTAATAAAGCATCAGCATGTAAGAAAAGTAGTTTAATTTCCATGAAACAATTAGAGAACCAGCTCAACCAAAATAAATAACAAAGGAAACAACAGCTAATAATGCAGACCTTTTAGATTCAATATTATGGAATGTATGCTAATAGAAGTTTCTTATTTCAGAATGAGAAATTATGTAAGAATGATTTCCCATGAAAGAATATATATAATATTTATTAACACAATTGCCACAAATGACGTCAGATAAGTATGGTTTGATGACATAAGATTGTAGGGAGTAAAAATAAAAAAAGGAAATAGGAAATCAGTTGCAAGTATGGTTAAGAAGATATGGGGGTAGGACAAAGACAGTTATAATTGCCGCCAAATTTAACATATAGATGGTTGCCTATCTAGTACACTCTGTGTAATAGTGATCTGCCGCATAGAGTTATGGTTGCTTAGTACTATCAAGTGGAGTTTAGAATTTCTATGTGTTAAAATAAGAAACTACAATATCCACAATAACTTTAAAATATGTGTAATCACCTAATTAGTTACACAAAACGTATCGTATTATATATAGTCTTGTACTTATCATTATACTGATTTTCCGGCTGCACATCAAGTTCTAAAGGAGCAATCTTTTACGTTGATTACTATATACATATATTCATCCGGCATTGCTACATAAATTATATATTCATCGAGGCTGAATCCATGGTGCTAATTGTAGACAGTATTCCAAATATCAATACAAAGCAATTCATTTATGTTATTACATACTCAATATCTTATATCAGCAATGCTCGCAATGCTGGATGTTATGACAATACACTAAACCAAATACTTAACTCGACATAAAAACTGAAGTGTAAATAACATCAGAATCAATAGATATAACGAGTTCCAACATATATAAAATAGCATTAGAGTCTGCAAAACACTACGTTTTCCAGACATTCTAACGAATACAGGAATCTGATACATTAAGCAAAAAAGTACTCGCCATCACACAGATACAAATTCAGAAACATAATACAAATTCTCAATCTGGCAATGTTAAATGAGTACAAAAAAACTGCTAATCTCCAAAAAGTCGTAATTTGAAAAGTTCCACTAATTAATCATCTGAATTGCGACTTGGTGCAATTCTGTACGGGACAGGAATCCGTCCTGCTAAGCAATGGACAACATTGTCAGGACTTGCAAAACGGCCGCTCCTGGTATGCTCTGTGCGATCAGCTGGAACAATTATAGGAGTATAGTCAACCATAAAGCCTTCTGCAGTTTCATTTCGCTCAATGAGGGTGTTTGAAAACTCAGGTTCATTGGAAATCTCATAAACCCTTTCTCTTACTGTTAAGTAGCTTTCTATCTCCAATTTACATAACAATGCAGCCATCTCTGATTTGAAAGATTGATAATTAACATCAATAACCTCAAGATTATAAGTTGATATCAAATAGTTGACAACTTTCTTAGCCAAGCTGTTTTTAGCACCATCAAGTGTATCACAACATAATCCAATAAATACCAAATTCAAACCAGTACTCGACGACGATCTAACAGTGATCCAAGCACTGTACTGACCATCACCATGCTTGATTGATTCCAATGGTGTACATTGGACTGCATATATCTTGACAATTTTGCTAAGGAGGGGCATATAATCAAGGAAAACATGTGTAATGCTCATAGCATTATTACAGTTTCTTCCCTTTAGACTACATTCAGCGCTCCTCTTAACAAAATTATGCAGGTCTCTCCGTTTTAGATTATAAAGCTCAGTACAACGCTCTAGAGCAACGCATTGTTCAGAAGTAAGATCCTGAACAACAATAGCCCATCGTCTGATAACATCGCCAACAACTTTCTTTGCCGCAATTTCACAGGATTCCTCAATTGAATCAGCAGAACCACCAACATAAGTCAGCTCCATAACTCCAGTAGTCCAAATTACAACATTTGTCTTCACCACCACATACACACTGTTTTTAGAGATATCTAACATATGGTATACAGGTTCCGGAAAGTGTAGTATAGCCGTGATCTGTTTCAGAAGAGGATGAAATGGGAGAGCAATCTGCGTTGGAGGAACTTGCAACATCTGTAATTTTTTAAGAAAAGACGTCGTCATTAATCGTATAGAAGTTAAAACAGAGCAACAAACAAATAATATTAACAATTAGCATGTAAACTGAATTATCCTTAGTTAGAGTTCAAACTCGATAAAAATATGTCATTTAAAACTTATGATATACAAAGAACTAAGACTTTTGCTATAATGTATTCATAAGTGACTATTAGATATATAGAAACTGAAGTATGTTAAGCATCAATTACATTGATATCCTGGAAATTCAGAAATAATCTTAATTAGCTGTCAGGATTTCAATGTGAAATAATTGTCATAAGATAGGATTGTATATATCATAGGTGTATATTATATAATTATAAAGACCCTTAAATTAAGCAATAGTACAATAACCACATTACCTATAGTATAGTACTATTAGGTATGAGTATGAGTATGGATATGGGTATGGTTGATAGATACGGTTCATGTACAAGAATTAGTTGTTAAATATGTACTTTATAACTATTACAATATATGAATGATGATGTGAATATGACTACTAAGGCAATGTAACTTATATGATAAGCAAGTTAATCATGTATAAAGTAAGTGTAAACAATCATTACAATTACACTATGACATTGTGTGTAAAGATAGATTATGAAGAGGTAATTCAAGTTAATATCCGTATTTACATAACAACGGAAAAAAATATGGGTAGAGTATAGAGAATACATAATCTGTACTTTTAGATATCATATTTATGTTCGAGTGTCTAATCTTAACCGTCCTCATATATCTTCGTATTCTGACCATTGTAAAATTGTTAAATTGGTTATAACCTACGGTACCTAAACAATATGATCTTATTCACCAAATAAACAAACACATACCCCCTTGTTTTTTTAAAAAATGACGTGTTCGTGTCAATGACTATTTAATTAGCAAGTTATATACATTTACTTGTCAAAGAACAAGTTTAATCAATTCAAATAACATAAAGCCAAAAAATCTTTGTTTAATAGTGAATACAAGTACTCAAGTAGATTTAACTATATCATTGTGTATCAATTTTTGTAAATAGGAGTAGCTCAAGTTAGTATACTTATTCGTTACAAATCAATGTCTATCTAATTAGCTAGTTATTACCTACGGTACCTAAACAATATGGTCGAAACAGAAACTGCATAACTAAGATCATTCCCGAGTAGTGTCAATTGCTAGGTCAAATGCTTGCTTGGCTCAAGCTAATTACAATTAAATGAAAATTAGAGTTGACAAATTGGTGTTGAGGGTCAATCGGTGATCTAAGGTGGAGGAAATTGGCCCCTTACATGGCAAAATTTCATTGGTTTCAAATTAGAAAATGGAAAAAAAATAAAAACCTTTTAAAATATCGTCTTGATTATTTCGATTTTATGGTTGGGATGGAAAAAGAGGGTCAATGTCAAGCAAGTAAGATTAGGGTCAATACGTTGTTCACTTGATTATATTAACATTTTGCTTAATGTGATGTACAAACTTACACTGTACTCATTATTAGAACAAAGTTTTAAGAGATCGGTCCACATTACTAAACCACACCTGATCCCAAAACCACAATATAAAGTTATAAAAGTAATGATTTCTAATACAGCTGGTTGTCGAACTGCAATTTGTAGTGTTGAAACTGGAAAAGTGGTGAATCTCATTTATGCAAAACCAGTATCCGAATTTTATTTGGGTTTAATAATAATTTATAAAATATACTTTAACTCTAACTAAATCTAAAGTGACTACATGTTTGTTCATTAATGAGATGTTTTATTCGCATTAAATCTAAAGTAACTACATTTTCGTTCATTAATGAGATGTTTTATTCATATTTTATAGAAATTATTTTATGAAAGGAAAATAAACGAAGGGTAAACATATGACTCTGATTGATGGAATACAACATTTACAATAATATCACACGAACAGAGGACATATACGACGTTCATTTACATTGATTATATTGAGACATAAGTGTTACAATCGTTAAAGAGAAAAATGAACATACAAAAGCATTTAACGAACACAATTATACACGTTACAATTAAATCATGTATAAATGTAATTGCAAGTAAGAACATCACAAATTGCACTGATTTTAGAAATGAATTCACAATTCATTGTACCAGTATAACCACCCCCAACACATGCATGACTCTTTGCCTTCATGATACATTCCCTATATAAGTGTGATTAGACACAACTATTCACCATTTACACCTATAAGTGCCATTAAAAACAGTAATCTGTAACCCTTCACTGTCAAACCTTTTCATCTTCATTAATTTCTGCAAAATCAAACGCCAACTGATCTACAATGACTAAATTCTGCAAGCAAGCGATCTACTCAAAGGAGAATGATATGGAAGATTTTAAGAATGGTTATGTGAAATGGAAAAAGGAGCAGTTCAAAACAACCTCTCTGTTTTCAACAACAACTGTCCAGAAGCAAACACCATCTGGCACCAGTCGCCATCACCCATTCCTGAGCCTGCCTGAACTTACAACCGAGGTATTTAACAGGCTCGATAAAACAGGCAAGCGAAGCATGGCCGAAGTATGTAAAGCTTGGGCCGGTTTGTTTTTGGTTGGGACAAGCACGGCAAAGGTTGAGTATGATTACCAGCGCCAGTTAGCAAAGGAAAACAACTATGGCATCATAAGGGTAATAAGAGGCAACAGTGTAGTTGCAGTGTATTGTTCCTGCATGTATGCCAACGACAAGAAGCAGAAGAGGGTGATACATAGAAGGGTCGTAAAACGCCGCAAGGTTGCACGTTTGGAGGAAATGTCTGAAGAAAAATTCAATGATGAATCGGGAAGCGAAGGATACTATGACTCTGACTGTTAAAGTCGTAAGTAGTTGTCTAGCAAACAACATGATGTTTGCAATTTTCTCACGATTAATTATAGGGCCTATCCCAATCAATCTGTAGTGTATTGTAAATATAATTAGAAGTTTATCAAATATAAACTTATCTTTTGTCTTGTCCAATATCATGTTCTACAACATTACTGGTTGTTTGTTCACACAACGAAATTAGTCATTCCTGCAGAGCGTATTGCATTTCCCCAATATTATGTATTAGCGATTGTCCATATACTAACGACTCTTTTTATAACATACTTATGATTACCGGCGACAGTTGGCAAAGGAGAACAACAATGCCATCGTAAGAGTAACAAGAGGCAACAGCGCGTTCAATTTTGTTCTGTTAAATACCCCCAAAAAAAATGTGTACTGATAATGTAATTAGTCATTCTGTATTGTTCAATATCATGTTCCACAATTCCACACGTTGTTTGTGCCCATAACGAGATCAATCATTTCTACACAGCTTATTGCATCTTCCTGATATTATGTATCAATGTCTGACCATACACTAAGGCCTCTTCTTATAGCATACTTGGTTGCTGTTTGTTGCCGTCAAAGGCCCAGGCTCTGAACCCTCTGATTCAAACACATAAAACTAAACATATGAGCAACACTTTATCGAACCAAGTCACTGATTGTTAACAACTACTGGAAGATGAAGCCTACCCCAACTGGAATGTCCTGCTTGCCAGTTGCAGGCGGAAACGTATGAGGTATTGAGATAAATGCAGATGTTGATGGTGCTATTTCATTGTACATTCTGCTTAAAGTGTTGATAATTGCACATAGTTGAGTTATATATACCTAAGTGTGTTTATTTGTGACACAACTACTACCGAAACAAGCAGCGCGTACATAATGGTCAGCGCAACCTGTCATTGCTATTAATACGCCCAGTAATTCAACAAGGTTGTAGTTAATGATCCGCTACCTTGATAGTCACCAACATCCCGACAGCAACATAACACTTCTTATTTCACTGAGTACGACAACATCGTCTTAAACAACACATAGATGGACGTGTCTGTCAAGTTTCAAAAGTATGAAAACAGGAAACACGGTATGACTGCAAACCACCTCAATATCCAACAGCCACAAGGGGTTTACTAAAAACAGACTATTGTCATAACAGTAGCCTAACAACATAGACTTTCTAAAATAAGTAGATATTGGCAACAGGTATACGCCATTTCACAAAATATCCTGTAAAACCTCTGTTACCCAAATCAAAGGCAAACATACAAGCCAGAACACACTAACAAAAACAATGGACATCTTCAAATCTGCGATATCTGGGCTAACTCCCATCTCAATTCCCGACTTAGAAGAAGTGACCTTGCTGGCTTCACCTGAATATAGAACTCACTGTTCTTCCAGTGGTTCTCCACCTGTGTCAGATAGCATTCCTTCTCCTGACACAGGCATTAAGGCAACATACATGAAAAATTAGTACAGTACTTAAATAATATCCAATGAACAAACAGTATATGACTAATTGACCAAGAAGCACCCGTACAAGGTCAGTAGCAGTGCGGCAATTACCTGTGGAAGCATCGAGAACAGAACACCTGCTTCCACATCAAGTAGCTTCTCCGCATTAGCAGTCAGCGCATTGAAACTACACACGCCAGTTTCATCCTTCACATCTAGCGCTACCATTAGTCTGCAATGATCAGAAAGTCAGAAAGGACAGTGTAAATAACGTGCGCACGCTGCAGAACACAACTCCATTACCTAGGGGAAGCCACTACATTCTCTCGTATGCATGCATAACAGTTGTAGGAGACACCCAATTCTTCATAACCACCAGTACCACAGTTACTACACCCAGTGTAGTATTGGATATTTCCCTTATTAAGCCTGAGAAGATGCACACATAACCAATGACGCTCTTCCTGCAGAACATCTCTCACCTGATAGACCAAATAGTGCAGAATCAGTCCCAGATAACCAGCAATAAAGAAGTACTACAATTTCTGGTTCATGACTATACATCACACCATGGCACACATCGTGAATTCAGAAGACACGAACGCAAAAGAGGACATCAGAATATCACAAAGCAGCTATTAGAAGATGTACACATACATCCTGTTGGAGGAGCCACCCAATCGTAGTAATTATGCGCTCAGAAGCTGGACAGCGTACATCACAAATCTGACGGTGTTTATTAGCCAGAAGTTCATAGCAGGAATCTCCCCTGCAACAACTCGTTAATGGCCCAATACTCACAGTACTTAATAATACCATGAACGTACATCAGTAAATCAGACCCTTACCAGTCACGCAACATATCAGCCTCTTTTCCTTCTGGGTTGAGGTTCACAAGCGTCTCTTTTGTAGAAGAGAGAGAAAATCCTAAGCAACAACTACATACATTAGTATCAGATCAGGTCTTCAGCGAAAGTACGCAGTCATGTATAGCAGGATTAGGATCATGAAATACCATTCCGGCTGCATGCCCTCAGATTAGATAAACTGATAACAGGGAAGGATGTTCCATTAAGTTCCAAGTTTCTGCACTGTCGCACAACAGGTCTTTCCCAAACAGCTACCATCATAGCTTGATCAGAGCTGCATACACAGATCTCGAAGTTCTCAGTATACAGGCCAACCAGAAGAAACAAACAGATAATGCATCTGCTAGATTAGAAACAACTTTTGCCTTCAAAGACCATACCTTGTATCAACAATGTAAATCTCAAACAACTCACAAGTATTACCAACCAGCCTTGGTTTTTGACATATCCGATCAACGAACACAACAATACCAATCACATCTGTACACAAAACACGTTCAAACCATCACGCGTAATACATATCCAAAAAACAAGTAAACCAAATTTTTTAAAGAGTGACCCACCATAACATTCTTCAACTGAAAGCCTTTTCGGTATACTTGCAACAGGCACGTACCGAACAGGATCAAAGAGCTGCCTACCACACACCGGCCGAACAACAGTATCGCCATTGAAAACAAGCTCGTAAACTTGACCATCATGACTGCCCCAACACTGACCTCCAACAACCCTAACTCTAGCGTTTATAATTTCATACTCAACCTGATCATGCATGACGTCGCCAAATAACTCAAGTTCCTCATTATGAAATGCAGTTCTTAGCCTCGCACCCTTTAGCAACATAAAGGAACCAATCAAATTGTTGAAAGCAACATTAAACTCTGAACAGTTTTTTTACGGCTAATGAAGAAGTACATATACTGTGTGTCCTCAAATCACACCGTTTTTTCATCAATCCCTCAAACATTCAAAAGAAACCACAAGTAATAATGACAAAGAAAGCAGGATTCATTAAAAACTACAGGACCCCTTAGAACTACATCATGCCTACCAACAAGCTTGCAGACAACAGAAACACACGAAGAACAATAAAGTAAATTAGATACACCAACATCAGGCAGACTACATCCACTGTATACACAACCCATGTTTATCCCAACCATATGCCACCATTAACACACAGAAGCCAATACACATCACAGCACTCGAATTCCTTACACATAGTACTTCAGTAATCAAACAAAACATAAATATGGTCCTGCAAAACTCCCTACCCCAGCACTCACAATAGCATATAAATCACATTACTATGGAACAACTCAAACAGGAAATCTTCAAATATTATGAACATATAAACTACAATACCTTCTCATCCTCGAATGTTAACAGTTCACATTCGAGAGGATGCGCAGTCAACGAACCATGTATGCTTATCTTCTCTATTACCCTGACTCTCAGAGAATATACACCATCCCTGCCTGCAAGCGACCTAGCACATTCCGACCCTTGTTTCATAATGGCCTATACAACAAAATGTAGTTATAGACTTATAATTAGAGAATGGTAAATATTTCAAATATTGTTCAGCATCAAACAAATAAAATAAATCAGAGACTAATACAAACCTGAGACAGTGTTGTTACAATGAGAGTAAACATACCCAATAAGAGTAGTTATATTAGTTTGGGTTGCTTGTAAAGTGGGTTAAATGATTTAGCAAATTCTCAAATAAAATAATAGTTAGTACTTTAACAGTATGGGCAAACTGAAATGTTACTGTTTACACATTACCTACACATGCCTAGAAGCTAATAACATGCACTCTAAATACACAAAATCAAAACCAAATCTTCTCATCTACCACCCACCACAGAAATCATGAATAGATTACTGTTATCGATTACTCTAGGATAAATGTTAAATTACATGGTTTAGGAACATGTCCATCCATGTTAATGAAACCATACATAGTTTCAGAATACCTAGAACAAACTTACCTAGTCTGCTCCTCCTCTTGTTATTATATAATGTTGGATTAGTCTAAGCTTTAACCATGGTACTAATGATATTTCCTCCTTAAACAACATCCACCCTAACAAAATTCACAGAGTAAAATCATGAATCTGTAAAACACAAATACCAAAACACACATATATATATCAGATCATTCTATACAACATGATACATATATACTACTTAAATACCATCTACACAACATAGCTTACAATCGGATTCTTAAAAGAACTCTAAAACATAACTAAGTAATAAAAAAATGAAGAACTTATGATCCACAGGAAATGAATGGTAGATCACACAATATTAACAGTAGTGCACTAAATAATTTGAAATATATAGAACCATTAGTACATATCCAAAAAGTCAATAAACAACATTTAAAGATAGCTTATCCCTCAAATTAGTACATGTAATCCACCATCCGCAAATCATAATAAAACACCTAACAACCAGAGAAATCCAACCGGGTCAGTAGTAAGTGCAAAACAGTACTACATTATAAGTCTATAACCGATCTGCATAAGTGCTCCATCTACTCTAATCAGTAGACCAACCATCAGAGGAAGAGACATTAGGCCTAAAAAAGTCTTCTTCGATATAACTGTAATATATCTCATATATATCAAGCGCATCAAGGGGACCAGCGAAGATTGCACCAGTAGCCATACAAAAATGATATATAGTCATATGAGGGACAATTGATTCACATCGTTTGAAAAACTCGATCACTTCTTCCTCTATAGTGGTCAGCTCTCTCCGTTTAAGATCCACTGATTCTGATTATTACAGAATAAAACGAATAAGACAGAATTGTTTACAGCGTAATTTTTAAAAGTAAATCAAAGATAGCAGTAGCACCTTCGGTCACCTGCTCATCAGGTATTGGTGGATGATTATTCCGGTAACGAGGACCCATCATCAACTCTAATGAAACAAGACGGAAGTCATTCCGACGAATCAAGCTCCATATAACATCATTGTTCATGACAACCATCAAGCGATCAAACAGAGGACGGAAACCGTTCACAACTTCATCAATTTTAGATTGTAGAAATCGTACCTCATCAACATTATTCAAAGGCATAGAGTAGATTAAAAGTTAAAAGTACCGAAAAAAGAGGAGAAAACAGAAGTAAGAACTGAAAAGTAATTGCCGTAAAACAGGGTATGAAGTGTGTTTATGTGGACATCACAAAGGAAGAAGACAAATTGCATACTATTTATCACGCCCCTTGCACGAGAGCACTGCTCTACTGTTCACCAATTTCAAGTTTTTGCACATTTATAAGGGTTATAGATAAACCTAGATACATTTTTTGAAGTAGTAGATACATTTTTTTTTACTTTTTTACGTAAATCTAGATACATTTTTTGACGAAGTAGATACTTTTTTTTTTTACTTTTTACATAAATCTAGATACATTTTTTAAATGAGTAGATACATTTTTTTTTTTTACTTTTTTACATAAACCTAGATACATTTTTTGAAGGAGTAGATACATTTTTTTTTACTTTTTTACGTAAATCTAGATACATTTTTTGATGGAGTAGATACATTTTTTTTTACTTTTTTTACGTAAACCTAGAAACATTTTTTGAAGGAGTAGATACATTTTTTTTTTTACTTTTTTACATAAACCTAGATACATTTTTTGACGGAGTAGATACCTTTTTGTTTACTTTTTTACGTAAACCTAGATACATTTTTTGACGGAGTAGATACATTTTTTTTTATTTTTACTTTTTTACGTAAACTTAGATACATTTTTTGGAGGAGTAGATACATTTTTTTTTTACTTTTTTTACCTAAACCTAGATACATTTTTTGACGGAATAGATACATTTTTTTTAGTTTTTACATAAATGTAAATATATTTTTGGACGGAGTAGATTAATGCGGTGATTTCTATCGCGTTTTGCAACAACAATGAACAAGCAACCACAAAGACTTCTATCAATAAAATCTCGTGATTTAGTTTATGAATACTCGACGATGAGCAACACATAGTTTTAACACCAAGTAGTCCATTACCTCAAGCAGGTAAACAGTATGAACACTAACAGCCACCACTTCATCCTTCTATCTCAAATTCATCGGCGGATCATGCCGCAAGTAATCTTCAACAGTGGACGAAAACTCGACCCCATGAAACCCTTCACCATTATCATCATCACCCTTTAAACAAGTACCCTTGCCCAACAGCAAATGCGCCAATCTAAAAGGCTCGATATTTTGATCTCGAAAATGCTTAATCCAACCATCCAACCTCTCCATCTCCTTCCCACATTTAGGACCCTTCATCCCCACAACCTTGTCATAAAACCCGCCGACACAATGACAAGATGAACAGGTTGCATTAATCTCCTCCCCGTCATTCTCTGAACCAACCCGCTCAAATTTTAATTTTTTTTTTTACAATACAGAACTTTGATGATGAGTAAGCATGAAGAAAATTTAATTAATAACCTTTAATATCAGTCGTTCATTCCTCTTCATCCAAGGGATAAGGGTCGTTCTCACCGTATGCACTGAATGATCGTTCTCACCGGATCTTGCCTCTATATATATATATATATATATATATATATATATATATATATATATATATATATATATATATATATATATATATATATATAGAGAGAGAGAGAGAGAGAGAGAGAGAGAGAGAGGCGAGTTTCGGTGAGTTTGCCATATTCCGTGAGTTACCCCCGCGTATATATACATTTGACCTAAAAACACAAATCATTCACGCGCTAACAATTTCAGCCTTCCAGCTTAAAAATCCATCTCTCTCTCCCCAACAAATTCCCCCAAAATCATCAAAACAAAAATCGCACAAAGTTCATCAAAACGATCACACAAATTTCATCAATTCTTCAATTTTTGATTTCAGAATCGACAATTATGACCTAAATTCATTCATTATCTTGATTAATTCAACTAAAAACTATCAATTCAGAAAATCAGACGAAAAATATTCCAGGAACCCTAATTGTTCAAAGGTATCAATATTTCTTACGATTTCTTATTTTAATACTCGAATAACTGAATTATTTGATTCAAATAACAAATTGTACGACGATTTATGTATTGTTTATCATACCGTTGACATTTGACTGGCAATTTATTATCACAATCTTAAAAAATTATTGATAATCTAGATTAGCACACCAACTGTTTGTTGAAATGCCTAGTTGAATGTAGAAACTTAGTTGTAATATCTATATAATAACATAAAAAGGCTTCTTGAGCCTCCATTGAAGTGACATGTGTCATCTTTAACTTTTTGCCACATAATACTACTAAAAAAAATATTATTATTATTATTTATTATTATTATTATTATCATCATTATTATTGTAAAAATAAAATAGTATTTCTTGAACTTTTCATTTTTCATGGCTCTTTGTATACCCTATTAAATTAAAATTTCAAATTTAATATCTCTATTGATTGGGCATTCTTAATTACATACTCCGTATTGATTAAAAATTCATCATATAAATATATAATTATATATAAGATTATTCATGTCCATCATTTTTCTCATTTTACTCATATGTTCATTGCAATAAAACAATCTCTTTATCTCCTTTTTATGTAACTTATTTTACAATATCTTATATATAACTCATTTTTTTTTAATATAATGAAAATCAATGCGTTGAAAATTCAATTTTTCTTTCTAAACTTACATCTCATGTCCTAACCATTGACAACAAGACACCATTGTAATTACAATTTTTTATCGCTTGAGTTATTTTCTTGTGTAATTTTCATTTATATCTCTCTTTTTTTATTTATCAGATGGTCATTTGTTTATTCTTGATACCATGGTACAATGTTTTTTGTTTTTAGACTAATTAATTTGAATTTTAGAAGGATAGCTTATATTAATTTATTTATCTAATGGTCATTTTTTTTGCTTAGTACGTCTACATCCATGTATAAAAATGGTAAGTGACACCTATACTATGTTTTTCATAGAAGTTGATTTTTATTATTTCTTTATTTCTTGAATATTTAGCATGGAATGAGTTTAATGAATTATCTTTTATCAATAAGAATGGTACCAAAAAGTTCCAAAAAATCTAGATATGAGACTATGACTTTGATGGAGTTTGACAAGAAGTTCTTTTTCCCCCTTTTTTTGTATGTACAATATTGTATAGTTACTGACTAATAATTTATAGTTCAACGATTATTAATATGAGTTTCTGAATTTCACAACTACATTGCTTAAAATGTTGACCACTGGTAAAAATCGAATGCATCAAGCTACAATTAGCTAGGGTGATCGAATAAATATGTAAGTACTGTTGGAAAATAAGAAATACGCTAATCGGTTTTTCAAGTTTCACCTACCTGACAAATTTCGACCTGAGTTTGTCAACATTTGAGATATTGTTGAAGTTGGTTATGTCTTATTATTGAATTTGTTTCCTCTATTTTAGAGAAAAAATCTCTTAGGTTTGGGTTTTCTATTTTTGCGGGAGCGAAAATCAAATTTTTTTCCTGTGATTAGAGTACTTAAAAAAAATGTACACACTATTACTAAGAGCACTATAACATTTATAAAATACAAAAAGGAAAAAGCAAGGCAAAATATCCATTCAACTTAATAATACACAACAAAATTACGTACTAATGAAAATGTAATCACAAACCGTTACAAATACCACTAAAAAAACGCCCCGTGAATTTCACGGGAAACAGAACTAGTTAATGTTAAAACTCAGTTATTGTATCTAGTAGTTACTTCTTGGAAGTTTTGTTAACTTATATTCTATTTTTTGGTGATTTGCAGGTTGAATCAAGATAGACGTGAATAATTGACGTTCAATGAAAAAAATGATGCATATACCTGGTCTTTTTTGTTAGTTTGATATTATTTAATTTAACAATTCAGTTATTGTAAAGTATAAACTCAGGTGTAATCTAGAAACTCAAGAATTTGTCGTTATACCTGTTGGGAAATGTGTCCTCAACAATAGTGCGATCACGACAATGATAAAATATCATTGTCATAAATCTTATGAAAAGAATATGCAAGGGACGATCCAATATTGATTTAGTCAACTGACCAACATTAATCGGTAATGATTGGCTGACTAGAGTTTAACATTACTGTCGTATGACGGTGGTGGTCAGTTGATCCCTTTAGGTCACACCTTTAGGACTAACCCCTTTGTCGTATATTGATTAATTGTATGGGATACAGATTGATCGATGTTATTAAAACCGTATATTGAGAAATTAGAGGTTGAATCTTAAGGTAAGATTTATATTTGAAATTGAAATGTATCAATTGTCAAGTATTAATCGATATTTATGAAATATCGAAATTAGTATAATGAATGGTTCATGGTTATGACAAACGTTGTTAATATATCGTATCAACGATTATTACGATAACCATATGTTGAGACAATGACTTCGAATCATCTCAATAATTTGTTAAATATGATTTAATTAATTTAGAAATATAATTTACATGATAAATTTATATTTTAAATTAATACAATTGTCATGTCACATAAGATGTTACATAAATTGTACAAATTATAAAACGTAAAATGAAAGTGCATTTTACGTATGTATGTGCCGGTTGTGGTGGTAATGTTTTATGGGTTTAAATATGGATTAATTACCCTAAAGACATATTAAGTAATTAGACTTAATACCTAAGGTGAAGTGTAAGACACAAGTTGACTCTTTCACTACCCTAGACCTTGTGTCCCACGGCCAAACCCACCCAACCATCCCATTCTATAAATGTGTTGATATTCACACATTAAAAGACTAATGAAAACCTAGCATCTTTCTAGTGTGAGAAAGTATACTACAACCTCTATAATATTATCTCCATAATATTATCTATAATACTACCATTAGTATTAGTGTACGGTTTTGACCTAAATCCGACTCCTAGCTCGGGTTCGGTTTCGGGTTCGATTTAAGGGTAAGTCTTGGTGCGCACTCATTGGAGGCAAGCTTACTTGGTTGCTCTTGGAGGATCATCCTTAGCATATTTTGGACCGGTTGTAAGAATACGATTCTCATTATTTCCGCTTTTATTTTGCATGCATAAGATTAAATCGTTTAAACTATATTAATATGAGATTAATTAGTATATTAGTAAGACTAATAGTATGAACTAGCTAGTATGACTACCTCTAGTTTCCAACAATTGGTATCAGAGCCATAAGGTTGTTTGCATGCAACTCAATTTTATACGTTTTTGCGAGAAAATACGATTTTAATTAAAAACGAAAATGAGTAGTACATATAGGATATGCACGAAAATGTTATTGCATGTATATATTTCTGGTCTTAAAATAGTTTTAAGTCATTTTGATGATTTATGGAATAATATTGTTCATTATGGTAATTAAAATGTTTAATTAGTGACAAAAATCGGTTAAAAATGTTTTTATTTGGGAAAAATAGCTAAATAATATTTCTGGACATGAATTTTAAATATGTTCTCACATGCATTTAACATATTATGAATATAAATAATTTTCGAAATTATTGAGGTTTTATGCATGGTTTATGATTTTTAATAGTTAAATAGTCATAAAATGAGTTAAATATGGGATAAATAGTTATATTATGAATTTAACTATAAAATTTTTGGTAGATGTCACATGCAATATTTAAAAATATATGATGAATTTTCCAGAAATTTTTCGTTAATATTGCATGAATATTGATTTTTATCGTAAAAATCGTAATATTAGTGACATATTTTAGCTTAAATAGTTTAAGTTCGAATTTGACCATAAAAATTTAATATAGTGTCACATATATTATTTCTAGCATGCATGTGAATTTTGAGCTTTTAATCTCGAATATTGCATGAGAAATGATTTTAATCGGTAAAATCGCGTAATATATGACACGAATTATTAAAAATAGTAAATGTTGCTTAAATGGTCCGAAAAACTCACCCATATTAGTCATATTATGTATGATTATCAACATATTTTTAATTAGTGCCAAAAGTTTCTGAAACTTTAAGTTTTAATTTTAAAAGTTAAAATTGATGTTGAGTGTTTAAGGAGTCATAATCATTACTTTATTTTCAGACCTTAAACAGTGTTTTTCAGCCTTATTTTTCTGCATTTTCAGATGCTTTGAGTGTCTAGGAAGATGTAAAAATTATATTATTATTTTATTTCATAATTTTTTGCAATAGTTTTGAATTTTTCGAAATATTGTGCTTATTATAAGGCTATTTTACGAAATAAATGGTGTATTTCGAAAATATTTGAATTTTAAGGATCTGAAATTTTAGAAAATTTTCAGTGTGTTCAAAATTTTGAATTTTGAATTTTCGAAATTTTTATGACTCGTTTGATTATTTTAATGCTATTTCCCGTAAAACCGATTAAAACCGAACAATATTAAAATAAGTTAAGTTATTTCGAAATTTGAGTAAGACTAAATTTTGAATCCTAAAATGTGTTAGGAAACTTAACTAAATCATGAATAGTGATTCATAAAGTGATTAGTGATTTTAAAATTGTTTAAATCACGTTATTCCATAAAACCGTGTTATTACGAATAACGATATTTAAAACGTGTTTAAATAGGACGATTTGGCTTAGGTTTTGCATTTTACATAAGCATTGCATATTTAATTATTGTTTATGAATGTCATAATTTTATTTACGTAATTTTGAATTATGTAATTTACTTAGTATGGCCTTAGATTTTAATCGATATTTCCCGTAATGTAAGGGTTTATCGATTCGGTTGTAATTTAATGTGATTTCGTATCACTTTATTTTATTGTTTTATTTATTTTATAATGTATAAAATAGATAGAAAATTTGTAATTATTTGTAATTCCGGAGATCCTTGAAGACGGTGCCATTTCGGAAAGGGGTTCCGACCAAGACGGAGTTTGCCTTGGGATGCGTGCCGCGTGTGAAGTTCAAGGAACCAAAGGAGTTGGTTTCCGAATTTGTAATTTACTTTAAATTTTCTATTTTAGGAAAGGCCATACTAGGGTTTTATTTATGCTTTTAAGTTTTTATGCTTATCATGTTTGCATGCATAGCCAAATCGTCATTCACATCATGCATTTCATCGATTTTATCGACCGTGTCAATTAATTTATCAATAATTCACCGACTTAGTTCACTTAAAGGAGATAGATAATAAATTGACAAGATCTCTTACGTTATTTAAAATCGAGACATAGCCTTACCAAAAAGTAAAGAACCCGCGAAGGATCTTCTTCATAAGGGAGTAGGCTCGGCTAAACCGGGGTGCAAACCTTATTACGTTGGTGAAGTGGGGTAATATGATTACTTATTCTTGAAATTTGGTTGATCTCGACGAAGGTATTCGAGCCACCGTAGTGGTAATAAGTTCGGGCTAAGATAAGAATTAGTGTAATTTTATCGACCGAGAGTTCTAAAAGTAGAATCGATTAAGGGGTTAATCTACCGAGTCACATTAATGAGGGATGTATCGGCTAAACCGTGCCCAAGTTAGTGTGTATTTGGGTCTCGGGATCATTTACTTAATTGGGTAAGAGATCATTAAGTAGATGCTTAACTTGTTTAAAATTTACAAGTTTAATTATTAAAACGATAATTGTGTTTTAATTCCTTTATTTTATTGTAGTTCAATTTCGACTTTCAATCATCAAATGGCAAATAACGCTCCACCACTCCCACAACACGACTCATTGCTCCAATCTTTCATGAATCGTTGCAAGCTTAGGAAGCAAGGCACAAATTTCAATGATTGGGAATCCCAATTACTTCTTGCTGCGGAAGGTGACAATAAGATTTGTTTCCTTACAAGAACCGCTCCTCCTGTTCCTACTGCTCACTCCACGATTGAGATTCGTGAGGCCTATGAGGCCTATATGAAGGAGTCAAATATTCTTAGAGACATAATCATTTTCACTTTGGAGCCGGATCTCCGAGACAGAATGATTGTGTTTAGCACGGCAAATGAGATTTACACCAAGCTTAAGAATATGTTTTATCGAACTCCAAGAACTTTGCTTTATGAAGTAATTTCTGCTTGTTTTGATCCAAATTCTTATAAGGATCAACTTTCGAATTCTCATGTGATTAAGTCAGTTGATTCATCCGAAATCTTGCGAACTAAATGCATGCGAGCTCGTGAATCTGTCATAATAAATCGATTTCTTCGCGCCCTTAAATTGCATTCGCGGGATAGGAGGGATTTTGGACTTATTCGAAGTCCTAAGAAGAACACACTTAATCTTGAGAATAAGAGCAATAGGAAGCGAGAAAAGGGAAATGGTAAAGGAAAAGGGAAGATGTCATCCTTAACCACATCATCTTCAAAAGTTGAAAACAAATGCCATTATTGCATGAAGATAGGGCATTGGAAACGGAATTGTCCAATGTATTTGGCCGACCTAAAGCTTGAAAAGTTCACTCTTTTGGTAATAATTCTTGTTTAATCCATGTTATAACATTAACTTTTGTATAGTGATACAAGTTGTTAATGCTAACCCTTTTAAATTGTTTTAAAGGGACTCATTCCAAAAACTAGGACAAGGAGAAAGGAAAGGAGAGCTTGAAGCTCATTCCATGGATGGCTAAGGTAGCATCCAAGATTGAAGACATGAAGAGCATGGCTCTATTTTTCATTTGATGTCTTCTTTCTTTTTGCATTTTAATTTTAAGAACTTTGTATTTCTTGTAAGACAAGAATATTGATGAAACAATGGTTGTAATAGTGGTGACTTGGTTTTCAACCCAAGTCATCCTTTTGTTCTTAATCAAACAAGTTTGGTTGTTTTAAAATGCTTTTATGATACATAACATGAGTTGATACGATTTTCATAGATCGTAATAAAGTACCTTGAATGATTCAAAGTACGGAAGAAATGATAGGATCATTATAAAAGTAATACGACTTACTTAAAAACGAGAATTGCATCCCGTGAAATACTTCAAATTCAAACATAAGAACATCAGTTCATTATAAGATTTTCACCTTAAATGAAAGAATATGTTAATATCTCAAAAACTCACATAATTCTTTATCCAATACATTGTTGACGGGCGAAAATGCTATCCTTCCTAAAATACAGGTTATTTTAGAAGGATAGAGTGGGAGAAATTCTACGCCCGTAAACCAATGAAATAGGCATAGGATCTTAGAGAAGAGTTCTATGAGGAGTCCTTGAGAAGAACTCTAAGAAATTGGATAGAAGAAACTACGAGAGGACACAGAAGAAACTACGCGAGGACACAAAAGGAAAATGTTCCGTATGTTGTCAAAAGTTCCCAGAGAGGACAAAGGAAACCGCGAGTGTTAACGGAAGGAAATCATTTCCATGATGTAAATGTTTCTGTTTTATAAAGATAAAAGAGGAGAAATCATCTCCCGTTCTCGTGAAATTAAAAGGTTCTTTCCGTGGGAAAGAAAATAAAAATGAAATGTTCATAACGAGTTGAGAAAATGTTTGAAGTTAATCAAAATGAAATGTTCATTATGAGTTGAGAAGATGTTTGAAGATGTTGCCTAATCACTATGAAATCAGTGGGAGTTATTAACTATATGATAGTAATACAAAATTCAGTGGGAGAAAAGTTATTAAGGAAACGAAACCCACCATTTAGAGAGGATGGTGATTCTTTAAAGGTTAAAGAATATAAGGTTTTCAATTCTAGATGAATGTATGTTAAGAACATAAATCATAAATGAGTTTATTATATGAAAAGTTATTAAGGAAACGAAACCTACCATTTAGAGAGGATGGTGATTCTTTAAAGGTTAAAGAATATAAGGTTTTCAATTCTAGATGAATGTATGTTAAGAACATAAATCATAAGTGAGTTTATTATATGATAATGAAACGTCACTGATCAGATTACAAGGTTTGGATTTAAATCCGAGATATGAAAATGTTAATTTATATAACCTTGATCAAAATGCCATAAGTTGAAATAAAGCCCTATTTCGATATAAGTTCTCGAGGAGAACTAATGGATCGAATCTAGGTTAACTACAATATAGATTCTAGTACAATATGACTATGTACATATGGATGACATGTCATGAGTTTTGAGAAAACAGTGGGAGCTTCCTTAAAGTAAGGAGACTCGAGTCGAGTATGAGAGACTTGAAGTGTACTTGAATTAGATCATATTATACAAGATAATATGAGTCAAAAGGAAACCGAAATTTGTAGGTTTAAAAGATGTGAAGATAGGGTATATTCACATAGCAAACCATTAATACAAATTGATGTATGATCATCAAAGATTGTTTATGTGGAGCAACAATATCGTATTGATTGTTCGCACATAACAATCACTCTTATCGTTAGAGTTATTATTATTAATATTAACTCACAATTTATACTTTGTGAAATCCAAATGGGTTGTAAGAGACAATTTGAACCCCATAAGTGAACTGGATTAACTTAGTATAGCCCATAGTCGCTTGTATGAGGTGACGTCTCGAAGCGACTACAATGTGAGGCGATTGATGGCAAGTTCAAATGTCATAGAGTCATAAGGGATGACTAGTCGATCACATCGGCAGACTGTGTAACACTCTGTTGGGCATTTAGTGACCGCTTATAGAGTTCTGGAAATTTTATAATTAGCCCGGTCGTGGCGAGAGCTACTACATTATTCACATAAGTCGATTCTTTGACTTGATACTGTTCGCCCAAGGTGATGCAGCCTCAGATTGACTTTGATTTTAGCTCTACGATCAACCGTTAAAGGGGGTCAAATGGGCTTCTTTTGGGTCATGATGGACTGTGTTAGTCGAAGGGAACGGTAGGATAGGAATTGTCCAACCCCTTGTCAGGGTTGTCTTAAATCTCAGGGCCACTCGAGGAGAAGTTTAACTGGAAATGCGTGGCCACGCTCGGAAGGTATCTATGGTAGATAATTCCGGTCAAAGCAGTTAAATCTCCAGATCGAGAAAACCACTCAAGATATGATCAAATGCAAGTACGACCTGGAAGACACCTTGCATTGAGTGGGAGATGACGTAATAGGACAAGAGAATTGGTGACGCACACTTGTCGAGGACAAGTGGGAGATTGTTGGGAAATGTGTCCTCAACAATAGTGCGATCACGACAATGATAAAATATCATTGTCATAAATATTATGAAAAGAATATGCAAGGGACGATCCAATATTGATTTAGTCAACTGACCAACATTAATCGGTAATGATTGGCTGACTAGAGTTTAACATTACTGTCGTATGACGGTGGTGGTCAGTTGATCCCTTTAGGTCACACCTTTAGGACTAACCCCTTTGTCGTATATTGATTAATTGTATGGGATACAGATTGATCGATGTTATTAAAACCGTATATTGAGAAATTAGAGGTTGAATCTTAAGGTAAGATTTATATTTGAAATTGAAATGTATCAATTGTCAAGTATTAATCGATATTTATGAAATATCGAAATTAGTATAATGAATGGTTCATGGTTATGACAAACGTTGTTAATATATCGTATCAACGATTATTACGATAACCATATGTTGAGACAATGACTTCGAATCATCTCAATAATTTGTTAAATATGATTTAATTAATTTAGAAATATAATTTACATGATAAATTTATATTTTAAATTAATACAATTGTCATGTCACATAAGATGTTACATAAATTGTACAAATTATAAAACGTAAAATGAAAGTGCATTTTACGTATGTATGTGCCGGTTGTGGTGGTAATGTTTTATGGGTTTAAATATGGATTAATTACCCTAAAGACATATTAAGTAATTAGACTTAATACCTAAGGTGAAGTGTAAGACACAAGTTGACTCTTTCACTACCCTAGACCTTGTGTCCCACGGCCAAACCCACCCAACCATCCCATTCTATAAATGTGTTGATATTCACACATTAAAAGACTAATGAAAACCTAGCATCTTTCTAGTGTGAGAAAGTATACTACAACCTCTATAATATTATCTCCATAATATTATCTATAATACTACCATTAGTATTAGTGTACGGTTTTGACCTAAATCCGACTCCTAGCTCGGGTTCGGTTTCGGGTTCGATTTAAGGGTAAGTCTTGGTGCGCACTCATTGGAGGCAAGCTTACTTGGTTGCTCTTGGAGGATCATCCTTAGCATATTTTGGACCGGTTGTAAGAATACGATTCTCATTATTTCCGCTTTTATTTTGCATGCATAAGATTAAATCGTTTAAACTATATTAATATGAGATTAATTAGTATATTAGTAAGACTAATAGTATGAACTAGCTAGTATGACTACCTCTAGTTTCCAACAATACCAATGTAGAAACTCAGTTATTGTAATGTAGAAACTCAGTTATTGTAACGTAGAAACTCAGTTATTGTAATGTAGAAACTCAGTTATTGTAATGTAAAACTTTGGTATTTGTAGTTATTCTAATATAGAAACTCAGTTATTGTAATGAGTAAATCGTGTTATTGTATTGACATCAAAACTCAAATGTATTCAAATTTCTATGTTTTGTTTGTTTTCAGCTTGTTTAATTGACTAACTCGGTTATTTTAATGTAGAAACCTGGTTATTGTAATGTAGAAACTCAAAACTTAATTATTGTAATGTAGAAACTCAGTTATTCAAATGTAAAACTCTGATATTGTAATGTAGAAACTCAGTTATTGTAATGTAGAAACTCAGTTATTGTAATGTAAAACTTTGGTATTTGTAGTTATTCTAATATAGAAACTCAGTTATTGTAATGAGTAAATCGTGTTATTGTATTGACATCAAAACTCAAATGTATTCGAATTTCTATGTTTTGTTTGTGAAAACAAGTAAAAAATGTAATGCAACAACACACAATACACTAATTGAACTACATAATGAAAATATTGAGTAAAATTGAAGAATAGAAACACAAAACACAACAAAAATCAAGTAAAAAAACCTTCAAGTAGCGAAAATTGAAGAAAAGGAACGAAAAATTGAAGAAAATCAATTACCTGAAGATGAACAGATTTACAATAATCGTATCACAACTTTACAATAATAAAAAATATCTCAGTATTTTGTCTTAGATTACTATATTCAATAATAGATTGATAATTTGTCTTACATTTTGCATTTTTGAGTTGAACAGTAATCAATTACTAAAAATAGAAATAATGACGAAAACCGTGTTTTTGGAGTTCAACATGTGCAATTTTGGCATGGAAAGGGTATTCTTTTGAATAACTATCTCGAAACCATTACAATAACTATCTGAATACATTAAAATAATTGTCTGAACTCATTACAATAACCGACTTAAACCATTACAATAACTGACTTAAACCATTATAATAACTATTTGAATACATTATAATAACTGTCTGAACTCATTACAATAACTGACTTAAACCATTACAATAACTGACTTAAACCATTACAATAACAATCTGAATATATTACAATAACAGTCTGAACTCATTACAATAACTGACTTAAACCATTACAATAACTATCTGAATACATTACAATAACAGTCTGAACTCATTACAATAACTGAGTTAATACAATAACTGTCTAAAAACCATTACAATAACTGTCTGATCCCATTACAATAACTGTCTGAAACTATTAAAATAACTGTCTGAAATACAATAAATGTATGAACCCATTACAATAACTGTCTGAAAACATTAAAATAACTGAGTAAAAGAATAACAAAATTATGACAAACCCATGAAGTCACTACTGGATACAATAACTCTGTAGAAGGAAATACAATAACAGAACTTATATAATACAATAACTCTCTTATGAAGTCACTACTAGATACAATAACAGAACTTATATAATACAATAAGTGTGTAGAAATCAGACTTTTCCCAATTTGCATGCAATGTATGGTCCAACACATCAACTGTCTTGTTCATGAAGTTAACGCAAACACAAAAGTAGTGCTTCTCTAATGACAACGGGATGAAGACAAGGTCCACGTCGATCTCAAAGTTTATAACTTGTTCAGCTAAATAATAATTCCAAAACTCCATGACCTTGTCTTTCTTACTGTCATTTGGAGTATTAGCCCCATGAGTGGTTTCCAGCATATCTTCAACAATTCCCTATCACAAATAAAACTGAATTTCAACACCGGTATTGTATTATGCAATACAATAACCAACATAACTTTAAAAAAAGAAATGAAGTATAACAGTTGGAAACTCTATTTCACTGAATACAATAACAGTTATTATGAAGTACAATAACATGTATTATGAAATACAATACCCCACATAACTTTAGAAAATAGAAATGAAGTATCAAAAATGAAAAACTGACTTTACTGAATACAATAACAAGTATTGTGCATTACAATAATTAACATTATGCAATACAATAATACACATTATTCAATACAATAACCACATAACCTTAAAAAGTAAAATGAAAATCACACTTGGAAACTCTGCTTCATTGAATAAAATAACAACTATTATGAATTATAATAACAGGTATTATGCAATACAATAACCAACATAACTTTAAAAATAGAAAAGAACTATCACAAATGGAAAACTGACTTAATTGAATACAATAACATATATTATGCATCACAATAATTAACATGTAATGTTACAATAACTACATTGTCCATATGAAGTCACTACTGGATACAACAACACAATGATATAGAATAACTACATCAATAAATAACAATAATTGTGTAACGATAATGCATAATCGACATGTGTAATACAATAACTACATCAATATATTACAATAACAAGCGCAGATTATCAGAGAATACACACAACCCTATAGAGTAACCACATCAATATATTACAGTAACACACACATATTATCTTCATTAAACACAACAGTACAAACTAATTTAAAGAAAAAGCACAAGAAAAAGCACATCAAAATTCGAAATCAGGTACAAATCTGGAAAATACAATTAAGAAACCCTAAAATTTAAGTGGAAACAAATGGGAAGTGACTAATTGAACTACGTATTGCAACTGGCTGAATAAATTGAAGAAAATAAACACAAGACCACACCAATTTCAAGTAAAAAACAACTACATAAACGAAGATTTTAAAAAAATTGACGAAAATCAAATAAGGGAGATAAAAACCCTAAAATTATGTTAAACACAAGTAAAAAATGTAATGCAACAGCACACAAATACTCTAATTAATTATACTATATAATGAAAACACTGAGTAAAATTGAAGAATAACAACACAAACCACAACAAAAATCAAGTAAAAAAACCCTACAAGAGTAGCGAAAATTGAAGAAAACGAATGAAAAATTGAAGAAAATCAATTACCTGAAGATGAAGGAAATGACGACGAAGATGAGCAAAGAAATCGACGAAGAAGATGAGCAAGAAGATGACCGAAGAGACCGAAAATGATGAAGAAGCTAACTGGAGAAGATGGAGGTTTTAGGGTTTTACTGTGTTTTCAGTTGGGGGAGTTGAAAAAGGGGGGAAAAAGAAGTCAGGGTGAAAATTTTGGTTTATATAATAATTGTGAGATTTAATCTCAGCCACTAATCTGAACTAAAAATGGATGGTCCAGATTCAAAGGTGTAACTCACCAAATATGCCCCAACTCATATGATCCTACTTCTATATATATATATATATATATATTTGTGTGTGTGTGTGTGTGTGTGTGTGTGTGTGTGTGTGTGTGTGTGTGTGTGTGTGTGTGTGTGTGTGTGTGTGTGTGTGTGTGTGTGTGTGTGTGTGTGTGTGCGCGCGCGCGCGCGCGCGCGTGCGCCTTGTAACTGCTGGTAGTTTTGCCTGAAAATACCATTGTGCTAGTATGTAGTGGGTGGTTTAATATTATACTTTAGCTTCAGTTATAAATAGTGGGGGGTTAATTTCTGTATCAGCAACCTTTTATACATAGATAAGTTATACTCCTCTTTGCGTTATTTTTATTAATAATTTTTTAATCATATAGTATATCATATTAATATGATTTTTATGTAACTCTTACTAAACTATGATGATTATCATCTAATATTTCAAATATAATACTTACAATAATGTCTAGACATAATGTCATTATAAGTTTATATTCATTTAGAAATTCTGTCCATATAATATCATTATTATTACTATTATATTATAGCTATAAATGCTCAATTCTTACCCATCTATTGATTATTGTTGTTCTGTCGTGTAAGAATGGAACATAGTGTCACTACTTACCCATCTATTGATTATTGTTGTTCTGTCGTGTAAGAATTGAACATAGTGTCACTACTTATCCATCTATTAATAAACATATTAAGTAGTTGCTGCCAAAAATAAACATATTAAGTGCAAAATATTATATTCAAGAAATCGTTAAACATGTTGGTTCTCATAGAGTGTCTTATCTTTTTCTCTATAAAACTCTTTTCATATATGATCAGACACAAAAGGAGTGGATCCAATATAAATTGCTTAAGTTGATACATCATCATAGTCAGATACGTTCTTAACATGTTATAGAATCTAGGTCTACTAAAGTTAATGTTCTAGGTTTCAGTTGTATATAAAACTCGCGTTAAGCTCTCCTAAAATCCTACTCCGTAGGCTACTTCGGGTATACTTTCTTCAAAGATAAATCTAGTTAATAAGATTTATTTCTTTATTTACATACTAATTAACAAAAATATATATTAATCTATTGCATGCCATTATTATCAAGTTTTACATAATTATTCAGTGACATACTATTTTATAAATGTGTATGCAAATAGATGATAAGATAATCTATTTGTGATATTAGTCTAACATATTCCGCTTTGACAGGTATGATTAGTCTGCCTAAGGGCAGTCAGCTTGAAGGCAACAACACTTTACATAGATAAGTCCTACTCTTGCATTATTTTTATTAATTTTTTAATTGGTTGGCTACTCTATCAGCTTTATTTTTAATGTATTTTTTCCAATATTTCTTTAATTTGGAAATGGAATAATCGATTGAACATAAATATATCATGTCAGATAATATTAGCAAATAAATAACCAAAATAACCTGAACTTTGAAAATGTTCAACATAAAAGGAAAGCACAAAAAAGCGGAAAAGGTCCATTACACATGAAATGAAATGCAACTACGCACTACGCTAAATAAAACACGTCAAAAGACTACTTTTCAATCTTAATATTCTTGGAATATTTGGTTTGTTTGATGACCCTTGATCTGATGACATTTCTCTTATTTCAGTGATTTCATAATCAACATCTTCCAACCATGCTCGCTTTTGAGGCAACTTGCTTTTAGGTGTATTTTCTTTATCTTCATCGCTATATGTTTTCATGGATTCCTAATTAGAAAAAAAATATGCACATCATTATATGTTGAAATTATATATTGTAATAATAGAATGAATGAGAATTTTAACATAAAGAAAATAAGCTTGGACGATTTTACTTACTAATAACAACACCTCCGTGTAACTTATCCCACTTCCACTATTTGTTGCTGAACTTATTTGGCTTGTTTCCGCTGCCTTCGTAATCAGAAATTTCAGTGTATTCTTATTATGAGAAATTGATAGAAAGTTTTCTTTATGAAGTAAAAAAAGTTACCTTTCCGCATTCTTCTAGTTCTTTCCATTTCGCGATAACATCTTTGTCACCACACAATTGAGTAGCTTTATAGCAAGGGGATTTTTGTCGAATGTTGTACTCTTGGTCGACCATAATTTTTGCGACAAACTCACGTTCCATAATTTTTCTAAATTCAAGGGGCACCGCATCTTTGTCTCCTTCCTGTTTTTATTTGTTTGTTTATTTTATCGTGACGATAGAAAAATAATAACAGAAATTTATCTAATAATATTGTACCTTCTCTAGTGCTTCTAGAATTGTTGATGCTTGTTTGCCTATAATTTTAGAGACTGGACCGTCCCATAACATAAGTTGTGCCTTGATATGACCTTTATCGCTTGCCTCAACCTTCAATTGATTTAGTACTTATTTTTTGTAAATGAATTTTTTGATGTAGTAGATAAATTACCTTGGATATGCTTTAGGGACCCCCAATATTTTCAACTTTACAACCTGGTTTCTTGCAATACCACAGTTGACCCGCTTCTTGACTGACTTTTCCAAGACATTTACCGCATGAGTTGAAATACCAATGAACAGATAGATTCATTTCTTCTATGTAGACTATAATGTGACATAGTATCCGGCCTAGAATTTTAAATTCAAGTAGACACATGTTAGGGTTGTCAAAACATAACTTTTTAGGTGCCAGAATTTTAATTTTGTACCTTATCTGTTTTTTGGATTGAAGATATTGATTTGATTTTTGCTCCTGCGAGTATGTTACTTGCTTGCGATGTCCCACCGATGAGGCCATGAATAGAATCGTTTGATATGGCCTTTATTCTGCAAAATAGACATCAGTTATTAATTTTGTGAATAATTATTTTATATGTTTTATTTATAGCTTATATAAAAACTATAAATTTCTGCATTGTATTTACCTGTTTCTGAACTCCTCTACTGCTGGAATTTCTGGATTCAGTTCAAACTTTGTGGCCCCACTTCTTGTTGTAGAAAGCGTAACATTTCCTGAAATAAATGTGGAATTTATTAGGCGTAATTCGTTTGAAGTTGTTTAACATACATTGTTGTTCATCATATAATATAATTCTGTTTAACATATACTGCAATTTTTTTAAAAAAAATTGATGAATTGATACTTACCATACCATTCCTTTCGTTGGACACATTTGAGAACCAAAATCGGTTTTCCTTCTATATTCTTGCATTGTTCTTGTAGCTTAGCAACTTCGGGGAAGTACTGTTCCCAAACCGTTAGCTTTAACCTCCTTTTTCTTCACCATTCATAATTACACAAATATTTATTAAATAGTGAAACAACATAAAATGAGTAGAATATAAGAACAATTAAAACACTTACTGGTCGTCCATCAAGTCGATGCACATTTTCTTGTATCCTTTAATTTCATCAAACTCGTGAAATTGTGTTATAATACCAATGACATCTACAAATACAAATAAAATATTTGTTAGAGTAAGTATTGAAGGTATGAATTAATGGATTGTGAGTATTTTCACCTATGTAGTATTCCTTTTGAATATTGCCATGAATAATATCTTCAATGCTCACAAATTTGAATGCTTGAGATAGTATTTCCAGGCCATGTACTTCCTCCACTCTTGTGGTAAATTGTATTGCGATCCTGCATTTGTGAAATGTTGCTCTATCGTTTCCCAGATTTTGTTCTGTCATGAACTTGAAAATTTTGTAGATATTTCCTTCTTGCATCAATGGTTTGAAAATCCGCACGAGTGTCCTTGCTACGGTAGCTTGAATTAACTCGCCCTAATTACATTTTAAGATAGTTAATTATATGGTTTATACAAAAATAATGCAAATATAACATAGTGTATACGAAATTGCTGCAAATAAAACATAGATTTACCTCGTCGTCGATCAGAATGAGCTCCATTCCGTAAATCATCCTTTTTTAGCATCCTTTTCATCCGACTCCCTTACCCGTTTTCTAATAACACAACACGTTATTTCATAGTTCTTTTGATATGCTAAAATTTCTTTTATTTTTGTTGGTTGCATTATTGTGGACATTTTTCACAAAGAGTTGATGTGTTTGTAATTTTTGCAGAAATATATTAATGAATAATAGGTGAAAATGAATGAATAATAAGTGAAAGTGATCTTATCTTATTGCCTGTAAAGTATAAACTGTTTATTTTGGTGTGGTAGTGGGGAGTTATTTTGCGGCAGTTAAATGGTAGTGGGTTTTGATGCTAACTGCCGAAATATGTGCACATGCTTTGAGGGTGGAATAATGGTTCTTCAGAATTTGCAGAAATCCAACATGACGTGGATCTCGAATTGGGCCAAAGTTTTTGTAGTAGACTGAAATTATATTATATTTGTTGACACTGCGCCATAAATTTTACTTGTTGTAGTAGAAAATACTCGGTAGCCTATTATTGCCGTAATACGTTTGCATCGATTAATAGTCGTTGCCGTATTTTTTGCTCCAAGTAGTTTATCCTCGATGATGATTGACTCTTTCCCTAGATCTCAGAGGATATTTACTACATTATAATATTCTATATATTATTTATAGTTTCTTTTTTTTCTCGTATATTTTTACATAATGTAATTTTCATAATTTTCCGTTATTTCGCAGTCAATGTATTTATTTTTTATCTGTTGTTTTTGTTTATTCGTCAATATTGTCTTTAGAATAAAAAATGAATTGTTTTCGTTTTACGTTTCTTAAAATCTGATGTCTGATGAATGATTGTTTATTTGTCAGCTTTTTTGTTGTCATTTTTAAATATGACGGTGTTTATTCGTCCGATATTTCTTTTAGCCATTTTTTTAAACTAAACCTTTATTATTTCTTTTTAAACCATGTCGAATTATTTGTTTCGACTATAATTCGAATATAATTAAAGAATGTATAAATATAAAATCCTTCAGTAAAAATATTATAAATTAGTTTTGTATTATAGTTGACTACTGTTAAATAATTTGGTGTATAATTTTGTATAATTAATTTAAATTTAAATATTGAAGTATATGAAAATGTAACTTGTTTGGGCTGATTTTAATAGTGACACATATAAAATGTAATTTATTTGCCCTTATTGTATTGTATAATTGTATAATGTAATTCTGAATGTAATAATCCTCTTAAGTTGTATGGTGGTTATTAGAACAATTAATTCATTCTTAAAACTATGCGGGCCTCACAGATTCCTTCTTTTAAGGTATGCTCGACAAATCAGCGAACTGGTTGTTGCTTTTATATATTAGATTCGTGTGCGTTCAATTGGAACCATGCATGTCACTTGTGGATTGCACCTACAAAAAAATAAATATAAATGGTAGAAAATTAGAAAAAACTTAAAAGAAACACTAATAGAAGAAAAAGACCAACGTAAGAAAATGAATACACAAGAATTGGAACCTTCCTAAAGTTCTAATATGTGAACAACTCAAACAGAATAACAATACATATTACTAACAAACTTTCCTCTCAGAAAAAAATACATTTATTAATATAGTAGCAAACTTTATCTTTTCCTATCTCTATTTTAAAACCTTTTATTATATTTGTCAACCAATCACGTCGCTCGAAAAAAGCTTCCTTGAATAATATAGATAGATGTAATGTATAATCCTCCTTTTCCTTGTCAATTTCTCCTATGGTGTGTTTGGGAACCAAGATTGTATTTTCAAATTTGGATTTGGATAACTTTGCTTGTTTGGCAAACTTATTAGATTTGGATTTAGAAATCCAACCAAATTCAAGTAAGGCTAAAATAACCACCTTTGAAATCCACCCTCTAACCCCCTCATTTCCAAATCCTCATTTCACTTTACAAAACTTCAAATGACACATTTCAAATTAAATTCATGTTGCCAAACACTCGCCTATAAGATTTTTGGACAATTGACCTTATTGAATCATGCTAATGACGCCTTAAAATATATTTAACTTATTAATTTCGGTGATCTTGACGATTTCAAGTTCAATTTGTGCAGTAGTTACAAATAAACATTTTAACTGCATCCTGCAAATAAACAAATTAATCGAATCGATCTTAAATCCGAAGTTAACTACACAACCATACGATATATATTACATGGCAAAACTAAGAAGTTAATGTATATACAAAGATATAAAACTAATGACAATACGGAGTATTAAACCTTGTAGTCAATACTATTAAATCATATATTTGGTTATTCATGTGAAATACTCCGTAATTGGGTATGTAATTCTCGTGCAACGGATTCTTGGTAATTTGATTTAGATTACCTTCGTACTTTTTCACATACGAATTTTACTCATTCACATACAACTTTTACGATTTTGCCCTTGTCATTTTTTAAAATTCTCCTTCAATTGATTATGGGTGATTTTTTCCCCTAACCTCCAGTATCAATATACTCCGTCAAACAAAACAAAAAAAGCAACTTCCCACCAGCCCACCACCGCCTTCCCATCTGCCCACCACCAGCCGCCCACTATCACCTAATCGTCGGTCGATCAACCCTGGTTCCCTCAATCATTTCACCACCACCGATCATACAAGTCTTACTCTCAAACCTCGCAGCAGAACCATATCCAATCCACCAGCGCACCACCCGTCGGACAACCACAGTCCAGATTCCCAGCCACCACCTACAACGTTACCATGAACGGCACACCAACGTGATACCCTCGAACGACACACTCTCTCGTCCCCCTCCCCCCTGCAATTTCCTGTTAATTTCCTCCTTTCCTGTTATATTCAATCCCTTGTTCCTGGCCTCAAGATTAACAAATTTTGATTTTGTTGGGTATTGCATGGATTGGATTTTGCTCCAATATCGACCTTCACATAACATCAATCCAATCATACCTGTTTCTTCCAATTCTTTCCATTCTGGAACGTGGGTCAATCTCCAATTTTGTGGATCTTTTGATTGAATAATCAAAGAATTTAATTTACGCACTTTCCGTTTGGCCATAATTTCACAAAATCAATTTTCAATTTTTAACAAACCAAAAAACTTTGATTATAAATAAAACCAAATAAATTATATTAATAATTGAAAAAAACATGTTAATTACAACATTATTTGGAGAATAGATCCGTTGTTAAATTCTTTGAAGCGATTAGGTTTGGTTTTAGGAAAAAAGGTTAGTTTGATTCAATTTAGGTAAAACACTAAAAGGGTATAATTTGGAAACCTAATGGAAAAATGTATGTGAAATAGTAAAATCCGTATGTGAAAAAGTAATTCCGTATAATATACATCCGAGATTTGGGAGATCAAGATTACTTGATATTCTTCTAAACTATCATTGAGAAGAGAAAATTAATTAGATTTACAAACACAATTGTAACTATTAACCATAAAAAGAGCAAAATACATAATAATTGCAATCAAATAATTTGCACTCAAATCAATGGCACGTAACAAAAAAGCATAACAAATAAAATACGCTTGGTAGGATACATCAATCATCATACATTCATACCCCTTTATATATGGTGATATTTGGTATTAATAAGATAGATATTAGAAGTTGGAGTTTTAATTCAATTATAGATCTGACATATTAATAAGATTATTTGAAATTATATCTTTTGTTATATAAATACTTTATCTTTTTATATCCCTACTTCAAAACCTATTATTATATTATTCAACCAATCACTTTGCTCGAAAAAAACTTTCTTTAATAATATAGATAGATAGATATTGATTTCATTTCCGTTCCATTATACTCCATTTTTTTTCCATTCAATACATTTGCTTTTTCACGTTTGCCAACGCACATTCTACGTGCTTAATATAAGATTAAACAAGACCCCACAAGAATATAAAAATTATATGTTTTCAATGTACTCGTAAAGACGAATTAAACAAGACCTCACATGAATATATTTTTTCTTACGTATTGGGAGAAAATTGAAATTGAAGCTTAACTTGTGAATAGTGTACAAAAAGTAAATGTATTGAATGGAAAAAAATGGAGGGAGTATAAAAAAGCGTCTTAGTTTTATAAGACGGAAGACGGACACCTCTAAGTTTATCAAAAATAGCTTTTTTTTTTTGACAAGGTACATAAAAATAGATAAGCCAAACTAACCCATTGCTGCCTGAGCTAGGTTATGGGCTAATCTATTCAGACGCCTAGGACAGTAACTTATTGATAAACAATGAAAAGAACTAAAAAGCCTTAAAATATTATCTATGACCGGTTTTATGCAAAAGTCTAATTCCAAAAATCCGCAAAGTTGCAGGATCAGATTGAGACAGTCTGTAGCAATTTCAACATGCTGAGCTCCATTGCTGATGATGAACAGGAGGGCTTCTTGCAAAGAAATTGCTTCCGCATGAAGTGCATTTCTAGCCCAATAAGATTTGTTACCACTTGAAATTATTTGACCAGTAGAGTTCATTACCACCCATCCAGCAGCCGCTTTAAAATTCTTACGCCAACCCGCATCACACTTAAGACGAAATGAAGATGAACAAATTTTTTGGCCGATAAGCATGAAGGGAACAGAATTTTGGATGGAGTTAGACCTGTCAAAACCTGACCCGACCCGAAAATCGACCGTAACCCGACCCGTAAATAACCCGTAAATGACCCGGTTTTTTCAACCCGAACCCGAAAGACACCCGAACCCGTTTTGACCCGTAAAGAGCGGGTCAAAACCCGACCCGCAGCGGGTTGACCGTTGGGTCAAGACAATATATCGTTTTTAAAATATACAATGTCAAATAAGTATTGATGACTTATAAATTTTTGAGGAGAAATATGTATATATATGCGGTATGTCACGTCATCACCTCAAACAACATGCCACGTCACCACCTCAAAGTGTGTGTCACACCGTCACTTTCACTGTAGTACGTCAAATTGCATTCCATGTCAGCAGCGCCAACTCATCACATCGAACCACATGCCACGTCATCACATCGAAGTGTGTGTCACGTCGTCACTTTTAGTGTAGTACGTCAAGTTACATTCCACGTTAGCACTGTCACCTCATTATTTCGACGGACCACATGTCACGTCATTACAACGAAATGTGTGTCACACTATCACTTACACCTCATTCCACATAATTGTCTAGGACCACATGCCATATCATCACCGCAAAATATGTGTCATACCGTCACTTTCACCGTATTACGTCGAACTGAACCGCACTTCACGACAACACTTCCACCTCATCACCTCAGATCACATGTCACGTCATCATTGTTAACTTATTTGAGTCTCATTATCGTACTTAGCGAGTTAGTAAGGATGATGATGATGATAACGATAGTGATGTTGGTGGTGAGGGCAAAAATGGTGACAATTAAGTTAACTAAGACGAGCAAGAGGATAAAAAACGTATAAAAGGTAGGAATTACGATATAAAATAAGTTTTAAAAAATGCGAGGAAAAGATATTGATTGACCCGTATTTTTACCCGAACCCGACCCGGAACCCGTATAGACTTGACCCGTATTTTACCCGACCCGAAATACACCCGACCCGTATTTTACCCGAACCCGTATCTACCCGACCCGCAACCCGCCCGTTCGACCTGTTTGACAGGTGTAGGATGGACCAATACTCATCATCCAGATAGACCACAGGGTAGCTATGAAAATAGCCACTGATCGTTGTGAAGAGTCGATATGCAGCAAATAATAGAGCCAGTTTACAGCCCATATTTGAAAGCTTAAATGAGCACCATTATTTGTCCGTATGGCTAAAGGAGAAGCAAACCACAATCGAGAAGCCAACGAACAGTCCCTAAACAGATGTGCTAGGGATTCATAGGTATCAGCTTGACCACAAAGATTGCAAATGTATGGTCTTGGCAAATTTATGCGCGACATCTCGTGACCAATGGGCAGTGTATTAGTGAAAATTTTCCAGATAAAAATTTTCCATTTGGCATGGATGAGCAATTTCCAAATATTCAACTTGCTTAGCAACGAAGTTGAAAAAATAGACCGAGATTTATCTTTCATGTTTGCCGCCTGATCCCAGAGGTATTCAAAAGCAATCTTATAACCGCTTTTAACCGAAAATCTTCCCGTTATTTCGAAATTCCAACAAGGTAAATCTTCAACATCCATGTCTGGGATGGATATAGCCATAATACGATGAGTAATATCCGTCCCACAAAGTGATAGTAAGGACTCAACATCCCATTGTCCATTACTATTTTGGAATTGAGAAACAAAAGTTTGATTGATATTATGATGCATTGCAAAATCAGGGGGTAAATATTCAAGTATAGACTTTCCAAGAACCCATTTGTCATTCCAAAAATCCAACCAGGATGAAAATCCAACTTCCCATGCTAGCCCTCTTTTCAAAAGCGTCAGACCCCATAAAATACTACGCCCTCCCCAAGAAGCAGCATATTTTCTAACACGACCTTGTGTCACAGAATCTCTATTAATGTTCAACTGTGCTCCGAGAGTTTTAGCGATCAGTGAATTGGGTTGTATTAAAATACGCCATCCAATTTTTGCCAAAAGACTCTGATTAAGGCATCCCGCATGACGAATACCTAGACCTCCCTGATTCTTTGGAAGACCCAAAAACATCTTACTGCACCAAGCAAACCCCTTCCCATACTTGTTCCCTTTCCACCAAAATTGTGAAATCAAAGAATTAATTCTTGATATCACACTTACCGGCATTTTAAAAGCCGATAGAGAATAGAGGGATAGTGATGAGAGAACAGAAGTAATAAGAGTGAGTTTACCCGCTGGTGACAACAAAATATTATTCCAATGCGAAATCCTTTTTTGAACCTTCTCGATGACTGACGAGAAAACCGTCTTTTTAGAATTTCCAAAATCCGTAGGCAATCCTAAATATTTTCCCATAGCTTTTTGCTTCCTTACTCTTAAAAATCTTAAACATCTTCGTACATTCCGCATAGTGCAGTTAGGACTAAAAATCACCGCAAATTTATCTTTATTCAAAGCTTGACCCGAAATTTGGCAAAAAGAGTCTATAATATTCATTAATACCTGACAATCTCTAGGCTTGGCTGACATGAAGAAAATAGCGTCATCCGCAAAGAAGAGATGCGAAATAGATTGTGCATTACGTGAAACCTTAATTCCCTTAAAACGTTTCTAGCTTCAGCATGCATTTACCAATGCTCTTGAAAATACTTCCGTGCACAAGGCAAATAAAAACGGTGATAAAGGATCCCCCTGGCGAATTCCATTAATAGGTGAAAAGTATTTACCCGAACTGCCGTTGATAATGATGCTGTAAGATACTGATGAAACACATGCCATGATAAGAGCAATCATATTCTCAGGAAAATGCATACACTCCAGAGTCTTCTTGAGGAAATTCCAACTTAGGCGGTCATACGCCTTACTCATGTCAATCTTAAAAACCAATTCTCCTTTGGATTTTTTGTTATTCTTTGAAATTCGTGTAAGGAGCTCATGAGATATCAAAATATTATCAGAAATGTTCCTTCCCTGCACAAAACCATTCTGATAAGGTCCAACCAAAGCCGGCATCACATTTTTTAACCGATTGGTAACACACTTAGTAACGATTTTTATGATAACATTGCAAAGGCTTATAGGTCTGTAGTGATGAACAGTTTCTGGGCCTTGCATTTTTGGGATAAGGCAGATTGAAGTTTGATTAAACTTAGAAAAAATATGAGAAGTATGTAGCATATGAAGTACCGC
Source organism: Silene conica (assembly GCA_029255685.2). Lineage (NCBI taxonomy): Eukaryota > Viridiplantae > Streptophyta > Magnoliopsida > Caryophyllales > Caryophyllaceae > Silene > Silene conica. The sequence goes on from CM055314.2 coordinate 9,755,774, forward strand.
CTATCATCTTTAACATGATACCAATAATGTTGATAAAAAAGAGCAGGGATACCGTCAGGGCCCGGAGATTTAGATGGAGCTAGTTGAAAAACAGCTTTCCAAACTTCTTTCGTGGTATATGGCTTTAATAAAAAATTCTTCTGATCATTAGACAATTTATTCTCAACAAGACCGAACATTTCATCCCATATCTGTGAACAAGTTTGAGTTGAAGACGTACCCGCAGAATTCCCATAAAGATCCTTGTAAAAATTCTCAAACTTGCATCTACTTTCATTTTCTTTATAATCCCAAGTTCCGTCTTCATTTTTAATACCTCCCACAAAATTTTGTCCATTCCTGCTTTTAACTGAATTAAAGAAAAATTTAGTACAGGAATCACCTTCCTTTAACCAGTGTACTTTTGCTCTTTGCTTCCAATATAGCCCAGCAGCTCGGTTGAATTCAATATAATTGGCGTGAATTCTTTCAAAATCCAATTCATATTTACCAGCAGCAATCTCCAAAAGTTCGGACTCAAGCTTATTATCAAAATCTGTCCATTTAAAACTCCATTCCTTACGCTTAGCAAGAGTCGATTGAGAAATACATGACTTGGCTTGTTGTAATTTTTTGTACAGGGAGAAAGGAGAGCCTCTAACATGGTAGTTCCAACTTTTAAGAACAAGTCTATTACATTCGGCCGATTTTATAGCCCATTCATCCATTTTAAAATAGGACCTTGGATTTCTTTTTAGAGAAAAGAGTATCAAATATAAGAGGTGCATGGTCAGATGCTTGTATAGGTAAATGGCGAATTCCCGAATGTGGAAATAAATCATACCAGGTTGATGAGGCCAGTCTCTTATCCAGTCTTTCATAAATCCGCTTATGTCCCTAACGGTTGTTACACCAAGTGTATTTCGGACCTTTAAAAGGAATGTCCATCAAATTATTCTTGTCTTTCCAATCTAAAAACCATTGTACCCCAAGCAGTTGATCTTTCCTTCCACCTAGTTTGTCGTCCATAGTCTCTATTTGGTTGAAGTCACCAATTAACATAAAAGGGGCACCGAGATTATTAATATGCAAGTCCAAATCTTCCCAAATTCTCCGTCGTTCAGAAACTTTCGGAGCACCATAAACACAGAAGAGATACCACGGCTTAAGAGGGCTTGTATTAACTTCCAAAATAACAAAATTAGGGCATTGATGCATACTAGTAATAGATAACCCTGACTTCCAGCCCACCCAAAGGCTGCCCTTACTACCGACTGCATCACTACCTGACCAGCAATTATAACCATACGACCTAAAATAAGAAGATACTACATTTACAGTAGTCTTAGTTTCAGAAAGAAAAAGTACATCAAAAGAACTACTATATTGCCATACTAACGCCCTTAGTTTATTGATTGTAGGGGAGAGCGGATCTGAGATGCCCCTACAGTTCCACGCGACAATCTTCATTTTCCGCTTGAGGATTGGTTGTGGTCAATCCTCGCAACACCATTCAAAGAGCCATCATCAACTTTGTCCGAATCAGAAGAAGAAACAATCAAATCTTCAGAACTTAGCACCATTTTGAAACCATGTGAATTTTTATCAAACGAACTTTTTGCAGAAGGGACTTCCCATGATCTTAACTTTTTCGCCATACTTGTAAGAGATGGATAATCTCTCTCATAATGGTACATCTCCTTGATAGGACCCAAAGAACTTCCAGGATCTGAAAAGGATTTCCGTTTTTCAGCAGTAGAAGGTCCAACCAGATTCTCTTCGTGAATAGAGAGTAATAAGTTAATGTCTTTGCCTTTCCCAGCCACAAAATCATTCTGCTTATCACCTGAAGGAATATTTCCCAACATACCATCTTCAATGTAACGGCCACTAGATACATTTTCTGGACCATGATGAGATAAAGATGGACCCATTTGCACCATATTCTGAACATTCTGACCCTGTATATCCACAGACGAATTAATAGTACTAGCAACAGGAAAATTCTCATAAGCATCCTTGTAGCTCTCATCTGTTTCTGCAGACGAAGACGTCAGTAAACCCAAAAGATTGCTTGCAGAAGGAGAAGAAGATGAGTAAAATGGCCACTCTGGTGTTGAATTAATTTGATCTGATGAATTGTCAGTGATATTGACAGTAAAAACCGGCCCATTAAACTCTCCATATTCATTCAAACCAGAGGTGAACTGCATATCAAAACCTCTAAAAAACATGAACATATCTTCAGGGGCTTCAATCACTTGCCCAAACCCTTTATCATCATCTTCTTTAGGAGCTATAGATGGATTACCTTGCACACGAAATCTTATGGAACTTAGAATAAAATCGTTTTCATCATAAGAGAATTACATTTCTCCGTGGCCATTGTGAGGAGCATAAGGATCTCCAGATCCCCAATTAAAAATTGAATTAAGAGCATACTGATGATCTTGGAAAGAAGAGTTTGCATGTAAATCCGGTAGATGACCAGACCCATCAGAATTTGCATGTAAATCCGGTAGTTGACCAGACCCATCAGAGTTTGCGACATGATTGTCATTCGAATAATTATAACCATTTGTAGAATGAGAAAGACCTAAGGTTCCAACTGTCGTACCTTGAACATGCATGAGAGAAGGCCCCATATCATTAACTCTATTATAAATAACATTATCCAAATTAACTGGGACCACTGTTTCCTCCACTATTTCTGGATTGATATCATGTTGTTGCACGGACACTGCAATCCGTGGTGACATATTAACTTCATGCCCATTTTGGGAAATGTGAGCATCTTCTATATTCTGAAAAGGAACAACTATGGGTTCAAAGACCTCAACCCTAGCTGTATCTCCAATTTGATCTTGTACAACCTAATCAGCAAGCAAGTTGTTATTATTGATGTTGTTCAAAACCCTATCAACTTCCATAGAACCATTCTGCATTGCACTTTGAGACCCATTCATATTCTGATCTTTATCAGCTCCGGCATTCTCAACATCCTCATGGAGGACTCCATTAGTAGCAACACCATTTGAACCTCTTAATCCTTCTACCAAATCCACATGCATGTGGTTGTCTGACTGAGTATTTAGCTGCATGTTGGGATCAACATGCATACCATCAAAACCCAAATTGTTTAACGACTTTCCATTTATGTTATGACCATTTTGAGAGTTTGCATGATCTATGACCATATTTTCATTTAGATCAAAAACCCTAGATGGCCCTCCTTGCTCCACATGTCCTCCCATTGCATGCAAGTCATTTTGCACCCGAGATACATCTCCATTTGCAAGCTGATCATTATTTCCATTATTGTTACCTTCTGAACCAAGATTTGGTGGTCTATGATGTGCCTGAATATTCTGACCCTGAACATTATTATTGGTAAAAGCATCATTGTTTGCATGTGAATTATTAAACACCACCAGACTTGAGAAAGGGAGGGCTGTGACAGCAAACTCCATCCCCGGAAAAATGCGGCCTCCATCAACAAGTCCCAGATCGAAGTCGATCATACGTTCTGTATGGAAATCAGCAGGAACTGAAGATCCTTGATATTCTCCTAGTCTGATCTTTGATGTTACATATTTTGTGGAGGATGGCAGTGCACATAAGTTCAGATTGAACATAGTGTATTGATATCCGGACTGAAACACAGCGAATCCTCTATCAAAAGCAAGCGACAGATGAGAGTTAAGAGTCTGAATAATGCTTTCGACCTTCTCAACACATTGAGAAACTTTGTGCCCTATTCTCCCGCACTTCGTTCAGAATTTGAATACTTCCTCGTATTTGAACTGTATCCACATAAGCTTGTTCTGCCGACATGCAAGGAAAAAACCCGGGTTGAGTGGCTGTCCTAGCTGAATGGTAGCCCTAAGCCGTAAGTAATCATGTTGTGGAAAATTTCCAAATTCTTCAATCATAGTATCAGGACCAAATAACTTTCCCACCATAGCCGCCACATTAAAGTTAAGATACTCAAACGGCAGTCCGCAGACTCTGACCCATAATTTTGTTGTAGGAAAGCGAACCGTTCTTGGTATCATTCCGGGTTCCCACTTCTTTAACACCATTAACGCACCATCGATGACTATATTTCCCCTATTAAGAACATCCTGCATGTCATCTAGTGTTGGGGCTGGTGTCCTTGACAATTAAGTACAATGACTTATTAAATCTCTTTAAGGATTACAAGGGCATACTTTTGTATTATTACCAGTTGATCCACGTTTATCAATAACGGTTGGCTTGCTAGATAAGTTTGACGTTATTGTCATACGGATGGCGGTGATCAACTGGTCCCTATACGTCACACCTATAGGACACGTTTGAGAGATGTGAAGGTATGAAAATACAGTCACATTTATGCCGGATATGACTAAACAGTTAGTCAGAGGTGTTGACTAATAAATTAGTCAATAAGATGTTGAGATTATTATTTAATACGGATTAAATAATTTTAGCTAATACGGATTACAAGATTAATTCGTAAATTAAATATAAACGGTTATATTTAATTAAATATAGTATTCGCGTATTAATATAAACAGTTATATTAATTTGGGTAATTATACAATATCGTATTTTGTCAGACCATTATTAATATATCGACTGTATTAATATCTGATAACATGTTACGATTTATAAATAAAACCCGCGAACAACTTAAAGCTAAACGGGTCGAATCACGCAAAGGTATAAGGTAAGAGTGGAAAAAGCCCACCCTTACCCAAGACCCATTCGGCCGACCTAAGTAATACAAAAGGAGAGTCTTTCTCCTTTTGTCACTTACTGGTAATTCATAATTCTCACAATTAGGGTTTTGAGAACATCTTTTTCCCAAAACTCAGATCTCACATCTAAAACCTCTCAAAAGCTCTCCCCATATTGCAAGGCAATTGGAGAGTATATTCTAGCACACGCGGCATCATCTCAATCAAGTCTTGGGTGCAAGTTATAGGAGGGAATTTACTTCAATTCCTGTTCTTAGGCCATAAGCACAAAGGACCAAAGGTTGAATTCTTTTTCTTATCCTTTTTAATCTTATGACTATAAACACAACTGTATTTTTCATTATAATCCTGCAAGTTTAGGGTGAATACATTCTTTATTCCCCACAAGTGGTATCAGAGCCTTAGGCCATGAAATTTTTACTTTTGTGTTTTTCATAAGTTTTTTTTAAAAGATTTTGAAAAAAATCTCGTTTCTGCCGCTGTGTCGGTCGGTCGACCAGTTTTAGCGGTCGGTCGACCGCCCCTGTGTGAGTTTTCTGTTTTTTTTTTAAAAACAGTTTACTTTATGAGTTTTCGATCTTGTTTTTCGATTCCTGTTTACATATTGTTATTTAATCGATATTCTTAACAATATGTGAACCCTTGTTGATGTTAATTTTGATTTACTTGTTTTAATCAAAGTTTAAAAGGTAAAAACTTGTTTTAATTTCAAAAAGTGCAGCGTTTTGCGTTTTCTGAAATTCGTTTTTACTGCATGTTGGTCGGTCGACCTAATTAATAGGTCGGTCGACCGATTTTACTGTTGCAGATTTTTCCGTTTTTCGGCAGGAGGTCGGTCGACCACAAGTTTAGGTCGGTCGACCTCCCCCCTGTAACAGACTCGTTTTTTTTTTTTTTTTTTCGAAAATAACATGTTTTATTTTCACATGGCTTAAAATAATATACTATATACGGAAATAGTGTATTATTTAGTGAAACGGTTCACCCTCGTTTGATACATATTGTTTTAAAACAGTTTAAAATAATGGATTATATGTTTGTTAAAATTGGTGATTAAAACGGTATAGTCACTTAATTTTAATCTTAAAAGGTGGTTTGGTATAAATTTATTAATCATAATAACAGTATTATGTCATGTATAAATTGTTTTTAGTTGATGCATTTTATTTATCGTCTTGTGAATGCCTTGAATGCTTTCAATAACGTATTTAATTTTTGCAAACGGTTGTAACTTAGTGTGGCCTTAGAAGATTGTGTCACCGTAATGAAGGGACACGATCTTGCTTGTAATTTTGAGATCTTGAATCTCCGTTTTGGGTTTTTGCCATGTAATTACTTTTGTATTTAAATTAGAATGTATCTAGGACTACTTTTGTAATTTAAATTAGTAATTTTGTGAAGACCAAAGACAAGACGGAGGCCGGATGCTCACTCCCGCTGCAAGGACCAAGATGGAACATCAAGACAAGCTTCTAGGGTCCAACAGTGGATTCCAAGTTGTTTTATGTTTATTTTGGTAGGATAGGCCACACTAGGACTTTTATTTTCGTTTATTGCATTTACCTTTATGCTTTCTTCGATAATAGCTTGCATCATATTCCGCCTAAAAACCAAACCACCTATATCATGCCTGAAAACTGACTCATGTAGAGGTCTCGCGTTAGTTTTCTGTGACAATACAGATGTCACATGTCATTTAAAAGCCATCACTTTATTTAATTCATTCACGCAAATGCTAGTTTTTAGTTCACTTAAATATGGATAAATAAAAGTTGATGGGGTCTTCCTCGTATAACCAAAAATTGAGATTAGTCTTTATAAACCAGCCTCCCATGAATCCCTTCTTCGTCGGTAGGCATAATATGACCCCTTCTACGTCGGGTAAGTGGGAACAGATGATTTATTTTATCTCAACATCATGGTCACTCGATAATATTCCAGTGACTGAGATGGACTAATAGATAGGATATACGGAAATCTATCGACCAAGAGTTCCAACGATTGGAATTAGCCAAACTGTGGGCTTATCAATATACGGAAATTGAGTCTTGGGATCGTTTATATAATTCTTGAGGGAGATCAATTATATAAATGCATGAGTCTACGAGTTTAAATTCAATTTAATATAGACTTAAATCACAACAATAAGTTGCTTATATGGTTTTGTTTTATCTTCTTTTCAGTGTAGAACACGTTCATTAAAACTGCTGTAAAACTAAAATGGCTGGTGAAGACCCAATGCCAAGTGCCAAGCTAGCACGTGAATCCTGGCTAAAAGCCTTCATGGACTCCATGAATCAGTCAACTAGACTGAGGAATGATGGGTCAAACTTCTCTGACTGGGAGGCAGCACTACGGAATGCTGCCATTGCTGACGGAAAGCTCAAGTTCTTAACTGAGCCCATTCCGCCACACCCAGGAACTGGAGCTAGAGCCAACGAAATTCGCGCTCATAGCGATTTCGTTATGGAAGCGGGTGCGATAAAGAACGTACTCATCTATGCAATGGAATCCAATTTGCAAAGACGCTTCATAACCCATGGTGCAAACAAGATTTTCACCACGCTCACTAACGAATTCTCCAAGGCTCCGAGAATCGTTTCTTATGAGCATACCTGTCGCTTCTTTGAGGCGAAACTCCAGAAGGGCCAAGCTGTTAGCCCACATATTCTCAACATGATTGAGAATATCGAGAAACTGGAGTCCCTAAACTGCAAGATCAGTGAGAACATCATCGTTGATCGCATGCTTCATTCGCTTCATGATGGGTTCGCCCTCTTTAGGGCCAACTACTACATGAACGACATGAAGAAGACTCCTCATGAGCTCCACTCCCTTCTCGTACAGACTGAGAAGGATCTAAAGTTGAGTGGGAGTCTGAAGCAGGATGTTCTCATGATCTCCAGTAAGGGAAAAGGTAAAGGGAAGGCTAAAGCTCAGGGCAACCTAGCAGTAGGTAAGCCCAGGTTCAAGAAACCAGGATTTGCTAAGAGTGGGCCAGGTGAGTCGAGTAACTCACAAGGCAAGACAAAGAGCAAGGATACAAGCATGGAATGTCACCATTGCCACAAGACTGGGCATTGGAGGCGCTCATGCCCCGTGTATCGCGAGGACATTAAGGCAGGCCGCGTTACTCCTGTTGGTATGTCTTCTTCTTCTTTTATTCACATGATTGAGATTAACCATGCAAGTTGCGGAACTTGGGTACTTGATACTGGTTGTGGTTCTCATCTATGTAATCATGTGCAGGGCCTCCGAAACCAAGAACCCCTAACCAAGGGTGAGGTGGACCTGCGTGTCGGGAATGGAGCACGTGTGGCTGCAGTCTCGAAGGGAACATACGTAATCCAGCTTCCAAGTGGATTCGAGTTATTTTTATATAACTGTTATTATGTTCCTAGTTTATCCAAAAACATTATTTCAGTTTCTGCACTTGACAAACTTGGTTTTTCATTTGTAATAGAGAATAATAGCTGTATTTTCTCCTTACACAATATGATTTATGGCAAGGCAGTTTCCATGAATGGAATTTATGTTTTAGATCAAACTACCGAGATATTACATGTGAATAATAAAAGAATAAAGGTAGGTGACAAAGATCAAACTTACCTATGGCATTGTCGTATGGGACACATAAATGAGAAACGCGTTAAACAGCTCATACAGAATGGAGCTATCTCGCCCTTTGATTTCGAATCATATGGCACGTGTGAATCATGTCTCATCGGTAAAATGACTCGTATTTCCTTCAAAGGTGTTGGAATGCGCGCTGCCGACCTATTAGGACTCATACATACGGACGTATGTGGCCCTATGTCGATCAACGCACGAGATGGCTATAGGTATTTCATCACTTTCACAGATGATTTGAGTAGATATGGCTATGTCTACTTAATGAAGCACAAAAGTGAATCCTTTGACAAGTTCAAAGAATACCAGAATCGGGTACAGAACCAGCTGGGTAGAAAGATTAAAGCACTACGCTCGGATCGTGGTGGTGAGTATCTTTCACGAGAGTTTGATCAACACCTTAAAGACTGTGGGATCGTGCTACAGTTGACTCCACCTGGAACACCACAATTAAATGGTGTGTCCGAACGGAGAAATCGAACTTTACTCGATATGGTTCGATCCATGATGAGTCACACCGTTGTGCCTGATTCATTGTGGGGATATGCTCTTTTGTCAGCCGCTCTAATACTTAACCGAAGTCCGTCTAAAGCTGTTGACAAGACTCCATTCGAGTTATGGAAGGGAACGGTCCCCAACTTGTCCTTTATTCGGGTTTGGGGCTGCGAGGCTTATGTCAAGTGGAGACACGAGGATAAGCTCGGCCCGCGATCGGTCAAGACATACTTTATAGGCTACCCAAAGGGAACGTTTGGTCATTACTTCTACTCGCCTATCGAACAACGTGTTTTTGTTGCGGCTAGTGCGACGTTCTTAGAGAAAGAATTTCTCGAGAACAAGTCGAGTAATAGAACCTTCGAGTTATCGGAGGTTCAAGAACCAACTATCGAGCAACCATTGGAGGAAACAGTTCCTTCACCCGACGCTGCGGTAGATATCCCTGAGGAACCTAGGAGGTCGGGAAGAGTCTCTATTCCACCGGACAGATACATTGGTATGGTCGAGGAACACGATACAGATGACGTCTTACTCCTAGAGGGTAATGAACCCACAACCTATAAAGGTGCCATGACCAGTTCTGACTCAAAGCTATGGCTAGAAGCCATGCAATCCGAGATGGACTCCATGTATGAGAACAACGTGTGGGATCTTGTGGACCTACCTGCAAAGGTACGTCCCCTTCAATGCAAATGGCTTTACAAGATAAAGCATGCCGTGGAAGGACAACAAGATATCCACAAGGCTAGACTAGTTGCTAAAGGTTTCACTCAAGTGCCAGGCTTGCACTATGATGAGATCTTTGCACCCGTAGTCATGCTACGTTCCATTCGGATTATCTTAGCGATCGCCGCATTTCATGACTATGAAATATGGCAAATGGACGTTAAAACCGCCTTCTTAAACGGTTATTTGGAGGAAGAGTTGTACATGATACAACCCGAGGGTTTTATCGATCCAGCACATCCTAAGAAAGTTTGCAAGCTTAAGCGTTCCATCTATGGACTTAAGCAAGCATCGCGGAGTTGGAATCATCGCTTCGACCAAGTGATAAAAGAGAATGGGTTCATTCGATCAGTCGAGGAACCATGTCTCTATATCAAGTTGAGTGGGAGTAAGATTGTATTCCTAGTACTGTATGTCGATGACATACTCTTGATTGGGAATGACATACCTCTCTTATCTTCGGTTAAAGCATGGTTGAAAAACCATTTCCAGATGAAAGATCTGGGAGAGGCACAAAGAATTTTGGGCATCCGTATCTACAGGGATAGATCACGACGGATGTTGTCTCTCAGTCAGGAATCTTATATAGAGAAGATTCTGGAGAGATTCAGCATGACGAACTCCAAGAAAGGGTTCCTTCCTATGACTCCTGGGCTTCACTTGAGCAAGACTCAAGAAGCTAAGTCAGTGGAAGAGAAAGAGCGCATGAGTCGGATTCCTTATGCTTCGGCAATAGGATCGATCATGTATGCCATGATATGCACACGTCCTGACGTTGCATATGCATTGAGTATGACAAGTCGATTCCAAGCTCATCCAGGTGAACAACACTGGATGGCCGTGAAAAACATTCTTAAGTACCTACGGAGGACTAAAGATTGGGGATTGACTTATGGAGGCGACTCAACGCTCTGCGCCACGGGTTACGCAGATGCTAGCTTCCAAACGGATCGAGATGACTCGAAATCTCAATCTGGATTCGTTTTTACTCTTAATGGTGCTGCTGTCAGCTGGAAAAGTTCTAAACAGAGTGTTACAGCAGATTCTACGACTGAGTCCGAGTACTATGCCGCCTCAGAAGCAGCTAAGGAAGCAATATGGATGCGTCAATTCTTACAAGGACTATCAGTAGTGCCTAGTTCGAATGACCCAATCACCGTTTATTGTGATAATAAAGGTGCCATCTTCCAAGCTAAGGAGCATAAGTCTAGCAACAAGGCTAGGCATGTACAACAGAAAGCTCATCTAATCAGAGATTACGTGGAGCAAAAGGAGATTTTCATTGATAAGATCGCTACGGATGACAACATAGCTGATCCTCTCACAAAAGCATTACCACGTGATAAGCATGAAGGGCACATTCATTCCATGGGAATTGGATGTGTTCCTAAGTTGTAGTACTCTTTTATGAATTCATGTAATAATTCATTTTCTCGTGTACTCTATTCAACCTTATTGTTATGATATAAAATGTTTTGTTTTTCATGTGGAATTGTACGCCAATTTTGAACACCACAAAGTGAACTGATTAACATTACATCGTTTTGGTCCTTGATTACCCACTTGAGCTGATAACTCAGGTAATCATTTTGTGACGTTGGTTGATGGTGGGTTCAACGAGCCATAAGTCACGTGGATGACTGACCAATCACAAAGGCGAGTTATACGGATATCTCGTAGGACACCCCGTGACAACGTTATGGAGTCCTAAATGTTTTATAACATTGGGTGCCAGGTCGTGGATAGGACCTCCATAGTGTTCCTTAGAGTCGAGTCTTTTGACTTTCAACTGTTTCTTGAGATTAAGACAGATTTTGGGTAACTTTGGTTTCTTTCCCACGGTCACCGTAACAGGGGCCAAGAGGATTTTTTCTGGGTTATTTCATGCTGGGCGATATCGGCAGGATTCGAGTTGAGGGAAATATCCAAACCCTTATCAGGATTTTATCATTTCTCAGGGCCACTCGAGGAGTAGTAACTGAAATGCATGGCCATGCTCGAATACAGATTCGTTTTATCAGTTAAGTTACTCTCTAGTCGGGGAAACCACTCTTGATACAGATCGCTTGTGAGATACGACCTTTGTGAATGCGGATTTGCAAATTGTCTTACATTGAGTGGGAGAAATTTTAAAAGGATATGAGATTCGGTTATCGCACCTACACTTGTACGGACAAGTGGGAGTTTGTTGGAGATTGTGTCCTCCACATGTAGTGTGATAACGTCATTGCACATACCCTTGTACGAACAAGTGGGAGATTGTTGGGGCTGGTGTCCTTGACAATTAAGTACAATGACTTATTAAATCTCTTTAAGGATCACAAGGGCATACTTTTATATTATTACCAGTTGATCCACGTTTACCAATAACGGTTGGCTTGCTAGATAAGTTTGACGTTATTGTCATACGGATGGCGGTGATCAACTGGTCCCTATACGTCACACCTATAGGACACGTTTGAGAGATGTGAAGGTATGAAAATACAGTCACATTTATGCCGGATATGACTAAACAGTTAGTCAGAGGTGTTGACTAATAAATTAGTCAATAAGATGTTGAGATTATTATTTAATACGGATTAAATAATTTTAGCTAATACGGATTACAAGATTAATTCGTAAATTAAATATAAACGGTTATATTTAATTAAATATAGTATTCGCGTATTAATATAAACAGTTATATTAATTTGGGTAATTATACAATATCGTATTTTGTCAGACCATTATTAATATATCGACTGTATTAATATCTGATAACATGTTACGATTTATAAATAAAACCCGCGAACAACTTAAAGCTAAACGGGTCGAATCACGCAAAGGTATAAGGTAAGAGTGGAAAAAGCCCACCCTTACCCAAGACCCATTCGGCCGACCTAAGTAATACAAAAGGAGAGTCTTTCTCCTTTTGTCACTTACTGGTAATTCATAATTCTCACAATTAGGGTTTTGAGAACATCTTTTTCCCAAAACTCAGATCTCACATCTAAAACCTCTCAAAAGCTCTCCCCATATTGCAAGGCAATTGGAGAGTATATTCTAGCACACGCGGCATCATCTCAATCAAGTCTTGGGTGCAAGTTATAGGAGTGAATTTACTTCAATTCCTGTTCTTAGGCCATAAGCACAAAGGACCAAAGGTTGAATTCTTTTTCTTATCCTTTTTAATCTTATGACTATAAACACAACTGTATTTTTCATTATAATCCTGCAAGTTTAGGGTGAATACATTCTTTATTCCCCACATCTAGATCATAAAAATAGATGGTGTAAATGTCCCCATACGCTTAACATTAACATGCCCTCGTGTAGCCCAATTATCTTCGATTATTTTGTTGATATTGTAGGCTCTAATCAAGCGATAATCAACAATGTAATCCAACAAACACCTATTCCAGTCGACAAAAGAATCACTGAGATCTTCAAGACTAGCAGAAATAACAGCTCCAGTTCGAGGGAATCTCCATTCATGCAAGATTCCTGGGTTTTCAGTCACCGCTGTTCTAAAGTTTATATCATAAAAGACATTTTCAAGGTTTTGATTGATATCCTCAGAATAAAAGTTGAAATTTGTTTCCATGTTAGAAATTTGAAGTGGAAAAGGAATAGAAAAGGTAAAGACAGAATAAAGAAGTAGAAAAAAGGATGTAGAAGAAGAGTGATAAAGAAAGAAGAAAACTTAGAAAAAGGAAAATAAACGGACGTGTGTCAGTAGGAATGAAGAAGAATAATGATTGAGATATCGGTTTTCCAAAGGACACTGACACAAGTTAGCTTTTTTAGGGAAATAAATTTTTTGAAAAGAAAACAAAGTGTGGCTATTGGTTTTGAATATTTAATATGCATAGAGTATCTGGAAAAACTACAGAGAAAGATATGGGTTTTAGTTTTTGATTTTGTTGTTAATATAGGTTTTTAATTAGTAATGTAGTAAAAGAAGTTTTGAAATTTGGATTTTGATTGTATCATTTTTAAGTTTTGTGTTTTTGGTTTTGGTTTTTTCTTCTCGGTTTTTGGTTATGGTTTTTAAAAAAATTTGGTTTTGATTTTAAGTTTATGGGTTTTGGTTTTGTTTTTTAAAAGGTTTTGGTTTTGTTTTTAGAAAGGTATTTTGAACTCTCAAATGAGAGAAAACCTCTTTAGAGAGAGGAAGTTTTTTCCGATTATCAAAAATAGCTTATTATAAAAACTTACTAGATTAAATGCCCATGCGATGCACGAGCATAGAATTATTGTTATTTGATTTAACATTTTGTTTTAGCCAGATAATAAAGGTAATATAGTGTTTTTTTTGGTAACGAGGGGTTTAATCCCCCCGGGCCCATGCATTCCCGCACCACCACATGGACAATGTAAGCCACCCCTTTCGGAGTTGCAGTGGCCAAGTGATCATCGCCCCAGCTGGTAATCGAACTTGAGACCTCTCAACTCCTGCATTTCTGCAAACTTTAAGGTTTAACTCGGTTATCACTGGACTAACACCACTATTGGGTAAGTAACTGAAAATATGAGTATGATTGTAACTAAGAGTTGCTTCAACTAATTGCAAATTTATCCCATACGCAGTATATGTTATATTTGACTTACTTAAGGGAATGTGACTTCGTTAGAGTATGTACAATAATAAAAATTAAAGATCACTTAATTAGCTCTTCGTTTTACCTCTCTATCTTGGGAGAATAAAAATATTATACTGTCGCTGTGCCAAAAATGAAGTTGGCTTAGAGTATCAGGTTAGGTAACATTATTTATTTATAACTACTCCGTACGATTCACATATAAAAACGGAATTACTTTTTCACACACGGATTTTACTCTTTCACATACATTTTCTTCATAAAATTTCTATATGCTACCTTTTTTTACTAAACATATACGCTTCTTCCTAAACATAGACAAAAAATTCTTATATATACATCTTTACCCTAAAATTAAATTAATTACTTTAAAAACTTAAACAATGGATTACAATTCTCCAATTAATGGAATAATATTATTTGTTAACGATTATTAATACGTTTTATTAAAAGTATTAAGTTTATATTTTACTGAAATTATAAACATAGAGTAAATGTTAATTACGGTTTGTGGGTGGTGGATGACACGGTGGTTGACGGTTATTTTGAGTTTGCACATCAGTTAACTGTGGTGATCGGCGTCTCTGAGTTATCGGTATCGGGTTTTTGGGTTGTCGGCATTCATCGGGTTTCAAGGTTTTCGCGTCTGTCGGCGTCCATCCGTGTTGAGCGTTTTATTCTTGTTTGTGTTTATGCGTATAGTTGTTGCTTGTTGACGTGTTTCATATTTCTTAATTTTTTTGTTAAATTTTACGTGTCTAACTTGTTTAGTTTTAATTTTTTGATTTTTTATTTTTGTTTCTCGTTTCTTTCGTTTTTGTTTCTTTTTTTTAAAAAAAATTTGTTTTGATTTTATTTAATTAATTAATTATTACTTAATATATTTGTTTTTTGAAATTGTGGTGAACAGAACGACATAGGTGGTTGGTTGGTGTTATCACTTGGTGTTTAAAGGATGAAGGAAGAGAGAAAACTCAATTGAGAGAATGATCAAAGAAATGATAAGAGCAGTGTGTTAAAATCGTATGTGAAAGAGTAAATTTGTATGTGAAAAAGCACGTCCCAAATTTTTTATGCAAACAATTATTACTTTGCTTTTCCTAAAAAATATAACACTAAAACTTGAGAGATACAGTCTTTCAATAAATTATTGAGATACCCTTCTTTTGTACCATTTTATTTGTATTTCGTGACCCTTTTATGATTGATTGTATCATAGTAATTTCGTACTTACTTACATAATAAATGTACTCATTTTATTTCTAATCATTATTTATACCTATTTTATACCTTTAGTACCACTTTTTCTTAAATTTATACAATAGTCTCTCAATAAGTTTATTGAGTGGCGATCTCTCAAGAGACCTACTGAAATTATAACGGTTCCATGACAAATCAAAGTAGTATCAAACACGAGTATTAAGGAAAAGACAATTATCTCTTCTCCTCCATCAAAACATAATCAAACTTCTCACAAACATTTCAATTATGAATCGCAATTTTCTTATCACACAAAAATTTAATTCGTTTCATTTATAAACTACAAAAATTGATTTCATTTAACTTGATCGGATACTTATAGTCCTTAATTTGGGTATTAGTTTTTTTTGTAATACAAAATGGTTTGCTAACACAATGATCAAATTCTTAAAATCTGAAATTCCATTATACAAAGTACATCCTATTGGAAGTCCTTGAGGAGAAAATTAATAAAAGCGCATGTTTTTTTAGGCTCGTGCATCGCAGACTATTTATATAAAGGAGAATTATTCGAACGATTATAGTATATAAAGAATCCAACAATTGCAATTTTATATTTCGAGTAGTTTTATGTAAATTCAAGTGATATGAGCACTCTAATTTTTCGGAAATTATTATTAGGCCGAGGCCTTCCGTATTCAGCACCTCCGTATTCAGCACCTTCGTATTCCGTTCATCGTATTTACCAATTCCTCTTAATCTGTTCTATGTATTTACCAATTCATTGTATTTACCAATTCGGTGTATTTGGCTAGTACCTTGTTGTATAAATAGATGGATGAATGGAATAATAAAACAACACAAAAATGAGATATTCTTCCTAAACTAAGTTTTATCATGGTATCAGAGAACTTCATTTTTTTCTATCATCACTCGTTTTTTTGTCTTCTTCTTTAAACATGACTGTTTAGGTCAAAATTTACCTAAGGTAGTTTTTATGAGGTTATAGTGAATTCAAACCAAGAATATGATTTAATGGATCAACTAAGTATCAAGCAATGTAAAGAGAAGAAGTATGGAAAAGACGAAGAGTGATGACGCAGAAATCCCTTAGGAAAAAACTGCGGGAGGGATGTTTCCTCCAATTTCTACTAGAATTATCCTTCAGGAAGTGTATGCGATTACAAGTATTTCTTAGGGTTTTCTTAGTGTTTTGTGTATGCTAAGTGTGTAATGAATGAATCTTACATGTACAATGTTTGCATATATATAAAAGCCTAATGCTATGGACCGTTGGATTAGAGTCCAATCCAACGGGTCTTTTCTCTCTCTTTTACCCATTTTGGGTGCCTTCTTCCTGCTTGCTTTTTCTGACGGAGGCTTGGTGTGTGGCCATTTGAGGTAATCTCGAGCCTCTCCCTTTTTAACCCTTTCCTCTTCCTCGTTTGGGCCGTCCCTTTCCTTCCTCTACAATCTTCCCCTTATGTTGACTTCCTACTTCCTTTATCCCATTGACTTTGGTATCCAATGTGTACTTTCCTTCCAATCATGTGGTGCCATGTGTTAGCCTACAAAATGGTAATTTTTGGGGCATAACATTAGCCCCCAATTCTTGCAGAAATATGTTTGTGCGAGAACTCCTGCAGATATCGGGTCCAGGACTTCGATGCGGACTTCCTGCAGAAACATCGGGTAGGGTTGGCAGTTGATGGGACGTAAATGTGACGTGTTTCAGTCTTGGTGAACACCTCCTTTAATGCGCGCTAACCGCTCGCCAACTGTCCCCCACTTCATTCAAATTTCGAATTTTACCTTTCTATTTAAACCCCCCTTTACTCCTCTTTACCATTCACCTTTTCATCTCCTTTCTTTTTATCTTCTCTCTTTCTTTCTCCAATTTCTTTCAACTTCCGATCTCGTCAACCGCTTTCTGCCTTCCTTCTTTGTCAAGGTACGACCCTCTCGTGATTCTTCTTTTCGCGTATTTAATGGCTTCAAACACATTTTCTGAACGCCCCTTGCTGCATAGCAAATACCGCGTCGATTTCTGTTTTACCTTGATAGATTCTTCTGTGGTTAGGGATTTCTTCCCCTTTGATAAAAACATTGACATGATCGTCCCCCGCCCCGGACAAGCGCCTGATGCGCACTGTCCGGGATGGACTACCTTTTACCTGTACCCATTTTCTCTGGGTTTATCTTTCCCATTTCCTCCTCTGGTGCAAGAGTTTCTTCGCCATTCAAAACTTCCCCTTTGGCAAATAAATCCCCATGTATGGAGGATTCTTCTCTCTCTGTCCATGTTAAGCAGCCGCCATTCCATTGATATCTCCTTAGGGGACTTGGCCCACTTTTATGCGGTCAGGGGCCTGGGCGATGCCCAGTATACCCTCCGAGCTCATTCCAGGATTGACCTTCCTATCATCCTTCCGAAGAAGGCCAAGGATGCTGGATGGTCCACGCAGTTCGTCTTTGTACGAGTGGACTCCCTTCCTGCGCCTATCGATTATATCTTCTAGGACCCTATTACGGACAGTAAAGGTACCGGCAGTTCCTTTCTTCTGTCTTTCGTTCTCGTTACTACTCACGCCCTTACGCTTTTTCCTGCGCAGGTGTGAAAGAATTGGTTCTCTCTGCTGATATCCACGAGACTTATAACAAGTTATTTGGTTTGGACGCTGACGCCCGCTGTTTCAACACCTTATTCGCCCAGGAGGAGACCGCAGAGATGTCTACTAGCTCAACCCAGACAAAGAAAACGCCCACAGAGCTGCTCGCCGAGCGCAGAAAGATGATGATGGTCTCATCGGTCAAGCCCTTATCGAAGAGGAAGTTGGAGCCTGGTGAGCCCCTTCCTGCCCCCAAGAAAGCCGCTCTGCCCGCTCCTGCTGAGTCGTCTCCCTCTGTCACCCCCTTTTGTCCTCCTCCTCCTGCAGTTTCTTCCAGGACACGCAACAAAGCTTCTACTTCCACCGCCCTGGCTAAGAAGTCTGCTGCTCCCATCATTGAGGATCTGAGCGAGGATGTTATCCGCCTGCCAGAGGGTTTCAGCTGTGCTCTGGAGGAGGACCCGTGGCCTGCTATGAGCCGCCTTCTGACTCCTGGTTCTAAGGCTGTGTTGAAGGGTCAGCCTGTGATGCCGTTGTGGCGCCAGGCCGCGGAGGACATTTTCTCGGTGAGTTTTCCCCCTTCCTTTTTCCCTTGCGCTTGTTTGTGTCTTTGTTTTGGTCGACTGATATCGCTTCAGGGTCCCTCCTTCAGGGTTTCCAAAAGGTGCTGATGGGGTGCAGCGAGGCTGAGACTGCGTATCAGGAGGCCAAGACCGGGTTGGACGCCGAGAGAGGGCTCAGGGTGAGAAAGTCGGAGGAGCTGGCCCACTGTCAGGTAAGGGTGAAGGAGTTGGAGGATGCCCTTGCGGAGTAGGGCAGGAAGAGGGACGAAGCGCTTAGAGAGAAGGACCAGGCCCTAGCTGAGCAACGCAGGGAGCAGGATGCGCGGCTGAGAGCCGTGGTGATCAAGAAGAAGAACCTGTCCAAGTTGCTGTATGACATGGCTACTTTCTCCTCCCTGGAGGCAAGAATAGCCTGTATGGAAGAATTCAGGGCGGGGGAGCATACTAAGTGGAGCTTGGAGGATGAGAGGAAGCTCATGGAGCAGATGTTCCCTGTTCACCCCGTGCTTCCGGACTTTTCTGATCTCAATCCTGATGGATCCCTACGCTCTCCGATTCCTGGCTCCCCCGAGGTACAGAGCGCTCCTCCGGGGTCTCCTGCTCCATCCGGCGTCTTCCAGGACCAGATTGTTAATACTGCTGCTGAGGCGGGTTCCTCTTCAACTCGACATTCTGGCGGTGAGCAGGCTGTGGAGGAAGCCGTTGATGTTTAGCTTCTGCGCCCTTAGTGGCATTCAGATTTAGTTGTTTTCATGTTTGTTTTGTTGGCTGGGCTGGTGCCCTTGATACTTCTATGCCCTGGGCCCTGCGTGGCGGGCTTTTATCTTGTTTCTGTTTTTGTTGGTTTGTCTGAACTCTCATCGCTGGGTGGTTCCCAGATATTTTCAGCAGTTGTTATGCTGCTTATTTAAGTACGCGTTTGTGGACGCTTTTTTATACTCTGTGTGTTTTGTTTTTGTTTGCGCATGCTCGTGTATTTTTGGCCATGTGTGGGTGCTGGCTTCAGGGTATACCCATCTCAGTCAGAGGCTGCCAGGCTTTCGTGAGCGCTAGGTATCGTGGGCGACAGTGTCCCAGTTGCCTGTACTTCGCCATACTCACGCAATGTGGAGGATTTGAGTGTGATTTGACTCATGCTCGCTTTTATAGAGACAACGTATTGCAAGTATTTATGATAAAAAATACCTCAAATAGATTTTCATTGATCACCGAATTGGTTTTTTCAAATAACTCCCTCAGGATAGCTGGATCCTGGGGGTGGTACATTTGTGAGTAACTAAGATATGAAATGCTTAAACATAGAATAAATAAGTAAGTACCCTAGGATTAGGATGCAGATCCTGGGCGCAGATTCTGGAAGTATCCCGGTATGCTTCCTTATATGTGATACTTTTTTAGGTGGAGGATATTGCAGGGTCTGGGCACCATGTTTCCTTTCATGTCCATCAGTCTGTAGGACCCGCTTCCCGTTGTGCTTTCCACCTGATAGGGCCCCTCCCAATTGTAGGCGAATTTTCCAGCACTTGTATTCTTCGTGTTCTGGAACACTTTCCTGAGGACTAGGTCTCCTACTTGGAGGGTTCTGATCTTCACGTTCTTGTTGTAACTCCGGGCCACCATTTGCTTATAAGCGGCCATTCTGATGGCGGCGCTGGTTCTGAGCTCATCTATCGTGTCCAGGCTGCTGGCCATTTCTGTTTGATTGCGTTCTTCCGTTAAGCAGCCGTATCTCTGTGTTGGTACCTTCACCTCTGCTGGAATGACAGCTTCTGCTCCGAACACCAGGCTGAAGGGGGTTTGGCCTGTTGCTGTCTTTGGAGTGGTCCTGTTAGACCATAGAACCAAAGGCAACTCGTCTGCCCACTTGCCTCCAGCTTCCTCCAGTCTTCTTTTCATGTTGTCCATGACTATCCTGTTGCTGGATTCTGCCTGACCATTCGCCTGTGGGTACCTGGGAGCAGCTTTTAGTAGGGTGATATTCCAACTAGCACAAAATGCTTCGGTTTTGTTAGATATGAACTGTGAGCCGTTGTCGTACACTATTTCAGAAGGTATACCGAATCTGCAGATTATGTTTCGTTTAAGGAAGGATATCACCTGATTTTCTGTAACTTGGGGGAAGGCCTCTGCTTCTATCCACTTGGAGAAGTAGTCTGTTAGTGCGAGCATGTAGGTTCTGTTCCCGGGTGCTCTGGGCAGCGGTCCTACTATGTCCATCCCCCATTTCATGAAGGGCCAGGGTGATATGATTGGATGCAGGGGTTCGGCGGGTTGATGCGTGACAGGGGCGTGTTTCTGGCAGGCTTCACACTTCTTGGCCAGCTCTACTGCATCTCTTCGTATCGTCGGCCAGAAGTATCCCATTCTGATTGCCTTGTTGGATAAGCTCTTGCCCCCTGCATGATTTCCGCAGTCTCCGCTGTGGAGATCGTGCAAGACTGTCTGCGCTTCTCCGTCGCCCAGGCATCTCAGGTAGGGTCCTGCGAGCGATTTCCTGAACAACACACCGTCTATTAGTATGAATCTGGAAGCTTTCATTTTGAATCCCCTTACCTCTTTTTTGTCTGCTGGTAGGGTTCCGTCCCTCAGCCATCTTTGGTAGGGTGACCTCCAATCCTCTTGTTCTGGTTGCTCCGTGGTGTTGCTGAGGACGCCTAGTCCGGCTTCCTACTGGGTGCTGGAGTTTTCAACTTCTCGGTCTTCCTGGGAAGTTGAGGGTTCCAGCACGTGGGTGATGGGGATTGAGGAGATGTCCCCTGGTTTGAATGTTGCCCCCAGGTTAGCCAGTGCGTCTGCTTCCGCGTTCTGCTCCCTGGGGATTTGCTCTATTCGGAAGGTGATGAATCTTGTCGTCTTGTCTTTGACTACCTCCAGGTAGGCTGCCATCCTGGGTCCTTAGCTTCATACTCACCGTTGATGTGATTTACTATGAGCTGCGAGTCGCTGAACGCCTGTAGGTATCTGACCTTGAGGTCCAAAGCCAGCTGGAGTCCCTGGATCAAGGCCTCGTATTCCGCTACATTGTTGGTTGCTTGGAACTCGCACCGTACTGCCTGCACGATCATATCTCCCTGAGGGGATCTGAGCACCATTCCTACCCCTGCTCCTCGGCTGTTAGAGGCTCCATCTACGTGCAGCGTCCAGCAGTTTTCCTCAGAGTCCATTTCTGGGGGTAGGATTTCTTTGGCCGCTTCCTTTTCCATTCCTGGACTAAAATCAGAGACAAAGTCTGCAAGGGCTTGCGATTTTATCGCGGTCCTTGTTTCAAATTTCAGGTCGTAGCCACTCAGGTGGACTGACCATTTGGACATTCTTCCAGAAAGTTCTGGTTTACTCAATATGGGTCTTAGGGGGTAGCTAGTCAAGACTGATATGGAGTGAGACTCGAAGTAAGGTCTCAGTTTGTATGAAGCTGTAACTAAAGCAAGAACGAGTTTTTCAGGAGCAGTGTACCTGGTCTCTGCAGGTAGCAGAGACTTACTGATGTAGTAGACTGGATGCTGGGTCCCTTCGTGTTCCCGTACCAGCACTGCGCTTACCGCCACCTCGGTTACTGACAGGTATAAGTATAACGGCTCCCCCTGCTCTGGTTTGGACAGGAGCGGTGGGGTGCTGAGGTACTTCTTCAGCTCTGTGAACGCTTTTTCGTGCTCTTCCGTCCACTCAAATCTCTTGCTTTTTCGTAGTATGTCATAAAACAGTCGGCATCTGTCGGAGGATCTGGAGATAAACCTATTCAGAGCTGCTACTCTGCCAGTCAGTTTTTGCACGTCTTTCGGCTTTTGGGGGGATTCCAGTTGCAGGAGCGCTTTGATCTGCTCGCTACTTGCCTCAATTCCCCTTTGCGTGACCATGTACCCCAGGAATTTCCCACTAGAGACTCCGAACGTGCATTTGGAGGGATTCAGCTTCATCTGGTACTTCCTCAGGATGCTGAAGGTTTCTTCCAGGTGCTGGGTGTGTTGGCTGGCTGCTTTGGACTTGACAACCATGTCGTCTATGTAGACTTCCATGGTTTTGCCAATATGGTCCTTGAACATCATGTTCACCAGCCTCTGATATGTGGACCCTGCATTTTTTAAACCGAATGGCATAACGTTATAGCAGTAGATACCTCTTTCAGACCTGAATGCCGTTTTTTCCTGGTCCTCCGGATGCATTTTGATCTGGTTGTATCCGCTCCAGGCGTCCAGGAATGTGAGCATCTCGTGGCCTGCTGTTGCGTCCACCATTGCATCTATGTGTGGCAGAGGGAATTGATCTTTAGGGCATGCCTTGTTGAGGTCGGTGAAGTCTACACACACCCTCCACTTCCCGTTCTTTTTGGGGACTACCACCACGTTGGACAGCCATTCTGGGTAGGCTACTTCCCTGATCTTCCCTGCCGCCAGGAGGTCGTCCACCTCCTGGTTTATCACCCGGTTTCTCTCCGCGGCAAATTTTCTTCTTTTTTGTTGGACCGGCTTGTAGCCGGGGCTTACGCTCAACCTGTGTGAAATTACGTTTGGGTCTATCCCCACCATGTCTTCGTGGGACCACGCAAAGCAGTCAATGTTAGCTTTTAACAAATTTAGTAGTTCTGAACGAACGGTACCTGTGCACTCTGCTCCCACCAGTACCTTCCTCTCTGGGTGAAGCGGGTCTAGGGGAATTTCCTCTACCTCTACTTGGGGAGGTTCTTCATAGGTTCCCCTGACCTGCCTTGCCTGTGATTGCTATGCTGGAGGAGGAGTGGCTGTGGGTTTGAGCGCCGGCCACCTTGTAGCAGCTCCTTGCTTCTTCCTGGTTTCCTCTTATAGTCTGGACTCCCCACGGCGTAGGGAACTTGAGGCACTGGTGGTATGAGGACGGAATGGCTTTCATATCATGTATCCACGGCCTGCCCAGGATGACGTTGTAGGTGGAGGGACCGTCAATCACCAGGTACCTCACCTGCTTGTTGATTCCTCCGGCGTAGGTTGGGATCATGATTTCTCCGAGTGAATGCTTTGTTTCTCCGCTGAATCCCACCAGTGGAACCGCCTTTTTGGTTAGGTCTGCCTCCCCAAATCCCATGCTCTTCAGCGTTTCCAACATGATGATATTGACTGAGCTTCCCGTATCTACCAGGATCTTCTTCACCCTGCAATTCCCTATGGATAGGGTGATGATCAGGGCGTCATCATGGTACTCAGTACCTTCTTCTACATCTGTCTCATCGAAGCTGACGATTGGCAGCTCCTGGGCGCTGATCCTGCACGAGGACTCTGGCTTGTCTCCTTTAACTCGGGTAGCGTGCCTCTTGGCTGCGGAATAGGTGAGTCCGCACAGCTCCGAGCCCCCTGTTATCACGTTAATAGTTCTAGTGCAGAGAGGAGGGCTAGAGAGTGCTACCTGGCGAGTTGCGTTCACCTTGGTTCCTTTTGGCAAGATGTGATTCAGGTTGCCCTGCTCGTACTGATACCGGACCTCTTTTCTGAGGGTGATGCAATCTTCGGTTGTGTGCCCGATGTCTTCATTATGGAAGTCGCACCTCAGGTTGGTGTCTCTTCCGTCTTTACTCCTTTCTTCTGCCCGCTTCTTGGGCCACTTCACTTTTTCTCCCAACTCTTTCAGTGTCTTGATTAATCCTGCAAGATTGACAGTGAAACCATAATCCTATACCTTAGGCGGCAGATTTAGATCATTCTTCCAGCTTTTTCCCCCAGAGACCTTATGCACCGGCCTGTTGTAGGGCTTTGACCTCTCCTGCCTGTCTGCTGGCGCCTTCCTGCTGGTGGAGGCAGAGCCACAACTGATCCTCCTAGGTCCTGCGTCCTCTTCCAGTCGGATGGCGTCCAACGCCTTTTGCTGCACCTGAGCGTAAGCCGTGCATGGCCATTTGGTTAGCTCTTTGTATAGGTCGGAGGTGTAATACTCCGTATTTTTATTATATTCTATTTTAATATTTACTTGAACGTGTCTGATATATTTAATTAGTTATATTCGATAATTAATTATCGAATACGTGTTTTATATTTTATATGTTATAAGTATATGTCGATAATGGGTAATTAGTCATAGATGTATGTGTCGATGTTATTTGGGCCTCGAGATGCGTGCCAAAGGTTGAATGGCCCAACTCGACACAAGCACCTTACACGTTTAAAAAAAAAAGAAAACAACAAATCCTATCAGCCACCATATATAAACCAGTCTCGAAAACCTAACCCTAGTTTTTAGCACCTCTCACCCTCACATAGTTTTGCTGCCGACACATCAGGGAGTGGGAAAGGAGGTTCACACGGTGGGTTTGGGTGGCGGAAGGCGGTTCGTTTTCATCAAAAAGTAAGCAGGTTCGACACCATCTTCGTACCTGTTGTTTCCTCTCTATTTTCGTACAGCCTGTTTGTGTTATTTATGTAGGTTATCGTTCATGTGTTTGTATAGAAGTTATGTAGGGTGTGTAGTAGTTGTGTTTGAACCCTAGTGTTGTCGTCTTTGACCGTCGTGACCGTCAGAATGAGTGGTTAAAAGGGGTTTGCAGAATCAGTGTCTAAACCGTTGTCAGAATACCGACTGAACACGGGTGTTTGCAATGGATTTCGATTAAGTTATGGGTTACGATTGTTATGGGTAAATGGTATTTTCGGTTGGTTGCAGTCAGAAGAGAGGGACGGTGGTCATCACGGCGGTTATGGGTGGTGTGTGTCGTCAGAATGGTGGGACTCGTTTAGGGTGGTTGAAGCGTTAAAAACAGAGTAACTCGGGGTGCTGGTTTTGTTTACCGTTGTTGCTGGTGCTGGTGGTAGTCGACGGCCACCGACCTCACCTCTGGAACCACCGCGGCTCAGAGGCGAGCCTGGTGGTGTTCCTGGTGAGGTTAGAGGCCAGGATTGGTGTTGGGTGCGGGGTTTGTCAGGGCTGGTGGTCACGGGTATGGGGTTGCCGCTGGGTGGTGTTCACGGGTTTGTATCCTTTTGTGTTCTTGCTATTGCTTGATTGATCATCATGATTATTATTATTATTATTATTATTATTATTATTATTATTATTATTATTATTATTATTATTATTATTATTATGTTTATCATTACTACTATTTCAAGTATATGTTGCTTTGATACTAATTTTATATTAGCTTCCATGATTGATTTTGTTACTAGTCTTATTAATTATTATTGCTAAATATCATAATTGGTGTTCGTATGAGAATTAGTTTTGTTAATCGGAATAATGTTGGTATCATGATTAAAGTTAGTATAGTAATACTAGTCTTATTAATAGTTATTGTTATGGTTAATATTGTTGTCAATATGTGTTGTTGTTATTATTAATTACTTACGTTGTTATTGTTCTTGATTTAGTCGTAATGGGTTATTTGAATGCTTGTTGTATAAAGTAAGTCAAATTGTTTTAGTAAGCTTATATTTGGCTAATGATGATTTATATGTGTATAAGGAGTTAATAATAATAGTTGATATGTATATGAACATGTTTATAGTATGTTATGAGTATTTGGCTATGAACTTGGTCAAGTAATTTTAGCAATGTGATTGTATGGGTAGAAATTGATATTAAGTACTAATTATAGGAACTGAGTTCGGTTGTTCGAGGTGGAACAATGTTAGCAGCTGTTCGGTTGTCATTCCGCAATTGAGGTAGGGGAAGTACGGGTATATGACGATGTATAAACTGTTCTTATTTATTATTAAGCATGTTTGTGATATAATACCATGTGATCGTATTCAGTGTTATCTATATTATTCTGTGTTATGATGCAATGTGGAGATAAAGGGTCTGTGTTTGGTGCGGAGATAAAGGATCTGTGTTTGGTGCGGAGATAAAGGGTCTGTGTTTGGTGCGGAGGTAAAGGGTCTTGTGATCGGTGCGGAGTTTATTTGGTGTTGGATCGGTGTGGAGTTTATTTGGCGTTGGATCGGTGCGGAGTTTATTTGGCGTTGGATCGGTGCGGAGTATATTATATTGTTGTCTCATTTATCTTTCTACTCAACCTCGCGGTTGACCCTGTGTATTCGTGTACACCTACGATGATCCGGAATGGGGAGTAGATTTTACAGGTCAGTGACAGATGGACCAGGAGCTTGGGCATGGAGAGCGACATGGCATGGACCTACTTAGAGTTAGATCACATTTAGATATCGTCAGTTGTACTTTCATTTTATCAAGTTTGGAACTCGTAACTGTTGTAATACCAAGTTCAAATTTAATCAGTATTTACATAAATTACCTTTGGTTTGTTTACCATGTTATTCACTACCTCGGATATTCCGGGATGGTAACAGTCCTATTTATTTGAGAATGTCTTGCTAAAGGCTCTTAAATAAATGGGGGTGTTACAAAGTGGTATCAGAGCGAACGATCCTCAGGCCTAAACCAAATGAATAATAATGAATGTAGGAAGAGTCTAATAAAATGAACCCCGAGATGAGACTGATAGGAGCCCCAAAAAGGAACGGGATGAGTTAGGGGCCCCCTCAAACCAGACCTGGGCCCTTTCTATTCTGTCTCGGGAACCCAATGAGAGTAATTGAAGAGTGGGGTAGATTATATAGTGACCTAGTTATCTTGTGCTAACAAATTTTGCAGGGGCGGAATGAGGTAAGTAATGATGTGTACATGGTTTATGATGCATTGTATTCTATGAGTTGATATTGGGAAGTGATTGAGAAATGTATTACTTTAAGTATTGAGGACATGGAAATTGAAATACGAGTTTGAAATATAAGCTTGGCTAGTAGGATGATATGCATAAGAAGAATGCGACTGATGTTTTTTTGAAACGCTGATTGATATAAATGATTGAATCGAAATTTTCAGGAATGGGTGCATATTTATTGTATATTGAATTAGAGTGTTATGATCATGTGTTTTGGTGTCTCGAATTGTCTATAGGATATCTGGTTATTAAATGACTAACATAACTTTTGCAATATATTGCTTGGTATTTGGTTATGACCTATCAGATTTAAATGTTATCGTAATTCATGTCTAGTGATATGCGGAATGTGCTGCCCCAAGCCATGAGTGTCATAAAGTTGTGTGTTACACTAGTATATACATGTATATATATCCAGGCATTTAGATGATCTACTTTTTTTTTTTGTTACGCAACCTTTACCGTGTTTTAGATGGCTATTACAGAATGAAATAATGAATAAATGTTATTATGATACAACGTGGTTTCTATATTTCGATGGTATGTCAACATGTTTTGGAGGAATAATGATTGTGTTTAATATGATAATATGAAGTAATTTTAATGGAACCAAAATGTTAATAAAGACCAGAATGTTACCCTGATTGTACGGGTTGTCACCTAAAATGTATTCTTTATAGGAGTATGACAATATTATGTGTGCTAACCTTTTGATTCAGCTTTTCAATGCATTTGGTTTCATGTTAATGTGAAGTATATTTTGAGAGAAATAAATGTTTTAGACGACAGTGGTCAGACTGTCACTGCACGGTTCCGTGTTACCCATGTTTCTGAACGAGGAACCATTTAAAATGTATCTACTGTTTGTGTATAATTCCAACTTCAATGATTAATATGTTCTTTCACGTTTCCCAAAATGTTAAGCCATGTAAGAACTTATCGAGTCGTTTAATTGTGATTGTTTTGCAAGCTGTCAAATATTCCGATGAATGGTTGTAAAAGTTCTTGTCCAAACCAATTAAGTTGTGAGTTATGTAAACCTTATATAAAAGTTTAATCAAATGTGAACTATGCGTTATGACCATGTGATATCCTGATAAAGCTTTAATAACATGAATAGTAGGCATATGATATGAATGTGAACCTTATTATATGATAACGTCATCTTGTCCGTTCTATATAAAATAGTTTCGAGTATACCAACACTCTTACTTTCTAGTGCTATGACCTCAAAATAATGATGTATTGTTCGTATGTGATGTTAAAATCATAATTACCAGAGAAGGGTCTTGACAAGTGGTAGACTAAAATTTGAATGGTAAACCTATTAGCATGATATAGCAATATAATTGTTATGAGTAGTGGTGTTTATGTTGAACGCTGTGAATCATGTTGATGTTCTTTGATATATTTGTGGTATATCGTTGTCTAGTTCACCGGGCTAATAAACTTTATGACACCTTCATGCATGTTGTTATGTCACCAATTGAATTGCATTTGCTATGTTTAAAATCTGATCCTAATTTATTGAGTTATTAGCTGGTTGATATGTGATTTATGAAAATATTAGTCATGTGAATTCGTTTACTTTTATCGCTAAATTTTCATAATTTATGAGCTGTAACTTACAAGGATAGTGTTTTAGTAAATGAGAGCCAGAATGTCTCCGTGCAGTTTTAAGTCCGATCTGTAGTTGAAAAATAGCCCTTTGATTGTGTTTATAATTGTCACAAACTGCCATTTCAGCGTTTCAAAAGTTTTCCAAAGGTTCCAAAAGTTTTAAATTTGTATTTCAAGGTGATGACTATCCATGATGACGCTTGATCTTTTAATAATTATAGTAACTGTTTGCAATATGACAAATTCTGTACTTACGTGTTGTTGAAAACCTGCCCGAATGCTTAATTGTTGCGCATTATATTAACCCTTACTTTACAAGACATGTATTTTATTAGTCTCATGATAAGTGATGTAAGTCGAGTTATACCTAAGTGATCTTGTTAACTTATTAATACCCAGATATGTTAAACGGTCTCGTTAGTCCATGATTTGTGTATATCTTGTGGAGTATGTCAATGTTCTATTCTTATTTACATTAACAAATTTTGCCTTATATCTTTCTATAATATGATAACGAACATGAAATGTTTTAATTTGTCAATTACGAACTCTGAGTTTCTTGTTTATCTACGTTGTGGTGAATATATTGATTTGACGTCAAAATTTCAATAGTATGTGAGTATTAACTACTCTGATTCTATTTTTTTTATTTTTTTCTGCGTAACACGTTTTCTACCGATCCTAATACTCCTGTTGTTGTTCGAGGTTATATGATAACATGATAATTGCTATGGGTTCTTACGGGTACTTATTTAAAGTGGCATAATAGTAAGTATTCTCTTATTTTGACAGTTCATTTCCTTGTTAATAAGATAATCCTTTTGTTTGCGAGATAGGCTGATTGTAAGGTAGGTAAACTTCTGGTAATTGATTAGCTGAGTTATTTATGATGATATTGTTTTGAGATCGAGGTTTCTGTTCGGTGTTTTATCAAGTTGTCGTATTCTTTGACCTTGACTCGTGGGTGAGTCGCTGAGAGTTTTACTCTCTAAGCGTTGAACAGTTCCTTTAAGGGAATATTTGATAATATTGATATTGAAATCGAGATGAGAATTGGTCTTTGGTACCGAGCTATAAGATATCTGGCCGTAGTGCCATATTGTGTTTATGGTCCGGTGTGACCTTGGTGATTGAGTTGTGGTATGAGTTTGAAATCGATATTAAGATGAGGCACTGATTCGCGGTTTTACTCCGCCAGTTCACTCACCCTCGTCCTTGGTCTTAGATTCGACAATGATAATACAATACTTGGTTACTTAGAGTGAGTTTTGGTAAGACGGAGTTATGTGCTGGGAATTCTTAGAATGAGGTTACGAGGACGTAACCATGTTTTTAAGGAGGATAGGATTGTAAAATCTTGGTGATTTACGTTATGGCTAGTTGTTATAGCATGTAAAATTGTGATGTCGTGATTGTTCGAATATACTGAGAATCCGGTTTACTTCTGTTATGCTTTATAATGTGATTCGTGAAGTATCTTTTAACTTAGTTATGCGTTGAACTTTGGGGACAAAGTTCTCTTAACGAGGGTAGAATGTAACATTTCGTGTTTTGAAGTCTATATAAGTGTTATTAATGATTATTTCATGCTTGTTATAAGCTCTTACCGTTATGGGGTGACGAACTTCGGGACGAAGTTCATTTTAAGGAGGGAAGACTGTAATACTCCGTATTTTTATTATATTCTATTTTAATATTTACTTGAACGTGTCTGATATATTTAATTAGTTATATTCGATAATTAATTATCGAATACGTGTTTTATATTTTATATGTTATAAGTATATGTCGATAATGGGTAATTAGTCATAGATGTATGTGTCGATGTTATTTGGGCCTCGAGATGCGTGCCAAAGGTTGAATGGCCCAACTCGACACAAGCACCTTACACGTTTAAAAAAAAAAGAAAACAACAAATCCTATCAGCCACCATATATAAACCAGTCTCGAAAACCTAACCCTAGTTTTTAGCACCTCTCACCCTCACATAGTTTTGCTGCCGACACATCAGGGAGTGGGAAAGGAGGTTCACACGGTGGGTTTGGGTGGCGGAAGGCGGTTCGTTTTCATCAAAAAGTAAGCAGGTTCGACACCATCTTCGTACCTGTTGTTTCCTCTCTATTTTCGTACAGCCTGTTTGTGTTATTTATGTAGGTTATCGTTCATGTGTTTGTATAGAAGTTATGTAGGGTGTGTAGTAGTTGTGTTTGAACCCTAGTGTTGTCGTCTTTGACCGTCGTGACCGTCAGAATGAGTGGTTAAAAGGGGTTTGCAGAATCAGTGTCTAAACCGTTGTCAGAATACCGACTGAACACGGGTGTTTGCAATGGATTTCGATTAAGTTATGGGTTACGATTGTTATGGGTAAATGGTATTTTCGGTTGGTTGCAGTCAGAAGAGAGGGACGGTGGTCATCACGGCGGTTATGGGTGGTGTGTGTCGTCAGAATGGTGGGACTCGTTTAGGGTGGTTGAAGCGTTAAAAACAGAGTAACTCGGGGTGCTGGTTTTGTTTACCGTTGTTGCTGGTGCTGGTGGTAGTCGACGGCCACCGACCTCACCTCTGGAACCACCGCGGCTCAGAGGCGAGCCTGGTGGTGTTCCTGGTGAGGTTAGAGGCCAGGATTGGTGTTGGGTGCGGGGTTTGTCAGGGCTGGTGGTCACGGGTATGGGGTTGCCGCTGGGTGGTGTTCACGGGTTTGTATCCTTTTGTGTTCTTGCTATTGCTTGATTGATCATCATGATTATTATTATTATTATTATTATTATTATTATTATTATTATTATTATTATTATTATGTTTATCATTACTACTATTTCAAGTATATGTTGCTTTGATACTAATTTTATATTAGCTTCCATGATTGATTTTGTTACTAGTCTTATTAATTATTATTGCTAAATATCATAATTGGTGTTCGTATGAGAATTAGTTTTGTTAATCGGAATAATGTTGGTATCATGATTAAAGTTAGTATAGTAATACTAGTCTTATTAATAGTTATTGTTATGGTTAATATTGTTGTCAATATGTGTTGTTGTTATTATTAATTACTTACGTTGTTATTGTTCTTGATTTAGTCGTAATGGGTTATTTGAATGCTTGTTGTATAAAGTAAGTCAAATTGTTTTAGTAAGCTTATATTTGGCTAATGATGATTTATATGTGTATAAGGAGTTAATAATAATAGTTGATATGTATATGAACATGTTTATAGTATGTTATGAGTATTTGGCTATGAACTTGGTCAAGTAATTTTAGCAATGTGATTGTATGGGTAGAAATTGATATTAAGTACTAATTATAGGAACTGAGTTCGGTTGTTCGAGGTGGAACAATGTTAGCAGCTGTTCGGTTGTCATTCCGCAATTGAGGTAGGGGAAGTACGGGTATATGACGATGTATAAACTGTTCTTATTTATTATTAAGCATGTTTGTGATATAATACCATGTGATCGTATTCAGTGTTATCTATATTATTCTGTGTTATGATGCAATGTGGAGATAAAGGGTCTGTGTTTGGTGCGGAGATAAAGGATCTGTGTTTGGTGCGGAGATAAAGGGTCTGTGTTTGGTGCGGAGGTAAAGGGTCTTGTGATCGGTGCGGAGTTTATTTGGTGTTGGATCGGTGTGGAGTTTATTTGGCGTTGGATCGGTGCGGAGTTTATTTGGCGTTGGATCGGTGCGGAGTATATTATATTGTTGTCTCATTTATCTTTCTACTCAACCTCGCGGTTGACCCTGTGTATTCGTGTACACCTACGATGATCCGGAATGGGGAGTAGATTTTACAGGTCAGTGACAGATGGACCAGGAGCTTGGGCATGGAGAGCGACATGGCATGGACCTACTTAGAGTTAGATCACATTTAGATATCGTCAGTTGTACTTTCATTTTATCAAGTTTGGAACTCGTAACTGTTGTAATACCAAGTTCAAATTTAATCAGTATTTACATAAATTACCTTTGGTTTGTTTACCATGTTATTCACTACCTCGGATATTCCGGGATGGTAACAGTCCTATTTATTTGAGAATGTCTTGCTAAAGGCTCTTAAATAAATGGGGGTGTTACAAAGTGGTATCAGAGCGAACGATCCTCAGGCCTAAACCAAATGAATAATAATGAATGTAGGAAGAGTCTAATAAAATGAACCCCGAGATGAGACTGATAGGAGCCCCAAAAAGGAACGGGATGAGTTAGGGGCCCCCTCAAACCAGACCTGGGCCCTTTCTATTCTGTCTCGGGAACCCAATGAGAGTAATTGAAGAGTGGGGTAGATTATATAGTGACCTAGTTATCTTGTGCTAACAAATTTTGCAGGGGCGGAATGAGGTAAGTAATGATGTGTACATGGTTTATGATGCATTGTATTCTATGAGTTGATATTGGGAAGTGATTGAGAAATGTATTACTTTAAGTATTGAGGACATGGAAATTGAAATACGAGTTTGAAATATAAGCTTGGCTAGTAGGATGATATGCATAAGAAGAATGCGACTGATGTTTTTTTGAAACGCTGATTGATATAAATGATTGAATCGAAATTTTCAGGAATGGGTGCATATTTATTGTATATTGAATTAGAGTGTTATGATCATGTGTTTTGGTGTCTCGAATTGTCTATAGGATATCTGGTTATTAAATGACTAACATAACTTTTGCAATATATTGCTTGGTATTTGGTTATGACCTATCAGATTTAAATGTTATAGTAATTCATGTCTAGTGATATGCGGAATGTGCTGCCCCAAGCCATGAGTGTCATAAAGTTGTGTGTTACACTAGTATATACATGTATATATATCCAGGCATTTAGATGATCTACTTTTTTTTTTTGTTACGCAACCTTTACCGTGTTTTAGATGGCTATTACAGAATGAAATAATGAATAAATGTTATTATGATACAACGTGGTTTCTATATTTCGATGGTATGTCAACATGTTTTGGAGGAATAATGATTGTGTTTAATATGATAATATGAAGTAATTTTAATGGAACCAAAATGTTAATAAAGACCAGAATGTTACCCTGATTGTACGGGTTGTCACCTAAAATGTATTCTTTATAGGAGTATGACAATATTATGTGTGCTAACCTTTTGATTCAGCTTTTCAATGCATTTGGTTTCATGTTAATGTGAAGTATATTTTGAGAGAAATAAATGTTTTAGACGACAGTGGTCAGACTGTCACTGCACGGTTCCGTGTTACCCATGTTTCTGAACGAGGAACCATTTAAAATGTATCTACTGTTTGTGTATAATTCCAACTTCAATGATTAATATGTTCTTTCACGTTTCCCAAAATGTTAAGCCATGTAAGAACTTATCGAGTCGTTTAATTGTGATTGTTTTGCAAGCTGTCAAATATTCCGATGAATGGTTGTAAAAGTTCTTGTCCAAACCAATTAAGTTGTGAGTTATGTAAACCTTATATAAAAGTTTAATCAAATGTGAACTATGCGTTATGACCATGTGATATCCTGATAAAGCTTTAATAACATGAATAGTAGGCATATGATATGAATGTGAACCTTATTATATGATAACGTCATCTTGTCCGTTCTATATAAAATAGTTTCGAGTATACCAACACTCTTACTTTCTAGTGCTATGACCTCAAAATAATGATGTATTGTTCGTATGTGATGTTAAAATCATAATTACCAGAGAAGGGTCTTGACAAGTGGTAGACTAAAATTTGAATGGTAAACCTATTAGCATGATATAGCAATATAATTGTTATGAGTAGTGGTGTTTATGTTGAACGCTGTGAATCATGTTGATGTTCTTTGATATATTTGTGGTATATCGTTGTCTAGTTCACCGGGCTAATAAACTTTATGACACCTTCATGCATGTTGTTATGTCACCAATTGAATTGCATTTGCTATGTTTAAAATCTGATCCTAATTTATTGAGTTATTAGCTGGTTGATATGTGATTTATGAAAATATTAGTCATGTGAATTCGTTTACTTTTATCGCTAAATTTTCATAATTTATGAGCTGTAACTTACAAGGATAGTGTTTTAGTAAATGAGAGCCAGAATGTCTCCGTGCAGTTTTAAGTCCGATCTGTAGTTGAAAAATAGCCCTTTGATTGTGTTTATAATTGTCACAAACTGCCATTTCAGCGTTTCAAAAGTTTTCCAAAGGTTCCAAAAGTTTTAAATTTGTATTTCAAGGTGATGACTATCCATGATGACGCTTGATCTTTTAATAATTATAGTAACTGTTTGCAATATGACAAATTCTGTACTTACGTGTTGTTGAAAACCTGCCCGAATGCTTAATTGTTGCGCATTATATTAACCCTTACTTTACAAGACATGTATTTTATTAGTCTCATGATAAGTGATGTAAGTCGAGTTATACCTAAGTGATCTTGTTAACTTATTAATACCCAGATATGTTAAACGGTCTCGTTAGTCCATGATTTGTGTATATCTTGTGGAGTATGTCAATGTTCTATTCTTATTTACATTAACAAATTTTGCCTTATATCTTTCTATAATATGATAACGAACATGAAATGTTTTAATTTGTCAATTACGAACTCTGAGTTTCTTGTTTATCTACGTTGTGGTGAATATATTGATTTGACGTCAAAATTTCAATAGTATGTGAGTATTAACTACTCTGATTCTATTTTTTTTATTTTTTTCTGCGTAACACGTTTTCTACCGATCCTAATACTCCTGTTGTTGTTCGAGGTTATATGATAACATGATAATTGCTATGGGTTCTTACGGGTACTTATTTAAAGTGGCATAATAGTAAGTATTCTCTTATTTTGACAGTTCATTTCCTTGTTAATAAGATAATCCTTTTGTTTGCGAGATAGGCTGATTGTAAGGTAGGTAAACTTCTGGTAATTGATTAGCTGAGTTATTTATGATGATATTGTTTTGAGATCGAGGTTTCTGTTCGGTGTTTTATCAAGTTGTCGTATTCTTTGACCTTGACTCGTGGGTGAGTCGCTGAGAGTTTTACTCTCTAAGCGTTGAACAGTTCCTTTAAGGGAATATTTGATAATATTGATATTGAAATCGAGATGAGAATTGGTCTTTGGTACCGAGCTATAAGATATCTGGCCGTAGTGCCATATTGTGTTTATGGTCCGGTGTGACCTTGGTGATTGAGTTGTGGTATGAGTTTGAAATCGATATTAAGATGAGGCACTGATTCGCGGTTTTACTCCGCCAGTTCACTCACCCTCGTCCTTGGTCTTAGATTCGACAATGATAATACAATACTTGGTTACTTAGAGTGAGTTTTGGTAAGACGGAGTTATGTGCTGGGAATTCTTAGAATGAGGTTACGAGGACGTAACCATGTTTTTAAGGAGGATAGGATTGTAAAATCTTGGTGATTTACGTTATGGCTAGTTGTTATAGCATGTAAAATTGTGATGTCGTGATTGTTCGAATATACTGAGAATCCGGTTTACTTCTGTTATGCTTTATAATGTGATTCGTGAAGTATCTTTTAACTTAGTTATGCGTTGAACTTTGGGGACAAAGTTCTCTTAACGAGGGTAGAATGTAACATTTCGTGTTTTGAAGTCTATATAAGTGTTATTAATGATTATTTCATGCTTGTTATAAGCTCTTACCGTTATGGGGTGACGAACTTCGGGACGAAGTTCATTTTAAGGAGGGAAGACTGTAATAATCCGTATTTTTATTATATTCTATTTTAATATTTACTTGAACGTGTCTGATATATTTAATTAGTTATATTCGATAATTAATTATCGAATACGTGTTTTATATTTTATATGTTATAAGTATATGTCGATAATGGGTAATTAGTCATAGATGTATGTGTCGATGTTATTTGGGCCTCGAGATGCGTGCCAAAGGTTGAATGGCCCAACTCGACACAAGCACCTTACACGTTTAAAAAAAAAAGAAAACAACAAATCCTATCAGCCACCATATATAAACCAGTCTCGAAAACCTAACCCTAGTTTTTAGCACCTCTCACCCTCACATAGTTTTGCTGCCGACACATCAGGGAGTGGGAAAGGAGGTTCACACGGTGGGTTTGGGTGGCGGAAGGCGGTTCGTTTTCATCAAAAAGTAAGCAGGTTCGACACCATCTTCGTACCTGTTGTTTCCTCTCTATTTTCGTACAGCCTGTTTGTGTTATTTATGTAGGTTATCGTTCATGTGTTTGTATAGAAGTTATGTAGGGTGTGTAGTAGTTGTGTTTGAACCCTAGTGTTGTCGTCTTTGACCGTCGTGACCGTCAGAATGAGTGATTAAAAGGGGGTGGCAGAATCAGTGTCTAAACCGTTGTCAGAATACCGACTGAACACGGGTGTTTGCAATGGATTTCGATTAAGTTATGGGTTACGATTGTTATGGGTAAATGGTATTTTCGGTTGGTTGCAGTCAGAAGAGAGGGACGGTGGTCATCACGGCGGTTATGGGTGGTGTGTGTCGTCAGAATGGTGGGACTCGTTTAGGGTGGTTGAAGCGTTAAAAACAGAGTAACTCGGGGTGCTGGTTTTGTTTACCGTTGTTGCTGGTGCTGGTGGTAGTCGACGGCCACCGACCTCACCTCTGGAACCACCGCGGCTCAGAGGCGAGCCTGGTGGTGTTCCTGGTGAGGTTAGAGGCCAGGATTGGTGTTGGGTGCGGGGTTTGTCAGGGCTGGTGGTCACGGGTATGGGGTTGCCGCTGGGTGGTGTTCACGGGTTTGTATCCTTTTGTGTTCTTGCTATTGCTTGATTGATCATCATGATTATTATTATTATTATTATTATTATTATTATTATTATTATTATTATTATTATTATTATTATTAATATTATGTTTATCATTACTACTATTTCAAGTATATGTTGCTTTGATACTAATTTTATATTAGCTTCCATGATTGATTTTGTTACTAGTCTTATTAATTATTATTGCTAAATATCATAATTGGTGTTCGTATGAGAATTAGTTTCGTTAATCGGAATAATGTTGGTATCATGATTAAAGTTAGTATAGTAATACTAGTCTTATTAATAGTTATTGTTATGGTTAATATTGTTGTCAATATGTGTTGTTGTTATTATTAATTACTTACGTTGTTATTGTTCTTGATTTAGTCGTAATGGGTTATTTGAATGCTTGTTGTATAAAGTAAGTCAAATTGTTTTAGTAAGCTTATATTTGGCTAATGATGATTTATATGTGTATAAGGAGTTAATAATAATAGTTGATATGTATATGAACATGTTTATAGTATGTTATGAGTATTTGGCTATGAACTTGGTCAAGTAATTTTAGCAATGTGATTGTATGGGTAGAAATTGATATTAAGTACTAATTATAGGAACTGAGTTCGGTTGTTCGAGGTGGAACAATGTTAGCAGCTGTTCGGTTGTCATTCCGCAATTGAGGTAGGGGAAGTACGGGTATATGACGATGTATAAACTGTTCTTATTTATTATTAAGCATGTTTGTGATATAATACCATGTGATCGTATTCAGTGTTATCTATATTATTCTGTGTTATGATGCAATGTGGAGATAAAGGGTCTGTGTTTGGTGCGGAGATAAAGGGTCTGTGTTTGGTGCGGAGATAAAGGATCTGTGTTTGGTGCGGAGGTAAAGGGTCTTGTGATCGGTGCGGAGTTTATTTGGTGTTGGATCGGTGTGGAGTTTATTTGGCGTTGGATCGGTGCGGAGTTTATTTGGCGTTGGATCGGTGCGGAGTATATTATATTGTTGTCTCATTTATCTTTCTACTCAACCTCGCGGTTGACCCTGTGTATTCGTGTACACCTACGATGATCCGGAATGGGGAGTAGATTTTACAGGTCAGTGACAGATGGACCAGGAGCTTGGGCATGGAGAGCGACATGGCATGGACCTACTTAGAGTTAGATCACATTTAGATATCGTCAGTTGTACTTTCATTTTATCAAGTTTGGAACTCGTAACTGTTGTAATACCAAGTTCAAATTTAATCAGTATTTACATAAATTACCTTTGGTTTGTTTACCATGTTATTCACTACCTCGGATATTCCGGGATGGTAACAGTCCTATTTATTTGAGAATGTCTTGCTAAAGGCTCTTAAATAAATGGGGGTGTTACAGGAGGCCTGTGGTAGCCCCCAGCGAAAGGCGTGGATGGCAGCCTTCTCCTCGCAATGGGGTATGGACACCATTTCCTTGTTGAATCTGGCCAGGTAGTCTCTGGTGGATTCTCCATCACCTTGCTGGATCTCGTAGAGATCGCTGCTCTGCTTTTCTGGCCGCCTACTGCTGGCGAACTGCTGGTTGAACGCGTTCACCAGGTCTGCAAAGTTGGATATGCTGGAGTTGGGTAGAGTGACGAACCATTGGAGGGCGGCTCCTGAGAGAGTGGACCCGAATCCTTTACACATACATGCCTCTTTCAGGGAGCCCGAGGCCGTGATCACCATCATTTTCTGCTTGTATTGATTGATGTGGTCTATCGGATCTGTTGTTCCACCATAGCTGGTCATGTTCGGGGGAGTGAATCCCTTAGGCACATCCACCGAGACGATGTTGTGGGTGAATGGCGAGTCCGCGTAGCTGTCTGGGGCCGCTTTCTCCAGGGGCCTTGGCATTCCTGGTATGCGGCTGACTAGGTCCCACAGCTCTTTGTATTGGTGTTCCCATGGATTCGGTCCTGCAAGAGGGTTAGCAAAATTCCAAGGGGTAGTATGAGTGAGAGGTGCATACCCTGGTGCTCCTGGGGTCTGACTGACCGTGGGCTGACCGGGCGCCTGATGACCCATCGGTACAGTGTGGACTATTGATGGTATCTGTTGAGCGGGGTATCCTGATGAGCCAGCCCCCAGCGGAAGGGGTTGCCTTGCTGACGATCCCTCTCCTTGCGTCCAGACCGAGGTTGGGGTGAAAAACGTTCCTGCATTACCATGTTGGTTAGTGCTAGTGGGTAACCTTACAGATCCGTTACCTGAGGCCCCCGTTTGCGGTGGCGGTGAATCTAGGTTGATGGAAAGGTAGCCCAAGCCTGCCGGAGTGATTCTTCCTGGAGGGGCAAGCCCTGTGAGGTCCAGTCTGGTGACTATCTCGTTGGGAATGGTTCTGGCCTCGCTTCTGCTCCCGGGAGGCCTTGGGACTCCTGCTTCTGTGCCCGGATTTCCACCGACGCGTGGAGGTTGGTTCTGAGCCGTGGCTAACTTTCTGAGCTCCTGGTTGTCCTTCTTCAAGCCGTCGACCGCTTGGTGGAGGGCAAAGATTCCTTCCATCATTGTCTGCTGAGCCTGACTGCGTCTGGGGAGTGCTGACAACAAGGGGAGTGGTTACTGCCGGAGTCGGAATTTCCTGAGCCTCCACGGGGATGGGAGAAGTTTCTGTTACCACTGGGATGGGTTGTGAGGTTGTTTGAGAGGCTGGGTTTGTCATTTTGAGAGATTTCTGAGGGATTTTAGGATTTTACGCTTTTGGGTTGAATAATCACTACAGCCCCACGGTGGGCGCCAAAATGTTTAGGTCAAAATTTACCTAAGGTAGTTTTTATGAGGTTATAGTGAATTCAAACCGAGAATATGATTTAATGGATCAACTAAGTATCAAGCAATGTAAAGAGAAGAAGTATGGAAAAGACGAAGAGTGATGACGCAGAAATCCCTTAGGAAAAAACTGCGGGAGGGATGTTTCCTCCAATTTCTACTAGAATTATCCTTCAGGAAGTGTATGCGATTACAAGTATTTCTTAGGGTTTTCTTAGTGTTTTGTGTATGCTAAGTGTGTAATGAATGAATCTTACATGTACAATGTTTGCATATATATAAAAGCCTAATGCTATGGACCGTTGGATTAGAGTCCAATCCAACGGGTCTTTTCTCTCTCTTTTAACCATTTTGGGTGCCTTCTTCCTGCTTGCTTTTTCTGACGGAGGCTTGGTGTGTGGCCATTTGAGGTAATCTCGAGCCTCTCCCTTTTTAACCCTTTCCTCTTCCTCGTTTGGGCCGTCCCTTTCCTTCCTCTACAATCTTCCCCTTATGTTGACTTCCTACTTCCTTTATCCCATTGACTTTGGTATCCAATGTGTACTTTCCTTCCAATCATGTGGTGCCATGTGTTAGCCTACAAAATGGTAATTTTTGGGGCATAACAATGACAAACAACGATCTTCTCAATTCCGATGGCACCTCTGAAAATAAAATTGATCCTTTGTCTCCCTTCTCTCTTGCCAACCAGGAAGGGCCAGGACAAACGATCACACACATAAAACTCCGGCACGACAATTACGACGAATGGTGCCGTTCCATGCGTATGTCTCTTAAATCGAGACGCAAATTTATTTGGTTTTTGTGATGGTTCGATTACGAAACCGACATCAACTTTTCTAGCTGACCAGTGGGTTGTCATTCATTGCACTATTGTGCAATGGATTATGCAGTCAATTGATCCCTCAATTCGGGATAGTATTTCATACACAGAGGACGCTGCGTTGTTATGGCGAGAATTAGCGGAGCGATTCTCTGTTGTTGATGGCTCAAAAATTCAAGCATTAAAAGCACAATTAAATGACTGCAAGCAACTAAATGGAATGTCGATCACCACTTACTATGGCAATTTGAAGGTTTTGTGGGATGCCATTGCTTCCCATGAGCCACCCTTCGCTTGCAAATGTGGACATTGTACCTGTGGAATTGCTCAAGAGGCGCTGGCCAGACAGGACTCGGAGCGCTTACACAAATTTTTGATGGGATTGGATGCATCTTTATATGGGTCTATTCGGTCGAATCAATTGGCTCTTGACCCCCTCCCATCTCTTAACCGCGCTTATCAGGTAATTCTTCAAGCGGAACGGCTTCACGCTGGTTCTGTTGTGGCTGCCACAGACCCTTCTGATATCATGGCCTGTGCAGCACGGCGTGATACCGGTTCATCATCAACCCCTGATTGGCGCGCCCTTCGTGAACAAGAAAGGCAAGCACGAAAGAAATTATCATGCTCACATTGCCTTGCTACAGGCCACGAGGTACACACTTGTTTTATTAAAACTCAACATTTTCCGGAATGGTGGGGTAATCGCCCTCGAACACTTGAAGAAATGCGTGCTCAATCTCAACAGCATTCTCAGGCCGTTCCCCTGCTCGTGCTAACATGGTGTTTTCTACACCTAATTCATCATCCTCCCATGATCGTCTAAACGGTATGTCTCCCGATTGGATTATAGACACAGGGGCATCACACCATGTCACGAGTGATATACGTTGGCTGACTGAATGTTTTTCGATCTCACCACGTGCTGTGAGCCTGCCCAATGGGCTCTCTGTTATGGCTAATATGGCTGGGACGGTTCAGTTGACGGATACGTTAATTATTCACAATGTTTTACTTGTCCCTAGCCTCACTTGTAATTTGCTTTCTGTGTCTCAATTAAGCGCTGCCACTCGATATGTCTTTCACTTT
This sequence comes from Silene conica, assembly GCA_029255685.2. Lineage (NCBI taxonomy): Eukaryota > Viridiplantae > Streptophyta > Magnoliopsida > Caryophyllales > Caryophyllaceae > Silene > Silene conica. The sequence goes on from CM055314.2 coordinate 9,797,984, forward strand.
ACTAATGACTCGTGTTCCATTCAGGACCCTTCTACGAGGACGAGGATTGGAGTCGGTGAGTTACGAGACGGGCTCTACTATTTGCGTGCGGTGGTGGGACTGGTGGTGAATCATGTGAGCGCGACAGATACTTTTAATTTATGGCATAAACGGCTTGGTCATCCATCAAATAAGATCGTAAAACTACTTCCTCATATTAGTCATTTAAACGTTGATTTAGCACATGCTTGTGATATTTGTCATTTTGCGAAACAAAGTCGGACCAATTTTTCTTTAAATACTAATAAAGCCTCTGCTATTCTCGACTTAATTCATTGTGACTTATGGGGGCCTTATCGAACTTTATCATCATGCGGTGCCAAATATTTTCTTACGTTAGTCGATGATTATTCTCGTGCCGTCTGGGTTTATTTATTGGTGGATAAAATTGAAGTTACAGACATATTTATGAGCTTCTTAGCCATGGTTGATATCATGTTGTTGCACGGACACTGCAATCCGTGGTGACATATTAACTTCATGCCCATTTTGGGAAATGTGAGCATCTTCTATATTCTGAAAAGGAACAACTATGGGTTCAAAGACCTCAACCCTAGCTGTATCTCCAATTTGATCTTGTACAACCTAATCAGCAAGCAAGTTGTTATTATTGATGTTGTTCAAAACCCTATCAACTTCCATAGAACCATTCTGCATTGCACTTTGAGACCCATTCATATTCTGATCTTTATCAGCTCCGGCATTCTCAACATCCTCATGGAGGACTCCATTAGTAGCAACACCATTTGAACCTCCTAATCCTTCTACCAAATCCACATGCATGTGGTTGTCTGACTGAGTATTTAGCTGCATGTTGGGATCAACATGCATACCATCAAAACCCAAATTGTTTAACGACTTTGCATTTATGTTATGACCATTTTGAGAGTTTGCATGATCTATGACCATATTTTCATTTAGATCAAAAACCCTAGATGGCCCTCCTTGCTCCACATGTCCTCCCATTGCATGCAAGTCATTTTGCACCCGAGATACATCTCCATTTGCAAGCTGATCATTATTTCCATTATTGTTACCTTCTGAACCAAGATTTGGTGGTCCATGATGTGCCTGAATATTCTGACCCTGAACATTATTATTGGTAAAAGCATCATTGTTTGCATGTGAATTATTAAACACCACCGGACTTGAGAAAGGGAGGGCTGTGACAGCAAACTCCATCCCCGGAAAAATGCGGCCTCCATCAACAAGTCCCAGATCGAAGTCGATCATACGTTCTGTATGGAAATCAGCAGGAACTGAAGATCCTTGATATTCTCCTAGTCTGATCTTTGATGTTACATATTTTGTGGAGGATGGCAGTGCACATAAGTTCAGATTGAACATAGTGTATTGATATCCGGACTGAAACACAGCGAATCCTCTATCAAAAGCAAGCGACAGATGAGAGTTAAGAGTCTGAATAATGCTTTCGACCTTCTCAACACATTGAGAAACTTTGTGCCCTATTCTCCCGCACTTCGTTCAGAATTTGAATACTTCCTCGTATTTGAACTGTATCCACATAAGCTTGTTCTGCCGACATGCAAGGAAAAAACCCGGGTTGAGTGGCTGTCCTAGCTGAATGGTAGCCCTAAGCCGTAGGTAATCATGTTGTGGAAAATTTCCAAATTCTTCAATCATAGTATCAGGACCAAATAACTTTCCCACCATAGCCGCCACATTAAAGTTAAGATACTCAAACGGCAGTCCGCAGACTCTGACCCATAATTTTGTTGTAGGAAAGCGAACCGTTCTTGGTATCATTCCGGGTTCCCACTTCTTTAACACCATTAACGCACCATCGATGACTATATTTCCCCTATTAAGAACATCCTGCATGTCATCTAGATCATAAAAATAGATGGTGTAAATGTCCCCCATACGCGTAACATTAACATGCCCTCGTGTAGCCCAATTATCTTCGATTATTTTGTTGATATTGTAGGCTCTAATCAAGCGATAATCAACAATGTAACCCAACAAACACCTATTCCAGTCGACAAAAGAATCACTGAGATCTTCAAGACTAGCAGAAATAACAGCTCCAGTTCGAGGGAATCTCCATTCATGCAAGATTCCTGGGTTTTCAGTCACCGTTGTTCTAAAGTTTATATCATAAAAGACATTTTCAAGGTTTTGATTGATATCCTCAGAATAAAAGTTGAAATTTGTTTCCATGTTAGAAATTTGAAGTGGAAAAGGAATAGAAAAGGTAAAGACAGAATAAAGAAGTAGAAAAAAGGATGTAGAAGAAGAGCGATAAAGAAAGAAGAAAACTTAGAAAAAGGAAAATAAACGGACGTGTGTCAGTAGGAATGAAGAAGAATAATGATTGAGATATCGGTTTTCCAAAGGACACTGACACAAGTTAGCTTTTTTAGGGAAATAAATTTTTTGAAAAGAAAACAAAGTGTGGCTATTGGTTTTGAATATTTAATATGCATAGAGTATCTGGAAAAACTACAGAGAAAGATATGGGTTTTAGTTTTTGATTTTGTTGTTAATATAGGTTTTTAATTAGTAATGTAGTAAAAGAAGTTTTGAAATTTGGATTTTGATTGTATCATTTTTAAGTTTTGTGTTTTTGGTTTTGGTTTTTTCTTCTCGGTTTTTGGTTATGGTTTTTAAAAAAAATTTGGTTATGATTTTAAGTTTATGGGTTTTGGTTTTGTTTTTTAAAAGGTTTTGGTTTTGTTTTTAGAAAGGTATTTTGAACTCTCAAATGAGAGAAAACCTCTTTAGAGAGAGGAAGTTTTTTCCGATTATCAAAAATAGCTTATTATAAAAACTTACTAGATTAAATGCCCGTGCGATGCACGAGCATAGAATTATTGTTATTTGATTTAACATTTTGTTTTAGCCAGATAATAAAGGTAATATAGTGTTTTTTTTGGTAACGAGGGGTTTAATCCCCCCGGGCCCATGCATTCCCGCACCACCACATGGACAATGTAAGCCACCCCTTTCGGAGTTGCAGTGGCCAAGTGATCATCGCCCCAGCTGGTAATCGAACTTGAGACCTCTCAACTCCTGCATTTCTGCAAACTTTAAGGTTTAACTCAGTTATCACTGGACTAACACCACTATTGGGTAAGTAACTGAAAATATGAGTATGATTGTAACTAAGAGTTGCTTCAACTAATTGCAAATTTATCCCATACGCAGTATATGTTATATTTGACTTACTTAAGGGAATGTGACTTCGTTAGAGTATGTACAATAATAAAAATTAAAGATCACTTAATTAGCTCTTCGTTTTACCTCTCTATCTTGGGAGAATAAAAATATTATACTGTCGCTGTGCCAAAAATGAAGTTGGCTTAGAGTATCAGGTTAGGTAACATTATTTATTTATAACTACTCCGTACGATTCACATATAAAAACGGAATTACTTTTTCACACACGGATTTTACTCTTTCACATACATTTTCTTCATAAAATTTCTATATGCTACCTTTTTTACTAAACATATACGCTTCTTCCTAAACATAGACAAAAAATTCTTATATATACATCTTTACCCTAAAATTAAATTAATTACTTTAAAAACTTAAACAATGGATTACAATTCTCTAATTAATGGAATAATATTATTTGTTAACGATTATTAATACGTTTTATTAAAAGTATTAAGTTTATATTTTACTGAAATTATATACATAGAGTAAATGTTAATTACGGTTTGTGGGTGGTGGATGACACGGTGGTTGACGGTTATTTTGAGTTTGCACATCAGTTAACTGTGGTGATCGGCGTCTCTGAGTTATCGGTATCGGGTTTTTGGGTTGTCGGCATTCATCGGGTTTCAAGGTTTTCGCGTCTGTCGGCGTCCATCCGTGTTGAGCGTTTTATTCTTGTTTGTGTTTATGCGTATAGTTGTTGCTTGTTGACGTGTTTCATATTTCTTAATTTTTTTGTTAAATTTTACGTGTCTAACTTGTTTAGTTTTAATTTTTTGATTTTTTATTTTTGTTTCTCGTTTCTTTCGTTTTTGTTTCTTTTTTTTAAAAAAAATTTGTTTTGATTTTATTTAATTAATTAATTATTACTTAAATATTTGTTTTTTGAAATTATGGTGAACAGAACGACATAGGTGGTTGGTTGGTGTTATCACTTGGTGTTTAAAGGATGAAGGAAGAGAGAAAACTCAATTGAGAGAATGATCAAAGAAATGATAAGAGCAGTGTGTTAAAATCGTATGTGAAAGAGTAAATTTGTATGTGAAAAAGCACGTCCCAAATTTTTTATGCAAACAATTATTACTTTGCTTTTCCTAAAAAATATAACACTAAAACTTGAGAGATACAGTCTTTCAATAAATTATTGAGATACCCTTCTTTTGTACCATTTTATTTGTATTTCGTGACCCTTTTATGATTGATTGTATCATAGTAATTTCGTACTTACTTACATAATAAATGTACTCATTTTATTTCTAATCATTATTTATACCTATTTTATACCTTTAGTACCACTTTTTCTTAAATTTATACAATAGTCTCTCAATAAGTTTATTGAGTGGCGATCTCTCAAGAGACCTACTGAAATTATAACGGTTCCATGACAAATCAAAGTAGTATCAAACACGAGTATTAAGGAAAAGACAATTATCTCTTCTCCTCCATCAAAACATAATCAAACTTCTCACAAACATTTCAATTATGAATCGCAATTTTCTTATCACACAAAAATTTAATTCGTTTCATTTATAAACTACAAAAATTGATTTCATTTAACTTGATCGGATACTTATAGTCCTTAATTTGGGTATTAGTTTTTTTTGTAATACAAAATGGTTTGCTAACACAATGATCAAATTCTTAAAATCTGAAATTCCATTATACAAAGTACATCCTATTGGAAGTCCTTGAGGAGAAAATTAATAAAAGCGCATGTTTTTTTAGGCTCGTGCATCGCAGACTATTTATATAAAGGAGAATTATTCGAACGATTATAGTATATAAAGAATCCAACAATTGCAATTTTATATTTCGAGTAGTTTTATGTAAATTCAAGTGATATGAGCACTCTAATTTTTCGGAAATTATTATTAGGCCGAGGCCTTCCGTATTCAGCACCTCCGTATTCAGCACCTTCGTATTCCGTTCATCGTATTTACCAATTCCTCTTAATCTGTTCTATGTATTTACCAATTCATTGTATTTACCAATTCGGTGTATTTGGCTAGTACCTTGTTGTATAAATAGATGGATGAATGGAATAATAAAACAACACAAAAATGAGATATTCTTCCTAAACTAAGTTTTATCATGGTATCAGAGAACTTCATTTTTTTCTATCATCACTCGTTTTTTTGTCTTCTTCTTTAAACATGACTGTTTAGGTCAAAATTTACCTAAGGTAGTTTTTATGAGGTTATAGTGAATTCAAACCGAGAATATGATTTAATGGATCAACTAAGTATCAAGCAATGTAAAGAGAAGAAGTATGGAAAAGACGAAGAGTGATGACGCAGAAATCCCTTAGGAAAAAACTGCGGGAGGGATGTTTCCTCCAATTTCTACTAGAATTATCCTTCAGGAAGTGTATGCGATTACAAGTATTTCTTAGGGTTTTCTTAGTGTTTTGTGTATGCTAAGTGTGTAATGAATGAATCTTACATGTACAATGTTTGCATATATATAAAAGCCTAATGCTATGGACCGTTGGATTAGAGTCCAATCCAACGGGTCTTTTCTCTCTCTTTTACCCATTTTGGGTGCCTTCTTCCTGCTTGCTTTTTCTGACGGAGGCTTGGTGTGTGGCCATTTGAGGTAATCTCGAGCCTCTCCCTTTTTAACCCTTTCCTCTTCCTCGTTTGGGCCGTCCCTTTCCTTCCTCTACAATCTTCCCCTTATGTTGACTTCCTACTTCCTTTATCCCATTGACTTTGGTATCCAATGTGTACTTTCCTTCCAATCATGTGGTGCCATGTGTTAGCCTACAAAATGGTAATTTTTGGGGCATAACAATGACAAACAACGATCTTCTCAATTCCGATGGCACCTCTGAAAATAAAATTGATCCTTTGTCTCCCTTCTCTCTTGCCAACCAGGAAGGGCCAGGACAAACGATCACACACATAAAACTCCGGCACGACAATTACGACGAATGGTGCCGTTCCATGCGTATGTCTCTTAAATCGAGACGCAAATTTGGTTTTTGTGATGGTTCGATTACGAAACCGACATCAACTTTTCTAGCTGACCAGTGGGTTGTCATTCATTGCACTATTGTGCAATGGATTATGCAGTCAATTGATCCCTCAATTCGGGATAGTATTTCATACACAGAGGACGCTGCGTTGTTATGGCGAGAATTAGCGGAGCGATTCTCTGTTGTTGATGGCTCAAAAATTCAAGCATTAAAAGCACAATTAAATGACTGCAAGCAACTAAATGGAATGTCGATCACCACTTACTATGGCAATTTGAAGGTTTTGTGGGATGCCATTGCTTCCCATGAGCCACCCTTCGCTTGCAAATGTGGACATTGTACCTGTGGAATTGCTCAAGAGGCGCTGGCCAGACAGGACTCGGAGCGCTTACACAAATTTTTGATGGGATTGGATGCATCTTTATATGGATCTATTCGGTCGAATCAATTGGCTCTTGACCCCCTCCCATCTCTTAACCGCGCTTATCAGGTAATTCTTCAAGCGGAACGGCTTCACGCTGGTTCTGTTGTGGCTGCCACAGACCCTTCTGATATCATGGCCTGTGCAGCACGGCGTGATACCGGTTCATCATCAACCCCTGATTGGCGCGCCCTTCGTGAACAAGAAAGGCAAGCACGAAAGAAATTATCATGCTCACATTGCCTTGCTACAGGCCACGAGGTACACACTTGTTTTATTAAAACTCAACATTTTCCGGAATGGTGGGGTAATCGCCCTCGAACACTTGAAGAAATGCGTGCTCAATCTCAACAGCATTCTCAGGCCGTTCCCCTGCTCGTGCTAACATGGTGTTTTCTACACCTAATTCATCATCCTCCCATGATCGTCTAAACGGTATGTCTCCCGATTGGATTATAGACACAGGGGCATCACACCATGTCACGAGTGATATACGTTGGCTGACTGAATGTTTTTCGATCTCACCGCGTGCTGTGAGCCTGCCCAATGGGCTCTCTGTTATGGCTAATATGGCTGGGACGGTTCAGTTGACGGATACGTTAATTATTCACAATGTTTTACTTGTCCCTAGCCTCACTTGTAATTTGCTTTCTGTGTCTCAATTAAGCGCTGCCACTCGATATGTCTTTCACTTTACTAATGACTCGTGTTCCATTCAGGACCCTTCTACGAGGACGAGGATTGGAGTCGGTGAGTTACGAGACGGGCTCTACTATTTGCGTGCGGTGGTGGGACTGGTGGTGAATCATGTGAGCGCGACAGATACTTTTAATTTATGGCATAAACGGCTTGGTCATCCATCAAATAAGATCGTAAAACTACTTCCTCATATTAGTCATTTAAACGTTGATTTAGCACATGCTTGTGATATTTGTCATTTTGCGAAACAAAGTCGGACCAATTTTTCTTTAAATACTAATAAAGCCTCTGCTATTCTCGACTTAATTCATTGTGACTTATGGGGGCCTTATCGAACTTTATCATCATGCGGTGCCAAATATTTTCTTACGTTAGTCGATGATTATTCTCGTGCCGTCTGGGTTTATTTATTGGTGGATAAAATTGAAGTTACAGACATATTTATGAGCTTCTTAGCCATGGTTGACAACCAATTCTCTCGACGGGTTAAAATTGTACAATCAGACAACGGTACCGAATTTGAGCATATGGCTGACTATTTCTTTCAGAATGGCATTTTGTTTCAAAAATCTTGTGTCGGAACTTCGCAACAAAATGGTCGTGTTGAACGAAAACTTCGTCACATTTTAAATGTGGCACGCGCTCTTATGTTTCAAGGTAACCTTCCGACATTTTTTTGGGGTGAGTGTGTTTTGACGGCTGCTTATTTAATTAATCGGACACCCTCTATTTTACTCCAAAATAAAACGCCATATGAATTACTCTTTGGCTCTGTCCCTTCCTATGTTAATTTGCGGGTTTTTGGGTGCCTTTGTTTTGTGCACAATCAACAAACACGGGGGGATAAGTTTGCCAAACGAAGTCGAAAATGTGTCTTTCTTGGTTACCCTTATAACAAGAAAGGGTGGCGGGTCTCTGATATTGAAACCGGTAAATTTTATGTCTCTCGGGATGTCTATTTTTTTGAGAATAACTTCCCGTATTCCGACATCATTGAAAGTAGTTCACGGGTTCAAGACTCCCCACCCAATGACCCTATTTTTTCCGAAACACCGAGCCCAGACTCGTGTACCGAGGATGGTGTCGGGGCCACCTCGGTGGAAGATAATGAAGGGGGGGCTTCTGATACGGGCACAATTTTTGGTGATGGTGAGGGTTGTAATAATCAAGTGGGTTCCTCAATTTCTCCTCATGTTACTACTGAATTAGGTCGTGGGAAACGTACCAAACGACTCCCTCCACATTTGAATGACTATGTTCTCGAGACCACCACCGCCGCCACAAACGACCCTCTCGACTCACCAAGCTCCACATCCTCAGGTACTCCTTATGCTCTTACTAATTATGTGAATTGTAACAAATTTTCTCCTCGCCATAGACACTTTCTTGCAGCTATTACCTCGGGCGTTGAACCTCCTCATTTCCGAGTTGTAATTAATGATCCCAATTGGTGTCGGGCTATGCAAGATGAGATAACGGCACTTGAAAATAATGGGACTTAGGAACTTACCGATCTCCCACCTGACAAGAAAGCTCTCGGTTGTCGTTGGGTTTACAAAATCAAATATAAATCCGACGGTAGTATTGAAAGGTTTAAAGCTCGATTGGTCATTTTCGGCAATCATCAAGTTGAAGGCATTGATTATGGAGAGACTTTTGCACCCGTAGTCAAGATGGTGACCGTGCGAACTTTGCTCGCCATTTCCGCTCTTAAAAATTGGGAGCTTCATCAAATGGACGTGCATAATGCTTTCTTGCACGGTGATCTATCCGAAGAGGTTTATATGAAATTGCCCCCGGGTTTCAGTCAAGGAAAAGAGGGTAAGGTGTGTCGTTTGCGAAAGTCTTTATATGGTCTTCGTCAGGCGCCGCGTTGTTGGTTTGCAAAATTAGGAGCGGCCTTGCGTGACTATGGTTTTACTCAGTCCCATTCCGATTATTCTCTTTTCAGCTATTTCAAGAATGCGGTATGTTTACACGTTTTGGTTTACTTAGATGACCTTGTTATCGCTGGAAATAGTTCGGAGGCTATCACATTATTTAAAGCCTATCTTGGGACCCGGTTTCATATGAAGGACTTGGGTGCCTTGAAGTATTTTTTGGGTATCGAGGTTGCTCGTAATTCCGACGGAATTTATTTGTGTCAACGAAAGTATACGCTCGACATTATATCCGAATGTGGGCTTTTGGGTGCTAAACCTGCTATTACTCCTATTGAACAACATCATAAGCTTAGGCTTGCGTCGGGTGCCTTACTTGATGATGCCGAGCGATATAGACGTCTTGTGGGGCGTTTGGTTTATCTCGCCGTTACTCGTCCTTATCTTTCTTATTCCGTACATATACTGTCCCAATTTATGCACGAACCTCGAAAAGAGCATATGGATGCCGCTCTTCGCGTGGTCCGCTATCTCAAGGGTAGTCCGGGACAGGGTATTTTGTTACGCTCTGATATCACTCTTACTATTTCAGGATGGTGTGATTCAGATTACGCCGGCTGCCCGTTGACAAGGCGATCGGTTTCGGGTTGGATTGTGTTCATCGGTGGTTCTCCCGTTTCATGGAAGACAAAGAAACAACAAACAGTGTCTCTTTCTTCTTCTGAAGCCGAGTATCGTTCCATGACCGCTGTCTTATGCGAATTGAAATGGTTGGTGGGTCTATTTGATGGACTCGGTATTACTATTCCTCGTCCCTTAAACGTTTATAGTGACAGTAAGTCCGCTCTTCAACTTGCTCAGAATCCCGTCTTTCACGAACGGACAAAGCATATCGAGGTGGATTGTCATTTTATCCGTGACGCTATTTCTACCGGTTTGATCATGCCGTCTTATGTACCTTCCCAATCCCAGTTGGCTGATATTTTTACAAAGGCTTTAGCATCACCTCAATTTTCTTTCCTACTTCACAAACTGGGCATTCTTGATCTCCATGCTCCAGTTTGAGGAGGGGTATTAGGCCGAGGCCTTCCGTATTCAGCACGTCCGTATTCAGCACCTTCGTATTCCGTTCATCGTATTTACCAATTCCTCTTAATCTGTTCTATGTATTTACCAATTCATTGTATTTACCAATTCGGTGTATTTGGCTAGTACCTTGTTGTATAAATAGATGGATGAATGGAATAATAAAACAACACAAAAATGAGATATTCTTCCTAAACTAAGTTTTATCAATTATTGTGAGAGATTTCTCTTATTTTAATTACGAGTTACAAAAGAGAAATATAGATTAGAGAAACAAGTACACAAGAAGCGAGTCTTCAACTCATTAACTCTAAAATTTGAATGTAAGCATATATAATCTATATTTTTATTTTTATTAAATAAGCATAAACCTTTAATCTTGGGGTTAAAGCATTTGGTCTAAATAAATGAATGTATTATAATAGACTCTACAAGGTAGCTCGTGCGAGTTGTAAAATAATTTTGAGGCTTAGATTAAGTATATACGATTACTTGAACATGTTGATCAGATGAAGAATGGAGTTAACTCAAGTTCAAGACGAAAGTTTTTAAAATACAAGTTAATTATTATCTTATACGTGGTTTCTGAGCTTTGTTAGTGATACTTTCAAACTGTGTTTGTAGGATGCGAAATAGAGGCAATGCATGACAAGAAAGTCGCGAACTTGACGGATTGAAAGTAGCGAAGTCCAAATAAAGAAGTTTGTCAAGCTAACTTGTATATTCGTTCGGTTTAGGGATTATGTAATTTATTTTATTTATATTTTTTTTTGGAAGGAGAATTTACACATTAAATTATAACATAAGGCGTACTGCAATAATAATCGTCACTCAATTATTATCTAATCGTTTTACTTTGTCACATATTAATTTTATGTTAAATAATGAGAATTTTTTATGTCATTTTTAACATAAAATGATCATATTTTACGGTTTAATGAGTTTAATATGTTTTCTGAAATTACATTTTTAGACAACAAAATTTGTGATTAGGGTTTATGGGTGTGATGGGACGATGGTCGGCATTGACGTTGACGTTGGACGACGGTCAGGTACGGATGATGGTCACAAATTCTCATTTGTGACGGCCGATATCCGCCACAAGCTTGTGACGGGTCAAATAAAACTCATATAAGAAGATAAAGACAAATCATTTAAAATTTTCATACATCCTACTTTTTATCTTATTTATTTCTATGAGATAGTTAACCCGTCACAAGTTTGTGACGGTCTGAAGGATAATCCATCATCACAACTCACAAGTAAGTCCTATTGGATGGTGGTCGGCGTCGTTGATAATTGTATTTCTGTTGTTATGCGTTTCATTCATCTTCTCTCCTTTTCTTTTCTTTTTCTTTTTCTTTTTTTAATTAATTACTTTATTTTTTATTTTAAATTATAATATAATAATAAATTTGGTGTTTCTATTCTTTACTATTTTTTTAAAATTACAATATTAATTAGTGCCGACAATCGCAGGGAGAGGAGAGCGCGTGACAAAAGGAGGTTGGTCGGGGTCGGCGGCGTGGGGTCGGAGTAAGGGTTTCCGGTGAGTGGAGTGATTGGTGGCTGTGAATGGAGGTGGGTGGGGTGATTTAGTGGTGAATAGGGGTTAGGGAAGGGAAAAAATTGATTTGATAGAGGAAAAAATGACAAGGGTGGTATGGTAAAAAGCGTATGTGAAAGAGTAAAATCTGAATGTGAAAAAGCACGACCCTAAAATAAAGGGAAAGAAGGGAAAAGAGAGAATACTTTGTCCTATAGAAGCATTATGACACTAGATGTGTCAAAGAGAACCAACCACATTGAAAAGATTGGGCAAGGCAATAGGACATGCTCCATCCACATGCCATAGATGGGTTAATTAAGTCACATACAAACTCCATTAATCCAGCCTTGAGTCAAGATCAAAAAATAATTAGGTTACAGTTTGTAATAGGCAAGTTAATCTTTGATAGGATTTTAAGGTGTGTTATGTTTAAGGATATGAGCCATATTATTCACATCGACGACTAGCAGGGGCGAACCCAGGATTTAATGTATGGGGTAGCAAAAAAAATTTAAACATAAAATAAACATCACATGTAGCGGGGCTCAAACCCCTGGCAACTAGGTGGGAATTTGAAACCTTAACCATTGAATTAAATGATTTTTATTGTTCATCTAATGGGATTACCTTCACTTATCTACTATTCAGCAATATCTGGGTAACAAAAATCCGTCTTTTCAACCAAATTTTTAAAGTTTGGGGTAGCGGCCGCCACCCCTTGCTAATAGGTGGGTTCACCCCTGTCGACGAGAAGTGGTTTTACATTACAAATCCAAAATGCAGATATTACCAGGGCCGGTCCTAAGCATTTAGAGGCCCTGGGCAAAATTGTACACTTGAGCCCTAGCTTTTTTTTTTTTTTTCAAGTAATTCCTGTGTAATTATCTCATACAATTTAATAAATGAAACAATGAATGCAAAAAAACTTTTGAATTAGTTGATGTTGATTCTTGACACCTAAGAAATAATGATTTTGAACTTGGAGAATTGGATAGGGTGTATCTTATAATTCAATTTTTTTATCGTCAAAAAATAGTAAAAGATCGAAATTCTTTTAAAGTTTAGATATTAACTTTATTAGAGGAGTCCATAAATGTATAATTTCGAAAAATTATGTTTTGATGAACATAATTCGCACGAGATCCAAAATGCTAATCTTATAATTCAATTAATATTTTCCATGCTTATGAACATAGTATATTAAAAAAAAGATAGAAATGGGTGTGAATTCTTAAAAATAATATAAGTAGAAAATATTAAATAGATGGGCTATCAACATAGTATATTCAAAAAAAAATATAGAAAAAATGGGTGTGAATTCTAAAAATAAATTATAAAAATAGAGAAATATAGCTTTGTGAGGGATAAAACTCATGATCTCTTGACACTTAATAAAATAAAATGTCACTAGAGTCCTTACCATAATTTGAATTTTATATGTGATACATTTTATTCAACAAATAACACACTTCTAATTTCACAATAATGGGCCCCTTTCAGACTTGGGCCCTTGTCAATTGTCAACCCTAACACCCCCATAGGGCCGGCCCTGGATATTACATAGGGTGTAATGAGGCTCTACCATATAAAAATTGTAAAAGCAAGCGATATATCACAAAGATAATGTTCTTGGCAGCGGTATCAAGGCCAACATACAAAGAAAATGGGGAAGTGCTATTTGATGGAAAGCTTGGGATTTGGCCAATCACTTATGAAGAACTAACCAAAAGAAAGAGCAAGAACAGAAATGCTAGTACAATAGTGACAAAACCCATTGAATCCATCACTAAGAAAGTCACAAAAGATGCATTCATCAATTTGGTAATACCAACCATTAAACAGAAGTGGCCAACATCTTAGTCAAAGAATATCAGCATTCAACAAGACAATGCCAAACCTCATATCAACGGGAAGGATAAAGATGAAAATAAATTGCATTGGTTTGATTAATTGTCAAATTCTCTAATATCCATGCACTACAAGAATACAGAAAACAGGCGACTGCTTCCAGTCGCCAAATCCAAATTGGCGAATGAAAGCAGTTGCCAAAATACAGTCGCAAGGCCTAGTCGCCAAAATAAAATGGGCGACTAATTTCAGTCGCCAAATTTGGCGACTGATCATTCAGTCGCCAACAGTGGGTTTTGGCAACTGTGATGGTAGTCGCCAAATTGGTCACTGAAGTGTGGTAGTCGCCAAATTGGCGACTGAAGTGCAGTCGCCAAACTGCTTATTCAGTCGCCAATTGGCCTGGCATTACAGGAACTTCTGGTTTTGCAACCCTGTTGACAGTCGCCATTTACATCATGTCAATCGCCAAATATGTTGGGCATTTCATGGTGAATTTCTATTTTGATCGTGCAAATTCTCCATTTTAATCGTGCCAATTCGCATTGACACCCTGCAAACAGAAAATTACCACCAATTTGCGCGAACCACACCATTTGAAACACCAATTTCTCATTTATTCAAAAATGAGAAAATTATCCAACTAAAAGCTAAGGACTAAGCTAAAGTAACTAAAAATTATCCAACTAAAAGCTAAGCTAAGGACAAACTAACTAAACTAAAAATCCCATCCTGGCTCCACTACCACCACCCTTTCCATGTGGATCGTTAGGGTCATTACGTGGTTGTGGACCGGGGTTACATTGGGCGAAGTAGGTTTCCATGGCCTTCATGCGCTCCTTCATCAACCGAAACTCTTCGTCTCGTTCTAAATTCACCCTTCTTTCATCAGCAAGTTGAGTCTGTAGTTGACTCACAAGAGCGGGCTCATAAGTTTGTCGCGGCTTCATATGAAGATCTTCTTGCCGGTTCTTTGAAAAAGACAACATGAGCCTTTCCGGTGTCATAGACATTCTTTTTCTTGTATTCATTCACCAAATCAAACCAAATCTCATTATCTGATTTTTCGGGATGTGCCTCTTTCTCAGCCTCGTATGCTAACTACATTAGTTAACAGAAAATTCTCATTAGTTAACAAAAAACTATCATCATCAGTTAACGAAACTATCATTACCAAACAAAACTATCATAAGTTAACAAAAAATATCTTACATATAAGGCTTTGTCTTTTGGCTTAATCCAAATTCTTTCATTTTTATTGTTCACCCTGGAATGTGTGTCAAGGAATAATTCTGGGGTCGTCAAAAGAGGATCAACTGACTTCTTCTTCTTCTTCTACACGAACAAAATTCAATGATTATAAATGACATTATTACCAATATTCAAATAAACTAAAAAAAGTATTACTATACATATATGAAAACTTACACCAAAAATTACTTCCAAAAATGACCGTGAACCGACATTATGGGTAGGCTCGGCCATTACATCCTTCTTCCCTCCCCTTTTGTTTTTCGCCTTCTGCGCCGATTTAGCTTGAAACTCAGGGGTATCACGACGCTTCATAAGACCCTCAAGCGCCTCACCTACAATGATAAATTATGTTATTAGTAAGATGTTCATCCTTTATTCAATACAAGTGACAAATAAAGCTAATTGTATAGATATACATTAAAGATGTGGGGCATTTTCCCTTTTAGCTATCTTATAGATAAAGTCTTTGTATCTAAAGGCACCAACATCGTGGTACCTCTGATGGACAACAACCTCATTTTCGGGCTCCCAAGAAAAGTTTTGCTACAAAAAAATAACATTAAGTATTAGTTAAAAAAACAACAGTTAGTAAGTATTATACTAAAATAAGTAATTAATAAAAGGATTTTGATTACCCGAAAGTTATTAAACCATGCTTCTTTTTTAGCTGCACTAGCTTCCGTCCAATTAAGTGGCACATGACCTAACAAAGATGTCTTCGTACTATTAGTTACTCCTCGAACAGCGGTCTGATGTGTAAACCTGAAACATAAATTGTTACTTATAACTAGACATTTATTACTAATAAAATGAATAATTATAATATAATAAAAAATTTAATAACACTTACTAAAATCCCGCTGGATCAAGTATCTTCTTGCCGTCCTGTGTGTACTGAATCTGTACACGTGAGTCTTCCGCCTCCCCAGACTCGCTCAGAACCAAATCCTCCTCCTCCTGCACGGACGACTGACTATGCTGACCATTGTGACCGCCTTGATGCCTTCCTCTACCACCTCGACCTCCTTCCATCTACAATCAGATAAATGAAGTTATTAGTACGTAAAAATCAAACATAAAATAAATGTTTAATACAAATATGAACAATAACATGACAAATTTGCACTACTATACCAAATTAATCATCATCTTCATCATCCTCTTGATCAACATCATCCTGATTATCCTCATCCTCAACATCATCATCCTCATCCTCATCCTCAACCTCAACCTCAACCTCAACCTCATCAACAACTCTCACTTCATCTAATTCCTCTCATCCTTCTTCCAACTCATTATTAGTCTCAACATCCTCCTCCTCTTCCAACTCTTTAAACTGTTCATTCTCATTTTGGTCAATGATTTTGTTTATTGGAGACAAAATTGTCCCATTTGATACTATTTCTTCTTGAAAAAAAAATGGTATCAATTTGTGATCGTACCTTTGTCTTAATGACTGCCCACCATGCCTTACTATTTCTATCATTTGTCGTGCTTGGATAGGAAGCGAAATACATTTGTTGAGCCTGATGTGCAAGTATAAATGGATCATACTTAGAGTATGTTCGGGTACAATTCACTTCCACAAGCTTGTAATATTCATGTACTCTCATTCCAGCCGGGGAATTATCCTTCCATTCAATCTTGAATAAGGTAGTTTTATAAGCACGGTCACGACCAGTATAAGAGATCTCAAAGATGTCCTCTATAATACCATAATACTCATCGTCATCAATAGAAGAAATAGTAACACCATTATTGCATCTAGCCTTACCTTTACCGTGGTCGAATGTGTGGAAATAAATCCATTAACTGAATATCGGTTCCATATCTTAACCAAGCGTGAAGGACGGAAGACCAAACTTCTTATCAAATCATCTTGGATGTTGAACTTAATGACATGGCTCTGAAAGCATTTTGGAAACTTATCTTCATGTTTGTCCCAAACATCATCCTTACTCACACTAAGATGTTCCTTACTGAAATCAGTCACGAATTTTGCTTCATATGACTCTAAGATCTCACAATTTGATAGAACGTATAAGTGAGCACGATTGTATTCATTGTCGTCCAAATATCTCGTTCCACCTTTTGATGAACAACCTTCATCATCTTGAGTTTGAAAAAACTCGGGTAAACTTGAATCAACTTTATCTCCTTTATCAACATTCAAGTTTCTTGCTTTGGTTTCTATATGCTTTTCAAAGTAGAGAGAACAAAAATTTGCAATCTCTTCCGTTAAATAGGCATTACATATAGAACCTTCTACCTTAGCTTTGTTACCAATCTTTTTCTTCACATGATTAAGAAACCTACACATTTATTAGATCAATGTTTAATAATATATATTAGTAATTTAATATTCTAAAAATAGTTAGGACTCTTACTATTATTACCTTTGAAATGGATACATCCATCTATATTCAACGGGTCCTCCAACTTTGGCTTCGTAGGCCGGGCAAATGGACATGTAAATGCTCCATAGAGTTGAGAAATGAAGGGGGAAAGATCATCTCAAGCTTACATAGTATTTGTGGTATTTGATCTTCGAGACGAATCATGTCATCAACACATATTGAGGAGGAACATAAATCTCGGAAAAATTGAGTAATCTCAACAATTGCATTCCACACGGTAGTTAAGAGGAGATGTTTCAAAGCAATGGGTAATAGTTGCTCCATGAATACATGACACGATCATGGTTTTTCAAGCCTTGTACCTTGAGCTTCTTGAGATCAACACATCGACGAAAATCTGAAGCATATCCATCAGGAAACTTCAAATTCCTTAACCACTCACATAATACCTTCTTTTGAGCTTTGTCAAGAGTGTAAATGGCTTTTGGCTTGGATCCATCTTTGCGAATGTGTAATTTGGGACGATCACAAAATGTCTTCATGTCTTTTCTAGAAGCAATAGTATCACATGTTTCGCCTTCAACATCCATGATCATGTCAATTAGTTGTTCAAAGAAGTTTTTTTCTATGTGCATTACATCCAAATTGTGTCTGAGTAACATAGTTTTCCAATATGGAAGGTCCCAAAAAATGCTTCTTTTATACCAACTATTCTTCTTCTTTTTCAGCTCTTTAAACTCTTCTTTGGTACCATCAATAGAAGATGGCAAATCACGTACCAACTCCCACACCGCATCACCCGGAAGATAATCCGGAGCATCATCAAGTACTTGTTTACCTTTTTTGAAAGTTTTTTGTTGCTCCTAAGAAGATTACTTTCTTGTAAGAAGCATCTATGACAATCAAACCAACTCATTTTCTTGCAATTTGGAAGCCAGAAAGCTTTTCTTGCACCCATGCAATGAGGACATGCTTTTTGTCCCGCAGTAGACCAACCAGATAGCATACCATATGCGGGAAAATCGTTTATTATCCATAAAAGTAAAGCTCTAAGTTGAAAATTTTGCTTTCTGGAAACGCCATATGTTTCCACCCCAAGTTTCCACAATTGTCTCAATTCTTCAACTAATGGTTGTAAATAAACATCCAAATGGCCTTTCGGATTTTTAGGCCCGGGAATAATGAGAGACAAGAAAATAAATTCTCTTTTCATACATAACCAAGGCGGTAAGTTGTATGGTATGACCACTACGGACCAACAAGAGTAATTCTTACCAAATTGGGTAAAATGACTAAATTCATCCGTACACAAGCCAAGTCGCACATTCCAGGGTTTCTCGGCAAATTCAAGATAGAACTTATCAAATTGTTTTCATTCTTCCCCGTCACTTGGATGACACATCTTCCCCGGAGTACGCGGATTTTCTTTGTGCCATGTCATTTGTTCGACAATTTTTTTGGTAGAATAAATTCTTTGAAGTCTTTGGGAAAGAGTAAGGTAAATTAATTGGTTTTCTGCTATTGGTTTCTTACACTTTTGACCCCTTCTATTACTCTTGTTGCCTTTTTTCGCTTTCAAAACAACATCTCCATCACTTGTCTCAAATCTATCCCTTCCACATTTTTTGCACTTGTCAAGTAACGCATCATCTTTCCAAAAGAGCATACATCCTTCGGGACATGTATCAATCTTCTTATGAGGTAACTGAAGACCTTTAATCACATTTTTGGTGCTGTAGAAACTTCGAGTCATGACGTTATCTTCGGGGATAACATCCTCAAGCAAAGAAGCAATACCATCAACGGCATTAAATGACATATTATGCTCCCACTTAAAGGTTACTATCCTAAAGGCGACTTGTAATAATGACATTCTGCTACCTTCGTATAAAGGTTGTTCCGCAGCTTTTAACATGTCAAAAAAAGCCTTTGCTTGGGGATTTTGAGGTTGTTCTTCATTCATAACTCGACGATCGTCATTATTGAGAGCATTAAACTCCAATGCATCAACAATCATATCTCTATATGGGTTCTCATCAAGTTGTTGCATGTGAGGTTGTTTGTGAATTGGAGAATATACTTCTCCATGAGAAATCCAATTATTATAATTTGGACAAAACCCGTTTGTATAGAGATGTTCTTGTACCTCAATGACAGACGATATGTATTTCATTTTTTTACATTTGTTACAAGGATACCTAAATTTATTTTCTACCACGTTATATTCATCTTGTTGCTTAACAAATTCAATAAATTCGGCAACACTCTCTATAAACCTAGCATTATGACGTTTCTTCTTAATATCAACTCTTCCATCATACAACCATGAACGTTCCAATCTCTTCATTCTAATCTAAACAAAAATCCATAAACAAAATAATTTTCAACAATAAAATTACATCTAAACTTACACACTAACTTAAACAACAACCTCAATCATAGGTTAATAACAACTTATCAAAACTCCCCATTTTTTATAAATCATAACCCCTAATTTGCAATAATTAAGTGACAATTACAAGCATAACAACATTAATAAGACAAACAACATCGTCTTAATCAACATAATACAACAAATTGTACAATTGAAAGGCTACTACAACTTAATTAACTACAATTTATCAAAAATTCCCAATTTTACACACTAACTTATCAAAAATCCCAAATTTTACACACTAACTTATCAAAAATCCCCAATTTTTATAAACCCTAACCCGTAATTTAACATAATTAAGTAACAATTACAAGCATAACAACATTAATAAGGCAAACAACATTAATCATATCAATCCTAACCCCCAATTTCATAATAACCCTAACCCCCAATTTATCTAATTAACATCCTAATTGGCTACTATAACTTAATTAACTACAACCTAATAAGCTAAGACGATCCTAATTGGCTACTACATCACTAAATCTACAAAACAAAACAAAAATCAAACTAAAAATTGAAATTAAACTAAAAAGAATACAAACCTTCAATTGAATAAAGGAGAAGAAGATGAGGGAAGTTGCTGCTGCTGGTGGTCGTGACCCTGGTGGTGGCTGCTGTGGTGGTCGGTGGTGGTGGTGGAGGTGCAAGTTGTGGGTGGTGACGGAAACAAGTAAGGTTCAGTCGGGGTTTTTTTTGTGTTTTTTGGAGATTCACTTGACGCGTAATGAAGGGGGACTGCCGTTTCTGTTTTCTTATTCCGCTTTTTGGCGACTGAACAAGTAAATTTGGCGACTGTAGTTTCAGTCGCCATTTTTGGCGCTAAATTTGGCGACTGTACTCAGTCGCCAAATCTTCTTTTCAGTCGCCATTTTGTGTCGGTGGGAAAAAGTTGAGGAAAAGTTTCAATCGCCATTTTGGCGACTGATTTCAGTCGCTAACATTTATTTTCAGTTGCCAATTTGGCGACTACAAACGACAGTGCCATTTTCCGTCGCCTGTTTTCCGTATTCTTGTAGTGATATAATCTTATCTATATTAATACAAGAACATTTCGTGCAATTTCGTGCAACCACGTCATCACATCCATTTTCTTTTATTTTTTATTTTTAAATAAATGTAGGACCTACCACAAAAAAAAAATCATTCCATTTATCAAAGGGTTGTGCTTTTTCACATACGAATTTTAATCTTTCACATACGCTTCTTACGATTTTACCCTTGTCATATTCTCTCATCTCTCCCTCAAACTCAGTACAACTCAACTCACTCATTCAACCATTAACAACCACCAACCCCCTTCCCTGCCAGCCACCGCATACAACTATCTACCAGCTCGACCTTCATCCTACATCCGTACTTTGCCGGCGAACCAACAGACCTCTCGAGCACCACCATCATCCCCAATTTCCCAACAACAATAGCCTTAAGAACCCTAATTTTATCAATCGTAATTAACAAAGAAAAAAATCATAATAATTTATAAAAATTCCGACCAATTATATTAACAATTGATAAAAATAAATAAATTACTTATGCACGAACAACGATAATGAAAATATAATTCTTAGAGATGACTATCAACTCTCCAATTTTAAAGAAAAGAGGAGCCCAGGAGTGGAGAGTTTAGACATCAAATTCATACGGAGTACTTCATAATGATTGGGCACACTTGTATAATGATGTCAGATAACTGCATAGATCTTAAAAAAGAGTTTGGCATAACTATTGTTGGAGTTCTTCAAAATGCATATTCAAAAGAATAGTTTGTGGGAATGTTAATCTTTCGTTACAACTCATCAGATCTATTGTTTAATAATTAAATTACGTCTTAGTGAATTAAGATTAATTATTGAAATCGATTGAGTACTTAAATTAGGTTAGAAATTAATTTGAGATTAAAAGGGTATAATACGAACAGTTAATGAAAAAGTGTATGTGAAAGAGTAAAGTTTGTATGTGAAAAAGTAATTTCGTAATCAAAAGTCTCATGGTAGTTACAACATATGTCGAGAACTACCGGACACAAAACGATTAAAATCAAGTAAACTACATTCTCGATCAATAGAAAATTTCTAAACTTGATTGGCTCATGAGACTAAGGATGGAAATGGGTAGGGTCCGGCAGACCCGACCCGACCCGAAATAAAAACCTTAGACCCATAACCGACCCAGACCCTAAAAGGTCTGAAATTAATGGACCCATACCCGACCCTAACCCGACCCTAATGGGTCTGGGTCCGGGTAGAGTCTATCCTAGGGTCCAATTTTTCTTAACGAGTCATTCAATAAAATGTACCAAGGTTCGAATTAAATTACAAAGTTTTGATTAAAGTATTACAAAGTCTTGGTTATTTGGATCATTACTCGTACCCGACCCTAAATTATAATATCATTTACCGTACCCAAACTCATCATTTTCATCAATTTCCTCGTTATTCTTAATGATTATTTGGATATGCGTATAGTATATTAATGATAACTAATAAGGGTCATCTGTTTGTGTGTATTATTTGGGTTGTTGACGTTCGTATGTGTGTTTTTTCTTTTTCTTTTTGTTAATAAATATAAGGGTCTAAGGGTTGGGTAGGGTCCCAAGACCAAGACCAAGACCCAGACCCGGAGTTTTTATATAAGACCCATACCCAAGCGGGTCTCAAAAATTCACCCATACCCGACCCATTAGGGTCTGACCCTAAGGGCCTGGATCAGGGACCCGATCCACTGCCATCCCTACATGAGACGCTTCTGTACATTCTCTAACATATCGCCTCTGTTGAGGTCTCTTCCCATATGTGTGTGAGGGGCATTGTCCCACATCGGTAGAATAATAGTGAATGGACTAGCTTATAAGTAAGTGGGCTACTCCTCCTATCACCAATTGGTTTTAGGATGGAACCTCACTTGCTTATGGGCCGGTTTCATGCACCGAATTCTATAAGCCCGCTGCGGGGAACTCAACAAGTGGTATCAGAGCCGACGGTTCGGCTTGGGACCGCAAGGTGCGATGTGGTGACGGTTCTCGAGATGGCGCGGAGTAGCGTCGTGGTTGCGGAGTAGCACCACAGTTGGACTCTCTCCTTGGTTGACCAGAGATGCGGAGTAGCATCGCGCGGAGTAGCCTGGTCGGCCCGACACGGGTTTGTGTCGGGTGCGGAGTAGCGCCAAGTGAGGGGGAGTTACACACATGTGAAAGGGGGAGATTGTTGAGGTCTCTTCCCATATGTGTGTGAGGGGCATTGTCCCACATCGGTAGAATAATAGTGAATGGACTAGCTTATAAGTAAGTGGGCTACTCCTCCTATCATCAATTGGTTTTAGGATGGAACCTCACTTGCTTATGGGCCGGTTTCATGCACCGAATTCTATAAGCCCGCTGCGGGGAACTCAACAGCCTCATACGGCTTTTCACAAGAGGGTCTCCAAATTTTCTAAAGCATTGCCAAGAATCAAGTTCTTTTGACGAAAACGTTTTTAACCAGCAATCTGACATCAGTTTTATCTCTATAGAATCAACAATAAAGGCGCCGATCTTCCACTTAATTCTTGAACCTCTCAAATAGAGAGGAAAATCTCATCACACGATGAGGACATACTCACCAAAAAGTGAGGACAAAACTCACCAAAAGGTGAGAACAAAACTCACCAAAAGGTGAGGATAAGTCTCCAATAAACGTGAGACAATAAGTTATTAGCGTAAAGATAATTAAAGAACAACGAAAACGGAAAATTTGGGGCTTATCTCCACCACAATTGGTAGACGGTAGCCCCAGAATGATGAATTAGGGTTTAGGTTTTTTTAGGGAGAATTTTAGAGGGAGAGAGAGAAAGTTTACGAGAAATAGGAACATACATCGGATGTACTATCTCACATTTTCTTAATTTTTGAGCATATGTATATTTTTTTTGAGGATATAAATATTTTTTTGAGCTTATGAATATTTTTTTGAGTTTATGGGTATTGTTTTGAGTTTATTACCTTGAACTTTATTTGTTTTTGAGCATATGAGTTTTTTTTGAGCTTATTACGTTAAACTTTATTTGTTTTTGAGCATATGTGTCCTTTTTCTGAGCTTATAAAAATTTATAAGTTAGATTTTAATTTTTTTTCATTAAAACTAAAATATAATTAAGTTTATATGTAATGTTTTTGAGTTTTATTGTATGTTTTTGAGCTTAATGTTTTAATAACTTAACTCAAAAGCTTTATACCAATACTCATAATTTTTAAAACAAAACTCAAAAACATTATTATAAATGCTCAAAAAAGTATAAAATTGGTGGTAGTATATCGGATGTATGGTCCTCCTATTGAAAGTTTACAGATACACTTATCCACAAATTTATTTTATCTATATTAATACAAGAACAATTCGTGCAATTTCGTGCGTCCACGTCATTACATTCATTCTCCTTTATTATTTTTTAAAATAAATATAGGACCCACCACAAAAAAATATGGAATTAATTTATGAAAAAACAACTCTGCTATTAGAATTTATTCGAATAATCAATAGGAAATTTCAATAAACCACCATCCTCAATTCCATCTATGCTGCATAAATAATACAATATGCAGATGGAAAATTTTCCCAATAGTCCACATAGTCTATCAATAGTAAAAAAAAAAAAAAAAAAAAAAAAAAAAAAAAAAAAAAAATGAACAGTACCAATATAATCACCCTTTTTCGTAATCAGTACCAACATAAATTTTATTTAATAAATGGTACCAAGATTTTTACTCCGTTCAATGAGTAGTACCAAATGGCCGGAAAGTGTCATTTAAATGATAAATTTGAATTTTTACGCCTAAAATGACGAAAGTGCCCTTATTTTAAACTCCACCCCATCATCTTCTTCTATTTTCATTTCGTTCATCAGATATCTAAACCCAACCCCATTCTCTCACCCTAAACTTCTCAAAATACCCTTAAATTCTTCATCCCCGTGTTAGTCATCAGCAGCTTCTTCATCAGCATTCATCATCAATCTTCAACATTCAGCCTAAGACGCCTATCATCTTCAATATTCGAAAGGTATGTTTGAATTTTCGCCCAACTGTTTAATTAAAGTAATTTGTATGATATTACTTAACTTTAAGTATATTGTTTATGAAATTCCAAACACATGCATGTATTATTAGTGTTTGATTTTGGTTTAGGGTTATTATCTTGTTTTATTTACTCGGTTATTTATTAATTTGTATGTAGGATGAACAACGACACAGCAATTAGAATTGATATTAGAATGCATTTTGGGGGAGAATTTAGATATGCTAAGCGTAAAACTAAATATGTTGGAGGTTCTACTAATGTCATTCCTGAGGTTATGTCGAATAATTTGAGTTGGTTGTTTTTAATTGAACTTGCTAGAAAAGTAGTCCCTGCAAATGTTCTGCCCTTTGTGTACTTTAGGAAATTTGGTAAAAATCTCACTAATGGTAAGACAGTGATATGCAAAGATGAGGACATGGATGAAGTCATCAAGTCAAGGGATAAATTTAATGTTGTTGATTTATATGTTGACACTTGGAGCAAGCCTTTGGATGCTGACAAAGCACCTAATGTGTTACCCCTACCAGAAAAAGCCTCACATCCAAAAAACCTACCAAAGTTGAAGCCCAAACCTATTACTCCTACCAGAAAAAGCCCAAGAAACCATTGTTCTCCTATTAAACTATCACCCACTCCCAAACTCACTGTCTTAAATGGTAGTACTAGTAAACCAAGTCAATTAATAGTACAAAATGTGAGTGCAAATGTCAGTGCAAAAGTGAGCAAGGCTGTCATTAAGGCTGAAACTACGACTGAAAAGGGTAAGGGTAAGGGTAAGGGTAAGGGTAAGGGTAAGGGTAAGGCAATATTTGTTGAAAAGGATAAGGGTAAGGCAAAGACTTTGAAGCAAAAGGGTAAGGGTAAGACAGTAGCTGCTGAAAAGGATACGAGTAGTCATGATTTAGAGGTTAGATCTAGTGAGCTTAAGTCAAAGTTGAAACCAAGGAGAAAACCTAACAGAATAAGCAAATGTGATGAGAGTTTAGATGAGGATTTGGAGGTCTCTGAAGAGGATTCAGGGGATGAATCAGATGTTGATTTCATTTTGGGAGAGGAAGATCTTAGGGCAGAAGAAGTTTTTATTCAAGAGGATGAGGGGTCATTGATAGATAAGGTTGACAAGTCTCTTGAGTTAGTTAGATTTAAAAGAGGTTTAGGGGATATGGATCCAGTAGTTGAGGAAGAAGTTAATATTGATGATGATGATGAACTAAGAAGTTTAAGGGGATCAGATGATGAAGTTGATGATTGTCCATCTTTTAATCCTGATGTTGATTTTAAGGGATTAATAGTTTTGTTAAGAGGCCAGAAGTTCCCTGACAAGCTAGTACTGAAGAAAGCTCTAATACACCATGCAGTTCAAAATAGGTATGACTAGGGCTGAGCATAGGTCCAGAACCGGACCGGACCGGACCGAACCGGACCGAACCCGAAACCGAATTTTACTAAATTGGGGACCGAAGACCGGACCTATAAGGAACCGGTCCTGGACCGGACCGGACCGGTAAAAACCGGACCAACCCGAGACCGGACCATTTGGACCGATTTCACATTTGATCAAATTTTCTTATTTAACTAACGATAAATTTTTTGAATAAAAACGCATACTCTAATTTGTACTACTTTGCACATCACTTATAAGAACACATAAGTAATAACTAGCCAAAATAACACATTAAAAAACTTTAAAATTCAGAAGTCAAAAGTTCAATAATCACAATCTTGACTCAATCCGGTCCTATCGGTCTGGACCGAAAATTTTCGGTTTTGGACCGGACCGGACCGAAACCCGAACAACATAAATAGTTGGACCTAGGACCGGACCGAAACTCAACCGGTCCGGGTTCGGTCTGGACCGAACGGTCCGGTTCGGTCCATTTTTCCGGTCTGGACCGAGTTTTGCTCACCCCTAGGTATGACTTCTACTATGAACACAATGGAAATAAGAGAATTACCACATATTGTAGAAATAAGTGTAAGTGTACTTGGAACCCCATAACATCAAAGTTTGTTGAGTGTACTTGTGGTTTTAAAAGGAAGTGTACGTACAGTGTTTATGCAACACCAATGGGTTCTGATGGGGGTTGGCAAATTAGGTGCGTAGACTTAGGTCATAATTGTGTGTTTAGGGGCATCAATAAAAAGGTGAATGCAGAGT
The DNA here is from genome assembly GCA_029255685.2 of Silene conica. Classification (NCBI taxonomy): domain Eukaryota; kingdom Viridiplantae; phylum Streptophyta; class Magnoliopsida; order Caryophyllales; family Caryophyllaceae; genus Silene; species Silene conica. The sequence continues at coordinate 9,824,923 of CM055314.2, forward strand.
ACTTAGCTGAGAGGTATTTGGAGGATTGGAGGATCAACCCAAACTGGAAAATAAAATTGTGGCAGAAACAAATTAAAAGGGATTTGGGGGTAGATGTAAAGTATGCTATGTGTTGGTTAGCAAGAGCAAGAGCCAAACTAACTATCTATGGTGATTGTGCTCACCAATATGGGCGGGTGTGGGATTATGTTGGTGTTGTGTTAAGCCATATACCTGGCTCAACAGCTATTGTGGCTGTTGATTCAATTGAGAGACCCCCACCCTTTTTTCAAAGAATGTGCATATGTTTGAAACCAGTGAAGGATGGTTATTTGGAAGGGTGTAGGCCTATAATTGGGGTAGATGGTTGTCACTTGAAGGGTGCTTATCCAGGAATATGTTTGGTGGCTGTTGGAATGGATGGGAATAACAACATATACCCAGTGGCTTGGGCAGTTGTTGAGACTGAAAATGGTGCCACATGGGGTTGGTTTCTGAATCTGCTTATGGAGGACTTGGGGGAAAATTGAAGGTCTAGGGCTGACTATTATGTCAGATAGACAGAAGGGTATATTGGAGGCTTTCAAAATTGCAACTCCTAAAGCAGATATCAGGTTCTGTGTTAGACATATCTAGGCAAATTTCAAGCTCCAGTTCACTGGTGCACTATACAAAGACTCATTTTGGAAGGTTGCAAGAGCGGGTACAAAGGTATATACTTCAACACTTACATACTCTTTGTCAATACATGTCTTTAGTTTCTCATACAACAAGTAACATACTGAACTTTATCTTATTGCAGGCTGAGTTTGATTTTCAGATGAAAGGAATCAAGTTCCTTAGTGATAGGGCATACACTTATTTATCTCAGATTGGAGATCATCACTGGAGTAGGCATGCCTTCAACACAAACTGTAAGTCAAACATGTTGCTGAATAACATGTGTGAGGTCTTTAATAATGTTTTAAGAGAGTGTAGAGACAAGCCAATATTAACTCACATGGAGTGGATGAGAAGGTATTTGATGAAGAGACATTATGAGAAGAGGGAGGGTGTGTGCAATTACAAAGGTAGGGTGATGCCTTATGTGGATAAGTTCTTAAAATGGGCTGTGAAAGAAGCAGATTGCTGTGATGTTTTTGCTTCAAGTAATGAGAAATTTGAAGTTGAATATATGAGCAAACAATATGTTGTTGATTTGGTAGCACATAGTTGTAGTTGTTTCCACTGGCAGTTGTGTGGCCTCCCATGCCAACATGCCATAGCTTGTATCCATCATCAAAGGGCTGATTATGAAGACTATGTGAATGAGGCTTACACAAGAGACAAGTATGTAAAATGTTATGCCTTTCCTATACCACCAATGCCTGATATAACAAAGTGGGAAAAAGTGGATGTTGTTGAGCCTTTGCCACCACCTATTAGGAAACTGCCAGGAAGACCAAGCCATAAAAAGAGGAGGAAGGAAGCTGGTGAGGGAACCAGTGGGCAGGTGCCTAAAAAGCTAAGGCTACAGAGGACATGTAGTAAATGTGGCCAACTAGGGCACAATCTGAAGACCTGCAAGAACCCAGACCAAACTCCTGTTCAACCAACTAGACCCACCTCTGAATGGACAGAAAAATATAGAAATCAAGTTGAAGCAAGGAAGGCTAAGAAACAACATGATGCTAAGGTGATTACAAGGATTACTAGAAGTAACCTCACTCAACCAAGTCAGCCAAGCCAGCAATAACAAAGCCAAGGCAACCTCAGTCAAACAAGTCAGCAACAAAGTCAGCCTAAGCTCACTCAAGCAAGCCAAGGGAAGGTCACCAAGACGAAGGTTAACAAGAATTAGACAATTTCTGATAAGTTAGTTCTTATTTCGTTAAGATTTGTAGTATGGATCAATGTTTGTGTAACAACTCTTTTCATTTAGTTTGGTATTTGGACAAATAAATGCAATCAAATGTTCTCATGGTTTTCCATTCCCATGTTTTGTCATAATGGTTTTCTCATGGTTTTTCCAGTGGCTTGGGCAGATTGAAAACAAATTGATTGAAATAGCAAATCAAAGTTGGACTCACTGTCCCATATTCATTACTTTAAAACATAGTCACAATTACAGCTCATGAGTACATATCACTCATGAACTACACCTAAAACCTTACATCATACATGGGAAAGTAACTAATACAACAACATCGAAAACGATATACAAAAAACCAGTAACAAAGCGATTGAAATTATCTTACAAAAGGAACATTTTCCATTTTGCTCATACAACAGAGGTTCTCTTTCTGAAAACTTCATTTTTGACCTTAATAAACCTATTTCAGCCTTAAAAGTTTCAACCTTCTCGACCAAATGTCGATTCTCAGATTTCAGCATGTCTCTCTCAATTTGCAAGAGTTTTTTATCCAACATAAGCTCATTGATAACATTCTTCTGCCATTCAATCTGACTTTCATCTACCCAATGCCAAAACTGACAGCGACGAAGCTTGCAAGCCATGAATCTTCTTCCAGGATTGTGACTGGTCCATGATTTCCGTAGCAACAGGTACACGACAATGGCATTTGAGGTTTTCGGGAAGATCCATAACTGCTTCATAAACACCAAAATAAACATAAACCGAAAACAATAATATTGAAATGGAAGAAATAAAATAAAGAAAAAAAATAATAACCAAAAAACCACATAAAAACCAATTGACGTAAACAGCAACAGACAATTAATAAATATATATACCTTAAATGGTGAAAAGAGAGGAGGAAATGAAGGTAGAAGAAAAGAAAGAAGAATAAATGAGCATAAGAAAGAAGGAACAAAGGATGAAGATGGGTTATTTAATATAAAAAAAGGAGGGGTTGAATAGGAATTAAAATAAACCAATTGACGTAAAAATTCAAATTCATCATTTAAGTGGCACTTTCCGGCCATTTGGTATTACTCATTGAACGGAGTAAAATCCTGGTACCATTTATTAAATAAAATTTATGTTGGTACTGATTACGAAAAAGGGTGATTATATTGGTACTGATTATCAATTTACACAAAATATTATTAGACAATGAAAATATAAATGATATAAAAATGATAAAAAAAAATAACATTATTATATTATTTTACACGCTTTTAATTCTAACATTTTAACCATCATAAATCATAATATCAAATTTTCGAGATATTACCAAATTTGAGTAATTTGTTTGAATAATAAATTGTTTTCAACAAAAAAATTGTTAATAAGTTAACAAAATTTGTTTGAATAATAGTATTGTTTTAATTTTCAATTTTAAAAATGAGATCTATAAAAAGTTAACAAAATTAATGAACTACATAAAATTATGATAAGCAGATTTTAGAGCATTCTGTTAAAATAATATTCTAAAGAAATTCGTTATACATGTTGAGCTTATTCGCTAAAATACGTAGATCTAAAAATTTTATTATAATGTTTAAGTTTTAACACTAAATTCGTTCATTTTTTTACGAATTTAAAACATGTGTAAATTTCAAACATTTAATTTTTACAAGTGTTTGAAACTATTACGGAGTATTATTATTATAAAATATATAAAGTGTAAAATATACATGTATTTTAATTTAATATTTTTAAATATTAATTATTATATCGATATTCTTAAAATATAACGTGTAATTTTATACGGGTTAAAAATTAGTTGTATCTAAAATACCGTACATGTGCACGGGCTCTATACTAATCATCATCTAGGTAGCACCAAAACGGACACGGACACGGACACGGACACGGACACGACACGGACACGGGACACGACATGCCATGAAATTTAGGACACGGGACACGGCATTTAAATTATAAAATATACATTTTATAGTTATAAAATTTTGATTTTATTTTTGTAAAAGTATTTGATATTAATTTTAAATAAGTGAATGTAAAACTTGCCCTTGATAATAAATTTATTTTCATTCCTCATCCGAATCAATATTCTAATTGATCTCTTTCGATAATGCATTTCTCATCTCAAGAACATCATTCACCGCAAATGATAACCAAATATCATGGACACGCGACGGACACGGCTCAAATACCATGGACACGCGTCGGACACGTGCCCAAATAAATGTAGAAAGTTAGACACGGCTATTTAGGTGTTGGACACGTTTCGGCGTGTGTCCGTAGAGTGTCGGTGTCGAACACGACATGGCTCATTAGGAGAAGTGTCCGTGCTACCTAGATCATCATTCTAAATACAAACCGCCAAATTTGTTAACCTTGAATCATTTATCATCATATATTTATCTAATGCAGAAGCCAAGCTGCTGACGTGGCATCACCAGAAGAAAGCATGGTCCTACGTGTCGCGTTGTAAAACATCCTGGAGCTATTGTCCAATTAAATTCATCCTAGAGCTATACATTGTCCAATAACATTCACCCGTGAAATATATGATTATCAGATTCATATATGATGATTTCGGATCTTCAATATATAGTAACTTTGACTCAAATCTATGAATTGTCCAATAACATTCAAGAGGGAAATATATGATTAACAGATTCATTCCATAGATTTCGGATCTTCAATATATGATTAACGTTCAATAACTTCCAATTCAATATATGATTTCGGATCTTCAATATATAGTAACTTTGACTCAAATTAATACCAATTCAATTAACGTCCAATAATATGCAAGATATTGTATATGTTATACAAGATATGGTATATTCTAAATACGCCATAAATTCCAATATTTCATTCCTAAATCTATGGAATGACAACATTTCACCCCATAAATAAAAAACCGTGAACTTCACGGTTATTTTATAGCTGATACGCCATATACAATTTTTAGAAAGCAAATGAAATTAAATTGATATGCAAATGGAATCAAATTGATAATATAAAATATCATATCAGCCACTGACTACAGAAGCCAACACGGCTCTTCCTCTTATTTCCTTTTGTATATGGTCTTCTCCATATAATATAATCATTCTTCATATAATAAATAATAATATAATAATTCTTCAGTCAACACGTATCTTCCCTCTTATTTCCGAATGCATATTGTATTCTGCATATAATATAAAATATAATATAATAACAATAATAATAATGATAATCATAATAATAATAGTAATAATTGATGATTGATAATATTTCGAAACAATCACAGAACGTAAAAATCTCTCTTCATTCACCATATACTACTTCCTCCATTTTTCTATGTTCTTCCCATTTGCTTTATTGCGGTCTCCAAGACGCACCTTTGACCGTCTTTTCCGACACCTATACGATATTTTTTTCTATTGAATTTTTTTCCCCACGAAGATTTGTTGATAATAATTGTAAATGTTCTAATTTTATAACTTAAAATTCATTATTGTCTAACTTACTTACGGTCAAAGTTCGAAAACTTTGACCTCCAAAAAGCAAATGGGAAGAACATAGAAAAATGGAGGAAGTAATATTAAGAAATACCTTAAGCAACCAAAATTCTGTTATGGCTTTGAATTGCACCCCTGTTGCCATACATCACTTGACTTCGGAGATCCTTACTGCATAAATTGTGGTACGGGTTGTACACCTTTGGGAGAGAAAAAGTTTCTACAACGAGGATGATACTCTATCATTGGAGATGCTTCTATTTGATTCGGAGGTACTAACGTTTAATTGACTTTTTTTATATGACTATGTACTATTTACTAATATTCTAGCATACAATTTTCAGGAAAATATAATTCAGGCTACTATCCGCAAAAGTATCATCAACAAATTCAAAAACAAGATCAAAGAGCAGGGACATTTATACAAACTATCAAGATTCACTGTGGAAGCAAATAAGGGCGCTGAAATTGCAACATCTGCTGAACTACGCATCTACTTTTCATATCCAACAATGGTTAAAGAGGTTCAGGATCTACCCATCCCACAATATGGATTCAAGTTTGTGGACTTTCGTGACATTCTATCCGAAACAATATCTGATGAACATTACATAGGTACATCAAAAAATCAAATCATTATAAAATTTTTATTTATTATATAACTTAGTAAACTAACCACAAACTTTTTAAACTCACGCAGATGTCATTGGTAAATTTTCCGGAGTCGGAGAAGTCAGATCAACAAAGAATGGAAATAGTTGGATGACAATATACATAGACAATTTAAATTTCATATTATTAAAATACTAAAATAATCAACTTCTTTATCTTTATATTATTTTCATATTTTGAAATTCTAAAATAATTAATTTCTTTATCTTTTAATTATTAACAATATTAATTTCATATTATTAAAGTTTTAAAATAATTGATTTCTTTATCTTTTAATTATCCACAATATTAATTTAAATTACTAAAAGCAGACCCGTGAATTTCACGGGTTAAAACCTAGTTTAATATATTAAAGCAACAGCCGGTAACCGCTATTAGGTGACGTGTCGCGCTCATATCGATCGACCGTATAAAATACAGATTATGTACACAATAAATACGTAAAACAAAAACTACCCACTCATCGGGGGATTCGATCCTGAGACCTATTGTCAACAATACTTCCGTCTTAACCACTAGACTAAGACATCTTCGATATCACCCTCTCTAATTTGTAAAAGTTATTCCGTCCACACTATTTTCTATTTGTCTCGATCTTTTCGCCATCTTAATTACTTGAATTTTTCCTAAACTGTAAAAATAGTACTCTGTACTTTTTATCAACTTATACTTTTAATATCCTCATAAATACCAGATTTTTGCAAAACATTTAATATCCAACCATATTTTTTAGTAATTATCATATAATAGTTTTTTTTTTAACAATTATTAATCACGGCATATTTTTAGACATGATCGATTTTATGAAACTATTTTTTGGGTCACGGGTAAGAAGGGTCCGGAAATTTAAGGTGAAAGAAAACAATTTGATGAATGTAATATAACTATTAATGTAGTGGAAGAAAATATTCAATATTAGTAATGTTTTTTAGCATATGTGAGATATTATAAATTGCTTCAACACTATAGTATACAAAACAAAGGTCAATATGATAGAAATGTCCGTCGAAAACGTCATTTGGTTTTGTTGCAAAAGTAACGTTGGCCTTAAACATCCGTCGCAAGAGGTAAATTGAGACGAAATATTTCCTCCCAGAACAAAGATGACTCTGTCTCAACTCTCAATTGTCATATAAGAGTCAACATTATTAGGTGTTGTCGACTTTATGTTACTATTGAAACATGACCGACTTTATATTACTACTCCGTATTTTTTAGGGTACCCGTAATAAGGGTTTGAAAATTTTATATTGGAGAAATACAAACTAATAAATGTAATATATTAACAAATGTAGTTTCTAAAGACATTTTTCTATTTTTGTAATGTTGTTGGCTATTGGCAAAACATTATAAATATTTTACACAAATTATATGTGGCCCGTCACAATTTTGTATTATTTACAAACAATTTAATTACTTTTGAACATCATTTATTAAAAGTGGATTTTTGAAAATAATTAATTTTTGTTATATTTTGCCATCTCTACGAAATATCGAATAATTTGTGATAATTTTCATATTTTTTCTACTATAGTCTTTTAATTACCCGGTAATTCCTTTTTTTTCTGTCATTTTTCTTCGTCGGAGTCGTTTTAGGTTATACGTTGTTTTTGTAGATGTGATCTAATTTGGGGGATTAACTTAACTTACTTAGTTTGACGATGGCAGATTCGATTAATGGTAAACGACTTAATTTGCGAAAATGATTTGGGTGTTTAGCGTGAAAAAAGGCTCAATTATTTTTTGTTGGCTCAACGAAGCACGCACTTGGTCGCATTACAATAGAGGGGAGGGGGAATCGAACCTAGGACCTATTGTCCAGGATAGCTCCGTCTTCACCACTGAACAAAGACATCAAAAAGACTCAATCTATTATTAGACTATGCAATTCTCCAAATTAACTAATTAAGAAATAAACTTGATTAATGGTGGCAGGTCTATCTCCAAAGAAAATCAAGATGACGGCATTATTTGGTATTGTTTCTTATTTCGGTTGTGTTTGCTTATGATTTAGGGTGAAATCTAAAGATGTTTAACTTAGTTGATTATGAAATGACTGAATATCGAAAATTAGGGGTCGTTGTTTGATTTTTAATCCAAAAATTATAGTCGGGGTGATCCGAGATTAATGGTTGCAGAGGAGTTAAAAGATTCTATGCACAAGTTCGATTAGTGCAATACCATCTCTTTTTGATGTCTTAACATTTTTTTTTATCTTCTTTGACATTTAGTTTTTTAGTTGTTGAATTTGTAGTGTTCAATTGTTCATATTCAGTTATACCAACATTTGACCCTCTTATAAGGTCATTATTACAGTTAGTTTCACCTTGCATAAATAGCTCATCTAATAGACCCTACAACTCTACCAACATCTTCTAATAAGTTAGCTCCAAACTACTAAGCTTTAGAGGAAGGAGTTGAGAGTTTTCACAATTTTTAGTTTGCTTAATAGTAGCCGCTAACAGCTTTAACAGAATAAAACCTTAACAGAATAAATAAAGTTGGCTATTGGAGTCTTGAAGAGGACGATAATGAAAATTTTAGGTAGGTAACTAGGGTTAGACCGTTATAGATGAATACGAAGTAAGTGATTTGTGTATCCTACACGAATACGTGTCCAGGTGTCGGATTTGACTATTATATGAAAAAATATCATCTTTTTGGTATAAAATTCAGTATCCAAGTGTCATACCTATGTCTAAGTGTCCAGTGTGCGATTGTCTGCGCAATATAGCTATAAGTATTGGTTGTAAAATTATGGTTATGTTACTATCAATTATACGACTACCAAATTAGGAAATGATCATTTTTAATTTGATTTAATCATTGTGAGACTACTATTTTAAGGCATACACCCTCCGACTCTAAATCATTCCATTTTTCAAAATTCCTGATGTGGATTTTGAACAAATAGGTCAATTCAAAGGAATTAGACAGAATAATATGTACTAAATTTTATTACTCCGTATATTTTAATTTGTTTCACCTTACCAAATTAGCTAATACATATTGGAGGGCTCGAATTTTGTATACTCCGTCTTAGTTTGTAAAGGCGCGCCTCGAGTGCGCCTAAGATGCTCCATGGATGAGACACTAACCAAATCTCGCCTTGGTGCAACTTAGATTTCCTAGGACACATTAAATGAGACTTAACAGATTATTTGAAATCTAATAAACCCTAGAATTTTCCAGAATATGCTACTACATAAGCACTGCTGAAAATGCAAATTATCTCACAATTAGAAAGTATGAATGTTACACTATATTAACATTGGTGTTTGCATTCCAGGGAAACAACGAAAGGTGTCAAATTTCAATTTCAATTTGAAGGCACAAATGCAAGGAGATTGGATATGGCGTGATTAAAATGACCTCTTTAATTCCTTGATTTTAGTACTCGGTGTGGGCCTGTATCATACAACCTTTACAACATTCCGTTGGTATTTATATTTAGAATTGCACTAATATGTTTGATATTGTTGTACTTGATGGAGTCAGTCTCATTAGTTCTTTGATTTTGTACGGAATATAGAAAAATGACTATTTTAAACGAGATTTTTCTTTCGACGAAGGAATAATGATTTGAATCATCTCTGTTTTTATTTCCGGATTATCATTCGGAAACAATCTCTATGTTTTGTTAATGCAACTGTAAAATTGAGTATCTCCGACCTCTTACATCATGGTTTATGGGAGTCATTCAGGTATAACGTAATATTGTACTTTTTCACATTAACGATGAGATTACTCGTGTCGTCTTCCTCCTTTGATTTCCCTAAGGACTTTTATGATCTTTATATTTGTTTTGTCTTCAATCAATATTTAAGGGGTAAGAATGAATATCTATTTTTAAACTATTTATTGATTTTATACATATATATTCACTTATTTAAACATTTCCATATTTATACAAAATTTATATTTTTGAGTTAATGCCACCTACATAATTTTTTTATACTTAGATTCATAGGGTTACACACTAGTTTCTATTCAAAAATCAGCGGCCACATTTCTGTTCTCAACTACACCTTTCTCCGGCAACCACTTCACTTCTAGTCCGTTATCCGGTAAGTTTCTATATTCAATTAATTCGTCTTCTGTGAGACGGTTTTCACTAGTCTACTCAAATTACTTTCGAAGTAGGTACATAATTGCGAGACCTCTTATTGGTAGGGTTTAGGGTACAATTTTCCGACACTTTCTCAAAACCCTAATCCAATTATAAATGTAATTGTAATTGTAATTGTCCCCTAAATTATCTTCTCTTTTTTGTTAGTGCTTTTAAGGTATTAATGGACATTAACGATGCTGATGTTGATGTTGATGTTGATGTTGATGTTGATGTTGATGAGGAGGAGGAGGATCTCGATTTCTCGAGGAATTACTTCTTGGCTAAAGAATTAGCAAGTTCAGCTAAAAAATCAGGGAATAAGTTATCTGATATTGACCTTGTTTCTGAAGAGGTAATTGTTTGAAGTTATTGATTTGGGTGAATTATTGGGATTACATTGCTGTGTTTGTGTAGGAGTTGAGAGAGGCGGTGGCTAATCTGAAGCCAAAACATGAGAAAGAAGTGAAGAATTTGACGGCCACCTATAAGAGGTGGTATGAGACTTGGTTGTTTGAATTAAGGTAGTTTAGTGTTTGATTTATTTGATTTGTTGCATTGTTGATTTTTTATTACAATAGAGTCGAAAGCTTAGTTTTCATTTGGTTTTGGATTATGACTTATGAGGGAGTAAAGCTTAGTGATTCATTAAAATTGGTTGCATTTGGGCATGTGGAGGCAGCATCTCCGTGTTGTTAACACAAGGGTAAGGATGTAGATCGAGTTAAGCCTTCTTTCAGTTTCCTATCGGTTTCCTACCCATGCTCAATCTTGACCTTGAACCTTATCGAGAGATGCTTGGTTGTGTGTGTGTGCACACATAACCAAGCCTCCCTTGCCCCCTCCCCTTGGCCGTCTCCTAAATCCAAGGTCAAGGCCAATGCCAATGCCAAGTCAGGGAAAAACCTAGGCCAGAGGCCAAGGCAAACTCCTGGTAAGGGGGGCTTGGTTATGTGTGGCGTGTGCACAAGCTTTTTTAAGTATGTGCACACATGACAAGCATCCCTTTCCCCCTGAATTGGCCTTGGCCTTGACCTTGACCTTCGATTTAGGAGTTGACCAGGGGAGGGGGCAAGGGATGCTTGGTTATGTGCGTACATACTTTTTACCCCCTGTTTTTAAATCTGAACCGTGAATTCGTTGTTCAATAAATCATATCCACTAATAGGTAATGGAGAGAGATATAAAATAGAGAGGATCCACTCCGTCTAATGTTCATCCATCCCCTGTTAGGCGGTTACCCCCATTTGTTGGTGGATTTGTGGCATACTGGCATTGGAGTAATGTTGTTGTCGTCAATTTTCCTTTTTATGTAATTGTCATTTCTACATTCTTTCATCCAGCCACACTGCGGATACCTTCGACTTGGGGTTTTCAGTATCTGACATTGCTGGTTTTTGCCAATCAAGAAATAATGGAGCTTAATTTGACTTTTTTATATTATTATTTTTTAGCTTGATTTAGCTGATATGGGGGACATTGATCTTGCCAAGCTATAGTTTCAGCAATTTTTATGAGTTTATTCCTAAACCTTTGATTCATTTTGTATGGTCTCAGGTGTGGCTTTGGCCTTCTTATGTATGGTTTTGGATCGAAAAAGGCCTTAATTGAGGATTTTGCTTCAAGAACATTGACGGAGGTTTCTGTGCTTGTCATCAATGGTTATCTACAATCAGTAAATATCAAACAGGTGACATTACTGCAAAGCTCTAGAATTTTTGTTCTTTCTGAGCAGCTCCCTTATTCTGTCTGAAGAGATTTTGTTGAAAATCTTTGTAACTAATTTCAAAAGGCGAGATAACTTGTTACTAAATAGTCTATTTCTCAGGTTATCATTGCAGTGGCTGAAATTTTTATGGAGGAAGTGAAATTAAATCGGAAAACAGCAGGAAGCTATCCGAAAATTCAACAACCATTCAATTCTAAATCCATGGACGATTTGCTTGCTTTTCTAAATGGATATGGGGAAAGCAAGAGTGATAAATTTGTCTGTATTCTGGTTCATAATATTGATGGACCTGGGTTACGGGACTCTGAAAGTCAACAATATCTTGCACGGCTGGCCGCTTGTGCTCATGTTCGAATGGTTGCTTCCATTGATCATGTGAATGCAACTTTGTGTAAGCACTCTCACCCTTTCCTGTCGCTCTGAATAACGACAGCTAGATTCCCAGGATAATGTTAACCAGTAGGCACCTTTGCTACAATTTGGACAAAAGATTTAAGACATGGTTATAAAACATGGTACCTATTCATATAATGTCCTGTAAAGCCGCAATATTCATATTTCATACCAGTAGAATGCATTTCGACTACTATTTCTTATAAGTTTGCTCAACTGATGGGTATTTGGTTCTTCATTTTCATGGAGTAGCAGATGGTTGTCCCAGTGTTGGCCTAAAGTTACTTGGAAACTTGTAGGCTGTAGGCAGGCACCTTTGCTGCTAATCACGACTTCTATCCTGTGATACTCCGTGATAAATTTTAGCGTCACAAGCGTATTCGATAAGAATAGATATTTTCTGTCTTTGTCAGTGTCTGTACATCAAATTGAAGCAACCACTGGTGTAGTTCAACTGGGATTTCAGAAATTACTAAAAATGTTATGCTGTTTTATCCGGGTCTGAGTTATATCTTTAGTGGATTTACTGCATATTACTTCATGATAAACAATAGAACAGATAAGTGTGTCAGTTGGATATTAGAGAGTTGTTAGTTAGCTCTAATGACTTTGCTTTGCAGTATGGGACAAGAAAATGGTGCACACACAATTCAACTGGCGCTTTCATCACGTCCACACTTTTGCACCATACAAGGTTGAAACAACATTCTTTCCTTTAATTCTTGCAAATGCTGGTAGTGCTCAAAGTGCCAAAACTGCTGCTATAGTCCTCCAAAGTTTGACCCCAAATGCTCAGAGTGTATTTAAAGTTCTCGCTGATTTTCAATTGGCTCATCCAGATGAAGAAGGTAAATAGCTTCTTCTGAATTAAGATACAAATTTTCGATTGACGAATGGTGACCAATACATTAGCTACATTCTTTTATTTCGGTTTTCAGTGGGTTAATGCCTCGCCTATCTTGATGAAGAAGGTGAATGACTTTTTCTGAACTAACAGACAAAAAGTATCATATGATACGGTCTATTGATACGATTATCATGAGATTGATCCATGTAGTGGGGTAGATACTTTGTAAATGGGAGCTTGTCTCACATAGTCGCATGATATTTATTTGAGACGGTCTCTCATGAGATTAGCTGTGGGTTTCAGGGCGGTTCACGCATATAATAATTATTAATAACTCCTTTTATCTTGCAGGGATGCCAGTAACCGATTTGTATACAGTGTGTCGTGAGCGGTTCCTGGTGAGTAGTCAGGTCACCCTCAACTCCCATCTAACAGAGTTTAAAGATCACGAGTTAGTCAAGACGAGAAAACACTCTGACGGCCAAGATTGTTTGTATGTTCCTCTCTCCAGTGAAGCTATTGAGAAACTGTTAATTGAGATTAGTCAGTAGATTACTGTCATGAACACTAATTTGCTGTATTTGCCCATCTCATGTGTGATGAAAACTCCGTCTTCTGAAGCAAACCCTGTCACAATTTCTTCATATATTTGTGTTTTGGCTGACCAAATATTTTTATGTTTATAAATGAACTTGAGAAAATGATTGTAATTGGACTTGACAAAATTAGCCCGACTAGAATAACCCAACCTGTTTTTGACACGATCCGAGATTGACCCATAATAAAATTGAACCAATCAATATAATTTGACCCGAATGTTTCTTGTCTCATGCGATTCATATCTCCAAATAACTTAATAACAGACTTGAAAATGAGCCAAATTCGAATGGACTTGATTTGACCTAATTTGACAAAAAAAAATCATATTGTATTAGACTTGAAAATAACTACTAATTAATCCGAGTTGAACTAATCTAACCTAATCACACCTGAATTAAATACTTTAGCTATATAAGGCACAAACCACTAACTAGGTAGTACGGACACTTCTCCTAATGAGCCGTACCGTGTCCGACATCGTGTCCAACACCGACACTCCACGGACACACGTCGAAACGTGTCAGACACCTATATAGGCGTGTCCATGATATTTGCGCTGTGTTCATCGCGTGTCCACGATATGTGGTCATTATTTGGGTTGAATGATGTTTTTCAGACGAGAAATGCGCTATCGAAAAACATTAATTAGAATATTGGTTCGGATGAGAAAGAGAAAGAGTTATTATCAAGGATAAGTTTCACCTTCACTTATTTAAAATTAATATCAAAAACTTTTACAAAAATAAAATCAAACATTTATAACTATAAAATGTACTCCCTCCTATTCTGAATATTTGTCACATTTGGGGTTGTGTACGGTAATTAAGGAATTTATTTGTTTAATGTAAAGTAATGTGTGGGGTGAGAAGATTGGAGAGAGAAAATGTATTATTGATTATTATTGTGAGTAGAGGTGATTAAAATAAGTAATGTTGTGGGGTAAGGTGAGGTATTATTATGGGTTAGAGTGAATAAAATAAGTATAAACAATGTCCCAAAATGGAATATGTGACATTTACGTGACTAGACGAAAACGGCAAATGTGACAGTTATTCAGAATAGGAGGGAGTATATTTTATTAAATTAAATTTAAATAACGTGTCCCGTATCCTATATTTCATGACATATCGTCTCACGTGTTCAATTCGGATCGTATCCGTGTGCGTGTCTGTTTTGGTGGTACCTAAACCACCAACTCTCACGTCCTATCTCGTCACTTTTCAATGATAAACTAGTTTTGTGACCCGTGACATTCACGGGTTCATATGTGTTAGTATAGTTATTTTATCTTATTGTTAAGATTTGTCCGAACAATTAGTTTATCCATTTAAAAATATATAGTTTTGATTTTTGAAATAATTAAATGTTATTTAATTAAGGCATAATGTTTGATTATTATTCTTTTTTTTTTTTTAGAATGATAAATTCTCTAGTGTAAAAAGCTTAAAACATACTTTTGTAATTAAATTAGAGGGTTTTTTATCTCAATATTTTATTTCTTATAAATCATATTTTTTAATAGTAGCATAGTTATGAAGTTAATAAATGTTAGTCTTAATATATCATCGATATCAATTTGTCAAATATCCTAAATTTTAAATTTTGCAAAAATGATAAATTAAGTTAAATAGTAACCTAATACAAATGGTGAGGAAAATCAAAAAGTCATCCTTTTAAATAAAAGAAATAAAAGTTAAATAAATATGTAGTTAACAACTAAATTTAGGAAAGGAAAATAAATAGTTTATATTAATTTATTTTTGTGTTCGCAAATAATATTTTTTTTATTTTTATTCTTTATAGATATGATTTTTTAATAGCACATGACATATTAAGATACTTATTATAGTCTTTTTAACATCGATGCTCAAAAGTGATGAACCTCGGTTGATATTTATGACTATCTTAAATTTGATAATAATAATAATAGAAAAAAATGCTCAAAAGTCATACAATGCATCCTTCAATTGTTTATATTTTTTTTGATAGAGACAAAATTTGTAATAAGCAATAATTTTTCTTATCCATATTGTCACTAAAATTGTTTGTGCCACTAATATGTTTTATCTATCTATTCACATCAAGTTAAGCGTGTCAGGGTTTTAAATTAACTATATAATTTTTTTTATTCTTATGTAAGTTCCATTGTTTGGTTATAAAATATTCATCACATTTTCAAACTTCATCGTACGCATTTGTTTTGTTCAAATTTAAGGGTTATCAAGATTTGTGGCATTAATAAGATACTTAGTCTTGTCTTTTTATAATATTGTATAAATCAATAGATAAGTCAGTTGATATTTTACAATATTTATTTTTTAAAAAAATGTAAATAGTTTGAATTACGAAGATAATTTCTTTTTTTATTAATTACAAAAAAAAAATGAACAAAATAGTTATCTAAAATTTGCACTGAAAACTGTTCAACTCATTAACTTATGCCTCTTTTATTCGAGTAAATCTTTTAATAAAACAATACATCCATAACTTAAAAGTCTTACCATGCTTTTTGTAACTTTAAATTATCTCAGTTTCGTGTCTTTTGTATTTATTTTCTTTTCAAATTACCCACGTGATGTTTTGCCTTATCTGCATACACATACATTTCATGATGCTTTAAATTAAAGTTTATATAAAAAATATTTTGACAAACGAATTAAAATATTGTTACATGTAAATGTATAAATTACACTAAATGGAAGATATGAATTCCAATATACAACAAATGATTATAAAACCAACATAACAAATTAAAATATATTTTATTGGACATCACCACCGCAACAACAACAACAACAACAACACTCAACACTAATTTTCAGTATACTCACTATCATCAAATAATTAAATTAAATCATAGAATATAATCACTACATAAACACTCGTGGCAATAGATATTAAATAAATAAAGTGAATAGAAAGTATTATAGGTATTATGGTTTTTATAGACATTACACAGTAACACAACCATAAATTTTCATATTTATTTTAAATTTTAATTTATTTTGTGACATTATTAAATTAGATAATTGATTGTCGAGAAACTCAATAGGTGAATTACATAGGAAAAAATGTTAATGAAAATGATAGTTGTTAAGTAATATAAATAGTTTAATTAATTTATTAACATATTATATTAATGAAGTATAAACATTATGATTATGAGGTGGAATAATAATGTTGGGGAGATGAATGTTTACATAAGAATAGTAGAATTTTCATAAAAAAATATGAAAATTTTTGCATTAAAGAAATATAAATATCGTGATTATGGGATGGAATCATGTTAGGGAAAAGAATGTTTAAATAAGATGGGTTATTAACTCACTACTACTTTGTGTTTTCGTGTTCTATTTTACGATTTTTTTAATACACCATGTAATTGTATTAATTTTTATTAATTCATCATCTAATTGTATTAATTTTTAGTCCATCATGTAGTTATATTATTCCGCCACGTGTCATTCTAATAGGCAATTGCTACTCAATCTAGCCTTTTTATATTATTATATAGATTTGTTTGTCAATTAGTCATTAACAAACTCAATAATAAATCACCCGCTTTCAAATCCTCAAATCATTTCTAGAATTAAAACTATACCCTTCTCTAAAACTTTTGTGTATTCTTTTTTTTTTGAAAGTCCCACTGGGGTTAATTAATAATCATAAGAATCAACCGTCGAAATTTTCACGAGATGACTCGGAAGAGACGAGCGTTCGAGGAATCGACTTATACCACACCTACTAGAGTGAGCCAAAATATGGGCTCCTCTATTCCGATTTCCATTGACTAATAACCAAGACACAAAATCAAAACAGTGCTCACTAAAAGAAAGAATTTCACAAATAACAGCATGAAAATCGCTACGCCCCGTCTTCCGCCCTTGTAAAGCTTCAATGACCGATTGACAGTCTGACCCGATAACGACATTGCGGTGATCTTGTCGTTTCGCTATCTGGAGGCCTACCAAAACCGCTTCCGCTTCAGCCACCAGTACCTCCATCTCCTCAAACCGCCTCTCCTCCCAAGCCCAAACCACCAGCCCCTGTTCATTGCGCCCCCAAGCCCCAATTCCAGTGTCGCACCCGTCCTTCACCCCTGCATCCACCAGAATTGGTGTAGCCCTCACCCTCTGATCTGCCCTACCTCCATTCACTCCTCTTCCCCCCCTTCACCACTTCTCTGCTCGCACTAGCATTCTGCCGCGGTAAGCACAAATTATCAAGCTCCTGCTTCAGCTCCATCCCTCACTCTCCTGACAACCACCTCCGGTTTAAAGACTGCATTCTCGAAGAGCATTTTATTCCGCAGCTCCCATCTCGCCCACACTCCTATGATAAAAATCTCCAAATCCTCTGCATCGAACTCCCTAATCACATCCTCTATCCAATCCCGCACATTCTCGTACCCGTGTTTCTCTCTCACCTTCACCCCAAACCTCTCCCAGACCACATACTGGCCCCCGCACTCCCCCGCCATGTGGATGCTCGTCTCCATGTCGCACCTACAAACAGGGAACCTTACATCTAAGTCTTTTATCCGACGGGCTAGGTTCCACCGTGTAGCAATTGCGTCATGGCAAAATTGCCAGAAGAAAACCTTTATCCTAGGCAAGGCACGGCCTGTCCAAATTTTACGCCACAGCCAATTGGAGTTCGACGGGCCCGACGGTCATTCCTCAACCCCAGTGGTCCCCATCAACGCTTTGTACGCGGACCTAACCGAATATTCCCCAGACTTTTCCAGATCCCAAGTCCAATCATCCTCAACCCCCCCTCGGTGAATTCGAGTATTAATAATGTGTTGGTGTTCACACGGATGGAACAGTGTACGCACCTTGCTTAGGTCCCAGCTGGTTCCACTCACATCTAGTAAGTCAGCCACCATCAGGTCCCCCCTCTCTTTGACCGTCGGAGATAAGATTTTCCTCGTACTCGTACCCCGCACCCAAGGATCATGCCACACCCGAGTGCTCAGCCCATTCCCAATTCGCCGACGTATCCCCGTCATAAGAACCTCTCTGGCTTCGAAAATACTTCTCCAGGTGTAGCTGGGGTTAGCCCCTAATTATGCCTTCATAACAGATCGATTCGGAAAATATTTCCCACCCAGAACTTGCACCATCAAGCAGTCCATGTTAGTTATCATCTGCCAAGCCTGTTTTCCTAATAACGCCATATTAAATTCATGGAAGTTACGGAACCCGAGCGTGCCTTGACACTTGGATTGACACAATTTCGACCAAGCAATCCAAGGAATTTTCCTCTTACCATTCTCCGAGCCCCACCAGAAACGAGACACTAGGGAACGCAGTTCGTCGCAAAAATTACTGGGGAGTTTGAACACACTAATCGCGTAGGTGGGAATCGAATGGGCAACCGCCTTTATCAAAACCTCCCGACCAGCCTTAGATAAGAGCATACCTTTCCAACCTTGCAATTTTCGACAAATTTTCTCCCGAACAATGCGGGTCAGAACCTATTTCGAGTGCCCCAGTACCGTCGGTAAGCCCAAGTATTTGTCATGCTCTTCGACCTCACGAACCCCCACAGTTTGAGCTCGTCCAAGTATGCTCGTGCTTTTGCTAAACGAAACTGTAGTTTTAGTGTAATTAACTGACAGGCTACAGTCGTATGCCTCAAATTAACAATTTATATCACTTAAATCCAAATACTAAACAGTAGTAAAGCGGAAGAAAGGGTCGAACCCAAGGGAATCAGATTAACAGTTTATGCAATTATAATGTAGGAAAAGTCGATCTCTAATGAAATTAAAGATCGTCGTAACAAAAAGGGGGGTTTTGGATTGATTTTCTAACAAACTAAGATGAATATCTAATGCAATTTAAGTAATAAAGCTAATGATGTATGATGTATCAAATGGTTTGGAAGATTCTTGGAACCAAGCATATATCCACACTCAATGACAACAATTGATCACTGTCAGACGGTCTCAATTACTAATCTTGATTACTCTATCGTGAATGTAAAATTCCAATTCTCCTTACGAATAGTCAATTAAAACGAATCCCGTTCTTAATCAACCCTAACCATTAAACAACCTTAACAATCCAGTTCAAGGTTTAATTCAACAGCAGCAATATAATTTAGAGAATTCAATAGAGAATAAATAGCGCATACAATCCAGTTGCACTTTAGATATTTATGTGAATTGCTTCTAAGTACTAACATCAACGTATCCCGTTCAATACTAATTCTTAGATGTTACCAATGTAAAGTTAATCAATAAATCCTATTCAATTAACAATACTAACAATAGAATGAAGAGATCTCTTACTAGTTGCGCACCTAGCAATTATAAATCAACATTCATATAATTAAGAACTAAGCAATTCACAATAATCAAGAAGAGAAATTAAAACATTCAAACTCACAACCGGATTTTGAGTGCTTCAATCGCTTGAATCCAAGATGAAAGATTAGTTACACATAGTCTTGATGAAAATCACAATACTGGGGTTTTTGTCTCAATGGCGGCTAACTCCCCTTCTCAAAACCTAGATAAAAATCTTATATAGTAATTAGGTAAAAACTAAAATCTGAACAAATGTCGGTCGCGCTTCAGTCGCGCTTCACTTGCACCTTGGTCGCACTTCGGTCGCGCTTCAGTCGTACTTCAGTCGTACCTTGGGGCTGCCCATTGTTCTCTTCTCACATTAGTGCACTCAATTAGCGCACCTTAAGCGCACACATCTGAGATATCTTCATAGGAATTTTGGCCCATCTATCCCCACACTTGAAAACTGTCATAAACACTATAACACCGACCGAATAGCTAATCTAGGCTCACCAATAAGTAACCTACAATTAAGCTACATAACACCACATAAAACCACATAAAACCAACAGAACCACACTAACTCCGGCGATTTAACTCCGACTAAATGAGTCGCATCAAATTCCCCATGCTTGAACTTTTACTCGTCCTCGATGTAAAACCAAGGAACACAAAGAAACGCAAAACAACACTAGCTCAAACACAGCACATGGTAGAAAATGATCGATGACAATAATGCTCTCTTTCCTCACACACCCTCCAAAACACCCTCTAAGCATAAACTACCGCTACTATAAAATAGCAACACACCAACAACACCCGAGCTACCCACTTCTTCAAATGACAATGGAGCAACGCAAAACCAATCAGTGACATAAGTCAACACAGTGCAAGTAACACAAGACAAACGACGCCCCTTATCGCTCCATCCTAGGAAGAATTCACATAAGTCAAAACTCCTCGAAACAACATCCTCACCTATAACTCAACAATAACCAAAGAACCCATGTGAATTTCCTAACCACCACTACTCCAGCTTACTCCAATTCCACAACCGCCAAAGCAAGGTGCAATCGACAACAACATAGCACCACGGTTCTCCTCACCTTTGCCACTAGTCCTACCCGACCGACCTTCTTTAGCACCCTTCTTATGACGCCTCGCCAAAAACAGAACAAAAGACCAATGTGAGATTGAAATTTTTTTCCTATTTCCACTAGTAGAAAAACACCTATTTGCGGCTATTTATTTGAGGCGTTTTAGGCCAATAGCAGCAAATAGTTTATGGATCATTTGAGGCGTTTTGGAAACAAACGCCTCAAATATGTCATTTGAGGCGTTTTTTTGAAAACCGCCGTAAATAAGTATGTCATTTGAGGCGTTTTTCAAAACCGCCGCAAATAAGTATGTATTTAAAAAAAAAAAGAATTAAAAGGGGATATATTATTCAATTAGGGTTCCCGTGTTTATTCATTCGCAAAACAATAAAACAATAAAACATACACAACATTACTAAATCTCCCTCCCAAACTCCCTAAACAACCATCGCAAATCTGCAACCGCCGCCTCACCGCCACTGGAAATCGACGCCAATTGACGGAACTCGCCACCTCACCATCTCCTCTATTCCTATTATTCTAAATTAGGTATGTGAATTGATTTTTTGGGTTAACTATTTTCGATTAATTGGAGTTTGAATTAGCGAAATACAATGCGATTAATTCTATTCATTTTTCTCTTTTAATGTTTCTGATTAGTATTTATCATATTTCTCTTTTAATGTTTCTGATTTGTGTACCTTGTTCATTCGATTAATTGTTAGGGTTTATGTTGGTTTTGGATTAATTGTTTTTGTTAGGGTTTATGTTTAAGGTCAAATTTATCTTGATTGATTACTTGACTTATTTTATTATTTTATTATCCTGACCGAGTCTTGGATATTTGTTTGCTTAATCTTCTGTTTTCAGTGTCAGCTTCTCAACATAAGCTATTGCCCATCAACAGAACAAGCGATCCCGACAGGGCATAGTTTGGTAATTAATCATTTTTTGTAATTCTGTTTGTTTCTAATAAGAAGCTGTAGTTGTCTACATTTCATTGTTAATGATTTCTGCAGGTTTTGGTGGCATATAATCCGCTTGGATGGAATCGTACTGATGTCATCAGAATCCCAGTAATTATTTCGTATTTTGTTGATATTAAGATTCCTTATTTGGTGCTATTAACTTAGCTTTAGGTTGTATTTCTTGAGCTTTGTTCAAGCCGAGTGTCTATTCTCACTATTAAGGACTTAAAGGTAAGTTTTAAATCCTTTTCGCATACCTTTTGTTCATGTGAGTTTGCCCGCTATTGCATTGATGTTTCGTAATGCTTTTTTTCATCATCTTGTTCTCCTTGCTGAATTCTACCCATGTCGTCATGTAACCTCCCTCCGTCCCCATTCTACACATTGTCCCTGCAACCCCATGCCCTATCCTCGACGTCCATCCCCTCTTTTTTTCTAATGTTGATTCTTTATTTCTTACTCAATTAAATGGACAGAGATTGATGAATAATAATAGTTATGGGAGGACATGTAGAAGAAAACATGAATTCACTAATAAATTCCAAGTACGAATATGATATGAATATTAATCATAGACCTGAAGGAAGAAGAGCGGACAACTTCTCCTATCTGTCCGAGATATGGATAACTTCCCCTAGCAAAGAAAGGGTCAATGTGGACAACTGAAACTTAGCATAATGAATATTGGTGTTTTTTCCCTCTCTTCAAATCGATTTCACATTAAATATTTACCAAGATGAAGCTTGCACAGTTTAAATTGTGGTTTGAAAAGAACCTTGTTTTTGTAGTAGCAAAAATATATGCTGAAATATCTCAATTGTCATAGGTACCTACTTATAGTGAAATGATTGATATGTGGAAGAAGCAGCAGAATGTTTTGGCCATAGTTTATAGCTAGTTTCTGGCAAAGGTACTTACATTAGTCATCAACATTTTCAATTTTTCATCACTTCGTAGGGTCTTCTTGGTTTATTAACTTCATTGTAGTGGTTGCTGTTTGGTTGCTACGCAAATATATGAATGATTGGAAAAACATTTTTCTATGCAATTAGTGCCATAATATTGCTAGATATTCTGCCTGTGTTCTGCAGTCCTCATTAGTCTCCCTTTAGTAGTTATTGTTGTTCCTCCTGCAATAAATACTCACTCATATTGAAACAGAGATATCATCATTGAAGACATTCTTATGCAACATTTGCCCTCACAAATCCCAAGTTTGTCCTGTCTTCCTTTTATTAATCTCATGTTGTCATCGTGCCAAACAACTGCTGCATCAAGGGTGTTACAGGATGTAGAGATTTAGTAGGCTTCAAGTGGCCGAGAATCTAATGATGCGGCTGAATTTGTTTGATTTGGTAGGCAATCTTAGCATGTGCGTTTGCTGAAAAGGATTACGAGAAGGCAACAACTGCTGCATCAAGGGTGTTACAGGTACGACACTACGACATAATTGTTTACTGCTGGAAAAGTTTTGAATTTTAGAGGGCAACTTACCAGTGTGAATATTGATGAGTGCAGAAGGGCAACTTACCAGTCCTTTTTTTAGCTTTGTTTACCGTCACTTGTACGTTTTTGTTACCTGACATGTTTTCTGAATGAATTTGTTCATGGTGGTCTTTTGCAGGCCTTGTCAGCTGGTATATTCCCATATGTTCTGAAGCTATTGCAAACTATAACACCTGAACTTGGGCAGATTCTTGTTTTTATGTGGCAATGAGCTTTTCAGCGTTATCATCGAAGACGAGTACACAAGGCCGAGCTATAGTTTAGTAATCTTTGTATTTGTTATAGAATCTCCTGTATAAGGCCTGAGAAGTACAACGAGATCATTGAACTTTGTATGTATAAAACTTTGTTCGAGGGAAATCACTTGGTGTTCATTTTGCGTGTAAAGGGAACCTCTTGTATATATTTAGAATAATTACAAAAATTATGTAAGATTCTGTTGTGTAAAAATGCATTTGAGAGTTATTATATTTAAATAATTTGTTTCAATAATTTTATTAAAAAAAAAAAAAAAAAAAAAATATTTTTTTTTTTTTATACCTATTTGCGGCGTTTTTCTCAAAAAACGCCTCAAATAGAGGTGCTATTTGCGGCGTTTTTTTTCCGCCGCAAATAGCTTTTTCTATTTGCGGCCCCCTTATTTGCTGCTACATCAAAAACGCCTCAAATGACCCCTTTTTTGACGCCGCAAATGACTATTTTTCTACTAGTGTTCTCTCATTTTGCCTAGAGCGCCCGCCCTTGCGGGTTTTCACTCTAGCTTTTTTCCTCACTACTCTCGTGGCACGCAACTCGATTTTTCATTTTACCCGGAGCGCCCTTTCGGGTTTTCACTCCGTCCTCGGCCACTTTTCCCATTTTTGCCTAGGCGCCCTTTCGGGTTTTCACCTAGCCGGGTTCCTCTTTTTTTTTTTTCCTTTTTTTTCATTTTTTTTTATTAGAAAAGAGTAAAGAAAATAAACTACAAAAATGACGGAATAAAATATGTACAAAAGTGCATACACCCCTCCCCATGCTTGAACCAAACATTGTCCCCAATGTTGTACGGGAACACAAAAAAACAAGGGGAAAAACCATACCACTAGCTACGAAGAAGAAGACCCCAAGCGTCGGGTCTGCCGGGCTCGAGCACGAGCCTCTCTGTCAACACGTCTCGTGGCTAACTCAGAAAAGAAGGAAGCCGCAGGAGGTGTGTAAGAACTCGGATACATGGTGGTGAACATGTCACTCATGGCACGTTGCAGTGCCAAACACTCCCTGGTCGCATCATGTACACTTTCTATCTCATCCCGTAATTCCTCCAACTCAAGCTCTACACGGTCTCTCCAAACCGAATCACCAATAACCTCTCCATAATCAGCCCCATATAATTCACAACGCTACTAGCACGTGAGGTACTAGCAACAACTTTTTGGGTAGTTTTTGTAGCTTTTCTAGGTGGGTTTTTCCATTTTGTTGTCATATTTCGGAGATGAAAAATCTGCAATGAAGACTAATGACAACCAGTACCCCCAACTACACTAATCGACAGCCAATACGAAACAAATCCTAGACACAACGGCTGCTCAAAACAACAACTCCTCAAAACAAAACTGCCGATACTACAGCAATAACACCACAGTTCCTCCTCAATTGGTCAAATACGCGCAGCATTGCAGTGACAAGGCAACTCGAATGAAAGGAACACAGGACTGGTAAATGACAAGAAGAGGAAAACGTACCAAACCCGCGCGAAAACAACCGTGACAGACGGGAAAAAAAACTGTTGACGCCAAAAACCCAGGTGAAAACCCCAAATTTATCCCAAAATTCCAGAAATTAAGATTGATACAAACCCTTGACACCAAATTGCAGCAGAATCGAGATAACGGTGTGGATAGAACAAAGATGGAACACGAATTGGGGAAGGAATTGCTGGAATTTGCGAAATCCCAGAAATTAGGGTTGAGGTCGTCGATGTTGTCGAACCAATGTCAGCAATTTTTGATGAAATTCGAACCAATTCGAAGCAAGCAACGAGAATTATGGGAAGAATTTGAGGAATTGTTGTGAATGGAACAATAATTTGAGACCAGAGTGCGAAAATAAGAGGGCTGCGATTTTTGTGTGTTTGAATTTTGGGAAGGAGAAAAAGAAAAGAGATGAAGAAGGAAGGATACCTGATTATGGAATTGAGCGCGTCAAGAGTGAACTAAGGTCGAGCTTAGGTCGCGCTCAAGTCGCGCCTCTGTTGAACCTCGAACGTACGCAAGTTAGGACGTTGCTGCCCATTGTTCTTTTTTTTTATCCGTCTGTACGCACTCAATTAGTGCGACTGAGGTACGACTAAGGCGCACACTCCGAAACAAGGCTTCCAATGTAACGAATTCACGTTAATTTCCCCCTTTTTCATTTTTTTCCTCTCCGTCTTGAAAAGTTCCTAGCACACATAATAATCCGTCAGAATAAATTAAACTAAAACGAAAATAAAATACTAAAAACGAAAATAAAATAAACCTATCAGACTTTTTTTTTTGGTTTTTTTTTCTAAAGAAAATAAAAAAAACAACTTAAAAGAATTACACAAGGATACAAAATCCCGGGTTAACTCCCGTTAGCGCTTTTGGTTATAGTCGTTTGCTCGACTTAGTGAAGGGGTTAATCCTCGTAAATTGGGTCGTAGAGATCCAATGACTCGACCACCTCCAACTCAGCAGCATCATGATAGGGCTTCAGTCGTTGCCCATTCACCTTCAAAACTTTATCCGTCGTCGGATCACGTACCTCAACTTTCAATTCATCAAAAGCCTCATTACAAGCCTTGTCAAAGATGAAATCTGACTCTTGAAGCAATTTGAGAACTTCTTTCTTCACCACCTCCATCATAGGAGGATTCAATCGACGTTGTGGTTGCCTTACCGGTTTGGCTTCATCCTCTAGCAAAATCCGGTGCATGCAAGTACTTGGACTAATACCTTTGATGTCGGCAATATATAGTCCAACCAATAGCCAGTTTGTTCTCCACAAGCACATCTTTCAACCTTCCTTCTTGTTCCTTGGTGAGCTTACTAGAGATGATGACAGGAAGTGTTTCTCCCTCACTAAGGAAAATATACTTCAAAGGCTCAGGAAAGGCCTTAAGTTCTACCACAGATGCCTGCAAAACAGATGGCAACAACTTCTCCGAAGGAACAGTTAATGACAATGTATTATTCAAACTCAAAGGAAGCTCCTCCAACTTATGCAAGTCGGCCACAACTTCCTGCAAGTTAGCAGAAAAGACATATTCCACCTCTTGACCATCCACACTATTCTCCAAAGCTACCTGCAACTCATCTTCACCATGAAAAACAAAGAAATCCTGGGCCAAAGGGTCAACAATGTCAATAAAATTCACAGAATGATGGTCATGAGGATATTTCATTGCATCATAAATGTTAAACTCCACGATCTGACCACTAGACTCCATAGTCATAGACCCACTAGATACATCAATTTTAGTGCTAGTAGTTTTTAAGAATGGCCTTCCTAACAAGATAGGAGCCGCATGTTTATCATGTTCCATGTCTAGCACATAAAAATCAGCAGGAAAGGTAAGATTATCAACCAACACAAGCACATCTTCGATAATCCCCTTTGGGTAAACATTCGATCTGTCGGCTAACTGGATAACAACACTAGTAGCATGTAAAGGACCAAGTCCCATAGATTGGTACAAGGAGTAGGGCATCACATTAATTGAAGCTCCTAGGTCTAACATGGCCTTTTGAATCTTAGTGTCTCCAATGGTGCAAGGAATAGTGAACACGCCCGGATCACTACACTTTGAGGCAATTTTCTTTGAAAAATAGCGGACACATGTTCACTAACCTTCACTTTCTTCACCCCTTTCAACTTGTTATTCCGTTTAATAGTACACGACTCCTTTAAGAATTTTGCATATTTAGGAATACTTTTCAAAAGGTTAAGAAGTGGAATATTTACCTCACACTTTTGAAATACCTCATAGATGTCCTTGTCGTGCTCAAAGTGGTGAGTCCTCTTTAGTGCATCAGGAAATGGTACTTCCGGTTCCACCATCGGTATGGGAGAGGGAATCGACTCCTTCTCCTTATCAATAGATGCTTTTTCAGCTTCCTTGATCACTATCTCTTCCTCTACCTCATGAATTACCGGTCCCTTATCTTTTCTTGTCACCTTTTCGGCCTCCACTAGTTGTCTCCCATTTCTCAAAGAAACCGCACTCACATTCCTTGGATTCAACACCGTTTGAGACGGTAATGCATTAGAATCTCTAGCCTCCAAACGGTTAATGGTAGTAGCCATTTGACCTAATTGAGTCTCAATATTCTGAATACTAGCCTTGTTCTCCTTTTGATTTTGAATCACAGTGGCTTGAAGAGTGGCTTGACTAGTAACCAATGCACGGATCATATCTTCAGTGGACATTTGACCACTAGGTGGAGGGGGTTGAGTAGGCTGCACATTTTGAACCGGTGGCCTAGCTAAAAATTGGGTTTTAGGTTGACCGAATTGACCACCTTGTCCAAATTGCTGAGTGTTTTGAGAATTTCCCCACCGAAAATTTGGATGTGCTTTCCACCCCGGATTGTAAGTGTTAGAAAAAGGATCTCACTTCTTCTGCGGTATACTTTCCCATACACCATTCACTTCTTCTTTAGAACCCTCTTGCATGTGTGGACAATACTCACTAGGATGTCCCTCGGAACAGATTCCGCAAACCATTGCTACCCCTTGCGTTGACATCATATCTTTGAAAAGACTTGTCAAAGTATCAACTTTCGCTTCAATATTGGAAGAAGAGGAGGAAGATGAACCCACCGAATTAACTTCGCGCTTTGTATATTTCCTAGCAAAATCTCGGGAGCTCTCAGCTAACTCACCAATGATCACCCAAGCCTCATCCGGACTTTTATTTATGATAGCTCCTCCACATGCTGCATGTACGGTACGCGCATCCTCCATACAAAGACCTCCACAAAAATACATAACAAGGTCCTGAGCCGTGTATCCATGATAGGGGCATTTAGCACACAACTTCTTGAAACGTTCCAAGTACTCATACATAGTTTCACTGTCCCTCTGCTCCGTATTACTAATCTCCTTCTTCAATTGGGAAGCTCTGGATGCAGGAAAGTACTTTTCAAGGAATGCTTTCTTCATTTTTACCCATGTATCAATGCTTGCAGGAGGTAGGTAGTACAACCAATCTCGTGCCGTATCCTTAAGAGAAAATGGGAAAGCCCTCAATTTCAGTTGTTCATCAGTAACTGTAGCCGGTTTCATGCTTGAGCAAACAATATGGAAGTCCGACAAATGCTTATTGGGGTCCTCTCCACTTAGACCGTTGAAGATGGGCAATTGATGAATCAACCCCGACTTCAACTCAAAAGTTCCATTCTCACCCAACGGAGGATACGTGATACAAAGAGGTTGTTGGGTGAGATCAGGTGCAGTAAGTTCCTTAATAGTGCCCGCCATATCTAGAGAATGTTCGGATTCGTCAGAAATTTCAGAACCGTCTGATTCAGAATGTAGATCGTTGAATTCGCTGCCTCTAGGAAAAGCCACTATTACACCTCTTTTGTCCTTCCGTAACCTGAAAAGAGTATGCTCAATCTCTTGATCGAAAGGCTCTAGGTTCAGGTTAGAAGAACGAGTATTATGCATAAAACTACACTAGAACACAAAAATTATTAATGCCAATTCCCCGGCAACGGCGCCAAAATTTGACAGGCTAAAGTCGTATGCCTCAAATTAACAATTTATATCACTTAAATCCAAATACTAAACAGTAGTAAAGCGGAAATAAGGGTCGAACCCAAGGGAATCAGATTAACAGTTTATGCAATTATAATGTAGGAAAAGTTGATCTCTAATGAAATTAAAGATCGTCGTAACAAAAAGGGGGGTTTTGGATTGATTTTCTAACAAACTAAGATGAATATCTAATGCAATTTAAGTAATAAAGCTAATGATGTATGATGTATCAAATGGTTTGGAAGATTCTTGGAACCAAGCATATATCCACACTCAATGACAACAATTGATCACTGTCAGACGGTCTCAATTACTAATCTTGATTACTCTATCGTGAATGTAAAATTCCAATTCTCCTTACGAATAGTCAATTAAAACGAATCCCGTTCTTAATCAACCCTAACCATTAAACAACCTTAACAATCCAGTTCAAGGTTTAATTCAACAGCAGCAATACAATTTAGAGAATTCAATAGAGAATAAATAGCGCATACAATCAAGTTGCACTTTAGATATTTATGTGAATTGCTTCTAAGTACTAACATCAACGTATCCCGTACAATACTAATTCTTAGATGTTACCAATGTAAAGTTAATCAATAAATCCTATTCAATTAACAGTACTAACAATAGAATGAAGAGATCTCTTACTAGTTGCGCACCTAGCAATTATAAATCAACATTCATATAATTAAGAACTAAGCAATTCACAATAATCAAGAAGAGAAATTAAAACATTCAAACTCACAACCGGATTTTGAGTGCTTCAATCGCTTGAATCCAAGATGAAAGATTAGTTACACATAGGCTTGATGAAAATCACAATACTGGGGTTTTTGTCTCAATGGCGGCTAACTCCCCTTCTCAAAACCTAGATAAAAATCTTATATAGTAATTAGGTAAAAACCAAAATCTGAACAAATGTCGGTCGCGCTTCAGTCGCACTTCACTTGCACCTTGGTCGCACTTCGGTCGCGCTTCAGTCGTACTTCAGTCGTACCTTGGGGCTGCCCATTGTTCTCTTCTCACATTAGTGCACTCAATTAGCGCACACATCTGAGATATCTTCATAGGAATTTTGGCCCATCTATCCCCACACTTGAAAACTGTCATAAACACTATAACACCGACCGAATAGCTAATCTAGACTCACCAAC
Source organism: Silene conica (assembly GCA_029255685.2). Lineage (NCBI taxonomy): Eukaryota > Viridiplantae > Streptophyta > Magnoliopsida > Caryophyllales > Caryophyllaceae > Silene > Silene conica. The sequence goes on from CM055314.2 coordinate 9,855,401, forward strand.
AAGTAACCTACAATTAAGCTACATAACACCACATAAAACCAACAAAACCACACTAACTCCGGCGATTTAACTCCGACTAAATGAGTCGCATCAAATTCCCCATGCTTGAACTTTTACTCGTCTTCGATGTAAAACCAAGGAACACAAAGAAACGCAAAACAACACTAGCTCAAACACAGCACATGGTAGAAAATGACCGATGACAATAATGCTCTCTTTCCTCACACACCCTCCAAAACACCCTCTAAGCATAAACTACCGCTACTATAAAATAGCAACACACCAACAACACCCGAGCTACCCACTTCTTCAAATGACAACGGAGCAACGCAAAACCAATCAGTGACATAAGTCAACACAGTGCAAGTAACACAAGACAAACTACGCCCCTTATCGCTCCATCCTAGCAAGAATTCACATAAGTCAAAACTCCTCGAAACAACATCCTCACCTATAACTCAACAATAACCAAAGAACCCATGTGAATTTCCTAACCACCACTACTCCAGCTTACTCCAATTCCACAACCGCCAAAGCAAGGTGCAATCGACAACAACATAGCACCACGGTTCTCCTCACCTTTGCCACTAGTCCTACCCGACCGACCTTCTTTAGCACCCTTCTTATGTCGCCTCGCCAAAAACAGAACAAAAGACCAATGTGAGATTGAAATTTTTTTCCTATTTCTCTCAGGGCAAAACCTTCCAAACCGGAAGTAAAACCCAGGGCAAAACCTTCCAAACCGGAAGTAAAACCCACTAGCCAAATTGACTAGAATCCACTATAAAAATAGTACCAGTACAACGTAACCGTCCCGAATAAACACCAATCCGGAACCCACAATAAAATAAGATAACAACCTCTAGACCTCCGGTAATATTAGTAAATGTCACTATTCACTAATATCGCCCCTAGAGTAACCTCTTAAATTATTGTATTAGAACACCTGTTGTACTACCTCTCACACCCTCAAACCCCGACTTTACAGTCACCTTGTTTGATAATATTATTTGTGAGATGCTTTTTCCAAAGGATTTACCATCCTTTATATAGTAATGTGAAGTGACGTTATATTTTAATGTCATAAGGTCACTTCACGTTACCACACAAATGAATTAAAGTAATTCATTTGAGTTTTACGTAAACCTAAACAAACATGTATCCACATTTATTTAGCACCTAATGTTACATGTACATCATCAATACTTGTACATGTAACACTTCACTTAATTAAAAACCTTGTATGTGTTACTTGTGTTGGATTACTTGTTTTAACTCAACAATTACTAGCATTTGCCCAGACCCCTCTTCGTAAGCAGCGAGAATATTGTTAATAGTATGCACTTCCGCTTCCTTCGCCCTTGTGAACAGGATACTATCATCCACAAACAACAAATGGGATACCACCGGAGAGCTAGGGGCCACCCGAATACCTCAAATCGATCCATTTTCCGCAGCCTTACGAAGCTGCCCTGATAAAACTTCCGCACACAGGATGAACAAATAAGGTGATATGGGATCACCTTGTCGAAGGCCTCTACTTGGGTTAAATTCATCTGTCAAAGTACCATTAATTTTAACCGCAAAGGATACCGACGTCACACATGCATCTCATAACGACCTTCACCCACCCACTGTCAAATCCTATCTGCCTCAGCACTCTCTCCAGAAAGGCCCATTCGACTCTATCATAAGCCTTGGCCATATCAAGCTTAAGCGCCATGTGACCCTCACCCTTCCTTGTATTTTTCATGTGATGAAATAACGCAAACGCTACAAGGATATTATCCATGATAAGTCGACCCGGTGTAAACGCCGATTGGTTGACTGAGACTATGTCACCTAGGAAGGTCTTTAATCTGTTTGCAAGGATTTTCGATACAAGTTTATAGACTACATTGCATAGACTAATGGGACAAAACTCGATTATTTTATCCGGCGTTTTTTTTCTTTGGGATAAGAACTATTTGGGTTTTATTTAATCCGGGTGGAAATGTGTTCCCCCGCAAGACGTTCAAGACCATTCTAACCACCAGCAAAGTGCCAACAATATGCCAATAATTAGTTTGATAAAATAAAGCATTCATACCGTCAGGTCTTGGCGACTTAAGCGGGTGCATCTGATTGAGAGCCGTGATAATCGCATCCTCCTTATACGGTGCTCGAAGCGTTTCATTCATCGCACTAATGACTCGTCCGTGAATAACATCCAGGAAGACTTCATTTACGTGGTTATTATTGGATGAAAACAAAGTCTCAAAATAGGATTTAGTCACATTTGCTTTCGCCTCTATGTCAGTATGTTCCAGCCCATTATCATCCTTAAGCATGGCAATATGGTTCGTATTTCGTCGAGAATTCGCTCTTTGATGGAAAAATTTAGTGTTTTTATCACCTTCATTCAGCCATAAGGTTCTCGATCTTTGCTTCCAGAAGATTTTTTCTTGTCTTAACAACTCAGCTATCTCCTTCACCAGCTTTTTAAGGCGTCGTCGATTAGCATGAATGTCACGAAGTATCTTGCCTATACTGACCCCTTTCCATTCCTGTAACTCCTTCGCACAATCCGCCAGGGACTCAATTAGATCTCCACACCCATCTCCCCGCGCTTTACGAATAGCTTCCTCGCACCCATCTTCCCCAACCCATAACTGCTCAAATCGGAAGCATCTTCCTCCTCTTGTTTTACGCCTCACCACTCTCTCCAAAGTAACTTTTATCGGCGAATGATCGGACCATTCCCTATCCATATGAACAAGTTTAGCGTGCGGAAACATGTCAAACCATTTTTCAGTGCCCATAGCGCGATCAATCCTGGATTGTCGGTTATTTTCCTCCTCCTGTCCATTGTCATAGGTAAAATCTTAACCTTCGAAATCGAGATCTCTCAAACCGCATTCATCAACTGCATTCGGAAAATTATTCATTTGCCATTAGGGTCTACTCCCACCCTTCATCTCCGTCGCATACAGAATTTCGTTAAAATCACCAATACAAAGCCAGGGAGCTGGTCAGTCGCCCCACCAAGCTCACGAAGCAGTTCCCATGATAAATATTTGTTGTTCACTTCCGGCCACCAATAAAACCCAGTAATCCGCCACACATTGTCATTACCTCCTATTTCAAAGTCCATAAAATGAATCGAAGCTCCTCGAAATCTGCACTCCACACCCTTCCTCCACATAAATGCCAACCCCCGATCTTCCCGCGCTATCTACCTCCATTCCTTCGTAATCCGTAAAGCAACAACGAGTGCGTCTAAACTCACTCCCACCCAATTTAGTTTCACACAAAAACACCAAATTCGGGGCCTCTCTTCGTAGCAAATTACGAAGTCCGCCTACTGCATCAGGGTTGCCCAACCCTCTACAGTTAAGGCTCAAGAGTTTCATTGGACCGGGCGGGGTTGAGCATACTCAACCTCCGCCTCAGGTAATCACGCACCCCTGCTTGTTTTCATATTTTTCGAGCCTAAATTTTCCTCATCTCCATAATGTTCCACTTCCCTAGGGCGTTTAGCTTCATGCCCAACCTCTTTCCCAGAGCTCTCTCCACCCGTCCTTCCCACCTCTAATCTTTTCCATGTCTTCGTTTTCGGACCACCCATGCCCTGCCCATTATTCCCCGCCACAATAATCTCTTGTTAACCCCTACAGTTCTCCTTCCAGCCTCATAATCTACCTCTATCTCCCCTACAACACCTCCTTTATTTATTTCCAGCCCCTCCATCTCACAAGCCCCACCCGGTTCTACTTGGCATTCACCAGCCCCTGTAGCAATAGCACCAATATTCTCTTCAATATTACTAGGGCCTCCTTTAAAAATTGATTTACCTTTGAGTTGGATGGAAATCTGCTGAAGTTTGTCAATCATTTGTGATAACAACTCCGATTCGTGTGAAATAGCTTCTGCCTGCTCCATCGCTTTCGACAATAACTTGGCCTTAGTACACTTGGAGCTTGTCCCATCCTTCAGAACTTTCCATGGTGATGCCCTCAATGTCTCGTCGTATCGAAGCTTATCCTCCTCGTAAGGCCCCTCATCGCAATCTTTTTTCTCCATGCCCTAGCACCCAACATCCATAGCAGTATGTCGGTACCCTTTCATATTTCACCCTAAACTCTTCAACCCTTCCCCTAAAAAGCCCTATACGGACCTCTCGCTTCAAAGGGTTACGAACATCATGCATAATTCTCAACCTGACCGCTCTTTCCATCTCTGGGAACGACGCTTCGTCAACCTCTATAAAGCTCCCAAGTTGGGCACCTAAGCGACTGATATTCTTCTTGTTGCTTCTCCCCTTGAGTGGTAAATCGTACGCCTTGTCCACAACGAAACAAAGTGCAATGGTACGTCGACCATTCTCTCTTCGAGATTCGGTTCGCTAAAACACCATATAAACTTGTCGAAGTGCCATGGTTGGCCGTCGAGGATCTTAGTCTTATCTTTGGCGTCCCGAAATCTAAAGGTAAATATTTTCTCTTTCGCGTCGATTAGTTTCCCGAGCACCTCTTCCTTCGTACTCCATATTTTTGTCATTGATTCCACCGCCGCCTTCGCATTAATAGATTTGGACGCCCAAATCTTCCCTATGAGCACCATACCCGAGTCTTCCGCCTGCTGTGTATCATCCCTCGTATTCCACACAAACATAGTCTCTGTATCAACTTTATTTGTCCTTGCCCTTCTGTCGCCAGTTCTCTATCTCATCAGCCATCGCAACCCTTAATTGAAAAGGGAAAACGAAAACACACACACAAAACCCTACGAGAAACCGTAGAGGAAACCCTAATCGAATAGGGAGAAACCAAGAAAAACTTAGACAAAAACCCTCACAGGGAAACCCTGGAGAGACTTTTATGTGCTTGAAGACTTTAGACGAAAATATAACTTTTGTGTATTCTTAGTAATTCACAACTTAAAATTATTTTATTTGAAAAACGCTTACCTACATCACGTTATTTGTCTAATTTTACTAAATGGCGTTTTTCTTAAATAAAAAACGCTTATTCAGTACAAACTACAAACAACTCAATATAACACATACCCGTGATCTACCTAGTAGTCTAGTACGCACCTGATAAAAACCACCGTCTTTAAATTCTCTCGTCATTAATAAACCCATTAAAATCCAATTAAATCTCAATTATCAACCCATCTCCTAATTTTACCGCTTAAGTTTCCAGGGTGATCTTCTACTAGACAATATTTGTTTTCTAATTAGTTATTGTTGACTATTTATATTTACTACTATAAAACGATATTTATCACCTAATTTAATAATATATCTGATTGAAATTTATATATGCAATTTTTTCACCATTTTATCTTAAAATAAAGATAAATTAAATTAGTTTGATTAATTATCAATTTTTTTACAAAATACCGTATATCTGCGCAAAGATGCACAAACCCATACTTATATCATCCATCGTAAGACCACTCCCAAGCAAGGTCATGGAGGAGGTCATGACCTTGCTTAGTCATGTTAATTAAAAATAAAGTGGATCATTAAGGTGACCCAAGGTGAGAAAAGGTCAACCCAAGGTGAGAAAAGGTCACTTGGTGACCTTCTACATTTTTTGTGTGACCCGACACGTGACAGTTTTGTATTTGTTGTACACATTTATAGAGGATGAAAAGACTTGTTTTGTATTTGTTACACATTTATAGGGGAGGAAAGTGGAAAATAATTGGATTGGTGACCTAGGTCGCGACTTTCTTTGCTTGAGAGTGTATAAGTGGTTAAGATAAATAAGGTGAGATTAAGAATAAAATATGGATCGTGACCTAATTAAGACGACCTTGAATGGCGATGTTCTAATAACTAATAGAACACGCATCCGTACCAAACTTATTTCGCACATAACTGAATCACTCCACACCACCCCAAAGACAAGAGTCAACTCAACCTGTCAACCAACCGTTGACAATGGAGGAGAAGAAGAAAATACTGGTGACCGGATCATCCGGTTACCTAGGCGGTCACCTATGCCACGCTTTACTTAACCATGGCTACGCCGTCCGAGCTCTAGTCCGCCGCACCAGCAACGTCTCCGCTCTTCCGCCGTCGCAAACGCCGTCATTTGAGCTCGTCTACGGCGACATTACTGATTTTCCTTCTCTCCTCGCCGCCGCTTCCGGTTGCCAATTCATCATCCACTCTGCCGCCGTTGTCGAACCTTGGCTTCCTGATCCTTCGCGGTTTTTCACTGTATTCACTCCCTCCGATCGCAGTCAATTGTTTAATATTCTTTAATTAATTTTTTTAAGAGATTCCTCCTAAGTCCTAATGTCAGCTTATATTCAGTAATTATTGCGTGAGACGGTTTCACTCGCACTCTGTGAGATATTATTAGTGATAAATGGACGTTTTTTTTACGGAAATGGACCGTCTCACAATGTGACACCGTTTGTCACCGTTTTACTTTGTAACTACGAGTCTAGATAGGTTATGTAAGAGACTGAGAACTAAATGTGTTCTTAATGGATTATTTACTGTTTTTTTTTTGGTGATTTTTTTTTCTTGTTATTATTGGTAGGTTAATGTAGGTGGATTGAAGAATGTGATTCAAGTTTGCAAGGAAACTAATTCGATTGAGAAAATTGTTTATACATCGTCGTTTTTTGCTCTTGGTCCTACTCGTGCTGGTGTGATTGCTGACGAGAATCAAGTAATTTATCTTACTTAACTAATTGCTGTCGGTCCTACTCATGCTGCTGTGATTTTCCGATGGAACCTAAGACTCATTGTTATTTAGATTGAGTTTCGATGAATTAAAGCAAAATGTCTAACTGATTGCACTTGTTGAATGTCTTACTAAACTGATTGCACCGGTTGTGGTTGTGGTTGTGGTTGTGGTTGACGGAGGTAACGAAAATGCTGGAAAACTCTTAGGGGTCGTTTGGTTCACTGCTTAGGAATGTAATGGACGGGAATGAGAAACTATAGTAGTATGGGTTCCAACTCCATACTTTTCAAAACATGTTTGATTTATTAGAAAAATAAACATAAAGTAATGGAGTTTGAATCCATGGGGAGGACGTGGGTATGGGATTCCAAGGTGTTGGGGTGGAATGAGAAACCCGATGGATTCTAACCCCGTTCCAAGATGTCTCAACCAAACACTAGAATGTTTAGAATCTATTCCATTCCATTCCAAACCTCCCATCCAAACACCCCTTAACTTTAGTTTGTCGTTGTTTGGGATGGAGGTAATGTAAAAGTCGGAGAAGTTACATACAGACCCTTTTAAAAGCTCTTAGCTCGAGTGTGCTTCGTGCTCATTTGAAAATTATGGAGTAAATTATTTGTTGGAGAATGATGTTAAATACAGGAAGCATTTTGTAGATGTGGATGTTTGATGTGTATATTGATGTTTTTTTAGGTACATCCGGAGAAATATTTTTGTTCAGAGTATGAGAGATCAAAGGCTGCAGCTGATAAGATTGCATTGCAAGCGGCATCAGAAGGGATTCCAATTGTGGTGATGTATCCTGGAGTTATCTATGGTTCTGGAAAGCTCACTACCGGAAACATTGTCGCAAAACTGGTGAGTCAGAGTCTTTGTGTTTCAGATTACTTGAATTTTCGTTTGTGCTGTAATTGCCATGCATAAGGTCAATATACATCGATCACACATGAAGTAGCCTATTCATGGATACTGTCATAAGGAATGGTTGCTGCCGTGCTGGGTTATTTAAAGAGATATACACCAGCACTAAAATGGTTCACTCATTCAATACCTGTTCTTTTTTACTGTGGAGTTGCAGACTTGTAGTAATTCGATGCAATTTCTCGCCGCAGCTTTCATCACGAGGCATCTAGAAAAAAGGCTAACATAGTGTTATGCACGTACAACTTAATCCCCTCCCCCTACCTTGGCATTTGCAGGGGACCTGAGGAGTTTGGATAATGATGTAGTTAGTGTATAAAAAAAATACTTAAAGGCGAGTTTCTCAAACTTGTTTCCTTCAATGTCATGTAAAGAGAGGGGAACGTATTTCTATGAGAACGAATGTGTTATACGGAACTATATTGCTCACAGTTGCCAAATTTTCCTCACAGATGAGTTACTGCATGTTCTGAACTGCCTTAATTTTATTCTGTTGCAAAGGACTATAAGATTTGAACTAATTCTAATTTTTCTGCCTTCCTGTGTGAGGGTAATATAATTCTCAGGAGTCGCAGTTATGCACAAATATATTAAAACCATTGTTCATTCTATTCTTACTGTTGAACGTCTTTTGTGTTCTGCCTCGTGGAGAGACTCATCAAATTTATATTTCTGCCTGTCAGCTAATAGAACGCTTTAATTGGCGACTACCTGGTTATTTTGGACAAGGAAATGACAAATTTTCTTTTAGTCATATTGATGATGTGGCGGACGGACATATATCAGCTATTAAGAAAGGCCGAGTAGGTGAAAGATATTTGCTTACAGGAGAGAATGCATCATTCAAGCATGTTTTTGATGCTGCAGCTATCCTTACTAATACAAGCAAGCCACGATTTGGGATTCCCTTTTTCGCAATTGAGGCATATGCATGGATCTGTGTTCTATTCTCTCGGATTACTGGAAAATTGCCATTGCTCAGCCCACCGGTAAATATCATTTATCCTTTAAATTCATGTTTGAGTTTTTCATCTGCCTTTTCAGTATGAAAACCTATCCTACTGAACAAATTAGCCACGCACCTTAAATCGATCCTTAAATCTGTCTTATGTTCTTTGCGAAACAGACTTGTGTTTAACAAATCGGGTCATGTAAGGTTTGTGTTCGTGATGAACAATAGGTCATCAGTCAGTTAAATCCGAACACAACCCAAACATATAAGCAGGTCTTACTCAAACACGACCTCTTTATTTTCCAGACCAATGTAACATGTAAGTTGTCGAATACTCGAACCCATATGTATAATGTAGGTCAAAGTTTACCTACTCAATGTGTTACGGTTTCCAGTTAACCTGTTTAATTCAGACTCGGTAATGACGCTCGTAGGGGTGTTCATTATCCGGTCCAAGCTTTTTAAGGATTCTTGATTCAATCTCATTTGAATAAATACTCTGGGTTGGTTCTCGTTTATAATTTTATGCCTTGATTTCAGGCTCTATACTTTCTGTGTCGTAAAATGCTGAAATTTATATGATTGTTGTAGACGGTGAACGTTCTAAGGCATCAATGGGGATATTCATGTGAGAAGGCCAAAAAAGAGCTCGGTTACAACCCTAGAAGCTTGAAGGAGGGCTTGGAGGAGATGCTCCCATGGCTGAAGAGCTCAGGCTTCATAAAATACTAATCTACGGGTTGTCGGTTTGCATCAATGGTTGCTTCTACAACCCTTTCTTCAACTGACATGTCTCTGCGAGTTTCTGTTTGATATATATAGAGTTTTCTTTCAGAGCACATAGATCTTGTACATGCTTTACGAGTCTGTTATGTTCGCATAGTTCAATATGCGGTTTCTGTTTTTCTGACATCAACAGTTTTCCTGAGTGCATATCCATAATGTCTTCGACGAATGAAATTCACCATCAATCCAAAGCCGTTCACTATCAATTTGAGATGAAAAAATGCCTTGTCGGAGACTAAAAACCTGGAAAAATTGATCCAATCTATATCGAAGAATGACACAGACCCAAATGCCGTTAAGCCCAAAAATGATCCGACCCGAAGCCGATCAGTTCGTCATGTCTACCGGAGACTACATTACACATCCTTTTGATGTGTAGATGAGTCAAATGTGGCGCTTTCCAGAATTGAACAGGTGGTGACCAAACATAATAAACTATTATTTCCCGCATTGCCTAATAGAATTAAGCGGGTGTTTGGTTGGGTTGTTTGGTTTGGAATGGATTATTGACATTCCAGTATTTGGTTGAGACATTTTGGAATGGAGTTAGAATCCATCCGAATACTCATTCCACCCCAACCCTTTTTCAAATGAACCAAACATGTTTTGAAAGGTATGGAGTTGAAACCCCTTACCATTATAGTTTTTCATTCCAATCCATTCCATTCATAAGCGGTGAACCAAAGAATTTTTTACTCCTTCCCCCTAAGCCTTTATAATATTCTATTTGGTGAGGAACACGGTACTTCCGAAGGACACGAGAACTTTTTTGTAACTAAATACACGCTTCCCAAGTCCTACCTCTTTGCTTACTATTCCACTACAGTTTACTTAACCATGGTTACACCCTCCGAGCACTTGCTCACTGTAGCAGTCGCCTCTCCACTCTTCCGCCATTACAAAAGTATGACTTTGGGCTCTCCTACGGCAACATTACTGACATTTCTTCCCTACTTGCCGTCGATTCCAGCTGCCAATTGCCAATGCATCATCCACGCTGCCACCATTGTCGAATCTTGGCTACCTGATCCTTCACGTTTTTTTACAGTATTTACTGCTCCATTCCAGTAAATTGTTTAATAATTTTATTTTATTTTACTTTTAACCCAAACCGTTTGGTTTAGTTAGGTGCTATAATCCTATCAATTTTTCAAATCGAAGGTTTCGTTTGGACAGTGAATTTTAAAAAAGAAAATGTCCTTCTGTAAACTCGTACATGGTAACCGCTGTAAAGGCACAAAATTCTGGTCCCTGGAGCTTGAACTTTTCAATTATTCCTAGCTCACACCATATTTGTCTTCCACAAGTACTAACAATTTGCATCATACAAGATAAAGAGCAGCCAAGATCGGAAATGCCCCTTGAGTCTTGAGAATCCAGCTCCGTATGCAGATTTAGACCACAATCTTTGCTACTGGCTTCCCAGTTTCCGGTGCATCGACAACTGCAACTATCAAAGTAACAAGCGGAAAGTAAAATGACTTGAACATGAAAAATGCAATGATACATTCTGCTTACGCGTAAAATGAGCACATACGACATATAGAAGATTATGCTCACTATGTGCTCTTCATGTCTGTTATGCATTTCAATGCAAAAAAGACATGGTAGGTTATTTTCAAATCAATGAATTAGGTGCTGAGAATGTGTACAAACGTTGCTTTTAGATAATCGATACAAATACTAAATAGTACCCACAATTCCAGCAGCACGTGATACGGAGTTTATACTAAGAAAGTAAGCTCCCTTCAAACTTGTGTATAAAATTATAAGGGGCATTTAGTTGCAGAGGTAGAGAAAAATAACAGAAGGCAAAGGAGAGAGGATACCCTTGATTGAGTTAATTCCCTTACCTTTCATTTCAAACATGTGGGACTCAAAAATCACCAGCACCACCGGCGCCCCTCTTCCCACCCTAGCCCCACCCCACGACAACAAAGATGAAGCATTCAACAAGAATAACACAATTTGAGAAGCCAACAGTAACAAACAGAAAGAGGGGAGAGGGAGGATACCTGGAGGTGTGGCAACGACGTCACCATAGATGGATTTGAGGCGAGAAAGGGGAACAACGAAAGAATCAGAAGATGCTTCTGCATAGAGCTGCTGCTTCGAGTCCCACATGGTCTTTTTGAGGGATTTGTTGGTAGAGGTGAGTCTTGAATTATCAGCTTCAAGGGATTCAATGAGACTCTGCTGACCGAAAGACCTTAATCCTAGCACACCGAAGCATCCTACCAAGCATATGTTTACAAATGCATTGCTGTTTATAACTCTGGTCATGACTTCCGCCACTTTTTCCGCCATCTCGCCTCTTCTAGTTCTCCTCTCTCAGTTAAAGTTTTCTTAGCACCTTCGGATCCGCCGACTACCTTTCATTAACGCATAAATTCAAATTTAGTTAATAGACAAAGCTGACCCCCCCCCCCCCCCCCCCCGTATCTGACCAAATAAACCAAAAAACGAGAGAGAAAAAGTAGAGAACTATGTATCTAACAAAATACATATAGCGAGAATTACTTACTTTCACTTGCTCTTGCCGTTACAGCTGGACCTCTGTAGAATAGTGCAGTAGCCTCTTTTTCTTTAAGAAGGCTTCTACAGAAGAAGATAAATGGTTTTATGTTATTACAATTGCTCAGACCTGCATTGAGGGTGCAAAAAATGTATCAAGATCTAAATTCTTTAGCTAATCCATCGCGGAAGGATAGATTGTAAAAAAAAAATAACGCACAACATTCCCCAACAATCAAATCCTCAGAAGAAAGGAACACTCTAACAGACCACAAAATAAACTATAAAACTATGAAGCACTTCATCTCAACCTATGTAACTCAGGCTTGTTTAAAAGTACGCGGCACAGCGACACGGGTGCATGTCCAAGAACAATGTTCAGTGTTGGACTCTAGTCGACAACGGGATAAGAAGAGCTGGAATAACATATTCTCAACACAATGAAACTAAGGCAAATATAAACAATAGTTGACTTTATAAAATGTAACTGTCGGATTATCCTCTGGCCTATGATGTATAACTAAGGCAAATAAGCACCCAAGGAGTCCAAAACTATACTCTGGCTTTCTGCCCATCACACAGAGTGCGCCACGCTACGATTATAACCTCTCCTATGGAATACCCCGCCACCCCTCACTAAAGAGGGAAGAGCTCGGCCTTGGGCATTTTGCAACCTTCTAACGCCCACCTCTAATTTATAAATGAATGATATTCGATCCTTTTAGAACAAGTGAAAGTAAAATGCAGTGAGGAATAAAATCTAATGAAGCTAAATCAATCAACAAAAGCCATGTAACAGTTTGAGATACTCCGTTTAAAACATAATTGCGTAATAAGTACATCAATCATCAATCATCAATCATCAATCACCCAAAAAAAAAATGGGCAGCCGAGTGCACGATGGCGTCCCCGCTAGGCGAGGGTCCGGGGAAGGGCCCCACCACATGGGTGTAATGGGGGCAAGCTTTCCCTTGCCATTTTGGCAAGAGGCCGCTCCCAGGGTTCAAGCCCTGTGACCTCACGATCACAAAACAACACCTTAACCGGTGCACCAAGGCTCCCCTTCAAACCGGAAAAATTTAGTCTGACTAATTTGACTACACTAAATGTTAGTCATATTTCTAACACACATTCTTCTATGATAGACGATCACACTTCACAGTATCTGTAGCGTGAGACGGTTTCTCATGAGGCATGTGTCAATATCTCGCAACCAAGAAAAAGTATACGATTACCGCAATTCGCAACATCGTATACTACAACAACAACGACGACATTACCACAGTGCCTAAGGGCTCTCGCAAATTGCGGTGTAACAACAACAATATCGCAATTTAATCGCACAATGAATAGAAATAAAACTAGGGAATCGACATTATCAAATCATCTACGTTTACATCATCATCAATATAAAACAACCAAAATATCGAAAGTTTTCATTTCTAACGAATCAAATACAGTAATAGATCAAATAAATAGAGATTGTGTTCTAGATAAAAGTAACGAAAGTAAAATCGAAGATGAAATAAAATGGCGAAATAAGAATAAGAGAAAAAGATACCTGATTCGATGAAGAAGGTAAAGAGCAGTAAGAACCCTAGGAGAGAGAAAGGGAAATTAAATTGGGGATTTATTCTTTGGTTTAGGAGGGTGGGCACGAACACGGACAAGAGCACGGACACACACGATACGGATACGTGATACGGGATTCCATGGAATTTGAAGACGTATTTATATATAATAAAATATATATTTATGGTTATTAATAACGTATAATTTTATTTTTATCATATATCATCATCATTATATATGTAAAAGAAGAATGAAAAACTGTCTATGTGGCACAATGTGAATGCAGAATTATGGTAATGCAAGTCTCTCATTCAATCTCACAATTTTAGTTTTTTTAAACCAATCATGTTTAACCAAGTTGTCCATCTTTCCCCATCAGCAAACTAAAACAAATAAAAAACCGAAATTAATTGAGAACCACCTAATTAACCGTGTGTAATTAATATAATCGTGTTAATTAATATGGGTACCAATTTTCAAAACCTAATAAAAAAATGTTTTACTTTCTCAATGTTCTAGAAAATCTCAAGCAACATTGAGAACCACCCACCCTAATCTTATAATTACAAAAATGTCTCTAGTGACCGAAATTATTCCGTATTATCATTATATATGTAAAAGAAGAATGAAAAACTGTCTATGTGGCACAATGTGAATGCAGAATTATGGTAATGCAAGTCTCTCATTCAATCTCACAATTTTAGTTTTTTTAAACCAATCATGTTTAACCAAGTTGTCCATCTTTCCACATCAGCAAACTAAAACAAATAAAAAACCGAAATTAATTGAGAACCACCTAATTAACCGTGTGTAATTAATATAATCGTGTTAATTAATATGGGTACCAATTTTCAAAACCTAATAAAAAAATGTTTTACTTTCTCAATGTTCTAGAAAATCTCAAGCAACATTGAGAACCACCCACCCTAATCTTATAATTACAAAAATGTCTCTAGTGACCGAAATTATTTCGTATTATTGCTTTCGAAATAAATTGCAGGGACTTTCGCTTTTGCTCGGTAGAATGCTATCACCCTCAAATGGATAAAGACAATTTTGAATAATATGAAAAGGTTCTTCTGTTCATGGATGCATTGCCGAGTGTTTTTTAATTGTCCGTCACCAACTTTTGATGGATAATCATGCTTTATTTTTCATTTTAGACAGTCAATATTAAATTTTGTATAGGTGACAACTCTATAATGATATTATAATTCAATGGGTAACATAACATTATGCTAATTACTCTGTAAATACACAGTTTTTAATGTTTTAGATAATATATTTATAGTCGTGTGCACGTCAATGTTTAATTAGCTCGCGTCTGGTGTATGTTTTTCAAGAGTCAGGTTAATTGACATGTCAGATCGGGGTTAGATCGAGTTACAAACCTACATGTGGGGAGTATTAGAAGTTTAGAACCGTGCTAAATGTTAGTTGTCATCATTGATATGTTCTTAACTATTGATTCACTTTGAAAAAGAGTAATACTATTTTCATATTAATTAACTATCGAAAACTCCGTATTAATTCATTAACTTCGAATTTGAGAATACAAATTAATATGACAAATAATGAATCATTGCGGATATAGCACAAGTCTGTTCTAAATAAAAAATAAGTATTTGTATTAACTCAAGGTTCATGATGGCCAAGATAGCCAGTTAGCCACACTAAATCCATAAACGAGTATTATTGCAATACCGTATTATTAGACCTACTTTGTATAGTGCATACCGTGTCTTTAATCACGGTTTCGTTTTTTTTTTCCTTCTTTAAAATTATTGTATTCGAGTTTGTCTATGGTCGGGTTTAATAATTATACTTAATTTCGGAATACCGTATTCCGTTTATTTAAGTTAAATAATTTAATTAAATTTCAGATTAAAGTTATTTGAAACCATTTTTTAAAAACGTATTTTGCTAAAATTTAATAATTTTCCATTTTTGATGTATAGATTACGCTTTCTCTAAGTGATAAGTCAAACGTCTAATATTTAATGATTTTTTAAAAATAAATCACGTATTACTTTGTCGTATTACTGACCTTTTACTTCTGTTAAAAGAACTCAAAGTTCTATGACTACTTCACACTCAATTGACAATATTTTTATAAAATGTAACATCCCGTATTTTCGTAAAACCTAATTTAAGCGATTTTAATTATTTTAAATAATAAAATAATATTTTAATAATTTAATTCGGAAATTTTTATAAATAAATAAGATCCGCCTTAAGAACCTCCAGTTCTTAAGACGAATACAACTTGGCATAATTAAATATCCGACTCAAGTACTCGTTCCATATCCGTTTAAAAGTCCGTTCCATTTAATTATTCGGAAAGGACCCACTTGTACCTTATAAACCCCATATGTCGACATCTTCTTCTCCCTCAAGTTTCATTTCACTGTAACTTTAAATCTCTCAAAACCTCCATAAAACCCTTCCTTCTTTTCAAGTTTTCTCCATCATCCGTTCATCGAATCGCGAAAGTAAGTACATTTTCGGAATCCTCGCGCGATTTCCAAGACATCCATCACTTTCGTTTTTCATTTTATCCACTTCAAAAATCGGGCTGTTTTGCCTTTAATTCGTTTTTGGTGTTCTTAAACCGTTTTCTTTGTTGTAGGGGTTGGTCTTGACGATCCCGACGTGGACTCTTACGTGGTAGAGGAGGATCACTTGCCGGAATAAGCTTAAAGGTGACGATAATGAGAAACTCGGCCTTTTATGTGTATATTAGCATATTTGATGGATTTTCTTAATTGTTTCTGATTTTAGTTGAGTACTATGATTTCTAGACTTAGAAACATGTTTAGGTTGTTGTTTATGTGAGGAATTTATGCTTGTTAAGGATTCTTATGCTCATATGTTGTTTTTATGGAAATCTCATGTTTGCGACGGATACTTGTTTTAACCGTCTTAAGGATTGTTATGAGAATTACGTGCTGCTAGGAAGTAGTATTGGATGTTTGTTATTGATGAGCAAACTTGTATTGTAGCAATTGTGAAGTTTGGGTATCGATTTATGAAGTTTTCCTTGAATGCGATTTTTGCGAAATCCCGTATCAGGCTCTCTGAGCCGGTCGACCGACCGGCCGCCGGTCGACCGGCTGAGAGCGCGTCTTGTATTTTTCGAAAGTTTTGAGAATTTGGCCTTGGGACTGCCAGCCGGCCGACCGGCTGCCTGCCGACCGGCTGGTAGTCATCTTTCCTTGTATTGTGTGTTTTGCGATAAACATAGTATAGGAGGGAGCCCAGCCGGCAGACCGGCCGCCTGCCAGCCGGCTGGGAGTGCATATGGGGATGGATACGATTTTAGTAAAGGCTAGGGAATGGGATTTCCAGCCGGCCGACCGGCTGCCTGCCGACCGGCTGGGAGTCCTTCTTGGTGTTTTCTCGGTTTTGAAAAGAGATGTAGGCTGAGGGATTGCCAGCCGGCCTACCGGCTGCCTGCCGACCGGCTGGGGATCCCTGTATGTCATTTTGGGTTTTTCGTAAATTGATCGTAACTTTTAAACGGTTTATCGGTTTTACTTGAAACTTGTTTTGTGTACCCGTGGCATGTATTTGAGGTCCCCGGTGTACGGGCAACGTCATATTGGGTTCGGGAATGAAGTGAGGATAGAGACCCCCCGGTCGGGTAACCGAAAGGGAAACCGGCTCTCCCTCGCCCTAGTTCCCGGAATCAATGGAATGTTGATTAGAGGTTTAAGAAGTTAGAACTATAGGTTAGTTTCTACCTTTGGATGTTAGTGGATACCATGGTTGTCGCGTGGTGGGATATGTGTTAAGCTCACCTCTGGACCCACTACGTGTTTATATGTCGCGTGACGGGATATGTGTTAAGCTCACCTCTGGACCCGTTACGTGTTTTGCTTGGGCGTGTCAGGATATGTGTTAAGCTCACCTCTGGACCTGACACGTGATCGGTTGTCGTACACGGGATATGTGTTAAGCTCACCTCTGGACCCGTTGTGCGGTAGCTGTGTATTGGGATATGTGTTAAGCTCACCTCTGGACCCAGTACTTGTTTGTAGCATCGGGATATGTGTTAAGCTCACCTCTGGACCCGTTGCTTTTGGATGATTAGGGATATGTGTTAAGCTCACCTCTGGACCCTTTTCATGTTGTGTAAGTTTAGGGATATGTGTTAAGCTCACCTCTGGACCCTTTACTTGAATTGTATGTTGGGATATGTGTTAAGCTCACCTCTGGACCCGACATAGTGTAGTAGTGGGATATGTGTTAAGTTCACCTCTGGACCCGTTGCTAGTATATTGAATGTGTATCTGCTTGCCTAGATGATGGTACAGTGTCAGATATGCATGATGAGTTATGAGTGTCTATCTGCTTGCCTAGATGATGGTACAGTGTCAGATATGCATGTCGAGTTGTTGATGTTACTTAGTTGTGGTTTAATCATCCAAGGCATTGGATGACTCTTAGTTCGGTTTCATAAATAATTGGATTGAAAGACCCCCCGACTGGGTAACCAGTAGGGAAACCGGCTCTCCTTCCTATTTGTTTATGAAGTTAGTTGAGAGCCGTGCATGGTAATCGCATGTTAGTAAGAGATCAGATGATGAGTTGTTTATGCTTCACATGTTGATATATGTTGGAGTATTCTGTATTGTTTTATATGTTACGTGTTGTCACAAAAGGTGGCTAGGAGAACTCTAGTCACTCCCCACTGACTGTGGCGTACATGTTTTTCATGTATGTAGGTACATGCTGGTTGGAGATGGGTTCACGAGAGCTAGCGAGTGATGATCCTGCTGTCATCATTGACTTACCTTATCGTTTAGCTGGACTCGTAGTTGTTACTTTTGTTTTGGTGCCGGTAGGGATGTTCCATCCCCGGCTGTTGTATATATTTCATTTCCGTACTTAGAACTGTTACTTATCTATTTTGGTTTTCAGTTTCAGTTTATATTTCAGTTTAAGACTTCTCGCAGGTTCTTTTATCTTCTAAAAAGTTTTAATTCCGCTGCATTTTTGGTACTTTTATGTGTTTATATTTCCGCTTTCGCGAGGGGTTTTACATAAAACCTACTATTTTAATAACACATAATATTGTATGTACCATTTTTATAACTTTTTGCTATATTTAATTTTCAATAAATTTTCTAAATATAGTTTAATATATGATTATTTATATATATTTTTATCTACTTTGAAAATTTGTTATTAGATTATCTAACGACGGTAATTGATCATATACTTTACAAAGTTGAAATTAACAACCCCGTGATTTTCACGGGTATTACGCTAGTTATATATATAAAAGCAAAATGTAAAACTGCTGATGTGACGCAACCAGGTTTCAGAATTAGGCTAATGGAGCTCTCTCATTCAACCTCATAATTTCAGTTTTTTTCGGCCAATAACGTGAATAATAACAGCCATGTCAGCTTCCATTAAATATATCAACTTATTAATTAATATTCCAACCATATAATTACTTAAATTTCTCTTTTTTACCTTATTTATCTTTTATTCTTTCTCTTTCCTAAATCTTATGTTATCTCACTTTATTTTTTTCACCCCTTATATATTTTTTTATTCTATTACTAAAACCTCTTTTATTTGAAAGTTATAAGTTTATATTTTTTAATTATATTTTACGCTTTTCAAGTTATACGTCAAACTTTTAATGTCAACATGTTCTTATATATCTTATGTTATAGATATACTTTTTTATTTTTCTTTAAAGTAATTACATACACACCACATATATTATTAGTATATCTAACAACTTTAATTGATCATTTCCCGTCAAAATTAAAATTGAACAATCCGTGAATTTTCACGGGTGTTACGCTAGTTTGAAACTAAATCTAAACGAGTAAAAGTATAATTCAACCTTTACTATAATTAATTTTCATTTCTCCAACCAAACTCATCTTCTAATCGATCGTTTTTAAAATTTTATTTTCTCGTTTAAACTATAATATGTGTAGTCATGTGTTCAACGAGTATCGGGTGTTCGAGTGTCGGACATGTTGTCAGACACGCGATGACTAATTAGGAGAGGTATCTGTGCTACCTAGAACCAGGCCCGACTCGTACGGGTGATCAACCCGTGCGGTTGCACTGGGCCCCCAAAAATTTGGGGCCCAATTCTGTAAAATGAGAGGAAGCTTATATATACTTTGAAACAAATAAAATTAGTAGAATGATTATGGCTTAGTGGTATAAGTGTCAATGTTTTAGGGAAGCAACCCGAGCTCGAATCCTAGTATAAACAGTTTTTTTTCCTTTTTTTACTTGTGAGCCCACTATTCATTCTTTTAATAAATATTTTAATTCTAATATTTGTTACAAATTCTCGTGATGGTCGATATTATTTATGTTTGTTGAAATTTTCTCTCCGATAATTAAAATAATAAAAGAAATAGCAAATTTAATTTAAGATGAAAAATGTAGAGAAAAAATGATGGAACGTGGCGTCAAAAGGATTTAAACAATACTTTCTCCATTCCAATCAATTTTATACATTTCACTTTTTGGGCACTATTCATAAGTCAAGTTAATCTTCGACACAACACATTGTGAATATCAAAGTTTTATAATTTTTATCGATACGTAACTAAAGATATTAACAAAAGAAAACGGGTATTAGCAAACGTGAATAAAACAAATGTATACAATTGATTGGAATAGAGGAAGTACTAATTTAGGGCCTTCATAAAATCTCGCACAGGGCTTCCAGAATCTCCCAGACGGCCCTGCCTAGAACTGATAGCTTTGATAGGTCACAAATAAAACGGACAGATGAATTGTTACATGAGACGATTTTAGTGTTCGACAATTATGAGAATTTGTTGAAATGTAGAGTTATAATAGCATAATTATTGTAAAATGTCAAATTCATAAATTTGCATTTTGAAAACTAAATTTGTATATATTTGTTAGGTTATCATATATACTTATAGTGAATTTGTTTGTTTGTTTGTTTTATTATAAGACGATCCTATTTAAATTCGATAATTACGTAGATATATGAATTCAATCATTAATTAGAGTCAAGAAAATAACATTTCTGTAAGGATTTGTATTCCATAAGTGAGTTTGTTTTGGAAAGATTTTAGTAGCAGGATATACTTTCGAGTAAATTTTAAGTTTTTAAGTATCGGAACTTTATATAGACTAAATTGCAGCATCTCATTAAAATTCGACTCAATGTTGCAATTCCAGTGAACAGAAGGGAAACCGGGTAACGCGACAAAAAAAACATCGAAAATGGATCTGAATGACACTCACTAATGGTGATATTTAGATAGAAAAAAAGTATTTGCAATACTTTTACATATAATTAATAAAAGCTAGATGATGTCTGGTTTGCCTACTCTTGCTCTTCATCAGTGATAAATTTACCAGTGCCAGGATTAATAGCAGCAATAAAAAAGAAGACGACATTTAACAGCACCAATGGCTCGATTTCATTGATGGGGACACCCGTCTCAATGTTGAGTTGTGCAAGGGCTCCTTTCCCGGTAATGATTTCACCAATCAACGAGAAAGCGAATCCAAGTTGAGCCATTCTTCCGACAAACAGTTCATTTGACTTGGTGAATCCGAACAGAGGGCCTCCGTCTTTAAGTCCCAAAGCCGACTTGAGTCCTTTGCCAGGAGGGATGACAGCCTTGTCTAGGCCGGTTGGTTCATCTACGAACCTACCCCTGTCACCCAACGCGCCTATTGCTCCTAGCAATGTGAATAGGATGAAGAAGAGCAGGAGCGGTTCTGCTTCGTAGATGGGGATTCCTGTTTCGAGATTTAGTTGTGCCAGGATACCTTTTCCTGTGATACCTTCTCCTAACAATGATGCCTGCAATGAACCAAGTGGTATTAGTCCAGTGGTAACTGAGTTAAACCTTAAAACTTGCAGAAATGCAGGAGTTGAGAGGTCTCAGGTTCGATTACCAGCTGGGGCTTACATGGTCCATGTGGTGGTGCGGGAATGCATGGGCCCGGGGGATTAAACCCCTCGTTACCAAAAAAAAAAAAAAAAAAAAAATGATGCCTGCAATGGATTTTATAACAGATTCGAGCATAATACTTGCCCGACATTTCAGAGAGTAAATTGTGTAATCTGAATGCTGAATCATAGTAATCAGTGACGGAACTAGGAATTTTGTAAGCAGGAGCGCTAAAAAAATACATAAAAAATCGAGTTTTTCACTGTTTAGGGGATAGTTGGCCAGCCTTGATCGGCCTGAGACTTGACAAACTGAGCCAGAAGCCTAATTTCATCATCTTGTAAACGGGGCCCGAAAGTGCACTGTCCTCGGGGAGTACATTTCTCCCCGAATCCAGGCATCCTGCCTTTGCCGCTGTATGTAATATTGTATATCTCATCCTCACTGTCAACACCGTTCCTCTCCAAATCGTTGGTAAACAAGGTTGCGCCCGCTTGGATTAAGTTCCCACCAGCATCGTGGCATCCTATGCACGCCCGCCTAAACAATGCCCCGCCTCTCTCTGGTTCTATGGCAACTGAGGGCATAGGAATTAAGGCTATAAGCAAAGCCATCACAGTTGCCATTAGCATCGCCCCTGCGTCTTTGCTTGCATCCTTTTTTGGAGACTTGTTTTTGTAAAGAAAAGATGAATAAGATGTTTCGACACTAAAAAAAGACGTTTTGATGCTAATAAAGCTCGCTATATCCAACACCCTTACGGTTGACAGTGTAACAGCAAGTACAGACAGTTCTGAATTACTCATAAAACTTGGAATCTCAGAATGCAATGTTAAAAGTGTTGCAGAGACAGGCTAATTTAATTAATGTCAGTTTCGCGGAAACAGGAGAAAAGGGAGAAACTTACAGCAAAACCAATCATGGCAACCCGACCGACAAAGAGTTCATTTTCCTTGGTAAATCCAATTCCTCCAGAGGTTCCAAATAATCCATCTTCAACTTTAAGCTTAGGCTTCTCCACCTAGTAGTATCCATGCATAACAAAATCAATAACGTAGTCGAGAACAACAACATTACACCAGTCCCCCTCGTAAGTATTAGGAATATTAATAATAGTTGAGCCTCAACCATCACCTTAAGGTTTTGGTTGAGACGGTTCATCTATCATGGTATCACAGCCAATGTGACCGAAGGTCACGGATCCGAATCTTAACGACCTCAAAACCCCTCGAAAACTCACGAAGTGGAAACCCAGCAGACGGTATGGGGGGCTGTGCAAACTGCAAACTAACCACTCTTCAAGCCCAATGGACATTCGAGTGAGGGAGCGTATTAAGAATATTAATAATAGTTGAGCCTCAAGCCCTCAACCAATAAGAAGGTTAGATGTACGCACCCTTATGCAATTATGCATGTATTACACTTATTCCGTAATTACCAGTCTTTTTAGGTGACACCTTGACAATATATCTTATGTGTATGTATCGCATAAATTTTTAAATAGTTACGGACTTTAAAAACTCAAACTAAAACATCATATAATTACAAACTGCTACGAGTATTTCACAATAAAAAGAAGCACAACCAGTTCTGACATTCTATACAATCAAAATTCACGATAAAAAGAAGCGCAACCAGTAACGAGTTGGGACATTCCATACGTACCTTCTTAGGAGTAGCCTTAGGTTTGGACTTGAACAAGGCAAAAGTCTTAAAAGCCGGTCGAGCCGAAGCAGAAGAAAGTGGAGAAAAGAAGAGTAGTTTACTAGCATTACTGCTAGCAGTAGGCTTCATCAACTTATGCATTTGCAGACTAAGCATTCCATCTCTTTTTAAAGCGATACCGCCTTGTGTCGAAACACCACCCATTAACACCATTGTTTGTGAAGCCATCGCTACTCTTCTAGTTCAAAATTCTCTCAACTTTAATTTTGTTTAGGTTTTGTTGAGAGATAATAGAGAAGCACTTAGTTATCACACACTCCTACTTCTACTTGTTCTATAATATTATCCTTTGTGTACGTTTGTTGGATTTTTAAGGATAGAAAAGTGGAAGTGTATGAGTGTGTGTGGATAGCATTTCAGTGTGGTTTCTTTGGTTTATACTCTTACCACGTTTGTTGGTGTTTTAGTTGATTTTGCACCATGGATTTATGTCATTGTGTTTGTGATTGGAGAATGATTTTTCAAGAGGGTAAAATACATGGATGTAATTAGGATCTCGAAATTTTCGTTTGTGACAAATATATTCGTCATTTTGAAGGGGTATAAGACAGAAGGACAACTAAAAAGGGACACTAAGTGGATTATACATCTTCCAGTTTAATAATTTCTGAGCATTGTAATAAAACTTTTATACTGCCAAAAGAAAAGTTTTTAAATTTTGTTTTAAAAATGACGAGGTTTACTGTAGAGTTTTTGCATTTATTTACTAAAAAGTTAAGCTAAAATTTTAAAAAAATTATAATAGCTCTATAAAGCTCAGAAAAAATACACGAGCTAAAAATAAAATAAAATTTAAGGTAGTAACTTGAAAAAAATATATATATATATATGCTCAAAAACAAGGACCACCCGAGTTAATACATTCGATGTATGTTCTTTTTTTAAAGGAATAGTGAGAGATTTCTTTGAAAAGACCGTCACAAGTAAGATCAACCGTTTAATTGTTGAAGACGGTGTTCTCTCCTGACTCAGTTACCGATATTAGAATGTGTAATCTCCCGTCCGTTCTTGATACGGATATTTGTTACTGGAAGAGTTCTAAGGATGGGGAATATCGGGTTAAGCAGGGATACTTTCTTCTTTCAACTAGACTTCTTGCTACCTCAAAGGCGCCTAAGGATACGCAGAGAGTAAATTCTGATCATATATCCTTTTTTAGAAAATTCTTATGGCGTTTCAAAGGTCCACCAAAGTGGAAGATTTTCTTGTGGAAAATTTTAACGGATTGTCTTCCGGTGGGGATTGAGCTTGGAAAGCGTATTGATAATTTCCGACGGGGCTGTCCTTTTTGTCGGGATGATCTGGTTGTTGAATCAAATGAGCATCTGTTTCGGGACTGTGAATTTTCTAAAAGAATATGGAAGGCATCTGATCTAGGAATCCAAGTTGGGTTTTGTCAACATATTCCTTTTAAGCAATGGCTGATTAATTGGGTAAAGTTTTTTAATAAACAGTCAGAAGGAGATGTTTTGGTAGTGTCCTTTGTCTCGCTTCTTTATGCTTTTTGGATTGCACGTAATTAGTTTATTTTCAGACATGAGGAAGTTGCACCATGGATGATCTTATCTGTTCAGAAGAATGAGATGAAAAATGGACATCTTTTTATTAATAATATTCAGCATGCTGAGCAATTGTGCAGGTGGAATGTTTCAGATTATGAAGAATCGGTGGTTGAACTCAAAGGTGGTAAAATTTTCTCTTTAATTGCTGGTTCTTCTAGTTGTGTTTCGGTGCGAATTTGTGTTGATGCCGCGTGGAGGAAGACTAGGATAGCAGGATTTGGATGGGCTATTTGTACGGGTGATGAAGTGGTGGAGGCTGTTAATGTTGATCAGGACGTTTTTGCTGAATCGGGGGTTGCAGAATCTTCTGAGCATGCGGAAGCTATAGCCATGCTGAAAGCGACAGAGTGGGCTATTTCAGAAAGACTTTTGCATATTACTCTTGCTTCTGACTGTTTGGTAGTTATTCTTCAAGTCCTAGGTTTGACTCAGGTGGCAGTTAGCTGTAGGAACACGATTGCAAGTTTGCAGGAGTGTTTAGCTTCGTTCCATTGTTTTAATATTTCGTATGTTCGTAGACAGAATAATGTAAGAGCTCATAATGCAGCTAAGCATGTTATAAATGCTTAACTTCACTTTTCCAATTGTCAAAAAAAAAAAAAAAAAAAACTTTTTAGGCATCAACGATTCCACGTGTACGAATGTCATTCTTCTTTTAAAAAGATCTCATATGTCTAATCAAAGTTCAACGTAAGGTCCTCTTTAAGACGATTTTAACTTTAAGAGGAAAATATCACTACTTTATAATGAACACAAGGGGGTTATTAAATTAAGGATCTTTTTCATTTTTCTAAAAGAAATGGAGGTTCATTAATGGTCTGGATGACTGGATCTAATTTAGGATAAATTGGGCGATTGTAAATATACTTGAGTAAGAAAAAAGGTAAATGAATGAAAAATGAAATATATAATACAGTATATCAATAGAATAGATAAGACAAAAGTAAAATGTCTAATGGTGAGCAAAAAGTTTTTCAAAACAATCAAAGGGGTGTTATCTAACTCGCTTTGATCTTAAGATGAATATATGGCTCATTTTGATCTTAAAAACCATACATGAAGCACAAATTCTCATTTGCGATGGACAAAATCCATCACAAGCTTGTGACGTGAGACAAAGAGACAAGTGAGAGAGGGTTGTGACTTGTAAAAGGTCACAAGCTTGTAACTATCACAAGCATGAGAGCCAGGTACATGAAGCACAAATTCTCAATTACGACAAATAAAATCCGTCACAAGCCTTCTGTTGCTACCGTTATACTCTATACTAGCATACATTTCACGCATTCATTCATCCATGATTAACCAGTTGGAGGAATGAAATGGGTGATACTACGACAACTAGTCGTCGAATTCTTTGGGTAGTCGATGGGGAACTCGTGGTTTAAAGAGCAACAGCCTCTTGCCATTAGGGCGAGAGAGTCGACATTTTTCAAACTTTGTAAGCCGTAGATTTACACTCCATAGATTGTACAGAGATTCAGATGTTTGAGATGGGAAGATGGAAAATTAAGATCAAACAAGATTAAACAAAATTTAGTTTGTAGCAAAATAAGATAAAACGGCCAAAACAGAAATAACAATCATAATGTTAAGAAAATAGTTTGTTGGGAGAGGTCTATCAGGGCTACCACCGAAACCTTCATATTCTGCGCGAATCTTCTGCTTCATAGCGTCTGATAACTCTTTCTGCAATTCAATTAAGCAACACAAACTCAATTGAGTTTTATTCAATCTTCGTAGTTTTAGATGTAGACTAAACAACTAAATAGCTTCATCTTGTGTTTTTAAGTCACATGAAAACATGACACTTGTGTGTTATTTTAATCCTGCAGAAACGATGAAAAGCAGCGAAGATGAATAATGTGGACAAAATCGAGTTGAAAGAGAGCATTTATTCACGTATTAGTCGTCAGTAGAACAAACCTGGCCAGATGAGTACTTTGCTGCTACGAACTTCTCTGGAGCAGGTTCATCCAATGAGAAACCCTGTCATCCAAAAATCATTAGTTTGAAATCATAAACGGAAATTATGCATCTGTGTATGACACATGCACGAGTCTAGTAATATTGGTACTCTGATTTAGTTACTGATATCGGCATTTGCACTTGGTAGGATAGGCTTCAAATACAAAAAAAAAGAATTTTAGACTGACCTCAGCAGGGTCAAACTTGGCTCCAAGGTTACTGAGCTTTGCGTGTGCTTCAGCATAGTCCTTGAAAAACGCCTCCTGATCTGCGGCATATTTCTCAGCATACACCTGCAGTGCAATTAGAACGGCAATTAAGACAGAGTAAATATATATAGGATTTGATGTAGTGATTAGTACATTCGTCTTGGATGCTGTCTTGCTTCCTTTACCTTGAAAGATGGGTCTTCGAAAAGAGCAGCATCAGTTGGCAAGACAAGCAAATCTTCATCTCTCTTTTCTTTGATGTCCTGAAATAAACCAGTTCAAATCAGTGCACGGAACAGGCTAAAATCTTGGTTTATGACGAGTTGGAAATACTCAATCCATACAAACCTTGAAGTATGAATTATCAAACTTCAACCATTGTGCTGTCCACGACTGTCCACCAGGAGCTCCTGGACCATCTTTCTGAAATACGACAAGCACAATTCAGTGCACCAGTAACATAAAACAAGCCAAGAGAGCAATATCACCCCGTTTCTAGAAATCTCAAAAATTCTTATAGAGAAGATTATTTTTAAAGGCAACATGCCTATATCCCCAATAATATCCTGATGTTTCTATGTGAGAGTTTTAGGGAAGTTCTATCGTGATTTTGGGACAAAAAATACCAAGTTGTACCAGTTACTATTGTAGTATTACAAACATTGTCATTACTAAATTCAACTTATATTCCATAATAAAAGGTGTTGCGTATTTACTATGATAAACTTAACAATTAAACCACCCTCTTACTATCAACCATCCTAAGTTCTAACTACCACAAACAGCCACCATAATTAGCCAAATAACCACCCCAGCGCACTACGACCCATCTACCCGGAACCGTCCGGCCTGAGTCCTGACCTCCTGCATCCTTACTCCGCCTCCACACCAGAAACTTCCAATGTCCTCTATACTAGCCCAGATCTCCTCCTCGCCCGCTCAATTCCAATCTGCTCCCCTGCTGTTCTGGGCAACAATGGCCGCACCACAGAGAAGGAGAAGATGTTGGGGGACAACGAGTGAAGAAGATGATGGAGGATCTTAGATGTTGAACATGAATAGAGGGGCGATCTGAATAGAGATGAATGAATTTGGAAGAGGAAGTAGAGCAAAGAACACGGAGAGTAATTTTTGGGTCAATTAATGGTGATGACAATTCGGATAAGTAGATTGAAGAATAGAATATGGCGAGGAAGAACAGGGAACATGATTAGCAAATCTTTCGTATTTTCTTTTCTCTGAGTGAGTTTCTTCTCATTTCCTTTTAGAGTATTACACTGTGGTGGTCTGTGATAGGAAGTGCTGGTTGTGTGATGTGGAAGTGGTATTGGAGGTGGCAGTTATGGAGTCTTGTAGTGGCAATTGTGTTTGGTGGGTTAGCTGGGTATGGATGAACAAAAGGGAGAACTTAAGAGAAAATTAACCTGAAAAACTGTAACTAGCATGTGGGAACAACCTAAAAAGGAAAAGCAAACATCCAATGCAATGAGGCCAGGAGTACAATCTATGTATATCTCGTGTATCAGACCTCCGGAAATACCCCAAAGTCCTAAAGTCTACCTTCGTTGTCCCAAAGTACTGGGAGACGTAGGAGCACTGAACTACCATTTAAAAGAGGCCATGTTTAGGGAGTCTCACCATAATATAGAATCCAATGGGAGGAAGTACAAATAATTGTATTCCATAGTTGCATAAAATAAAATGACATGCTCTAACGGCTCAAATTATCAATTTCCCAAATATTTTATCATATTCAGTGGTCTCCAACTTAAACGTAGTGCATTTATTCCAAATTAGTAATCAGTAATAAACTATTGAACTACACCCCATGACATATATATCACGGAGTACGAAGTATATCATTACTGAAAGATATAAAGATCTATATGACTATAATGCTGACAATGTACGTTTTCTACTGAGATCTGACAGATTTGTGCACCCAGCAAAAAGTTTATAGATAAAAATTACCGTGTATTTGGTCTCTGGCTTTCCCCAACCACTGCGTTCGGGTCTTGATCTTCCCAATGTGTGTGCTCCAGATAGTGCAACTATATCCTATATGGACAGCATTAACAAGCTAATTAATAAGAAATGTTAGTAAGAAGATAAAAAAATATACAAGAATTTACCGAACCTTGTCACTGAGACCCATTCTGTAGAAGACATCACGTAGATGTTGAGCAGGTGAAGGAGGTCCAGCATCTGAGCAAAAAAAAAACCAAGAATCAGTTGAGGGGAAGTAAGAACAATAAAAACAACATTTGGGATACGAGATCTAACAATGTAGAGGTGTTGATTGTGTTTTAGTACATAAGTGCCAAGAAGATAGGAGATTATGCAGGCAGAATAAATCAGGAAGCACAAGACTAGAAAATGCATACTTTTTTCTGTCACAAATTCATAGATAGAAACAATTCTAGATAGAGAGTGCATTTACTTGGCAGTTTATTTATCAAGTAAATGCACTCTTTTTCTGGTTCTAATGCGACGGCGTAGAGTTTTCAACATAATCTGACATCCCTATACATATCTTTTTAACCATGCTAAGATCAACGACGTGTGCAGTTCAGAGGTGAAAGTGTTCAAAACATGGTATCTAAGATTACACATTCGCCTTCAAATTAATTCTCTATGCACAAGCTGTTTAATCTTCATAAAAAAAAAGAAGAAGAAAAAAGAAAGAAAAGAGGTGTTCTCTACCAGGAAGTCTTCCTTCTTCTGGGCACTGATCGGGTCCTGTTACATCAACTCTTCCATACTTCATTGGTATTTTAGGACCACCAGCCTCCTACAAATGTACACTAACTTGAATCACAGGCCTGAAAGTCTGCAACACATCACCACGTACAAGGAATATGAAAAGGAAAATACCTCAATTGCTGTGGCACTGGCCAACTGGAATAAATCCGCATAAGTGACTCCAGTGTACTTGTCTTTGATTGGCTGAATCAGTTTCAAGGCATTTACAAGACCTGGTCGTAGCAACTCGTATATTAATTCATGATTTGAAATAAAAACACGGATATGTTGAATCCATAATATTAAATCAAGGCCACAACACCAAAACAAGACCGTTTCACAAAGTTTTGATCATAACCACAATCGCTTTTAACGCATTTTGAGGCGAGATAAGGCCGGCAACAGCTGCAACCAAGATTTAATACTATGGGAGACACTTTGAAGTCATAAGAATGGGTGCTGGGGATAGTAATTACCAGCATTAGCTCCATGTTTAAGTTCAGCCTCAAAGCGGAGACTGCCATTAGCTCCACCTCGTTGAGGCCAATCTTGGATATCCTTGTTATAAGTACCTGAATCATGCCATCCTAATCGAACCTACAAACCAATACCACTCATCAATCAATTTTACATCCATTATTCCATTACACCAACAACATTACCCTAGAACTGCGATGACTCCACCAAACGCCCTAGTGGTGGCGTGTGATGTACATAATCTTACCCAAATCTGTTTCTAGCTGGGTCGAGATTCCATATAATTATACCTTCAGAACCAATGGATGCGACTCTTTGACTCCGCTAAACACAAAACAACTAAATTACAGCGATTATCCTATAAGACCGTTAATGAAGTGCACAAGCATTACTCAGTCAATCTTACAGGTTAATCTGTGATCATCAATTACACATCGATGGTTATCATCATAAATTGAGGAAGGCACAACTAATCCAATAACTCATGTTGCGTCATTTATTCCGATCATAATCCAGAACCAAAGAATGTCACAATTCGACTCAATCAAAATCGAAACAACTCCAATAACACATTGATTCTTTCTTATCACCGCAAATTGACGAAACGCAAGGAATTCAATAATTCACTTTACCTCATTTATTCCTATCATAATCCAAAACCAAAGAATACGACCATCTGACTCCATGACCATCAAAACCGAAGCAAATAAATCACACACCAATACGACAATATCATCAATCTTAAATTGACAAAATGCAACCAAATTCAGTTCTTCAATAATTTATTTCGCTTCATTTCTTCTTATCATAATCCAAAAACCAAATAATACGATAACTCAACTAAATCAAAACCGAAACAACTCAGTAACAACATAAATCAAACAACAAAAGCTCACATACAAGAATCGGATGACAAAATGTGGAGTTCAGAAGCGACTTAATATCTTCTTTCGCACTCTTCAACTGTTGCGGATCAGACGCAGAACATTTCGTCGTAAAATTCCGAGTCGAATTTGACCTAATCAAATGCATTCCACCTCTTTCACTACTACTCGTTCTCCTCATGAACAAATTGGACACAGTAAGCGACGGTCTCATACATTTCACCGACGACGATGATAATGATGAAGATGAGTGAATTAGGAATCGGCGAGTGGTGGTAGTTGCGGCGGCGGCAGCGGCGGTGCCAGTTAGGGTTGCCATTTTGTGTGCGGTGTAGTAGTTGAACTTTGGAGTATTGAAAGCTGAAAGTGTGATTTTGAATAGATTAGTATATTTGATAGTTTGAATTAAGCTTCGTGACTTTTAGTGGCTTTCTGCCCACACACATTACTGATTACGCGATACGGTCTATCTCGATGTCGCCGCACACTAACTTTGAATGAAATACGAAATACGGAGTTTTATATTTCGATCCATTTTACACCGAAAACATAAATTCTTGCGTCAGACGGACCAAAATAAAATGGTCAAATATTACCATCTTTTTAATAGTACTAGCGTAACACCCGTGAAAATTCACGGGTTGTTCAATTTAAATTTTGACGCGAAATGATTAATTAAAGTTGTTAGATATACTATAATATATGTGTTATATACGTAAATACTTTAAAGAAAAATAAAAAAAGTATATCTATAACATAAGATATATATGAACATCTTGACATTTAAAGTTTGACGTATAACTTGAAAAGCGTAAAATATAATTAAAAAATGGAAACTTATAACCTTTAGAGGGGAATAATTCATCACCCATAATTGCTAAAAGAAGTAAAGATTGAAAGGAAAACGGAGATGATACCTGGAGAAATGATCGGCGAGCGGAAGTCGGAAAGAGAGAAAGGGGGAAATAGAGGATTTCTAAGAAAATAAAATGGAAGTTGAAAGATTTGTCAGAAATAAAAGGGGTTTAAATGAAGGTGGTTGGGGTTAATTAAGGGATCGAATGTGAACATTTAAGTGGCGGGAGCGAAAATCGAAGCAAAGCGAAAACAAGTGTAACTGAAATTCCCGCGCAAGAAAACTTACACGAGAATTGGGGGCTAATGTTGGGCCCCAAAATAAGCAACTTTTGGGCCACGACACGTGGCAGCAAGACAGTGGAGCATCTGAAGTCACACGGATCAAGGGCAAGGATCAATCTCAGCCGCACACTTCTCATCAAAGGAAGCACAAGGGAAGAGTATTGGAGAAGCTATTGGGCCCAAGAGATAATTACTTATTCAAACCAGCCCAATACTAAGTAAAGGGAATAGTTGTAGTTGGACTGGAGAACCATGTAACGGCTGGGCCCTGCCCAGCAGTCTTTATCCAATGAGTATTATACCTTCTCATGCTCTATAAATAAGGAGGTATATTCATTGAAGAGGACGACCCCAATATCCGACCTAGTGAGACCACTTAGGAATACCCCTTGCATTTCAGCAAGAACACCCTCCCAACATTGTAATACTTAGATGTTTCAGCAAGAATAATAACACTCCCACTTTTATTTTCTCTACTTCATAAATTGTCATCCATAATCAATAAGCAACCTTGTCTTATAATCACTATAACCTTGCATAAACAAACTTGGTAATTTTTGACCAAAACATTTCCAATAAAAGGAGGTTTTAGTAATAGAATAGAAATTTCTCGTAGAACGTAGTTGGTTAATAGTAAGTAACGGTGCAATAGCCACGATGGTAATTCGATTTTGTGATTTTTTAGAAGAGAAATTGTATTGTTTAGAAACTTAAAATTTCAGAATAGGAAAAATTATGTTCGTCAAATTGGTATTTAACTATTTACATATTGTAGAAGACAATGGAGGAGAAGAAAAAGAGAAGGTTGGTCGTTGCACTTTTCGAGCAATATAGAGAAACCAAAAGTGTTATTGAAAATATAATGGTTAGCTCTATAGTTAATATTTTGTTGTTAGTTACATTATGTAATTAATAGTAACGGTTTTATTATTTGACTGCGTGGGAAACCAAAAGAGTATAATATAATGTTTCTATTATTTGACTGCGTGGTGCTCCTGCATTTTGATAGTCAGTATTCTTAGAATTATTAACTGTAATAATTAATACTGTTGGAAAGGTGTCAACTATTGTAGTTAATAATATCATAATTATTGTAGCTAATACTATCATAATTATATGCATTGGAAAATCAATCATCATCATCATTATTATTATTATATATTATTTATTATTTATTCTTATTATATATTAAAGTTGACTTACTTTTATTGGTCAAATTGGATGTAACATTCTAAGAATGAATGAGAGGCCTCATTATACAAATACTAAAATATTATAGTGCATGTCAGCATTTTAACATCCTTCTTTTATATATATAATGAATAATGATAATGATGATGTAACCATCTAAAAACAAAATGTTATAACTTGAGAATGTAACATTTTACCCTGAAAATAATGGTAACATTTTATCAAAAAAAAATGTTGACATTTTATGGTAAAATGGTAAATTAGTCCGTCTGAAATAAGAATTTGCGGATCAAAAAAAGCAACATAAAATGAATGCACAAATTCTCATTTAAGACGGAAACTCGTCTTAAATTTAGGACCGGTTCAATAATAACTTATTTGCATAGATAAAGAAACATATTTCTCTTCCCTATACTTTTCATTTTTGTCTTATTATTCATACAAATGAATAATACGGAGTACTTAAGTGTCTTAACCTAGGAAGGAATATCCGTCTTTAGGGATACTTAGTGTATTGAAGGTACAATAAGTTTTATTGCGACGGATTTGACGGGCCAAGTATATTCATATATGCATAAGACAAAAATAAAAATGTATAGAAAATCACAAATAACTTGTTTTTATCCATCCACGTGGTTTTTATATAACCCGTCACAAGCTTATGACAAACAATTACCGACTTCCCGTCACTAATGAGTATTTGTATTGAATATATGATTAATTTTTCTGAGTTTATTATCTCAAATTTTATTTGTTTTTTTTAGCATATGTGTAGATTTTTTTTTTCTTTTTTTTGAAAACCCACATATGGGTATTACCTCATATTAAAATTGATAAAATCGTCTTTTGCAAGATCAGCGATACTAGAAGGAAGTGTCTCATGGGAGAAACGATGTACTTCACCCACAGGACAAAGATGAGCGAGTTCATGCGCAACTCGATTATCTTTCCGACTAATATGTGACCAAACAACAGAAACTAAACTATTACACTCCTTTAGAATATCATCAATAACAAGGAAAAAATCACGTCTACCAGTCTTCTTGCCAAGCAAAGCTTCAACAACTTCTTTGCAATCACTCTCCACCCGAACATGTCGCTGCCTGCATCGAATTGCTTCACGAATGCCATTAAGAACAGCTTCCGCTTCCGCCATCCTCGGACTTCGTTCCGTTGCTTTCCTTCCTGCCAATCCCCATAGCACGACTCCTCCTTCATCTCGACATATAGCTCCAAAACCCATTCCACATCCCGTCTTCATGCTTGCATCAACACTAATGACTACAGCTCTGTCTCCCTCGTCCCTCCCTGAGCCACTCTGTTCCCGCTGATTCTGATCTCTCCTTCTTCCCATCTCTCCCTCACGCCTCCCAACTCCCTTATGCCCCACCGCGTCCTGCACACTTCGCCACCCATCACCCCCATTTTTTTCCGCATCATTATCCACTACAGTCCCTTCTCCCCGTATCTCCCTCAGAACGTTGGCACTCTTGAGATCACCTTCCCGACCTGCACATGTTCATTCTCAAACACCCATCGATTTCTCGCCTCCCAAATCGCCCAACAAGCCACCATCATTGTCTCTCTCTCTCTCTCCCTCGAAATGAGCTCACTCCACACATCCTCCACCCACTCCCTCACCCGCTCATACCCAATTGTCGACCTCAACTGTAAATCTATATACCAGAATCACCAGAATCACCATGGTGCCACATATAGAAACATGACTCTTTACTACACTAATTGGGTGTCAAAAGAAATTGTCATATATATACTTTAAGTACGATATATGCAACACATAACCCTAGAGTACTCATGGTTAGGGGTAACACATTCCAGTCGATCATGATCACATCTCTTCTACATCTATCCTTCTAGGTAGCTATAGCTCATCAACTCATTACATATATCATTATACTATATCTCTGCCTAACGGTTCAGGGATCATATAGCCGCATGCATATCACAATATACACAAGTAAAGCTAACATTCAAAGACTCTTGTTCTCAATACCAGAAATAGTATATCTCAATCAACATTCAACACCAATCTTATGATTCGCAGTATATATTACCAACCATATTTCACATCATAACTTACCTCATTCCTTCTCCTGCAAGAATGTTAGTACAAGATAACTAGGTCACTATATAATCTACCCCACTCTTCAATTACTCTCCTTGGGTTCCCGAGACAGAATAGAAAGGGCCCAGGTTTGGTGTGAGGGGGCCCCTAACTCATCCCGTTCCTTTTTGGGGCTCCTTTCAATTTCATCTCGGGGTTCATTTTATTAGACTCTTCCTATATTCATTATTATTCATTTGGTTTAGGCCTGAGGATCGTTCGCTCTGATACCACTTGTAACACCCCCATTTATTCAAGAGCCTTTAGCAAGACATTCTCGAGTAAATGGAGTCGTTACCATCTCGGAAAAACCCGAGGTAGTGAATAACAAAGTAAAACAATACAAAGTACTTTATATAAAACCAATAGAATTTAAACTTTTGTTATTACAGAATTACATAGAAGATAAAAGCACAACTGACGACTACTCTATATGTGATGTAGATCTAAGTCGGTCTCAAGTCCGCATCTCACATTCCAGTCCCAGCTCCTGGTTCGTCTGTCTCTTTCCTGTAGAATCTACTCCCCATTCCGGATCATCGTAGGTGTCACACGAATACACAGGGTCAACCGCGAGGTTGAGTAGGTAAAACAGCTAAAACATAAATAACAATAGAACAGTATCCTCCTCCAACTCCATATCATCCAATCAACCACTTCACCTCCATCACACCACACTTCCATCACACCACACCTCCCATGGCCATATCACAAGTCCCATATCACAAGACCCATATCACAAGACCCATTTCACACCTCCCGATCTCCACAGTGATCAGTAATAATAATACAATCCACAGTACAGTAATAATCAATTATATCAACTCGTAATAAGCATCACTTACACATTTCATGTCATAACATGAATCATAATATATTTCCCCTACCTGGAGTTGCAGAATGACAACCGAACAGCTGCTAGAATTGTTCCACCTCGAACTCAGTTCCTATAAATAGTACTTAATATCAATTGCTAACTATACCCTCAAACACTACCACATTTATTCTATTATGTTCACAAGTGATACACTTATCACACATTGTAAATATATATATCAACATACTCATATATATATACCAACTAATATTAACTCCTTAGTCGTATCAATCACCACTAGTCAAGTATAACTTACTAAACATAGACTTACCAAATATGTCATATGATTAATTTAAACAATTATTATACAACCCATAATAACAATGCTTTAATTAATTAGCCATAGACACAACATATATTAATACTAATAACGAAATGATAACAAGCATCACAAACGACAATAGCTTTAATAAAATAATTTACTTTACTACTAACACCAACACAATAATAATACTAGTAGTAAAATATTTATACAAGCAACAATGATAATTAATATCAGTAAAAATAGGAATAATACTTAAAAGGAATAATAATGAAATAATACCAATAATAATACTCGTTACTTCGATAATTAAATTATCGAACAATTATAAGCTCATACGATAAAACAATACAACTTACATTACAACATTAATAATAACATTAGTAATAATAATAATAATAATAAAAAAAAAAAAAAAAAAAAAAACAACACTACACTTAACACAAAACCCAATCCACGACACCCCTAGACCACTTCCCTCCTAACGCCGCCGCAACACCACCACGACCACCAACCATCACCAGGCCGTGAACCCAGAACCACCAACATCCCCGGCGACCACTGGCAACCAGGTCGCCGGCCACCGGTGAGGTGAACCAACCCCACAAACCCGCCTGAAACCTCACCCCAACACGCGACCAGCCACCCTTGATGCCTCTGTCGACGGCCGACCAGACCAAACCACCACCCACTACTGATACCTAAACGCTCCCCTGACACCAAACGTCTAACCATGGTGGTACCACCGCGTCGACCTCCCCGAGTCAGCGGTGGTGCCACCCCCAGCAACCAGACCCGTACAAATAAGGAAAACCCAGAAACAGAACGGTGCACCAACCACCCTTTTGACACTGTACACGCCGCCTGAGACCACCCCGACAACCACCAAAACCCTTCCCTGACTACCACCTGCTCCTTCATCCAAACCATCACAAAGAACGAGAACAAGAACAGTGTCGACACAACGAAGAAGTTGCTGGTCAAACTCGGTTTAAAAACGAAACAGAGAAGTCTCGTGACTGGCGTCACAAAACCTCCTCCCTGGTGTTGTATGGTGGCTGACACCACTACGACAAACACTAGACACGACACGCACACCCCCTAGATCATCTTACCCGAAAGAATTAAACAAAATAACAACATAACACGACCTAAAATTGCAGATGAAAACGCAGACACGAACAAGAGAACAGAATCGCGATTAACGTAGTGTTTAGCGTACCTACTTCCTGCGCGTTTCGACCACCCTTCTCCTGCCTTAGGGTCACCGTGGTTACTGCCTCCCTATTCTATGATGTGACGGCTGTGTGCTAGAGGTGTTTGAAAGGAATTTAGGGTAAGTCTTAGGG
The DNA here is from genome assembly GCA_029255685.2 of Silene conica. NCBI lineage: Eukaryota > Viridiplantae > Streptophyta > Magnoliopsida > Caryophyllales > Caryophyllaceae > Silene > Silene conica. The sequence continues at coordinate 9,893,277 of CM055314.2, forward strand.
TTTGAAAATGAGGTAAAAGATGACGGCGGGCATAAGTCTTGTGGTAGGGTTTGTGAATTATTTCTCCAATCAGCCGTGGGCTTGGGTAAAGGCACGCATAACGAGGCCCATGCCGACGTGCTGGAGGTCTAGGGATCGAACCCCCATATTGACATAGTCATTGTGCTAAAGGTCTAGGGATCGAACCCTCATAATGACATAGTCACATGACTTGATAACTACTTAAACATAGCTACTTAACATCGTAAAACAATTATCGACACTAAATAACTTAGTTATCGAGACGAAGTTTTCGAGGTATTACATAAGGTGCGATTTCCATGAAGAAAACATCGGTCATACTACGGAGGATTGCATCACCTTAATAAAGGAGGTGAAGTACCAGTTTGACCAAGGAAACCTGAACCATCTATTGGCTAAGGGGACCAAGGTCAATTCCGCCAGCCAGGTCAGACCTTATAGCCCTCCTATTTGCACAAAAATTATCAATGTGATCACAGGAGGATCGGAACTGTGCGGATTGACCTACTCAGCCGCAAAAAGACATGCCACCAAGTCAAAAGGAGACAAGCCAGAAAGTTCCTGCAGAGTCAGCAGCAAAGACCTTCCAGTAGTCAGTTTTGACGAAACCGACGGAGAAGGAGGCGCTGAGTACCATGACGACGCTCTGATAATCACCTTGTCCATTGGAAACTGCACAGTCAAAAAGATATTGGTGGATACATGAAGCTCCGTCAATCTAATCATGCTGGAAACACTCAAAAGCATGGGGTTCAGCGAGAGTGACCTGGTGAAGAAGCTAGTGCCCCTGGTGGGATTCGGTGGTGAAACCAAACATTCCCTGGGGGAAATACTCATCCCCACCTATGCCGGAGGACTAAACAAGCAGGTAAGGTACCTTGTAATCGATGGTCCTTCCACTTATAATGTGATTCTTGGCAGGCCATGGATCCATGACATGAAGGCAATACCATCATCCTACCACCAATGCTTGAAGTTCCCAACGCCTTGGGGAGTGCAAACGATCAAGGGAAACCAGGATGAAGCAAGGAGCTGCTACAAGGTGGCGCTCAAACCCACGGCAACTCCGCCACCAGCATAGCAATCAAAGCGGCTCCAGGGGGAATACGTTGAGCCACCACAACTAGAGCTGGATGAAATCCCCCTGGATCCACAGCACCCAGAAAGGAAAGTCTTAATGGGAGCAGAATGTACAGGTGATATCCGCCTGAAACTTGTACAGTTATTAAAAGAAAACATTGATTGCTTTGCTTGGTCACATGAGGACATGGTAGGTATAGATCCAGAGATAATATCACACAGGTTAAGCGTGGATCCTAATCACAAACCAGCCCAGCAGAAAAGGCGAAAGTTCGCCTATGAAAGAAATCAAGTAATAAACCAGGAGGTAGATGATCTCCTGGCTGCTGGAAAAATCAGGGAGGTCAAATACCCAGAGTGGCTGTCCAACGTAGTAGTGGTGCCCAAGAAGAATGACAAATGGCGAGTTTGTGTTGATTTCACAGACTTAAACAAGGCCTGCCCAAAAGACCATTTTCCTCTGCCCCACATAGATGCCATGGTAGACGCCACAGCAGGACATGAGATGCTGACATTCCTGGATGCTTGGAGCAGATACAACCAAATAAAGATGGCTGCTGAAGATCAGGAGAAGACCGCATTCCAGTCAGAAAGAGGTATCTACTTTTATAATGTTATGCCTTTCGGACTGAAAAATGCAGGTTCCACCTATCAAAGGTTGGTGAACATGATGTTCAAAGACCAAATTGGAAAGACCATGGAGGTAGGGCTGAGCAAAAAAATCGGATCCGAATTAAAAACCGAAACCGAACCGAAAACCGCAACAAGAAAACCGAAAATTCGGTTTTTTTTCCAAATGCGGTATCCGAACCGGATTTTATTAAGCTAAACTGGTGCGGATACGGATTTGAATAATTGCAAACTGGGACCCGGTTTTTAAACCGGTTATAAAACTTTTGAAAAAAAAAAGGAAAAGTCTAACAAATAGTAAAAGTCTCTGCCTAATTATCTAAACCCTAAAAGAGTAAAAGTCTAAAACCAAACTAAGCAAACAAACGCAGCCAAAAACGAAACCCCTTTCCTAATTTGCTTATCAATCTTCATCTCTTCCAAATAAATCCCAGATTTACCGTCTTCTCATCGAAATTTCGAGCTCTAGCAACTAAGGTTTGTATATTCATCCTTTTATCATATATATTTTAAATTTTTATGTTTTTATTGATTGATTGTATGATTAATTTGATTTTTTTCCGTTTTTATACATTAATTCGTTCTCCATGAGATGTTTCTTTATTATTTTGATATATTTATTTCCATCTTTGTTCAGTAATTCGATTGCTTGCTCGAATGCTCGCTATTATAGATTATATTTGTTTCTGTTTATGTTTTTGTGACGGATTTCATGTTTTTGTTCAGTAATTCTGAGAATTTAATCATTCTTAATCAAATTAATCACTTGCCTTTCACGGGTACTTTATATGTACTAGGAATGATTCCCAAATGAAGAAAAGAAAGATCGCCACTCTGCCCGAAACCAAATCCCAGCCAAAGGCCCTTGCTTTCTTCAAGCTTTCGCTTGCTAGACAACTTGCTCTAGTTAAACAGGAAACAGGAAAATTTTCGCTTCAAGCTTTGACTTATTAAGAAATAAGTCAAACAGGAAAATTTGGTCAAACCGGTTTCAAAACCGGTTCGGTAATCCGGTTTTTCAAATCCGGTTTTCAATTTCTGAAAAAACCGGTATACCGGTTCAAACCGGCTCGGTTTCGGATCCTAGAAATCCAACTTTTAAAAAACCGGGTCCCGCTCCGGATTGTAAAACCGGTGCGGTATACCGGTTTTGCTCAGCCCTACATGGAGGTATACATTGACGATATGGTGGTAAAATCCAAAGCAGCAGAGCAACATTTTTAGCACCTGCAGGAAACGTTCAGCACCCTGAGGAAGTACCAAATGAGGCTGAACCCTTCAAAGTGCACTTTTGGGGTATCCAGCGGGAAGTTCTTAGGGTACATGGTCACACAAAGAGGCATCGAGGCTAGCACGGACCAAATCAAGGCCCTGCTACAGCTGGAGTCACCGCAAAAACCAAGGGACGTGCAAAAGCTAACAGGAAGAGTAGCCGCCCTCAACAGGTTTATATCAAGGTCTTCAGAAAGGTGTAAGCTGTTCTACGATATCCTGCGAAAGAGTAAGAGATTCGAGTGGACGGAGGAGCATGAGGAAGCCTTCAGGAGCCTGAAACAGTATCTCAGCACTCCTCCCCTCCTATCTAAACCAGAGCTAGGAGAACCGCTCTACCTATACCTATCCGTCACGGAAGCAGCAGCCAGTAGGGTCCTGGTAAGGGAGTATGAAGGATCACAGCATCCTGTATATTACATCAGCAAGTCTCTGCTACCTGCAGAGACCAGGTATTCTGCTCCAGAAAAACTCATTTTGGCTTTAGTAACAACATCTTATAAACTCAGACCTTATTTTGAATCCCACACAATTTCGGTCCTAACAAGCTACCCTTTAAAATCCATATTAGGAAAACCGGAATTGTCTGGAAGAATGGCCAAGTGGTCAGTACATTTAAGTGGTTATGATTTAAAATTCGAAACCCGTACAGCAATAAAATCGCAGGCCCTGGCAGATTTTGTTTCCGATTTTAGTCCAGGTTTACAGAAAGAAGCGGAAACGGCTTTCCTGCCTCCAGAAATGGATTCAGCAGAAAGATGCTGGACGCTGCACGTAGATGGAGCCTCAAATAGCCGAGGAGCAGGGGTAGGCATGGTACTGCGATCTCCGCAAGGAGACATTATTGCACATGCCGTACGCTGTGAATTTCCTGCCACAAACAACTTTGCTGAATACGAGGCACTAATCCAAGGAATGCAGATGGCTCTAGGAATGAAGATCAGGCACCTGCGAGCCTTCGGTGATTCACAACTCATAGTGAATCACGTGAATGGCGAGTACGAAGCCAAGGATCCAAAAATGATTGCCTACCCGAAAGTAGCAAGAGAATTAAAAGCGGAATTCGTCACATTTGAGCTAAAGCAAATACCCAGGGACCAGAATGCTGAAGCTGATGCACTAGCCAATCTGGGGGCTACGTTCAATCCAGGAGAACTCTCTGCAATTCCAATCATCCATGTGCTGAAACCTTCAACTTCAGGACAGGATCCAGAAGTTGACTCATCCAGCACTCAGTGGGAAGTGGAAGCAGGAGTACTCAGCAATACCGTCAATCAGGAAGAAGCCCCAGACTGGAGGACGCCATACATCGAATGGCTAGCAAACAACGTCCTCCCCTCCGAGAAGAAAGAGTTAAGGGGATTTAAAATGAAAGCATCCAGATTTACACTAATAGATGGAATCTTGTTCAGGAGATCGATGGCTGGACCCTACCTGCGTTGTCTGGGAGAAAAAGAAAGTCAGGCTATCTTGCATGATCTCCACAGTGGCGAATGCGGAAATCATGCAGGGGGCAGGAGCCTATCCAACAAAGCACTCAGACAAGGATACTTCTGGCCAACAGTTAGAAAGGATGCCGTAGAATTTGCAAAAAAGTGCCAACCCTGCCAGAAACACGCGCCCGTAGTACACCAACCTGCAGAACCTCTGCATCCAGTAATATCACCATGGCCATTCATGAAGTGGGGAATGGATATCGTGGGACCCCTGCCAAGGGCACCAGGAAACAAGACTTACATGCTAGCACTAACAGATTACTTTTCCAAGTGGATAGAAGCAGAGTCTTTCCCCCAAGTCACAGAGAATCAGGTGATATCTTTCCTCAAACATAATATAATCTGTAGGTTTGGCATACCTTCTGAAATTGTATGTGATAATGGTTCTCAGTTCATATCCAACAAGACGGAAGCATTTTGCGCTGGCTGGAACATTGCACTGTTAAAGGCTGCTCCCAGGTACCCCCAGACCAATGGTCAGGCTGAATCCAGCAACCGGATTGTCATGGACAACTTAAAAAGAAGGCTGGAAGAAGCAGGGGGCAGATGGGCAGAAGAGCTACCCCTCGTCCTATGGTCAGATAGAACAACACCAAAAGTTGCAACGGGCCAAACACCCTTCAGCCTGGTGTTTGGAGCCGAAGCAGTAATTCCTTCAGAAGTCAGGATCCCAACACAAAGATACGGATGCCTGACGGAAGAACGTAACCAGGCAGAAATGGCCAGCAGCCTGGATACCATAGATGAACTCAGAACAAGCGCTCAAATCAGAATAGCATCATATAAGCAGATGGTAGCACGAACATACAGCAAAAACGTTAAGGTCAGGACCCTGCAGGTGGGAGATCTTGTCCTCAGGAAAGTCTTCCAGAACACTAAGAACCACCAGGCAGGAAAGTTTGCATACAACTGGGAAGGCCCATACCAGGTGGAAAGTGCAACTGGCAGTGGCTCCTACAGGCTAATGAACATGAATGGAAAGATGGTACCCAGGCCGTGGAACATCTTGCACTTAAAGAAGTATTTCATCTAGAAAGGTGGAAAAGCCACATCGGTCAGCAACCTGAATCCTCAGGTTCTAGGACTCTTTTTGCTATTTACGTTGTTTTCTTTTATTTCTTGGTAAAGGGTTAAACAAAACCCAATAGCTATCTTTTGATGTCAAGCCAGTATCTTGACAGATATCTTTTGAACATTTTGTAAGAAACCCCACGGGTTATCTTTAATATAACTTCGGTATGATTCGGTCAAACAACTCTTGTCAAACACTATCAAAACTAAAGCGTGTGAATGTGGCAAAGTAAAAACAAGCTGGGATACAAACACCCACAATACTAAGCACCCACGCAAAAGTCTGGAGGACTCCTAACTAAGGGAACCAGCACATACACTTGGCCATCTAAGCAAAAAGCATGCATGCAAAACACAAAAACAATAAACATACAAACTGGGAATCCAGGAAACCCTGGAGCCAGAAACATCCATTTGCACCCTCAGGTGCTCCGCCAGCCAAGAAAAAAGGCCGGAATAAAATGTTTTACAGGTTACGCCCAAAAACCACGGGCAGCAAAAGATAAGTGTTTAACTGGACCCACGCGGGTCCAGGAGGAACAACAAAACGACAAAAGATGTACGCCACACAGGGCCCAGAACAACAACAAATCAAACAACTAGGCAACAACATGATTGGTCACGGAGGAAGAATCACCAGCTGCTCCAACATCGCCTTGGCCACCACCTGCTGGAGGAGGAGTCACAAGAATCGCTTCTTCCTAAACAGGAGGAAACTCTGCAAGAATAGGGCTGTTGACCTCCGGAGGCTCCTCTCCCTCACAGTCAGAGAGCACGCCAAGATCAGGCTTTACGGGAAACGTAGCCTCCAGAAGACGCTCTTCCTCAGCCGCATCCCATTCCAAGTGCTTATTCTCCAGCACCTCCTTCATGCACTCAACCCTGGCCGCCCAATGGGTGTAAGGGACAATATCAGATAGCAAGCTGGAAAAGGGACTTCTTCTTTTGCCGCAAGACAACATTCTCTGCATCAACAGCCTCCTTAGCCTCCTTCCATTTCTTCACCTCAGAGGCGAGAGCATCTTTTGCATCCAGAACTATCGCCATTTGCTCTTCGAAGTCTTTCTCCTTTGCCTTAGCAGCCTCCAGCCTCTGGTTCCCGCGAACCTTCTCTGCCTCCAGCCTCCTGCTCATCAGGTTCAATTCAGCCTTCAGGGATGTCAGTTCCCTTTCAGATTCCGGCAGACGGTCAATTTCAACCAGCAGCATCTGCAGAGTCTACAAGGAGAAAAAGATGAAGGGCGAAAAAGACAAAAGAATTTCGGTATGAAAGCAAAAGGAAAAGCCATACTGCAAAGGCCTGCTCAGCAGCATCCTCCAGCAGTTCCCTAGTTGGCCTGGGACGAAGGTACGTCCTTACACTGGGAAGCAGCGCTCTCTTCAAAGTAGGCCAGCAAGGCACTCCTGCAGTGCATCCAAACCCAACAGGCAATCTGATAACATCCTCAGGGAGATCAGACATAACATCATTCACCTCATCACCGGTTCCAGCATCCTCAACCCTGGTACCTGATCCTCCAGCCCCAGATCCAGACGGCTCCCTCTTAACCAAAGAGGAGTAGGCCCTCGTCTGTGTAGGAGGGCCTAAAGGAGGCAAGGAAGACAAAGGGGCAGCAAGAATAGTCACGTCATCAGAAGAAGATGAAGGCTCCAACCGCTTGGCAGAGGACTCAACACCAGTCGCCTCTGCCTTCCTCTTAGAAGGAGCCCTAAGCCCACCCGCTACAGTCTTCCTCCTCCTCTGAGCCATCATCATGGCAGGAGTCATCACAGGCCTGGTAGAGTCTAAAGTTTGGCAAAAGAGTAAGAAAAGGAAGAGAAATCAAATTCAACTAAGCAAGAATACAGGCTGAAAAGGAGTTACCAGTAGACATCTCCCTTTCTTCCTCCAAAGTTGTATAGCCAAATAAAAAGTTAAAAGAACGACACGCAGGTTCCAGGCCAAACAGCTTTGACAGGGACACCTCTTCGTCAGCAGCAGGAGGTATTTTGGGCAAATCTGCAGGAAAACAGCAGTAATATGGTGAGCAACAAAAGGAATCAACAAGGTAACCAAAAGTAAGTACCTGTTGAAGCCCTCCATTGGGTATAGATGTAGTCATGTGGATGGGGCAATGTATCTACTTCCACGAAGATGAAACTCCGAAACCAATCAGCATCCTTGGGTTTCGGAGGAAAGATTATGCAGTGCTCATCACTCTTATGGGCCCGAATCGTGAATTGACCACGACCCAAAGCCCGCACGGCAAAAAGGTGAGCAAAATCGCCCATTGTAATTCCCATATCGATCGTATTTTTCGTTTATTTTGCTTAATGACAGGATGGTCCGCCAAGCATAAGGGTTAATTTGGCACATAGGAAGTTTGTTGGTGTGAAGAAATTCGCATACAAGGTCTGGAAAAGGGAACCTCAAACCCAGTGAGAAAGGGTAGAGGTACATGCAAGTCCACCCAGGACGACGGAAGTCGGCCTTCTGGCCGGCCGTCGGAACATGAATGTTCACCCCGGCATCAAAATGAAATTGCCCCCTAATGGCAGTTATGTCGGAAGGTTTGAAGATGGAGTTGCAAGAATGCAAAGGGGAAAGGAGACCTTGAGAGGGGAATAATTCATCACCCATAATTGCTAAAAGAAGTAAAGATTGAAAGGAAAACGGAGATGATACCTGGAGAAATGATCGGCGAGCGGAAGTCGGAAAGAGAGAAAGGGGGAAATAGAGGATTTCTAAGAAAATAAAATGGAAGTTGAAAGATTTGTCAGAAATAAAAGGGGTTTAAATGAAGGTGGTTGGGGTTAATTAAGGGATCGAATGTGAACAGTTAAGTGGCGGGAGCGAAAATCGAAGCAAAGCGAAAACAAGTGTAACTGAAATTCCCGCGCAAGAAAACTTACACGAGAATTGGGGGCTAATGTTGGGCCCCAAAATAAGCAACTTTTGGGCCACGACACGTGGCAGCAAGACAGTGGAGCATCTGAAGTCATACGGATCAAGGGCAAGGATCAATCTCAGCCGCACACTTCCCATCAAAGGAAGCACAAGGGAAGAGTATTGGAGAAGCTATTGGGCCCAAGAGATAATTACTTATTCAAACCAGCCCAATACTAAGTAAAGGGAATAGTTGTAGTTGGACTGGAGAACCATGTAACGGCTGGGCCCTGCCCAGCAGTCTTTATCCAATGAGTATTATACCTTCTCATGCTCTATAAATAAGGAGGTATATTCATTGAAGAGGACGACCCCAATATCCGACCTAGTGAGACCACTTAGGAATACCCCTTGCATTTCAGCAAGAACACCCTCCCAACATTGTAATACTTAGATGTTTCAGCAAGAATAATAACACTCCCACTTTTATTTTCTCTACTTCATAAATTGTCATCCATAATCAATAAGCAACCTTGTCTTATAATCACTATAACCTTGCATAAACAAACTTGGTAATTTTTGACCAAAACATTTCCAATAAAAGGAGGTTTTAGTAATAGAATAGAAATTTCTCGTAGAACGTAGTTGGTTAATAGTAAGTAACGGTGCAATAGCCACGATGGTAATTCGATTTTGTGATTTTTTAGAAGAGAAATTGTATTGTTTAGAAACTTAAAATTTCAGAATAGGAAAAATTATGTTCGTCAAATTGGTATTTAACTATTTACATATTGTAGAAGACAATGGAGGAGAAGAAAAAGAGAAGGTTGGTCGTTGCACTTTTCGAGCAATATAGAGAAACCAAAAGTGTTATTGAAAATATAATGGTTAGCTCTATAGTTAATATTTTGTTGTTAGTTACATTATGTAATTAATAGTAACGGTTTTATTATTTGACTGCGTGGGAAACCAAAAGAGTATAATATAATGTTTTTATTATTTGACTGCGTGGTGCTCCTGCATTTTGATAGTCAGTATTCTTAGAATTATTAACTGTAATAATTAATACTGTTGGAAAGGTGTCAACTATTGTAGTTAATAATATCATAATTATTGTAGCTAATACTATCATAATTATATGCATTAGAAAATCAATCATCATCATCATTATTATTATTATATATTATTTATTATTTATTCTTATTATATATTAAAGTTGACTTACTTTTATTGGTCAAATTGGATGTAACATTCTAAGAATGAATGAGAGGCCTCATTATCATTATTACTATAAAAGCAAAATGTCTAACTGCATACGTGGCGCAATAATGTTTCACCGTTCACTCTTTCTCGCACTCACATTCACCCTCACAAAAAACAGTTTTGTAGACCAATGAGAACCTTTAATTTATGTCAAGTCATATATTTTTTATGTATCATAATATTATAATATTATTATAATATTAAAATAAAAACGTCTAAACCGAGATTCCCTAAATTTCCACAAATAGTCCACTAAATATTCCTTAAATTTTCCATAAATATAAATATTGTTCGGAAATTTTAAACGTAATAGCCAATTTTTTAAACCGTGTAAATCTTTGATTTTATTCCCTAAATATTCCATAAAATAGAACCGTATAGACCTTTGATTTTATTCCAAATTCAACATTCCCTACATATTCCATAAATATTCTACTAAATATTCCCTAAATATTCCATAAATATTTAAGCTAATTAAACCTTAATTTAAACTAAATATTCCATTACATAAAACTATTATAATATTACAAACCTGTAAATTCCAAATACAGTCAGAATATTCCATAAAATACAACCGAGTAAATTGCAAATATTTCATTCCATAGAATCATAGACCGAGTAAATTGTAAACCGGGTAAATTGCAAATATTCCGTTCCATAAAATACAACCGAGTAAATTGCAAATATTCCATTCCATAAAACAATAAAACTGAGTAAATTGTAAACCGAGTAAATTTCAAATATTCCATATTACAAATATTCCATATTCCATATTTCAACCGAGTAAACCGAGTAAATTTCAAATATTCCATATTCCATATTTCACCCGAGTAAATTTCAAATAAAACAGAGTAAATTGTAAACCGTGATTTTTCATGTCTATCAGAATCGATTACCATATATAACAAATTGATTCCATATTATCTTAAGGCATTTCCATAAATCATATATTCTATGATTTATTTAATAATTAAATCGAATAATAAACAAAATATTCCATTTTCCATAAAATACGTGTATTATCTAACATATTTGTTAAATATGCTAAATTGACATTTATTAAATATGCTAAATTGATTCCATAATAAAACAAAATGTGCTAAATTGACATTAAGGATCTCGGGACACTCAAATATTTTTGTATACAAAATATTTTGGTTAAGTAGTGCTTGAATTCGGCCTGGTATACAAAATATGCTAAATCGATTTGTTTAACATTAAAAAACGGTCCGGTATACAAAATATTCCATTTTCCATAAAATACGTGTAGCTTCTAATTGACATTTATATCTAGGGTTACGAGTAAGAAATGTCTAAAAGTGCTACTTCTTGATGAAGAAGGAGGAATGACTAATACAACAACGAATGTTGTTTACAATGAGGTTTTCGAGAAACTGTAATTTTTTATCGAATTTTAATACACCCACTTAATTTATATTTCTACCTGATTAGTTATTTTGTTCATCGTATTTGTCCGTCAACTTATGTTCCATAAGCAATTCATCAAAAGACAATAACTTTCCAAACTACTCATTATTAGTTATTTAATCTTTTTTTTAATCGTTTATTGTTTTTTCTTATATACCTTATTCATTAATGTTATCATACGTAATCCAAATATTATCATCATTACTAACAGCTATTCGAAAATTAGTGCACCAGGAAATTCACCTTTTGACCGAACATATCTTATATGCAAACATCCCCGTTAAAAATCAATTTGTTCGAATAAATAGAATTGCTATATATTGAAATGAATTTACCTTTGTCGTCTTTATAAATAAGTGTACACAACCCCGTGATTTTTCACGGGTGTTACACTAGTACAAATACTAAAATATTATAGTGCCACGTCAGCATTTTAACATCCTTCTTTTGTATATTTAATGAATAATGATAATGATGATGTAACCATCTAAAAACAAAATGTTATAACTTGAGAATGTAACATTTTACCCTGAAAATAATGGTAACATTTTATCAAAAAAAAAATGTTGACATTTTATGGTAAAATGGTAAATTAGTCCGTCTGAAATAAGAATTTGCGGATCAAAAAAAGCAACATAAAATGAATGCACAAATTCTCATTTAAGACGGAAACTCGTCTTAAATTTAGGACCGGTTCAATAATAACTTATTTGCATAGATAAAGAAACATATTTCTCTTCCCTATACTTTTCATTTTTGTCTTATTATTCATACAAATGAATAATACGGAGTACTTAAGTGTCTTAACCTAGGAAGGAATATCCGTCTTTAGGGATACTTAGTGTATTGAAGGTACAATAAGTTTTATTGCGACGGATTTGACGGGCCAAGTATATTCATATATGCATAAGACAAAAATAAAAATGTATAGAAAATCACAAATAACTTGTTTTTATCCATCCACGTGGTTTTTATATAACCCGTCACAAGCTTATGACAAACAATTACCGACTTCCCGTCACTAATGAGTATTTGTATTGAATATATGATTAATTTTTCTGAGTTTATTATCTCAAATTTTATTTGTTTTTTTTAGCATATGTGTAGATTTTTTTTTTCTTTTTTTTGAAAACCCACATATGGGTATTACCTCATATTAAAATTGATAAAATCGTCTTTTGCAAGATCAGCGATACTAGAAGGAAGTGTCTCATGGGAGAAACGATGTACTTCACCCACAGGACAAAGATGAGCGAGTTCATGCGCAACTCGATTATCTTTCCGACTAATATGTGACCAAACAACAGAAACTAAACTATTACACTCCTTTAGAATATCATCAATAACAAGGAAAAAATCACGTCTACCAGTCTTCTTGCCAAGCAAAGCTTCAACAACTTCTTTGCAATCACTCTCCACCCGAACATGTCGCTGCCTGCATCGAATTGCTTCACGAATGCCATTAAGAACAGCTTCCGCTTCCGCCATCCTCGGACTTCGTTCCGTTGCTTTCCTTCCTGCCAATCCCCATAGCACGACTCCTCCTTCATCTCGACATATAGCTCCAAAACCCATTCCACATCCCGTCTTCATGCTTGCATCAACACTAATGACTACAGCTCTGTCTCCCTCGTCCCTCCCTGAGCCACTCTGTTCCCGCTGATTCTGATCTCTCCTTCTTCCCGTCTCTCCCTCACGCCTCCCAACTCCCTTATTTCAAACCGTGTTTTATACAAGTATTTCAAAGGGAATGTTTATAAAGTGTTTTACATAAACTGTTATTGTTTTATAAATCGTATTTCTACGATTATTTAATATTTCATAATAAAATATATTTGACGGGTATTTCTTAAAATGTCAGTTCATTCGTATTCTTTAATTTTGATAATATATTTATAATTAAATATATCTCCTATTTTATATTAATTTCATTTTATACTTGTTTTATTATTTAAGTCGTAATTATATCTAAATACTAATTTGTATGCATTCTTATGTAATAATTACTAAATTTTATAATCTTATAATTAAGTTAATTAGTATTTACATAATTAATGTAATTATTATATGTCTCGTTAATTTTAAGTTACGGTTTAAAATTCGGGATGTAGTCGTATACGACCTCGAGTTGCGTGATGGGCTTGGACCTATGCGTTAGGCTCTTTAGAACCGTATAAGGAAGCAAAACAAAACCGAAACCCTAGAATCTAACCCATCGACATATGTTTCACCATCACCACGTAAACCTACTCAAACACAAAACAAACCCTATCAACTCTTTGTTTCAAACGCCTGCCTCCACCCCTGACTGCCTCCATACCCCATCCACACTCAGAAACCCTAATCTGGCCACCGTGGATTGGAAAAGAACGGAAACAACAACAACACAGCCATCACAAACTCCGTTTTCATCTTTGCGTGCCTGTAAGTTTAACCCGCTATTTCTCGTACTTTTAAGACCTTCGAATCTGGGTTTTATGGGTGTGAGTAATCCTTGTTGTATGAATAATATGTTTATCGTCTTTAAACAACCATGAGACCACCGTAACTGACACAACAATGGCCACGATTGTTGACAGTAACAGCTTTATGCGTTTTCTGATGAGTTTCTGATTCGTTTTAAGTGCCTTTTTGAAGTTGTTTATGGGTTGTTATTTGCATATTTTTACTCTTGGTTAATAGTCGTAGGATTGTGGTTCATGTGGGTGGTCGTAGGGTGGTGCACGGTGACCGGAGCACCACCACAAGAGAGCTGTTATGGGTTCGTGCTTAGCAAGGAAAAAACAGGGGTTGCGTTTTGGTGAGTGTGTCAACGTTTTGGTGAGGCTATCGCGGGTTTTGTGGGAGGTGTCGTGGCTGGTGGTTCCACCAGGGAGTCATGGGAAGTGTGTGGTGTCGAGATTAGTGTTAGTTGGTGGTTAGGGTAACGGTTCTGGTGGCTCGAGTCTCGGTTACAGAGTGGAGAACAGTGGTAGCGTTAAAACTGAATATAGGGGCTGTTTAGGGTTGCGTTTTTAGGACGTTGTAGGAGAGGCTACAAGGGAAAAGACGAGTTATGGGGACCTCCTATGGGACCACCGTGGGTCAGTGGTGACCACTGTGGTGGCCATGGGAGCGGTTGGGCTTGGTGATGGTGGTGGAAGACTTGAGAAGAGAGAGGGTTGAAGGGGCTGAAACAGAGTAAAGGGAAGGACGTGTTGTACAGGCTGTTTTGAGGGGTTGTGGTGGTTGATGTGGTGGCTCATGGCGGTGGGTAGTGAGTGGTAATGGTAGTTGGTAGTACATAGTTGACTTTAGGATAGGTGGTGGTGGTCGTGGGTGTCTTGGTTGGTGGCGGTGGAGTTGTGAAGTAGAGCGTGCGAGTAGCATTTACCGAGTCTCGTCGATGTTTCTGTTGTTGTCGTACGTTACTGCTATGTGTTATTTTCTTCTTATTATTTTATTATTATTAGTATGAGTATTATGACCTCAATACTATTATGTTGTTGTGTCGTGTTGTTGTTGCTACTACAAGTATTACTATTATTGTTATTATGTTATTATTATTATTATTAATTATTATTGTTTATTACATGATAATAATATTATTAGGATTATTATTATTGTTGATTATTTATAAAGAGTCGTTATTAGTGCTATTGATATTCATAAATGGAAAATATTATTTTATTGAGTAATAATTATTTAGTAGTTTGAATGTTATAACCAATATGTTATAATTATTATTATGTTTTTATATGTTTATAATTTGGTAATACAATTGATATATAGTTGAGTATAAGTAATTTTTGATATTGTATGGTGATAATTATTTATATGTGGTCATGATTAATAAATGAGAACATGATCGAATAATTAATTAGTAGTGTTTGGTTGTATGAGTAGAATTTGATATGAAGTAGTATTTATAGGAACGGGATTCGAAGTGGAGTATTTCTAGACGGTGTTAGCTATTTGTAGACTTGCTATTCCAGGTAGGATACACTGACTCTATACTTTATGAACTGATATGAATGGGTGTGTACTCTGTGATGTGTTATAAAAGGATGTTGCCTTATATGTGATGGATGCAAGCATGAATTATATAAGAATGATATTGGTTGGATTGACTGTGGATTATTTGCAATGACATGAGTATTTCAGTATTTGATAGCATGATTAAATATTTATATTGTGGCATTCATGAGCATGCATATGCATTGGTTACTGAGATATTGTGGATCAGATATTGTTCTGATATAAAGCCCAGGGTGGTTCTGCAGACCAGGCCTGGTGTCTTATCAGCTATTGAGCTGGTGTTCGGTGACGACCGATTATAGTCTGCCGGGAGGTTCGGTATGGCTTGGTGCACGGGTATGAGTTTGAGATTGAGATTGAGATTGAGATTGAGCTCGAGCATGTCATGACATTTGCATATCATTTAACTGTTGCATTATAATTATTGTGTTACCCTACTCAACCGCGAGGTTGACAGTGTATTCGTGTACACCTACGATGATCCGGAATGGGGAGTAGATTCTACAGGTCAGAGACAGAAGAGCTAGGAGCTGGGGCAGGAATGTGAGATGCATACTTTGGACCGACTTAGTACTACATCACTTCTAGAGGAGTCATCAGTCGTATTTTGTTTTTCCTCAATGTTATATCTGTAATAATTAAAGTTCAAATTTTATCAGTTTTTATATAAAGTACTTTGGTTTGTTATACTTTGTTATTCACTACCTCGGACATTCCGAGATGGTAACAACTCTATTTATTTGAGAATGTCTTGCTAAAGGCTCTTAAATAAATGGGGGTGTTACAATCAACACTAATGACTACAGCTCTGTCTCCCTCGTCCCTCCCTGAGCCACTCTGTTCCCGCTGATTCTGATCTCTCCTTCTTCCCGTCTCTCCCTCACGCCTCCCAACTCCCTTATGCCCCACCGCGTCCTGCACACTTCGCCACCCATCACCCCCATTTTTTTCCGCATCATTATCCACTACAGTCCCTTCTCCCCGTATCTCCCTCAGAACGTTGACACTCTTGATATCACCTTCCCGACCTGCACATGTTCATTCTCAAACACCCATCGATTTCTCGCCTCCCAAATCGCCCAACAAGCCACCATCATTGTCTCTCTCTCTCTCTCTCTCTCCCTCGAAATGAGCTCACTCCACACATCCTCCACCCACTCCCTCACCCGCTCATACCCAATTGTCGACCTCAACTCCATCTTCAAACCCTCCCATATCCCACCCACCCACTCACAACCCATAACGAGATGTAATCCCGTTTCATGTGTGTTATTACAAACTGGACATCGCGGGTCTATGCCATTAACACGAGTAGCCAAGTTGCTTTTAGTCGCGAGGGCGTCGTTACAAAACTACCATATGAACGTCTTTATTTTCGGCCAAACATTAGCACTCCAAATATGCGTCCATAGCCACTTCTCTTTCGCTCTCTCCGATTGTCCATCTTCCTCCCCGAAATCTCCAACTAGAGCTTTATATGCAGACCGGACTGAATAATTCCCATCTTTCTCAAGATCTCAACACCATGAATCTTCAGGTTTTGAAGTGCACACTCGCATATTCAAGATTCGATCTTGCTCAAACGGAAGAAACATAGCCCTTATTTTAGACGTGTTCCAACCGCTCCCATTCTCAAGGAAGAGCTCTGCCACAACCATTGATTCGTCATTCTCTCTTCTCGGTGACAGAACTCTCCTATTCTGTGCACCAATAACCCAAGGGTCAGACCATACCTTAGTACTGATGCCGTTCCCGATCCGCTTTCGAAGTCCTAGCTCAAGAACCTTCTGTGCTTCCCATATCCCACGCCACGTATAACTTGGGTTAGCTCCCAGACTTGCCTTCATAAACGGAACCGACGCAAAGTATTTGCCACCTAGAACCCGTGCCATTAAACTTGTGCGATTCACTATCAACCTCCATGCTTGTTTACCAAGAAGCGCCATATTGAAATCGTGGTAATTTCGAAAACCAAGTCCCCCTAGACTCTTAGGGGGACATAATTTATCCCATGCTATCCACGGGATTATTTTTTTACCAGTCTCCGCACCCCACCAAAACCTTGACACCATGGATCGTAGGTCGTTGCAAAAGCTAATCGGGAGTTTGAAGACACTCATAGCGTATGTAGGGATAGATTGGGCCACGACCTTTATCAGAATTTCCCTACCGGCCTTCGTAAACAGCTTCCCGCGCCACTCTTGCAATTTCCTACTGATTTTCTCATTGATCGTCCTCACAATGGCTTGCTTTAATTGGCCCATAACGGTTGGTAACCCTAAGTACTTATCCTGCTCCTCGACAATCCGCACCCCGAGGCACGCAGCCACCCATTGTTTAGCAGTCACATTCGTTCCTTTACTAAAGGAAACTGTCGTCTTACTGTAATTCACCAATTGACCCGACACATGTTCATAGCTATTAAGGATGTCTTTGACTCTTCTCGCTTCTACCTCATTAGCCTTGACAAAAAATATGCTATCATCTGCGAATAAAAGATGGGCCACCATAGGTGCCTCACGAGCCACGCGGATGCCGTGGATAGTATTGTTTTCCATCGCTCGCCTCATAAGCCCCGATAGAACCTCAGCGCAAAGCACAAATAAATATGGGGACAAAGGGTCCCCTTGGCGGATCCCCCTGCTAGGTCGAAAAGCCTCTGTCGGTTGCCCGTTAACCATTATCGAGAAAGATAACTCTATTAACCCATCTGCAATCAAACCCCATCCGATTCAGAACTTGTTCCAAGAAACCCCATTCGACCCTATCGTAAGCCTTTGCCATGTCCAGTTTTAAAGCCATATGCCCCGTATCGCCTCTATCGTTCTTCATGTGGTGTAGCTTTTGAGCTTATTAAATTTTGAGATATTCTACGAGCTAACCTTGTGTTTTTTAATTTTCCATGGTAACCCTATTTTTATTAAAAATGTCTTTGACTAGCCATAACTTAACCATGAATTCCGGAAGGAACGATTTCTTTTTTTCAAACCAAAAATATCATAAATGCATTTGGAAGAAAAAAGTGGTGTTTGAAACTCTCTACAAAGAGGTAATCGATCAAGATTTACAGTTTAACTTACCGTACTTTTTGTCATGAGTTCAGAAACTAAAACTTTTGTTTTTCAGATCAAAGATCTCGTAATATTAATCAGTTTGAAAAAAAATCGCCGATTTTAGAACTTCTGATTGTGAGTTATGTCGGTCAAAGGCGTTTTTGTTAAAATCGAGATTACTCGGTAGAAAATTAGAAAAAAAACACCGGGTTACCATATCGAATGTACCTTAAAGTTTATAAATTAGATTTTAATTTATTTATTTTCCACTAAAACTCAAATTTAATTAAGATTATAGGTTATATTTTTGAGTTTTATTGTAATTTTTTGAATTAATATTTAAATGAATGAACTAATAAATTTTATAGTAAATTTTTTTAATTCTTTTAAAGAAATTTAAAATTTTTATTATAATGCTCAAAAATTATAAATACAACTACTATATTATGAATGAATAACTTTTTTTTGATAGTAGATATACTCTAGCTACTGCCGAGTTTTGGATGACTCCAAGAAGTAGAAACAATACTTTGATTTTATAGTAAGTCTTGCTTGTGACCGGTCACTATTTGTGACGGGTCACTATTTGTAACTAATATTTTGTGAGATAAAATGGATACAAAATGTATTAGTGGATAAATGGGACCACATAAATATTAGCTTGTGACGAATACCGCCGTCACAAATGAGAATTTGTGTTGACGTTAATAGCATTTATACTGTGACTCATATCAAGCGAAAAAAAAAGGGAAAAAAGTCGATCAACTCTTGCCTTTATAAATTATAATTCGTCAAAGCATGTTTACCCTACCCGACTACTCACTTCTGCGCCTCACTTCTGCAAATCGCTCGCCGTTTCTGCATTTCTCTCATATTTCTGGTATTCATTCATTCTCTTTCTCCCTTTTCTGGAAATGTCTTCCCCTTTTTCTAAATTAGGGTTTCGATTTCAACTTCATTTCCAATTTAACTCCCGTTATTTTTGCAATTCTTCTATTGATGATCCTCTAATGTTTATGAAGTCTGTTAGATATCAATGCGACTTAGGGTTTAATAATCTCCAATTTCCCCTGAATCTCTTCAACCAAATGATGTCTCTCGTGGAACGACCTTCAATTGTCGATTTTAACCGGTTGTTAGCGGCAATGCTCAGACTCAAACGATTACAACCTCACTCTACCGTTATTTCTCTGTATTCCCATCTGGATTTATCCGGTATCCGACCCGATTCACATTCTATGAACATCCTTGCTAATTGTTACTGTCGCTTAGGCCGTGTGGATTTTGGGTATTCTTTCCTTGGCAAATCCCTTAAGCTTGGGTATCCTGAGTCTAATTTATATTTTGTCACCACCTTCATTAACGGACTTATTCAAAATAACCGGCTTCCCGAAGCTGTTAAGTTGTTGGAAGTAGCTGTAGTTAAGCTTGGCATTCAACCAAGTATTGTTACGTATGGTACCATGGTGAAAGGTCTTTGCAGGACCGGGAACCACGAGGCCGCTCTCCGTTTGCTCCATCAAATGAATTCTGACACCGTAGGTTGTAAGCCTAACCTGATCATCTACACTACCCTTATCAACAGTCTTTGCAAATGCAAGTTGGTAACTGTTGCCCTCAACCTCTTCTCAACCATGAAAACTGAGCGTATCAGACCAGATGTGTTCACCTATACCTCATTGATACGAGGTCTGCTCAATCTAGGTCGTAAGGGTGAGGCTAACGAATTGTTGGGTGAGATGTTGCAGAGCAACATCGCACCCGATGTTATTACATATAGCATGCTGATTGACATGCACTGTAAGGAAGGTATGGTTGATGAAGCCGTGGCCATTTTACCGATGATGATCAAAGGAGGATTGACTCCTAATGTAGTTACTTATAGTGCTTTATTGGATGGATATTGCTTTTGTGGCCAAATGGACAAGGCAAGAGATCTCATGAATTTGATGGTAAAAAGCCAATGTCAACCTAATGTTCTGACTTTTTCTTCTTTGATCCATGGATATGTTAAACATAAAAGCATCGACAAAGCCCTTGACATATTTCAAAAAATGGGTGAGCATGGGATTGTCCCTGACTTACTGGTCTATTTCATCCTCGTAGATGGCTTGCGTGAGGCTGGACGTGTTCAAGATGCGGAAAACCTTATTTCTGATGTCTTATCAAGGGGTTTGGTACCAAGTCGTGCAGCATATAATATGCTATCAAAGACCGATGTAAAAAGAGTCTATTAAATGTCCTTTAGGCGCATTTATTGGTGTTTTGGCTTATTCGTATTGTGCATCAGACAATAAGAGAGCATTGGCACTTGGCATACATATAGCATGACCATTTCAACCCTGAATGCGAAGAATACACCACATCATGCATGCTTTTTGCGCTCCCAAGTTAGAATTTCTTCCTTTGTCTGAAACACTTAATACACCCTCTTGATTTTTGTTGTTGGTCTTAGTAAAGTAGATGAGATTATTTTTCCTTCTTTACTGGTTGGTTTGCTCGTTCTCACCCTTGTATCAACTGTATTCAATGATTTGGCAACTTACTAATTCTATCAACTGTGTACTACCGGTCTTTACGGTTGTTCTTGAGTTCAGTTAGGAGTAATGCTGTATTCTGAACTTTTGCACAAGGTTTTGTTATTTTATCTTTTGCAATGGACCGAGTATAGATGTTTTATGTTTATACTCGCGGAGGGGTTATGAAGATTCGATCTTTTGGGGTTTCTCTCCGGAGAAGGGAACCACTGTAACCTCGCTCTTCTGCCACTTAGCAAAGATTACTGGCTATGTTATTTTCTAAAATTGTTGTGTATGAAGGTAATCCTGTTCCGATGTCACTAGCTATTATTCCAGCAACCGTCACAATACCAAATGCTGTTGGTTTTGCTTGCTCCAACCCTTTATCCCTTCTTGGAGAAGCTATGGCTACTGATGTGTGGTAGTTCCGGATGTATGTTGGCAGACTTTGTATGTTTAGTTTAGAATATTGTTTAGTTTAGAATATTTTTTGGGTAGTTTTCTAAACACTGGAGAATGAATCATTTTTGTTGTATACAAATATATTTATAATTGTTTTTGCTGCATCAGTGTTGATGTTGAGAGGTTTGGCTATAATTTGAGTTAACGTAATCAGTGAATACTGAACTTCGCACCGTCGGCATGATTTGTATGAAAGTACAGGGAGAATGAAGGGAAAGTTTGTTTAATGGTTGTAGTCCTTGTTTTTATTTGTTTTGTTTGTTGTATCACCGTTAGATTTAGTTTGATCAAATAGCTGTAAGTCGTTCTCACCGAGTGTTCGTTCTCACCGGTGATAATCGGATCTTGACTATATATATATATATATATATATATATATATATATATATATATATATATATATATATATATATATATATATATATATATATATATATTATAACAGCTGTAAGTCGTTCTCACCGAGTGTTCGTTCTCACCGGTGATAATCGGATCTTGACTATATATATATATATATATATATATATATATATATATATATATATATATATATATATATATTATTCCGCACATATTTTTTGCCAAAATTATCATATTACTAGAGCATTTTAATTATAAATTTTTTTAGTATTATATCATAGCTTTTTCTTATTTTTAGATGTATTTGTAACCAAAGTTTACAACTTTGACCTAAGGAAGTCAAATAGTAAAATTATAGTGAAATGGAAGGAGTAAATGATATATGTATAACATTATATTGTAACCTGGGAAGAGTATGAATGTATGATTTTGCATTTTTACTATATATTTTACGGTTAGACTTGCTAGAAACTGGATAATTACTACACAAATTCTAATTTGTGTAGTAATTATCAATCGTAAACTTGTGACGGATCAAGTATTATCCACTTGTGTAGAAAAGAACATCATTTGTAATTTCCTATATTTTGTCTTATATATACGACGGATATTATATAAGCAACATCTAGACTATATGACAGGCCAAGCAATAGCACCAAATGTGTCCTTTCTAGAAGTTCCACTCTTCCAATACCACAGATGTCCAGGTAATTGTTTCAAGCACGACATTAGAGGACTAGATTATACAGTTACAGGCTAGGTAGGAATCAGCTAGATCAAGCTCCAAAAGCTAATCTACGAACAGAAGGTAATGTAGAAATATTTGACGTAGCAGATTCAGCAAGCAGTTAAATAATTTGATTAGCATCAGTCAGTCAATTCAACCAAAGAGAATGAGAGAAAAAATGTCACAAAAAGGTATGAGTAATATAGTATAGATCTATCTTATCGACAGTCACAAGAAGTTACCTTAACACACAGGTATTCCTCAAAGCGCGAAGTCTTCACGAAGCAGGATATCATAATCTGTAGGAAGAATTGTAAGCTTAGTTCAGTGTAATTCCTCATATGCAGTGAGGACTTGAGGCCCACTGCCCACATGATGAAATTTACTCGACTTCTTGTGTACTTCAGTACTTGTGTAGTGGACATTGAGTTTTACTACAAATTCATAACTCGATGAAACTGGAAAACTAATATTAAGTGAAGAATTCATGTGGTGATTTTAGTTGAGGTATTGAACAAAATAAGAAATTTTATTTTATTTTTAATTAGATAAGCCCTGAATTAAATTCATTTTCGTTTACGATGAAATTATTGAAACGTTAAAGGACATATATTTTATCATGTATGATAAATAAACGGCAGACTCAAAAAGAGAAATTTGAGACCCTATTGTGCAACACTCACTAGTAGAGCCTGGTTCTCAGAATTGATATTGTCCAGGAAAACCCTCCTATGCAATCTCTGCTGCTCCACTTGGGGATTTTTAGCCAAAACCTTTCGCATGTCAGCTACAATAATCTGTATGCAGACAATGCATCAAAAACAAGTCAGGCCTAAAACAAAAGCGAGGACTCAAGAAAGTATAGTTTAGATACATAACAAGCTTGCACTCACATTAATCTTGTTGACATCCAAGTGACTAACAGCAATGTGGGTCTTGATACGCCAATGAGTTTTTTGGGTCAGATTTCTGACGATGTTAATTGTGAACTTGTGGTTTGGGATATATATAACTTCTCGATCATCTCCTCGAATGATTGTTGGTGACCACCAGCCAACGTGCTGAAACAATAATAGAACCATAATTCGCCAATTAGGTTCTTTTAGATCGGGTATGATATTCTCCTATCAATCAAACACATTATGCACTACTACAAGAGATTAATTTCACCTCTACTGTACCAGAGACTTCATAGCCTTCTATCTTTGTTTGAATCCATTCATTTAAAATAAATGGCCGTGTTGCATGAATCATAACGCTAGACAGAAAATTTGTGAAAATTTGTGTTCATCATGAGAGAAAATTTGAAGTTCAAATAATTAATTTACATGGGAAAGACAACAACCAAATAACCATTTAAGAGATACATGAAACATAAAGCACCTCACGACCAGCAAGGGTAAGCAAAACTGTGCCGAGACCCCCGGCAGTTAGCCACTTCTGAGTAGAGAAACCAAGCAATTCCATGAACAGGGAAACAGATGCCACCCACACAGCAGTATAGATTGCCTTCCCTGCAAATTGAAAACCCATCTGTGAAAAATAGAATCAAAGTAAAAATAAATCCTTTTAACGATCATCAAAGCTAACCATGAGCCAACTTGTAACGATCATTCCCTACTACCCTAAAGGAGGAAAATGAGAGCCATTAATGTTGGTAACTTAAGTGTAATTACCGGTTCATTTTTCCGTATTTTGTGTTTGGTTCAAAGACGGGCAAACTTATAAATAATAAAGCTAGTTCGGGAAGTACGGAGTGTACCCTAGTCTATTGTTTACAAGTTCGCAGTATAGTTGCCTTACGAACGACTTTGGCGCCAAAGCATTTATCCGAATAAAACAGATTTTGGCGGTTGATTTTGAAAAGTTGTAACTGAGTGTTAAAGAAAGCACAAAGGAGTTGTTTTTCGGTGACTGATATGAAAATTGCATTCAGAATAATGTCGATCGATAGTACTTCAGAACATTGAGTTTTGCAAATCTTTTACTATATTCCAACATATTCCAAAGCCAAAATTGAGTCCTGATTGTGGATAGATAATTGCAGTGAAGACAAACAGGGGACTACAAGATAAACCCTCTCACAGCTCAAAAGATACTTTTTCTTTTTAAAATATACTCCATAATTGTCAAAGGATACCCAAGCTGTTAACAAGCACAATGAAATAAGTTATGAGCTAAAGTAACATACTAGTTAACACAAGTAGATTGGGTAAACCTTACATATAATAATCAGTTGATTTCATTCGGGGATTGCTGAATATGTGACCAAGGTACCAACTATCAAATATCATCTATCAGCAAGAAGAAAAGTAAGAGCCAGAACATACATTTCTCGTGTCAGAAGAGTCGCTAGCTTCTATAAAGAATGTTTGCACTTGTTGGAGCAAGCTAAACCAGAAAATATAATTAGAATCAATAAAAGGAACTACACCCAAGTTAAAGTATAAGCTGTCAAGAAAATAAAGAAACCCCTGAAAGACTATTAGCCCGTAAGAGAATAGCCAAGAAGTAATGATAAACCTAAATATTTAGACACATTGCAGCTATTACTGGGTTTTGGAGCCATAGGCACCTGTCTAATGAAGGGACATACCATACTGCCACTCAATGCATTTAAAGAGGCAGAGAGGTTCCTTCTATTAGGAATATTAATAATAGTTGGGCCTCAACCATCACCTTAAGGTTTTGGTTCATCTATCATGATATCAGAGTCAGTCTTCAAGCCAACGGGCATTTGATTGAGGGAGCGTATTAGGAATATTAATAAAAGTTAGGCCTCAACCATCACCTTAAGGTTTTGGTTGAGATGGTTCATTTATCACCTTCTATGGCAAGGAACGGAAGTTGGATTTATGCAGCCCCGTGTGTATAATTGTAATGAACTATATGTTGCAGCATAGTTACTATAGTTAGGTAGGGGCTGATGCCATCAAACTCTCACAGCATAGGCAAATGACTGATTTACTGACTGCTACTAATATATGAGAAGCTCAGTGTAACAACACAATACCATGTTAGGTTTGTAGCAAGGGAACAAACGTCCCTAAATCAATCTACTCAAATGGGTTATGGGCCTATACCAATTTATAGGACGTTTTCAATACACTTCATAGTGAATCATTGACCATGAAGAAATATGCACAAAGCTCAAAGGCAGAGGATTATGATGACAGTGATCCTCACCCAGACAGGCAATATGCAAACGCAACCATAGTTGATAATGATCGTGTAAAATGCAGAATCCGCTGCTTAACAGCCTGGCTGGCTTCTGATGGTAAAATTATAGGATCCAACGCTCTGCAATGACAGCTAGAAATGGTAAGGAGCGCGTCTCTCCACCGATGTATTACACTAAATAAGACAAACAAAAGAAGCATAGAGACTATCCATATTACGATATAGCACTAACTCACGCACCTACAAACGAGTAATGCCCCACTCCGAAGAAGTAATGGTTGAACATATGAGGTCGCAAAAAAATATGTGCTACTTTTTTCCAGCTGCCAGCGTTTTGCTAAAGAAATAAAGAAAGCAAACATAAATCATAAAATGAGACATCATACAAGTGATATAACTGAACACAGGCAAAAGGCAAAACATAAGACATGTACATGAAGAAAAATACTCCAGCCGATTCGCAAGAGTGGCAGAAGTGCCCATGCCAAAGCCATGACGCCTATAGCTGGGATCAACTTATACACTAGCGAGGTTGAAGACAAACTGCTACACACCCTGCATAAATACATCATAAAATCACAACCCTTAACATCAAGGAAAAGAACACAGGCCTAGTATAAATAGGATACCTCTTGAAGACAAGAGGAGCATTTTGAATCAAATGAGACCCATTTGCTCCACTAGGCAACAAACTCGATCTGCACTGAAACGCCTTCGGATTGGAGAAGCTACTACTTTTCTTTGCAATCGCTCTCGTTAATTCCTGGAGATTACAACCATATTGTACCTATACATTGTAAAATCAAACAACAGTCAGTTATCAGTTAACATAAGTTAATAGCCCACGGACATCACATCTATTCATGCATAAAAACTATTTACTGAACATTAACCATCAGCTAAGCTAAAATGGTTCTTTCACATGGTATCGGAGCCTCCGTGACCATAATGTCTCAACTTCAAATCGCAAGAGCCTCTTATTTCATATGTAATTTCACCTCAAGGTGCATGAAGAAAGCATATAATAGTATAAAACCATTGATTGAACCTCCACCGCCAACTTAGGCTTTTACTAATATCGTTGTTTCACATAGCGTATGCCATTATAGTACGGAGTATTATAGTTACACCTCCAGAATAAATTCAACCGTGGAACAAAATTAATCAAAAGATACAAACTTTGTTTATTTGTTAACTATTTACCTTTGCTTTCATTTTCGAGAGACACGCATTAAAACAAAAGGTACACATACGATTGACACGAAAGAAGTACCCAAAATAAATACGGAGTAAGGCCATGTTCTTTTTGGCTTAATTTCAACTCGTCTCATCGCTACTCGGATCTATTTAGTTCGGTTCAATCCAGTTTCATTCAATTCAATTCAACTCATCTCTTCACCTAGCACAGTTTCATTCAATTAAGTTCACTTCTGTTCGGCTTCATTTAGTTCAATTCAGATCCGTTCAGACGAAAAGAACACGGTCTAAGTCCCCATTATTTTAGACTAAACTGAACTAACCAAATCGAACTAAATTGAAATTAAGTCGATAAACAAGGCCTAAATAAATATCTAAAATGCGAAGGGAACCGACTAAACCGAACTAAATTGAAATTAAGACCAAATAAATATCTAAAAGGCGTTGTAAGAACCGTTTTTTGGACTGAAATGAACGGAACTAAACTGAACTAAGTTAAAATTAAATCCAAAAAAACACGGCCTAATCTAAATAACAATCTAAAAGGCAAAGAATTAAACCTTAAAGTTGTGAGGAAGTCCAGAAAGTCGTTCATAAGGTAATCGTAAAGAAGAAGCCACCACCATTTTTACCTCTCCTACAATAACACCAGCAGTAAATATCATCGATTCCAATAATTACAGTTTCAATAACAAACAGTAAAAGTAAAACACCATGATCATATTGATCAAGAGCAAATTACAACTTAATTAACTAACACTAATATAACAGCATTAGTGATGATAATTCAGGTAAAATACTTAACTTGTAATCGAAATTAAGCATCAAATGAACAACTGTTGTCGACGGTAAATACCCGATTTACAACAAAAATAAATTAAAGAGATCGTGAACTTACCTTACTTGAAAAGCATTAATTCCTGAAAATGAAGCCGGGATGATTAACAGTAATTCAGTTCATTATTATTTTTATTTATTTATAGCTTCCTAGAAAATGGAGTTTGGATAAATGGATAAAATAAAATAAAATAAAATAATTTCCCCCAATTATTTTGGCTAGTTAAAAAAGTTGCGAAATGTGGTCGACGTTTTTATAAAAAAGACGAAGAATCTTTTCACACTATCTCTCTAGAAAATGGAGTTTGGATAAAATAAAATAAAATAAAATAATTTCCCCAATTATTTTGGCTAAAAAAGTGGAAAACGCATCGTTTTTGGGTGTGTTGTGTGGTCTTTAAAAACTCGCGTGCGGATTTATATGGCCAACTGCGACTCTACACGGACTATTCAATCCCTGTGTACGGTGCAATCTGCTAGTTTTTTTATTTTAATATTCTTCAGTACACAAAAGCTTTAGAAAAATAGTATATTAATAACGTTATTGAGAGACAAACTACGTGACAGCCTTTCACGAGTCCTACTTTCTTGAGTATATCTCGAGTTTTTGTTTTCTATCTTATACTTTCTTCATTCAAATTTAAGGTGTATATATGTTTTTTTTACAAATATTAAGGAAAATGTTAAAAAAAAACTACTTCCTCCATTTTTTTCCATTCAATACATTTGTTTTTTCACGTTTGTCAACGCATGTTTTACGTGCTTAATATCTTTAGCTACGTATTTGTAAAAATTATAATAGTTACTGTATATATTTTCAATGTACTTGTAAAGACGAATTAAACAAGACCTCACATGAATATGTTTTTTCTTACGTATTGGAAGAAAATTGAAATTGAAGGTTAACTTGTGAATAGTGCACAAAAAAATGTATTGAATGGAAAGAAATGGAGGGAGTACTAAAATTACAATTACAAGTGGGTTAGATGTGTTTTTATTAAGTTAAATGTGTGATGATTGATTAATGGTGGCCCATGTAATGACATTTTCTCTAAATAAAGATTATTCATGAGACACTCTAGTCTGATTTTTTTTTGCATTATTAGAAAAGTGTTAGTTTGGATATGAATGGATTCAAAAAGAATATGTGTAGTTTGGAATGAATCGACGAAGTACTTTTTTTTATATTGTACGTCGTATTACTAAACTTATAAATAGGACTATATATTCAAATATATATGAAAATCGTATATTCAATACACATTTAATTGCGGTTATATGCTATTTTTTTCGCTTTTAACGCATTTTGAGGCGAGACAAGGCCGACAATAGCTGCAACCAAGATTTAATACTATGAGAGACACTTTGAAGTCATAAGAATGGGAGCTGGGGCTAGTAATTACCAGCATTAGCTCCATGTTTAAGTTCATCATGCCATCCTAATCGAACCTGCAAACCAATACCATTCATCAATCAATTATACATCCATTATTCCATTACACCAACAACATTGCCCCAGAACTTCGATGACTCCACCAAAAGCCCTAGTGTTGGCATGTCAGTGCGTCAGATGTACATAGTCTTACCCAAATCTGTTTCTAGCTGGGTCGAGATTGCATATAATTATACCTTCAGAACCAATGGATGCGACTCTCTGACTCCACTAAACACGAAACAACTAAATTACAGCGATTATCCTATAATACCGCAAAGTGCACAAGCATTACTCCGTCAATCTTACAGGTTAATCTGTGATCATCAATTACACATTGATGCTTATCATCATAAATTGAGAAAGGCGCAACTAATCCAATAACTCATGTTACGTCATTTATTCCAATCATAATCCAGAATCAAAGAATGTCACAATTCGACTCGATCAAAATCGAAACAACTCCAGTAACACATTGATTCTTTCTTATCACCGCAAATTGACGAAACGCAAGGAATTCAATAATTCACTTTACCTCATTTATTCCTATCATAATCCAAAACCAAAGAATACGACCATCTGACTCCATGACCATCAAAACCGAAGCAAATAAATCACACACCAATACGACACTATCATCAATCTTAAATTGACAAAATGCAACCAAATTCAGTTCTTCAATAATTGACCTAATCAAATGCATTCCACCTCTTTCACTACTACTCGTTCTCCGCATGAACAATTTGGAGACACTAAGCGACGGTCTCATACATTTAACGGGCGACGATGATAATGATGAACATGAGTGAATTAGGAATCGGCTAGTGGTGGTTGTTGCGGCGGTGGCAGCGGCGGTGCCAATTAGGGTTGCCATTTTGTGTGCGATGTAGTATTGAAAGCTGAAAGTGTGATTTTGAATCAATTAATCAATATATATATATATAATTAAGTGAAACTTTTTTCTAAGCACGCGTAGTCTCCACGTTTTACAAAACACTTATTTATAAATTAGGAGATAATTAATTATTTACAATTTTTCAATAGAATTAGAAAATTAATAAATAGTTGTTTAGATAATAATTTATTTACAATTTTCCTATTAGAATTAGAAAATAAGAAAATAATAAATTATTTACAATTTTTCTATTAGATTTAGAAATATAAAAAATATCCGATTATTTACAATTTTCCTATTAGATTTAGAACATTATTATTTTTCCTATTAGGATTAGAAAATAAGAAAATAATAAATTATTTATAACTTTTCTATTAGATTTAGAAAAATAATATCCGATTATTTACAATTTTCCTATTGGATTTAGAACATTATTATTCTTTAATATTTATATACTTACTATTTTAATTTATTAACTTTATTCAACGTTTTTATTAAAAATGAAAATCGAAAATGAATTAGAATAATTGATTATTTACAATTTTCCTATCTTATACAGTAACATTATTCTTTAATATTTATATACTTATTATTTAAGGTTATTAATATTATTCAGTGTTTCTATTAAAAATGAAAATGGCAAAGCGTAAAAAAGAACTAATTTAGTTTGTCTTCGTCTTAACATTAAAATGAGTCGAAAATAGTCTCAAAAGAATATAAGAGTAATAAGACAAATCTTTTACTTTTTCTGATACATTATGTTCTTATCTTTTCCACATTATTCAGCGTTTCTATTAAAAATGAAAATGGGAAAGCGTAAAAAGAACTAATTTAGTTTATCTTCGTCTTAACATTAAAATGAGTCGAAAAAAATCTCACGGGAATATAAGAGTAATAAGACAAATCTTTTACTTTTTCTTATACTGTTTTTATCTTTTCCACATTATCAGACCATTTAAACTTAAAATGAACACAAATTCTTATTTGCAACGGCACTATCCGTCGCAAGCTTGTGACGGATACCGTTTTCTCTCACAAAATACCCACTTTTTCTCTCTCTCCAACACTATTCATGTGGTCCCCTTTCTCCACTAACTCATTTTATATCCATTTTATCTCACAAAATATCCGTCACAAATGGTGACCCGTCGCAAGCAAGACTTACTATAAAATGAATATCTCCATCTTAATTAAAAATGTGTGGAACTAATAAATGAAATTAGTTAAATATTTAAGTCTAAACAAATTCCTACTTAAAAGGAACATTTGCGATCAATCATATTCGACCAAATTAAGAGCAACACTGCTATTTTTTGGTACAAGAGTAGCAATACTGTTCAAGTGAATATTATGCACTTTCGTACTTAATTATGCGAAAAAAATTAGATAATTTCTTTAATTAAGTAAAAAGAAAATAGGGATATTCTACATGGTACCCCTGAATTTTTCGACTTTCTACATGATACCCCTACATTTTTTAAAACATACATGGTACCCCTAATTGTTGTCATTATGATTAAGTATGCCCTTAAACTTTATTTTTCACCAATTAAACTCAATTTTAGGCGTTAAATGATTACTTAAGCGCATAACCAAACTTGACATTTATCATCCCATGACATATGGACTCTATTAGAATTAATATCCATTCTTTGGACGTGATAATTTGGCAAAGATCAATAATTTTTCCGTCAACATTTTTTTAGCCCATATATATCTATAAATATTTGTATCGAGATGGATATTGAGCCTAATAGAGTCCTTATGTCATGTGATAATAAATGACAAGCTTGCTTATGCGATCAAGTTATCACTTAAAGCTTAAAAATGAATTTAATTGATGGAAAATAAAGTTTAGGTGTACACGTGATGATAATGACAACAATTAGGGGTACCATGTATGTTTTAAAAAGTATAGGGGTACCAGGTAGAAAGTCGAAAAATTGAGGGGTACCATGTAGAATATAAGATAAATGCTAAATATATTATACTTTAGAGAAACCCCAAAAATGTCAAATTTGGATTTAATTAGTATAAATATAAATATTAAAGACCGCAATGATGATGTAGATATGTGCGTGAAATGGAATAATTGTGTGGATGACATGTGTTTTAAATGGGTATTAAAAGGTATTTCATAAATAACATATTTATTTCTACATATTTTCACGTTATTATTTAACGATGAGACATTTTGTTATAAAATGATATATATTTTTACGGGGGCGGAGGTAGATAGGTTTTGAGGGAGGAGGTAAGTGTCTTCAGGGGTAGGGTTTAGGGTTTTTTAAGAGTATTATTTGAGTAGTACAAGCAAATTGGTCAAAGATGTTCAAGAATACAGTTTATCATTCTGATGATCAAGTTGGTTAGTTGGGTTGTTAAGTTACGATTTAAGAGGTATAAATATAAATATATAGATATTAAAGAACATAATGATGTAGGTGATCTGAGTTAAGCGGAATAATTGTGTTGACATGAGATGAAATGCAAGTGGGTATTAGAAGGTATTCATACAACAAAGCAGTGACAAATAAATGGTGTTTCCGAGACGGATAGAATAAACCGTAAAAAATCAAAAATATTTTTTAATTAGTATTAGATTATAGTTTATTATAGTCTGTATTCTTTTTTTTCCTCCATATTTTCAACTTATTCTTTACAGTGTGACATTGTTTTATAGGGTAGGGGTTGATTTTAAATTGTATGTGTTCATTTGTTTAGGGATGGGGATAAATAGATCTCGACGGAGGAGATAAGTATCTTCGGGGATAGAGTTACTCTTCAACGTTTAAAAGTGTGATGTAAGTTAAACAAGAAAATGTCTATTGGTTAGGGTTGTTCAGGGATACGATTGATTATGTTAGTCTAGTTGGGTAGTTATGTGAGGATGGTATAACGAATACCTAAACGGTGTCGAAAAAAGTTGCGTATGTACTACAGAATGATTAGAACAGCTGAACAAGTACATATGTAGATAAATTTTATTTTAAAATTATAATTTATGTGATAATAACATAGGCACATATGTTATGAAAATAACTTAAATATCTCTAAAGTGACATGTATGCATACTCAATTTTCATTGTTATAGGACCGAGTTTGATTTTACATTGGATATATCTACTGTTTCGAGCGGTTGGGGTAAATAGGTTTTGAGAGAGGAGGTAAGTGTCTTGGGGTTGGGTTACTCCACGACGTTGAAGAGTGTAAGAGTAGTACAAATAAATGTCGGTAGGTTGAGGTTTTCAGGGATGTATTTTACAATTGATTTTAATGGTTAAGTTAGTTAAGTGGGTGAGAAGGATACTCCATGGGTAGGATTACTCCCTAATGTTTACGAGTGTGATTTAGAAGATAGAAAAATATATTCATAGGTAAGGCTGAGTTGTTTAGGGATATGAATATGGTTAAAGTTGATTCTAATGGGTTTGGTTGGTTAATCGGGTGAAAAGGGTTGAATTTGTGAAAAGTGGATAGCGTGAGATATTGATTGAAAAAGGTAAATGAATAAATTTTATTTGAAAATGTGTATTATATGAGAAAAGAACCGACAAATATATAAATATAGGCTACAAACATTTAAAATATCACGTGTATAAACTCAATTTTGTTTCTTTGTTAGACATAAAACTAAACAATCAAATGTTATACTCTCTTCAGTCCTATTGAATGCTCTGTTGGGCCGGGGAATTATTTTAATGTAGAATGGCGTTATATTGTTTTTTTGTGGGAGTATTCTTGGAAATATTTAGGGGTGTGTATAAAAAGATGTCGTAATGTGGAGTTGCAATTGCAAATTTGCAATGATAACATTGTAAATACAAGAAATAGAATAAGATATTTATGTCAATTATTTTACCAAGTATGGAAAAAAAATATTGGATTAAATTGTACAAAAATAGAATGTGGGAACATTAGATAAGAATTAAGGAAGTATATGTCATGTCAGTATTATATCGCGGTAGATAGGTATGAAGGTAGGAGGTAAGTGTCTTGATGATAGAGTTATTTCCGACATTTAAGAGTGCGGTTTGAGTAGTACAAGTAAATATAGATACAATTGGGTTGATCAAGGATGCGCATACGATTAATTCTGATGGTCAAGTTGGTTAGTTGAGTGAAAAAGGGTACGAACAATGCCTGAATGGTGTGGAAAATGGGGGGTATGTAGCAAAAAAAAACTGATGAAGTAGATGAATTTATTTCAAGGTTGTATTATGTGTAAATGACTTAGGCATAAATGCTATAAAAATAAGTTAAAAATCTATGAAATATCATGTATGAAAACTCATTTTTGTTTTTTTCTTGGGAAACACAAAAATAAGTAATCCAATGTTAATAAATATCATGTCAATATAGTATTGCTAACGTTTAACTAGGTTACTTTTTTTTGTCTTGGTGATTAAAAAAACATCATGGTTTGAATTTTACACCCAATTTACATGTAACTCTCGAGTGTTGCATCCATCGTTCATTCCTTAACACTTCTCTCATGCCTCTTTTGTTAACCAAACAAAAAATTACATGTTTTTGTTTTTCTCATCAAGGATTTTTCATTCAAACAAAATCGGTTTTGAAAGCAAAAGTTAATTAGGTTTCTGATAGATGGATGAACTTTTCAAAGGGAGAGCTAACATTGAGGGATAAGTCCGGGTGTTTGGTGAAGGAGGGGTGACTTGAATATTTTAGGTGTGTATTGGAAGCTAGGAAAGGGTGTTGATGATGAGTTAGATGGTTGTTTGAGGTAACAATAAAGATGACTAAATCGCATTTGATGATTAATTTCATGATATGTTAATAGGTGTGGCTTTGGATTGTGGAACGTTTCTTGTGTTATTTGAAGAGTAAGAGTAGTGGTTTGAAGGGATTTTTTGTGTGGTACTATAGATGATTGTGGCGAGTTGGTGGTAACATTAATGACAGAAATAAATATAAATGAGGTAATTTTATTAACAAAATAATACATGTATAGAACAAACTAATACTATTTTTATATAAAAAAAGTCTTATGATTTACTTTTGATTTACATGGCGAAAATTTTATGAATACCAATTTAGTATCCGTGCATCGCACGGGCAAAAATACTAGTAGATTAGTATACTAGTTTAGAACCCGGGTATGTATAAGAGAGTTAATATATTAATGTATACACAAATATTTAATAATTTTATGAATTATATTGTTGACTGATGAGGCTATGGAAATGTCTCGGTATTCTTAACGTCCGTTACAATATTTGTTAAGATATACGTAGTATTTATTAAAATATACGAGATTTATTAAATTTTCGTATTATGTCCAAACAGAATAGCCCAACACACGAGCCCAACACATTGTATCATATAGACGAACCAAATTAAAATAATTTTAGCTCTCTAATTATAAAAAAAAGTGTAAATTGATAAACAATACCAATATAATCACTCTTTTTCATAATCAGTACCAACATAAATTTTAAGTAATAAATAGTACCAACATATTTGCTCCGTTCAATAGGTAGTACCAAATGGCCTGAAACAGCCACTTAATCTCCTTTACTTCCATAAAATGACGAAAATACGCTTATTTTAACCTCACCCCATCATCTTCCTCTAAGTTCATTTTTTCAATTCAAACTTAAACACAATCCATTCTCTCACCCCAAACCTCTCAAATTACCCTAATATTTATCTTCCTTATTAAAAAGTACTTAAATTTTCAGCATAATCTTAATCTTAATCTTAATCAAATTCAAACACATTGTATATTTGTATTCAGTTTGGCGTTAATTCCCATGTTTTAATTCGATAAATTAATTTCGACCCTTTATTGTAATGGAATTTTTGCAATTTGGGGTTTCATGGTAAGAACCCTAATTGACGCAATTGAATATGAAATTGGAGGAACTGGGTCTATTTAATAAGGGGGTTTTTCAGGGTTTTTGATTTCGTTGAAGTCTGTCTGATAATCTGGTGTAATCAAGATCATGATCGTCGTGCATGAGATTTGTGATGAATTATGGAGTACCTACATTGTGTTAATTTAATCAATTTATTGTATGGGTAGGTTTTTGTCGTAATTTTGAATTTGGAAATTGTTGGAAATTGATTGCTTGATGTTTTGATTATGCTGCATTATTATTTGTTCATGCTTTGTTATGGATCATGCTGGAATTATTTAGTGTTTAGCTTGGAAAAGATTGGAAATTGATGTCTTGATGCAAAATGTAGTCTGTTTGATCATTTTTCCAGTGGAAATGTTAGGTTGTGTGCGAAACCAATTATTCAGTAAATTTTGTAAGAGATTGGAAGATGTTGAATTGCTGCAAATTTAGTTTGCTTGATTTATTATCTAGTAGAAAATGTTAGGTTGTATGGGAAATTCAATTACCCGCGAAAATTTTGTAGAATATTTGAAAATGTTGAATTGATGCAGAACGTGGTATGGGTGATGGGATTTTATAATGGAAAGAGGTATGTTGTGTGTGAAATTCAGTTACCCTTGAAAATTTTCATTTATGATAAAAATCACCAGATAGAAATGGAAGGTTAGTGTTTTTCAGGATGGCTGGAAAGATAATACTGTAAACGGATGTCGAAAGATGGAAAAGGAAAAAGATTTCGAATCTTGAATAAAGGAAGCAGAAGAAAGGAAGAAGAAATGAGGAAGAAAAGGAGGAAGGTGGGTCATTTAATAACAAAAGTGAGGGGTAGAATAGGAATTAAAATAAAAAAATTGACGGAAAATTTCAAATTTATCTTTTAAGTGGCAGTTTCCGGCCATTTGGTACTACCTATTGAACTGAGCAAATATGTTGGTATTGTTTATTAATTAAAATTTATGTTGGTATTGATGATGAAAAAGAGTGATTATATTGGTACTGTTTATCAATTTACACTAAAAAAAATATAAGGTACTAATATTATATTCATTTTTATGTTTTATAATTTACTTATAAGTTGTAAAAAAATATAAGGTACTAGTATTATATTCATTTTTTATATTTTATAATTTACTTATAAGTTGTCAATAAATATTCAAAGAGTTAACTTATTTATATTTTGAAAAAATGTGAATATATTATTAAAGGGAGATCGTCCATCCGAAAGAATAAGTCAACCCATTTAACAAAACCAAACCGCAAATGAACGAAATAGGCTTAATATTTCGAACAATCTCGAAATAACGAAAAAAAGAGAAAACAATTTCAAATATACACTTTTAGACAACACCAACCCAAATATATAATTTTAGACACCACCAACTCCTTCCTAATCCCCGACCAACCCAATTCCATCCTAATCCCAGTAATTTCAGTTGACCGACCCAATTCCATCCATTTTCATCTTCAACCTCCGAGCAGAATACGGATTCGTTTTGTTGGCTTTTGCTTCTGGATTGCATCATCAAATCAGTGGCCTTGCTCCTGGATTGCATCATCATTTCAATCAGACCATTAATCCTAACCAGGTAACCTTCCAAATTAGTTAAGCAATATTGCTCCCTCTTAGAACTTGTTCAATGTAGTATAGAGGATGGATTTTTCAGATAGTCTTTTGAAATGTTTAAAACGTATTAGTAATTAAGTTCTTAGGGTACATTTTATACTTAGTATAATCATTTTTCAGATGTTAGTGTATTTTATGTTTAGTATAATTAAGTTCTTAGGGTACATTTTATACTTAGTAATTAAACGGATGGATTTCCTGTTCAAAGGTTTATTTTATGTGTCATTCATTAATGTTAGTTGTATGTGTTATTGAGATTGAATTTGACAATTCTACTATAATTATTTGTGCAAAACAGTTTAAATCTGGAATCGAACTAAGTATAGAGTCAAGGTCTACCTTTACTGTTTTTTGTTTGGGATTTTATTTGTAACTTCTTTCCCTGCAGTATAGCAGTCATTGAGTCGCTATGCAATTCTCGACACAATTTTCATCACGTGTTTCTGGACTCTGCCTCTTTGTCGTAGCACAGGGTTATGCATTAGGAGGTTTAGTACATTTTAATCCCTACATATCCTTAGGCGAGAATCTTTGAGGCCCTTGAGTGCGTGCTGTTTTCTTGTGTTACTGACGCTTGTCCATTTAAAGGCCACTGCAAGGTTGCTTCTTTCTGCCGTAAATCTTTTGTTCTTATTGTTTAATGCCTTTTGGTCAACGGGATATATCATCAAAGATTGTGGCCTTCTCTAAGCAGGGAGCACGAACTGTTTGTGTTCTTTCTGCCAATGGCACCATTTGCAGTGTGGAACTTCGTCAGACTGCAATGTCTGGGGGTGTGGTGAACTATGAGGTATTTACTGTGTTCCACTTAGGAATTTGCTTATTTCTCACTTCCCATTGTAGAATACAGCCATGTCTGAAGTGACTGAGTGAGTTTTAGTTTTTAAATGTTGCTGTTTTCGAGGGTATGAATTTTGATGTATCTCTGCCACTTACCATAGAAAAAATAATGTTCCCTAACATCTCTTGTTCATGGCTTGACTGCTATTATGTTTGTAGTTCCCGAAATTTCTTGTTTTTATATTACATAATGCAAACCTTTTTTCCTCTTAAAATTTTGGAATGTATGAAACTTGATAACATAGCAATGTTTTCGTCGTTTCTAGGTCACCTAGAGATACTAATTAGAAGAATAGTTTTCTTGGGGAAAGAGAATAATAGTTAGTCAATAATAGTCATCAGTGAGTTTGGCTTTAACAATATTAGTCATCAGTATATAATTTTAGTGGTTATGGTAGTAAATAAATTACAAAGCCTATATAATATGAAGTTTTCCAAATACTATAAATTATCAAAAACAATCCGGTTAACATAATGGTGAAATGAATACGATAGACGTTATAAATGTTATAAATTCTCAAAAACTTCTTTGTATACTACGTTTTCTGTAGTATTGAGAATACGACGGTCGTGGTCGCATATTAGAATCTTTAGCCCCTTTTTACTTGTGACCCTCGAGACAGCAACATATAGTTGACCATGACTAAATACCGGTCTTGGAAGATACAAACCAACATGCGAAAGAGACTGACCTTGGCTTTTGTTGATAGTCATTGCATAACAAACCATAACTGGAAACTGTCTTCGCTGAAACTTTACGGGTAGTGTACTGGAGTCGGATGGGCTTAAACTCATACGGGGAATGAATACCTTATGACCAATATTTGTGCCCGATATAATGCTGGCTTCAATTTTGTGGTTTCCGAGCTTGGTGACCACTAATCTGGTACCATTGCAAAGGCCAGCGGATTGGTCAAGGTTTCTCATAAGCATGATAGGTACGCCAATCTTTAACGTAATCACGTGGTTAGGAAGACCAGAGCATCTGATAGAATTCAAGAACTCAGTTGAATATAAATCCTCTTGATAACTCGCGTACCCCTCTGCCTTGCTTATACTATCTGAACTCAAGTAAACTTTTCCATCTCCATCCATCTGTGATAGGACATACTCGTTAACCTTTGAAACTATCTCATTAGTAGGAGCTAAAATCGCCCTCTCTTGAAAATACTCGGCATTCCACATATTCTTATGAATACATGGGTAAGTGTTTTTGACAATGGCCTCTATAGGATTGTTTTCTTCCTTTATTAAGATGTCATCTTCAATTGTTATAGTGGCTTCACCAACATTAGGTTCTCCCGTCTTTCCATCCCCGATTTTCAAAATCCAATCTGAAAACTCTCTGATCTCATTCGCACTCGAACTCGAGCTCCCTGATTGAAGTCTCATGTTTTTTGTGAGCCTCAAAACCTTGCATGAATGCCATAGGTAAGAGGAGTTTAGTGCAGAATGCACAATAAATTGTCTACTTCCTTTTGGTATAACAGGAAGAATCTGTCGAAAGTCCACGCCAAATACGACCACCTTACCTCCAAACGGTTTGTCTGCACTCTGCGAACTGTGAAAACGCATAACATCCCTTAAACTTCTATCCAAAGCTTCCACGCAAAATTTGTTAGTCATCAGAGCTCCATCCCAAATTATTAGTTTGGTCTTGATAAGGAGTCTGGTTAAATCAGAATCTGGTGTGATACGACTGCAAGTGGAGTCTTCGTTAATGTCTAGAAGAATGCTGAACGTAGAATGTGCAGTTTTACCACCGGGCAGTAACAAAGCTGCAATCCCACTTAATGCGACCGGAAGAACAATCTCACCTCTAGATCGAATAGCCGTGCATAATGTCTTCCATAAGAAAGTTTTACCACTTCCACCATGTCCGTAGACAAAGAAGATACCACCTTGGTCCTTATCCACCGCCGTCATTATGCTATCATATACCATTTTTTGCTCATCTGTCAAACGGGGAAGGAGTTTGGTGTGTTCTTCTGCTAAGGATTTTTTTTCATAGCGTAGCTCTTCTGCCAGGAGCCTGTTACCAGTATCTCTTGTTAGAAGATCATCAGGAACAACAATGGTAAGGAACTTCTTAAGACTACTACCGTTTCGTTGTAGTAATGTCTCAATTTCGATTAAAGTGTAGTTCTTGATTTCATCCTCGCTAAGTTGCAATCCTGAATGCATCGGTTTTCAGTACAAATACAAATATTTTAACATTGGTTGAACATTTACTATTAAAAATTCATGTGTGAGTGCATTACCAAGGGAACGGATCAGCAAAAATGAATGAATATCTAACCTGGTATTTGGAAAAACCTTATTTGTTTATATAAAATTGTTGGAGGAAGTGTCCTCGACAATAGTGTGTTGACGTAATTAAAACTCATTTGAATGAAACACAACTGGGAGTGTTACTCTTTTAAAGTCGACTGATCAACATTTATCGATAATGATTGGCTGTCTAGAGTTTGACATTATCGTCATATGATGGTGGTGATCAGTTGATCCCTTAAGGTCATATCTTTAGGGAATTCCGTCTCAATGGAATAATTAATTAATATTGTATTGGATACAAATTAATTAATAACTGGAAATTTTGGAAATAATTTTATATGACGAATATTTTTATAATGGGATTATAATAATAATAGTCAAAGTAATAAAATAGTTTTATTACTCGGTTTTTATTTATTCGTTTGGGAAACGATTAAATTGAGAATAAACACGGTTGATCATAAAATTACAAAGAGTTGTAATTAAATTATGACATTACATTTTTATACAATAATAATTTCGAAATTATTAGTGAAATTATTTAAATGTAATAAATTTGTAAATTATGAATTTTAATAGTTAAAATTGCACAATTAACAAATTGGGTCATGTGTTATGCAACATATGTGACATGTTACAAATTAACACAATTGACAAAAATAAAATGGGTCCATTTAAGACCTCATTTCAGCCGTGTAGTATTGTGTGTATGGAGAGGTTGTGTGTACATATTGATTGTGTGTGTAAGTAAGAAATAGGTGTGTAAGTGTGTAAGAAATGTGTAAGGCATATTCTTGCCTTTGTGTAAGAATTAGAAGGCCATGCATTGGCCTTTTTGGGGAGCCTTGGCCGCCAAGTGCATGAGCAAGGAAGCTCATTTTTGCCCCATATATACCACACAAACACACTACACATAAAGAGTTGTTGGTTAATGCACACACCCATATCATACTACAACCTCCATCATACTAGCTATAATACTTAGAAATAGTTTTTCTAAGTAAGAAATTATTTCCATTACTAATAATATTAAGGGTAATATTATTAATATTTCTAGTATACTAATACTAATTTTCTAGTAACAAAATTAGTAATAGTTTGAGATCGGGTCCTTGATACGCACCTTTAGGAGACGATTTTTGTTAGATCGTTTAAGGGTATTTTCGGTGGCTTGAAGACTCAAATAATAGGTGATTATTGAGTATAAACCTTCTAAAACCAATGTAATGACCATTACATCTTATGATATCATCATGCATGCATAAGATCTATTTAAGTTTTTATGACTAAACTTAAAGAAACAAAACTCACATTAGATATGAGTATAAAATAAGGAACCTAGTTTCCAACAATTGGTATCAGAGCTTTACGGTTGTTGCATGCATGATCGGATTCATGATTTATGTTAAATCGGATTAACATACATATTTCGGAATTTTCGAAATAATTTGTATTTATTATGATAAATCACAAAATAATTTTGCATGTTAAAGTTTCTGATTCTAAAATGGTTTTAGGACATAAAATAATTTTATGGATTTTTATTGTTCAATTTTATATTTATTTGTATATTTTGTAGTTTAAATCGGTTTAAACAAACAATTAATGGGAAAAATAGCTAAAAATAGTTTCTGGCCGAGATTTTTTGATATGTTCTCACATGCATATTTAATATATTGTATATGATTTTTAGTAAGAAATGGAGTTAATATGCATGGATTATGAATTTTATGAGATAAATAGTCATAATATGAGTAAAAATGGGTATATAAGGTTATATTTCGAATTTGACCTCAAAAATTTTATGAGAAGTCACATGCAATATATAAAGTGCCTGTATGAATTTTCGAAATTATTGGACTTATTTTGCATGATTAATGATTTTTATAGTAAAAATCGTATTAATAGTGACTCAAATTCGACTTTAATAGTTATAGTTGGAATTTTGCCATAAAAACTTTACACAATGTCACATGCAATATTTAAAGTATGTATGTAAGTTTTGGGAATTTATTCTCAAGTGATGCATGATTTATGATTTTAATGGTTAAAATCGGATAAATAGTGACTTATTGTGTTAAAAATAGTTAATCTTGACATTATGGCATGAAATTTTACCCATAGATGTCTTATATGATAGGAACATCAGATCTAAAAGTTGGATGTCAAAAAGTTTCTGTTTTTATGATTATTAATTTTTAATGAGTTAATTAGTTAATAATCGTAATTTATGAGTCGGAAAAATAAAATTTCGAGTATGGTCTGTAATTTTTGGTCATTTTCAGATTTATATATATATTTTATGATGACTAAAAATTTATGGCAAATTATTGCAAGTTTTTATAATTTAAATCGGATTTTAAACCTTAAAAACGGCTTTTATATGATTTATTTAACAAATAAACCATAAATATTTGCAAAAGACCATTTTATTAATTTCTGAATTTTTAGAAAATTTCCAGAAAGTTTAAAATTTTGAATTTTAAATTTCGAATTTTATTGACTCATTTGGCCATATTTTGTTTATTTTTCCCGAAAATACAAGTAATTTGTGAACAATAATGCAAAATCAAGTTAGATCATGATCAAATATTAGTGGAGACTAAACATTGATTCCTAAAGTAAGTTAGGATGATTAACTTGGACATAAATGAGATTTATGTAATTTTTGATGATTTTAATAGTTAAAATCGCGCATATCCGTAAAAACCGTAAACAAATATGAGATATTTGCTCCCATAAGGCGATTTGGCATTAAAAATTGAGCATGTGCATACATATTTTATTTATTGCAATTTATTTAATATGAATGTCATATTTTGAATGTTATTTATATAATTTGGAATTATGTAATTTTTCTTAGTATGGCCTTAGTTTTAATCAATATTACCCGTAATGAAAGAGAATATTGATTCGGTTGTAATTTATGTGATCTCGTATCACGGGTTTGTAATTTAAATTTTCAGTTTTACAATAGAATAGTTGTATTATTTTATTGTAATTCCGGAGATCCAAAAGACGGTGCCATACGGAAAGGAGTTCCGACAAGACGGTGTTTTCTTGGATGGCGTGCCAATGAAGTTCAAGGGACCATGGAGTTGGTTTCCGAATTTGTAATAGTTAAATAGTTTTTACTATTACTAGGAAGGCCATACTAGGATTTTATTGCTTTATTGCTTTTACTTTTGCATTTTAATATGTTTGCATGCATAGCCAAATCGCCATAAACATGCATACTAGTTTAGATCGTTAAAAACGACCGTGTCAATTATAATTATCGAGTTCACCGATTTAATTCACTTAAAGGAGATAGATAATAAATTGACAAGACCTCTATATTAAACAAAACAATTGAGAATTAGCCTTACCAAATAGTAGAACCCATGAGCTTCTATTTCGTGGGGTGGTACTAGTCCAGTGGGCAGTACGAACCCCATTACGTAGGATAAGTGGGGCGATGGGGTGGATTCAGTCCAGTGGGCGGATCGCATCCTGATGCATTTGAAATTTGGTTTGTACTCAACGGAAGTGTAGAGGACCAGTGGTCAATGTGTTTCGGGCTAAGATGAATAAATAATGATTTGTCATCAACCAAGAGTTCTAGGG
Organism: Silene conica; assembly: GCA_029255685.2. Taxonomy (NCBI): domain Eukaryota; kingdom Viridiplantae; phylum Streptophyta; class Magnoliopsida; order Caryophyllales; family Caryophyllaceae; genus Silene; species Silene conica. The sequence goes on from CM055314.2 coordinate 9,937,294, forward strand.
TAGAACCGGTTTATTTTAACCCACCAAATCATATCATTGGGTCGGAGTTCCAGTGGTTCACGATTTCGATAGTATGGGTTTGGGTCTTGGAATCATTTATAAAATTGGATAGAGGTCATTTTATAGATGCATCAACTTAGTAAAAATGTTTACAAGTTAAAAATAAAATTAAAACGATTAACATTTAATTTCTTCATATGTTTGAAATTTTGTAGTCAATTTTTCATATCAAAATCAATCATGACCACTTCCACCACTACTACGAACAATTCATGGTTACGTTCCTTCATGGATCGTTGTAAGCTAGAAAAGAATGGGGCAAACTTTGCCGATTGGGATGCCCAACTGTTGTTGGCGGCACAAGGTGACGGTAAGACCGAATTCCTCATTGAAGCATCACCTCCCGAACCTGCAGAAAATGCCACCGCCGCAGCCATGCGACCCTATGATACTTATCAGAAGGAGTCTGCGGCAATCAAAAATGTTTTGATCTTCTCGATGGAGCCGGAACTCCAAAGGAGTGCCATAAAGATTGGTACGGCCTATGAGATCTACTCCAGGCTTGTGACAATGTTCTCAAATGCTTCGAGGATTGTCCAATACGAGGCGGCATCGACCTTCTTTGATCTCAACCTTAAGGAGGGGCTAAAGGCTAGCCCACATGTGCTCAAGTTAATTGAGCATGTAGAAACCCTAAGGATGAATCAAGTGGACATTCCTAAGGAACTAGTGATTGACAGAATCCTCCACTCCTTGTCTAAGGTGAAAACTTATGTACAATTCCGGGTGAATTTCAACATGAGGAACCAAGACATCTCTCTCGATGAATTGCACAATATGATCGTGCAAGCTGAAAGAGATATGGGCCTAAATAATAATGCCCCTAAGGATGTGCTCAACATTAATGTTAAGAGCAAAGGAAAGTTCAAAAGGAAGGGTAAGGCAAAGGGGAAGCAACCTTCCAAAGGTTCAAAGAAAGTGTCTTCTGAGGCAAGCACCTCCAATTCCAAGAAGAGCCCTCATCAAGGGGCCAAATGCTTTTACTGCAACGGCAAAGGACATTGGAAGAGGAACTGTTCCAAGTATCTCAGCGATCTCAAAGCTGGGAAGATTCTTCCAGTTGGTACGATAACTATCCCGATTTTATGTTAATCTCAACTAATGTATTATGATACAAGTTGTGATATGAATGCTTTTCTTACTTGAATTAGGGCATGAAAGCAAAGATAAGGGAAAAGAGAAACAAGCTTGATGGATCAAAGGAACTAAGAGTAGCTCCACTCGGGATGATCAAGGAGCTTTGTTTTTCGCTTATTTTGCTAGTATTTCAAGTGTTGTATAATTAAAACCTATGTTTTATTTCCTTGTTTGACAAGGAAGGGGTAATCCTTGAACAATATGTTGTATTTTGGATAATGTAGTGACTTGGTTTTCAACCCAAGTCACTATCGGTTTATAATTATGTTCTTGTTTAACATACACTTGCAAATCTTAAACATAAAATAGATTTGATTATGACATTTCAATGTATGACCATTGAAACCGAATTGGTATAGGATACCCAATTCAAATCAAATCAAAATCAAATTAAGTTTAGAACTCAATTAAAAGGAAAAGTTATCAACCATTCAAAACTATCTAATCTTTAAAATTGAATATTTTCTGTAATAAATCATAAGGATACACAAACCAACATCAAAGTCATTGCTTGTGGCCTTAGTAGCTATCTTTGGTGATAAAATGGGATTATTATTACAAAGATAGAGTGGGAGAAATTTGAATAGCCACAAATAGCATATGATTTATGATTTTGATAAGCACAATGGATGTGATCTATTAGTGAATAGTAGGATTTATTGTGTTTTGGTTGTGTAAGAAATTTAGAAGGTAGATAAAGTTGTGGATAGGATCTACGATTTAGAAAATATACACCTTATGGTTGTAAAAGGTAGATTAGGCTGTGGATAAGATTCTAAGCCTTATCATCCCAAAAGTTGTGGATAAACCCAAAGGTTGTTGATAAGATCTACGGTCTGGTAAAAATCTACGCCTTATATCCCAACGGCCCCGGCCCTGGAGGATACTTCAAGGATAAATTCTTGAAGTTTGTAAGGAAAAATTCTATACATGGATAAGATCCATGATAGAGTCCTCGTACAGTACAAGATAAGATAAATGTGGGGAACTGAAAGTTCCCACACACACAAAAATTATATACCATAAGAAAAGACTCTTATAGAAACTACGGGAGGACACTCGAAGAAAATTATTCAAAAGACTTTGTAAAGGCTCAAGAAAGGGTTCTTGGATTTAGATGGTGATCTAAATGTGCCAATGCAAATTCTAAGAACCATGAAATTTATAAGACATACATGCTAAGAAATGAGATTTATTGGGAAAAGCATATGTTGACATGTGGATGCCAGCAATCTACAAAGTTAAGGGTAACTTTGTTGAAAGTAGTAAGGTAATTCATTGAGAATGAATTCAGTAAACTCAGTAACCGTTTTTTCAAAAGGGTATTTGAAAAGGATGTGACTATTAGCACATATGGTTAAGTCCCAACCATCTCAATTCATTAAATGTTAAGGAACATTGAATTGAGTGGGAGCTTTATGATTTACGGTTAAATGTAAAGTTCAGTGGGAGTTCTCGCTCTAGGATTTGAAACTATTGAGTCATGAGTATGACTTCGGGATCTTCAGAGTCAGGCAAGAACAAGAGTTTAGTGGGAGTAAACGTTATCTAAAACAACTCATTGCTCGTTTGGAATGAAGCATTGATACTCATGAAAGGTACACGAGTTTTTGGTTCTAGATGACATATTGATATGAATTAAATCTAATTGAACATGGGATGTTTAGTTGAGATTATAAGAGACATCTTGATGTTAGTATTAAGGTTGTTCATGGAGATGAAGATAGTATAACCATGATGGGATCAAGGAAATTTATCGAACCTTAAGTACTATTGTTTGCACGTTTGAATCACTAATGTTTCCGCCATTAGTATAATCGTGTAAAGTGGATGCGCACCGCTTAACAGGACAACCCCTTGGAGCAGGTGTTAAATCAATGATTAAACCTTGGTAAATTGTCAAAGTATTCTCCAAAGAAGATGAAAGACAAATTCAAGATTTTGGAAGATAACTTAGTCGTATGGTAAAAGGTTTGCAACGACTCAAGTTCCAAGATACCAAGCAAAGATTTATGATAATCTTTGGCTTACATTCATTGAATATGCATCTCAATGACTTGTATTTTAACTACATGGTCATCACAAGATTCTACAAAATGTGTAAGTTCACAAATTATGTAAAGGCATTGCTGTGGCTGGGAGTTACACAATGCACATAATCTTATTCGCTAGTCATGAGAATGACTTGTCTCTTTCAGAGGAAAGATCAATGTATGGATATGATCCGCAAAGTGAACGCTCGCACGAACCGTGGTAAACCTGGTTTACTCAAAATGAAGATAATTACAATTTTAAGGGATGTAAACGAGAGACCCTAAAGCTGATTGTAAATTAAATGGTGTTCAAAGGTTGACCACATGGATGGTGGAATCCACTAATTGTTTGAGTTATTTATAACTCACGAAAGGTCAAGTAAAATTCAAATGGGATGGTAAGACCATATTGAACCCCATTAAAGTGAATTGAATTATCATGACCTCGCCCCTAGTTGCTTAAGTGAGGTGACATCTCAATGCAACCGGATGTGTGATGCGATTGATGGCGAGTTCAATTGCCATAAAGTCATACGGGATGACTAATCGATCACCTAGGCATAGACATGTTAAGATACATTTGTCGGGCTAATGACCGCTGATAGAGCTCTGGCGTAATCTTATTAAAAGACTGCCTGGTCGTGGCGGGAGCATCTATCGTGTTTCACATGAGTCAGTTCTTGGACTAATGACTGTTCTCTGAGGTGGCATAGTTTTCAGACTAACTTTGATTTATGTCCTAACACCTTCGTAACTGGGGTTTATAAGGACATGTTTTGGGTTATGATGGGCTGTGGCCAGCCGGAAGAAATAAGTCGATTAGGAATTGTCCACCCCTTGTCAGGGTTGAGCAATATCTCTAGGCCACTCGAGGAGAATAATAACTAGAAATGCGTGGCCACGCTCGGAAGGTATCTATAGTAGATAATTCCGGTCAGTAGTTATAACTCCGGATCGAGATAAACCACTCTAGATTTTAATCAATTGCCGGCACGACCTGAGAGGACGCCATGCATTGAGTGGGAGATAGTAATAGGGCAAGAGAATTGGTGACACACACTTGTCTTGGACAAGTGGGAGATTGTTGGAGGAAGTGTCCTCGACAATAGTGTGTTGACGTAATTAAAACTCATTTGAATGAAACACAACTGGGAGTGTTACTCTTTTAAAGTCGACTGATCAACATTTATCGATAATGATTGGCTGTCTAGAGTTTGACATTATCGTCATATGATGGTGGTGATCAGTTGATCCCTTAAGGTCATATCTTTAGGGAATTCCGTCTCAATGGAATAATTAATTAATATTGTATTGGATACAAATTAATTAATAACTGGAAATTTTGGAAATAATTTTATATGACGAATATTTTTATAATGGGATTATAATAATAATAGTCAAAGTAATAAAATAGTTTTATTACTCGGTTTTTATTTATTCGTTTGGGAAACGATTAAATTGAGAATGAACACGGTTGATCATAAAATTACAAAGAGTTGTAATTAAATTATAACATTACATTTTTATACAATAATAATTTCGAAATTATTAGTGAAATTATTTAAATGTAATAAATTTGTAAATTATGAATTTTAATAGTTAAAATTGCACAATTAACAAATTGGGTCATGTGTTATGCAACATATGTGACATGTTACAAATTAACACAATTGACAAAAATAAAATGGGTCCATTTAAGACCTCATTTCAGCCGTGTAGTATTGTGTGTATGGAGAGGTTGTGTGTACATATTGATCGTGTGTGTAAGTAAGAAATAGGTGTGTAAGTGTGTAAGAAATGTGTAAGGCATATTCTTGCCTTTGTGTAAGAATTAGAAGGCCATGCATTGGCCTTTTTGGGGAGCCTTGGCCGGCCAAGTGCATGAGCAAGGAAGCTCATTTTTGCCCCATATATACCACACAAACACACTACACATAAAGAGTTGTTGGTTAATGCACACACCCATATCATACTACAACCTCCATCATACTAGCTATAATACTTAGAAATAGTTTTTCTAAGTAAGAATTATTTCCATTACTAATAATATTAAGGGTAATATTATTAATATTTCTAGTATACTAATACTAATTTTCTAGTAACAAAATTAGTAATAGTTTGAGATCGGGTCCTTGATACGCACCTTTAGGAGACGATTTTTGTTAGATCGTTTAAGGGTATTTTCGGTGGCTTGAAGACTCAAATAATAGGTGATTATTGAGTATAAACCTTCTAAAACCAATGTAAGGACCATTACATCTTATGATATCATCATGCATGCATAAGATCTATTTAAGTTTTTATGACTAAACTTAAAGAAACAAAACTCACATTAGATATGAGTATAAAATAAGGAACCTAGTTTCCAACAAAAATATCATCAGATAAGAAAAGCCATGTTTTTTCCCACACTTCTTCCGGCCTTGATACACTTCCAGAAGTTAAGAGCATCACAAAGAGGCTTCGTAAATAAGTTGTTGTTCCCCATCGACTTGCCTCTGTTATACCGTCAATGTATTCTTTATCATCGTCTAGTAAACCGCGTAAGTAACACGCATCTTTGAAAGTATTGCATAATTTACCGTCAACTTTCCGAATATCTTCATAACATGTAGGGCCTTTCACATGGTTTAGTAGGGTCCTCAGGCAATAACGTTCACCAGATCTAGAAGAAGCGTGATATACTCGACCTATTGAAAAACCTTTTCGTCGCGGTTTCCATTCACGTGAATTAGCTTTCCAAACAATTTTTTTTGGAAAATCCGCATACGTCAATGTCTTAGCTTCAACATATTTCTTGTTACATTCCATCCAAGATACAAACATTGATTTATCAATAGAGCGCTTCTCGAGTAAAACATCAAGCGAGTCTTCCTCATTGTACACGATGCTCTGTTCGCCTGGAAGATTAAAATTTAACCTTTGAACTGACGGTGCTCTATAGTGTATATCGAACCCAAAAATACTCCAGGCCGCTTCACACGCTGAGATATATCGACAATCATAGTACATTTTTATCTCATCCACGTCGTCAGGGTTAGAAGTGGAGACGACCGCAGTAACACGATCATTGCCCTTATTTATATACTTAAACAAATACTTGATGGAGTTTGATTGATTACACCATTCCACATTAATGTGTGCGTGGTATTTCAAGAGCAACTTTGGATTGTATGGGATGACATATCTATCAAGTTCAACATCACCCTTTCTAACCTTTGCACCGTTATCTCTTCTCATGTACACCGGATATCCTTCATTGTCGGCAATGGTTGTGGGATTGTGTGCTTTTGGAAAGTGTTTTAAGCACTTGCCATTTTCTGTGCATGGGGCATCAAGCTTAGCAGTGCCGCAAGGTCCGTGCATCATCAATTCCTTAACAACCTAATATAACCTCGGATTTTTATCTCTGTCCGGTATCTCGGCAGAAATGATTCTGTCAATAGATTTCGGATTTGGGAACTTATCATCACGGTGCAAGAAGAGAAGTATGTGTGCATGGGGTAGACCTCGTTTTTGAAACCCTATCGTGTACATCACTGCATAGAAAGTTACAGCCATTTAGTTAATTAGACATTAAATATGATAATTGTAGTACAACGCTTATAACTTTGAAGCAATAGATAAGCACAAACGAAATCAGCTCTAAATGTCGACTAACCTGCTTGCACCTTGCCAAATAGCTTATTATGTTTCAAATCTCTTATCAATTGATCCAGCTTTATCTTGAACACTCTACAAAGAATATCTGGCTTGTCCTCTGGTCGCACACCTATCCTTTTAACAAATCTGGTGATCTCTGGCCATTTGGGGTTGCAAGTGAATGTTATAAATAAATCGGGGAACCCAAACTCCTTGCAAGTAGCCATGACATCTTGGTAGTTTTGGATCATGTATCTAGCTGACCCAGTGAATGTTGAAGGTAACACTATACGTCTTCCTATAGCTGAAATATTGGTAATTCCTCGAGCTAGAGATTCTTTCAATGTTGTATACTTGTCTACTCGTAGAAGTTTCTGATTGCGGCGTATGAAATTTAGCCTCTCCGTTTCAATCATCGTGTAAGCGTCAACTAAAAATTGCCGAAACAATCTCCGAGCTATTAACAGAATGGAATTTTCACCTTTCCTTTCCATAATTCTGAAGCCAAAGAACTCTCGCATGGTTGTTCTGACACGTTTTTTGGATTTTCTTCGCAGGGGGAGTCTTCTGTTAGGAAATCTGGTGATTCTGCATGTAGAATATCAGTACTATAACCGTCCTCACCATGTGGAAAAAGCAAGGGGTATTGGAGCGCAAGATCAGACGGATGCAACTCGTTTATTCTCTGCAACAAACCTGTTTGCGTCTCAACAATTATATCCCTCTCATCAACTCCACAACCAATATCTCCAACTATAAGAGCTGCCACTTCAGATGCAGTCGGAAGATTGTATGTCCTTCCATCTTTTGCCCTTCTTCCAATGAGTCGCAATTTTATGTCTTTGCTATTATTCTCCGAAATCCGGTCTCTGCCCATTCTAAATGCCTTAGTGAGCGAGTTTTCATTGTCTAACATGTGCTTCAATTTCTCGATTATATCAGTGTCAAATGCATCTGGATGATTTGGGCTAAATAAATGCAATTTGATAACGTTGTTAGTACGTGCAATTTATGAATAGAACAAATCAGTAAGACATAATAAATTGAATTGATGAAAACGAAATACAACATATTATACTAATTAAATAATTGTCTCGATATATTTACCTTACAGCTCACTGTCTATAGGCGACCTCATCTTCGGTGCCATAGATGTATAGTTGCGTGAATTTTGGAGGTTTTCCTTCTGGTGGCAGAAGGCTCCCTATGCTGTGATAATTTTGGCCCCTTAATCTGAATGAGTAGGGTGAGCGCCCTCGGTTACTACTCCTATCAATTCTTCCGCCCATCGATGTAAAAGAAAACATCATGTTGTATGCTCGAATGTTTTCTAGGAAGTGTTTTCCTTTGGCATCCTTGACAGTAAACAACTCTTTCAGTGTTGTTGGGGGGTCTTTGAGTCCGGGAAATTTTACTTTTCCTTTCATGCAACATAGCGAAAACTTTGGATGGAGTGACTTTCTATCTTTCTGAACTCGTTCTTCAAACCACATCATTGCTCCACAAGACTCACAACACTCCGTTGGATCTCCAATATCCCAATAATCTTTGGAAATAAAATATTAATTTGTAATACTATAAAGCAAAATTATAGAACATAATAACTAATTAAGTTTGGTTCCACATAAATACCTTTGTCGAATGCAGGTAAATCGCCGTCTTCTTTAGCATATATAATATGAAGAAGTTAAAATTCAGTAAATGTGTATATTATTCTGTTTGACTAATCTGGCTTCTAGGATCAACTGATAATGACATCTGTATTTTCCTGAAACAGGTTATCACCGCAACACCTAGGCAACTTGAGAGTTTAATCAGACTTAGTGAAGCATTAGCGAGGATGCGTTTCTCCCAGTGGGTAAGTAAATTGCCTGATATCGCATTTTTATTATTCCTTGGAAATTACATGATTTACATTACTTCACTTGATGTGTTCAGGTTGAGAAAAAGGATGAAACAGAAGCCATGCGGCTGTTAGAAGTTGCATTGCAGCAGTCAGCCACTGATCATGCCACAGGTACTTCGCTTAACCTACTAAAATGCCTGGATTTGATGAATGCAGTAAGGCCTTATGCATTCTTACATGAGGATTGAGTACAATCCAATCCAAAAAGAACATATTGTTGCAGAACCAAGTCGGTCCAAGAATAACAAAATTGATCCTGACCCATTACCACTATTTAACTACTGCATATGATCAGCGAATTATTATTATTAAATTGATCAATCCCTCCTGTAAACTGATGTCCAGTCCAGTATTCAAGTCTTGTACGAATAGTTGTGTTCAACCCTTCATGTCTCATGATCCATACAATCAGCATCAGTATCATATCCCATTTTCATTAATACTCTTAATTTCAGTACCACACAAACTACAATAAGCATCAATACATATCCCATTTTCCACAATTTTTCATGTGTATTCAGCCCTTCATGCTTAATGATCTATACAATCAATGAATATTTGGGAACATTCCATTGATTTCACACAAGTTTATGCCTTGCAATGATTTTATCACAGGCATATCGGGTATGGCCATGTTAAATGGACATAACATTCCTCGTCTGATTGTGTAATTAGGATTTGCAATGATTTTATCTTGGCAATGATTTCACACAAATAATGTCCCATTTTCATTAATGCTCGATTCAATCCTACTTTTTTGTTATAAACATTCCTCGTCTGATTGTGTAATTAGGATTTGCTGCCCAAACATTGTTAGCATACCCAGATTTTATCAATGGAAGTATCTTAAAATATCATATTTTCCCTAAAGTCAACAGAGGCCGATGATTCTATTATTGGCTTAACAGAGATCCCTAACAGCTCGTACCATAAAACTAATAATGTATCAAAACCAAATCAAGATAACATCGTAAGAGTTTGAAAAACATGAAAACTATGAAAGTAGATAACTAAAATATGTTATAGTATTGGTCGAAATAGGTCTAAGCTGACTTTCCGACTAAATTTGTCTCATCTAGAGCATGCTTCTTTGTGGTGCTTAACTGTGCATCATCTTCATATTCATATGCATCTAGCGAACGCTTTGTCGGCGTGATGTTAACAGAGCTCGTAACGCACTCATCCTCAAGAGTGCTTTGGATGGAATCCTGAGATATAATTGATAATTAGAAAAAAGTAGATCTGATATATTTTGAATCAATATTATCTATGTAATTTGTATTGAGTTTGAAATATCACCTTTTCATATCCATTTTGAACTATGCTCTCTTCTCGGGAATCCACTTTGAAAGAGTCTTTCTGTGAAATTAATAGATAACAAATATGAGCAATTTTTTAGAATATTTAATACTAAAGTATCAATGACGCTTATAACATATTCAAACCTGTGATGTTCTGCAGGTTTCAAGGTATTTCAGTATTAGATCTTTATCATCGGAAAGTTTATTGACACCATAAGATTTCCAGCCTTTGGTAAGGTTATACTTTTCATCAACCTTGACTTTGAATATGAATCTTCTGTTCAGTAATACATTAAGTTCACTTGGATGTGCATTTGGATCCCCATGCTGTAATTCGATAGTGTCAGTTATTAAAACAATAATATAGTTGTTTGTGTATGTAGTAAAATACCATCGATTAAAAGTTTAATTTAAATCTAAAGTAGTAATACAATTGTGCATTTTCTACAGTAATATGAACCTTAAGTTGGTTGTCTCGTAGTTGTTTTGCTGATTGCTTGACCAAATCAGTAGCTTGAGTATCAAATAGTATGAAGGTTGCATTTTCGGTATGATCGACAACTTTGACTCTTACTTTATACCTACATAAAAATTCATTTAAGACAGTTCGAATGGAGTATGGAGTAGATTATAAAAGAGTCTGCTTTACGTTTATCTCAATGACTCAAATTTGACGAACCTGAGAATGACATATTTAGCATATCCTTCACATTTTCCAGTACATAACCATTTCTCTTTATCGTCTAACTCCATTGTTGATCTGCATTTTTTGCAGCTCTCAATGTACCACTTAAATTCCGTGTCGATTGCTGTTATGGTGGCCAAGGTAACAAAATATCCCTCCTACATAAAACAGAAATAACATAGTAGTATCTCCAATTAGTTATTATCCTTAATAAAATAAACTTGGTTAAACTTAATATTTATTTGTTATACCTCTTGGATCTCTCTGATTTCATCAATTGTCCGTCTTGCAGACCCATCTAGAAGTTCATTAGCGACTGATTCAGAGTAGTTTGTCAGAATTGTTGAGCTCGATGTCGATTTCAGACCAACTTCTATATTTCTGGAAATTCGGTAAACATGATATATCTTAGTTATGACATGTTGTAATATTAGTCTAATACCTCTGTCATGGTCAATCATAAAATAATTAGAGTTAAAGAAATATTGTGATTGCTAAATTAATGTTTCTGCATATATGAAGTTGAAATTTATAGTTATGACATGTTGTACCCCTTGTACAAATAGATGACCGTGCAAATTGACGTATTTATGACATGTTGTACCCCTTGTACAGATGTAACTTTACTGATTCCCAGCACAGCAGACATAACATTAATCTGATGGAGACGTCCGAAGTCAGAGGAAGGTGAACATTCTTACATTGAATATACCTAATAAATCTTTCAAGTCGTTTCACTTTGGGTATGCTTGCATCTGCCTGGGTCATTTCCCATTCAAGTATGCTTAAAATTAAATTAAAAAGAAGATAAATGTTATCATTCTGCATCAAAAAAATGTTATCCTTCTCTTTAAGTCACTGTCCCTGTCATTTTTAGTGCTAAGAACTCACATGCTAAAACTATGCCCATGTCCCTTCTTTTCTGTTTACTAAGCACACCGTAAGATAAACAAACATATACTATTTAATACTAAAGAATGTTAACAACATACGTTTTTATAAAATTGCGAACTTCGGGTATTTCTGCATCCAATAATAACTTCGAACAAAGTGAATTAGATACATTTGAATCTGCATAGACAATGATATAGTTAGTACAAAGGCATTTTTAATGCTAAAATTATACACACACACAAAAAACGTGCTAAAAAACGTAGGAATTTTAAATTCACGTGAATTGCTAAATTGACCTCTTGTTTGGTTACCCTAATTCACGTGAATTTGTACTTCCCATGAATTTGCAAATCATCCATAATGGAGGAAGTGGCTTACCTAGGCCCCCCTAGGTAAGTGGGAATGCCTACATGAATTGCATTTCCTACATAGCAACCAAACAACATTTTCTAATTCACGTGAGTTTTAAAATCATGTATTTTACGACTTCCTAGGCAATACGAAATCCTATGTGCAACCAAACGATTTCCTAGGCAATACAAAAAAGTGCCTTCAAATGATTTTATCTTGGCATATCGGATGATAACAATAGGACGGTATTCAAATTTGTCAAATTCCGTTGTTGCGCTTGCCATTTCTTCCGCTAGTTTTTCCCAAAGTGTCACAATGAGTTTTTGACCTCTGTAACATAATTCATTAACAATTTTAGATGTTAATCATTTTATTAACGACTCTTATAAAAGTTGAAGATACATACTTGCAGTCAATTAATTCGATGAGCATAGTACGCTTATCTTTGGAAGTCTTTCTACTGGACCTTTAGCATGAAGTTGACCAATAATATCTGCGTCCAAGTATAAACGGTTAGATTATTAAAATACAAACTTTTTAGATATCTATATATATAAATTATAAAGACTAAACATACCAACTAAGTATCTTGCATCCAGATTCTTGAGTAATATGTCATTCAATGATGCAAACTCAAATAGACTTTTAGGAATAACGACATCAGTGACGGGACTAATAATAGTTTTTGCAGTAAAAACTATTTTATATGGATGCTTGGTTATTCGATACTCCCCAGTGTTTTGGCTGACACTGAAATTTGTAATGTAACGAAGTTCACCCTCTTTCACCAAAGATTTGTATTTGAAAAATAATCTTTTGGCTATTGTAGCCTGAATTTTGGTACCCTCAGAAGGCATATAAATATTAAAAGTTAGTGATATAACTGATTAGTTTGGTTAGTTTATGCTAAAAAAATATATACGAACATGTAAATAAATAGTAATTTTAACTTGTATTTACCTCCGAGTCGATTATTATGAAATCGATATTACTTACTACATTTCAATCTCCCTATGTTTACTCCCATGAATAAAATATAACTCCTTTGATACGCCACGATTCTTTGGCTTGTGTTATGTCCTTAATCATATCATGAGTTGTGTTTACGACCATAGTTTAAAGTTTGTTTGAGTATATAAGAGGAAGAAGGATAGTGAAGGAAGTTTGAATTATTATTATTGTAATTTTCACGTACCATGCTTCTTGTTTATATACTGGAATTGATGTTGCGTATATTTGTAGAGAATTGATCCTGCGTATATTCATTAGTGTATATGTAAAGAATTATATTACGAAAGATATTATTCCACTGTGTATATTTGTCATATTATTTGCATTATAATTGGGTTGTGTATATTTGCCATATTATTTGCATTATAATATCTTAGTATCTTCCGTAAGATTCCTGCATAAGATAATGAACATATTTTATATTTTAAAAAAAAGTTACAATATATACAGAAATACAGATTTCTAGGTACTCAATTCCTTTGATTGTGCCCAGTATCGTGGTGATTGATTGCTAGTTACAATATATACAGAAACTAGTTTAGAACCCGTGCAAAGTTGCACGGGAATGTATAGTTGAAATTTTACAATTTTATATTATTATAGTAATAAAAGTATATAACATTTTATATAAATGAACTACTTTAGATTAAAATTAAAATGTTGTCTAATTTCATTAACCATACACTGCTTCAATAATGCCACAATCGATTGACCAAAAGAAATTATATATAGTCTCTACCAATTATTTATTTACTTTTTTTTTTTAAGTTTTGAGTTGTATTTTAGTCAAATGTATATACATAATATAATTGAGACAGAAGGGTAACATAAATTGATGGATCAATAAAATGTTCACCCATAAACAATTTTAACCAATGAATTCAGGATCGCTCATAGGAATTGGCGAGTATATACACCAGCTTCCAAAACCAAATTAAAACCAATATCATAAATGTAGGATTAAAAAAGATATTTGAAGGGTGTATTATTAAATTTGATGTTTTTTGGGAAATAAAAGAAGGATTAAGAAGACCAATAAAAAAGTTTATGTGTGCTTTAGACCTGTCAAAACATGACTCGACCCGTAAACCTGGCCCGACCCGACTTATTTGATCCGATTTTTCAGGGTGAAAAACCCAAAAATATTGACCCGCAACCCGAAAGAACGAATAAAAGTTTCATGTCATTTGTCGATCCAATTTAATACTAAATATTTAAAAAGAAAAACACAAAAGTTGCCAGAAATATGTAACAGTTAAGAAAAAAAAGTAGGGTACGTAATTGACCTGCATTATAGTCAATGAGTTCAATGAACATCGGAAAAAAAAAATTATACGGTAAACTATGTGAAGTTATATTACAAATTACAAATTTATTAAAAGCTCGACATGAAATAGATTATGCATCTGATGTACTACCATCAGTTGTAGTTGTAAAGTCTATGAATTTTAAACTAAAATTTTCGAGAGTTGTTTTAAAGATTATTAATTTTATTATAAAATATCTAAATTTGTTATTTAAACATTATACTCAAAAATTACAATATATTTCAAAAACATTACATATAAATCCATCCAAAATTTGCGGAAAAAAATTAAAATATAACTTATAAATTTCAAAAAAGTCAGAAAAAATTCATATAAGCTCAACTAAAAATTAAAAGTTTAGGCCTAAAATAGTACATCTGATGTATGTTCTTTTTTTCAAAATAGAGTGATAAAATCTTTTTAAAATCTACAATTCACATTTATCTTTTTTATATCTTGAAATTTATTGATAAAAAGTAAAAATATTAATTAAATTTGTTGATAAAAGATCTAATGAGCAAATACCTTGAAACTTTTTACACCGTTCTAATAAAATATTACATTATATATGGATGATATTTGTATAAATCAACTTAGCGAAGCAAAAAAATTATATCAAAATTCAACTATAATAATAAATAATTGCAAAAATTAATGTAACTAACCGGAGACTATGACATTAAAAGGTACAAAAATTTTATTTTGGGAAATATATTTTTGAAGAATAATAGGTAAGAATAGGATTGTTTTTTAAGGAAGGTAATAATCTAGCAATGCAATATTGAAATAAATATTTATATTCATCTTTAGGGGTTGGATTAGGCGGGAAAATAATTAATGGTAGCATGACACGTGTCAAGTTTAATAAGTAGCGGTTCTTCTTTTATACTTATATATAGATATTTACACAATAATACTTGCAGAAATAATATCTGAAAGCATATTTACAGAACCCTCCACGTGGCATCATTTGTATGGTTCATGGTTATGGTAATGACATTAGTTGGACATTTCAAGGCACCCCAATTTACCTTGCTCAAAATGGGTTTGCCTGTTTTGCTCTTGATTTACCTGGTCATGGTAAATATGATGGGCTTAAAGCATTTGTTCCGAATGTTGATGATGTTGTTTCTGATTGTATTTCATATTTTAATTCAATAATGGATGACAATAATTATGTTAATTTACCTTGTTTTTTGTCTGGTGAATCAATGGGTGGTGCAATATGTATGTTGATCAGCTTGAAAGTTACTGAACATGTTGGAAATCGATATAAAGGCGCGATCAATGTCAGATTTCTGTTAATGTAAGACCCAAATGGCCAAATCCTGAGATACTGACATTGGTAGGTAAATTTATGCCTAAGTTAGCGATTGTCCCAACTCCTGATTTACTCGAAAAGTCTGTTAAAGTCCCTGAAAAGAAAGCTGTAGCGGTTTCGAACCCGTTAAGGTATAAACTGGAAGCCGAGATTAGGGACTGTTGTTGAGTTACTGAGGGTTACAGATTACTTAAGCGCGAGACTGAGGGATGTCAGCATTTCGTTTGTTGTGATGCATGGGAGCACGGATGGGGTGACTGATCCTAATGACCGTCGAGAATTGTATGAAGAGGCGATGAGCGAGGATAAGACGATTAAGATTTATGATGGAATGCTGCATTCTTTGCTGTTTGGTGAGGCTGATGAGAATTATGCATTGGTTAGGAATGATATTTTGGCTTGGTTGACTGAAAGATGTGTGATCTAGGTTTGTTGATTTAAGTATTTTCATTGATCTGTAAGTAATAAGAAGCAATGTTGTTATTGTTGATTGTTTTGAAGTACTGAGATTGGTATATCAGACGGTTTTTTATGTGACGCAATGAGACTGATATCTGTATCAGACTCGTGTAGGACCCGTAAAATTCACGTATAATTACTGAATCATAGAGTACATATGATTATTTATGGAGATTTGCAAAAGTTAAACATTTATCAGATTTCCATGTCTTCTGCTGTTCTGCAAGCTGAAGTTAATTTAGGAAATAAAGATTAATGATTGAGCCCAGTACCGTGCTGTTCTGCAAACTGCTGTACTAAAGATTAATGATTGAGCCCAGGATCGTGGTGATTGATAGCTAATTTAGGAAATAAAATTTCTAAATTATATAAGAGAATATTTACACAATAATACTTGCAGAGAATATGAAAGCATATTTACAGAATATGTTTGGTGTTTATTAATTTAGACTATTTTACTGGTTATCTTTGGTTAGGCGGGAAAACTTTTTATGAGGAAGTGACACGTGGACAGTAGATGTATAGTGGTTGTTTGTTTATACTTTTATATAGATTTGATTGATAGTTTGAATTAAGTTTCGTGACTTTTAGTGGCTTTCTGCCCACACACATCACTGATTACGCGATACGGTCTATCTCGATGTCGCCGCACACTAACTTTGAATGAAATATGAAGTATTGTATTTCGATCCGTTTTACACTGAAAACAGAAATTCTTCCGTCATACGGACCAAAATAAAACGGTTAAATATCACCATCTTTTTAATAGTATGTAACTATTTAAAAACAAAATGTTATAACTTGAAAATGTATCATTTTTACCCTGAGAATAATGGTAAAATTTTATCAAAACAATGTCAATATTTTATTATAAAATGGTAAATTAGTCTGTCTGAAATAAGAATTTGCGCATCAAAAAAAGCAACATAAAATAAACGCACAAATTCTCATTTAAGACGAAAACTCGTCTTAAATTTAGGACGGGTTCAATAATAACTTATTTGCATAGATAAACAAACATATTTCTCTTCCCTATACTTTTCATTTTTGTCTTATTATTCATACAAATGAATAATACGGTATTATGGAGTACTTAAGCGTCTTAACCTAGGACGGAATATCCGTCTTTAGGGATACTTAATGGATTGAAGGTACAATAAGTTTTATTGCGACAAATTTGACGGGCCAAGTATCATTCATATATGAATAAGACAAAAATAAAAATGTATAGAAAATCACAAATAACTTGTTTTTATCCATCCACGTGGTTTTTATACAACCCGTCACAAGCTTATGACAAACAATTACCAACTTCCCGTCACTAATGAGTATTTGTGTTGAATATATGATTAATTTTTCTGAGTTTATTATCTCAAAGTTTATTTGTTTCTTTAGCATATGTGTAGCTTTTGAGCTTATTAAAGTTTGAGATATTCTACGAGCTAACCTTGTGTTTTTAAATTTTCCATGGTAACCCTATTTTTATTAAAAATGTCTTTGACTAGCCATAACTTAACCATGAATTCCGGAAGGAACGATTTCTTTTTTTCAAACCAAAAATATCATAAATGCATTTGGAAGAAAAAAGTGGTGTTTGAAACTCTCTACAGTACAAAGAGGTAATCGATCAAGATTTAAAGTTTAACTTACTGTACTTTTTGTCATGAGTTCAGAAACTAAAACTTTTGTTTTTCAGATCAAAGATCTCGTAATATTAATCAGTTTGAAAAAAAATCGCCGATTTTAGAACTTCTGATTGTGAGTTATGTCGGTCAAAGGCGTTTTTGTTAAAATCGAGATTACTCGGTAGAAAATTAGAAAAAAAACACCGGGTTACCATGTCGAATGTACCTTAAAGTTTATAAATTAGATTTTAATTTATTTATTTTCCATTAAAACTCAAATTTAATTAAGATTATAGGTTATATTTTTGAGTTTTATTGTAATTTTTTGAATTAATATTTAAATGAATGAACTAATAAATTTTATAGTAAATTTTTTAAATTTTTTTAAAGAAATTTAAAAATTTTATTATAATGCTCAAAAATTATTAATACAACTACTATATTATGAATGAATAAATTTTTTTGATGGTAGATATACTCTAGCTACTGCCGAGTTTTGGATGACTCCAAGAGTAGAAACAATACTTTGACTTTATAGCAAGTCTCGCTTGTAACGGGTCACCATTTGTGACTAATATTTTGTGAGATAAAATGGATATAAAATGTATTAGTGGAGAAAGAGAACACATAAATAGTAGCTTGTGACGGATACCGCTGTCACAAATGAGAATTTGTGTTACCTTAATAACATTCTAATTCACATGAATCTAAAATCATCTATTTTACAAAAAACACAGTAGTGCTCCTAGGGTTTCCTATGGAGATTTTGTCTTAGGTTTTCTTCGTTCCCTCCTCGTTTCATCTAGGGTTTGTCTTAGGAGTGCTCCTAAGGTTTTGTTAGTCTCCCTTGTTCTCTTTTGCTTTACGTTTGATCTCCTTTCCCCCGGTCTTTGTTCCCCGATGTGATGGAAGGGTCCCATACTAGGCAACGTGACGGAAAACAAATCATGAAGGATGGTTCAGAAGACAGGGATGAATTTGTGTGGGATGTTGGAGAAGACAAAAAGGAGGAACTTTGCTCATCGTTGATGCTTGTAGGGCGGCTGTGGACGGAAAAATCTATTAACGCTAAGGCGGCCATCGATACTATGACGAAATTGTGGAGTCCGAAGGGCACGATAATAGGTAATGTTCTTGACTCGAAAAATAAGGTTTTTGCTTTCAGTTTTTCGTTTGACAAAGATAAGAGTAGGGTTTTGGAGGGCCAACCATGGCATTTTGATAAGAATATTTGGTGTTTTAACGAGCCATGTACTATGGGGAAGATATCTGATACGCCATTGTTTCATGTCCCGGTATGGACCCGTATCTATGACCTACCGATTCGGGGGCGCTCTAATGAACGTAATTTACGTCACATGGGTTCTCAAATTGGTTCGTTTGTTAGTATGGAGTCTCTGCCAAATCCAGAAGTGGAAAGGGCTGTAAGAATTAGGGTCTTGATTGATGTTAGACGCCCTCTAAAATCCGAAGTTCTGATAAAAATGCCGAATGACAAATCTATTAGCTTCCCAGTGAAGTATGAGAGGTTACCGAACTTCTGCTATGGATGTGGGATGGTAGGGCATGGGGAGAAAGAATGTGACGAAGGTCCTTTCGAGGAGGAGGAGTTGAAATATGGAGAGTGGCTACGCGCATCCCCGTGGAAAGTGACGAAACTCAGTAGGGCTGAAGATAGGACGAGGGTGGCTCGATCACTATCGCAGAAGTTCGAAGATGAGTCCCAAAATGATGAACAGGTGATAGAAAAAATGATTGAAAAGCTCCAGCAGATTGCCGTGTCACATAAAAAAACCAATGGGAGTGGGAAGCCACAGGGCAAGGTGGGGCGGAGTATGGAGAAAGAATGGTTAAATGGTGGGGGTCTGGATGATAAGGGGGAGCAGGATGGGGTTAGTGTGGAGGCCATTACCTTAGAGGGACAGGAGCAGCGGGAGGGGAGACTTGTTGTGGAGGATGATGTTGCTGATGGAGTGGTGGCTATGAGGGTGGATGAGGGGCAGGGGGGAGGTGGGAGTACATGGCGAAGATTAGTGAGAAAGGAGGGGCTGGGTGATGAAGGAGGGGCGCTTCGTATACAACACGGAGGTAAGAGAGGGAGGGAGGTGGAGATAGGGGAAGGAGGTTTGTTGAAGAAGAGAAGTATTACACTAATGGGTGTGGGTTCACCTGAGGCGGAGGTTGAGGGCGCTCAACCCCGCCGGGTCCAATGAAACTGTTAAGCCTTAACTGCAGGGGGCTGGGCAACCCCGATGCAGTAGGCGGGCTACGAAACCTTATTCGTAGGGAGGCCCCGAGTGTTGTTTTTCTCTGTGAGACAAAGCTTTGTTGCGCTGATATTTACAAGCTTTGTAGTCGTGTTGAGGATTATGATTGCGTAGCTGTTGATAGTGTAGGAAGATCTGGAGGGGTTGCTATATGGTGGAAACGTGGGGTGAAGTGTACGCTTCGCTCGATGACCGTTCACTATATTGATGTAGACTTAGAAGTGGAGATCGAGGTGTGGAGGTTTACGGGTTTCTATGGGTGGCCGGCTGTGCACGAAAGGCATCTTTCTTGGCAACAGATTCGTATCTTAGCGGCGGAGACGGATAGTGCTTGGTTATGTATGGGGGACTTTAATGAGGTGCTTTATTCGAATGAAATGAAGGGCGGAAATAGAACTCAAAGGCAGATGAATATGTTTCGGGATGCGGTAGACGAATGCGGGCTGAGGGATTTACCTTTCGTGGGTTATGAGTATACTTTTGATAATGGTCAGGTAGGCGAGGCAAACCGACAATGTCGCCTTGATAGGGCTATGGCGAATAGCTCGTGGTTTGATGCATTCCCTTATGCTAAGCTCCACCACTTAGATAGGGAGTGGTCCGACCATGCGCCAATAATGGTGGTTCTGGATGATCGAAAGCAGGAGAACAGGGAGGTGCCAAAGCGATTCCGTTTCGAACACGTTTGGGTCGGGGAGGAGGGCTGTGAAGACACCATAAAGACGGCTTGGGATAAAGGGGACAGTGACATTTTATCTACTATTTACCAATGTGCACAAGACCTTAAGGCTTGGAAAGGAGTTTCCATTGGCAAAATTCTGAGGGTGTTACGAAAAAAGAGAAAGAGGTTGCAGATTCTAAACGCGGGGGTGAGGAGCGAGGACAGAGTTCGGGAGCGAAAACAGGTGGTGAAAGAGATAGCCCAGTTACTAAACCAAGAAGAGCGTTTTTGGAGACAAAGATCGAGAATGTTGTGGCTGAAAGAAGGGGACCGAAATACGAGTTTTTTCCACCGGAAGGCGAGTCAGAGAAAGGAGAAAAATAAAATTAGCAAGCTAATTGATGAGTGCGGAAGGACTTATAGTTCGAATAAGGATATGGCAAGTTGTGCTGTGAATTATTTTAGAGAGCTTTTTTCTTCATCGAGTCCAGGGGGCTTTGAGACGCTTTTAGGGGGGGTTGAGGGGAGAGTTTCTGATGAGATGAATGCAGGTCTGAGGGCTGACTATACGGGGGCAGAAGTTATCCATGCTTTGGGACAAATGAATCCGCTGAAGGCGCCAGGAGTTGATGGTATGAACGGGCTTTTTTACCAAACTTATTGGCACATTGTGGGGCCTTCTGTGATTCGAACAGTTCTGAGTATTCTGAACGGAGCACCGATGCCGGAGGGTCTCAATCATACTAATATCATTCTTATTCCAAAGAAGAAGGCGCCAGACAAGATGACGGAATTTCGGCCTATTAGCTTATGCAATGTTCTCTATAAATTAATATCAAAAGTGCTAGCTAACCGGCTTAAAGTGTTTCTTGGGGATATTGTCTCAGAAAACCAAAGCGCGTTCACACCGGGGCGGCTTATTACAGATAACGTGCTCGTTGCTTTTGAAATGTTTCACTCGATGAAGAATGCGAAAGGAAAAGGAGGACATATGGCCTTAAAGCTTGATATGGCCAAGGCCTACGATCGTGTTGAATGGGACTTTCTGGAGCAGGTGCTTAGGAGGATGGGATTTGCGGGTGCGTGGGTGAACCGTGTCATGTTGTGTGTTCGAACAGTAACCTATACGGTCACAATGAATGGGGATTGGTCTGATTCTTTTACTCCGGAGAGGGGATTGAGATAAGGGGATCCTTTGTCCCCTTATCTCTTTATCCTCTGTGCGGAGGTGCTCTCGAGTCTTCTGAGAAAAGCTGCGGAAGATGGCGCTATTCATGGGTTGAGGGTGGCGCGGACAGCTCCGGCGGTCTCGCATTTATTCTTCGCGGATGATAGTGTTATTTTTACTAAAGCTTGTGAGAAGGAAGCTACGACGGTGCGTGATATCCTCAGACGCTATGAAGCCGCTTCGGGTCAACTCGTTAACCTTGATAAAACTACTGTGTCGTTTAGCAAAGGGACGTCGATGGAGAGGAAAACACGGGTGGTCGATGTGTTGGGAGTCCGTATGGTAGATAGACAAGATAAATACCTTGGGCTTCCAACTATTGTGGGGCACTCAAAGCGAGAGGTTACCGGGCTGATTAGAGACAAGCTGAGTAAGAGGTTACAAGGATGGCGGGGTAAGATGCTCAGTAAAGCGGGGAAGGAAATTTTGATAAAGGCTATAGGCCAAGCGATTCCTACCTATGCGATGAGCGTTTTTCGTATTCCGGCTAATTTTTGTGGCGAACTTAGGTCGATTGTCTCTAGATTCTGGTGGGGGACGGATAATGGTAGGCGGAAAATCCCTTGGGTAGCTTGGTCTAAGATGTGCAAGCCTAAATGCAAAGGAGGTTTGGGTTTTCGAGATTTTGAACAATTCAATACGGCCCTCCTAGGTAAACAAGCATGGAGACTAGTTACGGAAGAAAGCAGTTTGCTGGGACGTGTTTTTAAGGGCCGGTACTACCCCCATGGGACCTTTATGGATGCAAGCTTGGGAAATTTACCTAGCTATACTTGGCGCGGAATATGGGAGGCAAGAAGTGTCCTAAGGCTGGGTATGCGGAAGAGAATCGGTAATGGGCTGGGTACACGGGTGTGGTTGGACCCGTGGATACCGGGAACTCTAACCAGATGTATCCTATCCCCTAGAGGCGTGGCGAGTGAGGAATTGCTGGTAGCTGATCTGATACAACCATGCGGTACCCGCTGGAATCAGGACAAAGTTAACGCTCTGATTTTGCCTTTTGAAAGGAGTCGTATTACTAATATTCGACTAAGTAGCCCTTATGTGACGGATGTGTGGTGTTGGGACCATGAAAAGGACGGAAATTACTCGGTAAAGACAGCTTATAAGTTGCTCTCTAATGAGGGTGACCGTGAGGCTGGGCAATCGGATAGGCAGAGAGAATCTTGGCTTTGGAATATGTTATGGAAACTCCCGATTATCCCGCGCATCAAGTTGTTCATGTGGCAATTATGTCGAGATGCTTTGGCTACAAAGGAAAATGTTGCGGCTAGGACGGAATTGACGGATGAGACTTGCCCCGGTTGTCGAAACCATAAGGAGACTTGTCTCCACATGGTTCGTGACTGTGGCTGGGTTAGGGGGGTATGGGAGGGGCTGGGTGTGGACATAAAGCAGAGTAGGGGGGCTGGAAAGGTGAGGGAGTGGGTGGAGCTTACGGTTCAGGGGATGGGGGAAGAGGAACGTATAACTTTTGCAGTCGGATGCTGGGCTATATGGGAACGAAGGAACAAAGCGGTGTTTGAGGAGGGGGATTGGAGCATCGACGCTGTTTGTCAACGTGTGAGGGAGATGGAGTGGGAGACGAGGGAGGCTATGGCTGGGGAAGGGTTGGATAATGTGACTGAGGGGAGCGCTCTAAACTCTGAAGGGTGGCAGAGACCGAGGCGAGAGTGCTGGAAAATTAATGTGGACGCGGGTGTGGCGGAGGGCGTGGGGACTGCGTGGGGGATTGTGTGCAGGAACGAGACAGGGGGGCTGTGCTGGGGTGTTTCCGTGGGGGTGCAGGAGGAGTTCCAGCCTACTTTGGCGGAAGCAGTGGCAATTTGTGAAGGAATGAAGGAGGCCCATGTGAGAGGCTTGAGGAGAGTCGAGATGGAGAGCGATTGCCTTCCGGTAATTGTGGACTTGAAGAAACGGTTACGTGGTCGAAGTGACATTTGTTTAGTTTACGATGAGATTTATCGTTTATGTTCGTTGTTTGATTTTATTTCGTTTAATTATGTGCGTAGATCTTTGAATAGTGTAGCTCACGGGTTGGCCCATATCCATCCTCGTGTCATAGGTAAACGCATCTGGGAAAACGACTTCCCGAACTCTATTGTTGCTTGTGCCATGGCAGATTTAATATAAGTTCTGTGAACCCTTTCGGGTTTCTTTCAAAAAAAAAAAAAATAACATTTATACTATGACTCATATCAAAGGAGAAAAAAAAAAGAAAAAAAAGTCGATCAACTCTTGCCTTTATAAATTATAATTCGTCAAAGCATGTTTACCCTACCCGACTCCTCACTTCTGCGCCTCACTTCTGCAAATCGCTCGCCGTTTCTGCATTTCTCTCATATTTCTGGTATTCATTCATTCTCTTTCTCCCTTTTCTGGAAATGTCTTCCCTTTTTTCTAAATTAGGGTTTCGATTTCAACTTCATTTCCAATTTAACTCCCGTTATTTTTGCAATTCTTCTATTGATGATCCCCTAATGTTTATAAAGTTTGTTAGATATCAATGCGACTTAGGGTTTAATAATCTCCAATTTCCCCTGAATCTCTTCAACCAAATGATGTCTCTTGTGGAACGACCTTCCATTGTCGATTTTAACCGGTTGTTAGCGGCAATGCTCAGACTCAAACGACTAAAACCTCAGTCCACCGTTATTTCTCTCTATTCCCATCTGGATTTATCCGGTATCCGACCCGATTCACATTCTATGTCCATCCTTGCTAATTGTTACTGTCGCTTAGGCCGTGTCGATTTTGGGTATTCTCTCCTTGGCAAATCCCTTAAGCTTGGGTATCCTGAGTCTAATTTATATTTTTTCACCATCTTAATTAACGGACTTATTCAAAATAACCGGCTTCCCGAAGCTGTTAAGTTGTTGGAAGTAGCTGTAGTTAAGCTTGACATTCAACCAAGTATTGTTACGTATGGTACCATGGTGAAAGGTCTTTGCAGGACCGGGAACCACGAGGCCGCTCTCCATATGCTCCATCAAATGAATTCTGACACCGTAGGTTGTAAGCCTAACCTGATCATCTACACTACCCTTATCGACAGTCTTTGCAAATTCAAGTTGGTAACTGTTGCCCTCAACCTCTTCTCAACCATGAAAACTGAGCGTATCAGACCAGATGTGTTCACCTATACCTCATTGATTCGAGGTCTGCTCAATCTAGGTCGTAAGGGTGAGGCTAACGAATTGTTGGGTGAGATGTTGCAGAGCAACACCGCACCCGATGTTGTTACATATAATATGTTGATTGACATGCACTGTAAGGAAGGTATGGTTGATGAAGCCGTAGCCATTTTACCGATGATGATCAAAGGAGGATTGACTCCTAATGTAGTTACTTATAGTGCTTTATTGGATGGATATTGCTTTTGTGGCCAAATGGACAAGGCAAGAGATCTCATGAATTTGATGATAAAAAGCCAATGTCAGCCTGATGTTCTGACTTTTTCTTCTTTGATCCATGGATATGTTAAACATAAAAGCATCGACAAAGCCCTTGACATATTTCAAAAAATGGGTGAGCATGGGATTGTCCCTGACTTAGTGGTCTATTTCATTCTCGTAGATGGCTTGCGTGAGGCTGGACGTGTTCAAGATGCGGAAAACCTTATTTCTGATGTCTTATCAAGGGGTTTGGTACCAAGTCGTGCAGCATATAATATTCTATCAATGTCCGAAATAAAAAGAGTCTATTAACTGTCCTTTAGGTGCATTTATTGGTGTTTTGGTTTTATTCGTATTATGCATCAGACAATCAGAGAGCATTGGCACTTGGCATACATATAGCATGACCATTTCAACCCTGAATGCGAAGAATACACCACATCATGCATGTTTTTTGCGCTCCCAAGTTGGAATTTCTTCCTTTGTCTGAAACACTTAATACACCCTTTGATTTTTGTTGTTGTTTGCTCGTTCTCACTCTTGTATCAACTGTATCCCATGATTTGGCAACTTACTAATTCTATCAACTGTGCACTACTGGTCTTTACGGTGGTTCTTGAGTTCAGTTAGGAGTAATGTTGTATTCTGAACTTTTGCACAAGGTTTTGTTATTTTATCTTTTGCAATGGACCGAGTATAGATGTTTTATGTTTATACTCGCGGAGGGGTTATGAAGATTCAATCTTTTGGGCTATGTTATTTTCTAAAATTGTTGTGTATGAAGGTAATCCTGTTCCGATGTCACTAGCTATTATTCCAGCAACCGTCACAATACCAAATGCTGTTGGTTTTGCTTGCTCCAACCCTTTATCCCTTCTTGGAGAAGCTATGGCTACTGATGTGTGGTAGTTCCGGATGTATGTTGGCAGACTTTGTATGTTTAGTTTAGAATATTGTTTAGTTTAGAATATTTTTTGGGTAGTTTTCTAAACACTGGAGAACGAATCATTTTTGTTGTATACAAATATATTTATAATTGTTTTTGCTGCATCAGTGTTGATGTTGAGAGATTTGGCTATAATTTGAGTTACCGTAATCAGTGAATACTGAACTTCGCACCGTCGGCATGATTTGTATGAAAGTACAGGGAGAATGAAGGGAAAGTTTGTTTAATGGTTGTAGTCCTTGTTTTTATTTGTTTTGTTTGTTGTATCACCGTTAGATTTAGTTTGATCAAATGGTTGTAACTCGTTCTCACCGGATCTTACTATTCTAATTTGTGTAGTAATTATCCATCGTAAACTTGTGACGGATTATTATCCACTTGAGTAGAAAAAGACAAATTATTTGTGATTTCCTATAGGGCTATAGGCTTGCATTCCTTGAAAATGGTTGTAGTCCCAGCAATGGAACAATGATATCTTCATCTCTGCTTCATCGGCGGACAGAACAGTTGATCTTATATAAGACCATTGTAAATGCAACAAAGTTATTATACCAGAACGGTAAAGCTTCATTCCAAGCAGAAAATCCGACAATGGAACAGTGATGTATTCATCTCAGCAGTATAGGGCTATAGGCTTGCATTCCTTGAACAGTTGTACCAAATTTCCGATAAGTCAATAATACCAACTCCTATGAATATTTAAGATCATCAGTGCTAAAATACCCCGAAAGACGTTTTGGTGTGAAGTAGCACGTGAAAATCGTACATTATCCTTCAAAAAGAACAGCTTATTTCTCCAGGACGTCAACAAAAGATGACATTATCTTTTATCAAACCGTATGAAAAGCGGAAAACTTCCATAATGTGAGAAAATATCATCAAAGTCAAATAGGAGATTAAAAATGATGTACAGAATGGATTGTTTGATGTTGATTAATGATGAACTGCATAAATTTGATGTTTACGTTTACATGTATATCTATATACGGAGTATATAATAATACAAAAGGGTATTACAGACTTACTGTTAGTTATACATGGAAGGTTGTAATCGTATAATAGCGACACAATTGCCAATGGTACACAAACATGCATGATGCTTCTGCTGGTCTCGCTAAAAAAAATGAGATGGAGGGAATATGAAACCGGAGAAGTGAATCTTGAATGGCGGGACTTTCCGGTGAAGAAAGCACAGGTAGTCAGGTACAAATTAGCATCATAGCCAAGTATTAACTTTTCTTTTTTAAGTAACATTTGACAAATATACATACAGTGGTCGCTATGCAGGGAATGGCAAGCCTTGATTAAAAAGGCATACCTGTAAAGGCTGATAAACGGTCTGTGATGAGAATATATTTACCCGCTTTGTTTTTCACCCTTACCAACTGGTGATGCCTGATCAATTTTCTTGTCCTCTGCATTACGAGAAGCGGCAGACAGGTCCTTTGATTCTGACATTTGAGGCATATCTTCTTCAATAGGGAGGGTTCGCTTTGAGCCGTCCAAAGCAACACCAAGAACAATGTTGTCATCTAAAGCTGGTCTTGCGATTGACGGGGGGCTTGCAACACTTTCACCATCTCGCTTTGGTACACTACTCTCATTTTCATCTACCTTTTCCTCATCGACTACTTTTTTTGAGGATTTCATTCTACTCTCGCCATTTGTTTTGTTTGAAGGTTCAATTAGAAGGAAGGGATAGTTAGCCGCAGTAGCAGCAGCTGCTGCTGCTCCAGGGAAGACACTTTCAGAAAATGGAACATTCCCAGCATCAGCTTCAGTGAAAACTTTTCGTATCGTTCTGATAGGTGTTGCAAGCCGGGCACGATGATGGCTTACAACTCTCAAAAGATCTAGGAGTATTCCTTCCTGTTTCAAGAAGAGTTCAAAAAGACACATTTCTCATTACAGACCAATAGCAGATCAGAGTAATATTTGACAGACACCGGAATGAAAGCATGCAAATTAAAAGTCAACTTGATATGTGCCTCCGACAACGACAATAATAAAACTTGCCTATGAGGATGGTGATAAACAAACATTCCCACTCATATCTTGTTATAATACTCCATTGACTTCACGGAGGTTAATATAAGTTGCACCACTAAAATGGAATCTAGGAATATATCGGAAGGACCGTAAAGCAATCAATTAGAGAGTGAGGTGGGAAAATAAATGGAAACAAAGAACAGTATAAGCAACATCTAGATCAGCTATATGACAGATCAAGCAATAACACCAAATGTGTCCTTTCTAGAAGTTCCACTCTTCCAATACCACAGATGTCCATACAAAAAGCATTGAACCAGGTAATTGTTTCAAGCACGACATTAGAGGACTAGATTATACAGTTACAGGCTAGGTAGGAATCAGCTAGATCAAGCTCCAAAAGCTAATCTAAAACAGAAGGTAATGTAGAAATATTTGACGTAGCAGATTCAGCAAGCAGTTAAATAATTTGATTAGCATCAGTCAGTCGATTCAACCATAGAGAACAAGAGACAAAATGTCACAAAAAGGTATGAGTAATATAGTATAGATCTATCTTATCGACAGTCACAAGAAGTTACCTTAACACACAGGTATTCCTCAAAGCGCGAAGTCTTCACGAAGCAGGATATCATAATCTGTAGGAAGAATTGTAAGCTTAGTTCAGTGTAATTCCTCATATGCAGTGAGGACTTGAGGCCCACTGCCCACATGATGAAATTTACTCGACTTCTTGTGTACTTCAGTACTTGTGTAGTGGACATTGAGTTTTACTACAAATTCATAACTCGATGAAACTGGAAAACTAATATTAAGTGAAGAATTCATGTGGTGATTTTAGTTGAGGTATTGAACAAAATAAGAAATTTTATTTTATTTTTAATTAGATAAGCCCTGAATTAAATTCATTTTCGTTTACGATGAAATTATTGAAACGTTAAAGGACATATATTTTATCATGTATGATAAATAAACGGCAGACTCAAAAAGAGAAATTTGAGACCCTATTGTGCAACACTCACTAGTAGAGCCTGGTTCTCAGAATTGATATTGTCCAGGAAAACCCTCCTATGCAATCTCTGCTGCTCCACTTGGGGATTTTTAGCCAAAACCTTTCGCATGTCAGCTACAATAATCTGTATGCAGACAATGCATCAAAAACAAGTCAGGCCTAAAACAAAAGCGAGGACTCAAGAAAGTATAGTTTAGATACATAACAAGCTTGCACTCACATTAATCTTGTTGACATCCAAGTGACTAACAGCAATGTGGGTCTTGATACGCCAATGAGTTTTTTGGGTCAGATTTCTGACGATGTTAATTGTGAACTTGTGGTTTGGGATATATATAACTTCTCGATCATCTCCTCGAATGATTGTTGGTGACCACCAGCCAACGTGCTGAAACAATAATAGAACCATAATTCGCCAATTAGGTTCTTTTAGATCGGGTATGATATTCTCCTATCAATCAAACACATTATGCACTACTACAAGAGATTAATTTTACCTCTACTGTACCAGAGACTTCATAGCCTTCTATCTTTGTTTGAATCCATTCATTTAAAATAAATGGCCGTGTTGCATGAATCATAACGCTAGACAGAAAATTTGTGAAAATTTGTGTTCATCATGAGAGAAAATTTGAAGTTCAAATAATTAATTTACATGGGAAAGACAACAACCAAATAACCATTTAAGAGATACATGAAACATAAAGCACCTCACGACCAGCAAGGGTAAGCAAAACTGTGCCGAGACCCCCGGCAGTTAGCCACTTCTGAGTAGAGAAACCAAGCAATTCCATGAACAGGGAAACAGATGCCACCCACACAGCAGTATAGATTGCCTTCCCTGCAAATTGAAAACCCATCTGTGAAAAATAGAATCAAAGTAAAAATAAATCCTTTTAACGATCATCAAAGCTAACCATGAGCCAACTTGTAACGATCATTCCCTACTACCCTAAAGGAGGAAAATGAGAGCCATTAATGTTGGTAACTTAAGTGTAATTACCGGTTCATTTTTCCGTATTTTGTGTTTGGTTCAAAGACGGGCAAACTTATAAATAATAAAGCTAGTTCGGGAAGTACGGAGTGTACCCTAGTCTATTGTTTACAAGTTCGCAGTATAGTTGCCTTACGAACGACTTTGGCGCCAAAGCATTTATCCGAATAAAACAGATTTTGGCGGTTGATTTTGAAAAGTTGTAACTGAGTGTTAAAGAAAGCACAAAGGAGTTGTTTTTCGGTGACTGATATGAAAATTGCATTCAGAATAATGTCGATCGATAGTACTTCAGAACATTGAGTTTTGCAAATCTTTTACTATATTCCAACATATTCCAAAGCCAAAATTGAGTCCTGATTGTGGATAGATAATTGCAGTGAAGACAAACAGGGGACTACAAGATAAACCCTCTCACAGCTCAAAAGATACTTTTTCTTTTTAAAATATACTCCATAATTGTCAAAGGATACCCAAGCTGTTAACAAGCACAATGAAATAAGTTATGAGCTAAAGTAACATACTAGTTAACACAAGTAGATTGGGTAAACCTTACATATAATAATCAGTTGATTTCATTCGGGGATTGCTGAATATGTGACCAAGGTACCAACTATCAAATATCATCTATCAGCAAGAAGAAAAGTAAGAGCCAGAACATACATTTCTCGTGTCAGAAGAGTCGCTAGCTTCTATAAAGAATGTTTGCACTTGTTGGAGCAAGCTAAACCAGAAAATATAATTAGAATCAATAAAAGGAACTACACCCAAGTTAAAGTATAAGCTGTCAAGAAAATAAAGAAACCCCTGAAAGACTATTAGCCCGTAAGAGAATAGCCAAGAAGTAATGATAAACCTAAATATTTAGACACATTGCAGCTATTACTGGGTTTTGGAGCCATAGGCACCTGTCTAATGAAGGGACATACCATACTGCCACTCAATGCATTTAAAGAGGCAGAGAGGTTCCTTCTATTAGGAATATTAATAATAGTTGGGCCTCAACCATCACCTTAAGGTTTTGGTTCATCTATCATGATAT
Organism: Silene conica; assembly: GCA_029255685.2. Lineage (NCBI taxonomy): Eukaryota > Viridiplantae > Streptophyta > Magnoliopsida > Caryophyllales > Caryophyllaceae > Silene > Silene conica. Next base: position 9,968,563 of record CM055314.2, read on the forward strand.
CAGAGTCAGTCTTCAAGCCAACGGGCATTTGATTGAGGGAGCGTATTAGGAATATTAATAAAAGTTAGGCCTCAACCATCACCTTAAGGTTTTGGTTGAGATGGTTCATTTATCACCTTCTATGGCAAGGAACGGAAGTTGGATTTATGCAGCCCCGTGTGTATAATTGTAATGAACTATATGTTGCAGCATAGTTACTATAGTTAGGTAGGGGCTGATGCCATCAAACTCTCACAGCATAGGCAAATGACTGATTTACTGACTGCTACTAATATATGAGAAGCTCAGTGTAACAACACAATACCATGTTAGGTTTGTAGCAAGGGAACAAACGTCCCTAAATCAATCTACTCAAATGGGTTATGGGCCTATACCAATTTATAGGACGTTTTCAATACACTTCATAGTGAATCATTGACCATGAAGAAATATGCACAAAGCTCAAAGGCAGAGGATTATGATGACAGTGATCCTCACCCAGACAGGCAATATGCAAACGCAACCATAGTTGATAATGATCGTGTAAAATGCAGAATCCGCTGCTTAACAGCCTGGCTGGCTTCTGATGGTAAAATTATAGGATCCAACGCTCTGCAATGACAGCTAGAAATGGTAAGGAGCGCGTCTCTCCACCGATGTATTACACTAAATAAGACAAACAAAAGAAGCATAGAGACTATCCATATTACGATATAGCACTAACTCACGCACCTACAAACGAGTAATGCCCCACTCCGAAGAAGTAATGGTTGAACATATGAGGTCGCAAAAAAATATGTGCTACTTTTTTCCAGCTGCCAGCGTTTTGCTAAAGAAATAAAGAAAGCAAACATAAATCATAAAATGAGACATCATACAAGTGATATAACTGAACACAGGCAAAAGGCAAAACATAAGACATGTACATGAAGAAAAATACTCCAGCCGATTCGCAAGAGTGGCAGAAGTGCCCATGCCAAAGCCATGACGCCTATAGCTGGGATCAACTTATACACTAGCGAGGTTGAAGACAAACTGCTACACACCCTGCATAAATACATCATAAAATCACAACCCTTAACATCAAGGAAAAGAACACAGGCCTAGTATAAATAGGATACCTCTTGAAGACAAGAGGAGCATTTTGAATCAAATGAGACCCATTTGCTCCACTAGGCAACAAACTCGATCTGCACTGAAACGCCTTCGGATTGGAGAAGCTACTACTTTTCTTTGCAATCGCTCTCGTTAATTCCTGGAGATTACAACCATATTGTACCTATACATTGTAAAATCAAACAACAGTCAGTTATCAGTTAACATAAGTTAATAGCCCACGGACATCACATCTATTCATGCATAAAAACTATTTACTGAACATTAACCATCAGCTAAGCTAAAATGGTTCTTTCACATGGTATCGGAGCCTCCGTGACCATAATGTCTCAACTTCAAATCGCAAGAGCCTCTTATTTCATATGTAATTTCACCTCAAGGTGCATGAAGAAAGCATATAATAGTATAAAACCATTGATTGAACCTCCACCGCCAACTTAGGCTTTTACTAATATCGTTGTTTCACATAGCGTATGCCATTATAGTACGGAGTATTATAGTTACACCTCCAGAATAAATTCAACCGTGGAACAAAATTAATCAAAAGATACAAACTTTGTTTATTTGTTAACTATTTACCTTTGCTTTCATTTTCGAGAGACACGCATTAAAACAAAAGGTACACATACGATTGACACGAAAGAAGTACCCAAAATAAATACGGAGTAAGGCCATGTTCTTTTTGGCTTAATTTCAACTCGTCTCATCGCTACTCGGATCTATTTAGTTCAGTTCAATCCAGTTTCATTCAATTCAATTCAACTCATCTCTTCACCTAGCACAGTTTCATTCAATTAAGTTCACTTCTGTTCGGCTTCATTTAGTTCAATTCAGATCCGTTCAGACGAAAAGAACACGGTCTAAGTCCCCATTATTTTAGACTAAACTGAACTAACCAAATCGAACTAAATTGAAATTAAGTCGATAAACAAGGCCTAAATAAATATCTAAAATGCGAAGGGAACCGACTAAACCGAACTAAATTGAAATTAAGACCAAATAAATATCTAAAAGGCGTTGTAAGAACCGTTTTTTGGACTGAAATGAACGGAACTAAACTGAACTAAGTTAAAATTAAATCCAAAAAAACACGGCCTAATCTAAATAACAATCTAAAAGGCAAAGAATTAAACCTTAAAGTTGTGAGGAAGTCCAGAAAGTCGTTCATAAGGTAATCGTAAAGAAGAAGCCACCACCATTTTTACCTCTCCTACAATAACACCAGCAGTAAATATCATCGATTCCAATAATTACAGTTTCAATAACAAACAGTAAAAGTAAAACACCATGATCATATTGATCAAGAGCAAATTACAACTTAATTAACTAACACTAATATAACAGCATTAGTGATGATAATTCAGGTAAAATACTTAACTTGTAATCGAAATTAAGCATCAAATGAACAACTGTTGTCGACGGTAAATACCCGATTTACAACAAAAATAAATTAAAGAGATCGTGAACTTACCTTACTTGAAAAGCATTAATTCCTGAAAATGAAGCCGGGATGATTAACAGTAATTCAGTTCATTATTATTTTTATTTATTTATAGCTTCCTAGAAAATGGAGTTTGGATAAATGGATAAAATAAAATAAAATAAAATAATTTCCCCCAATTATTTTGGCTAGTTAAAAAAGTTGCGAAAGGTGGTCGACGTTTTTATAAAAAAGACGAAGAATCTTTTCACACTATCTCTCTAGAAAATGGAGTTTGGATAAAATAAAATAAAATAAAATAATTTCCCCAATTATTTTGGCTAAAAAAGTGGAAAACGCATCGTTTTTGGGTGTGTTGTGTGGTCTTTAAAAACTCGCGTGCGGATTTATATGGCCAACTGCGACTCTACACGGACTATTCAATCCCTGTGTACGGTGCAATCTGCTAGTTTTTTTATTTTAATATTCTTCAGTACACAAAAGCTTTAGAAAAATAGTATATTAATAACGTTATTGAGAGACAAACTACGTGACAGCCTTTCACGAGTCCTACTTTCTTGAGTATATCTCGAGTTTTTGTTTTCTATCTTATACTTTCTTCATTCAAATTTAAGGTGTATATATGTTTTTTTTACAAATATTAAGGAAAATGTTAAAAAAAAACTACTTCCTCCATTTTTTTCCATTCAATACATTTGTTTTTTCACGTTTGTCAACGCATGTTTTACGTGCTTAATATCTTTAGCTACGTATTTGTAAAAATTATAATAGTTACTGTATATATTTTCAATGTACTTGTAAAGACGAATTAAACAAGACCTCACATGAATATGTTTTTTCTTACGTATTGGAAGAAAATTGAAATTGAAGGTTAACTTGTGAATAGTGCACAAAAAAATGTATTGAATGGAAAGAAATGGAGGGAGTACTAAAATTACAATTACAAGTGGGTTAGATGTGTTTTTATTAAGTTAAATGTGTGATGATTGATTAATGGTGGCCCATGTAATGACATTTTCTCTAAATAAAGATTATTCATGAGACACTCTAGTCTGATTTTTTTTTGCATTATTAGAAAAGTGTTAATTTGGATATGAATGGATTCAAAAAGAATATGTGTAGTTTGGAATGAATCGACGAAGTACTTTTTTTTATATTGTACGTCGTATTACTAAACTTATAAATAGGACTATATATTCAAATATATATGAAAATCGTATATTCAATACACATTTAATTGCGGTTATATGCTATTTTTTTCGCTTTTAACGCATTTTGAGGCGAGACAAGGCCGACAATAGCTGCAACCAAGATTTAATACTATGAGAGACACTTTGAAGTCATAAGAATGGGAGCTGGGGCTAGTAATTACCAGCATTAGCTCCATGTTTAAGTTCATCATGCCATCCTAATCGAACCTGCAAACCAATACCATTCATCAATCAATTATACATCCATTATTCCATTACACCAACAACATTGCCCCAGAACTTCGATGACTCCACCAAAAGCCCTAGTGTTGGCATGTCAGTGCGTCAGATGTACATAGTCTTACCCAAATCTGTTTCTAGCTGGGTCGAGATTGCATATAATTATACCTTCAGAACCAATGGATGCGACTCTCTGACTCCACTAAACACGAAACAACTAAATTACAGCGATTATCCTATAATACCGCAAAGTGCACAAGCATTACTCCGTCAATCTTACAGGTTAATCTGTGATCATCAATTACACATTGATGCTTATCATCATAAATTGAGAAAGGCGCAACTAATCCAATAACTCATGTTACGTCATTTATTCCAATCATAATCCAGAATCAAAGAATGTCACAATTCGACTCGATCAAAATCGAAACAACTCCAGTAACACATTGATTCTTTCTTATCACCGCAAATTGACGAAACGCAAGGAATTCAATAATTCATTTTACCTCATTTATTCCTATCATAATCCAAAACCAAAGAATACGACCATCTGACTCCATGACCATCAAAACCGAAGCAAATAAATCACACACCAATACGACACTATCATCAATCTTAAATTGACAAAATGCAACCAAATTCAGTTCTTCAATAATTGACCTAATCAAATGCATTCCACCTCTTTCACTACTACTCGTTCTCCGCATGAACAATTTGGAGACACTAAGCGACGGTCTCATACATTTAACGGGCGACGATGATAATGATGAACATGAGTGAATTAGGAATCGGCTAGTGGTGGTTGTTGCGGCGGTGGCAGCGGCGGTGCCAATTAGGGTTGCCATTTTGTGTGCGATGTAGTATTGAAAGCTGAAAGTGTGATTTTGAATCAATTAATCAATATATATATATATAATTAAGTGAAACTTTTTTCTAAGCACGCGTAGTCTCCACGTTTTACAAAACACTTATTTATAAATTAGGAGATAATTAATTATTTACAATTTTTCAATAGAATTAGAAAATTAATAAATAGTTGTTTAGATAATAATTTATTTACAATTTTCCTATTAGAATTAGAAAATAAGAAAATAATAAATTATTTACAATTTTTCTATTAGATTTAGAAATATAAAAAATATCCGATTATTTACAATTTTCCTATTAGATTTAGAACATTATTATTTTTCCTATTAGGATTAGAAAATAAGAAAATAATAAATTATTTATAACTTTTCTATTAGATTTAGAAAAATAATATCCGATTATTTACAATTTTCCTATTGGATTTAGAACATTATTATTCTTTAATATTTATATACTTACTATTTTAATTTATTAACTTTATTCAACGTTTTTATTAAAAATGAAAATCGAAAATGAATTAGAATAATTGATTATTTACAATTTTCCTATCTTATACAGTAACATTATTCTTTAATATTTATATACTTATTATTTAAGGTTATTAATATTATTCAGTGTTTCTATTAAAAATGAAAATGGCAAAGCGTAAAAAAGAACTAATTTAGTTTGTCTTCGTCTTAACATTAAAATGAGTCGAAAATAGTCTCAAAAGAATATAAGAGTAATAAGACAAATCTTTTACTTTTTCTGATACATTATGTTCTTATCTTTTCCACATTATTCAGCGTTTCTATTAAAAATGAAAATGGGAAAGCGTAAAAAGAACTAATTTAGTTTATCTTCGTCTTAACATTAAAATGAGTCGAAAAAAATCTCACGGGAATATAAGAGTAATAAGACAAATCTTTTACTTTTTCTTATACTGTTTTTATCTTTTCCACATTATCAGACCATTTAAACTTAAAATGAACACAAATTCTTATTTGCAACGGCACTATCCGTCGCAAGCTTGTGACGGATACCGTTTTCTCTCACAAAATACCCACTTTTTCTCTCTCTCCAACACTATTCATGTGGTCCCCTTTCTCCACTAACTCATTTTATATCCATTTTATCTCACAAAATATCCGTCACAAATGGTGACCCGTCGCAAGCAAGACTTACTATAAAATGAATATCTCCATCTTAATTAAAAATGTGTGGAACTAATAAATGAAATTAGTTAAATATTTAAGTCTAAACAAATTCCTACTTAAAAGGAACATTTGCGATCAATCATATTCGACCAAATTAAGAGCAACACTGCTATTTTTTGGTACAAGAGTAGCAATACTGTTCAAGTGAATATTATGCACTTTCGTACTTAATTATGCGAAAAAAATTAGATAATTTCTTTAATTAAGTAAAAAGAAAATAGGGATATTCTACATGGTACCCCTGAATTTTTCGACTTTCTACATGATACCCCTACATTTTTTAAAACATACATGGTACCCCTAATTGTTGTCATTATGATTAAGTATGCCCTTAAACTTTATTTTTCACCAATTAAACTCAATTTTAGGCGTTAAATGATTACTTAAGCGCATAACCAAACTTGACATTTATCATCCCATGACATATGGACTCTATTAGAATTAATATCCATTCTTTGGACGTGATAATTTGGCAAAGATCAATAATTTTTCCGTCAACATTTTTTTAGCCCATATATATCTATAAATATTTGTATCGAGATGGATATTGAGCCTAATAGAGTCCTTATGTCATGTGATAATAAATGACAAGCTTGCTTATGCGATCAAGTTATCACTTAAAGCTTAAAAATGAATTTAATTGATGGAAAATAAAGTTTAGGTGTACACGTGATGATAATGACAACAATTAGGGGTACCATGTATGTTTTAAAAAGTATAGGGGTACCAGGTAGAAAGTCGAAAAATTGAGGGGTACCATGTAGAATATAAGATAAATGCTAAATATATTATACTTTAGAGAAACCCCAAAAATGTCAAATTTGGATTTAATTAGTATAAATATAAATATTAAAGACCGCAATGATGATGTAGATATGTGCGTGAAATGGAATAATTGTGTGGATGACATGTGTTTTAAATGGGTATTAAAAGGTATTTCATAAATAACATATTTATTTCTACATATTTTCACGTTATTATTTAACGATGAGACATTTTGTTATAAAATGATATATATTTTTACGGGGGCGGAGGTAGATAGGTTTTGAGGGAGGAGGTAAGTGTCTTCAGGGGTAGGGTTTAGGGTTTTTTAAGAGTATTATTTGAGTAGTACAAGCAAATTGGTCAAAGATGTTCAAGAATACAGTTTATCATTCTGATGATCAAGTTGGTTAGTTGGGTTGTTAAGTTACGATTTAAGAGGTATAAATATAAATATATAGATATTAAAGAACATAATGATGTAGGTGATCTGAGTTAAGCGGAATAATTGTGTTGACATGAGATGAAATGCAAGTGGGTATTAGAAGGTATTCATACAACAAAGCAGTGACAAATAAATGGTGTTTCCGAGACGGATAGAATAAACCGTAAAAAATCAAAAATATTTTTTAATTAGTATTAGATTATAGTTTATTATAGTCTGTATTCTTTTTTTTCCTCCATATTTTCAACTTATTCTTTACAGTGTGACATTGTTTTATAGGGTAGGGGTTGATTTTAAATTGTATGTGTTCATTTGTTTAGGGATGGGGATAAATAGATCTCGACGGAGGAGATAAGTATCTTCGGGGATAGAGTTACTCTTCAACGTTTAAAAGTGTGATGTAAGTTAAACAAGAAAATGTCTATTGGTTAGGGTTGTTCAGGGATACGATTGATTATGTTAGTCTAGTTGGGTAGTTATGTGAGGATGGTATAACGAATACCTAAACGGTGTCGAAAAAAGTTGCGTATGTACTACAGAATGATTAGAACAGCTGAACAAGTACATATGTAGATAAATTTTATTTTAAAATTATAATTTATGTGATAATAACATAGGCACATATGTTATGAAAATAACTTAAATATCTCTAAAGTGACATGTATGCATACTCAATTTTCATTGTTATAGGACCGAGTTTGATTTTACATTGGATATATCTACTGTTTCGAGCGGTTGGGGTAAATAGGTTTTGAGAGAGGAGGTAAGTGTCTTGGGGTTGGGTTACTCCACGACGTTGAAGAGTGTAAGAGTAGTACAAATAAATGTCGGTAGGTTGAGGTTTTCAGGGATGTATTTTACAATTGATTTTAATGGTTAAGTTAGTTAAGTGGGTGAGAAGGATACTCCATGGGTAGGATTACTCCCTAATGTTTACGAGTGTGATTTAGAAGATAGAAAAATATATTCATAGGTAAGGCTGAGTTGTTTAGGGATATGAATATGGTTAAAGTTGATTCTAATGGGTTTGGTTGGTTAATCGGGTGAAAAGGGTTGAATTTGTGAAAAGTGGATAGCGTGAGATATTGATTGAAAAAGGTAAATGAATAAATTTTATTTGAAAATGTGTATTATATGAGAAAAGAACCGACAAATATATAAATATAGGCTACAAACATTTAAAATATCACGTGTATAAACTCAATTTTGTTTCTTTGTTAGACATAAAACTAAACAATCAAATGTTATACTCTCTTCAGTCCTATTGAATGCTCTGTTGGGCCGGGGAATTATTTTAATGTAGAATGGCGTTATATTGTTTTTTTGTGGGAGTATTCTTGGAAATATTTAGGGGTGTGTATAAAAAGATGTCGTAATGTGGAGTTGCAATTGCAAATTTGCAATGATAACATTGTAAATACAAGAAATAGAATAAGATATTTATGTCAATTATTTTACCAAGTATGGAAAAAAAATATTGGATTAAATTGTACAAAAATAGAATGTGGGAACATTAGATAAGAATTAAGGAAGTATATGTCATGTCAGTATTATATCGCGGTAGATAGGTATGAAGGTAGGAGGTAAGTGTCTTGATGATAGAGTTATTTCCGACATTTAAGAGTGCGGTTTGAGTAGTACAAGTAAATATAGATACAATTGGGTTGATCAAGGATGCGCATACGATTAATTCTGATGGTCAAGTTGGTTAGTTGAGTGAAAAAGGGTACGAACAATGCCTGAATGGTGTGGAAAATGGGGGGTATGTAGCAAAAAAAAACTGATGAAGTAGATGAATTTATTTCAAGGTTGTATTATGTGTAAATGACTTAGGCATAAATGCTATAAAAATAAGTTAAAAATCTATGAAATATCATGTATGAAAACTCATTTTTGTTTTTTTCTTGGGAAACACAAAAATAAGTAATCCAATGTTAATAAATATCATGTCAATATAGTATTGCTAACGTTTAACTAGGTTACTTTTTTTTGTCTTGGTGATTAAAAAAACATCATGGTTTGAATTTTACACCCAATTTACATGTAACTCTCGAGTGTTGCATCCATCGTTCATTCCTTAACACTTCTCTCATGCCTCTTTTGTTAACCAAACAAAAAATTACATGTTTTTGTTTTTCTCATCAAGGATTTTTCATTCAAACAAAATCGGTTTTGAAAGCAAAAGTTAATTAGGTTTCTGATAGATGGATGAACTTTTCAAAGGGAGAGCTAACATTGAGGGATAAGTCCGGGTGTTTGGTGAAGGAGGGGTGACTTGAATATTTTAGGTGTGTATTGGAAGCTAGGAAAGGGTGTTGATGATGAGTTAGATGGTTGTTTGAGGTAACAATAAAGATGACTAAATCGCATTTGATGATTAATTTCATGATATGTTAATAGGTGTGGCTTTGGATTGTGGAACGTTTCTTGTGTTATTTGAAGAGTAAGAGTAGTGGTTTGAAGGGATTTTTTGTGTGGTACTATAGATGATTGTGGCGAGTTGGTGGTAACATTAATGACAGAAATAAATATAAATGAGGTAATTTTATTAACAAAATAATACATGTATAGAACAAACTAATACTATTTTTATATAAAAAAAGTCTTATGATTTACTTTTGATTTACATGGCGAAAATTTTATGAATACCAATTTAGTATCCGTGCATCGCACGGGCAAAAATACTAGTAGATTAGTATACTAGTTTAGAACCCGGGTATGTATAAGAGAGTTAATATATTAATGTATACACAAATATTTAATAATTTTATGAATTATATTGTTGACTGATGAGGCTATGGAAATGTCTCGGTATTCTTAACGTCCGTTACAATATTTGTTAAGATATACGTAGTATTTATTAAAATATACGAGATTTATTAAATTTTCGTATTATGTCCAAACAGAATAGCCCAACACACGAGCCCAACACATTGTATCATATAGACGAACCAAATTAAAATAATTTTAGCTCTCTAATTATAAAAAAAAGTGTAAATTGATAAACAATACCAATATAATCACTCTTTTTCATAATCAGTACCAACATAAATTTTAAGTAATAAATAGTACCAACATATTTGCTCCGTTCAATAGGTAGTACCAAATGGCCTGAAACAGCCACTTAATCTCCTTTACTTCCATAAAATGACGAAAATACGCTTATTTTAACCTCACCCCATCATCTTCCTCTAAGTTCATTTTTTCAATTCAAACTTAAACACAATCCATTCTCTCACCCCAAACCTCTCAAATTACCCTAATATTTATCTTCCTTATTAAAAAGTACTTAAATTTTCAGCATAATCTTAATCTTAATCTTAATCAAATTCAAACACATTGTATATTTGTATTCAGTTTGGCGTTAATTCCCATGTTTTAATTCGATAAATTAATTTCGACCCTTTATTGTAATGGAATTTTTGCAATTTGGGGTTTCATGGTAAGAACCCTAATTGACGCAATTGAATATGAAATTGGAGGAACTGGGTCTATTTAATAAGGGGGTTTTTCAGGGTTTTTGATTTCGTTGAAGTCTGTCTGATAATCTGGTGTAATCAAGATCATGATCGTCGTGCATGAGATTTGTGATGAATTATGGAGTACCTACATTGTGTTAATTTAATCAATTTATTGTATGGGTAGGTTTTTGTCGTAATTTTGAATTTGGAAATTGTTGGAAATTGATTGCTTGATGTTTTGATTATGCTGCATTATTATTTGTTCATGCTTTGTTATGGATCATGCTGGAATTATTTAGTGTTTAGCTTGGAAAAGATTGGAAATTGATGTCTTGATGCAAAATGTAGTCTGTTTGATCATTTTTCCAGTGGAAATGTTAGGTTGTGTGCGAAACCAATTATTCAGTAAATTTTGTAAGAGATTGGAAGATGTTGAATTGCTGCAAATTTAGTTTGCTTGATTTATTATCTAGTAGAAAATGTTAGGTTGTATGGGAAATTCAATTACCCGCGAAAATTTTGTAGAATATTTGAAAATGTTGAATTGATGCAGAACGTGGTATGGGTGATGGGATTTTATAATGGAAAGAGGTATGTTGTGTGTGAAATTCAGTTACCCTTGAAAATTTTCATTTATGATAAAAATCACCAGATAGAAATGGAAGGTTAGTGTTTTTCAGGATGGCTGGAAAGATAATACTGTAAACGGATGTCGAAAGATGGAAAAGGAAAAAGATTTCGAATCTTGAATAAAGGAAGCAGAAGAAAGGAAGAAGAAATGAGGAAGAAAAGGAGGAAGGTGGGTCATTTAATAACAAAAGTGAGGGGTAGAATAGGAATTAAAATAAAAAAATTGACGGAAAATTTCAAATTTATCTTTTAAGTGGCAGTTTCCGGCCATTTGGTACTACCTATTGAACTGAGCAAATATGTTGGTATTGTTTATTAATTAAAATTTATGTTGGTATTGATGATGAAAAAGAGTGATTATATTGGTACTGTTTATCAATTTACACTAAAAAAAATATAAGGTACTAATATTATATTCATTTTTATGTTTTATAATTTACTTATAAGTTGTAAAAAAATATAAGGTACTAGTATTATATTCATTTTTTATATTTTATAATTTACTTATAAGTTGTCAATAAATATTCAAAGAGTTAACTTATTTATATTTTGAAAAAATGTGAATATATTATTAAAGGGAGATCGTCCATCCGAAAGAATAAGTCAACCCATTTAACAAAACCAAACCGCAAATGAACGAAATAGGCTTAATATTTCGAACAATCTCGAAATAACGAAAAAAAGAGAAAACAATTTCAAATATACACTTTTAGACAACACCAACCCAAATATATAATTTTAGACACCACCAACTCCTTCCTAATCCCCGACCAACCCAATTCCATCCTAATCCCAGTAATTTCAGTTGACCGACCCAATTCCATCCATTTTCATCTTCAACCTCCGAGCAGAATACGGATTCGTTTTGTTGGCTTTTGCTTCTGGATTGCATCATCAAATCAGTGGCCTTGCTCCTGGATTGCATCATCATTTCAATCAGACCATTAATCCTAACCAGGTAACCTTCCAAATTAGTTAAGCAATATTGCTCCCTCTTAGAACTTGTTCAATGTAGTATAGAGGATGGATTTTTCAGATAGTCTTTTGAAATGTTTAAAACGTATTAGTAATTAAGTTCTTAGGGTACATTTTATACTTAGTATAATCATTTTTCAGATGTTAGTGTATTTTATGTTTAGTATAATTAAGTTCTTAGGGTACATTTTATACTTAGTAATTAAACGGATGGATTTCCTGTTCAAAGGTTTATTTTATGTGTCATTCATTAATGTTAGTTGTATGTGTTATTGAGATTGAATTTGACAATTCTACTATAATTATTTGTGCAAAACAGTTTAAATCTGGAATCGAACTAAGTATAGAGTCAAGGTCTACCTTTACTGTTTTTTGTTTGGGATTTTATTTGTAACTTCTTTCCCTGCAGTATAGCAGTCATTGAGTCGCTATGCAATTCTCGACACAATTTTCATCACGTGTTTCTGGACTCTGCCTCTTTGTCGTAGCACAGGGTTATGCATTAGGAGGTTTAGTACATTTTAATCCCTACATATCCTTAGGCGAGAATCTTTGAGGCCCTTGAGTGCGTGCTGTTTTCTTGTGTTACTGACGCTTGTCCATTTAAAGGCCACTGCAAGGTTGCTTCTTTCTGCCGTAAATCTTTTGTTCTTATTGTTTAATGCCTTTTGGTCAACGGGATATATCATCAAAGATTGTGGCCTTCTCTAAGCAGGGAGCACGAACTGTTTGTGTTCTTTCTGCCAATGGCACCATTTGCAGTGTGGAACTTCGTCAGACTGCAATGTCTGGGGGTGTGGTGAACTATGAGGTATTTACTGTGTTCCACTTAGGAATTTGCTTATTTCTCACTTCCCATTGTAGAATACAGCCATGTCTGAAGTGACTGAGTGAGTTTTAGTTTTTAAATGTTGCTGTTTTCGAGGGTATGAATTTTGATGTATCTCTGCCACTTACCATAGAAAAAATAATGTTCCCTAACATCTCTTGTTCATGGCTTGACTGCTATTATGTTTGTAGTTCCCGAAATTTCTTGTTTTTATATTGCATAATGCAAACCTTTTTTCCTCTTAAAATTTTGGAATGTATGAAACTTGATAACATAGCAATGTTTTCGTCGTTTCTAGGTCACCTAGAGATACTAATTAGAAGAATAGTTTTCTTGGGGAAAGAGAATAATAGTTAGTCAATAATAGTCATCAGTGAGTTTGGCTTTAACAATATTAGTCATCAGTATATAATTTTAGTGGTTATGGTAGTAAATAAATTACAAAGCCTATATAATATGAAGTTTTCCAAATACTATAAATTATCAAAAACAATCCGGTTAACATAATGGTGAAATGAATACGATAGACGTTATAAATGTTATAAATTCTCAAAAACTTCTTTGTATACTACGTTTTCTGTAGTATTGAGAATACGACGGTCGTGGTCGCATATTAGAATCTTTAGCCCCTTTTTACTTGTGACCCTCGAGACAGCAACATATAGTTGACCATGACTAAATACCGGTCTTGGAAGATACAAACCAACATGCGAAAGAGACTGACCTTGGCTTTTGTTGATAGTCATTGCATAACAAACCATAACTGGAAACTGTCTTCGCTGAAACTTTACGGGTAGTGTACTGGAGTCGGATGGGCTTAAACTCATACGGGGAATGAATACCTTATGACCAATATTTGTGCCCGATATAATGCTGGCTTCAATTTTGTGGTTTCCGAGCTTGGTGACCACTAATCTGGTACCATTGCAAAGGCCAGCGGATTGGTCAAGGTTTCTCATAAGCATGATAGGTACGCCAATCTTTAACGTAATCACGTGGTTAGGAAGACCAGAGCATCTGATAGAATTCAAGAACTCAGTTGAATATAAATCCTCTTGATAACTCGCGTACCCCTCTGCCTTGCTTATACTATCTGAACTCAAGTAAACTTTTCCATCTCCATCCATCTGTGATAGGACATACTCGTTAACCTTTGAAACTATCTCATTAGTAGGAGCTAAAATCGCCCTCTCTTGAAAATACTCGGCATTCCACATATTCTTATGAATACATGGGTAAGTGTTTTTGACAATGGCCTCTATAGGATTGTTTTCTTCCTTTATTAAGATGTCATCTTCAATTGTTATAGTGGCTTCACCAACATTAGGTTCTCCCGTCTTTCCATCCCCGATTTTCAAAATCCAATCTGAAAACTCTCTGATCTCATTCGCACTCGAACTCGAGCTCCCTGATTGAAGTCTCATGTTTTTTGTGAGCCTCAAAACCTTGCATGAATGCCATAGGTAAGAGGAGTTTAGTGCAGAATGCACAATAAATTGTCTACTTCCTTTTGGTATAACAGGAAGAATCTGTCGAAAGTCCACGCCAAATACGACCACCTTACCTCCAAACGGTTTGTCTGCACTCTGCGAACTGTGAAAACGCATAACATCCCTTAAACTTCTATCCAAAGCTTCCACGCAAAATTTGTTAGTCATCAGAGCTCCATCCCAAATTATTAGTTTGGTCTTGATAAGGAGTCTGGTTAAATCAGAATCTGGTGTGATACGACTGCAAGTGGAGTCTTCGTTAATGTCTAGAAGAATGCTGAACGTAGAATGTGCAGTTTTACCACCGGGCAGTAACAAAGCTGCAATCCCACTTAATGCGACCGGAAGAACAATCTCACCTCTAGATCGAATAGCCGTGCATAATGTCTTCCATAAGAAAGTTTTACCACTTCCACCATGTCCGTAGACAAAGAAGATACCACCTTGGTCCTTATCCACCGCCGTCATTATGCTATCATATACCATTTTTTGCTCATCTGTCAAACGGGGAAGGAGTTTGGTGTGTTCTTCTGCTAAGGATTTTTTTTCATAGCGTAGCTCTTCTGCCAGGAGCCTGTTACCAGTATCTCTTGTTAGAAGATCATCAGGAACAACAATGGTAAGGAACTTCTTAAGACTACTACCGTTTCGTTGTAGTAATGTCTCAATTTCGATTAAAGTGTAGTTCTTGATTTCATCCTCGCTAAGTTGCAATCCTGAATGCATCGGTTTTCAGTACAAATACAAATATTTTAACATTGGTTGAACATTTACTATTAAAAATTCATGTGTGAGTGCATTACCAAGGGAACGGATCAGCAAAAATGAATGAATATCTAACCTGGTATTTGGAAAAACCTTATTTGTTTATATAAAATTGTTGGAGGAAGTGTCCTCGACAATAGTGTGTTGACGTAATTAAAACTCATTTGAATGAAACACAACTGGGAGTGTTACTCTTTTAAAGTCGACTGATCAACATTTATCGATAATGATTGGCTGTCTAGAGTTTGACATTATCGTCATATGATGGTGGTGATCAGTTGATCCCTTAAGGTCATATCTTTAGGGAATTCCGTCTCAATGGAATAATTAATTAATATTGTATTGGATACAAATTAATTAATAACTGGAAATTTTGGAAATAATTTTATATGACGAATATTTTTATAATGGGATTATAATAATAATAGTCAAAGTAATAAAATAGTTTTATTACTCGGTTTTTATTTATTCGTTTGGGAAACGATTAAATTGAGAATAAACACGGTTGATCATAAAATTACAAAGAGTTGTAATTAAATTATGACATTACATTTTTATACAATAATAATTTCGAAATTATTAGTGAAATTATTTAAATGTAATAAATTTGTAAATTATGAATTTTAATAGTTAAAATTGCACAATTAACAAATTGGGTCATGTGTTATGCAACATATGTGACATGTTACAAATTAACACAATTGACAAAAATAAAATGGGTCCATTTAAGACCTCATTTCAGCCGTGTAGTATTGTGTGTATGGAGAGGTTGTGTGTACATATTGATTGTGTGTGTAAGTAAGAAATAGGTGTGTAAGTGTGTAAGAAATGTGTAAGGCATATTCTTGCCTTTGTGTAAGAATTAGAAGGCCATGCATTGGCCTTTTTGGGGAGCCTTGGCCGCCAAGTGCATGAGCAAGGAAGCTCATTTTTGCCCCATATATACCACACAAACACACTACACATAAAGAGTTGTTGGTTAATGCACACACCCATATCATACTACAACCTCCATCATACTAGCTATAATACTTAGAAATAGTTTTTCTAAGTAAGAAATTATTTCCATTACTAATAATATTAAGGGTAATATTATTAATATTTCTAGTATACTAATACTAATTTTCTAGTAACAAAATTAGTAATAGTTTGAGATCGGGTCCTTGATACGCACCTTTAGGAGACGATTTTTGTTAGATCGTTTAAGGGTATTTTCGGTGGCTTGAAGACTCAAATAATAGGTGATTATTGAGTATAAACCTTCTAAAACCAATGTAATGACCATTACATCTTATGATATCATCATGCATGCATAAGATCTATTTAAGTTTTTATGACTAAACTTAAAGAAACAAAACTCACATTAGATATGAGTATAAAATAAGGAACCTAGTTTCCAACAATTGGTATCAGAGCTTTACGGTTGTTGCATGCATGATCGGATTCATGATTTATGTTAAATCGGATTAACATACATATTTCGGAATTTTCGAAATAATTTGTATTTATTATGATAAATCACAAAATAATTTTGCATGTTAAAGTTTCTGATTCTAAAATGGTTTTAGGACATAAAAATAATTTTATGGATTTTTATTGTTCAATTTTATATTTATTTGTATATTTTGTAGTTTAAATCGGTTTAAACAAACAATTAATGGGAAAAATAGCTAAAAATAGTTTCTGGCCGAGATTTTTTGATATGTTCTCACATGCATATTTAATATATTGTATATGATTTTTAGTAAGAAATGGAGTTAATATGCATGGATTATGAATTTTATGAGATAAATAGTCATAATATGAGTAAAAATGGGTATATAAGGTTATATTTCGAATTTGACCTCAAAAATTTTATGAGAAGTCACATGCAATATATAAAGTGCCTGTATGAATTTTCGAAATTATTGGACTTATTTTGCATGATTAATGATTTTTATAGTAAAAATCGTATTAATAGTGACTCAAATTCGACTTTAATAGTTATAGTTGGAATTTTGCCATAAAAACTTTACACAATGTCACATGCAATATTTAAAGTATGTATGTAAGTTTTGGGAATTTATTCTCAAGTGATGCATGATTTATGATTTTAATGGTTAAAATCGGATAAATAGTGACTTATTGTGTTAAAAATAGTTAATCTTGACATTATGGCATGAAATTTTACCCATAGATGTCTTATATGATAGGAACATCAGATCTAAAAGTTGGATGTCAAAAAGTTTCTGTTTTTATGATTATTAATTTTTAATGAGTTAATTAGTTAATAATCGTAATTTATGAGTCGGAAAAATAAAATTTCGAGTATGGTCTGTAATTTTTGGTCATTTTCAGATTTATATATATATTTTATGATGACTAAAAATTTATGGCAAATTATTGCAAGTTTTTATAATTTAAATCGGATTTTAAACCTTAAAAACGGCTTTTATATGATTTATTTAACAAATAAACCATAAATATTTGCAAAAGACCATTTTATTAATTTCTGAATTTTTAGAAAATTTCCAGAAAGTTTAAAATTTTGAATTTTAAATTTCGAATTTTATTGACTCATTTGGCCATATTTTGTTTATTTTTCCCGAAAATACAAGTAATTTGTGAACAATAATGCAAAATCAAGTTAGATCATGATCAAATATTAGTGGAGACTAAACATTGATTCCTAAAGTAAGTTAGGATGATTAACTTGGACATAAATGAGATTTATGTAATTTTTGATGATTTTAATAGTTAAAATCGCGCATATCCGTAAAAACCGTAAACAAATATGAGATATTTGCTCCCATAAGGCGATTTGGCATTAAAAATTGAGCATGTGCATACATATTTTATTTATTGCAATTTATTTAATATGAATGTCATATTTTGAATGTTATTTATATAATTTGGAATTATGTAATTTTTCTTAGTATGGCCTTAGTTTTAATCAATATTACCCGTAATGAAAGAGAATATTGATTCGGTTGTAATTTATGTGATCTCGTATCACGGGTTTGTAATTTAAATTTTCAGTTTTACAATAGAATAGTTGTATTATTTTATTGTAATTCCGGAGATCCAAAAGACGGTGCCATACGGAAAGGAGTTCCGACAAGACGGTGTTTTCTTGGATGGCGTGCCAATGAAGTTCAAGGGACCATGGAGTTGGTTTCCGAATTTGTAATAGTTAAATAGTTTTTACTATTACTAGGAAGGCCATACTAGGATTTTATTGCTTTATTGCTTTTACTTTTGCATTTTAATATGTTTGCATGCATAGCCAAATCGCCATAAACATGCATACTAGTTTAGATCGTTAAAAACGACCGTGTCAATTATAATTATCGAGTTCACCGATTTAATTCACTTAAAGGAGATAGATAATAAATTGACAAGACCTCTATATTAAACAAAACAATTGAGAATTAGCCTTACCAAATAGTAGAACCCATGAGCTTCTATTTCGTGGGGTGGTACTAGTCCAGTGGGCAGTACGAACCCCATTACGTAGGATAAGTGGGGCGATGGGGTGGATTCAGTCCAGTGGGCGGATCGCATCCTGATGCATTTGAAATTTGGTTTGTACTCAACGGAAGTGTAGAGGACCAGTGGTCAATGTGTTTCGGGCTAAGATGAATAAATAATGATTTGTCATCAACCAAGAGTTCTAGGGTAGAACCGGTTTATTTTAACCCACCAAATCATATCATTGGGTCGGAGTTCCAGTGGTTCACGATTTCGATAGTATGGGTTTGGGTCTTGGAATCATTTATAAAATTGGATAGAGGTCATTTTATAGATGCATCAACTTAGTAAAAATGTTTACAAGTTAAAAATAAAATTAAAACGATTAACATTTAATTTCTTCATATGTTTGAAATTTTGTAGTCAATTTTTCATATCAAAATCAATCATGACCACTTCCACCACTACTACGAACAATTCATGGTTACGTTCCTTCATGGATCGTTGTAAGCTAGAAAAGAATGGGGCAAACTTTGCCGATTGGGATGCCCAACTGTTGTTGGCGGCACAAGGTGACGGTAAGACCGAATTCCTCATTGAAGCATCACCTCCCGAACCTGCAGAAAATGCCACCGCCGCAGCCATGCGACCCTATGATACTTATCAGAAGGAGTCTGCGGCAATCAAAAATGTTTTGATCTTCTCGATGGAGCCGGAACTCCAAAGGAGTGCCATAAAGATTGGTACGGCCTATGAGATCTACTCCAGGCTTGTGACAATGTTCTCAAATGCTTCGAGGATTGTCCAATACGAGGCGGCATCGACCTTCTTTGATCTCAACCTTAAGGAGGGGCTAAAGGCTAGCCCACATGTGCTCAAGTTAATTGAGCATGTAGAAACCCTAAGGATGAATCAAGTGGACATTCCTAAGGAACTAGTGATTGACAGAATCCTCCACTCCTTGTCTAAGGTGAAAACTTATGTACAATTCCGGGTGAATTTCAACATGAGGAACCAAGACATCTCTCTCGATGAATTGCACAATATGATCGTGCAAGCTGAAAGAGATATGGGCCTAAATAATAATGCCCCTAAGGATGTGCTCAACATTAATGTTAAGAGCAAAGGAAAGTTCAAAAGGAAGGGTAAGGCAAAGGGGAAGCAACCTTCCAAAGGTTCAAAGAAAGTGTCTTCTGAGGCAAGCACCTCCAATTCCAAGAAGAGCCCTCATCAAGGGGCCAAATGCTTTTACTGCAACGGCAAAGGACATTGGAAGAGGAACTGTTCCAAGTATCTCAGCGATCTCAAAGCTGGGAAGATTCTTCCAGTTGGTACGATAACTATCCCGATTTTATGTTAATCTCAACTAATGTATTATGATACAAGTTGTGATATGAATGCTTTTCTTACTTGAATTAGGGCATGAAAGCAAAGATAAGGGAAAAGAGAAACAAGCTTGATGGATCAAAGGAACTAAGAGTAGCTCCACTCGGGATGATCAAGGAGCTTTGTTTTTCGCTTATTTTGCTAGTATTTCAAGTGTTGTATAATTAAAACCTATGTTTTATTTCCTTGTTTGACAAGGAAGGGGTAATCCTTGAACAATATGTTGTATTTTGGATAATGTAGTGACTTGGTTTTCAACCCAAGTCACTATCGGTTTATAATTATGTTCTTGTTTAACATACACTTGCAAATCTTAAACATAAAATAGATTTGATTATGACATTTCAATGTATGACCATTGAAACCGAATTGGTATAGGATACCCAATTCAAATCAAATCAAAATCAAATTAAGTTTAGAACTCAATTAAAAGGAAAAGTTATCAACCATTCAAAACTATCTAATCTTTAAAATTGAATATTTTCTGTAATAAATCATAAGGATACACAAACCAACATCAAAGTCATTGCTTGTGGCCTTAGTAGCTATCTTTGGTGATAAAATGGGATTATTATTACAAAGATAGAGTGGGAGAAATTTGAATAGCCACAAATAGCATATGATTTATGATTTTGATAAGCACAATGGATGTGATCTATTAGTGAATAGTAGGATTTATTGTGTTTTGGTTGTGTAAGAAATTTAGAAGGTAGATAAAGTTGTGGATAGGATCTACGATTTAGAAAATCTACACCTTATGGTTGTAAAAGGTAGATTAGGCTGTGGATAAGATTCTAAGCCTTATCATCCCAAAAGTTGTGGATAAACCCAAAGGTTGTTGATAAGATCTACGGTCTGGTAAAAATCTACGCCTTATATCCCAACGGCCCCGGCCCTGGAGGATACTTCAAGGATAAATTCTTGAAGTTTGTAAGGAAAAATTCTATACATGGATAAGATCCATGATAGAGTCCTCGTACAGTACAAGATAAGATAAATGTGGGGAACTGAAAGTTCCCACACACACAAAAATTATATACCATAAGAAAAGACTCTTATAGAAACTACGGGAGGACACTCGAAGAAAATTATTCAAAAGACTTTGTAAAGGCTCAAGAAAGGGTTCTTGGATTTAGATGGTGATCTAAATGTGCCAATGCAAATTCTAAGAACCATGAAATTTATAAGACATACATGCTAAGAAATGAGATTTATTGGGAAAAGCATATGTTGACATGTGGATGCCAGCAATCTACAAAGTTAAGGGTAACTTTGTTGAAAGTAGTAAGGTAATTCATTGAGAATGAATTCAGTAAACTCAGTAACCGTTTTTTCAAAAGGGTATTTGAAAAGGATGTGACTATTAGCACATATGGTTAAGTCCCAACCATCTCAATTCATTAAATGTTAAGGAACATTGAATTGAGTGGGAGCTTTATGATTTACGGTTAAATGTAAAGTTCAGTGGGAGTTCTCGCTCTAGGATTTGAAACTATTGAGTCATGAGTATGACTTCGGGATCTTCAGAGTCAGGCAAGAACAAGAGTTTAGTGGGAGTAAACGTTATCTAAAACAACTCATTGCTCGTTTGGAATGAAGCATTGATACTCATGAAAGGTACACGAGTTTTTGGTTCTAGATGACATATTGATATGAATTAAATCTAATTGAACATGGGATGTTTAGTTGAGATTATAAGAGACATCTTGATGTTAGTATTAAGGTTGTTCATGGAGATGAAGATAGTATAACCATGATGGGATCAAGGAAATTTATCGAACCTTAAGTACTATTGTTTGCACGTTTGAATCACTAATGTTTCCGCCATTAGTATAATCGTGTAAAGTGGATGCGCACCGCTTAACAGGACAACCCCTTGGAGCAGGTGTTAAATCAATGATTAAACCTTGGTAAATTGTCAAAGTATTCTCCAAAGAAGATGAAAGACAAATTCAAGATTTTGGAAGATAACTTAGTCGTATGGTAAAAGGTTTGCAACGACTCAAGTTCCAAGATACCAAGCAAAGATTTATGATAATCTTTGGCTTACATTCATTGAATATGCATCTCAATGACTTGTATTTTAACTACATGGTCATCACAAGATTCTACAAAATGTGTAAGTTCACAAATTATGTAAAGGCATTGCTGTGGCTGGGAGTTACACAATGCACATAATCTTATTCGCTAGTCATGAGAATGACTTGTCTCTTTCAGAGGAAAGATCAATGTATGGATATGATCCGCAAAGTGAACGCTCGCACGAACCGTGGTAAACCTGGTTTACTCAAAATGAAGATAATTACAATTTTAAGGGATGTAAACGAGAGACCCTAAAGCTGATTGTAAATTAAATGGTGTTCAAAGGTTGACCACATGGATGGTGGAATCCACTAATTGTTTGAGTTATTTATAACTCACGAAAGGTCAAGTAAAATTCAAATGGGATGGTAAGACCATATTGAACCCCATTAAAGTGAATTGAATTATCATGACCTCGCCCCTAGTTGCTTAAGTGAGGTGACATCTCAATGCAACCGGATGTGTGATGCGATTGATGGCGAGTTCAATTGCCATAAAGTCATACGGGATGACTAATCGATCACCTAGGCATAGACATGTTAAGATACATTTGTCGGGCTAATGACCGCTGATAGAGCTCTGGCGTAATCTTATTAAAAGACTGCCTGGTCGTGGCGGGAGCATCTATCGTGTTTCACATGAGTCAGTTCTTGGACTAATGACTGTTCTCTGAGGTGGCATAGTTTTCAGACTAACTTTGATTTATGTCCTAACACCTTCGTAACTGGGGTTTATAAGGACATGTTTTGGGTTATGATGGGCTGTGGCCAGCCGGAAGAAATAAGTCGATTAGGAATTGTCCACCCCTTGTCAGGGTTGAGCAATATCTCTAGGCCACTCGAGGAGAATAATAACTAGAAATGCGTGGCCACGCTCGGAAGGTATCTATAGTAGATAATTCCGGTCAGTAGTTATAACTCCGGATCGAGATAAACCACTCTAGATTTTAATCAATTGCCGGCACGACCTGAGAGGACGCCATGCATTGAGTGGGAGATAGTAATAGGGCAAGAGAATTGGTGACACACACTTGTCTTGGACAAGTGGGAGATTGTTGGAGGAAGTGTCCTCGACAATAGTGTGTTGACGTAATTAAAACTCATTTGAATGAAACACAACTGGGAGTGTTACTCTTTTAAAGTCGACTGATCAACATTTATCGATAATGATTGGCTGTCTAGAGTTTGACATTATCGTCATATGATGGTGGTGATCAGTTGATCCCTTAAGGTCATATCTTTAGGGAATTCCGTCTCAATGGAATAATTAATTAATATTGTATTGGATACAAATTAATTAATAACTGGAAATTTTGGAAATAATTTTATATGACGAATATTTTTATAATGGGATTATAATAATAATAGTCAAAGTAATAAAATAGTTTTATTACTCGGTTTTTATTTATTCGTTTGGGAAACGATTAAATTGAGAATGAACACGGTTGATCATAAAATTACAAAGAGTTGTAATTAAATTATAACATTACATTTTTATACAATAATAATTTCGAAATTATTAGTGAAATTATTTAAATGTAATAAATTTGTAAATTATGAATTTTAATAGTTAAAATTGCACAATTAACAAATTGGGTCATGTGTTATGCAACATATGTGACATGTTACAAATTAACACAATTGACAAAAATAAAATGGGTCCATTTAAGACCTCATTTCAGCCGTGTAGTATTGTGTGTATGGAGAGGTTGTGTGTACATATTGATCGTGTGTGTAAGTAAGAAATAGGTGTGTAAGTGTGTAAGAAATGTGTAAGGCATATTCTTGCCTTTGTGTAAGAATTAGAAGGCCATGCATTGGCCTTTTTGGGGAGCCTTGGCCGGCCAAGTGCATGAGCAAGGAAGCTCATTTTTGCCCCATATATACCACACAAACACACTACACATAAAGAGTTGTTGGTTAATGCACACACCCATATCATACTACAACCTCCATCATACTAGCTATAATACTTAGAAATAGTTTTTCTAAGTAAGAATTATTTCCATTACTAATAATATTAAGGGTAATATTATTAATATTTCTAGTATACTAATACTAATTTTCTAGTAACAAAATTAGTAATAGTTTGAGATCGGGTCCTTGATACGCACCTTTAGGAGACGATTTTTGTTAGATCGTTTAAGGGTATTTTCGGTGGCTTGAAGACTCAAATAATAGGTGATTATTGAGTATAAACCTTCTAAAACCAATGTAAGGACCATTACATCTTATGATATCATCATGCATGCATAAGATCTATTTAAGTTTTTATGACTAAACTTAAAGAAACAAAACTCACATTAGATATGAGTATAAAATAAGGAACCTAGTTTCCAACAAAAATATCATCAGATAAGAAAAGCCATGTTTTTTCCCACACTTCTTCCGGCCTTGATACACTTCCAGAAGTTAAGAGCATCACAAAGAGGCTTCGTAAATAAGTTGTTGTTCCCCATCGACTTGCCTCTGTTATACCGTCAATGTATTCTTTATCATCGTCTAGTAAACCGCGTAAGTAACACGCATCTTTGAAAGTATTGCATAATTTACCGTCAACTTTCCGAATATCTTCATAACATGTAGGGCCTTTCACATGGTTTAGTAGGGTCCTCAGGCAATAACGTTCACCAGATCTAGAAGAAGCGTGATATACTCGACCTATTGAAAAACCTTTTCGTCGCGGTTTCCATTCACGTGAATTAGCTTTCCAAACAATTTTTTTTGGAAAATCCGCATACGTCAATGTCTTAGCTTCAACATATTTCTTGTTACATTCCATCCAAGATACAAACATTGATTTATCAATAGAGCGCTTCTCGAGTAAAACATCAAGCGAGTCTTCCTCATTGTACACGATGCTCTGTTCGCCTGGAAGATTAAAATTTAACCTTTGAACTGACGGTGCTCTATAGTGTATATCGAACCCAAAAATACTCCAGGCCGCTTCACACGCTGAGATATATCGACAATCATAGTACATTTTTATCTCATCCACGTCGTCAGGGTTAGAAGTGGAGACGACCGCAGTAACACGATCATTGCCCTTATTTATATACTTAAACAAATACTTGATGGAGTTTGATTGATTACACCATTCCACATTAATGTGTGCGTGGTATTTCAAGAGCAACTTTGGATTGTATGGGATGACATATCTATCAAGTTCAACATCACCCTTTCTAACCTTTGCACCGTTATCTCTTCTCATGTACACCGGATATCCTTCATTGTCGGCAATGGTTGTGGGATTGTGTGCTTTTGGAAAGTGTTTTAAGCACTTGCCATTTTCTGTGCATGGGGCATCAAGCTTAGCAGTGCCGCAAGGTCCGTGCATCATCAATTCCTTAACAACCTAATATAACCTCGGATTTTTATCTCTGTCCGGTATCTCGGCAGAAATGATTCTGTCAATAGATTTCGGATTTGGGAACTTATCATCACGGTGCAAGAAGAGAAGTATGTGTGCATGGGGTAGACCTCGTTTTTGAAACCCTATCGTGTACATCACTGCATAGAAAGTTACAGCCATTTAGTTAATTAGACATTAAATATGATAATTGTAGTACAACGCTTATAACTTTGAAGCAATAGATAAGCACAAACGAAATCAGCTCTAAATGTCGACTAACCTGCTTGCACCTTGCCAAATAGCTTATTATGTTTCAAATCTCTTATCAATTGATCCAGCTTTATCTTGAACACTCTACAAAGAATATCTGGCTTGTCCTCTGGTCGCACACCTATCCTTTTAACAAATCTGGTGATCTCTGGCCATTTGGGGTTGCAAGTGAATGTTATAAATAAATCGGGGAACCCAAACTCCTTGCAAGTAGCCATGACATCTTGGTAGTTTTGGATCATGTATCTAGCTGACCCAGTGAATGTTGAAGGTAACACTATACGTCTTCCTATAGCTGAAATATTGGTAATTCCTCGAGCTAGAGATTCTTTCAATGTTGTATACTTGTCTACTCGTAGAAGTTTCTGATTGCGGCGTATGAAATTTAGCCTCTCCGTTTCAATCATCGTGTAAGCGTCAACTAAAAATTGCCGAAACAATCTCCGAGCTATTAACAGAATGGAATTTTCACCTTTCCTTTCCATAATTCTGAAGCCAAAGAACTCTCGCATGGTTGTTCTGACACGTTTTTTGGATTTTCTTCGCAGGGGGAGTCTTCTGTTAGGAAATCTGGTGATTCTGCATGTAGAATATCAGTACTATAACCGTCCTCACCATGTGGAAAAAGCAAGGGGTATTGGAGCGCAAGATCAGACGGATGCAACTCGTTTATTCTCTGCAACAAACCTGTTTGCGTCTCAACAATTATATCCCTCTCATCAACTCCACAACCAATATCTCCAACTATAAGAGCTGCCACTTCAGATGCAGTCGGAAGATTGTATGTCCTTCCATCTTTTGCCCTTCTTCCAATGAGTCGCAATTTTATGTCTTTGCTATTATTCTCCGAAATCCGGTCTCTGCCCATTCTAAATGCCTTAGTGAGCGAGTTTTCATTGTCTAACATGTGCTTCAATTTCTCGATTATATCAGTGTCAAATGCATCTGGATGATTTGGGCTAAATAAATGCAATTTGATAACGTTGTTAGTACGTGCAAATTATGAATAGAACAAATCAGTAAGACATAATAAATTGAATTGATGAAAACGAAATACAACATATTATACTAATTAAATAATTGTCTCGATATATTTACCTTACAGCTCACTGTCTATAGGCGACCTCATCTTCGGTGCCATAGATGTATAGTTGCGTGAATTTTGGAGGTTTTCCTTCTGGTGGCAGAAGGCTCCCTATGCTGTGATAATTTTGGCCCCTTAATCTGAATGAGTAGGGTGAGCGCCCTCGGTTACTACTCCTATCAATTCTTCCGCCCATCGATGTAAAAGAAAACATCATGTTGTATGCTCGAATGTTTTCTAGGAAGTGTTTTCCTTTGGCATCCTTGACAGTAAACAACTCTTTCAGTGTTGTTGGGGGGTCTTTGAGTCCGGGAAATTTTACTTTTCCTTTCATGCAACATAGCGAAAACTTTGGATGGAGTGACTTTCTATCTTTCTGAACTCGTTCTTCAAACCACATCATTGCTCCACAAGACTCACAACACTCCGTTGGATCTCCAATATCCCAATAATCTTTGGAAATAAAATATTAATTTGTAATACTATAAAGCAAAATTATAGAACATAATAACTAATTAAGTTTGGTTCCACATAAATACCTTTGTCGAATGCAGGTAAATCGCCGTCTTCTTTAGCATATATAATATGAAGAAGTTAAAATTCAGTAAATGTGTATATTATTCTGTTTGACTAATCTGGCTTCTAGGATCAACTGATAATGACATCTGTATTTTCCTGAAACAGGTTATCACCGCAACACCTAGGCAACTTGAGAGTTTAATCAGACTTAGTGAAGCATTAGCGAGGATGCGTTTCTCCCAGTGGGTAAGTAAATTGCCTGATATCGCATTTTTATTATTCCTTGGAAATTACATGATTTACATTACTTCACTTGATGTGTTCAGGTTGAGAAAAAGGATGAAACAGAAGCCATGCGGCTGTTAGAAGTTGCATTGCAGCAGTCAGCCACTGATCATGCCACAGGTACTTCGCTTAACCTACTAAAATGCCTGGATTTGATGAATGCAGTAAGGCCTTATGCATTCTTACATGAGGATTGAGTACAATCCAATCCAAAAAGAACATATTGTTGCAGAACCAAGTCGGTCCAAGAATAACAAAATTGATCCTGACCCATTACCACTATTTAACTACTGCATATGATCAGCGAATTATTATTATTAAATTGATCAATCCCTCCTGTAAACTGATGTCCAGTCCAGTATTCAAGTCTTGTACGAATAGTTGTGTTCAACCCTTCATGTCTCATGATCCATACAATCAGCATCAGTATCATATCCCATTTTCATTAATACTCTTAATTTCAGTACCACACAAACTACAATAAGCATCAATACATATCCCATTTTCCACAATTTTTCATGTGTATTCAGCCCTTCATGCTTAATGATCTATACAATCAATGAATATTTGGGAACATTCCATTGATTTCACACAAGTTTATGCCTTGCAATGATTTTATCACAGGCATATCGGGTATGGCCATGTTAAATGGACATAACATTCCTCGTCTGATTGTGTAATTAGGATTTGCAATGATTTTATCTTGGCAATGATTTCACACAAATAATGTCCCATTTTCATTAATGCTCGATTCAATCCTACTTTTTTGTTATAAACATTCCTCGTCTGATTGTGTAATTAGGATTTGCTGCCCAAACATTGTTAGCATACCCAGATTTTATCAATGGAAGTATCTTAAAATATCATATTTTCCCTAAAGTCAACAGAGGCCGATGATTCTATTATTGGCTTAACAGAGATCCCTAACAGCTCGTACCATAAAACTAATAATGTATCAAAACCAAATCAAGATAACATCGTAAGAGTTTGAAAAACATGAAAACTATGAAAGTAGATAACTAAAATATGTTATAGTATTGGTCGAAATAGGTCTAAGCTGACTTTCCGACTAAATTTGTCTCATCTAGAGCATGCTTCTTTGTGGTGCTTAACTGTGCATCATCTTCATATTCATATGCATCTAGCGAACGCTTTGTCGGCGTGATGTTAACAGAGCTCGTAACGCACTCATCCTCAAGAGTGCTTTGGATGGAATCCTGAGATATAATTGATAATTAGAAAAAAGTAGATCTGATATATTTTGAATCAATATTATCTATGTAATTTGTATTGAGTTTGAAATATCACCTTTTCATATCCATTTTGAACTATGCTCTCTTCTCGGGAATCCACTTTGAAAGAGTCTTTCTGTGAAATTAATAGATAACAAATATGAGCAATTTTTTAGAATATTTAATACTAAAGTATCAATGACGCTTATAACATATTCAAACCTGTGATGTTCTGCAGGTTTCAAGGTATTTCAGTATTAGATCTTTATCATCGGAAAGTTTATTGACACCATAAGATTTCCAGCCTTTGGTAAGGTTATACTTTTCATCAACCTTGACTTTGAATATGAATCTTCTGTTCAGTAATACATTAAGTTCACTTGGATGTGCATTTGGATCCCCATGCTGTAATTCGATAGTGTCAGTTATTAAAACAATAATATAGTTGTTTGTGTATGTAGTAAAATACCATCGATTAAAAGTTTAATTTAAATCTAAAGTAGTAATACAATTGTGCATTTTCTACAGTAATATGAACCTTAAGTTGGTTGTCTCGTAGTTGTTTTGCTGATTGCTTGACCAAATCAGTAGCTTGAGTATCAAATAGTATGAAGGTTGCATTTTCGGTATGATCGACAACTTTGACTCTTACTTTATACCTACATAAAAATTCATTTAAGACAGTTCGAATGGAGTATGGAGTAGATTATAAAAGAGTCTGCTTTACGTTTATCTCAATGACTCAAATTTGACGAACCTGAGAATGACATATTTAGCATATCCTTCACATTTTCCAGTACATAACCATTTCTCTTTATCGTCTAACTCCATTGTTGATCTGCATTTTTTGCAGCTCTCAATGTACCACTTAAATTCCGTGTCGATTGCTGTTATGGTGGCCAAGGTAACAAAATATCCCTCCTACATAAAACAGAAATAACATAGTAGTATCTCCAATTAGTTATTATCCTTAATAAAATAAACTTGGTTAAACTTAATATTTATTTGTTATACCTCTTGGATCTCTCTGATTTCATCAATTGTCCGTCTTGCAGACCCATCTAGAAGTTCATTAGCGACTGATTCAGAGTAGTTTGTCAGAATTGTTGAGCTCGATGTCGATTTCAGACCAACTTCTATATTTCTGGAAATTCGGTAAACATGATATATCTTAGTTATGACATGTTGTAATATTAGTCTAATACCTCTGTCATGGTCAATCATAAAATAATTAGAGTTAAAGAAATATTGTGATTGCTAAATTAATGTTTCTGCATATATGAAGTTGAAATTTATAGTTATGACATGTTGTACCCCTTGTACAAATAGATGACCGTGCAAATTGACGTATTTATGACATGTTGTACCCCTTGTACAGATGTAACTTTACTGATTCCCAGCACAGCAGACATAACATTAATCTGATGGAGACGTCCGAAGTCAGAGGAAGGTGAACATTCTTACATTGAATATACCTAATAAATCTTTCAAGTCGTTTCACTTTGGGTATGCTTGCATCTGCCTGGGTCATTTCCCATTCAAGTATGCTTAAAATTAAATTAAAAAGAAGATAAATGTTATCATTCTGCATCAAAAAAATGTTATCCTTCTCTTTAAGTCACTGTCCCTGTCATTTTTAGTGCTAAGAACTCACATGCTAAAACTATGCCCATGTCCCTTCTTTTCTGTTTACTAAGCACACCGTAAGATAAACAAACATATACTATTTAATACTAAAGAATGTTAACAACATACGTTTTTATAAAATTGCGAACTTCGGGTATTTCTGCATCCAATAATAACTTCGAACAAAGTGAATTAGATACATTTGAATCTGCATAGACAATGATATAGTTAGTACAAAGGCATTTTTAATGCTAAAAGTATACACACACACAAAAAACGTGCTAAAAAACGTAGGAATTTTAAATTCACGTGAATTGCTAAATTGACCTCTTGTTTGGTTACCCTAATTCACGTGAATTTGTACTTCCCATGAATTTGCAAATCATCCATAATGGAGGAAGTGGCTTACCTAGGCCCCCCTAGGTAAGTGGGAATGCCTACATGAATTGCATTTCCTACATAGCAACCAAACAACATTTTCTAATTCACGTGAGTTTTAAAATCATGTATTTTACGACTTCCTAGGCAATACGAAATCCTATGTGCAACCAAACGATTTCCTAGGCAATACAAAAAAGTGCCTTCAAATGATTTTATCTTGGCATATCGGATGATAACAATAGGACGGTATTCAAATTTGTCAAATTCCGTTGTTGCGCTTGCCATTTCTTCCGCTAGTTTTTCCCAAAGTGTCACAATGAGTTTTTGACCTCTGTAACATAATTCATTAACAATTTTAGATGTTAATCATTTTATTAACGACTCTTATAAAAGTTGAAGATACATACTTGCAGTCAATTAATTCGATGAGCATAGTACGCTTATCTTTGGAAGTCTTTCTACTGGACCTTTAGCATGAAGTTGACCAATAATATCTGCGTCCAAGTATAAACGGTTAGATTATTAAAATACAAACTTTTTAGATATCTATATATATAAATTATAAAGACTAAACATACCAACTAAGTATCTTGCATCCAGATTCTTGAGTAATATGTCATTCAATGATGCAAACTCAAATAGACTTTTAGGAATAACGACATCAGTGACGGGACTAATAATAGTTTTTGCAGTAAAAACTATTTTATATGGATGCTTGGTTATTCGATACTCCCCAGTGTTTTGGCTGACACTGAAATTTGTAATGTAACGAAGTTCACCCTCTTTCACCAAAGATTTGTATTTGAAAAATAATCTTTTGGCTATTGTAGCCTGAATTTTGGTACCCTCAGAAGGCATATAAATATTAAAAGTTAGTGATATAACTGATTAGTTTGGTTAGTTTATGCTAAAAAAATATATACGAACATGTAAATAAATAGTAATTTTAACTTGTATTTACCTCCGAGTCGATTATTATGAAATCGATATTACTTACTACATTTCAATCTCCCTATGTTTACTCCCATGAATAAAATATAACTCCTTTGATACGCCACGATTCTTTGGCTTGTGTTATGTCCTTAATCATATCATGAGTTGTGTTTACGACCATAGTTTAAAGTTTGTTTGAGTATATAAGAGGAAGAAGGATAGTGAAGGAAGTTTGAATTATTATTATTGTAATTTTCACGTACCATGCTTCTTGTTTATATACTGGAATTGATGTTGCGTATATTTGTAGAGAATTGATCCTGCGTATATTCATTAGTGTATATGTAAAGAATTATATTACGAAAGATATTATTCCACTGTGTATATTTGTCATATTATTTGCATTATAATTGGGTTGTGTATATTTGCCATATTATTTGCATTATAATATCTTAGTATCTTCCGTAAGATTCCTGCATAAGATAATGAACATATTTTATATTTTAAAAAAAAGTTACAATATATACAGAAATACAGATTTCTAGGTACTCAATTCCTTTGATTGTGCCCAGTATCGTGGTGATTGATTGCTAGTTACAATATATACAGAAACTAGTTTAGAACCCGTGCAAAGTTGCACGGGAATGTATAGTTGAAATTTTACAATTTTATATTATTATAGTAATAAAAGTATATAACATTTTATATAAATGAACTACTTTAGATTAAAATTAAAATGTTGTCTAATTTCATTAACCATACACTGCTTCAATAATGCCACAATCGATTGACCAAAAGAAATTATATATAGTCTCTACCAATTATTTATTTACTTTTTTTTTTTAAGTTTTGAGTTGTATTTTAGTCAAATGTATATACATAATATAATTGAGACAGAAGGGTAACATAAATTGATGGATCAATAAAATGTTCACCCATAAACAATTTTAACCAATGAATTCAGGATCGCTCATAGGAATTGGCGAGTATATACACCAGCTTCCAAAACCAAATTAAAACCAATATCATAAATGTAGGATTAAAAAAGATATTTGAAGGGTGTATTATTAAATTTGATGTTTTTTGGGAAATAAAAGAAGGATTAAGAAGACCAATAAAAAAGTTTATGTGTGCTTTAGACCTGTCAAAACATGACTCGACCCGTAAACCTGGCCCGACCCGACTTATTTGATCCGATTTTTCAGGGTGAAAAACCCAAAAATATTGACCCGCAACCCGAAAGAACGAATAAAAGTTTCATGTCATTTGTCGATCCAATTTAATACTAAATATTTAAAAAGAAAAACACAAAAGTTGCCAGAAATATGTAACAGTTAAGAAAAAAAAGTAGGGTACGTAATTGACCTGCATTATAGTCAATGAGTTCAATGAACATCGGAAAAAAAAAATTATACGGTAAACTATGTGAAGTTATATTACAAATTACAAATTTATTAAAAGCTCGACATGAAATAGATTATGCATCTGATGTACTACCATCAGTTGTAGTTGTAAAGTCTATGAATTTTAAACTAAAATTTTCGAGAGTTGTTTTAAAGATTATTAATTTTATTATAAAATATCTAAATTTGTTATTTAAACATTATACTCAAAAATTACAATATATTTCAAAAACATTACATATAAATCCATCCAAAATTTGCGGAAAAAAATTAAAATATAACTTATAAATTTCAAAAAAGTCAGAAAAAATTCATATAAGCTCAACTAAAAATTAAAAGTTTAGGCCTAAAATAGTACATCTGATGTATGTTCTTTTTTTCAAAATAGAGTGATAAAATCTTTTTA
The DNA here is from genome assembly GCA_029255685.2 of Silene conica. NCBI lineage: Eukaryota > Viridiplantae > Streptophyta > Magnoliopsida > Caryophyllales > Caryophyllaceae > Silene > Silene conica. The sequence goes on from CM055314.2 coordinate 10,002,357, forward strand.
AAATCTACAATTCACATTTATCTTTTTTATATCTTGAAATTTATTGATAAAAAGTAAAAATATTAATTAAATTTGTTGATAAAAGATCTAATGAGCAAATACCTTGAAACTTTTTACACCGTTCTAATAAAATATTACATTATATATGGATGATATTTGTATAAATCAACTTAGCGAAGCAAAAAAATTATATCAAAATTCAACTATAATAATAAATAATTGCAAAAATTAATGTAACTAACCGGAGACTATGACATTAAAAGGTACAAAAATTTTATTTTGGGAAATATATTTTTGAAGAATAATAGGTAAGAATAGGATTGTTTTTTAAGGAAGGTAATAATCTAGCAATGCAATATTGAAATAAATATTTATATTCATCTTTAGGGGTTGGATTAGGCGGGAAAATAATTAATGGTAGCATGACACGTGTCAAGTTTAATAAGTAGCGGTTCTTCTTTTATACTTATATATAGATATTTACACAATAATACTTGCAGAAATAATATCTGAAAGCATATTTACAGAACCCTCCACGTGGCATCATTTGTATGGTTCATGGTTATGGTAATGACATTAGTTGGACATTTCAAGGCACCCCAATTTACCTTGCTCAAAATGGGTTTGCCTGTTTTGCTCTTGATTTACCTGGTCATGGTAAATATGATGGGCTTAAAGCATTTGTTCCGAATGTTGATGATGTTGTTTCTGATTGTATTTCATATTTTAATTCAATAATGGATGACAATAATTATGTTAATTTACCTTGTTTTTTGTCTGGTGAATCAATGGGTGGTGCAATATGTATGTTGATCAGCTTGAAAGTTACTGAACATGTTGGAAATCGATATAAAGGCGCGATCAATGTCAGATTTCTGTTAATGTAAGACCCAAATGGCCAAATCCTGAGATACTGACATTGGTAGGTAAATTTATGCCTAAGTTAGCGATTGTCCCAACTCCTGATTTACTCGAAAAGTCTGTTAAAGTCCCTGAAAAGAAAGCTGTAGCGGTTTCGAACCCGTTAAGGTATAAACTGGAAGCCGAGATTAGGGACTGTTGTTGAGTTACTGAGGGTTACAGATTACTTAAGCGCGAGACTGAGGGATGTCAGCATTTCGTTTGTTGTGATGCATGGGAGCACGGATGGGGTGACTGATCCTAATGACCGTCGAGAATTGTATGAAGAGGCGATGAGCGAGGATAAGACGATTAAGATTTATGATGGAATGCTGCATTCTTTGCTGTTTGGTGAGGCTGATGAGAATTATGCATTGGTTAGGAATGATATTTTGGCTTGGTTGACTGAAAGATGTGTGATCTAGGTTTGTTGATTTAAGTATTTTCATTGATCTGTAAGTAATAAGAAGCAATGTTGTTATTGTTGATTGTTTTGAAGTACTGAGATTGGTATATCAGACGGTTTTTTATGTGACGCAATGAGACTGATATCTGTATCAGACTCGTGTAGGACCCGTAAAATTCACGTATAATTACTGAATCATAGAGTACATATGATTATTTATGGAGATTTGCAAAAGTTAAACATTTATCAGATTTCCATGTCTTCTGCTGTTCTGCAAGCTGAAGTTAATTTAGGAAATAAAGATTAATGATTGAGCCCAGTACCGTGCTGTTCTGCAAACTGCTGTACTAAAGATTAATGATTGAGCCCAGGATCGTGGTGATTGATAGCTAATTTAGGAAATAAAATTTCTAAATTATATAAGAGAATATTTACACAATAATACTTGCAGAGAATATGAAAGCATATTTACAGAATATGTTTGGTGTTTATTAATTTAGACTATTTTACTGGTTATCTTTGGTTAGGCGGGAAAACTTTTTATGAGGAAGTGACACGTGGACAGTAGATGTATAGTGGTTGTTTGTTTATACTTTTATATAGATTTGATTGATAGTTTGAATTAAGTTTCGTGACTTTTAGTGGCTTTCTGCCCACACACATCACTGATTACGCGATACGGTCTATCTCGATGTCGCCGCACACTAACTTTGAATGAAATATGAAGTATTGTATTTCGATCCGTTTTACACTGAAAATAGAAATTCTTCCGTCATACGGACCAAAATAAAACGGTTAAATATCACCATCTTTTTAATAGTATGTAACTATTTAAAAACAAAATGTTATAACTTGAAAATGTATCATTTTTACCCTGAGAATAATGGTAAAATTTTATCAAAACAATGTCAATATTTTATTATAAAATGGTAAATTAGTCTGTCTGAAATAAGAATTTGCGCATCAAAAAAAGCAACATAAAATAAACGCACAAATTCTCATTTAAGACGAAAACTCGTCTTAAATTTAGGACGGGTTCAATAATAACTTATTTGCATAGATAAACAAACATATTTCTCTTCCCTATACTTTTCATTTTTGTCTTATTATTCATACAAATGAATAATACGGTATTATGGAGTACTTAAGCGTCTTAACCTAGGACGGAATATCCGTCTTTAGGGATACTTAATGGATTGAAGGTACAATAAGTTTTATTGCGACAAATTTGACGGGCCAAGTATCATTCATATATGAATAAGACAAAAATAAAAATGTATAGAAAATCACAAATAACTTGTTTTTATCCATCCACGTGGTTTTTATACAACCCGTCACAAGCTTATGACAAACAATTACCAACTTCCCGTCACTAATGAGTATTTGTGTTGAATATATGATTAATTTTTCTGAGTTTATTATCTCAAAGTTTATTTGTTTCTTTAGCATATGTGTAGCTTTTGAGCTTATTAAAGTTTGAGATATTCTACGAGCTAACCTTGTGTTTTTAAATTTTCCATGGTAACCCTATTTTTATTAAAAATGTCTTTGACTAGCCATAACTTAACCATGAATTCCGGAAGGAACGATTTCTTTTTTTCAAACCAAAAATATCATAAATGCATTTGGAAGAAAAAAGTGGTGTTTGAAACTCTCTACAGTACAAAGAGGTAATCGATCAAGATTTAAAGTTTAACTTACTGTACTTTTTGTCATGAGTTCAGAAACTAAAACTTTTGTTTTTCAGATCAAAGATCTCGTAATATTAATCAGTTTGAAAAAAAATCGCCGATTTTAGAACTTCTGATTGTGAGTTATGTCGGTCAAAGGCGTTTTTGTTAAAATCGAGATTACTCGGTAGAAAATTAGAAAAAAAACACCGGGTTACCATGTCGAATGTACCTTAAAGTTTATAAATTAGATTTTAATTTATTTATTTTCCATTAAAACTCAAATTTAATTAAGATTATAGGTTATATTTTTGAGTTTTATTGTAATTTTTTGAATTAATATTTAAATGAATGAACTAATAAATTTTATAGTAAATTTTTTAAATTTTTTTAAAGAAATTTAAAAATTTTATTATAATGCTCAAAAATTATTAATACAACTACTATATTATGAATGAATAAATTTTTTTGATGGTAGATATACTCTAGCTACTGCCGAGTTTTGGATGACTCCAAGAGTAGAAACAATACTTTGACTTTATAGCAAGTCTCGCTTGTAACGGGTCACCATTTGTGACTAATATTTTGTGAGATAAAATGGATATAAAATGTATTAGTGGAGAAAGAGAACACATAAATAGTAGCTTGTGACGGATACCGCTGTCACAAATGAGAATTTGTGTTACCTTAATAACATTCTAATTCACATGAATCTAAAATCATCTATTTTACAAAAAACACAGTAGTGCTCCTAGGGTTTCCTATGGAGATTTTGTCTTAGGTTTTCTTCGTTCCCTCCTCGTTTCATCTAGGGTTTGTCTTAGGAGTGCTCCTAAGGTTTTGTTAGTCTCCCTTGTTCTCTTTTGCTTTACGTTTGATCTCCTTTCCCCCGGTCTTTGTTCCCCGATGTGATGGAAGGGTCCCATACTAGGCAACGTGACGGAAAACAAATCATGAAGGATGGTTCAGAAGACAGGGATGAATTTGTGTGGGATGTTGGAGAAGACAAAAAGGAGGAACTTTGCTCATCGTTGATGCTTGTAGGGCGGCTGTGGACGGAAAAATCTATTAACGCTAAGGCGGCCATCGATACTATGACGAAATTGTGGAGTCCGAAGGGCACGATAATAGGTAATGTTCTTGACTCGAAAAATAAGGTTTTTGCTTTCAGTTTTTCGTTTGACAAAGATAAGAGTAGGGTTTTGGAGGGCCAACCATGGCATTTTGATAAGAATATTTGGTGTTTTAACGAGCCATGTACTATGGGGAAGATATCTGATACGCCATTGTTTCATGTCCCGGTATGGACCCGTATCTATGACCTACCGATTCGGGGGCGCTCTAATGAACGTAATTTACGTCACATGGGTTCTCAAATTGGTTCGTTTGTTAGTATGGAGTCTCTGCCAAATCCAGAAGTGGAAAGGGCTGTAAGAATTAGGGTCTTGATTGATGTTAGACGCCCTCTAAAATCCGAAGTTCTGATAAAAATGCCGAATGACAAATCTATTAGCTTCCCAGTGAAGTATGAGAGGTTACCGAACTTCTGCTATGGATGTGGGATGGTAGGGCATGGGGAGAAAGAATGTGACGAAGGTCCTTTCGAGGAGGAGGAGTTGAAATATGGAGAGTGGCTACGCGCATCCCCGTGGAAAGTGACGAAACTCAGTAGGGCTGAAGATAGGACGAGGGTGGCTCGATCACTATCGCAGAAGTTCGAAGATGAGTCCCAAAATGATGAACAGGTGATAGAAAAAATGATTGAAAAGCTCCAGCAGATTGCCGTGTCACATAAAAAAACCAATGGGAGTGGGAAGCCACAGGGCAAGGTGGGGCGGAGTATGGAGAAAGAATGGTTAAATGGTGGGGGTCTGGATGATAAGGGGGAGCAGGATGGGGTTAGTGTGGAGGCCATTACCTTAGAGGGACAGGAGCAGCGGGAGGGGAGACTTGTTGTGGAGGATGATGTTGCTGATGGAGTGGTGGCTATGAGGGTGGATGAGGGGCAGGGGGGAGGTGGGAGTACATGGCGAAGATTAGTGAGAAAGGAGGGGCTGGGTGATGAAGGAGGGGCGCTTCGTATACAACACGGAGGTAAGAGAGGGAGGGAGGTGGAGATAGGGGAAGGAGGTTTGTTGAAGAAGAGAAGTATTACACTAATGGGTGTGGGTTCACCTGAGGCGGAGGTTGAGGGCGCTCAACCCCGCCGGGTCCAATGAAACTGTTAAGCCTTAACTGCAGGGGGCTGGGCAACCCCGATGCAGTAGGCGGGCTACGAAACCTTATTCGTAGGGAGGCCCCGAGTGTTGTTTTTCTCTGTGAGACAAAGCTTTGTTGCGCTGATATTTACAAGCTTTGTAGTCGTGTTGAGGATTATGATTGCGTAGCTGTTGATAGTGTAGGAAGATCTGGAGGGGTTGCTATATGGTGGAAACGTGGGGTGAAGTGTACGCTTCGCTCGATGACCGTTCACTATATTGATGTAGACTTAGAAGTGGAGATCGAGGTGTGGAGGTTTACGGGTTTCTATGGGTGGCCGGCTGTGCACGAAAGGCATCTTTCTTGGCAACAGATTCGTATCTTAGCGGCGGAGACGGATAGTGCTTGGTTATGTATGGGGGACTTTAATGAGGTGCTTTATTCGAATGAAATGAAGGGCGGAAATAGAACTCAAAGGCAGATGAATATGTTTCGGGATGCGGTAGACGAATGCGGGCTGAGGGATTTACCTTTCGTGGGTTATGAGTATACTTTTGATAATGGTCAGGTAGGCGAGGCAAACCGACAATGTCGCCTTGATAGGGCTATGGCGAATAGCTCGTGGTTTGATGCATTCCCTTATGCTAAGCTCCACCACTTAGATAGGGAGTGGTCCGACCATGCGCCAATAATGGTGGTTCTGGATGATCGAAAGCAGGAGAACAGGGAGGTGCCAAAGCGATTCCGTTTCGAACACGTTTGGGTCGGGGAGGAGGGCTGTGAAGACACCATAAAGACGGCTTGGGATAAAGGGGACAGTGACATTTTATCTACTATTTACCAATGTGCACAAGACCTTAAGGCTTGGAAAGGAGTTTCCATTGGCAAAATTCTGAGGGTGTTACGAAAAAAGAGAAAGAGGTTGCAGATTCTAAACGCGGGGGTGAGGAGCGAGGACAGAGTTCGGGAGCGAAAACAGGTGGTGAAAGAGATAGCCCAGTTACTAAACCAAGAAGAGCGTTTTTGGAGACAAAGATCGAGAATGTTGTGGCTGAAAGAAGGGGACCGAAATACGAGTTTTTTCCACCGGAAGGCGAGTCAGAGAAAGGAGAAAAATAAAATTAGCAAGCTAATTGATGAGTGCGGAAGGACTTATAGTTCGAATAAGGATATGGCAAGTTGTGCTGTGAATTATTTTAGAGAGCTTTTTTCTTCATCGAGTCCAGGGGGCTTTGAGACGCTTTTAGGGGGGGTTGAGGGGAGAGTTTCTGATGAGATGAATGCAGGTCTGAGGGCTGACTATACGGGGGCAGAAGTTATCCATGCTTTGGGACAAATGAATCCGCTGAAGGCGCCAGGAGTTGATGGTATGAACGGGCTTTTTTACCAAACTTATTGGCACATTGTGGGGCCTTCTGTGATTCGAACAGTTCTGAGTATTCTGAACGGAGCACCGATGCCGGAGGGTCTCAATCATACTAATATCATTCTTATTCCAAAGAAGAAGGCGCCAGACAAGATGACGGAATTTCGGCCTATTAGCTTATGCAATGTTCTCTATAAATTAATATCAAAAGTGCTAGCTAACCGGCTTAAAGTGTTTCTTGGGGATATTGTCTCAGAAAACCAAAGCGCGTTCACACCGGGGCGGCTTATTACAGATAACGTGCTCGTTGCTTTTGAAATGTTTCACTCGATGAAGAATGCGAAAGGAAAAGGAGGACATATGGCCTTAAAGCTTGATATGGCCAAGGCCTACGATCGTGTTGAATGGGACTTTCTGGAGCAGGTGCTTAGGAGGATGGGATTTGCGGGTGCGTGGGTGAACCGTGTCATGTTGTGTGTTCGAACAGTAACCTATACGGTCACAATGAATGGGGATTGGTCTGATTCTTTTACTCCGGAGAGGGGATTGAGACAAGGGGATCCTTTGTCCCCTTATCTCTTTATCCTCTGTGCGGAGGTGCTCTCGAGTCTTCTGAGAAAAGCTGCGGAAGATGGCGCTATTCATGGGTTGAGGGTGGCGCGGACAGCTCCGGCGGTCTCGCATTTATTCTTCGCGGATGATAGTGTTATTTTTACTAAAGCTTGTGAGAAGGAAGCTACGACGGTGCGTGATATCCTCAGACGCTATGAAGCCGCTTCGGGTCAACTCGTTAACCTTGATAAAACTACTGTGTCGTTTAGCAAAGGGACGTCGATGGAGAGGAAAACACGGGTGGTCGATGTGTTGGGAGTCCGTATGGTAGATAGACAAGATAAATACCTTGGGCTTCCAACTATTGTGGGGCACTCAAAGCGAGAGGTTACCGGGCTGATTAGAGACAAGCTGAGTAAGAGGTTACAAGGATGGCGGGGTAAGATGCTCAGTAAAGCGGGGAAGGAAATTTTGATAAAGGCTATAGGCCAAGCGATTCCTACCTATGCGATGAGCGTTTTTCGTATTCCGGCTAATTTTTGTGGCGAACTTAGGTCGATTGTCTCTAGATTCTGGTGGGGGACGGATAATGGTAGGCGGAAAATCCCTTGGGTAGCTTGGTCTAAGATGTGCAAGCCTAAATGCAAAGGAGGTTTGGGTTTTCGAGATTTTGAACAATTCAATACGGCCCTCCTAGGTAAACAAGCATGGAGACTAGTTACGGAAGAAAGCAGTTTGCTGGGACGTGTTTTTAAGGGCCGGTACTACCCCCATGGGACCTTTATGGATGCAAGCTTGGGAAATTTACCTAGCTATACTTGGCGCGGAATATGGGAGGCAAGAAGTGTCCTAAGGCTGGGTATGCGGAAGAGAATCGGTAATGGGCTGGGTACACGGGTGTGGTTGGACCCGTGGATACCGGGAACTCTAACCAGATGTATCCTATCCCCTAGAGGCGTGGCGAGTGAGGAATTGCTGGTAGCTGATCTGATACAACCATGCGGTACCCGCTGGAATCAGGACAAAGTTAACGCTCTGATTTTGCCTTTTGAAAGGAGTCGTATTACTAATATTCGACTAAGTAGCCCTTATGTGACGGATGTGTGGTGTTGGGACCATGAAAAGGACGGAAATTACTCGGTAAAGACAGCTTATAAGTTGCTCTCTAATGAGGGTGACCGTGAGGCTGGGCAATCGGATAGGCAGAGAGAATCTTGGCTTTGGAATATGTTATGGAAACTCCCGATTATCCCGCGCATCAAGTTGTTCATGTGGCAATTATGTCGAGATGCTTTGGCTACAAAGGAAAATGTTGCGGCTAGGACGGAATTGACGGATGAGACTTGCCCCGGTTGTCGAAACCATAAGGAGACTTGTCTCCACATGGTTCGTGACTGTGGCTGGGTTAGGGGGGTATGGGAGGGGCTGGGTGTGGACATAAAGCAGAGTAGGGGGGCTGGAAAGGTGAGGGAGTGGGTGGAGCTTACGGTTCAGGGGATGGGGGAAGAGGAACGTATAACTTTTGCAGTCGGATGCTGGGCTATATGGGAACGAAGGAACAAAGCGGTGTTTGAGGAGGGGGATTGGAGCATCGACGCTGTTTGTCAACGTGTGAGGGAGATGGAGTGGGAGACGAGGGAGGCTATGGCTGGGGAAGGGTTGGATAATGTGACTGAGGGGAGCGCTCTAAACTCTGAAGGGTGGCAGAGACCGAGGCGAGAGTGCTGGAAAATTAATGTGGACGCGGGTGTGGCGGAGGGCGTGGGGACTGCGTGGGGGATTGTGTGCAGGAACGAGACAGGGGGGCTGTGCTGGGGTGTTTCCGTGGGGGTGCAGGAGGAGTTCCAGCCTACTTTGGCGGAAGCAGTGGCAATTTGTGAAGGAATGAAGGAGGCCCATGTGAGAGGCTTGAGGAGAGTCGAGATGGAGAGCGATTGCCTTCCGGTAATTGTGGACTTGAAGAAACGGTTACGTGGTCGAAGTGACATTTGTTTAGTTTACGATGAGATTTATCGTTTATGTTCGTTGTTTGATTTTATTTCGTTTAATTATGTGCGTAGATCTTTGAATAGTGTAGCTCACGGGTTGGCCCATATCCATCCTCGTGTCATAGGTAAACGCATCTGGGAAAACGACTTCCCGAACTCTATTGTTGCTTGTGCCATGGCAGATTTAATATAAGTTCTGTGAACCCTTTCGGGTTTCTTTCAAAAAAAAAAAAATAACATTTATACTATGACTCATATCAAAGGAGAAAAAAAAAAGAAAAAAAAGTCGATCAACTCTTGCCTTTATAAATTATAATTCGTCAAAGCATGTTTACCCTACCCGACTCCTCACTTCTGCGCCTCACTTCTGCAAATCGCTCGCCGTTTCTGCATTTCTCTCATATTTCTGGTATTCATTCATTCTCTTTCTCCCTTTTCTGGAAATGTCTTCCCTTTTTTCTAAATTAGGGTTTCGATTTCAACTTCATTTCCAATTTAACTCCCGTTATTTTTGCAATTCTTCTATTGATGATCCCCTAATGTTTATAAAGTTTGTTAGATATCAATGCGACTTAGGGTTTAATAATCTCCAATTTCCCCTGAATCTCTTCAACCAAATGATGTCTCTTGTGGAACGACCTTCCATTGTCGATTTTAACCGGTTGTTAGCGGCAATGCTCAGACTCAAACGACTAAAACCTCAGTCCACCGTTATTTCTCTCTATTCCCATCTGGATTTATCCGGTATCCGACCCGATTCACATTCTATGTCCATCCTTGCTAATTGTTACTGTCGCTTAGGCCGTGTCGATTTTGGGTATTCTCTCCTTGGCAAATCCCTTAAGCTTGGGTATCCTGAGTCTAATTTATATTTTTTCACCATCTTAATTAACGGACTTATTCAAAATAACCGGCTTCCCGAAGCTGTTAAGTTGTTGGAAGTAGCTGTAGTTAAGCTTGACATTCAACCAAGTATTGTTACGTATGGTACCATGGTGAAAGGTCTTTGCAGGACCGGGAACCACGAGGCCGCTCTCCATATGCTCCATCAAATGAATTCTGACACCGTAGGTTGTAAGCCTAACCTGATCATCTACACTACCCTTATCGACAGTCTTTGCAAATTCAAGTTGGTAACTGTTGCCCTCAACCTCTTCTCAACCATGAAAACTGAGCGTATCAGACCAGATGTGTTCACCTATACCTCATTGATACGAGGTCTGCTCAATCTAGGTCGTAAGGGTGAGGCTAACGAATTGTTGGGTGAGATGTTGCAGAGCAACACCGCACCCGATGTTGTTACATATAATATGTTGATTGACATGCACTGTAAGGAAGGTATGGTTGATGAAGCCGTAGCCATTTTACCGATGATGATCAAAGGAGGATTGACTCCTAATGTAGTTACTTATAGTGCTTTATTGGATGGATATTGCTTTTGTGGCCAAATGGACAAGGCAAGAGATCTCATGAATTTGATGATAAAAAGCCAATGTCAGCCTGATGTTCTGACTTTTTCTTCTTTGATCCATGGATATGTTAAACATAAAAGCATCGACAAAGCCCTTGACATATTTCAAAAAATGGGTGAGCATGGGATTGTCCCTGACTTAGTGGTCTATTTCATTCTCGTAGATGGCTTGCGTGAGGCTGGACGTGTTCAAGATGCGGAAAACCTTATTTCTGATGTCTTATCAAGGGGTTTGGTACCAAGTCGTGCAGCATATAATATTCTATCAATGTCCGAAATAAAAAGAGTCTATTAACTGTCCTTTAGGTGCATTTATTGGTGTTTTGGTTTTATTCGTATTATGCATCAGACAATCAGAGAGCATTGGCACTTGGCATACATATAGCATGACCATTTCAACCCTGAATGCGAAGAATACACCACATCATGCATGTTTTTTGCGCTCCCAAGTTGGAATTTCTTCCTTTGTCTGAAACACTTAATACACCCTTTGATTTTTGTTGTTGTTTGCTCGTTCTCACTCTTGTATCAACTGTATCCCATGATTTGGCAACTTACTAATTCTATCAACTGTGTACTACTGGTCTTTACGGTGGTTCTTGAGTTCAGTTAGGAGTAATGTTGTATTCTGAACTTTTGCACAAGGTTTTGTTATTTTATCTTTTGCAATGGACCGAGTATAGATGTTTTATGTTTATACTCGCGGAGGGGTTATGAAGATTCAATCTTTTGGGCTATTGTTAAAACTAATACATCTAGGAGAGGATGAATAAATATGAATAAACTGATAGATAAACCATTTCAATCAAAACTGAACATGGGGCTTGAAGAGTTGTTGCTGGTTAGTTTGCACAGACCCTTATACCGTGTGTTGGTTTCTATTTCGGGAGTTTTTTAGGGGTTTTGAGGCTATTAGGATTCGAGCCGGTGAACGAAACCATGATAGATGGACCATCCCAACGGTATTACAGTAAGGTATGCTGATTGCTGAACCATGTCGGGAAAGAAAGCGTGGTTCAAACTTAAAAGCGAATTGACTAATGAGGATTTGCGTATATATGTTGCTATAAGCTTCGGGCATCAGGAGTAACAACTAAAACCACTTCTATTTGGTTGCAAATTTGTGTCATATATTCACAAAATCTGATACAAAAACTCGTACAAGACCGATGTATGGCCCGTACTTCAACCCCTTCCCAAGTTATGCACCTCATTCAACTATAGTTACGGTTTCATATAAAGATCAATAGGTTCAGTACTGATGAATGTGGCACTCCCAGCAATGGAACAATGATATCTTCATCTCTGCTTCATCGGCGGACAGAACAGTTGATCTTATATAAGACCATTGTAAATGCAACAAAGTTATTATACCAGAACGGTAAAGCTTCATTCCAAGCAGAAAATCCGACAATGGAACAGTGATGTATTCATCTCAGCTTCTCCAGGAAACATGCACTGATGCACAATGCATCTTAGCTCCCTTTTGGCTCTTATTCAAGAATTTCAACAGCAGCATAGTTATTAATTGGTTTTGTTTCGGCACAGGTGGGACATCAAGCATTCGAACATACACGAATATCAAAACATTAGCCAAGAACAGCCCAGCTCTTCCTGAATGACAGCATGGGTACAGGGATCAGGGACATATCAGCAGTATAGGGCTATAGGCCTGCATTCCTTGAACAGTTGCACCAGATTTCCGACAAATCTATAATACTAACTCCTATGAATATCTAAGATCATCAGTGCTAAAATACCCCGAAAGACGTTTTGGTGTGAAGTAGCACGTGAAAATCGTACATTATCATTCAAAAAGAACAGCTTATTTCTCCAGGACGTCAACAAAAGATGACATTATCTTTTATCAAACCGTATGAAAAGCGGAAAACTTCCATAATGTGAGAAAATATCATCAAAGTCAAATAGGAGATTAAAAATGATGTACAGAATGGATTGTTTGATGTTGATTAATGATGAACTGCATAAATTTGATGTTTACGTTTACATGTATATCTATATACGGAGTATATAATAATACAAAAGGGTATTACAGACTTACTGTTAGTTATACATGGAAGGTTGTAATCGTATAATAGCGACACAATTGGCAATGGTACACAAACATGCATGATGCTTCTGCTGGTCTCGCTAAAAAAAATGAGATGGAGGGAATATGAAACCGGAGAAGAAGTGAATCTTGAACGGCAGGACTTTCCGGTGAAGAAAACACAGGTAGTCAGGTACAAATTAGCATCATAGCCAAGTATTAACTTTTCTTTTTTAAGTAACATTTGACAAATATACATACAGTGGTCGCTATGCAGGGAATGGCAAGCCTTGATTAAAAAGGCATACCTGTAAAGGCTGATAAACGGTCTGTGATGAGAATATATTTACCCGCTTTGTTTTTCACCCTTACCAACTGGTGATGCCTGATCAATTTTCTTGTCCTCTGCATTACGAGAAGCGGCAGACAGGTCCTTTGATTCTGACATTTGAGGCATATCTTCTTCAATAGGGAGGGTTCGCTTTGAGCCGTCCAAAGCAACACCAAGAACAATGTTGTCATCTAAAGCTGGTCTTGCGATTGACGGGGGGCTTGCAACACTTTCACCATCTCGCTTTGGTACACTACTCTCATTTTCATCTACCTTTTCCTCATCGACTACTTTTTTTGAGGATTTCATTCTACTCTCGCCATTTGTTTTGTTTGAAGGTTCAATTAGAAGGAAGGGATAGTTAGCCGCAGTAGCAGCAGCTGCTGCTGCTCCAGGGAAGACACTTTCAGAAAATGGAACATTCCCAGCATCAGCTTCAGTGAAAACTTTTCGTATCGTTCTGATAGGTGTTGCAAGCCGGGCACGATGATGGCTTACAACTCTCAAAAGATCTAGGAGTATTCCTTCCTGTTTCAAGAAGAGTTCAAAAAGACACATTTCTCATTACAGACCAATAGCAGATCAGAGTAATATTTGACAGACACCGGAATGAAAGCATGCAAATTAAAAGTCAACTTGATATGTGCCTCCGACAACGACAATAATAAAACTTGCCTATGAGGATGGTGATAAACAAACATTCCCACTCATATCTTGTTATAATACTCCATTGACTTCACGGAGGTTAATATAAGTTGCACCACTAAAATGGAATCTAGGAATATATCGGAAGGACCGTAAAGCAATCAATTAGAGAGTGAGGTGGGAAAATAAATGGAAACAAAGAACAGTATAAGCAACATCTAGATCAGCTATATGACAGATCAAGCAATAACACCAAATGTGTCCTTTCTAGAAGTTCCACTCTTCCAATACCACAGATGTCCATACAAAAAGCATTGAACCAGGTAATTGTTTCAAGCACGACATTAGAGGACTAGATTATACAGTTACAGGCTAGGTAGGAATCAGCTAGATCAAGCTCCAAAAGCTAATCTAAAACAGAAGGTAATGTAGAAATATTTGACGTAGCAGATTCAGCAAGCAGTTAAATAATTTGATTAGCATCAGTCAGTCGATTCAACCATAGAGAACAAGAGACAAAATGTCACAAAAAGGTATGAGTAATATAGTATAGATCTATCTTATCGACAGTCACAAGAAGTTACCTTAACACACAGGTATTCCTCAAAGCGCGAAGTCTTCACGAAGCAGGATATCATAATCTGTAGGAAGAATTGTAAGCTTAGTTCAGTGTAATTCCTCATATGCAGTGAGGACTTGAGGCCCACTGCCCACATGATGAAATTTACTCGACTTCTTGTGTACTTCAGTACTTGTGTAGTGGACATTGAGTTTTACTACAAATTCATAACTCGATGAAACTGGAAAACTAATATTAAGTGAAGAATTCATGTGGTGATTTTAGTTGAGGTATTGAACAAAATAAGAAATTTTATTTTATTTTTAATTAGATAAGCCCTGAATTAAATTCATTTTCGTTTACGATGAAATTATTGAAACGTTAAAGGACATATATTTTATCATGTATGATAAATAAACGGCAGACTCAAAAAGAGAAATTTGAGACCCTATTGTGCAACACTCACTAGTAGAGCCTGGTTCTCAGAATTGATATTGTCCAGGAAAACCCTCCTATGCAATCTCTGCTGCTCCACTTGGGGATTTTTAGCCAAAACCTTTCGCATGTCAGCTACAATAATCTGTATGCAGACAATGCATCAAAAACAAGTCAGGCCTAAAACAAAAGCGAGGACTCAAGAAAGTATAGTTTAGATACATAACAAGCTTGCACTCACATTAATCTTGTTGACATCCAAGTGACTAACAGCAATGTGGGTCTTGATACGCCAATGAGTTTTTTGGGTCAGATTTCTGACGATGTTAATTGTGAACTTGTGGTTTGGGATATATATAACTTCTCGATCATCTCCTCGAATGATTGTTGGTGACCACCAGCCAACGTGCTGAAACAATAATAGAACCATAATTCGCCAATTAGGTTCTTTTAGATCGGGTATGATATTCTCCTATCAATCAAACACATTATGCACTACTACAAGAGATTAATTTTACCTCTACTGTACCAGAGACTTCATAGCCTTCTATCTTTGTTTGAATCCATTCATTTAAAATAAATGGCCGTGTTGCATGAATCATAACGCTAGACAGAAAATTTGTGAAAATTTGTGTTCATCATGAGAGAAAATTTGAAGTTCAAATAATTAATTTACATGGGAAAGACAACAACCAAATAACCATTTAAGAGATACATGAAACATAAAGCACCTCACGACCAGCAAGGGTAAGCAAAACTGTGCCGAGACCCCCGGCAGTTAGCCACTTCTGAGTAGAGAAACCAAGCAATTCCATGAACAGGGAAACAGATGCCACCCACACAGCAGTATAGATTGCCTTCCCTGCAAATTGAAAACCCATCTGTGAAAAATAGAATCAAAGTAAAAATAAATCCTTTTAACGATCATCAAAGCTAACCATGAGCCAACTTGTAACGATCATTCCCTACTACCCTAAAGGAGGAAAATGAGAGCCATTAATGTTGGTAACTTAAGTGTAATTACCGGTTCATTTTTCCGTATTTTGTGTTTGGTTCAAAGACGGGCAAACTTATAAATAATAAAGCTAGTTCGGGAAGTACGGAGTGTACCCTAGTCTATTGTTTACAAGTTCGCAGTATAGTTGCCTTACGAACGACTTTGGCGCCAAAGCATTTATCCGAATAAAACAGATTTTGGCGGTTGATTTTGAAAAGTTGTAACTGAGTGTTAAAGAAAGCACAAAGGAGTTGTTTTTCGGTGACTGATATGAAAATTGCATTCAGAATAATGTCGATCGATAGTACTTCAGAACATTGAGTTTTGCAAATCTTTTACTATATTCCAACATATTCCAAAGCCAAAATTGAGTCCTGATTGTGGATAGATAATTGCAGTGAAGACAAACAGGGGACTACAAGATAAACCCTCTCACAGCTCAAAAGATACTTTTTCTTTTTAAAATATACTCCATAATTGTCAAAGGATACCCAAGCTGTTAACAAGCACAATGAAATAAGTTATGAGCTAAAGTAACATACTAGTTAACACAAGTAGATTGGGTAAACCTTACATATAATAATCAGTTGATTTCATTCGGGGATTGCTGAATATGTGACCAAGGTACCAACTATCAAATATCATCTATCAGCAAGAAGAAAAGTAAGAGCCAGAACATACATTTCTCGTGTCAGAAGAGTCGCTAGCTTCTATAAAGAATGTTTGCACTTGTTGGAGCAAGCTAAACCAGAAAATATAATTAGAATCAATAAAAGGAACTACACCCAAGTTAAAGTATAAGCTGTCAAGAAAATAAAGAAACCCCTGAAAGACTATTAGCCCGTAAGAGAATAGCCAAGAAGTAATGATAAACCTAAATATTTAGACACATTGCAGCTATTACTGGGTTTTGGAGCCATAGGCACCTGTCTAATGAAGGGACATACCATACTGCCACTCAATGCATTTAAAGAGGCAGAGAGGTTCCTTCTATTAGGAATATTAATAATAGTTGGGCCTCAACCATCACCTTAAGGTTTTGGTTCATCTATCATGATATCAGAGTCAGTCTTCAAGCCAACGGGCATTTGATTGAGGGAGCGTATTAGGAATATTAATAAAAGTTAGGCCTCAACCATCACCTTAAGGTTTTGGTTGAGATGGTTCATTTATCACCTTCTATGGCAAGGAACGGAAGTTGGATTTATGCAGCCCCGTGTGTATAATTGTAATGAACTATATGTTGCAGCATAGTTACTATAGTTAGGTAGGGGCTGATGCCATCAAACTCTCACAGCATAGGCAAATGACTGATTTACTGACTGCTACTAATATATGAGAAGCTCAGTGTAACAACACAATACCATGTTAGGTTTGTAGCAAGGGAACAAACGTCCCTAAATCAATCTACTCAAATGGGTTATGGGCCTATACCAATTTATAGGACGTTTTCAATACACTTCATAGTGAATCATTGACCATGAAGAAATATGCACAAAGCTCAAAGGCAGAGGATTATGATGACAGTGATCCTCACCCAGACAGGCAATATGCAAACGCAACCATAGTTGATAATGATCGTGTAAAATGCAGAATCCGCTGCTTAACAGCCTGGCTGGCTTCTGATGGTAAAATTATAGGATCCAACGCTCTGCAATGACAGCTAGAAATGGTAAGGAGCGCGTCTCTCCACCGATGTATTACACTAAATAAGACAAACAAAAGAAGCATAGAGACTATCCATATTACGATATAGCACTAACTCACGCACCTACAAACGAGTAATGCCCCACTCCGAAGAAGTAATGGTTGAACATATGAGGTCGCAAAAAAATATGTGCTACTTTTTTCCAGCTGCCAGCGTTTTGCTAAAGAAATAAAGAAAGCAAACATAAATCATAAAATGAGACATCATACAAGTGATATAACTGAACACAGGCAAAAGGCAAAACATAAGACATGTACATGAAGAAAAATACTCCAGCCGATTCGCAAGAGTGGCAGAAGTGCCCATGCCAAAGCCATGACGCCTATAGCTGGGATCAACTTATACACTAGCGAGGTTGAAGACAAACTGCTACACACCCTGCATAAATACATCATAAAATCACAACCCTTAACATCAAGGAAAAGAACACAGGCCTAGTATAAATAGGATACCTCTTGAAGACAAGAGGAGCATTTTGAATCAAATGAGACCCATTTGCTCCACTAGGCAACAAACTCGATCTGCACTGAAACGCCTTCGGATTGGAGAAGCTACTACTTTTCTTTGCAATCGCTCTCGTTAATTCCTGGAGATTACAACCATATTGTACCTATACATTGTAAAATCAAACAACAGTCAGTTATCAGTTAACATAAGTTAATAGCCCACGGACATCACATCTATTCATGCATAAAAACTATTTACTGAACATTAACCATCAGCTAAGCTAAAATGGTTCTTTCACATGGTATCGGAGCCTCCGTGACCATAATGTCTCAACTTCAAATCGCAAGAGCCTCTTATTTCATATGTAATTTCACCTCAAGGTGCATGAAGAAAGCATATAATAGTATAAAACCATTGATTGAACCTCCACCGCCAACTTAGGCTTTTACTAATATCGTTGTTTCACATAGCGTATGCCATTATAGTACGGAGTATTATAGTTACACCTCCAGAATAAATTCAACCGTGGAACAAAATTAATCAAAAGATACAAACTTTGTTTATTTGTTAACTATTTACCTTTGCTTTCATTTTCGAGAGACACGCATTAAAACAAAAGGTACACATACGATTGACACGAAAGAAGTACCCAAAATAAATACGGAGTAAGGCCATGTTCTTTTTGGCTTAATTTCAACTCGTCTCATCGCTACTCGGATCTATTTAGTTCAGTTCAATCCAGTTTCATTCAATTCAATTCAACTCATCTCTTCACCTAGCACAGTTTCATTCAATTAAGTTCACTTCTGTTCGGCTTCATTTAGTTCAATTCAGATCCGTTCAGACGAAAAGAACACGGTCTAAGTCCCCATTATTTTAGACTAAACTGAACTAACCAAATCGAACTAAATTGAAATTAAGTCGATAAACAAGGCCTAAATAAATATCTAAAATGCGAAGGGAACCGACTAAACCGAACTAAATTGAAATTAAGACCAAATAAATATCTAAAAGGCGTTGTAAGAACCGTTTTTTGGACTGAAATGAACGGAACTAAACTGAACTAAGTTAAAATTAAATCCAAAAAAACACGGCCTAATCTAAATAACAATCTAAAAGGCAAAGAATTAAACCTTAAAGTTGTGAGGAAGTCCAGAAAGTCGTTCATAAGGTAATCGTAAAGAAGAAGCCACCACCATTTTTACCTCTCCTACAATAACACCAGCAGTAAATATCATCGATTCCAATAATTACAGTTTCAATAACAAACAGTAAAAGTAAAACACCATGATCATATTGATCAAGAGCAAATTACAACTTAATTAACTAACACTAATATAACAGCATTAGTGATGATAATTCAGGTAAAATACTTAACTTG
Organism: Silene conica; assembly: GCA_029255685.2. Classification (NCBI taxonomy): domain Eukaryota; kingdom Viridiplantae; phylum Streptophyta; class Magnoliopsida; order Caryophyllales; family Caryophyllaceae; genus Silene; species Silene conica. The sequence continues at coordinate 10,021,462 of CM055314.2, forward strand.
TAATCAAAATTAAGCATCAAATGAACAACGGTTGTCACGGTAAACCCCCTGTTGGGTCTATGCCTTGAATCTGTTTGTTGGTTATGTGAATTCTGTATTGGGTTAGGGTTTCTGTTTGCGCCTTATTAGATTAGGTCAAATCTGTGTTGTATTAGGTTAAGAATACTATATAAACTCTTAACCTCCACCCTAGCAATATATCAAATATTCTATATCGTTCAGAATCTGTAATCTGGAAAACTCCTCACATTAATAAAACTTTCTCCCATCTGCCCTGTGGACGTAGCTAACACACCGTTAGTGAACCACATAAATCTGTGCGTATTGTTCTTTATTGTTTGTTTTAGTCTTTCTCTGTGCTTCCGTTATAACAAACTGGTATCAGAGCCTTTGGGTTCCTGAATTAGAAAGATGTCGGCGATAAACATAAACATCGATCGTTTTACTGGGAGAAATAGTTTCAGTTTATGGCAAATCAAGATGCGGGCTCTGTTAAAGTAACAAGAGTTATGGAAGCCGCTTCAAAAGAAGCAGGAAGGCGCAGCCGCCGTTGCAGTCACCGCTGAGATGACCAGTCTGGAGGAGAAGGCACATTCAACAATTATGTTGTGTCTTGCTGATGATATCATCACTGAAGTTGCGGAGGAAGAAACCGCCACAGGTCTGTGGGCAAAGCTTGAGAGTCTTTATATGACGAAGTCTTTGACCAATAAGTTGCTTCTGAAGCAACGTCTGTTCAGTCTGAGAATGCAGGAAGGTATGCTTCTCCGGGATCATCCAGATCAGTTAAACACAATTTTACTAGAACTGCGTAATATTGATGTTAAGGTAGAAGATGAGGATGCCGCATTAATTCTGCTAGTTTCTTTACCACTATCGTATGTGAATTTCGTACAGTCTTTTATTGTGGGTAAAGATATCGTGTCTCTAGAAGAGGTTAGATCGTCTCTTCATACTAGAGAATTGCGCCATAAGGCGGCTGATACAGTCACAGATAATCAGGCCGTAGGGTTAGTAGCTAGCGGGGGTTATGGACAGGGAAATTCTGGGAAGAAAAAATATAAGAAGCCGTCTCATGATGGTTCTTCTAGTTCTGCTGGTACATCTGGTTCTAAAGGTCATAAACCTACTGATGTTTGTAACTACTGTAAAGGAAATGGGCATTGGAAATTCACGTGTCCCAAGAAAGATAAACAGAATGAATCTGGTACTGCTGGGGTAGCTAATGTCGATTCCGAGGAAGGTGATTATGCTCTTGTTAGTAATAAGGTCACGGATCATACTGATGTGTGGATCTTAGATTCTGGAGCGTCTTACCATATATGTCCCCGCAGAGAGTGGTTTACAACTTATGAGCAGATAGATGGAGGCAATATTTCTATGCCAACAGTGTTGTTTGCAAAATAGTTGGAATTGACTCAGTTAAGATAAGGACACATGATGGTAGATTTTGCACATTGAACGAAGTTAGGCATGTTCCACTGATGACGAATAATCTGATTTCCTTAAGTACTCTTGATCAGAAGGGTTTCAGTTTTCAGGGTGAAGGTGGAGTTCTGAACGTTTGCAAAGGTTCAAATGTGATACTGAGAGGTATCAAACACGGTACTTTATATTATCTTCAGGGATCGACACTGTCAGATTCTGTTTTTGTTGCATCCTCAGATGTTGATAGCAGAAGATCAATGACATATCACTTTCTGAGGAATGAGAAGAGGATTAAGGTGAACAAAGTGGGTACTGCTGATAACCAAGCTGATATGTTCACTAAGCCAGTGCCTGATAACAAGTTCCAACACTGTTTGAACTTGCTCAATATTCGAAGCAACTGATTGCCCAGTTAAGGGTAATATCTGAGGGGGAAGGGAGTTGAGTTTCTGGTACTTCTGGCATCCATGGGGCTGCATCTGGTACATCTGTCTGATTTTCTGGTACTTCTGGCATTCATGGGGGTGCATACGGTACATCTGTCTGAGTTTCTGGTACTTCTGGCATCTATGGGGTGCATCCGGTACATCTGTCTGTTTGTGAGAGAATTTAAGTCAAGGTGGAGATTTGTTGGGTCTATGCCTTGAATTTGTTTGTTGGGTATCTGAATTCAGTATTGGGCTAGGGTTTCTGTCTGGGCCTTATTAGATTATGTCAAATCTGTATTATATTAGGTTACGAGTACTATATAAACTCTTAACCTCTACCCTAGCAGTCATACAATATTCTATATCGTTCTGAATCTGTAATCTGAAAACTCCTCGAATTAATAAAACTCTCTCCCTTCTGCGCTGTGGACGTAGCTAACACACCGTTAGTGAACCACGTAAATCTGTGCGTATTGTTCTTTATTGTTTGTTTTTATCTTTCTCTGTGCTTCCATTATAACACCCCCGATTTACAACAAAAATAAATTAAAGAGATCATGAACTTACCTTACTTGAACAGCAGTAATTCCTGAAAATGAAGCAAAGACAGACAACTAATAATCATAAATAATTAATAGTAATTAATAATTACTGTTTAATTTGATGTAATATGCGGTGAACTGACGACGCCGGGATGATTAAGAGTAATTCAGTTAATTATTATTTTTATTTATTTATTTACTTATCACAAATTCTTATTTGTAACGGCACTATCCGTCGCAAGCTTGTGACGGATACCGTTTCCTCTCACAAAATACCCACTTTTTCTCTCTCTCCAAAACTATTCATGTGGTCCCCTTTCTCCACTAACTCCCTTTGTATCCATTTTATATCACAAAATATTCGTTACAAATTATGACCTGTCGCAAGCAAAACTTACTATCTATTTATAGCTTCCTAGAAAATGGAGTTTGGATAAATGGATAAAATAAAATAAAATAAATTCCCCAAATTATTTTGGCTAGTTTAAAAAGTGGAAAACGCATCGTTTTTGGGTGTGTCGTGTGGTCTTTAAAAACTCGCGTGCGGATTTATATGGCCAACTACGATTCTACGCGGACTATTCAATCCCTGTGTACGGTGCAATTAATCTGCTAGTTTTTTATTTTGATATTCTTCCGTACACAAAAACTTTAGAAAAATAGTATTTTAATAACGTTATTGAGAGACTTCCTACATGACAGCCTCTCACGAATCCTACTTTCTTTAGTATATCTCGAGTTTTTGTTTTCTATCTTATACTTTCTTCATACAAATTTAAAGTTTATACTGTATATATGTTTTTTGCACAAATATCTACAACTCTTATAAATGTGCAAACTTGGGAAAATAGGAACAGTAGAGCAGTGTTCCTCGTGCTAGGGGTGTGATGAACAGGAGTCACTTTGTCTTCTTCTTCCCTTACAAGTACTCTAAACTCCTTGCTCTGTTTTCGTATAAAATACTCGACCTGTTTTTCTGCTTTCCTTCATTTCCTTTCCTTTTCTTTCGTTGCTTATTCTTAACTGCCGTAAACCATCTTAATTTATACTATGCATTCACTATAATTATTACTTTTAAGTACTCTTTAATTCCAGCTTATTAATCGTTTACTTTTAGCTCTGTTTTTGTGCTTTCGGTAATTATATTTTAGTTTTTTTTCCTGTTGGTTGTACATGTCTTACACCTTTGTAGTTTATGTTCACTTCATTATAACTATGAATAATGTTGATGAGGTCCGTTATTTACACTCTCTGATTCTCAAGATATTGTGATCTTGTCGAAACTGTATACCTGTCGTCTGCAACAATGGCACTGTAATGAATTCCAGCGTTAGATTTATCGTCTGAATACACGTAGCTAACAATGATGCGATTACAGTAGATATTTTGATGGATGTAGGATATCGCCCACTAACCTAATTAGAACACGCAAGAAAAAGCACTAGGCTTGATAAAATAGTCCGTTCATACCACCCACTGACGGAGCCTTAAACAGTTTCATGTGGCTCAGAGCATGGAAAATTCCAGACCCCGTGTAAGGAGCCTCTAGCCCCGCATTCATGTCTTCGATAACTCAATTCCACACTCCAGATAAAATGTTATTGAAGTATTCGACTTTCAGAATGATAGTGTACAACGTTTAGTGTAAATTTCTGCATAATATGTGAGTAATTGTTCACTAAGCCCCTCTGCAATTACAATATTTCACTAGCATCCCCCAACTTATGGTGTGATGTTAGTTTCAGTGATATATGAGGATAATGTTCCACTGAAGTCAAATTAGGCCAAAGAATAATTACTCTGTTAATCAGTTCACTGAATCTATCTTTCATCTGTATGCATGAATCACTAATGATGCGTCTATCACAATCATTTAATTTGCCAATGATGTTCATGCTTTTAATATACAACATTAGCATGCCTTTGAAAATCGAACTTTATAACACATCAACTCGACACACGAATATTATACAAACATAACAAAGTACAATGTCGGAATTATGGACATTTAATTAATGAAAAATTACTTCCCTTGGAAATCGCGCGGAGAGACAACTAGTTAAGGAAAATGTTAAGAAAACTACTTCCTCCATTTTTTTTCCATTCAATACGTTTGTTTTTTCACGTTTGTCAACGCACGTTTTACGTGCTTAATATCTTTAGCTACGTATTGTAAAAATTATAAAAGTTATATATTTTTAATGTACTCGTAAAGACGAATTAAACAAGACCCCACATGAATATGTTTTTTCTTATGTATTGGGAGAAAATTGAAATTGAAGATTAACTTGTGAATATTGTACAAAAAAACAAATGTATTGAATGGAAAAAAAATGGAGGGAGTATTAAAATTACAATTACAAGTGGGTTAAATGTGTTTTTATTAAGTTAATAGTAACTCTTGCTTGGACGGGTCATAATTTGTGACGAATATTTTGTGAGATAAAATGGATAAAAAGTGAAATAGTGGAGAAAGGGGACCACATAAATAGTGTTGGAGAGAGAAAAAAAGTGGGTATTTTGTGAGAGAAAACGGTATCCGTCACAAGCTTGCGACGGATAGTGCCGTTGCAAATAAGAATTTGGGTTAAGTTAAATGTGTGATGGTTGATTAATGGTGAGTCGGTGACCCATTTAATAACATTATTTTATCTAAATAAAGATTATTCATGAGACACTCTAGTCATTTATGATTTTTTTTTTGCGTTATTAGAAAAGTGATAGTTTGGATATGAATGGATTAAAAAAGAATATGTGTAGTTTGGAATGAATCGAAGAAGTACTTTTTTTATATTGTACGCCGTATTACTAAACTTATAAATAGGACTATATATGAAAATATATATGAAAATCGTATATTTAATACACATTTAATTGAGGTTATATGCTATTTTTTTCCGCTTTTAACGCCTTTTGAGGCGAGACAAGGCCGACAACAGCTGCAACCAAGATTTAATACTAATGGGAGACACTTTGAAGTCATAAGAATGGTGCTGGGGCTAGTAATTACCAGCATTAAGTTCAGCCTCAAAGCGGAGACTGCCATTAGCTCCACCACGTTGAGGCCAATCTTGGATATCCTTGTTATAAGTACCTGAATCATGCCATCCTAATCGAACCTACAGACCAACTCCATTCATCAATCAATTATACATCCATTATTCCATTACACCAACAACATTGCCCCAGACCTTCGATGACTCCACCAAACGCCCTAGTGGTGGCATGTCAGTGCGTAGATGTACATAGTCTTACCCAAATCTCAGGCCCGTCTAGCCCATAGCGCACTATGTGCAATGGCTCTGGGCCTCAAAATTTCGGGGCCCAAATCTTAGAATTACTCATATACTGATGATTAATTAAAAAAAAGGAAAAAATAATGAAAACATAATTGTCAGTTTGTCTTGACTGACTATTCCATTTTCCGATACGAGACAATGGGCTCGTTTGGACCGCGCCATATGCAATGAAGATTGGCGAGTCATGTTTGAAGAAGGATCGTTAAGGCACCTTATGCAAAACCAATCGGACCATTGTCCGATACTTGTTAGCACGGATGGATTCGCGCCTATCCCGAGTATGTTACGACCGTTCCGTTTCCATGCATCTTGGCTTTCACACGTGAAATTTGAGAAATTTGTGGTGGACAATTGGAATAATGAGGAACCCCTTATACCATTTATTCATGTCTTTACTGATAAACTTTAAAAATGGAATAAGGAGGTTTACAAGAATATATTTGTTAAGAAAGCTAATTTGGAAAAAAAATTGTTAGGAGTTCAGAAACTTTTGTCCCGGTCGAGTCTTAATTATTTGTTTAAACACGAGACAAAACTGAAAGCCCAACTGGACCAAGTCTTACGGGATGAGGAACTTCTGTGGTTTCAAAAATCAGAATGGAGCGTATTTGTGATGGGGACCGAAACACTCGCTTGTTCCATCTTAGCACTATTATTAGGCGACAACACAATCGTATTGTGGCTCTTCAGGATGGTAATGATAATTGGAAGTGGGATGATTTGGAAGTTAAAAATATGGTTACTAACTTCAAGTCGTTATTTGCTGGAGCCAATGTCGAATGTCGACGTGATGAGGTCTTAACCAATTATTTCCCGGCTCTCTCTGCAAACGAGAATCGAATTCTGGCTCGAGATTTCACTATCACTGAGATGCAATGTGCCTTACAGAAGATGTCACCTTTTAAAGCTCCAGGCCCGGATGGATATCAAGCTCTATTTTACCAAACCCAATGAGATATTGTTAGCCCAAGCCTTGGGCGCTTAGTCCTAGGGGTCCTAAATGAAGAATCCATACCTGAACGACTAGGCGAAGCAATTTTGGCTCTAATTCTAAAAGTTGATAATCTCCAGCTCGTAACTCAGTTCAGGCCAATTGGATTATGCTATGTTATGTACAAGCTCATTACCAAGATGATTGTGAACCGGTTAAAGCCTATATTGCCAATTCTTATTAATCCGGTGCAGGCAAGTTTCGTTCCCCAAAGACAAATCACGGATAATATAATCTTAGTGCAGGAGGCTCTACACTCGATGAGAAAGAAGAAGGGGCGAAAGGGGTTCATGGTCCTCAAACTCGACTTAGAAAAGGCCTATGACAAACTTGAATGGCCTTTTTTAAACCATTGCCTTATTGATATGGGTTTACCCTTAAAACTGGTCAGAATTATTATGAAGCTGATTCATTCTGTGACCTTGAATGTGCTTTGGAATGGTGAAATGACAGAATTCTTTGCCCCTACGAGAGGAATAAGACAAGATGACCCGCTATCTCCTTATCTTTTTACGATCTGTATGGAAAAATTGAGTCAAATTATTGTGCATGAGAGCCTCAATGGCAATTGGAAAGGCTTCCCGACTTGTCGTGATGGGCCAATTCTCACTCACTTGTTTTTCGCGGACGATATTATTTTATTTGCCGAAGCTAATGTGGAACAAGCGAACATTATCAACAATAGCCTGCAGCATTTCTGCGCGACGTCAGGACTTCGAGTATCCAAAGGCAAATGGCAGGTCTATTTTTCCCCGAATAAGAATGAGGAGTTGCGGGACATTATATCCGTCACGCTGGGAATTGCAAGCACCAGTAATTTGGGTACCTACCTTGGAATACCCACCATTCAAGGCCGTGTAACCAAAGATACATTTGAGTATGTCATTCAACGAGTTGAAAAGAGACTAACGGGATGGAAATCGAGAGGCCTTTCAATTGCAGGCCGCGCAACTTTAATCTAGTCGACGCTCAATTCCTTGCCTGCATATGCTATGCAGTCCGCATATCTACCTAGAAGCGTCTGTGATGAACTTGATAAAAAATCAAGACGCTTCCTATGGGGTGGTGACAGTGAGTCTCGGGGACTGAGTATGGTTTCTTGGGATATGGTTACTAATGAGAAGGAAAATGGAGGGCTAGGGAAAAGGTCAATGAGGCAAGTCAATAGTGTGGGGAATAAAACGTGTATTCGCCCTTTAATTGCAGGATTATAATGAAAATTACAGTCGTGAATATCGTCATAAGATTAAAAAGCATAAGAAAAGAAGTACAACCTTTAGTCCTCGCGCAAAAGGCCTAAGAACAGGAATTAACACAAATTACCTCCTATAAGTTGCACCCAAGACTTAAAATGAGACGAGGCCGCGTGTGCTAGAAATCCTCTCCAACTGCCTTGCAATATTGGGAGAGCTATTGAGTTTTAGATGTGAGATCTGAGGTTTTGGGAGAAGAATGCTCTCAAAAACCTAATTTTGACCTTGAGATTATTTGACAGTGCAACAAGAGTCGTCTACATAAGGAGAAGGACTCTCCTTATGTAGCCTCTTGTTTCGGCCGAAATAGGGTTTGGGTAGGAGTGGGCTTTCCACTCTTACCTTATCCCAATGCGTGATTCGACCCAATTGCTTAAATATAATTCGCGGGTTTATAATTATAAATCGTAACATATTATCAGATATTAATACAGTCGATATATTAATAACGGTCTGATAAAATACGATATTGTATAATTGCCCAAATTAATATAACTGTTTATATTAATACGCGAATACAATATTTAATTAAATATAACCGTTTATATTTAATTTACGAATTAATCTTGTAATCCGTATTAGCTAAAATTATTTAATCCGTATTAAATAATAATCTCAACATCTTATTGACTAATTTATTAGTCAATACCTCTGACTAACTGTTTAGTCGTATCCGGCAAAATGTGACTGTATTTTCATACCTTCACATCTCTCAAACGTGTCCTATAGGTGTGACGTATAGGGACCAGTTGATCACCGCCATCCGTATGACAATAACGTCAAACTTATCTAGCAAGCCAACCGTTATTGATAAACGTGGATCAACTGGTAATAATACAAAAGTATGCCCTTGTGATCCTTAAAGAGATTTAATAAGTCATTGTACTTAATTGTCAAGGACACCAGCCCCAACAATCTCCCACTTGTCCGTACAAGGGTATGTTCAATGACGTTATCACACTACATGTGGAGGACACAAGCTCCAACAAACTCCCACTTGTCCGTACAAGTGTAGGTGCGATAACCGATTCTCATATCCTTTTAAAATTTCTCCCACTCAATGTAAGACAATTTGCAAATCCGCATTCGCAAAGGTCGTATCTCACAAGCGATCTGTATCAAGAGTGGTTTCCCCGACTAGAGAGTAACTTAACTGATAAAACGAATCTGTATTCGAGCATGGCCATGCATTTCAGTTACTACTCCTCGAGTGGCCCTGAGAAATGATAAAATCCTGATAAGGGTTTGGATATTTCCCTCAACTCGAATCCTGCCGATATCGCCCAGCATGAAATAACCCAGAAAAAATCCTCTTAGCCCCTGTTACGGTGACCGTGGGAAAGAAACCAAAGTTACCCAAAATCTGTCTTAATCTCAAGAGACAGTTGAAGGTCAAAAGACTCGACTCTAAGGAACACTATGGAGGTCCTATCCACGACCCGGCACCCAATGTTATAAAACATTTAGGACTCCATAACGATGTCACGGGGTGTCCTACGAGATATCCGTATAACTCGCCTTTGTGATTGGTCAGTCAGCCGCGTGACTTATGGCTCGTTGAACCCACCATCAACCAACGTCACAAAATGATTACCTGAGTTATCAGCTCAAGTGGGTAATCAAGGACCAAAACGATGTAATGTTAATCAGTTCACTTTGTGGTGTTCAAAATTGGCGTACAATTCCACATGAAAAACAAAACATTTTTATATCATAACAATAAGGTTGAATAGAGTACACGAGAAAATGAATTATTACTTGAATTCATAAAAGAGTACTACAACTTAGGAACACATCCAATTCCCATGGAATGAATGTGCCCTTCATGCTTATCACGTGGTAATGCTTTTGTGAGAGGATCAGCTATGTTGTCATCCGTAGCGATCTTATCAATGAAAATCTCCTTTTGCTCCACGTAATCTCTGATTAGATGAGCTTTCCGTTGTACATGCCTAGCCTTGCTGCTAGACTTATGCTCCTTAGCTTGGAAGATGGCACCGTTATTGTCACAATAAACGGTGATTGGGTCATTCGAACTAGGCACTACTGATAGTCCTTGTAAGAATTGACGCATCCATATTGCTTCCTTAGCTGCTTCCGAGGCGGCATAGTACTCGGACTCAGTCGTAGAATCTGCTGTAACACTCTGTGAAGGGTATGGATACCGAGTACCTAAGAGGGGGAGGGGGTGAATTAGGTACTACTTAAAAAAATTAACTTAACAAAGTTGACTTAATTAAATTAACTAACGTTTAAGTACAGAGAAACAAAGGAAAGCAACGATTTCGTTGACTGTTAAGTTCATCTAGCAAGTGAAGTAGTGCTACTGTATGAAAGTAACAGATCTAGAAATCGTTGACTGAAACAGAAGGGAAAAGAAAAATAAACGAACGATTAACTAAACAGAAAAGAGAAGAACGCAGCGGTTTTGAATTGGTTCGGCCAAAACTCTAACGGCCTACGTCCAATCTTCTTTTATTGAATAGCTAAGTAATCTACTCCGAAAACTTAAAACAAATTACAATAAAAGGACCAACAACCTACTCCGGTTGCGACTCTTAGTTCTTTTGACCACAATGTCTAAGAACATCAAACTAACAAACTAGTATAGATTACAAGATCAAGTTTTCCTCAAACTGATTCTTAAATGAATTGAGGAGGAACAACTTATTGATCAATCATAACTAGATAACAAATCATAAACAGAAGCAACGATTAGACAGACTGTTTACACTTGAAGAGTTTGAAGACTTTTATAAAAACTTTGCAAAATCAGTAAAAAGAGATGAAGATTTGAAGAGAGAATTTTGCAAAGATGAATTTATTGCTCTAGAAGTCTTAGAAATAAATGAGGATGAAGTACTCCTTTTATAGAGAAAATATTGGATAAGGACCTTTGGGTAAAAGCCACAAAGTACACCTTAGGTGGCTATTTTCCAAAGGACAAAAGGAGTTGTACTTTTTGCTTTTTAAAATATTATTTCTTTGCTTTAAAATCTTCTTTAAACAGGAAAAGAGATTTTTTGGGCTTTGCAAAAATCAGAGTCATAAAGCAAGTTTTCTTATAATTTTGCAAAGTTGAGATTTCGAAATGAGAAAGCTTCAAGTGTACGATTGCACGGGGCAACGATCTGTGTAACTGTTGCTTACGTTAGATGAGTTGTTATCTTTACAAGACAACGACACTTAGAGATTTCTTTTGACAACGGAATATCAATGCTCTCTTGATTATGAACTTTCGAACCTGAAATGGAAACTTGAAAACACAATTAAATTGGGCTTGTCATCATCAACAAATTGTATCCTAACAAATTCCCCCTTTGATGATGACAAGCCAAATGAAACAATAATTTCCACTATGTTCCCCCTTAATAAGTTAAAGTTCATGCATGGTTATGAACAAACGAGGGATTGTAAATTAGTTAACATACTAAAGAAACCAATGCCACAACTTAATGAATTACTTGGTGATTAATTGAGTTAATTATTGCTTTGGTGATTAAATTATTGTTGATGTTACTTTTCCCCCTCTTGGCATCGTCAAATGAATAAACAAACACAAGCATAAACGATCATCAGGCAAAAGAAATTAACGGAGAAAATAGCACATGTGAAAAATGATAAGACCGGCATTAAGAAGAAGCAAACAATAAAAAACAACCGAAGTCGATTAATATAGTTCGAACTACTAAGCACCACATAATAGATATTGTTTAAATATTACGACCACCACAAAAGACAAAATAAACCGAGTTAACTGATATTTTTGTTTGGGGACTGGGGGTGGTTCACAAAACACAGCAAAACGGGGCATGGAAAAGGCAGGGACCGGGTAAGACACTGTTCAATGAGACGAGTCCTGATCACCGTCACTTTCATCCGACTCATCATCAGCAACCTCATCTTCCTTGTTCTGCAACAACTGAGAAATGATATCAACCTCTCCCTTGAGAAGGTCAACCGTAGACTGTAGACTCTCAACATCGGACTTGATATCCGGTAAACACAAATTTTCAGCACATAGAGCCTTGACCTCGGCTAACTCACGTTTGACCTCACTGAGTTCCGAAAGACTGGATTTCATGGTAACGAGTTCAGCCAGAATGTTGTCTAGTTGAGAACTTTGACCCGGTGTAAGAATCGGAGTGGAGGAGCCGGGAATGGCAGGGAGGTCTTTTCGGGAGGAGACGGCGATGAGATGGCCGTCTTTGGGTTTAATTAACATTTTGCCCAGATTACCAGTGGACATGCGGTCAAACATACCTTGATATCCAACAGTGGCCTTAAGAAGAACATTCTTGGCACATAGCATACCCGACAACCAAATGGCGAATGGGAGTTTGATTTTTTTGTTGGGTTTGTTGTTCTTAATTTTCGTTTCGGTTTTGGCCAGAATTTTGAAGATAAGGGACGGAAGATTAATTTTCTTGTGGGTGAGAAGATGATATACGAGGTACTGTTGAGCAATTGACATTTTTGAACGGTCATTGGAAGGGTAAATGGTTCTGCACAGTAAGTTGAGAAGCAATTTTGGGAGGGGTGTTAATTTGCTTGGATGAATAGTGGCTGCTTCTTGGGTGGCAGGGTTCAGGGATTGAGAGATTTCAAGGGGGGCAGCATAAGGGAGTGTGGGCCATGTTGTTTTATCTGGAATAAGGGCGTAACCTTCAGCGGGGATACCCAAAAGTGCAGCAAATTCAGGAACAGAGAGAGAAAAGGTTTTACCATTTACTTTGGCAGAGAGGGAGGACCGATCGTCGGAGACATGGAGTGTGGCGAAAAATTGAAGTATCTCAAAGATGTAAACCGGACCCTCAATATTAACCAGATGAGCCCAACCTTGGGCATGTAGACAATCTCCAAACGGTGCAAAAGCGGGGTCAGAATTAATCCATGTGGTAGAGTAAATTCGAGGAGTGTGGATTGAGTGGGTTCGGATAAGACGAAGACACGTTTTCTTAACATGAGTGGGTAAAGGAGAAGTCTCAATAGTGGCAGAAATTGAGTCGGGATTCCATTTTTTGGTCAGAGGAACGATGGCGTTGGGACCGAGATATTCAGTGGAAGAGCCTTTTTTGGTACTTTTATGTTTGGTTCGTTTTTTCGGGGGAGCTTTGGCAGCCTCTTTTTCAGATTCGGTGGGTTGTTCAGAGATGGGTTCTGGTTCTTTTGTGGGAACCGTTTCAGAAAGATTAACCGGTTCAGAGTGGGTTGCAGGATTTCCCAAATTTTCCGAGTTGGGAGGTGGTGGTGTTTCAGAAGTAGCAGTTGGGTCAGTTGTAGGATTGACATTGGAAACAACAATTTCAGATGAGATATCTTCCTCTTCGATGATGACCGGAGCATCCGGAGTATTAGATTTGGTTTTCAGAGAGCCGGAACGAGTTCGTTTACGGACGAAGGAGACGGCAGCCGGTTTGTCCAATGAATCAGTGTCGGTCTCAGGGAAGGGTTGTGACGGGGACAGTGACTGAATGGGTTCGGGTTCCGGGTTGAGGGAGGTTGAGGATGAGGTGGGTTGTATGGGAGGTGATTGGGTTGAGTCCATGGAGATGTTGGGGATTTTTAATTTGATGTTTAAAGAGGGTTTAACCATGTTGTGGGATCTAAATAATGGAGATGGTTTGAATAAGGAAGATAGGGGGGATGAATTGTGAGTTAATGGGTAATAAATTTTTACAGTGGGAAATGATGGGGTAAAGATGTGAAGGGATTTGGGAAAGTGGCGAGGGGATTAAGAGAGTAAAGGAGGTTTGGTTAGGTTAAATGAGTGGATGAGAGCTTTGATGCTTCCACTTTCTTGGGATGATAATGTGTTCTTGTTCTCTGGCAACAGTTCCAGAGGCTGTTGCTTCCTGTTCAGAATGAGGGTTCAAACTTGGGTTGATAGGCACTGTAGGAGTAACTGTGTTGACGTCTGTTGTCTCCTGAGATGATGAAGTTGAGGCAAGATTGGATGGAGAGGATGGAGAGGAAGAAGATGCAGTTGCAGATGATTCTCCATGACTGGTTCCCCCTGAACCATTGCTATTGCCACCAGGCAACGGTTGATCAGTCTGTTGCACATTGTCATTGGTTGGTCCTTCATCTTCTTCGAGAACAAAGTCTTTTCTTATGAGTCCAATCTCAAACTCATCATCTTCATCATCGTCTTCTGATTCTTCGTTTTGTACCTGTCCAAGCACACTAGATTCATCAAAAATGATATGAACACTTTCCTCAATACGCATGGTTCTTTTGTTGTAAACTTTATAAGCCTTGCTATGTTCGGAATAGCCAATAAACACCGCCTCATCACTACGAGGATCAAATTTCCCTAAATTTTCTTTTCCATTATTGTGTACAAAACATTTGCTACCAAAGCATCGAAAGTAGGAGATGTTAGGCTTTCTTCCTCGTAGTAGTTCATACGGTGTTTTATCCATTGAGTTCCTTATCATGACACGATTGTGGATGTGACAAGCGGTATTAACCGCTTCGGCCCAAAAGCTTCTAGGTAATTTACTACTTAGAAGCATGGTCCGAGCCATGCCTTCAAGAGTTCTATTCATGCGTTCTACCACGCCATTTTGTTGAGGTGTCCTAGGGGCCGAAAAATTATGGTCAACACCATTTTCGTCGCAATAAGTATTAAATGACAAATTCTTAAACTCCGTTCCATGATCGGTTCTTATGGATACAAGTTTATGGTCAAGCTTGTTTTGACACTTCCTAAGCCAAATTAGAAACTCATTGAAGGTTTCATCTTTAGAACATAAAAAGAGAGTCCAAACAAACCTAGAAAAATCATCAACAATGATACACACATAGCGACTACCACCTCTACTTCTAGTTCTCATAGGTCCACACAAATCAATATGAAGAAGTTGGAGGGGACGAAGAGTACTCATGATTCTTTTGGATTTAAAGGAGCTTTTGACATGTTTGCACCTAGCACATTCATCACAAATTTTGTCGAAATCAAATTTTATATTTGGAAAACCCTCAACTAGATCAAGCTTCTTTAAGGTGTTAAGAGTTTTGGCACTAACATGTCCAAATCTTTTATGCCACAACCATGGATCATTCTTCATGACGCTCATACAAGAAAGAGTGTCATCCGGTATCATGTTTAAGTTTGTTAAGTAGACGTCTTTTACACGTCTTCCTTCAAGAATGACCTCACGGGTTGTTGCATCAATGATTCTACACATATTAGTACTAAACTCTACCAAGTTTCCACGATCACATAATTGAGAAATGCTAAGGAGATTATGCTTCAAACCTTTGACAAGCCGCACGTTGTCGACACATAGTAACGATGACTTACCAACCTTACCAATACCAATTACTTCACCCTTTTTGTTGTCACCAAATGTTACCGTGCCTCCTTTATGAGCTTCTAATGAGAGGAATTGGCTTCTATCTCCCGTCATGTGACGTGAGCATCCACTATCCAAGTACCAATTGCGGTCGCCTCTCATCAAGCCCTACACAAGAATTAGATTTTGAGTTTAGGAACCCAAATAAATTTGGGTCCCTTTTTGTGAACAACTTTGTTAACAAGATCCTTTTGAATCCAAACTTGCTTAGCAACTTTAATATTCTTATTGATGTCATTGTGTCTCTTTTGGCAACCGTTGAAGCCATGACCAGTTTTGCCACAATAGTTACAAATTTGATACTCGGGAAGACCAACATATTTCCTTCTTCGAAAATCAGTTTTACATGGGTCTGGTTTGCTAATGTAACAGTGAGATGCACTGTTCCATTTAAATCCTAGACCAGCTACACGGTCACATCGTTTTGTTTGATTTGTGAGAAAGTTTAGAACATTTTGACTTCCTTCCCATTTCTTAGACACATTGTTTGCATCAACAAGCTTAATCTTTAAGTTTTTGAGATCGGTGGAAAGCGTAGCATTCTTAGCTTTTACAGTTTTGAGCTCTTTTTCAAGATCATCAAACTCAGTGTGTAGGTCTCCAATGAGTTCTCCCTTTTGCTCGACATTGTCCTTTAGACTTTCAATGCATAAGTTTAAGTGTTCAATCTCATCTTTAGAAGATCTACTTATAGCATTTTTGTTTTGAGAGTTAACAAGTTTAACATGCATGATTTTGAGTTCATTTTTGAAGGTTGAAATGTCAACTTTTAACCTTTCATTCTCACTGACCAAGGTGGCATTCTCAACTTCTTTCTCATCAGAGATGACAGTCTTATGGACTGTTTCTTTAAGAGCTGCTAGCTCTTTGACCAACTCATCACATTTACATAAAAGCAGGTTGTTTTCTTTTTCCAATTTATCATACTCTTTGGTAGCAATGGAAATTTGTGACGTGAGAGAGGTGTTAATATCTTCAAGGTTTGACAAACTTTTAGAATCGACTTCTAGACACTCTACTTTCTCAGACAACTGTTCATTTAGCCTTTTCAGATTTTTGAGTTCAGACGTACTAGAGAGATTGAATGTTGTTTCCTTCTTGAGTTTAACATTTTCTTCAGCGATCTCTTCTATTTCATCTTGCATGACGTCTAACCTTTTAGTTTGTGAACGACACTTATCAAAGAGTTTATCAAGAAGTTTACACACCTTTTCTTTTGAGTAAGTTCTAGCCTTTGCTTTCAGGATTTTTACCTCATCATCGGAGTCGGAGTCGGAGTCATCGGGATGAGCCATGAGACACCTAAGATGTTCGCCTTTGGTCACTTTAGTTTTACTTTTGTGGTTTTTAGTTAAGCACATCTTAGCTTCTAATTTTTCTTCGATGGGTTCCTCGTCCTCAGAATCGGACATCCCCCAAATAGCTGTCATGACTTTATGTTTGTATTCCTTTTTGGCCTTATCTCGTTTGTCCCTAGATTTTATATCATCCCACTTAGGACATTCTTTGATTTGGTGATTTATGTCACCACACTTAAAACATCCTACAGTGGAAGAAGGCCTTTTCTTGAAGGGACGTTTCTTAGCATAATTGTTATTAAACTTCTTTTGACCTTGCCCGTTTACCATTCCGACCAAGTTCCGAGAGAACATGGCAAACTCATCTTCCTCATCATCTTCATCATCGCTTGGTGAAGATAATAAGGCAAGACCCTTTCCCTTTGAGGATTCACTAGAATTCTTCTCGAGATTAAACTCGTGAGCCATTAGTGATCCTATTAGTTCATGAAGGGTGAGTTTAGATAAATCACGGGCTTCTTCAATTGCGGTAACCTTAGGTTGCCATTTTGAAGTGAGACTACGAAGAATCTTTCGAATAATGTCCTCGGACTCGAAATCTCTTCCTAGACTCTTAAGTTCATTTATTATGCAAGAAAAACGAGAAGAAAAACTATTTATGGATTCATCCTTTGACATACGAAACATCTCATATTGTTGCATGAGAAGGTCGATACGGTGTTTTCTAACTTGAGATGTCCCTTCATAAGCAAGTACAAGAGAATCCCAAATTAGTTTTGCCGTAGGACATCCGGAAATACGACTCACTTCGGCTTCTCCAACACAACGTTGGAGAATCGACATAGCTTTTGAGTTCTTTTCGGCCATTTTGAAATCATTTTCATTGTAGTCACTTTCCGACTTGACTTTGTTGAAACCCGTCATCATGTCGGTTTCCTCAATGATTAGAGGACCGTTCATGATGATGTTCCAACATTGATAATCAATACTCTTAATGTAATGTTCCATTTTGAGTTTCCACCAACCAAAATTCTCACCGGTAAAGACCGGGATCTTGGAGTGTTTTGCGGAATCCATTTCCCAAGAAGTAACTCTAAGGTAATTAGCCTTTATCAAGAGCACGAGGCTCTGATACCAATTGAAGGGTATGGATACCGAGTACCTAAGAGGGGGAGGGGGTGAATTAGGTACTACTTAAAAAAATTAACTTAACAAAGTTGACTTAATTAAATTAACTAACGTTTAAGTACAGAGAAACAAAGGAAAGCAACGATTTCGTTGACTGTTAAGTTCATCTAGCAAGTGAAGTAGTGCTACTGTATGAAAGTAACAGATCTAGAAATCGTTGACTGAAACAGAAGGGAAAAGAAAAATAAACGAACGATTAACTAAACAGAAAAGAGAAGAACGCAGCGGTTTTGAATTGGTTCGGCCAAAACTCTAACGGCCTACGTCCAATCTTCTTTTATTGAATAGCTAAGTAATCTACTCCGAAAACTTAAAACAAATTACAATAAAAGGACCAACAACCTACTCCGGTTGCGACTCTTAGTTCTTTTGACCACAATGTCTAAGAACATCAAACTAACAAACTAGTATAGATTACAAGATCAAGTTTTCCTCAAACTGATTCTTAAATGAATTGAGGAGGAACAACTTATTGATCAATCATAACTAGATAACAAATCATAAACAGAAGCAACGATTAGACAGACTGTTTACACTTGAAGAGTTTGAAGACTTTTATAAAAACTTTGCAAAATCAGTAAAAAGAGATGAAGATTTGAAGAGAGAATTTTGCAAAGATGAATTTATTGCTCTAGAAGTCTTAGAAATAAATGAGGATGAAGTACTCCTTTTATAGAGAAAATATTGGATAAGGACCTTTGGGTAAAAGCCACAAAGTACACCTTAGGTGGCTATTTTCCAAAGGACAAAAGGAGTTGTACTTTTTGCTTTTTAAAATATTATTTCTTTGCTTTAAAATCTTCTTTAAACAGGAAAAGAGATTTTTTGGGCTTTGCAAAAATCAGAGTCATAAAGCAAGTTTTCTTATAATTTTGCAAAGTTGAGATTTCGAAATGAGAAAGCTTCAAGTGTACGATTGCACGGGGCAACGATCTGTGTAACTGTTGCTTACGTTAGATGAGTTGTTATCTTTACAAGACAACGACACTTAGAGATTTCTTTTGACAACGGAATATCAATGCTCTCTTGATTATGAACTTTCGAACCTGAAATGGAAACTTGAAAACACAATTAAATTGGGCTTGTCATCATCAACAAATTGTATCCTAACACTCTGTTTAGAACTTTTCCAGCTGACAGCAGCGCCATTAAGAGTAAAAACGAATCCAGACTGAGATTTCGAGTCATCTCGATCCGTTTGGAAGCTAGCATCTGCGTAACCCGTGGCGCAGAGCGTTGAGTCGCCTCCATAAGTCAATCCCCAATCTTTAGTCCTCCGTAGGTACTTAAGAATGTTTTTCACGGCCATCCAGTGTGGTTCACCTGGATGAGCTTGGAATCGACTAGTCATACTCAATGCATATGCAACGTCTGGACGTGTGCATATCATGGCATACATGATCGATCCTATTGCCGAAGCATAAGGAATCCGACTCATGCGCTCTTTCTCTTCCAATGACTTAGCTTCTTGAGTCTTGCTCAAGTGAAGCCCAGGAGTCATAGGAAGGAACCCCTTCTTGGAGTTCGTCATGCTGAATCTCTCCAGAATCTTCTCTATATAAGACTCCTGACTGAGAGACAACATCCGTCGTGATCTATCCCTGTAGATACGGATGCCCAAAATTCTTTGTGCCTCTCCCAGATCTTTCATCTGGAAATGGTTTTTCAACCATGCTTTAACCGAAGATAAGAGAGGTATGTCATTCCCAATCAAGAGTATGTCGTCGACATACAGTACTAGGAATACAATCTTGCTCCCACTCGACTTGATATAGAGACATGGTTCCTCGACTGATCGAACGAAGCCATTCTCTTTTATCACTTGGTCGAAGCGATGATTCCAACTCCGCGATGCTTGCTTAAGTCCATAGATGGAACGCTTAAGCTTGCAAACTTTCTTAGGATGTGCTGGATCGATAAAACCCTCGGGTTGTACCATGTACAACTCTTCCTCCAAATAACCGTTTAAGAAGGCGGTTTTAACGTCCATTTGCCATATTTCATAATCGTGAAATGCGGCGATCGCTAAGATAATCCGAATGGAACGTAGCATGACTACGGGTGCAAAGATCTCATCATAGTGCAAGCCTGGCACTTGAGTGAAACCTTTAGCAACTAGTCTAGCCTTGTGGATATCTTGTTGTCCTTCCACGACATGCTTTATCTTGTAAAGCCATTTGCATTGAAGGGGACGTACCTTTGCAGGTAGGTCCACAAGATCCCACACGTTGTTCTCATACATGGAGTCCATCTCGGATTGCATGGCTTCTAGCCATAGCTTTGAGTCAGAACTGGTCATGGCACCTTTATAGGTTGTGGGTTCATTACCCTCTAGGAGTAAGACGTCATCTGTATCATGTTCCTCGACCATACCAATGTATCTGTCCGGTGGAATAGAGACTCTTCCCGACCTCCTAGGTTCCTCAGGAATATCTACCGCAGCCTCGGTTGAAGGAACTGTTTCCTCCAATGGTTGCTCGGTAGTTGGTTCTTGAACCTCCGATAACTCGAAGGTTCTATTACTCGACTTGTTCTCTAGAAATTCTTTCTCTAAGAACGTCGCACTAGCCGCAACAAAAACACGTTGTTCGGTAGGCGAGTAGAAGTAATGACCAAACGTTCCCTTTGGATAGCCTATAAAGTATGTCTTGACCGATCGCGGGCCGAGCTTATCCTCGTGTCTCCACTTGACATAAGCCTCGCAGCCCCAAACCCGAATAAAGGACAAGGTAGGGACCGTTCCCTTCCATAATTCGTATGGAGTCTTGTCAACAGCTTTAGACGGACTTCGGTTAAGTATTAGAGCGGCCGACAAAAGAGCATAGCCCCATAATGAATCAGGCACAACGGTGTGACTCATCATGGATCGAACCATATCGAGTAGAGTTCGATTTCTCCGTTCGGACACACCATTTAATTGTGGTGTTCCAGGTGAAGTCAACTGTAGCACGATCCCACAGTCTTTAAGGTGTTGATCAAACTCGTGTGAAAGATACTCACCACCACGATCTGAACGTAGTGCTTTAATCTTAGCTTTCTACCCAGCTGGTTCTGTACCCGATTCTGGTATTCTTTGAACTTGTCAAAGGATTCACTTTTATGTTTCATTAAATAGACATAGCCATATCTACTTAAATCGTCCGTGAAAGTGATGAAATACCTATAGCCTTCTCGTGCGTTGATCGACATAGGGCCACATACGTCCGTATGTATGAGTCCTAATAGGTCGGCAGCGCGCATTCCAACACCTTTGAAGGAAATACGAGTCATCTTACCGATGAGACATGATTCAAACGTGCCATATGATTCGAAATCAAAGGGCGATATAGCTCCATTCTGTATGAGCTGTTTTACGCGTTTCTCATTTATGTGTCCCATACGACAATGCCATAGGTAAGTTTGATCTTTGTCACCTACCTTTAATCTTTTATTATTCACATGTAATATCTCGGTAGTTTGATCTAAAACATAAATTCCATTCATGGAAACTGCCTTGCCATATATCATATTGTGTAAGGAGAAAATACAGCTATTATTCTCTATTACAAATGAAAAGCCGAGTTTGTCAAGTGCAGAAACTGAAATAATGTTTTTGGATAAACTAGGAACATAATAACAGTTATATAAAAATAACTCAAATCCACTTGGAAGCTGGATCACGTATGTTCCCTTCGAGACTGCAGCAACGCGTGCTCCATTCCCGACTCGCAGGTCCACCTCACCCTTGATTAGGGGTTCTTGGTTTCGGAGGCCCTGCACATGATTACATAGATGAGAACCACAACCAGTATCAAGTACCCAAGTTCCGCAACTTGCATGGTTAATCTCAATCATGTGAATAAAAGAAGAAGAAGACATACCAACAGGAGTAACACGGCCTGCTTTAATGTCCTCCCGATACACGGGGCAGGAGCGCCTCCAATGCCCAGTCTTGTGGCAATGGTGACATTCCATGCTTGTATCCTTGCTCTTTGTCTTGCCCTGTGAGTTGCTTGACTCACCTGGCCCACTCTTAGCAAATCCTGGTTTCTTGAACCTGGGCTTACCTACTGCTAGGTCGCCCTGAGCTTTAGCCTTCCCTTTACCCTTGCCCTTACTGGAGATCATGAGAACATCCTGCTTCATGCTCCCACTTAACTTTAGATCCTTCTCAGTCTGTACGAGAAGGGAGTGGAGCTCATGAGGAGTCTTCTTCATGTCGTTCATGCTATAGTTGGCCCTAAAGAGGGCGAACCCATCATGAAGCGAATGAAGCATACGATCAACGATTATGTTCTCACTGATCTTGCAGTTTAGGGCCTCCAGTTTCTCGATATTCTCAATCATGTGAAGAATATGTGGGCTAACAGCTTGGCCCTTCTGGAGTTTCGCCTCAAAGAAGCGACAGGTATGCTCATAAGAAACGATTCTCGGAGCCTTTGAGAATTCGTTAGTGAGCGTGGTGAAAATCTTGTTTGCACCATGGGTTATGAAGCGTCTTTGCAAATTTGATTCCATTGCATAGATGAGTACGTTCTTTATCGCACCCGCTTCCATGACGAAGTCGCTATGAGCGCGAACATCGTTGGCTCTAGCTCCAGTTCCTGGGTGTGCCGGAATTGGCTCAGTTAAATACTTAAGCTTTCCGTCAGCAATGGCAGCATTCCGTAGTGCTGCCTCCCAGTCTGAGAAGTTTGACCCATCATTCCTCAGTCTAGTTGACTGATTCATGGAGTCCATGAAGGCCTTTAGCCAGGATTCTCGTGCTAGCTTGGCACTTGGCATTGGGTCTTCACCAGCCATTTTAGTTATACAGCAGTTTTAATGAACGTGTTATACACTGAAAAAGAAGATAAAACAAAACCATATAAGCAACTTATTGTTGTGATTTAAGTCTATATTAAATTGAATTTAAACTCGTAGACTCATGCATTTATATAATTGATCTCCCTAAAGAATTATATAAATGATCCCAAGACTCAATTTCCGTATATTGATAAGCCCACAGTTTGGCTAATTCCAATCGTTGGAACTCTTGGTCGATAGATTTCCGTATATCCTATCTATTAGTCCATCTCAGTCACTAGATATTATCGAGTGACCATGATGTTGAGATAAAATAAATCATCTGTTCCCACTTACCCGACGTAGAAGGGGTCATATTATGCCTACCGACGAAGAAGGGATTCATGGGAGGCTGATTTATAAAGACTAATCTCAATTTTTGGTTATACGAGGAAGACCCCATCAACTTTTATTTATCCATATTTAAGTGAACTAAAAACTAGCATTTGCGTGAATGAATTAAATAAAGTGATGGTTTTGCAATTGACATGTGACATCTGTATTGTCACAGAAAACTAACGCGTGACCTCTACATGAGTCAGTTTTCAGGCATGATATAGGTGGTTTGGTTTTAGGCGGAATATGATGCAAGCTATTATCGATGAAAGCATAAAGATAAAAGCAATAAACGTAAATAAAAGTCCTAGTGTGGCCTATCCTACCAAAATAAACATAAAACAACTTGGAATCCACCGTTGGACCCTAGAAGCTTGTCTTGATGTTCCATCTTGGTCCTTGCAGCGGGAGTGAGCATCCGGTCTCCGTCTTGTCTTTGGTCTTCACAAAATTACTAATTTAAATTACAAAAGTAATCCTAGATACATTCTAATTTAAATACAAAAGTAATTACATGGCAAAAACCCAAAACGGAGATTCAAGATCTCAAAATTACAAGCAAGACTGTGTCCCATCATTACGGTGACACAATCTTCTAAGGCCACACTAAGTTACAACCGTTTGCAAAAATTAAATACGTTATTGAGAGCATTCAAGGCATTCACAAGACGATAAATAAAATGCATCAACTAAATAAAATTTATACATGACATAATACTGTTATTATGATTAATAAATTTATACCAAACCACCTTTTAAGATTAAAATTAAGTGACTATACCGTTTTAATCACCAATTTTAATAAACATATAATCCATTGTTTTAAACTGTTTTAAAAACAATATGTATCAAACGAGGGTGAACCGTTTCACTAAATAATATACTATTTCCGTATACAGTATATTATTTTAAGCCATGTGAAAATAAGAAAACAAGTTATTTTCGAAAAGGGAGCCCGAAACAAGAGCACTTGCCCGAGCAGCAGAGGCACTCAATCGAGTGCCAGTGTCACTCGATCGAGTGCAGCAGGGGCTCGATCGAGTGACTCTTTAAAACGCAATCGCTGCACTTTAAATCTAAAACGAGTTTATAACTTGGATTTAAAACGTGTAAATCATAAATAAACAACAACAAAAGATTCACATATTGCTAAAAATATCGATTAATTAACAATATGCAAATTATAATCGAAAACAAGATCGATTTCTCACTAAAAACTCACGCACGGGGCCTGGTACGAGGGCACTCGATCGAGTGCAACAGGGACTCGATCGAGTGCCTAGACAGAATGTACGGTTTTCAAAATTTTTAAAACTTATGAAAGACACAATTGTAAAATTTTCATGGCCTAAGGCTCTGATACCACTTGTGGGGAATAAAACGTGTATTCGCCCTTTAATTGCAGGATTATAATGAAAATTACAGTCGTGAATATCGTCATAAGATTAAAAAGCATAAGAAAAGAAGTACAACCTTTAGTCCTCGCGCAAAAGGCCTAAGAACAGGAATTAACACAAATTACCTCCTATAAGTTGCACCCAAGACTTAGAATGAGACGAGGCCGCGTGTGCTAGAAATCCTCTCCAACTGCCTTGCAATATTGGGAGAGCTATTGAGTTTTAGATGTGAGATCTGAGGTTTTGGGAGAAGAATGCTCTCAAAAACCTAATTTTGACCTTGAGATTATTTGACAGTGCAACAAGAGTCGTCTACATAAGGAGAAGGACTCTCCTTATGTAGCCTCTTGTTTCGGCCGAAATAGGGTTTGGGTAGGAGTGGGCTTTCCACTCTTACCTTATCCCAATGCGTGATTCGACCCAATTGCTTAAATATAATTCGCGGGTTTATAATTATAAATCGTAACATATTATCAGATATTAATACAGTCGATATATTAATAACGGTCTGATAAAATACGATATTGTATAATTGCCCAAATTAATATAACTGTTTATATTAATACGCGAATACAATATTTAATTAAATATAACCGTTTATATTTAATTTACGAATTAATCTTGTAATCCGTATTAGCTAAAATTATTTAATCCGTATTAAATAATAATCTCAACATCTTATTGACTAATTTATTAGTCAATACCTCTGACTAACTGTTTAGTCGTATCCGGCAAAATGTGACTGTATTTTCATACCTTCACATCTCTCAAACGTGTCCTATAGGTGTGACGTATAGGGACCAGTTGATCACCGCCATCCGTATGACAATAACGTCAAACTTATCTAGCAAGCCAACCGTTATTGATAAACGTGGATCAACTGGTAATAATACAAAAGTATGCCCTTGTGATCCTTAAAGAGATTTAATAAGTCATTGTACTTAATTGTCAAGGACACCAGCCCCAACAAATAGTGCATTTATGGCCAAACTGGGATGACGGCTTCTCAAAGAACCAAATGCGTTGTAGGCTCGAGTTCTACGCCATAAGTATACTAAAGGTCGCTGTGATATGGATATGTTTGAAGCCCGACAGAATTGCTCGAATGTTTGGAGAGGGATTGTAGAAGCCTCGGAAACTTTAAAGCAAGGTCTAGGGGCTAATATAGGAAATGGGGTGTCCACGTTATTTTGGAAGCATAAATGGGTTACTGAAATAGCCTTGGAAAATTAAACAGAATATGAAATCCCGGAAGAGTTCCAAGACATGAGTGTGGCGGACTTTTGGGATAATGAAACAGGTTGGAAGTGGGAACTCTTTGCTGACATTCTACCAACAAATATTTTACAAACGATTGCATCGTTTGAAGTTTCGCCAGGTGAAGCTAACAAGGATAAATTCTATTGGGCCGAGACTCCATCCGGATTCTTTTTGATCAAATCAGCAATTCGGTTAATTCGGAAAATGCCAAGCCAGGACTCTAGTTCGTGCTGGAAGCTTCCGTGGTCAACATGGGCACCGCAAAGGATGAGACTGTTTCTATGGCTCTGAATGCATGATAGAATTATGACAAATGTAAATCGGGCTAAGAGGGGTTTCACGAGTGACCCGTGTTGTGGGGAGTGCCCGACGACAGAAGAAACGACCCTTTATCTTCTACGGGACTGTCCTAAAGCCCGAAATGTATGGCAACATTTTCCGCTTGCTAACATGGAATGGTTCACAGCACATTCAAGTGTGAAGGAGTGGGTTGTTACCAACCTATCCGAAAAAGGTAGGGGTCCAGAAGAGCATTGGAGCACTACTTTTTCGGTAGTGGTGTGGTGGCTATGGCGCTGGAGGAATTGTCGAGCTTTTAACCGGCATGAGGTAATACCTATAAACCTTTATAATACTATCACGGATCGCATTCGTGAATTTTTGGAGGCGAAAGATACCGGGGATTTAATTACCCTTGGTACGACTTCTCGCCGAAAGGAGAGCTATATCAAGTGGTGTGCACCGCCTGCTGATTGGGTTATGTTGAATGTTGATGGGGCGTCTAAAGGGAACCCAGGTTTAGCTGGAGCTGGAGGGATAATTAGGGACAATACTGGAAGAGAACTTGTGTCGTTTGCAGAGAAGTTGGGAATAGCCACTGTCACTAGAGCTGAATTGATGGCGCTTCGAAGGGGACTTTGATCGCTATTGAAAGAAAATACCCTCGTATCTACATCTAAACAAACTCGAAAGTTATTGAGGGATTTATGAAGAAATTAGATCAAGAACTGCTACCTACAGCACACTCACATCTGATCCTCTTATGTTGATCCCTTCTTTATGAAACAAATTGGCAAGCGGAAATAACACATGTTTATAGAGAAGCTAATTCCTGCGCAGATTGGCTAGCAAATCTGGGAGTGGAGCAAAATAGGGGACTTTGTTTGTTTGAGCCTGAGCATACACCTATCCCCTTACGAAGACTTATTGAGTCGGATGCCCGAGGAGTAGCATGGCCCCGTATGATCCCTGAAGACGGAACAACGTAGTGTCGCTGTAGTTTAGTGTTTAATTCGGTTTGGTTTGTTGTCGTGTGTTTTGTTTTTCGTTCTTTTCTTTTCTTTCTAGTTTGTTTGTTTGGGTTTTCCCACGTCTTTTCACCAAAAAAAAAGCTATTCCATTTTCCAAATAAAAAACAATCTTCTTCCCCAAATAGTTAATCTTTCCCCAAGTAATTAAATTAGCTCGTTAATATTCCCTTCAAACGTTTTATTATAATCTACTATTATTTGCATATTAGTTCTTCACAAATCACTCCAAATTACAATTAGAATGTAATTAGAATCAAAACTTTGAAGTTACACTCATTTTCAATCTTCTATTAAAATACAGATTTACACTTGAGTTTTCAAAAGATCGAAAGAGGTAATTTTTCTTAATTTTAATGAATCATTTTTCAATATTATATTAATGATTATTAATATCATATACAACTGAGATGTTTTTATTTCTAATTTGAACTATTTTAATCTAAATTTTTTTAATTTTAATTTACCAAATAAAATCTTCTGACAATGTATTACTTAAAATTGGTTAATTGTTTAAGTTTGAGTGATAATGTCGATTTCTCTGTCTTTAATTTTGTTTCTTATTTTTGACTTGATTTTTATTTGCTTTCTGAATTTTCAATATTTTTCAAAAATTTAATGCATTTGCGGTAATTGGAGTTTGACAACGAGTCAAATAGTTGGAGATTAAATAACTTTGTTTTTATCGATTTTTAATTCATGGAATAAGTTAGTAGTTTGCATTAATATTTTATATAAACCTATTTTGATTTTGTAAAATTAAGGCTTCATATTTTTTTGCACCGGGCCTCCACATCTCTTGAGACGACCCTGCCAAATCTGTTTCTAGCTGGGTCGAGATTGCATATAATTATACCTTCAGAACCAATGGATGCGACTCTCTGACTCCACTAAACACGAAACAACTAAATTACAACGATTATCCTATAATACCGTAAAGTGCACAAGCATTACTCCGTCAATCTTACAGGTTAATCTGTGATTATCATCAATTACACATTGATGCTTATCATCATAAATTGAGGAAGGCGCAACTAATCCAATAAGTCATGTTGCGTCATTTATTCCGATCATAATCCAGAATCAAAGAATGTCACAATTCGACTCAATCAAAATCGAAACAACTCCAATAACACATTGATGCCTGCGCATCACCACAAATTGACGAAACGCAGCGAATTCAATAATTGACTCTTCCTCATTTATTCCTATCATAATCCAAAACCAAAGAATACGACTATCCGACTTTGAAGAGTTAAGAACGATTGAACACCTAAGAGGAGGAGGGGGTGAATTAGGTGACCTTTTTAAAAATTTCTCGATTACTTGTATAAAGTGAAATACAAGTAACGGCTATTAAGTACTAACTTGAGAAACTTAATGAATGATAAGTTCACAAGAGGTACAACAGGTCTAAGCAACAGTATGAATGACTGTTGCACAACACTGGCAGCGAGATTAGAAAAGGATATGCGAAGGATAAAAATAAGAGTAAATGAATAAACAAACTATGTTTTAAAAATTGGTTCAGCTCCTACTCCGGAGCCTACGTCCAACCGTTATTTTATTGCTTGTTTAGAAGTTACTCAACTTAACTAAACCCCTTACAAGGAAAAATAACTCGCCAACCTACTCCGGTTGCATTTGCTCAAAGCTACTCCGCTTCAAGACTTTGACTCAAACTTAAAGCTACTCCGCTTCAAGAGTTTATGAAGTTCTATCTCTTTGGTTTACACGATCAGAATCTCAAGGGTTCACTTAAGAACATGGAGATTTACATTTAATATCTAAACACGAGAATCACGGAACAAACTCATCATGTCACAGTGCAACTTACTGATTCATGGAGATATTAAGACCCTTTGAAAACGTTGAAGACTTTAAAAACAGAAATCGTTTTGCAAAACAAACTTGATAAACTTTGAAAGCACAAGTTTTGTTTGCAGAAACTCTCAATTTAATGAGACTAAGTGGTTTCTTTTATAGTACTCAAAACTTGGGTATTACCCAACATGCACTTTTATCCATTGGATAATAGCTAAACCACTTGACAAACAAAAGGTGTTGTTTAGTTTTCATTGGCTCCTCAAAAGGTGTTGTTTAGTTTTCATTGGCTCCTCAAAAGCAAATCTGATTTCCTTTTGTAATTGTCTCCTTACAAAATCCTTAAGTACTACTTGCATTTCAAATGTAAACAATTCAAAAGCTTTTAATATTTTGCAAGTACGGTACACCACGGATAAAATGAGTTTTACGTCTTAATTCGTGCGAGCCAAAAGAGAAGACGATTTTTCCAGAAAACAGATTTTGGACAATTATTTTTCCAGAAAACTAAGACGACCATTTTGCAAATTTCTCGAAATGATTTTTCACGTCTTAAAAATCTCCATGCGATATCAGACACAACAGGTTGATGGATTGTTGCATGACTAAGCGATCACTTGACTCTAACAAGAATGTTACACTTACTCTTACATTTGTGACTAAGGTTACATGAGGATTGTTCTTGAATTGTGTTGTTCTTCTTGATCATGTTTGAAACACAATGGATGCTATCTTGTTGCTTTGTTCTTCATATAGAATTTGATATATGCAAAGGTGAGTATTATTAACATTATCAAAGAGTATAAATACAAGGCTGGTCAACTATAAACAAGGTAACAAATACTAAAGGAATATATTCTACCTAGACTTAAAGAAAGAATAAAGCTAAACGTATCCTACTTGTACACAAACGGTAACAAATTATACTATGAAGATTTTGTATCTTCAATATGCTTCTGCAGATTAGATGATTCGGTTGAGAGACCGATTTTGGACAGAATGGACTCTAGCCGTGAGCGAGGGAGAGGCTTCGTAAGGGCATCGGCTAGTTGATCATCAGCGCTGATATGTTGTACTCGTAATAAATTTTTGTTTACCTGTTCACGTACAAAATGGAAGGCAATAGCTACATGCTTCATTCGGGAGTGAAAAACGGGATTGGTAGAATATTGCGTTGCGCCGATGTTATCACAATAAATTGAAGGAGGAGACAGGATTCGGAAGTCAAGTTCAGCAAGTAGAGAGCGAATCCACATAAGTTCTGAAGTAGCAGTGGCCACAACTCTAAACTCAGCCTCGGTAGTGGAGAGAGCTAGAGTGTGTTGCTTTCGTGAGGACCAAGATATGGGATTGCGTCCTAAATAAATAATAAAACCCGTTGTAGAAACATAGTCATCAGTGTCACGAGCCCAATTTGCATCACAGTAGGAGTGTAAGGACAGGGGTGTGTCACGATGAAGTTGAATGCCAGTATATATGGACCCCTTTAAGTAGCGTAAGAGTCGCTTACGAGCATGCCAATGAGTATCACGTGGGGAGTGCAGAAACTGTGCTAGCTTATTGACGCTATATGCAATATCGGGACGGGTAAGGGATAGGTAGAGCAGGCTGCCCACGAGGGCACGGTACTCGGATGAATTAGGTAGAGGCTGACCAGATAGCTAGGAGGGTAAGGGGAGGATAAGTGCTCATAGGTGTGGTAGTGGGTTTACAGTCAAGCATATTGGAGCGTGTGAGTAAGTCGTGGATGTATTTGGTTTGAGTAAGACGAAGACCATGGGTGTTGGGAGTAACCTCTATGCCAAGAAAGTATGATGGAAATCCGAGATCTTTTAAGGAGAAACAGGTCGCAAAAGAAGTAAAAAATGTGGTGAGGGAGGGTGTAGAAGGGCCAACAACAATAATGTCGTCTACATAGACTAAAAGATAAATGGGGGTAGAGTTTTTATTGTAAAGAAAGAGAGATGGGTCAGAGAGGGATTGAGTAAAACCATAGGAAATAAGATAGGAGGTTAGCTCATTATACCAAGCTCTAGGGGCTTGTTTAAGACCATAGATAGCTTTAGTTAATTTGCAAATATGAGAGGAAAATTGGGAGTTTTGAAAACCGGGAGGTTGAGACATATAAACAGTTTCAGTTAACGTACCTTGTAAAAATGCATTATTGACGTCGAGTTGCTTGAGAGACCAGCCACGAGAGAGTGCTAATGACAAAATGAGACGGACGGTCACGGGTTTAACAACGGGACTAAATGTTTCCGTGTAGTCAACACCGGGTCGTTGATGAAAACCTTTAGCGACAAGACGGGCTTTGTATTTGTTGATAGAATTGTCGGGATTGTACTTAATGCGAAAAACCCATTTGCAACCAATGACATTAAGAGAGGGGTCAAGGGGAACAAGGGTCCAAGTTTTGTTTTTGAGAAGTGCAATGTGTTCATCTTCCATCGCACTACGCCATTTGGGATGGGAAAGAGCTAATTTGAGCGTAACGGGTGCTAAAGATGGGGAAGAAACAGAGACTATGTGAGCATTTTTGGTGTATTTGGGGTTGGGGCAGCGGATGTAATTTTGTAGACGGGTGGTCACGCGTGGTTGAGGAGGAGGAGGAGGAGGAGGAGGTGGAGGGGGTGGGGTGGGAGTGGGAGACCGAGAGGTGATGGACTGAGAACTAGAGGATACGGGAGAGGAGGACGAGATTGGGGACTGTGGCGTAGGGGACACAGGAGTAGTGGGGTTCATGGAGGAAGAGGCAGCAGCGGAAGAGGATTGGTTGTTAATTGTGGGAGAGGTAGGGGTATCATTGTTAATGGAATTAGGGGCAGGGGTGTCTACGGGTGTGGGGGGGGGGAATTTGATTTGGTGGGTTAGGTGAATTATTAATAGAAGAAGTAGCAGGAGGTGGAGTAAGTATGGGAAGGACAAGTTGACACCATGTGTCAGGGGTGTAGGGATTAAGGAGTGAAGGGGATTGGGATAGCTTTAAGTAGGGGAATTTGTATTCAATAAATTGAACGTGACGAGACGTATAAAGTCGTTGGGTAGTAGGATTAAGACAGTAGTAAGCACTTCTGGTAGAGGAGTAACCAACAAAGATACATGGGGTTGATTTGGGGTCAAGTTTATGTTTGGTATAAGGACGTAACCAAGGATAACAGAGACACCCAAAATTACGAAGTTTGCTATAATTGGGAGTGACTCCAAAGAGTTTTAAGTAGGGAGAGATATGATTTAGTACGGGAGTGGGCATGCGATTAATGAGATAGACAACGGTAACAAAAGCATAAGACCAATAAGAGGGGGGAAGGGAGGCATAAGTGAGAAGGGAGAGACCAGTTTCAACAATGTGACGGTGGCGGCGTTCAACAAGACCATTGTGTTCGGGGGTATGGGGGGGAAGTGAGATGAGTAATGTCGTTTAAGGTAATAGAGGGGGTTAATTTTATATATTCACCCCCATTGTCAGAAAAAAGTTGTCGAATAGGTCTATTGAAATGTTTTTCCACAAGAGCACGAAAACGGTTAAAAACCGTAGCCGTGTCAGATTTATTTTTGAGAGGATAAATCCAAGTATAACGAGTAAAATGATCAACAAACACGACATAGTACTTGTAATTATCAATAGAATAGATAGGAGAAGTCCAAACATCCGAAAAAACTGAGTCAAGAGGATTATTCGAACTTAAAGATGACTCGGCAAAAACAAGTTTATGACTCTTATTGACGGAGCACGAATTACAATGAGAGTCCTTTTTATTTTGTACCGGAAAACCACATAACTTAGATAGAGAACTTAAAATAGAAGGGGATGGGTGACCAAGTTTGTGATGCCAGGAAAGGTGAGAAGACCCGTGAACCAGAAGCACCTTGTTAATACCCGATGGCCGCCACTCATAGAGACCAGAATTAAGCTGACCCCGAATTAGCACTTTGCCCATGAGCTGGTCCTGCAAAACACACGAGTCGGATGAAAAATAAGCGATAGCATTATTATCTGTACAAAACTTTGAAATTGAAATAATATTTTTGGAAATTAAAGGAGCATGTAAGACTTCTAAAAATTGAATAGGAGGAGAAGAGTTATGGATAGTAAAGGAACCAATATTTGTGATTGAGAGAGGAGACCCGTCACCAATTAAGAGCTCGTCATGACCATCATACGGGGCATGGAGGGCGAGGTTTTCTAGGTCATGGGTAATGTGGTGGGTTGCGCCACTGTCAAAGACCCAATTTTCAGGTACAACGGGATTGAAGGACGCGGTATTAGCACGAAGTTGGGTGTGTTTGTTGGAGGCAGCAGGAACAGTGCGGGGGGGGGGGGGGGGGGAGGACAGAAATAGAGCTGTGTTTTGCGCGGAAGTCGGGGCAACGTTGGAGGTAATGGCCAGTGGTATGACACCACTGGCATTTACCTTTGAAGGTGGTGGTTTGGAGCGTGGATGAGGTAGGGGTAGGGAGGATACCGGTTGAGGGACGAGGTGGTTGTGTTTGGCGGTAGTATTGTGGTTTGGTGTAAGCAGCGAGTGCAGAGGCCGGGTTGAGGGTAGTGGCAGGGGTCGGGTTTGATTTTAGGGAGAGGTCAAATGGAGAAGCCTTTCATGAAAGGCATCAAAGGAAATAAGGGTATCCCGATGTGTAATAGCATCAATAAGCAAGCGATAAGTTTCGACATCCAATCCATTCACTACTTTGGCAATGATGTCTTCATCATCCATTGGCTTTCCCATGTGTGCCAATTCATCTACGCAGGAACGAATGGCCTGCATGTATTCCGTGGCCGAGGAGCCTCCTTTGGTAATAGATTGGAGACGATCTTTGAGTTGCAAAATATGGCCCCGAGACGAGCTAGCATAGGTCGATTGTAGTCGGGCCCAAATTTCATGAGAAGTCTTTGCATTAAGGAGAAGGGGTGTGATACTCGAATGGATCGTACCACGCAACGCACCACTAAGCAACCTGTCTTGACGGAGCCAAGTTGCATAGGATGGGTTTGTCTTGGAAGTTTGCTTGTCATCAACAATGGTAGAGGGAGGACAAGGGTGAGAGTTGTCCAAATATTTGGCGAGGTCATAGTCGAAGAGTAGATCTTCGATTTGACGTGACCAAGTTCGATAGGTAGATGGAGTAAGTTGAGTGACATTGTTGAGGCTAATGGCGACGAAGGGCACGTCGGGTTCGCCGGAGTTGGTGAGAATGGAGGCGTGACCAGCCATGATGAGGAAACAAAGAAGGAAAAAAAATTTGAGAAGTTTTGAGATGGGAACGATGGAGGAATAACCAGGAAAGTGAGAATGCTCTTATACCATATAGAATTTGATATATGCAAAGGTGAGTATTATTAACATTATCAAAGAGTATAAATACAAGGCTGGTCAACTATAAACAAGGTAACAAATACTAAAGGAATATATTCTACCTAGACTTAAGGAAAAAATAAAACTAAACGTATCCTACTTGTACACAAACAGTAACAAATTATACTATGAAGATTTTGTATCCTCAATACTTCAATCCACTTGTTTTGCTTTGAACACTTAAAAATGTCACTTAAGAACAAACAATTAATATATCATAAAGACTTGCTTGTCATCATCAATTAAAATGTTCCAACAGACTCCATCAAAACCGAAGCAAATCAATCACACACCATTACGACAATATCATCAATCAAAAATTGACAAAATGCAACCAAATTCAGTTCTTCAGTAATTTACTTCGCTTCATTTCTACTTATCGTAATCCAAAACCAAACAATACGACTAAATCAAAACCGAAACAACTCAATAATGGTAACATTTTATCAAAAGAAATTGTTACATTTTATTGTAAAACGGTAAATTAGTCCGTCTGAAATAAGAATTTGCGCATGAAATAAAGCAACATAAAATGAATGCACAAATTCTCATTTAAGACGGAAACTCGTCTTAAACTTAGGTCGGGTTCAATAATGACTTTGTTGAGTCCCCCGCGGCGGGCTTATAGAATTAGGTGCATGAAACCGGCCTATAAACAAGTGAGGTTCCATCCTAAAACCAATTGGTGATAGGAGGAGTAGTCCCTTCACTCTAATTCTACCGATGTGGGACAATGCCCCTCACACACATATGGGAAGAGACCTCAATAGACTTATTTGCAAAGATAAACAAACATATTTCTCTTCCCTATACTTTTCATTTTTGTCTTATTATTCATACAAATGAATAATACTTAAGTCGTCTTAACCTAGGACGGAATATCCGTCTTAGGGATACTTAATGGATTGAAGGTACAATAAGTTCTATTGCGACGGATTTGACGGGCCAAGTATCATTCATATATGAATAAGACAAAAATAAAAATGTATAGAAAATCACAAATAACTTGTTTTCATCCATCCACGTGATTTTTATACAACCCGTCACAAGTTTATGACAAACAACTACCGACTTCCCGTCACTAATGAGTATTTGTGTTGAATATATGATTAATTTTTCTGAGTTTATTATCTCAAAGTTTATTTGTTTTTTTAGCATATTTGTAGCTTTTGAGCTTATTAAAGTTTGAGATATTCTACGAGCTAACCTTGTGTTTTTTAATTTTCCATGGTAACCCTATTTTTATTAAAAATGTCTTTGACTAGCCATAACTTAACCATGAATTCCGGAAGGAACGATTTCTTTTTTTCAATCCAAAAATATCATAAATGCATTTGGAAGAAAAAAGTGGTGTTTGAAACTCTCTACAAAGAGGTAATCGATCAAGATTTAAAGTTTAATTTACCGTACTGTTTGTCATGAGTTCAGAAACTAAAACTTTTGTTTTTTAGATCAAAGATCTCGTAATATTAATCAGTTTGAAAAAAAATCGCCGACTTTAGAACTTCTGATTTTGAGTTATGTCAGCCAAAAAGGCGTTTTTTGTTAAAATCGAGATTACTCGGTAGAAAATTAGAAAAAGACACGGGGTTACCATGTCGAATGTACCTTAAAGTTTATAAATTAGATTTTAATTTATTTATTTTCCATTAATTAAGATTATAGGTTATATTTTTGAGTTTTATTGTAATTTTTTGAATTAATATTTAAATGAATGAACTCATAAATTTTTTAGTAAAAATTCTTAATTTTTTAAGAAAAATTTAAAATTTTTATTATATTGCTTAAAAATTATAAATACAACTACTATATTATGAATTAATTAATTTTTTTTGATAATTGATATACTCTAGCTAGTGCCGAGTTTTGGATGAGTCCAAGAGTAGAAACAATACTTTTACCTTATAGTAAGGGTCTGTTTGGCAAAACTAGCTGAAAAATACCTGAAAAGGTACTTGAAATCCGAAAGGGTACCTGAAACCCGAAAAGGTACCTGAAAAGGTAGCTGGAAATTAAGACCTGAAAAGGTAGCTGATTTTTGTTTAAACTGTTTGGATACTAGCTGAAAAGGTAGCTGATATTTAACAAAATGACGAAAAAAAGACATGGTTTATTATTGATATCTTTTACGTTTTTACTATTATTCTTGTGTTATTGTCGTTGACGGCGTTACGTTTTTACTAGGCTGAGGGTAAGGCGGGCTTCACATACCAGCTCTTAAATTTTTTTTCTTAGATTCTTAATTTCAAGTATAAATTTAACGAGTTATAATGAAGTTTTTTCAATATATTTGAAAGAGAATGAGAAAATAATCAACATATAACGATTAGGTAAAAAAAATTCAAGCAATACACCCTTGAAAATATATTTTAGCGATAAAAAAATAATTCTTTATTAAAATCATACAAAAAAAATATTAATTAAGCTTCACCCGAAATTAAAGTAGCAATCCTATCGCGGATATTAGACCAAGGGTAGAATAGGTAGATGAAAATGAAACAGATACTGATTTCTCAAATGCTACCTTGGATAGCTTTTTATTTCAGGTACTTTTTCTCTCAAATCAGGTACTTGCCAAACACCCAAAAATAAATAAGGTACCTGGTTATTTTAGAAAAAAAGTCATTTCAGACAAATCAGATATTTGCCTTGCCAAACACAACCTAAATCTTGCTTGTGACGGGTCACCATTTGTGACTGATATTTTGTGACATAAAATGGATACAAAATGTGTTAGTGGAAAAAGATGACCACATAAATAGTAGCGTGTGACTAGGGATGGCAATGGGTAGGGTCTGGGTAGGGTCCGGCAAGACCCGACCCGATCCGAAGTAAAAAACCTTAGACCCATACCCGACCCAGACCCTAAAGGGTCTGAAATTAATGGACCCATACCCGACCCTAATGGGTTTGGGTCCGGGAAGGGTCTACCCTAGGGTCCAAATTTTCTTAACGAGTCATTTAAATGTACCAAAGTTCGAATTAAATTACAAAGTTTTGATTAAAGTATTACAAAGTCTTGGTTATTTGGATCATTACCCATACCCGACCCTAAATTATATCATTTACTGTACCCAAACTCATCATTTTCATCAATTTCCTCGTTATTCTTAATGACTAGGTTTTTTGCCGTGCGATGCACGGATACTAAATTAGTTTGTGATATTCATAAAACTTCTCACCATGTAAATCAAAAATAAATCACAAAGATTTTTTTATTCTTGATATAAAAATAGTATTAGTTCATTCTATAAGTGTGATATTTTGTTAATAAAATTACCTCATTTATATTCATTGATGTCATTAATGCTACCATCATCCATAAACCTATCATGCGTCAATCATATTAAATCAGAGATACATATAACCATCCAACTCGCCGCAATCATCTTCAGTACCACATGAAAGAACCCTTCAAACCACTACTTTTACCTTTCGAACAAAACATGCAACGGTCCACAATTCAAAGTCACGCCTACTAACCTATCATGGAATTAACCACCAAATGTGATGAAGTTATCTTTATTCCTACCTTAAACAACCATCTAATTCATCATCGACACCCTTCTCCCAATTTCCAATACACACCTAATATATTCAAGAAACCCTTTATTCACGAAACACCCAGACTTATCCCTCAAAATTAGCTTTCCCTTTGAAAAGTTCACCCATTTATCAAAAACTTAACTTTTACCTTTAAAATCGACCTTGTTTGGATGAGAAGTGCTTGGCAAGGAAAACAAAGACATGTAAAGACGTGCAATTTTTTGTTTGGTTAGCAAAAGAGGTAGGAGAGAAGTGATGAGGAATAAAAGGTGGATGCAACACCCGAGATGTTACATTGGAGTTGGGTGTAAAATACAATTCATGATGTTTTTTTTAATCGATCACCAAGACAAAAAATAATAGCCCAGTTAAAAGTTAATAATATTATATTGACATGACATCTATTGACATTTGATTACATATTTTTGTGTTTCGCAAAAAAAAACAAAATTGAGTTTATAAACATGATATTTTAGAGATTTTTAACTTATTTTTATAGCATATATGCCTATGTCATTTACACATAATACAACGTTGAAATTCTTCAAAACCTAATTCTCTCTCTCCTAAAAAAAAACTAAACCCTAATTCAACATCCTAGGGGCTGCCGTCTACGTCCTCCATTCCAATCAATTCTATACATTTCACTTTTTCGACACTATTCACAAGTCGAGTGAATTTTCGACACAACTTCTAATATATAACATAAAAGATAGTCATGTGAGATCTTGTTTAAATTGTCTTACCGAGTACATTGTGAATATCAAAGTTTTATAATTTTTATCGTTATGTAACTAAAGATATTAACAAAAGAAAACGATTATTGGCAAACGTAAATAAAGCAAATGTATAGAATAGATTGGAATGGATGAAGTACCTTTTTTGGTGGAGGTAAGCCTCAATTTTTCCGTTTTCGTTCTTTTTTATTTTTTTTACGCTAATAACTTCTTGCCTCTCTTTTATTGGAGACTTGTTCCCACCTTTGTGTGAGTTTTGTTCTCACCTTTGTGTGAGTTTTGTTCTCACCTTTTGGTGAGTTTTGTCCTCATCGTGTGGTGAGATTTTCCCCTCTATTTGAGAGGTTCAAGAATTAAGTGGAAGATCGGCGCATTCATTGTTGATCCTATGGAGATAAAACTGCTGTCAGATTGCTCGTTACAAACTTTTTGGTCAAAAGGACTCGATTCTTGTCAATGCTTTAGAAAATTTGGAGACCCTCTTATGAAAAGCCCTAGGAGGCGATATGTTAGAGGATGTGCAGAAGCGTCTCAGGAGCCCATCAAGTTTAGAAATTTTCTGTTGATCGAGAATGGAATTTATTTGATTTTAATCGTTTTGTATGCTGTCATTCTTGACATATGTTGTAACTACCATGAGACTTTTGATTAGTGAAACGATTTTTCCCTTCAAAAAAAAAAAAATACAACGTTGAAATAAAATTTATCTACTTATTCCTCAGTTTTCTTACTACATAACCCCTTATTTTCCACACCATTCAGGCCTTCATCGTACCCGTTTCACCCAACAAACCAACATAATCATCATAATCGACTGTATGCGCATCATTGAACAACCTCATTGTATCTATATTTATTTGTACTATTCAAATCACACTTGTACTCTTAAATGTCGGAAAGTAGCCATATCCTAAAAACGCCTACCTCCTACTTCAAGGCCTATATACCTCCACCCCTAAAAATATAGACACATATATCCATTGTAAAATCAGTTCCCATCATATAAGACAATTAAAATTGAGTATATATACATGATATTTAAAAGATTTTCACCCTATTTTTAGAGCATATGTGTATCTGTCTTTTCTACATTATACAAATTTGAATGAAATTCTTCTAATTATTTTCTCAGTTTTTCTATCATTGTCTTACTACCCTTTTCCACACCATTTAAGCATTTGTCAAAAAGTATCGCTGAACAATTGCAGTTATTGACATTTGCTCATACTACTTAAATTACACTCTTAAACGTCAAAAAGTAATCTTGCTTATCAGCAAGACACTTAAATCCTTCTTCATAACACATCTTCCCCCCTCAAAAAATTGACACATCTGGTGTTAAATCAACCTCCACCCTATAAAACAATGTTCTATTTTTAAAGAATAAGTTGAAAATACTCCGTATATAGAAAAAAGAATAACAATAATACAGAATATAAACAATTATCATGCAGCTATGACTAAAAAAACTATCTTTTGTCGATGTACTATATACGTCTCGAAGCTACCTTTCATTTTCATTACTTTATTGTTTACGAATACTCTGCAATAACCACTTAAATTTATTTTCATCCACACAATTATTCGACTTAACCCATCTACATCATCAATGTGGTGTATGTTGTTATATGATTCTTAAATCTTAATTTTTTTGAATTTATCTTATGTATAATATACTTGACATTATTTTTAATTAAAAAAAATTATTTCTTTCGCATTGTTGAGTACGAAAGTATGTAATATTCACTTGAATAATAGTGTTGCTCTTGTACCAAAAATAATAATGGTGTTTCTCTGAGTTAACTTGGTCGAATGTGTCTTGATCGTAGACGTTTCTTTTAGGCAGGAATTTGTATAGATTTATATACCCAAATATTATCCCTTATTAGTTCCACAAATTCTTATTAAGAGGGTGATATCTATTTTAAGATTAAGAAGGGTTAAAATTTGGATAAGATAAAAGCATGATGCATGAAGAAAAGTAACAGATTTGTGACGTCTTTTGACCCGTTATAATGTTAAGACGGAGTTTTGTTTTAAGGAAAACTAAATGAGTTAGTTTTTTCCTTCCCATTTCTCATCTTCATATTTATAAGAAAAGTTGGAAAAAGTTTTTAAAAAAAAGTATACAAATATTAAAGGATATAACTTTCCAAATTTAATCAACAAAACCCATCAGAATCAACCTTAGCCATATCTATATGCCTAAACAACTCAATCACAGTTATGAATATATTTTTCTATCTCCTACCTCACACTCGTAAACGTCCGTGAGTAATCCTACCCGTCGAGTACCCTTTTCACCCATTTAACCAACCTAGCCATAACAATCAGTTGTAAAATGTATCCTTGTAAATCCCAACCTACCATCATTCAACGTAGGAGAGTAACCCTACCACCAAGAGACTTACCTCCTCTCTTAAACCAATCTACCCCACCCCTAAAAAATAAACACGTCCAATGTAAAATCAAGCCCCACCCTCTAGCAATTAAAATTGAATATACATACGTGTGTTACTTCAGAGATTTTTAACCTCTTTTTAAAGCATTTGTTCTTCTATTATTTTCACAAAAGAAAACTTTGAAATAAAATTTATCTACCTACTTTCTCAATTGTTCTAATCATTCTCTTAGTACATACGTATCCTTTTTTCACACCATTTAGATATTCGTCGTACCCTTCTCGCCTATATTTATACTATTTGTTGATTCTTATTTTCATAAATGTTTAGTTTTGTGTCTAACAAAGAAACAAAAGTAAGTTTATACACATGATATTTTGAACGTTTTTAGCCTATATATTTATACTATTTGTCGATTCTTATTTTCATATAATACACCGTTTCAAATAAATGGTATTTGTTTACCTACTCCAATCAATATCTCACGTTACCTGGCCACCTTTTTCTATATTCAACCATTTTCCACCCGACTAACCAATTAAATCCATCAGAATCAACCTTAACTATATCCCTAATCCTAAACAACTAATCCCCACATATGAATATATTTTTCTTTCTCCTAAATCATACTCGTAAACGTCATAGAGTAATCATACCCATCGAGTACCCTTCTCACCCACCTAACCAACTTAACCATCAAAATCAATTGTAAAATGTAATCCTGAAATCCCCCGTCTACGGAAATTTACTTATATTACTCAAGTTACACTCTTCAACATTAGAGAGTACCCTTACCTCCAAGACACTTACCTCCTCCCTCAAGACCTATTTACCTCTACCGTTCAAAAAAATAGACAAATCCAATGTAAAGTCAATCCCCACCCTACAACAATCACAATTGAGTATATATATACATATTATTTCAGAGATTTTTAACTTATTTTCACATCATCTTTGTCTCTGTTATTTTCACAAAATAGAACATTGAAATAAAATTTATCTACCTACTTTCTCAGTTGTTCTAATCATTGTCTTAGTACTTACGTATCCTTTTTCTACACCATTTAGGTATTCGTCGCACCCTTCTCAGCTAACTATCCAGTTAGACCAATAAAATTAACCATATCTCTGAACAACCCTAACTTGTAGACATTTTAGCAGATTTGTCTCATATCACCAATTTCACCATGCGGGATTATTTTTTACCCATTATAATGTTAAGACGAAAACAAATTGAGTTAGTTCTTTCTTCCGCATTCCCATTTTCATTTTTAATAGAAAAGTTGAATAAAGTTAATAACCTTTAATAGTAAGTATATAAGTATTAAAGATTAGTATTCTAAATCTTATAGGAAAATTGTAAATAATAAATTATTTTCTAATTCATTTCCCAATTTCATTTTTAGTAAAAGCATTGAATAAAATTTATAACCTTAAATAGTATTAAAATCTTTAAAGAATAATAGTGTTCTAAATATAATAGGAAAATTTTAAACAATTAACTATTTTTAATTTTTCTAATTCTAATAGAAAAATTGTAAATAACTTTTTATTTTTTTAGTTTAATTCTAATTGGAAAATTATAAATAAATTATTATTTAATCAACTATTTTATAATTTTCTAATTCTAATAGAAAAATTGTAATTATTTTCTTATTTTCTAATTCTGATAGAAAAATTACAAATAAATTATTATTTATAAATATAGTGTTTTGTAAAAATTGGAGACTACCACGTCGCTCGAAAAAAACCTCCTTTAATTATATATATTGATTATTTGGATATGCGTATAGTATATTAATGATAATTAATAAGGGTC
The DNA here is from genome assembly GCA_029255685.2 of Silene conica. Classification (NCBI taxonomy): domain Eukaryota; kingdom Viridiplantae; phylum Streptophyta; class Magnoliopsida; order Caryophyllales; family Caryophyllaceae; genus Silene; species Silene conica. The sequence continues at coordinate 10,064,056 of CM055314.2, forward strand.
ATCTGTTTGTGTGTATTATTTGGGTTATTGACATTCGTACGTGTGTTTTTTCTTTCTTTTTTTTTTTTTTTTTCAATAAATACAAGGGTCTAAGGGTCGGGTAAGGTCCCAAGACCAAGACCCGGACCCGACCCGAAGTTTTTATATAAGACCCATACCCGACCCATACCCGAGTGGGTCTCAAAAATTCAGACCCATACCCGACCCGTTAGGGTCCGATCCTAAGGGTCTGAGTTTGGTACCCGACCCACTGCCATCCCTACTTATGACGGATACCGCCGTCACAAATAAGAATTTGGGTTGACCTTAATAGCATTTATACTGTGACTCATCTCGAAGAGAAAAAAAAAAAAGAAAAGAAAAAGGAAAAAGTGGATCAACTTTTGCCTTATAATTCGTCAAAGCATGTTTACCCTACCCGACTACTCACTTCTGCGCCTCACTTCTGCAAATCGCTCGCCGTTTCTGCATTTCTCTCATATTTCTGGTATTCATTCATTCTCTTTCTCCCTTTTCTGGAAATGTCTTCCCCTTTTTCTAAATTAGGGTTTCGATTTCAACTTCATTTCCAATTTAACTCCCGTTATTTTTGCAATTCTTCTATTGATGATCCTCTAATGTTTATGAAGTCTGTTAGATATCAATGCGACTTAGGGTTTAATAATCTCCAATTTCCCCTGAATCTCTTCAACCAAATGATGTCTCTCGTGGAACGACCTTCAATTGTCGATTTTAACCGGTTGTTAGCGGCAATGCTCAGACTCAAACGATTACAACCTCACTCTACCGTTATTTCTCTGTATTCCCATCTGGATTTATCCGGTATCCGACCCGATTCACATTCTATGAACATCCTTGCTAATTGTTACTGTCGCTTAGGCCGTGTGGATTTTGGGTATTCTTTCCTTGGCAAATCCCTTAAGCTTGGGTATCCTGAGTCTAATTTATATTTTGTCACCACCTTCATTAACGGACTTATTCAAAATAACCGGCTTCCCGAAGCTGTTAAGTTGTTGGAAGTAGCTGTAGTTAAGCTTGGCATTCAACCAAGTATTGTTACGTATGGTACCATGGTGAAAGGTCTTTGCAGGACCGGGAACCACGAGGCCGCTCTCCGTTTGCTCCATCAAATGAATTCTGACACCGTAGGTTGTAAGCCTAACCTGATCATCTACACTACCCTTATCAACAGTCTTTGCAAATGCAAGTTGGTAACTGTTGCCCTCAACCTCTTCTCAACCATGAAAACTGAGCGTATCAGACCAGATGTGTTCACCTATACCTCATTGATACGAGGTCTGCTCAATCTAGGTCGTAAGGGTGAGGCTAACGAATTGTTGGGTGAGATGTTGCAGAGCAACATCGCACCCGATGTTATTACATATAGCATGCTGATTGACATGCACTGTAAGGAAGGTATGGTTGATGAAGCCGTGGCCATTTTACCGATGATGATCAAAGGAGGATTGACTCCTAATGTAGTTACTTATAGTGCTTTATTGGATGGATATTGCTTTTGTGGCCAAATGGACAAGGCAAGAGATCTCATGAATTTGATGGTAAAAAGCCAATGTCAACCTAATGTTCTGACTTTTTCTTCTTTGATCCATGGATATGTTAAACATAAAAGCATCGACAAAGCCCTTGACATATTTCAAAAAATGGGTGAGCATGGGATTGTCCCTGACTTACTGGTCTATTTCATCCTCGTAGATGGCTTGCGTGAGGCTGGACGTGTTCAAGATGCGGAAAACCTTATTTCTGATGTCTTATCAAGGGGTTTGGTACCAAGTCGTGCAGCATATAATATGCTATCAAAGACCGATGTAAAAAGAGTCTATTAAATGTCCTTTAGGCGCATTTATTGGTGTTTTGGCTTATTCGTATTGTGCATCAGACAATAAGAGAGCATTGGCACTTGGCATACATATAGCATGACCATTTCAACCCTGAATGCGAAGAATACACCACATCATGCATGCTTTTTGCGCTCCCAAGTTAGAATTTCTTCCTTTGTCTGAAACACTTAATACACCCTCTTGATTTTTGTTGTTGGTCTTAGTAAAGTAGATGAGATTATTTTTCCTTCTTTACTGGTTGGTTTGCTCGTTCTCACCCTTGTATCAACTGTATTCAATGATTTGGCAACTTACTAATTCTATCAACTGTGTACTACCGGTCTTTACGGTTGTTCTTGAGTTCAGTTAGGAGTAATGCTGTATTCTGAACTTTTGCACAAGGTTTTGTTATTTTATCTTTTGCAATGGACCGAGTATAGATGTTTTATGTTTATACTCGCGGAGGGGTTATGAAGATTCGATCTTTTGGGGTTTCTCTCCGGAGAAGGGAACCACTGTAACCTCGCTCTTCTGCCACTTAGCAAAGATTACTGGCTATGTTATTTTCTAAAATTGTTGTGTATGAAGGTAATCCTGTTCCGATGTCACTAGCTATTATTCCAGCAACCGTCACAATACCAAATGCTGTTGGTTTTGCTTGCTCCAACCCTTTATCCCTTCTTGGAGAAGCTATGGCTACTGATGTGTGGTAGTTCCGGATGTATGTTGGCAGACTTTGTATGTTTAGTTTAGAATATTGTTTAGTTTAGAATATTTTTTGGGTAGTTTTCTAAACACTGGAGAATGAATCATTTTTGTTGTATACAAATATATTTATAATTGTTTTTGCTGCATCAGTGTTGATGTTGAGAGGTTTGGCTATAATTTGAGTTAACGTAATCAGTGAATACTGAACTTCGCACCGTCGGCATGATTTGTATGAAAGTACAGGGAGAATGAAGGGAAAGTTTGTTTAATGGTTGTAGTCCTTGTTTTTATTTGTTTTGTTTGTTGTATCACCGTTAGATTTAGTTTGATCAAATAGCTGTAAGTCGTTCTCACCGAGTGTTCGTTCTCACCGGTGATAATCGGATCTTGACTATATATATATATATATATATATATATATATATATATTATTCCGCACATATTTTTTGCCAAAATTATCATATTTCTAGAGCGTTTTAATTATAAATTTTTTTAGTATTATATCATAGCTTTTTCTTATTTTTAGATGTATTTGTAACCAAAGTTTACAACTTTGACCTAAGGAAGTCAAATAGTAAAATTATAGTGAAATGGAAGGAGTAAATGATATATGTATAACATTATATTGTAACCTGGGAAGAGTATGAATGTATGATTTTGCATTTTTACTATATATTTTACGGTTAGACTTGCTAGAAACTGGATAATTACTACACAAATTCTAATTTGTGTAGTAATTATCAATCGTAAACTTGTGACGGATCAAGTATTATCCACTTGTGTAGAAAAGAACATCATTTGTAATTTCCTATATTTTGTCTTATATATACGAGGTAACTTGACCCGTAGCTTGCGACGGATATTATCTATCGTAAGGGAGACGTACTGTAGCTACTAAAGTGGTACAAATGTCTATAACGTATTTTTGAATTTCTTTTATTAAGTAGTATAATAGAATAAATTATGTGCATATCAAATTTATCATAATTTGGTGTTGCAATAGATTTTGGAACATCGCATACAATTTGCTAGATTAAACGAGTTTCATTATTCTTAAAACTATGTGGAACTAGTACATCTTGGAGAGGATGAATGGATATGAATAAACTGAACATGGGGCTTGAAGAGTGGTTGCTAGTTAGTTTGCACAGGCCCTCATACCGTGTGCTGGTTTCTACTTCGGGAGTTTTTTAGCGGTTTTGAGGCTGTTAGGATTCGAGCCGGTGTATTACAGTAAGTTATGCTGATTGTTGAACCATGTCGGGAAAGAAAGCGTGGTTCAAACATAAAAGCGAGTTGACTAATGAGGATTTGCGTATGTTGCTATCAGCTTCGGGCATCAGGAGTAACAACTAAAACCACTTCTATTTGGTTGCAAATTTGTGTCATATACTCACAAAATCTGATACAAAAACTCGTAAAAGACCGATTGGTTCAGTACTGATGAATGTGGCACTCCCAGCAATGGAACAATGATATCTTCATCTCTGCTTCATCGGCGGACAGAACAGTTGATCTTATATAAGACCATTGTAAAGGCAACAAAGTTATTATACCAGAATGGTAAAGCTTCATTCCAAGCAGAAAATCCGACAATGGAACAGTGATGCATTCGTCTCAGCATCTCCAGGAAACATGCACTGATGCACAATGCATCTTAGCTCCCTTTTGGCTCTTATTCAAGAATTTCAACAGCAGCATAGTTATTAATTGGTTTTGTTTCGGCACAGGTGGGACATCAAGCATTCGAACATACACGAATATCAAGACATTAGCCAAGAACAGCCCAGCTCTTCCTGAATGACAGCATGGGTACAGGGATCAGGGACATATCAGCAGTATAGGGCTATAGGCTTGCATTCCTTGAACAGTTGTACCAAATTTCCGATAAGTCAATAATACCAACTCCTATGAATATTTAAGATCATCAGTGCTAAAATACCCCGAAAGACGTTTTGGTGTGAAGTAGCACGTGAAAATCGTACATTATCCTTCAAAAAGAACAGCTTATTTCTCCAGGACGTCAACAAAAGATGACATTATCTTTTATCAAACCGTATGAAAAGCGGAAAACTTCCATAATGTGAGAAAATATCATCAAAGTCAAATAGGAGATTAAAAATGATGTACAGAATGGATTGTTTGATGTTGATTAATGATGAACTGCATAAATTTGATGTTTACGTTTACATGTATATCTATATACGGAGTATATAATAATACAAAAGGGTATTACAGACTTACTGTTAGTTATACATGGAAGGTTGTAATCGTATAATAGCGACACAATTGGCAATGGTACACAAACATGCATGATGCTTCTGCTGGTCTCGCTAAAAAAAATGAGATGGAGGGAATATGAAACCGGAGAAGAAGTGAATCTTGAACGGCAGGACTTTCCGGTGAAGAAAACACAGGTAGTCAGGTACAAATTAGCATCATAGCCAAGTATTAACTTTTCTTTTTTAAGTAACATTTGACAAATATACATACAGTGGTCGCTATGCAGGGAATGGCAAGCCTTGATTAAAAAGGCATACCTGTAAAGGCTGATAAACGGTCTGTGATGAGAATATATTTACCCGCTTTGTTTTTCACCCTTACCAACTGGTGATGCCTGATCAATTTTCTTGTCCTCTGCATTACGAGAAGCGGCAGACAGGTCCTTTGATTCTGACATTTGAGGCATATCTTCTTCAATAGGGAGGGTTCGCTTTGAGCCGTCCAAAGCAACACCAAGAACAATGTTGTCATCTAAAGCTGGTCTTGCGATTGACGGGGGGCTTGCAACACTTTCACCATCTCGCTTTGGTACACTACTCTCATTTTCATCTACCTTTTCCTCATCGACTACTTTTTTTGAGGATTTCATTCTACTCTCGCCATTTGTTTTGTTTGAAGGTTCAATTAGAAGGAAGGGATAGTTAGCCGCAGTAGCAGCAGCTGCTGCTGCTCCAGGGAAGACACTTTCAGAAAATGGAACATTCCCAGCATCAGCTTCAGTGAAAACTTTTCGTATCGTTCTGATAGGTGTTGCAAGCCGGGCACGATGATGGCTTACAACTCTCAAAAGATCTAGGAGTATTCCTTCCTGTTTCAAGAAGAGTTCAAAAAGACACATTTCTCATTACAGACCAATAGCAGATCAGAGTAATATTTGACAGACACCGGAATGAAAGCATGCAAATTAAAAGTCAACTTGATATGTGCCTCCGACAACGACAATAATAAAACTTGCCTATGAGGATGGTGATAAACAAACATTCCCACTCATATCTTGTTATAATACTCCATTGACTTCACGGAGGTTAATATAAGTTGCACCACTAAAATGGAATCTAGGAATATATCGGAAGGACCGTAAAGCAATCAATTAGAGAGTGAGGTGGGAAAATAAATGGAAACAAAGAACAGTATAAGCAACATCTAGATCAGCTATATGACAGATCAAGCAATAGCACCAAATGTGTCCTTTCTAGAAGTTCCACTCTTCCAATACCACAGATGTCCATACAAAAAGCATTGAACCAGGTAATTGTTTCAAGCACGACATTAGAGGACTAGATTATACAGTTACAGGCTAGGTAGGAATCAGCTAGATCAAGCTCCAAAAGCTAATCTAAAACAGAAGGTAATGTAGAAATATTTGACGTAGCAGATTCAGCAAGCAGTTAAATAATTTGATTAGCATCAGTCAGTCGATTCAACCATAGAGAACAAGAGACAAAATGTCACAAAAAGGTATGAGTAATATAGTATAGATCTATCTTATCGACAGTCACAAGAAGTTACCTTAACACACAGGTATTCCTCAAAGCGCGAAGTCTTCACGAAGCAGGATATCATAATCTGTAGGAAGAATCGTAAGCTTAGTTCAGTGTAATTCCTCATATGCAGTGAGGACTTGAGGCCCACTGCCCACATGATGAAATTTACTCGACTTCTTGTGTACTTCAGTACTTGTGCAGTGGACATTGAGTTTTACTACAAATTCATAACTCGATGAAACTGGAAAACTAATATTAAGTGAAGAATTCATGTGGTGATTTTAGTTGAGGTATTGAACAAAATAAGAAATTTTATTTTATTTTTAATTAGATAAGCCCTGAATTAAATTCATTTTCGTTTACGATGAAATTATTGAAACGTTAAAGGACATATATTTTATCATGTATGATAAATAAACGGCAGACTCAAAAAGAGAAATTTGAGACCCTACTGTGCAACACTCACTAGTAGAGCCTGGTTCTCAGGATTGATATTGTCCAGGAAAACCCTCCTATGCAATCTCTGCTGCTCCACTTGGGGATTTTTAGCCAAAACCTTTCGCATGTCAGCTACAATAATCTGTATGCAGACAATGCATCAAAAACAAGTCAGGCCTAAAACAAAAGCGAGGACTCAAGAAAGTATAGTTTAGATACATAACAAGCTTGCACTCACATTAATCTTGTTCACATCCAAGTGACTAACAGCAATGTGGGTCTTGATACGCCAATGAGTTTTTTGGGTCAGATTTCTGACGATGTTAACTGTGAACTTGTGGTTTGGGATATATATAGCTTCCCGATCATCTCCTCGAATGATTGTTGGTGACCACCAGCCAACGTGCTGAAACAATAATAGAACCATAACTCGCAAATTAGGTTCTCTTAGATCGGGTATGATATTCTCCTATCAATAACACATTATGCACTACTACAAGAGATTAAATTTACCTCTACTGTACCAGAGACTTCATAACCTTCTATCTTTGTTTGAATCCATTCATTTAAAATAAATGGCCGTGTTGCATGAATCATAACGCTAGACAGAAAATTTGTGAATATCTGTGTTCATCAACAAAAGAAAAATTGAAGTTCCAAATAATTAATTTAGAAGGGAAAGACAACAACCAAATAATAATTTAAGAGATACAGGAAACATAAAGCACCTCACGACCGGCAAGGGTAAGCAAAACTGTGCCGAGACCCCCGGCAGTTAGCCACTTCTGAGTAGAGAAACCAAGCAATTCCATGAACAGGGAAACAGATGCCACCCACACAGCAGTATAGATTGCCTTCCCAGCAAATTGAAAACCCATCTGTGAAAAATAGAATCAAAGTAAAAATAAATCCTTTTAACAATCATCAAAGCTAACCATAAGCCAACTTGTAACGATCATTCCCTACCACCCTAAAGGAGGAAAATGAGAGCCATTAATGTTGGTAATTTAAGTGTAATTACCGGTTCATTTTTCCGTATTTTGTGTTTGGTTCAAAGACGGGCGAACTTATAAATAATAAAGCTAGTTCGGGAAGTACGGAGTGTACACTAGTCTATTGTTTACAAGTTCGCAGTACAGTTGCCTTACGAACGACTTTGGCGCCAAAGCATTTATCCGAATAAAACAGATTTTGGCGGTTGATTTTGAAGAGTTGTAACTCTTCAGAATTCTGACTCAATCCCTTCCCTTTTCCCTTCATTTGTCTATATATATGCTAGATAAACGGATCAGTTTTTCTTAAGAAAAATTACTGAAATCAATCTTCTTGAACATAGAAAACGAATTACACATAAAAGCTTCGAAATTACATCTCTGTTTTTCGTGCCAAAAATCGAGAAACACCGTCTTATCTCTGTAGAAAATTTGGTACATCCCAGGCACTGATATACGGGGCGAATTGTTCTATAAGGACAGCGTAGCGATTCGGTGTTGTTTTCATTTGTTTGACAGTATATCAATAACAATTAAGCCTCAAAGGCTTTTGCCCACAGTGATTAAAGTAGTAAGATGTACACAACCTTAGCTGTGTGTTAAAGAAAGCACAAAGGAGTTGTTTTTCGGTGACTGATACGAAAATTGCATTCAGAATAATGTTCGATCGATAGTACTTCAGAACATTGAGTTTGGTAAATCATTTACTATATTCCAACATATTCCAAAGCCAAAACTGAGTCCTGATTGTGGATAGATAATTGCAGTAAAGACAAACAGGGGACTACACGATAAACCCTCTCACAGTTCAAAATATACTTTTTATTTTTAAAATATACTCCATACTTGTCAAAGGATACCCAAGCTGTTAACAAGCACAATGAAATAACTTATGAGCTAAAGTAACAACTAGTTAACACAAGTAGATTGGGTAAACCTTACATATAATAATCAGTTGATTTCATTCGGGGATTACTGAATATGTGACCAAGGTACCAACTATCAAATATCATCTATCAGCAAGAAGAAAAGTAAGAGCCAGAACATACATTTCTCGTGTCAGAAGAGTCGCTAGCTTCTATAAAGAATGTTTGCACTTGTTGGAGCAATCTAAACCAGAAAATATAATTAGAATCAATAAAAGGAACTACACCCAAGTTAAAGTATAAGCTGTCAAGAAAATAAAGAAACCCCTGAAAGATTATTAGCCCGTAAGAGAATAGCCAAGAAGTAATGATAAACCTGAATATTTAGACACATTGCAGCTATTACTGGGTTTTGGAGCCATAGGCACCTGTCTAAAGAAGGGACATACCATACTGCCACTCAATGCATTTAAAGAGGCAGAGAGGTTCCTTATATGGCAAGGAACAGAAGTTGGATTTATGCAGCCCCGTGTGTATAATTGTAACAAACTACATGTTGCAGCATAGTTACTATAGTTAGGTAGGGGCTGATGCCATCAAACTCTCCCAGCATAGGCAAATGACTGATTTACTGACTGCTACTAATATATGAGAAGCTCAGTGTAACAACACAATACCATGTTAGGTTTGTAGCAAGGGAACAAACGTCCCTAAATCAATCTACTCAAATGGGTTATGGGCCAATACCAATTTATAGGATGTTTTCAATACACTTCATAGTGAATCATTGACCATGAAGAAATATGCACAAAGCTCAAAGGCAGAGGATTATGATTACAATGATCCTTACCCAGACAGGCAATATGCAAACGCAACCATAGTTGATAATGATCGTGTAAAATGTAGAATCCGCTGCTTAACAGCCTGACTGGCTTCTGATGGTAAAATTATAGGATCCAACGCTCTGCAATGACAGCTAGAAATGGTAAGGAGCGCGTCTCTCCACCGATGAATTACACTAAATAAGACAAACAAAAGAAGCATAGAGACTATCCATATTACGATATAGCACTAACTCACGCACCTACAAACGAGTAATGCCCCACTCCAGAGAAGTAATGGTTGAACATATGAGGTCGCAAAAAAATATGTGCTACTTTTTTTCCAGCTGCCAGCGTTTTTCTAAAGAAATAAAGAAAGCAAACATAAATCATAAAATGAGACATCATACAAGTGATATAACTGAACACAGGCAAAAGGCAAAACATAAGACATGTACATGAAGAAAAATACTCCAGCCGATTCGCATGAGTGGCAGAAGTGCCCATGCCAAAGCCATGACGCCTATAGCTGGGATCAACTTATACACTAGCGAGGTTGAAGACAAACTGCTACACACCCTGCATAAATACCTCATAAAATCACAACCCTTAACATCAGGGAAAAGAACACAGGCCTAGTATAAATAGGATACCTCTTGAAGACAAGAGGAGCATTTTGAATCAGATGAGACCCATTTGCTCCACTAGGCAACAAACTCGATCTGCACTGGAACGCCTTCGGATTGGAGAAGCTACTACTTTTCTTTGCAATCGCTCTCGTTAATTCCTGGAGATTACAACCATATTGTACCTATACATTGTAAAATCAAACAACAGTCAGTTATCAATTAACATAAGTTAATAGCCCACGGACATCACATCTATTCATGCATAAAAAACATTTACTGAACATTAACCATCAGCTAAGCTAAAATGGTTCTTTCACATGGTATCGGAGCCTCCGTGACCATAATGTCTCAACTTCAAATCGCAAGAGCCTCTTATTTCATATGTAATTTCACCTCAAGGTACATGAAGAAAGCATATAATAGTATAAAACCATTGATTGAACCTCCAGCCGCCAACTTAGGCTTTTACTAATATCGTTGTTTCACATAGCGTATGCCATTATAGTACGGAGTATTATAGTTACACCTCCAGAATAAATTCACCCGGGGAACAAAATTAATCAAAACTCAAAAGATACAAACTTTGTTTATTTGTTAACTATTTACCTTTGCTTTCATTTTCGAGAGACGCACCTTAAAACAAAAGGTACACATATGACTGACACGAAAGAAGTACCCAAAATAAGTACGGAGTAATGCCATGTTTGTTCTTTCTTCTTTCTTGCTTAATTTCAACTCGTCTCATCTCCGCTGGGCGCTATTTAGTTCAGTTCAATTCAGTTTCATTCGGTTCAATTCGACTCATCTATTCACTTAGCTCAGTTTCATTCAATTAAGCTCACTTCAAGTTCAATTCAGCTCCGTTCAGCCGAAAAGAATAGGGTTTAAGGCCGCGTTATTTTAGACTAAAACTCTCTAAACTAAACTAACCAAATCGAACTAAATTGAAATTAAGTCCGATAAACAAGGCCTAAATCAACTCATCTATTCACTTAGCTCAGTTTTATTCACTTAAGTTCACTTCAGCTCAGCTCCATTAAGTTCAATTCAGCTCCGTTTAGCCGAAAAGAATAGGGTTTAAGGCCGCGTTATTTTAGACTAAAACTCTCTAAACTAAACTAACCAAATCGAACTAAACTGAAATTAAGTCCAAAAGACCGGGCCTAAATAAATATCTAAAATGCGAAGTAAGGGAATTGACTAAACCGAACTAAATTGAAATTAAGACAAAATAAATATCCAAAAGGCGTTGTAACCAGTTTTTTTTGGACAGAAATGAACGGAACTAAACTGAAATAAATTAAAATTAACTCCAAAAGAACAGGCCTAAAAAACACTGAAATAAATTAAAATTAACTCCAAAAGAACAGGCCTAAAAAACAATCTAAAAGGCAAAGAATTAAACCTTAAAGTTGTGAGGAAGTCCAGAAAGTCGTTCATAAGGTAATCGTAAAGAAGAAGCCACCACCATTGTTACCTCTCCTACAATAACACCAGCAGTAAATATCATCGATTCCAATAATTACAGTTTCAATAACACACAGTAAAAGTAAAACACCATGATCATATTGATCAAGAGCAAATTACTACAACTTAATTAACTAACATTAAAATAACAGCATTAGTGATGATAATTCAGGTAAAATACTTAACTTGTAATCAAAATTAAGCATCAAATGAACAACTGTTGTCGACGGTAAATACCCGATTTACAACAAAAATAAATTAAAGAGATCATGAACTTACCTTACTTGAACAGCAGTAATTCCTGTAAATGAAGCAAAGACGACAACTAATAATTCTAAATAATTATAAATAATTAATAGTAATTAATAATTACTGTTTAATTTGATGTAATATGCGGTGAACTGACGACGCCGGGATGATTAACAGTAATTCAGTTCATTATTATTTTTTTATTTATTTATTTATAGCTTCCTAGAAAATGGAGTTTGGATAAATGGATAAAATAAAATAAAATAAAATAAATAATTTTCCCCAATTATTTTGGCTAGTTAAAAAAAGTGGAAAACGCATCGTTTTTGGGTGTGTCGTCTGGTCTTTAAAAACTCGCGTGCGGATTTATATGGCCAACCACGACTCTACGCGGACTATTCAATCCCTGTGTACGGTGCAATCTCCTACAGTAGTTTTTTTATTTTGACATTCTTGAGTACACAAAAACTTTAGAGAAATAGTACTCCTTCCGTTCCGGTCAATAGTTATTTATTTTCATTTTGTGGTGTATTATTGAATTATTATTTATTTTCATTTCTGGCAAACTTTTGTGGATCACATTTCTTTGCAGGTAGAGTCATGTGATTTGTGTGGTCCAAATTCATTCATACCTGTTTTCTTAATCTTTGTGTCAAAAGAAATAGATAACAATTGATCGAGATAGAGGTATCTTAACAACATTATTGAGAAACCTCCTACTTCATGACAGCCTCTCACGAGTAGATGTAGAACAAATTATAATTCTATAATTCTATTATAATAACTATAATTCTATTATTCGTGCATCAATTTTATTATTCGTGCATCAATTTTTTTGGTATTGAATTAAGTAGATGTAGAACAAATTAGGGTTCATGAAATTTGGGTTTATGCTAATTAGGATTAATGGTGGCCAACGACGGACAGAGACTCCAGAGAGGACGAGGCGGGTCAAAACCCATTAGAACAGCATGATTACTTGAGCATCAACTTATCAATGTCCTTTAGCCAAACTTCCTGACATTAACAAAGTAACATCCCAATTTACACTAATGCATAACCATATAGAGGGGATGCGGTCAGGGCGGCGACTGTGCATGAGGGGGTCATAAGGGTGGTGGTGATAGTGGTGGTTGGGTAACGTCGGTAGGAGTGGTGGTTGATTGTTGGTGGGAGGAATTTGAAAGGGTTAATTGAAATAAGGAAAAAAAATGTTGAAATACAAAGGGCAAAGTAGTCAATTATGTACATAATTGAGTAAATAATGTACATGAAAGAGTACCACCCTTAATTTATGGTGGCTCATTTAATAACATTTTATGTAAATAAAGATTATTCATAAGACACTCCAGTCATTTTCTTTGCTTTATTAGGAAAGTGATAGCTTGGATATGATTTTTTTTGCTTTATTAGAAGTGGTAGTTTGGATATAAATGGATTAAAAAGGAATATGTGTAGTTTGGAATGAATCGATGAAGTACTTTTTTTATATTGTACGTCGTATTACTAAACTTATAAATAGGACTATATATTCAAATATATATGAAAATCGTATATTCAATACACATTTAATTGAGGTTATATGCTATTTTTTTGAGCTTACAAAAATTAACTTACATTTTAAGGTTTTAGGTGTTAAAAATTAAAATCTTATTGAATTTATGTGTTATATTTGAGTTTCAATATAATATTTTGAGTTATTTTTTGGGTTATTTGTAAATAACCCCCTTATATGTTCATTTTCTTACAAATAATCCCCTTATATGTCCATTTTTTGTAATAACCACCTTAATTCTCTCTTAATTCAAAAATTAACACCCAAACTGATTTACGATAATAAATTTTATAAAATCCGATCTAATTTCGACATTCCGACTCTACAAAACAAAATTGCCTAAACTACCCTTAACAATTTACACTCAACAAACCCACACTCTTATTTCACCTATTCAATCATTCATCCCCAATTCAACACTGCTCCCTCATTCCTTCATCAACGCATGAAATACAGAACCACCCTCCTACTTCACTCCTTCAATCATTCATCCCCAATTCAAACTCAGCAAACCCACCCTCCTATTTCACTCGCTCAATCTTATAGAACGTTCATAGAAAAAATATACCTATCATTCTACATTGTCGATATGAGCCATATTGAAGCCAAGCTAGTGCAATAGTACAATGGTCGGGTGTCGGGTGGAGACTGGAAACGTGTAGTCTTTGCTTTATCCATTATAATCAGCCTCTGTAAATTTATTCTGCAAATTATGGAGACGTGTAGTCTTTGATCGTCTACGGTAATCAATTGAGTATTTGAGTTAAGCACACAACCTTGGTGGGCACTGTGAAGTGCACCAGGTTGAAATATTTTGCAAATTATGGGAAAAACATTAATTAGTAAGCAAAATCACTGGGTTTATAGTTTTTTTATAATAAAACTTGTTGATGAGACATGCGTTGCTGGAGGAATGAGAGACCAGGGTTGAATTGGGGATAAATGATTGAATGTGGATTAGATGAGTGTAAATTATTAAGGGTAGTTTAGGTAGCTTAGCTTAGTTAAAAGTCGGAAATGTCATAATTAGAGCGGGTTTTATAAGAATCGTCATCATAGTTCAGTTTGGGTGTTATTTTTTTGAATTAAGAATGAATTAATGCGGTTATTACAAAAAACGGACATATAAGGGGTTATTTGTAAAAAAATGAACATATAAAGGGGTTATTTACAAAAATAATGTGCTCAGATTTCTTTCAATGAAACTCGTGAAATATACGTATAAGCTCAAATCATTTGCTATAAAACTCTATAGTCTAGAAATCGTTAATTTTAACATGAGCAGATTATAATTAACATATTTATCATTGGTTTGACTAACATATTATAATTGGCTTAATGACCTGTTTGAAAAATAGCAGATTAATTTCAGCATAAACACATTGCAACGACAAATTATAAATGACTGGTTTTAACAGAAAATTTGACTAACATATTATGATAAGTATAATTAATTTGGTGTTTGATAACTGACAGATTACTTGTTAGTATTTATTGAAAAATGTAATAAAATTTCTTAGTTTAGAATATGCTAACAAATATATTGGGGTAAGCAGCCTATTATAAAACCAACATATTAACCACAAATATGTTATTTCATTATATTGTTTACCAAAAACAAAAATTGACCTCCCCTCACTCCCTCCACCCGCTGGCCCACCAACCCTAAGCAAAATCGGAGCATGATCCGACCACTCCCTTATCAAATGTGACACTTTCGCTCTAGGGAACAAAGCCCTCCACTCTTCGGTACATATAGCACGGTCCAACCTACATTGTCTATTCGCCTCGTCCGCCTTACCATTATCATAAGTGAAATCATACCCTTCAAAATCGATATCCCTCAGCTGGCAGTCCTCCATAGCATCCCTAAAATTACTCATCTGCCATTGGGCTCTTTGGCCCCCCTTCATCTCATTCATGAAAAGAATCTCGTTAAAGTCTCCAATACACACCCAAGGCTCATCCGACTGACTTCGTAACTCCCGTAACAACTCCCAAGAAAGATATCTATCAGCCACATTAGGCCAACCATAAAAGCCCGTCACCCTCCAACTCCCACTCGTCCCTTCAACACTAAAATCCATATGGTGAACGGATTCTGACTTGAAGGCACACGAGATGTTTTTCTTCCATAGAAATGCAAGACCTCCGGACCGACCTACACTATCCACCGCCCTATAATCATACTCCATAAGACCACTACTAATCCTTCTAAACTCCTCGCCACTCATTTTAGTCTCCGACAGGAACACCAAATCGGGGGCCTCTCTCCGTATTAAATTACGGAGTCCGCCTACTGCATCGGGGTTGCCCAGCCCCCTGCAGTTAAGGCTTAGAATTTTCATTGGGCCCAGCGGGGTTGAGCGCCCTCAACCACCGCCTCAAATGAACTTACATCCATGGTTTTGAAATGCTTACTTCCTCCTTCCTCCTCCACAGTATCCTCACTCTGGTTTCTGATTCGTTTTCGACCCCCGAACTCATCTCCACATATCTCCCACCCTCCACACCTCCCTCCTCCATCCTTTCCCTCAGCCTAGCCAACCTTTTTCATTTCCTTCCCTTACCCGCGCCACTAGACCCCTAACGTCCACTCTCCTCTTGTGATTCATCAGGTATTTCCAGTGTTATCCCTGCATCATACTCCTCGCCACAGCCCTTCCCCTTGTCCCAAATACTCATATCAGCAGTACCATCATTCCCCCCTGGTGTTATTTGATCATCCACCATGACAACCCCATTGTGATCCTTGTCAGTATTCTTTGGTACCCTCCCATCGCTAGCATGTCTTCGTGTTTTGCTCAGAATCGAAACCTCCTGTAACTTAGCAATCATATTGTTGATATCCTCATCTTCCTTACGTTTGTGCTCCACTTCAAATGCCCCTCTCAGATTCTGGGCCCCTCTATTCCCCCCGTCCGCTACCGTCTTCACAACACGCCTAGGAGAGGCCCTTAGGTTGTCGCTAAACTTTAGTTCACCCTCCTCGTATGGTCCCTCATCGCAATCTTTCTCCCCATGGCCTAGAATACCGCACCCATAGCAGAATATGGGGAGCTTCTCATACTTTGTCTCGAACTCAATTAACTTCCCATTCCCCATTCTAGCATGGACAGACTCACGTAAAGGTTTACGTACATCATGCAAAATTCTAAGCCTCACCGCCCTTTCAATCTCCGGTAGTGGCGCCTCATCCAATTTGATAAAACTCCCAAACTGCATTCCCAGATTCCGAACATTTGTTATATTCGACCTCCCCCGCAAAGGTAAGTCATAAACCCTAACCCAAAAAGGTGCCAAAAAAAGAGGTGTATCTGATAGTTTCCCGCAGTGGCGTCGTTATAGTGGGTGCAGTGGATGCACACGCACCCCCTGAAGTTTAGAAATATAAACATTTTAGTTCACTTAGTTATCATGTTTCTATATTGGTCTAGTGGTTAATTGTGATGCCACCTTCTTTTACATCCACGGTTCAAATCCCACGGCCTACAAGTTTGCCCTATTTTTGGTAAATTGCCTTTCACAAGAGTACAAGACTATTTGTTACGGTTTCATGCCAAAATTATGGTTTCATTTTTAGTTTATGTTACGATTTCATGATAGCAAAGATTTTTTATTTATTTTAAGTAAACTCTAGCATTGACGTCCTTTAAATCTCGCTAATAATTTGATGTATTTTAGCTAATAAACTTCCGCACCCCCATAATCTAAATCCTAGATACGCCACTGGTTTCCCGTCACATATAGGATCGTTAAAACACCATATAAATTTATCAAAGTGCCATGGTTGGCCATCAATAACTTTCGCCTTATCTATCTCTGATTCAAATTTAAACAGAAAGATTTTCCTCGTCGCATCAACCAAATTACCGAAAACCTTACCTTATAAATTCCATAATTTGATCATAGTATCAACGGCCGCCTTTGCATTGATGGATTTGAATGACCATATCCGGCCTACCAGCATGTACTCCACTGGTGCCGCCCCATCCG
The DNA here is from genome assembly GCA_029255685.2 of Silene conica. Lineage (NCBI taxonomy): Eukaryota > Viridiplantae > Streptophyta > Magnoliopsida > Caryophyllales > Caryophyllaceae > Silene > Silene conica. Next base: position 10,081,382 of record CM055314.2, read on the forward strand.
CCACGTCGCCCACGTCCCAAACAAACTCATGCTCTTGCCCTACGATGCTCCTATCCTTTGTATTAACTCCGTTCATATGAGAAGTCATACTTACGTAAAACCCACCAAAGAAAAAACGTGCAAGACCAGACGAAAACCCTAGAGAAAGAAGGAAAATCCTTGAGAACAAAGGAAGAAGACTATAAAAAATCCTAGATGGAGGCTCTCATAGGAAACCCTAGAGGCTGTCCATAAGGCCTGGAATAAAGAAAGTGGGGATATAACAACTAATTTGGCAAACTGTGCTGAGCAGATTCAAAAATGGAAGGGTATTAGCATCGGTAAAATTGTCCGGGACCTCAATAAGAAGCGGCGAAGGCTAGGCATTTTGGAGGCAGGGGGTCGCAGTAGGAACGATTTGGAGGAGCGTAGGAAACTGACTAAGGAGATAAGCACACTTCTATCTCAAGAGGAAATTTTTTGGAGCCAGAGATCAAGGGCTATATGGTTGAAAGAAGGGGATCGAAATACTAAGTTTTTTCATCGGAAAGCGGGACAACGGAAACAAAGAAATCACATCGATAAAATTGTGGATAATGAGGGCAGAACTAGGGTGGGACGGGCTGCTATTGAGGAGGTAGCGAAAGAGTATTTTTTGGACCTTTTTACAGCAGGGCAGCCGCAACAAGTTGATGGTATTTTTTTTGGAGTGGAGGGGCGGGTAACGGATCAGATGAACATGCTCTTAAGGTGTGAGTATACGGAGGAGGAAGTGCTTAATGCCTTGAATGATATGCATCCTCTTAAGGCGCCGGGGCCCGACGGTATGAATGGTCTTTTCTACCAAACATACTGGCACATAGTAGGGAAAGATATTGTTCGATCGACTTTGAATGTGTTGAGAGGAGCTGCGCTTCCGATGGGGGCGAACAAAACCCACATAGTGCTCATCCCAAAAAAGAAAGATCCGGATAAAATGACCGACTTCCGACCAATAAGTTTATGCAACGTGGTTTATAAACTTGTTTCGAAAGTTCTTGCGAATAGACTTAAACTCTTTTTGGGTGACGTGTCGGAGAACCAAAGTGCCTTCACTCCGGGGCGGCTGATTACGGATAATGTGCTAGTTGCGTTCGAAATGTTCCATGCTATGAAAAATTCTAGGGCGAAAAACGGTCACATGGCAATTAAACTCGATATGTCTAAGGCGTACGATAGAGTTGAATGGCATTTTTTGGAGGGTGTGTTATTTCGTATGGGCTTTGATGGAAGGTGGATTAATAGAGTTATGCACTGTGTTTCTACTGTTTCTTTCTCAATTCTTATTAATGGATGCCCGACTGATGAGTTCAAGCCAACGCGGGGTCTCCGGCAAGGTGACCCGCTATCTCCCTACCTTTTTATTCTTTGTGCGGAAGTGATGTCGAATTTGATAAGAAGATCTGTAAAGAACATGGCCATTCATGGACTTCGAATTGCGCCACGTTCACCGATGGTGTCCCACTTATTTTTTGCAGACGGTAGCATTCTTTTTGTGAAGGCCAACGTACGTGAAGCTGAATGTGTCAAAAATATCTTAAGTGACTATGCCGCAACATCGGGACAGATTATTAATTTCGAGAAGACAACGGTGTCCTTCAGCAGGGGTACTCGGAAGATGGACATGGGGCAGGTGGTGGACAGGCTTGGGATTCGGGAGGTCGAAGTGCAGGACTCTTACCTTGGTCTACCCACGGTCATAGGACATTCAAAGAGGGTGCTTGCTAGTGTTATTCGAGACAAGTTGAGTAAGAAGCTTCAGGGATGGAGGGCTCAGTTATTTTCGAAGGCAGGGAGGGAAACATTGATAACGGTCGTTGCCCAATCAATCCCGACCTATGCTATGAGCGTCTTCAAATTATCGACAACATTCTGTGACGACTTACGTTCTATGGTCGCGCGGTTTTGGTGGGGTTCCTCGAATGGGAAAGGCAAAATTCCTTGGTTGGCGTGGTCGAAAATGTGCAAACCGAAGAGTATGGGAGGGCTGGGTTTTAGAGACTACCACAAGTTCAATATGGCACTTCTTGGAAAACAAGCTTGGCGATGCATAACTAATACGGATTCTCTTATGGTTAAGGTTTTGGGTGGGAGATATTTTCCAGAAGGGGAGTTTATGAATGCTTCTTTGGGTGCGAACTCAAGGTACACATGGCGAGGCATTTTCGAAGCCCGGGAAGTGATTAAGCTAGGAGCAAGAAAACGTATTGGTGATGGGATGTCTACGCGGGTCTGGAAAGACCTGTGGGTTCCTGCTACTCAAACTAGACGGATACTGTCGCCTAGAGGGAATGAGGATGCGGATATGGTGGTCTCGGATCTCTGGAATGTGGGGGGAAGTGGCTGGGACATTCAGAAAATTGAGGAGCTCTTTTTACCCTTCGAGGATGACCGTATTCTCAGTATTCGGATTAGTGATACAAAACCCGTGGATTCATGGCTTTGGGATCTGGAACGTGATGGCAAGTACTCAGTGAAATCTGCTTATAAAGTATTAACACAAGAAGAAGGCGAGGAGGGGAGTGCGTCTGATATTTCGAAATCCAAAATTCTATGGAACCGGATTTGGAGATCAAAGGTGCTACCCCGTATCAAGGTTTTTATGTGGTTGTTCTGTAATGAAGCAATTGCGACGAAGGACAACCTAGCTGTGCGTGCGAATATTGGAGATGCTATGTGTACTGTTTGTGGAAGCGAAAGGGAGACCTGTCTCCATCTTGCGCGGGGCTGTGGGCTGGGGGGAGGGCTTTGGGATAGGCTGGGTATGGATGTGCTGGCGGTTGCTAGGTTTGTGCGGGTGAGGGAGTGGGTGGAGGAAGTGTGGAGGGAGATGGAGGATAGTGAGATAGATACGTTTATGACGGGTTGTTGGGCGTTGTGGGAAGCTCGTAATAAATGGGTTTTTGAAGGGGTGGCTGTCAATTTGGAGCGTGTGGCACAGCGTGTGGAGGGCTTAGGGAGGGAGATGAGGGAGGTGCAGGAGGTACGTGCAGGTGGTGCGGAGGACAGACGGGAGAATAGTGGCTGGAAAAAACCGCGGGAAGGGGTGCTTAAGCTGAACACGGATGCAGGGGTGAAGGAGGGGTGGGGTACGGGTTTGGGGGTAATTTGCAGGGACTGTAATGGTACGGTTGTATGGGGTATCAGCGAGTTTCAGAAGGGTGCGATGGAGGTGCATATGGCGGAAGCGAAAGCGATTTTGATCGGTGTGCGGGAAGCCAGAAAGCGCAGGTTTACGAATGTTGAAGTGGAAAGTGATTGCAAGTACGTGATTGAGGCCTTGAAGTCTAAACCAAAGGGACGGGGTGATTTTGATCTGCTGTTAGAAGATATTGCTTTGTGTTGTGTTGATTTCGCTTCAGTGTCATGGTCTTTTGTTAAACGTAGTTTAAATTCTGTTGCGCACGAACTGGCTCACTTGAGTTCGGAGCAAGTTGGTAGGCGAATGTGGGATAGCCACGACTTACCTAGTTACGTTTGTGATCTTGTTAACTCTGATTTTTGCAATATGATTTAGGCCCTCCTTGTGGGATTTGAAAAAAAAAAAACAAAAATTGACCTGTTAATTAATCAAACATGCTAAAACCATTAGATATGTTAAAATCAGTCAATATGTCGTTTATAAAACAATCTAACAAAATAAAGTTTGTGGTAAATGTTATAAACAATACACAAAGGGTAGTAATGACTTGCACATAAGATAATTGGAAACTTATTTGTACCTGAAACGAAAACGTAAATAAATGATTTAAACAACCTTAAAAAAGAAAAACATAAATAAATGATTTAGACAACCTTAAAAAAGAAAAACGTAAATAAATGATTTAGACAACCTTAAAAAAGAAAAATGTATAGAAATGTACAGAAATGATTGGTGTAAGAGACTTTATCCATTTTGTGATATTAATATTTCTAGTGACTTGCAACGTTGCAAAACCTGTTCAGTATCAAATACAGAAAATTTTCTGATCGAAAGGTAAATAAATAATTATTTTTTCATTAACAACAAATAATTACCCTTTTATTTTGCGCAAGAAAACGGAAAGATTGGTTTCACATCAATTTCCCCACCAAAATCAAGATATTCTGGTATACAAAAAACGTCCAACAATTAAACCAATCGAAGTAATCCGCCTGTCGTACATGGTTGCGAGACGGTAAGTCTTCCGTGCGACGGATATCTCCGTCACAAATGAGAATTTGTGCATCAACAATAACACCACAAGAAAAGGAGAAAATCATGACAGCTTCGAATGAACTATTTGGACCACACCCAAACCATCTCATTCCAAAAGCACACATGTGAGCGTCAAGACTCTGACGATTTCAAATCCAAAGTGAAACCAACACGTAGGGAGTCGCAAGCCACCTCCCCATTTCACTATCAGCGGAAATGGCAACATCTATCGATAGCTGGTAATAGTTGTCCTCATTACAGGTTTATTTTCAGGGAAGCAAAATTCAGTGGTTGGAATTCCACGCACACAAATCCCACCGGTTCAAACAGTACAAAACAATGAATTTACATAACTTGTACAAGCAAACAAATCTGTTTATACATTTCATATTACTGAACAAATAATACATTTGATCTCTGTATAGTAAACTCGTCTTTCTGAGGACCTACATTACTCGGACTTTCATAATGGTTTGATTGTCGAAACAATAAGTATTAAGTTTTTGACATTAGCCTATCCTCTGATGAGCCAAAAAGAACGATAAGAGATACAGGAAACTGAGGGAAGTATCCTGCTATCATCTGTACTAGCATACTCTACAAGCGCAACGAATCTCAACCATTAAACGATTCTCCAACATCTACTCAAAATTATAGGTGTTACCAGTTACCACACATCTCGCAGGTATCGTCCATCTGTCTGCAACTTCTTCACAACGCATTCAGCTTCAGACGATCCCACGTTCTCCTGAAATTAGAATACGTAACACGGTTAAAGTCAACCCATTGCTAATAGGCAACTCAAGAGATATAGATTGAGAGTACCTGTTCCTGGACAATGTTATGCAAAGTCCGATGGACATCTCTAGCCATACCCTTGGCATCACCACAGACGTACAAGTAACCCCCGGAAGAGATCATACTCCACAAGTCCCCGGCCTGCAAAATTAGAGCATTGAGTTACATTGTCCAAAGGATGTACAGAAGGAAGGATCCCCAGAAGAAATCATACCTTCTGCGTCATCTTATGCTGAACATACTCCTTTTGTTGTCCCTCTCTTGAGAATGCAACAATAAGCTCGGATACCACGCCTTCTTCAACATACATGTTTAGTTCATCTTCATAAATAAAATCCTAGAACACGAATCAGGTATAAGTTAGCACTAATTCGACCAGTGAGTGCTAATCCGACACGAATCAGGTAGTTATTACAGTACCATTCTACGGTTTCTACATCCAAAGAAGAGTACAGCAGGACCAAGTTGGACACCTTCCCGTTTCAATCCCAGTCTTTCCTGAAAAAGGTATGAACCAGCACAGAGTTAAAGACTTGAGAATCTATTCAAACACAACCAGCAGGGAACAGACATGAGACAGCAATCAAACCTGCAAGAATCCCCGGAAAGGAGCTAATCCGGTTCCAGGTCCCACCATTATTATTGGAATTGAGGGGTCAGTTGGCAACTTGAAATTAGAAGGTCTGATAAAAATAGGAGCCCAGCTGCAATCCCGACTTTTATCGGAAGACACTGCATTCTGATGACACGTGATTTACAGACAATGTTAACTTAGGAGACCTTCAGAACTCATTGTATGAATGTCATGCTTGTTTCTTTGTAAAATTGGTGAAATAAATTGTTTAAACATAACAAATTGACAACTCAAAGTTGAGAAGAATAACTGATACTCGTTGGAAATATAATAACTTTGTAACAGTGAGGGAGAAGAGTTTGGTGGAATCACCTTCATCCATGTAGAACAGACCCCTTTGTGAATTCTACCCGTAGGGGTCGGGCCATAAACTAACGCACATGTCACATGGACTCGGTCGGGGAATAATCTGGAAAAGTGCAACATGAAATTACAGCCTTCCTATACATCATGACTCACTTGTATTTTAAGAAACAATCACAAGGTTACCTTGGTGAGGATGAGATTGAATAGTAACGTGGCGGTAACCGTGGAGCCACTGCAGCAAAGAAAACACCAAGTGGAGGCTTTGCTGATGGAAACTCAGCCATAACCTCAAGAAGACTCCTTTGACTAGCAACAATCCAAGCCGAGTATTCATCCTGAATTTAGTGATTGGGAAATAGTTCAAAATTGAAGTCAGGACATATTTAGATGAAGGATGTCAAAGAGACAAACATTAAAAAAATATTGTAACATTTCAGGGTAAGAAAGACCACATAGAGAGGATAGACCAAACCTTCCCCTCGGGTGACGCCAGATACTTGAGTTTCTCCTTCTCACTAGATTCTGATGCATGAGCAGCCAGTGCAAGAAGTGCAGCCTAAACATAAGACATACGGTAGAAAAATTGAGGCAAGCAGTACAGCATGAAGAAGACACTCAAACATTCAGTGCAAAATAAGATGAAATAACCTTTCTAGGAGGGTTTAAAAGATCAGCATATCGTGCAACAGCTGTGCGAAGAGTGCAAGGACCAGGAAAAGGAGGAGGTAGTGAGCCTCCCAAAGGGCTGCCGTCTTCTGCATCTATGTGAATTGAAAAAACCAGATCGAGAGGCTGGCCCAATAGCTTTACTGCTTCTTCTACAGTTTCATCACAATTTTCGGCGTAAACTCCGACATGATCTCCAGTTTCATATCTGAGAACAAGAGGATTATGGCCATTATGGGTTAGTTAAAATCAAACACGAATATCTGAAAGCTTACATTCAGATAAATCTGAGCAGGTTGTTTAAGACCAAAGATAGAGACATAGAGTATATTGGGATATATTAAACCAGTCTGCACTGTTAAAGCTTCAGTGGACAATTGGAATTATAGCTAGCATTCTGATAAATTTACGCATTTAACGAATCACGCCGTTCTATTCTTGGATAAAGAGTTCAGTTAAATATGACAATATGAATGCAGCAAAAGACTCAAACGCAACATAAACAACTGTGTACAGGAGGCATCAAAAATCACCCCCATCAAATCATATTAATTAGTGAATATGAAATATTAAGCCATACAAATTGCATCTACGACTAGTACTCTATCTCAGAACGGAATAAGGTAGGCTCAAAAAAGGATCTCGTACACATGGAATCCCAAATTCAATAACATGAATAATTTAAGAGAACTTACGTCACTCCAGTGCCTGCCACATCAAACTCCAAGTGTATACAAGAACGATCTGACTCTGGTTTATGAAGCTCTCGCTGCACCGCGACTTGAACTCTTTGCATTTGATGAAAAAATACAAGAGAGGGAAAGAGACCGATTAGAAAAACAAAATCGACAGAAACGGTAAAAAAAATGTCTATACAATTCTATGCTATTCACGTTACAATAGCTACCAGCCTTCCATGTGACAATAGCATCAAACTACGCTGTCCAGTACACTTCCCTTTCCGTAGACTTGAAACATAAAGCACTCTATGGACATTTAAAATACCATGATTGAGACTCATTACCTGCATGGATGATGAATGTCATAAGCAGCATTCCCATTTGCTAAGTTACTGTACTTTTTCTCCAAGGATGTACCAGCAGAATCATGTAACACGACACGATATTCAGAAATAGCAGCTGTATATGGAGTTGATGCACTCTTTGCATCATCAGCATCCCGCAATAGCTTGTCCAACTCTGGCCAGAGCAATTCCTTCCTATATAAGGCATTACATCATTAAATAGACACAGCAGAGAGCCAGAGACTCAATAACTAAACAAAGATCCAGATGAATCACAATAATAGTATTCATAAAAGATCCACACCACGCAGAAAAATCGTCCTCAATACATTGATCGTCATCTCCAAGACCAACAGGTATCAGACGTTTTGCACCTAATACAATAATCACAGCTTTGTGAGTTGCCTAGAAGTTTCAATGATAATCTGGAAAAAGGGAAAAAACAATAGAAAAGATGTGGAGTTAATTCTGAGTACCTTGTTCTGTGAGCTTTTCATCTACCACGTTCCCAATCTATTCCAGAAGGATAGCATCAAAAAAATGAAAAGAAGCAAGCGTGGTGTTGAGGTTTGAAGAAAATAATAAAATAAAAATTACCTTGTTGAAGTGTTCATACTGACGATTACCCAGACCAAAAACACCATATGTCAATTGTTGAAGCCATGGTTCTTTCTCCTCTCCCTAACAGGAAAAAGGAAATCAAACCATCTAAGTTAGCAAAGTTGTGCAAGAAGTTAGATTAACCCCTCCACCAACTAAAACGATACAAGCGGCCAACGAGTGTGATACACGCCTACAAGATTTTTAAAAATGAGAGTGGTAACATAAGATTAAATAAGATGTAGAAGCTAAACCTCTGCGAGCCATTTGAAAAACCGAGCAGCATTATCAGTAGGCTCTCCATCTCCATACCTACAATCCAAGCTTGTTCATTAACCAGGAAAAAAGAAAGAAAGAAAGAAGCATAAACAGTCCACTGTCAACATATCATAGCAGGTAGAGGTTGATCTTACGTGGCAACCATGAAAAATGCTAAGGTTTCTTTCTTTAATTTTTCTTCATACTGTTCATCATCTGCTGCATAGTCGTCCTATGTAATGCGAGAGAGAAAACAAATCTTACATGGAGAAAGGAAAGAAATACAGTACCCACACAACAAACATAGATAAGAAAACCATTTGACGAACAAGCCAGCTATCTTACCAGGTCAACAACTTTCACAAATGCCTTCTCATATCTAGCCTTGATCTCTTCAGCTAACGCCTACAACGGAAGCAGAGATAACAGGTAAATACATGTCTTACTAAAGCTGTGTACATTTCACAAACGGTGAAGCAGGAGATAAAAGAGCATTTTAAAAAGCCTACTCATTTCTCTACACTTGAATTTTGCATTATGTTCTATCTCTACCCATGAAAATCGTAGGCCACAGTTTTTCCATTAACTTATCCATCTCTCTCTACGTACGAAAACTATATGCCCTAGTTTCTCGATCAACGCATCAACTTATCCCCCACTGCTTGGAGTGAAAACATCTTGGGCGGCACTCAAGGTAGTTATGATTATGATGATCACTTACTCTAACTAAATCTTTTCAACCACAAAGTGGATACATTTTGTTTCTCCACAGTTCCTAGGCCCCCTTTTACACCTTACATAAATCCTTCTAGTCGGCCAAAATCCAGTAATTTGTACTCAATTTATCCACTTGACAAGCCATGATTTAAAGTTACAAGGGGACGGGGGCTTAACATAGATCGCAACTTCTAGGGGAGGCAACTTAGTACCACAACAAATTAACTTGGAAAAAAATCAAAACTAAGTTCATTTTTTTCGCTTAAAAGGGGCAGCAGTCCTTGTTAGACCCATCACTCGGAAGCCACACCACTAATAAGTACATTCCATACAACATTAAGCTTTGTAGAATCACGGATTGACCCTCGTTCACATAGTCACGTCTCTTTATCTAACAAAACCAACTAGCACAAAGTTTGTCCTTCGTTAACATAAAAAAAGGAAAAGAGGAGGACAATGCCACAGTGGAGGCGAACGAAGAGGAATGGATCAACGACACTTTCACTCCAAATATTTCCTAAGAGTGATTTTGATTCGTCTCCAACCTCATTCGCTAAATTGCACCCCTCCCTCTCTCCCTCTTTTCCCCTCTCTCCCTCTTTTCCCCTCTAAATCCCTCCATCCAACGACAGGGTTAAACTAAACAATACACCATCCATCAAATCGCTCACCTAGTCAACAGCCAGACCAAATAATTAACCTAAAACCTCGAAAGCGTAGGAAATTCTACCAAATGCCAATCCAATCAACAGCCAACAACAACATTCAACCGCACCTCGTAATCACCAAACCAATAATCAATCAATCAAACGCCAAATAATCAACCTAAAAACTAGAAACCACGACAAAATCTCCAAATGCAGATCCAATCAACTAGCAACAGCATTCGACCACACCTTCTAATCACCAAACCAAAACTCAATCGATCAAACGCCAAATAATCAACCTAAAAACTCGAAACCACGACAAAATCTCCAAATGCAGATCCAATCAACTAGCAACAGCATTCAACCACACCTTCTAATCACCAAACCAAAAATCAATCGATCAAACACCAAATAATCAACCTAAAAACTCAAAACGACGACAAAATCTCGAAATGCAGATCCAATCAACTAGCAACAGCATTCGACTACACCTTCTAATCACCAAACCAAAAATCAATCAATTAAACACCAAATAATCAACCTAAAAACTCGAAACCACGATGAACTCTACCAAATGCAGATCCAATCAACAACCAACAACATTCAACCACACCACACAATCACCAAAACAACAATCTATCAAACCATCACATCAAACAAAAAACAGTAAAAAAACAAAAAATAACCTTAGCAAATCCTTCAGCAGTTCCAGTTTGAGTCCCAAAAAAAAGAGTAACTTTAGTTTTACCAGAAGACAAAAGCTCGAGTTCATCATCATCTTCAACCTCCGTCTTCAATGGCTTCGGAGGTAGTATAACCTTAGAACTCGCGCCGCCATCGCTAGATCTTCTCCATAAAATCAACGCGAACCCTAGAATCACCGCTAATGACGTAGTTAATATGAGAAATGATAAATTAGGATCGGATGATATAGTTACTCCCAACGCCGATTCAATTGATCGGATTAAATCGGCGGTGGAAGCCATTGATGAAGTTTGCTCGAAGCTTTAGTCTTCTTCTCGAAGGTTCGAAAATGGTGGACTGTAGTACTACTAGTCCGTTATTATTGCTGCTGCGTGTTGCGGTGTTGCCCCCCCACCTTGAAAGATTGTGGACCTTTTACTTACTTTGGGTTTTGATTTGGTGACTTTGTTTACTGTGCTTAAGGGTATCTGTGTCTTTTTAACTTTTAATATTTGGCCTAAAGTGGAAACTGTGCATGCTCTATTAAATTCGATCAATAGTTATCTATTTCTATTTTGATATAAATTCATTTACTTAATAGAGTGAGTAGACTCTAGTGATTGAGTAAATCAAAAATCACTCCTTTTAAAATTGGATTTTTTAAAATTACTCTTTTATACTCCCTCCTACCCAATTTAAGTGTCTCATTCTAAATGACAAAATTTATGAGATACTATTAGTTGTTTAATATTTTGGTTTGGTTGAGTAGGTGTAGGTAGATTAGAGAGAGGGTGTTATGATTTGTACTTTCTCCATTCAAATCCATAGTGTACTTATGCTTTATGCACAAATTTTAAAAGTTTATTAAAATATGATTGAAAGTACAATGAGAAGTGTGTATGTTGTTTTTTTGTTTTTTTGTAACATTGCATCCTGAGGTAATTTTAGAAAAAAATATATAATGGAACAATTTTAGAAAACTGAATTTCAGCAAGAAGTTATTTTTAATTAACTCTTATCTATATCTATTTATAAACAAATATTTGTTTTAAACGGCTATATGTGACCATTTTATAATTAAATGTAACCACAATAGTATGATCAATGTAACTGCTTATAATAACTTGTTTTTTTAATAATGGTCACATTTGGCTATAAAATGGTTACGAAATTCCGCCCTATTATTTTAGACTAAAATTGTCCGTTTGAAGCAAGACCAACTGCTATTTATAGTTTACAGGCTATTAGGTATTCAAACCATGTGCACGTGGAGTCTTCTTGTAGTGTGTATTGAGTAAACACCGGGGATATCTAATAGCCTGCAAATTACGTATATCAGGTAAGTCACACGAAAAGTGACATGTTTTAAGTTTACGAGGCATATCCCTTGTAAACTTCACCTAAATTTTAATCACTAGACTTCACCCCTGTGGACGGGATCATGTGTTTTGTTTGGTTTAAATTCATCCAATTTGTTCTCTTTAATTTTTGTACTAAAAGCAAAAAATAACTACTAATCAAAGCGGAAGAGTAATGGCTTGGTAACAACTAACAAACATGGAATGCATAGAGTGTACGACATGGTGGATAGGTTCATCGTGGAAACATATACTCCTAGTAAGGGTAATACAAATAACAGAGTATCAAATTTACAATTGTGGAAGTATTTTAATGTCACGATATTACACATGAAATTTTTTGTTTTCTGCTCAATGATAATGAATAAAATTGGTTTTTTACTCTAATTTTATGAAAGGAGCTCATTATTTTTAAATGAAAGATTTTTTTCGTATGGATAGAACTCCTTGTGAAAGAATCACTTTGAATAACCATTAATAAAAAAAGTAGATACGAAGAGAAAGGCATTGTGTAATGAAAAATGGAACAAATGGTTTGATTTAACATAGAAAAAAAAGAGTTTGCTGTTATTTTATTTTTGAACGTTGACTTTTTATCAATTGTTTCGTAAATAGTCACTTTGAAAAGGTCAGTAATTGAGTTATTTCTGTTGGGAAATTAGCTCCAATCTCCCGCACGCAACGGAAACACCGATCGATATATAATATAAAAGTAAAATAGACCGCAAGATAATAATAAGTTGAGACAAGATTTAGGGTCAATACCCAGGGCAAAACCCTCTTAAGACGGAGGTAAAACCCACCAGCCAAAAAGACTGAATCCACTATAAAATAGTGTCACTATAAAGATAGTGCCAGTACAACGTAACCGGTACCAAATTACACACCGAATTTGGACCCGACAATAATTTAGGAATACAAACTAGTACCCTCTAGACCACCAATATAGTTGGAGAACACTACCAATTATACCCCTAGAGTAACCCTCTAAATTATTGTAAGAGAAAAACCCGTTATACTGCCTCACACACTCAAACCCGGTTGAACCGTTACCCGAAACACAACCCCTTGTTTATTTGTATGAGTACCTTACAAATTCCGTAAGGTCTGCCTTACACTCCACCAAATTCCAATGAAGTGTAATACCAAGAAGACACTTAGCAATTTCGATGTAAGCTCTTCTTGCCCTCTTTCTCTCTGCCAATTCCAAGTGATGAATGCATCCTTTTATAGGCAAATGCAACTTCACTGTTTGTCAGAGAAAACACACCATACATGCATAGTTTACATTGTCAAACAATGTTGTCATTTTGTCCAACTCTTCCGTCCAAAATAAGTCATCATTGATGAGCTACTATGCATGAAGTCAAAAAAGCAATAGTAAGGCTACTACCCACCTTACTTGACATTTTTACCAGAGAAAAACTTGGGCGGGACCCAACAATTCTCCCCCTCCCACCCAAGGGAGTTACCGAGGAATAAACCATTGACCGATTTCAAACACCAGCTGCACACCCGAGTTAGTACCCAGACCTCACTCTAACTCACAACCACGGTCAATGCACCGTGTACAGCCGCAACTGAGTCACCGCGTCAAATGACTCTGGAGAAGGACCTCTACCCCTCCACCTTTTCAATAGCAGGAATTTTACCTTTGCCCCCGTCTGCAACCTGTAAACAATTTACTTCGCCGCCTCCACCGCGAACGAAACACGCCGACGTCTTTTCCGTTCCCAGTCACTTTTTGAGGTCTTTACCGCCAGACGGTACAAACCGCGATGAAACTCCCCCTTCATGAGGACCACTTTTGTTTGTAAAGTAATACTCCCTAAATGGTAGTTAAGAATATAAAAGGTCGATTAAAAATTACTCATAATTGTTCTAGCTTACAAAAACACTCACAAAAGGGTAAATTCTTGTTTCAGACGACCACTTTGGTCTCAAATAATCAGACGGAGTCCAATGATTAACTTATAATTTAATGTAACCACAAGTCCACAACGGTACAACCAATATTACGGCTTGTGGTAACTTGTTTTCCAAAAGTGATCACATTTGGATGTAAAATTTTCACAAAATCTCAGCGTATTGTTTCATACCAAAACTGAGATACTCCCGTTAGGGTAGGTAACGGGGCGGTCTGCGTAGGGTCCAACAAGACTCGGACGCGACCCAATTCACATACCTTGGAATACCCGACCCAGACCCTAAAGGGTTTGAAATTAATGGACTCATACCCTACTCAAAGGGTTCGGGTCCGGTTAGGGTCTACCCAGGGTTCGCTTTTTTCCTTTGACTGAACAATTTTTTCCCTAATTTATATCATTTACCTAGTTTCCAAACTTATCATTTTCATCAATTTCCTCATTATTCTTAATAGGTATTTGGATAGGCGTATAGTATATTAGTATTAATTGATGAAGGTCGTCTATATGTATGTGTTATTTGGGTTATTGACGTTCGTATGTGTGTGTGTGTGTTTTTTTAAATGAATATAAGGGTCTAAGGGTCGGGTAGGGTCCCAACACCAAGAACCGAACCCGAAATTTTTATATAAGACCATATCCGAGCGGGTCTCAAAATTGTAGACCCATACCCGACCCGTTAGGGTCAGACCCTAAGGGTCTGGGTCGGGGACCAGACCCACTGCCATCCCTAACTCCAGTACTCTACTGCCACTGCCACAACTACTAGACTCATACAGTCATACATCCTAAGTCTTAACACTACAAGAATACAGAAAACAGGCGATTGAATTTGGCGATTGTACTCAGTCGCCAAATTTGATTTGGCGACTGACATCAGTCGCCAAAGTTCCGTCGCAAGCCCTAGTCGCCAAAAAAAATGGGCGACTATTATCAGTCGCCAAATTTGGCGACTACGTATTCAGTCGCCAGTTAAGGGAATTGGCGACTGAATAAGTAGTAGCCAAATTGGCGACTGAAGTACGGGTAGTCGCCAATTTGGCGACTGTAATATGGGGATAGTCGCCAATTTGGCGACTGAAGTGCAGTCGCCAATTTGGTCCATTTTCCAGAAACTTTTCCAGTTTTGGCGACTGACTGCAGTCGCCAAATGCACCATGTCAGTCGCCAAAATGGCTGGGTATTTTCATGCCAATTTCATTTTGATCTAGCCAAATCTCCTATTTATTCATTTTAATACGCAATGAAAACCTGCAAACAGAAAATTGCAACCCATTTGTGCGAACCGCACCATTTAAAACACCAAATTCTCATTTATCAAAAAATGAGAACATTATCCAACTACAAGCTAAACTAACGAAACATTAACCAACTTCAAGCTAAACTAACTAAACATTATCCAACTTTAAGCTAAACTAACTAAACATTATCCAACTTCAAGCTAAACTAACTACAAGTTATCCAAACAACCTAAGCTACAAATGTAACATCCCGTATTTTCGTGATTTATATTTAAAGGCTTTTAATTATTTTAAGTAATAAAATATATTTTTAAAGGTTTCAATTATTGTTACGGGATAAAATAATATTTTAATATTTGATGTTAATCCACTGTAAAGTAACACCTTAATGATTATTGATAAGTTATTTTAAATGTTCCGTTAAGATCCGTCTTAAGAACCTTAAGTCCTTAAGACGAATATAAACTTGGCAATTCAAGTTCACATCTTAAAACCCGTTCAAGTATCCAACCCGTTTTCATTAGACGGAAAGGACACAACTTAAACCGTCCTAAACCCTTTTAGTCGACATATTGCTCTCCTCAAAACAATAGAACAGTGAATCACATTTTCTAAAAAAAAACCTCCATAATCTTCATCTTCTTCACCTCTTTTCTTCATCATCCGTTCGCCGAATCGAGGTAATAATAACATTTTCGGAATCCTCATCGAATTTGCAAGCCATCCGTCACTTCCGTTTCTTGTTTCCTTCAACTCGAAATCTGGGCTGTTTTGAGTATACTCCGAATTTAGCCTCTTAACACCGTTTTGCTTGTTGTAGGGGAAGGCTTAGAGGATCCTAAGGAAGTTAGTGGCAAGATTGAAGAAGAGATTGGAGCTTAAACGCTTAAAAGGTGACGATTACGAGTAACTCGACCTTTTTGTTAAAATAGCAAGTTTTGATGTGTTCTTGTTATTGTTTCTGATTTTTGTTAAGGTTTGATGATTAATGGACTTAGTAACATGTTTAGGAATGTTCTTATGTGATGAATTCATGCCTTGTTGATGTTTCACATGTTCATAAGCTATTTTCTGAAATTTCATGTTTTGCGACGGATACTTCATATATTCGTATTGAGGATTGTTATGGGTTTGTTTGCTGCTAGATAGTGATATTAGATGATTTGTAATGCTGGGTAAACCTCATTTGTAGCGATTGTTAAGAATTGGTATCGATTTATCGAGTTTTGCAAAGGGCTGGAAACGCGATTTTTGGCGACAGGCTCTCTGAGCCGGTCGACCGACCGGCCGCCGGTCGACCGGCTGGGAAGGCTTTGTGTTATTTTTGCGGGTTTTGAAAGAAATTGAGTTTTGAGCTGTCAGCCGGTAGGCCGGCTGCCTGCCAACCGGCTGGTAGCCTCTTTGTTGTTTTTGCGTAAAATTCAGAACATAGGAATGAAGTTCCCAGCCGGCAGACCGGCCGCCTGCCAGCCGGCTGGGAGTGCTTTATAGGTGTGTTTGCGTAATTTTTGAGAACTTGGGATTGGGTTCCCAGCCGGCAGACCGGCCGCCTGCCAGCCGGCTGGGAGTCCTTGTTGTTGTTTTTGTTTAAAAGGAAGGAAGGCTGAGAGGGATCACCAGCCGGCCGACCGGCTGGGGGCCCCTGTAGGTTGTTTTCATTTTGTAATTCGTTCGTAACTTTTAAACGGTTAATCGGTTTTGATTGAAACTCGTTCCTTGTATCTTTGATATGTATTTGAAGTCCCCGGAGGATGGGCGACACTATATTGGGTTCGGGAATGGAGAGAGGATAGAGACCCCCCGGTCGGGTAACCGAAAGGGATACCGGCTCTCCCTCAACTTAGTTCCCGGGGTCAATTAAGTGTTGATTAGAAGTTAAGAAAGTAGAACTATAGATTAGTTCCTAGACTTGGATGATATTGTATTGATGCGTATTAAGATATGCCTTAAGCTGGTCTCTGAGCTTAATACGTGAGCTTGTTGTCATATATGGGGATATGCCTTAAGCTGGCCTCTGAGCCCTATATGTGTATGGTTGTCGTGTCTGGGATATGCCTTAAGCTGTCCTCTGAGCCCAGACATGTTTGTTGTGATCGCGTTGGAACATGCCTTAAGTTGGCCTCTGAGTCTGACGAGTAGAGCAGCTGCACAACGGGGCATTTAGGTCGTAACACCTCACCCGGAGCGCAGATGTTTGATGCTAGAACATGCCTTAAGCTGGCCTCTGAGTTTAGTATCTTGTGATGTGGTGAAGGGACATGCCTTAAGCTGGCCTCTGAGTCCTTTACTTTTGGATGTTAGTATATGCCTTAAGTTGGCCTCTGAGTCTAGTGTCTTGCTGATTGGCAGGTCTATGCCTTAAGTTGGCCTCTGAGTCCTTGTTTGCTGAATGATTGGTATTTAGGTTATGTCTTAAGTTGACCGCTGAACCTTTATACTTGCCGAATGATTGGAATTTAGGTTATGTCTTAAGTTGACCGCTGAACCTTTATACTTGCTGAATGATTGGTATTTAGGTTATGTCTTAAGTTGACCGCTGAACCTTTATACTTGCTGAATGATTAGTATTTAGGTTATGTCTTAAGTTGACCGCTGAACCTTTATACTTGCTGAATGATTGGTATTTAGGTTATGTCTTAAGTTGACCGCTGAACCTTTATACTTGCTGAATGATTGGTATTTAGGTTATGTCTTAAGTTGACCGCTGAACCTTATACTTGCTGTTTTTATCTGCTTGCCTTGAGTTGGTACAGTGTCAGATATATAGGATGATGGTGACGTTTATAGTACCTTGACTTTGATATTGTTCATCCAAGGCATTGGATGACTCTTTAGTCAGTTTCGTAAATGGTTTGGATTGAAAGACCCCCCGACCGGGTAACCGGTAGGGAAACCGACTCTCCTTCCAAATAGTTTCCGAAGTTGGTTGAGAGCCGTGCATTAGTGTTGCATGCTAGTATGAGATAAGTTGATGAGATATTTATGCTTCACATGTTTATATATGTTGGAGTATTCTGTATTGCTTTACTTGTTACGTGTCGTTACAAAAGGTGGCTAGGAGAACTCTAGTCACTCCCCACTGATTGTGGCGTACATGTTTTCATGTATGTAGGTGCATGCAGGTTGGACGGGGTTCACTTGAGAGCTAGCGAGTGATGATCCTTTCATCATATGACTTACACGTTTATCGATTAGCTAGACTCTTAGTTTTGATACAGTTATCTTTTGGTGCCTGTAGGGATGTTCCATCCCAGGCTGTTGTATGTATTTGGTTTTCAGTACTTAGAACTGCTACTTATCTATTTTCTGTTTATATCAGTTTCAGTTCCGTTTGAGTTTAATTCTTCTCGCATGTTGTTTATGTTTAAAAAGTTTTAAATTCCGCTGCATTTTTAGTACTTTTGTATGTTTATATTTCCGCTTTCGCGAGGGGTTTTACAACAAATCCCATGCCGGCTCCACTACCACCACCCTTACCATGAGGATCGTTGGGGTCATACCGTGATTGTGGACCAGGGTTACATTGTGAGAAAAAGTTTTCCATGACCTCCATGCGCTCCATCATTAACCGAAACTGTTCGTATCGTTCTGAATTCACTCTTCTTTCTTCAGCAAGTTGAGTCTGTAGTTGACTCACAATAGCGGGCTCATATGTTTGTCGAGGCTCATATGAAGATCTTCTTGCCGGTTGTTTGAAGAAGACACCATGAGCCTTTCCGGTGCCGTAGACATTTCCCTTCTTGTATCCCTTGACCAAATTAAACCAAATCTCATTATCTGGTATTTCGGGATGTGCCTCTTTTTCAGCCTCGTATGCTTCCTACATTAGTTAGCAAAAAATTACATCATTATTTAACAAAACTATCATTAGTTAACAATTCAAAACTATCATAAGTGAAAAATCTTACATATAAGGCTTTATCTTTTGGCTTAATCCAAATTGTCTCATTGTTAGCGTTCACCCTGGAATGTGTGTCAAGGAATAGTTCCGGGGCCGTCGCAAGAGGATCACCAGTCAACTGATCATCTGGCTGATCAGCTGACTGATCATCAGCTGACTGATCAGCTGACTTCTTCTTTTTATTCTTCTTCTTCTTGTTCATCTACATACACGAACAAAATTCAATGTTTGGTTAGTGATATTATTATTACCAATATTCAAATAAACGAGCTAAATAAATAAGTGTTAATATGAAAACTTACACCAAAAAGTATTTCCAAAAATGACCGTGAACCAGCATTATGGGTAGGCTCGGCCATTCCATCCTTCTTCCCTCCCCTTTTGTTCATGGCCTTCTGTGCCGATCTGGCTCGAAACTCTGGGGTATCACGCCGATTCATAAGACCCTCAAGCGCCTCACCTACAATAATGATAAATTATGTCGTTATTAGTGAAATTTTCATCCTTTAATCAATACAAGTGACAAATAAAAGTAATTGTATAGATATACCTTTAAGATGTGAGGCCTTTCCCCTTTTACCAATCTTATAGATATTGTCTTTGTATCTAGAGGCTCCAACATCGTGGTACCTCCTATTGACAGTAGACTCTAATTCAGGCGGCCAGTAAAAATGTAGCTGCAAAAAAATAACATTAAGTATTAGCTGAAAAACTATAACAGTTAGTAAAATAAGTAATTAATAAAAAGGATTTTGATTACCCGAAAGTTATTAAACCAGGCTTCTTTTTGAGCTTCACTGGCTTCTGTCCAATTAAGTGGCACAGGACCTAACAAAGATGTCTTTGTGCTATTGGTTACTCCTCAAACAGCGGTTTGATGATTAAACCTGAAACATATATAAATTGTAACTTATAATAACTAGTCATTTATTACTAATAAAATGAATAATTACAATTTAATAACACTTACCAAAATCCTGCTGGATCAAGTATCTTCCTGCGATCCTGTGTGTACTGAATCTGTACACGTGTGTCCTCCTCAAAATCGCTCTGAACCATCTCCTCTTCCTCCTACTGCACGGAGGGCTGACTCTGCTGACGACTGTGCCCGCCTCGCTGTCTTCCTCTACCTCTTGCCATCTACAATCACATAAATGAAATTATTAATATGTACAAATCAAACATAAAATAAATGTTTAATACAAATATGAACAATAATAACATGACAAATTTGGACTACAATACTATACCAAATTAATCATCATCTTCATCATCCTCTTGATCAACATCATCCTCATTATCATCCTCATCCTCATCCTCATCAACAACTCTCACTTCATCTAATTCCTCCCATCCTTCTACCAACTCATCATAATTATTAGTCTCAACATCCTCCTCCTCTTCCAAGTCTTCAAACTGTTGACCCCTTCTATTACTCTTGTTGCCTTTTTTCGCTTTCAAAACAACTTCTCCATCACTTGTCTGAAATCTATCCCTTCCATATTTTTTGCACTTGTCAAGTAACGCGTCATCTTTCCAAAAGAGCATACATCCTTCAGGACATGCATCAATCTTTTGATGCGGTAACTGAAGACCTTTAACTACTTTTTTTGTATTGTAGAAACTTCGAGTCATGACATTATCTTCGGGGATAGCATCCTCAAGCAGAGAAGCAATACCATCAACGACATTAAATGACATATTATTCTCACACTTCAAGGTTACTATCCTAGAGGCGGCTTGTAATAATGACATTCTGCTCCCTTCGTATAAAGGTTGTTCCGCAGCTTTTAACATGTCAAAAAAAGCCTTTGCTTGGGGATTTGGAGGTTGTTCTTCATTCATAGCTCGACGGTCGTCATTATTGAAAACATTGTACTCCAAGGCATCAACAATCATATCTCTATATGGGTTCTCGTCAAGTTGTTAGATGTGAGGTTGTTCGTGAATTTGAGAATATACTTCCCCATGAGAAATCCAATTATAATAATTTGGACAAAACCCGTTTGTATAGAGATGTTCTTGTATCTCAAGGACAATTGTGTATTTCATGTTTTTACATTTGTTACAAGGACACCTAAGTTGATTTTCTACCGAGTTATATTCATCTTGTTGCTTAATTAGCAAATTCAATAAACTCAGCAACACCCTCTATAAACCTAGCATTAGGACATTTTTTCTTAATACCAACCCTTTCATCATACATCCATGAACGTTCAATCTCTTCATTTTAATCTAAACAACAATCCATAAACAAAAAAAATTTCAACAACCTCGCTCAATCGTAGGATAATAACAACTTATATATCAAAAATCCCCATTTTTTATAAATCATAACAATTACAAGCATAACAACATTAATAAAACAAACTTATAACAACATCGTCTTAATCAACATAATACAACTTAATTAACTACAACTTATCAAAAATCCCCAAATTTTACATATTAACTTATTAAAAATCCCCAATTTTCAATTTTTATAAACCCTAACCCATAATTTAACATAATTAAGTAAAATTACAAACATAAAATCATTAATAAGGCAACCAACATTAATCATATCAACCCTAACCCCCAATTTCATATGAACCCTAACCCCCAATTTCACCAATTATCATCCTAATTGGCTCTATAACTTAATTAACTACAACCTAATAAGCTAAGACGATCTTAATTTGCAATTAAATCACTAAATCTACAAAACAAAACAAAAATCAAACTAGAAATCGAAATTAAACTAAGAAAAATACAAACCTTCAATTGAATAAAGGTTTTCGTTGGTGGTGGACTGGTGGTGGTGGCTGCTGTGGTGGCCGGTGGTGGTGGTGGCTGTTGTGGTGGCCGAAGGTGGTGGTGGTGGAGGTGCAAGTTGTGGTGGGTGGTCACGGAAGAAGAGAAGGCGGAGGTTTTTCGTTGTATTATTTTGGTTTTTAATAAAGTCGCGTAATGAAGGAGGAGCTGTTTCTGATTTATTTGTTCAGAAATTTGGCGACTGATATACAAATTTGGCGACTGCAGTACTTCAGCCGCCAATTTGGCTACGGCTCTGAACCTATTTGGCGACTGTCTATTCAGTCGCCAATTTTTGGCGCTAATTTTGGCGACTGAATACAGTCGCCAATCCTTATCTTCAGTCGCTTTTTTGTGTCGGTGGTGAAAAAGTTTGGGAAAACTTACAGTCGCCAAATTGGCGACTGAAATCAGTCGCCAATCTTCACTTGCAGACGTTGCAGTCGCCAAATTGGCGACTACGGGGTTCAGTCGTCAATAGTCCGTCGCCTGTTTTGTTTTTTCTTGTAGTGTAACCCCATAAAAATTAACGGATTCAACGTGCTTCGTTCAAAATTAGCCAAAATTTAGCTCATTGTTATATTGTAATTTCAATACTGCAAAAAATCACTAAAAGAATTAGCAAAGAACAATCTCTGCAAACCGCAGATCGAAAGTTATTGTAAGAATCGTGCCAATTAAGCCGCGACTTACAAGTTACAACTAATGTATCACGATTCACGAGTACTTCTAAACCAAATATCACCCAAGTTACGCAAATGTTTTAATTCGAATTGTCGGTGAATAAAAAACCTTGCTCTAAAATCAATTAGGGCAAACCTGCTTAAATAAACAAATGACTGTAGTTGGTCAACAACACGGGCTAGGCCGACTTAAATTGGCCCGTCCTTCACGTCGAGTCACCATATCAGAGGCCCCCTCAACCCGAGCATAGCCCAATACAACCCATCCCAATAGCGGACCCAGACCGGGTTCCCAATATGAGCCCGACTCACTTAGGGCAACCAAAGGGCAAGAAAAAAGCTACTCAACCCATAAAGACATGTTAATTCAAAGCTTGACTTTTGAGCATGGCCCTCACCCGACCCCTGCCTAGTTTTACTGAGACAATGACCCTTGTTCTGATCAATCGTCATGGACCATAAAAGCAACGAAAAATCAAACAAAATGAAAAAGGAAGGAGACTCTTTTTATATTTCAATTACAAATTCTCATATGTGATGGATAAAATTCGTCACAAACAGACAAGTGAGAGGGAATTGTGATAGGTCACATACATGTTGAGTGTTGACCATCACCGACAAAACGGATTGAGACTTAATTCATAAATTTTCATTTGTAATAGGCTAAATCCAACACAAGTTTGTGACGTGAAACAAGTTTACGAGTGAAAGAGAATTATAAGAAGTCACAAACTTTATAACCATCATAAGAAAGACGAACCGCCAATCAATTAGCTAACAACCTAAGATTTAGAATCAATTACCTAACAACCTAAGATTTAGAATTCTTTCAATTATCCATGACTCATAAGTCATAACCTAGGAGACTCCTATTCCTACCAAAGGTGGTGAAGCAAAAGGTACATAAGTACAAGTACCACACCATACACACAACACACCCCATAAAATTCCCACGACCAACATAAACAAACAAACAAACAAACGGTCCCTTGTCCTTCTAATTCTAACTTGGTTCAATTCAATTTTCCGATCATAAAAACGGTAATTTCATTAGTTTACTCTCTCTATTTAAAAGGGTTTTATTTAAAACTTCTCTAGTTTTTTACCCTCCATTCACTTTTCTCTGCCCATTCAATTTCACCTCTACTCATCTTCTTCAGGTTGATAAATGAATTGTTTACTGAACTGCATGAATTTGATTATTATTCCGTATTTTTTTTAGGGTTTTTCTCCCTTTTTGGGTCGATAGTGGAGTACTTATCTAAAACCCTAGAAGAAATCAATTTTGTTTGTTGGGTATACGTAGTTGGATTAAACTGAGCAAAAGGGCAAATATATTTTGTTGATATACTTGCGTTTTTTGGGTATATTTCCTCTGTTTTTTTTAGGGTTTTTCCGCCTTTTTTTTTGCTGGATAAGCATTGTTGAAAACCCTAAAAAATCGTTTTTTTGAGTTAGGTATGCTTAGTTGGATTGAACTAAGCAAAAGGGCACAATTATTTTGTTGAGATACTTACGATTTTTGTAGTACTTGATTGATTTTTCCCTGTTTTTTTTTTGTTTGTTTTCGTTTGTTTTTAGGGTTTTAGATAATAGTGTGGTGCTTTTGTGGTGCTGCAGGAGGAAAAATAGGTGTAAAGAATGAGCTCAGTGAAGCTAAAGGAGAGTGTTCTTGGTATAGTCGGAGATGCAGCACGAAACTGTCCTTTGCCTAGACACTCTTTTAGCATGCCTGATAGTATGATTTCTGTATTTCTTTCCTGTTTTATTCAATGTTGCTTTCATGCTAATTTTGTTATGGTTCATATGCCAACACTTGGGTAAGGTTCCGTATATGGGAGCCACATTACTTCACTATTTGTGGTAGCCATTGAGGCGCTGGGTAGTATGACTAGTATCTTCACTGAGTCATTCAGAAATAGTCTCTCAGTGTTTGGGGATAGTGGGGTAAGAATGCGTACATTTGGAAATGGTTTCCTAGTGTTTAGGGATAATGGCATAAGGTTGCATCTTGCTTACATCGGAACTTAATACTCCACTATATTTGCGGGTCATTCAGAAACAGTAGACAGTCTCTCAGTGTTGGATTAGAGGATAAGGCTGCATTAATCCACACCTGATTACTCCACTATCTGTGGTAGTAATTGGGGCACCGGGTTAGTGTTGCCATGGCTCATGGACTTCATTGAGAAACAGTCTTTAGGTGTCCCAGGTTGCGTACATCCTAACCTCATTACTCCACTATTTGTGGTAGCCATCAAGGCAGTGCGTATTGTAGTTTTGTTTTTGTTGCTGCTGCGTTGAACTCTTAGTAGGGCTAATTTATAATCATGTTTTGGGTAGGTGATTTTGAGGAGAGGATTGAAGCAGGTTCGTTTTATGAGATTAATCACGCTAAGTTGCCAATTGATGCTCCTACTGTGCTCTATACTCTTCGTGCTGTTATGGTAACAGAAACTCCTATCTTAGCCTGAATTTGATGTTTTTTCGGAGGTTGTCGTGGTTGTTGTTGTGGTGATTTCATGTCTTTTGTGCTGTCAGCTGTGGTAGCAGCCAATCTTACATGCTGGATTTCATCGATTTCATGACTCCCTTAATAAGTACACCTAATTCTACTGATCTTAGGCAGTGAACGTGTTGAAATTTATCAAGGACTCTCATCGCTTTGTCCTGCTTGTGTGTTTACTGACATACAGTATGTGCTCTCATAGGTGTGAACATAAAGTCTAATGTGGTGTTTTTAATCTGTGTGTATATTGTATAAAGGTAACTGCAACCACCGAGCAAAACGTGACTATAAGATATCCTAGCATCCAGTCTCTCCAAGCATTTTTTGCCAAGGCAGACCGTTTAGCTATTAGGTCAAAATTGTATCCTGCAACAGATGAAAAATATGTAATGGAGCCAAAGCACGCAGTTCAGGTTCTTGGGCACCAAATATCTTCTCGAGAGTTTGTGGAGCACAGGCATTCCAAATCTTTCTGGTTAATCAACTGCTCCAAGCCAGAACAGTTGGGTTTGCCAGCTTCAATGTATGGTGCAGCAGATAACAATGCTAAGAACGGAACATGCTTTTCTACACTCCAAAGCTGTGGAATGAAATGGGGGTTCCGCCAGACCCAGATTGTCCAATCTTGTACTGTAAAGCAGCCTGACGATGCTGATGAGGCAATGAGTGCTTTATCTCATGGAGATGATCAAAATATTGTCAAAAAAGAGGAAATTCATGAAGTTGAAGTTAAGCTTGAGGAAACTCCTGACATTAACTTGAAAGAGATTATACAATATAGCAGAAAGAGAAAGCGTGGGAAATCTGTATGTTCTCAGTATCGGAAGACTAAACGCAATATTAAACGTGAATCTCTTGAGAATCTATCAAAAGTTAAAGTAAAAGAGGGAGACCGTGTGGATAGATGGTCTTTAATCAGGTACATTCATACATATCAACTGCAATTTAAGAATTTAACCTTGCTTCAAAAATTGTGAACTTGATTTACTTGTTAGCGTTGAATAATGTTAAAACGATGAAGGTATGAGGCAGCGGTAAAGGACATGCTTGAGGTGTTGAAGGCTAATAAAGCGTTTTACAGCCATCCAATTTCTCGTGCCACTCTGAGAACAGAAGCTAGGAAAAAAATTGGCGATACTGGCCTGTTAGACCATCTATTGAAGCACCTAGCAGGAAAAGTGGTGCCGTCAGGAGGTGCTGAACGCCTACGTAGAAGGTGTGCTCCTGACGGTATGATGGAATACTGGCTTGAGAGCGCAGATCTTGTCAACATCAGAAAGGAAGCTGGAATTCAAGATCCATACTGGACTCCACCTCCCGGGTGGAAGAGGGGAGATTGCGTAAGCTCTCATAATTGTATTTGTTGTGAACAAGTAAGGCTTCTAAAGGAGGAACTCAACAGCCTGAGGCGGTAATAGTTTGACCAGATATCTCTTATAGGTGCATGAAAATATCAATCCAACTCGGAGTTTTCACTGTTTCTGCCGACCTTATCGAGTTTCCTGTTGTGTCAACAGGAAAGAAACAGACCCAAAGTTCAAGGAAGATAAACAGCACACAGTTACTCTTGTACTGCCAGAGAATGCGTCTGCTCCTGGAAGATTCAACAAGGCTAGTTTGAAAGTAACTAACTCGAAGGTCAGTTTTTATGGCCCCTCGTGAATCAAATAAAGGAATATAGCTTAATCATCTCATACATTTTACCTTGTTTTTAGGATTCATATGAGGCCTTGGCTAAGAAGAAATCTCATATGGTGGAGCAACTTCACAAAATGTCGAAAGCGTTGGTGGAACTAGAGGTATGTTATATTATTTTCCTGCTTGTGATTTGAGGCTATATTTAGGAGGCAAGGTGGAGGTCCAAGGGTTTTTTTTGGTACGAACGAGGCTAGGAAACCCGCAAATGCCCTTTTAGAAGCAAACAGTATATCTCATGGTCACCAGTGATTGTCACCCAATAATGATTTTCTGTCAGCTACCCTGTTATGCGAAGGCATGGATTTTTTTGGTTATGTTACATCTAATGAATGTTCGTATCCTGCCATTATATATAGTTGAAGATCATATTATATAGGGATTTTCGACGTTATGCCGGGGTGTCTTTCTTTCTAATTCTAGTATGTGCCCTCGATTTTTTATATGGTCTAAACCTACCCCTAAACTTATGCGAAGATATTCCACTAGCCTAAGGCTCTGTTTCACCTCTTGTAATGTTATGATTCGGGTCTTTACGCAATTGTAAATGATTGCCCGTCCATTATGCGTGAGGCCGTCAACATAATCATTGTTTACTCATCAATAAGCATCTTCTAAATATTATGTTTAGGCTTTTTTAATCCATTAGTTACCCATAATGCATGGTGAAGCTGTCGACATAGTCATCAATCAATTAACATTTTTTCTTGATAAAATTCGAGAATTCGGAAACTTAAAGGGGTACACAGAATGTGCAGTCTGTATTATTTACAG
Source organism: Silene conica (assembly GCA_029255685.2). Classification (NCBI taxonomy): domain Eukaryota; kingdom Viridiplantae; phylum Streptophyta; class Magnoliopsida; order Caryophyllales; family Caryophyllaceae; genus Silene; species Silene conica. Next base: position 10,108,790 of record CM055314.2, read on the forward strand.
TCCTGACATTCACTCATGTTGGTATGTCCGTCACAAGCTTGCGACGGGTATGTCCGTCACAAACTTGCGACGGGGCAAGTACTACCCATGTTGAATAAGACGAAACAGTTGAGATGTACAATATTTTATTAATAACCTCGAACGGTAATCCTGTCTGTTAGACATTGACTAATGCCTGTATATACAGGAAGAAATGAAGAAAGTAAAATCCCAAACAGGAGCAGACGGAGCCCGAAAACCTATGATGATAACCTACTCTAAGAACTTGTCAGGTGAAGAGATGTCGGAAGAATCAAGTGAAAGGGATGATGAAGCGTTTGGGAGAGGGAGACCCCTGAGAGCATGCAGGCGCGTAAGGAAAGACGTGACAGTGACCCCTCCTACGGCTTCACCTCACTCTACCACCACTTCGTAAATCACATCTTTTGACAGTTGACTTAACCTCCTATTGTATATATGATGAAGGCGGTTCTTCCCAAGTTTTTGACACAGTCGATATCATGGTGAAATTGTCAATATAGGTTAAATAGAGCAGTCAAGTAAAAGAGCAAGGACATGATTGTGTATGGTTCTCATTTGTTACATCCTCTGAATCATAGAATTCGCGGAAATGAGTCCTGTGTAGGATTGCGGATACATTCTTCCGGCAAGTGTTCTCAGGAATACATGGTATAGACGTTACTCCATACCGTCTCCTTCACGTGTCGTATTAGTCAGTTGGTTTTCGTTAATTTACTGTAATCTGTAGAGCTTCGCAAGACAATCTGGAGGAACAGGCTTTGTGTTAATCATCGTAAAGTACATCAAAGCCGGGATTGAATTAAATCTTTTTTTTCGAAACATGCATGATGCATGGGACAACATTTACGAGAAGCATATGGCAATTGATAATATGAACGTAACATTCGGAAATTGATGTCGTAACATGAGGCATTCGTGCAAACGAGTGTCAACGAGCGCAGCTGTGTGCAAATACGTGATATGTTACTCGACCTAGTGTTTAAAACACGCTTACAATTATAAGATGTTGTACTCATGACCTGGGTTAGCACATCATTTACGATATCCACGAATTTAACGACTTGTTATGGAAAACAGCGTTCAGAATTGAAAGTGTACACCAGTCTCTCCTTCAAAACAACGTTCGACTTAGGTCCTGTTCTTTCTGGCTTAATTTCAGCTCCTTACCATTTTTGTTGGTTGTATTCTGTTAAGTTTTATTTACGTTCAATCAATTATTTTTAATTAATCTCTTCACAAAAGTAACTTTAAATTGAACTAAATTCATTCCACCTCAGTTCCACTCAATTTAGTTCAATTAAGCTCTACTCCAATTTATTCAATTCGGCTCGTTTCAACCAAAAAGAACGAGCCTTACAAAGCGATATACTTCATCCATTTCACTTTTATTAACTCACTTCGACTACTCATGATAATACATTGTTCGTTTCACTACTCGTCCAAAATAAGTAGTTCTTCTGAGAGAACGTACACGTACACGTACATGTTAATTAGCCTATATGTTATCAATCTACTCCTATGTGTAGCTAAATAAAACCGATCTTATTCTATAATTTACGTCACAGAAACAGAATTTAACTTCATTTCGGACTACTTGCAGGGCCTTCGAGTCGAAGATAATCATACATCAGTCCTTGGAAAGGGCTAACACCCTTAGTTTGAGTCAGAAACATGGTGTTGCTACCCTTAACCAGAGTACTCCCTTTTACGTCGATATTAAACAGCCAATACAATCCATGAATACCGTGCCTTGCAATTGAATTATCGTTCCCTATTCTTCCTGATGTAAAGACTGCAGGACTCGGCTTTGGTTGATTGAATCGTACCTATTTGATCATACATTTATCGAATACTTATATTTAGTTATGAACATAATTCATAACTGTTCAAAACAGGAAATAAATTGTTCTGTTTTTAAGTTCTTAGGGTGTGGCCCTAAGTCGTACCTAGTGATGGAGCCAGGATTTGCAGGGGGCGAAAAGATTCAGCTGGACATGTAATGTCACCAGGTGAACTAAAAAAATGTCCAAAAGTTTTAACTAAAAGTTACAGCAGGTCAAAGGAGAGTATCCTACTAGGTCCTCTAAGGCCCTATTCTTTTGGACTTATTTTTTGCTTAATTTAAGTGAAGTTCAACAAAAATAAGTTAAGTTCAGAAAAGTTCAACAAAAATAAGTTAAGTTCAGAAAAATTAAATTAAGTTAAGTTCAGCAAAAATAAATTTAGAAAAGTTCAGCAAAAATAAGTTCAGAAAACACGAATTGTATCATAAAACAGTTTTTATATAAAACGAGTTAAGTATTACCTCCAAATCGGAATTGGTTGCCGATGCAAGTGCTAATCTTAACTTGTAGATTCCATTTGGAGCAACATCATCAAGTTGAAATTTAACTTCCCATGTAGTTCCATTATATCTTGCACCTATTTGCCTATAATCCAAGAGTTTAAACTTTACGTATTATCTTACAGTTGATCTCTCTTAAAACGGTAATATCCATCTTAAATATAAAACGGGTCAAATACTGTCCTATATAGGTAGACGAGAGTAGGAGACAAGACTTTGTCATTCTGTAGACATTCTGTGGACATTCTGTTTTTCTGTCTCATCGATCTATTTGACCCGTTTATTGTTTAAGACGGGAAAGGGAAAAGAGTTTGTCATCCAACTAATGAACCTGGTGACTTGAGCGTAGAACCAATCTTTCTTATAATCGCTTGTCTTTACATCGTAAACCAGATCGTTCTTTGGATATAATTCGGCATATCGCTCCCATAATCCGTATTGTCTAAATCTACACATTCAAACAAACCATTCAGTACCACCTAGTGACGTCATCTTGTATTCCAGAATTGCCGTAATTATAATTGGTTGTACAAGTCGACTTACTTATCAGGATGGTTGACGTAAAGCTTGTTGACATATTTCGGGTTAGGATCCGGAACATAAAATTCCTTAGCAGAACGATCCGGAATGCCTATTTCCCAAAGGGTCGGTCCGTCCCTAAGTGGCTCGAACACGAGCTCGCCCAAATCAACATTACGGCCTATTTTTAAGCACAACTCTCAACATTAGTTAACAACCTAAACAACTGACAAACCGACAATATTGTACTATTAGGGACAATTACGTAGAATATCAATAAAATTTTACCTACAGAGATGGTGACAGATGTTTTGTGTTTAAAATCGCCGATATAACCATCAACAAAGCCGTGAACGTCATAGGTTCCAACTCGTACATAGTTAATCGTAAAAAATCCTTCCTCGTCCGTTCGTGTCCAAAATTGATACGTCTATCAAGTATAAAAATCGAAGTTTAAAGTTAGATTATGGTCATATCCGTCTATGAGTATAACACAAAATCTCATTGAATACAGACAATATCCGTCACAAGATGAGGACGGATAGTGACTCTCTCACAATATTCAAGCAGCAGTATCCATGAGGTGCTCCATTTTCCCACTTGCCCTCCCACTTGCTATATTGTGAGAGTAAACTATCCGTCTTCAACCGTGATGGATAGTGTCCGTCACAAATAAGACGCTTTTTGTAAGTATAAAACAAGTGAAATACGGTATGTCATTCTCTAAACATTCTATTTTTTTCTCGTCCATCTATTGAACAGTTTTATGTTTAAGACGGAAATTGCATATTACCTTGCAATCTCTTTGCCAACATCCAGCTTCTCCAAGTGGTCCTAATCCAATGAATGCATTTTTGGCTGGCACTTTTGCATTGCTGACATATCTAAAACATTCATAATGTTTGTAAACACGAGACGGTGAGACGGTTTTACACAATAATTATTGAATTTTATGTAATTACTTTTGAAACAGAACTTACTTATCATGAACAAAAAATCTACCAGTGACATTAACTCGTTCGTTTGCTTTCGGAAAATCTTCTGATGCAGGAAAGCTGTAAGGCCATTTTTGAACTTCTGCTAACATCTTAAGCAAAACGGAAGAAAACCCGAAATCACAAAATTAAAATGGTAACGGGTTTAGAACTACCCCATATAGATAGACGAGACAAGGTTCTTGCCATTCCCGAGACATTCTGTTTTTTACCCATCTATCTAATTGACCCGTTTAATGATCATGTAATACGTACTCCATATGTCTCAATCATTTGTCTACCTTTTTTATTCTTTGTGACGGGATTTTGATCAAAGGTAAATAAATGACGGGAACACAGGTATGTACGATTGTACGTACCCTTTGTTTAGCATCTTCCCAAAGCAGCTTAAAATCGGGACCTTTGGTTTGATTATTCATGTACATGAAAATGGGGCCATAGATATGATTCCATGGTTCTCCTTGTTCAAATTTAGGTATAAGTTCTTCTCCTGAGTAGTGAGCACTCACAAACATCTATACATACAGTGACGAAACGAAGTTAAAAGAAGCGTAATTACTCTATAAGACCGTCTTGGTATCATTAAATATTTAAATGAGATGTGTCGACTTGAGTAAAATGGAGCATTGGAGTAAAGTAGAGGGGAAACATACGGCAAGGGTGGACGGTCCGACATGGGAAGTAAGGAACTGTTTGTTTGGACCACCAGAACGGAACTCGAAGCTGGGGGTAATCTGCCAGAATCCGCTAGGCGGGTCTTTACAGATCCATCCATGTACCCTTATGTCTTGGCTTTCTTTCGAGTATTGGTATTTGTCATCCACCTGAACAGGAAACCGTTTTGCTGGTTAAATCATGAGAGGTGATACTCATGACCTGCGTTCAAATCCCGTCAGCATAAAAAAAAACGAACCTCTCCTTTGAGTTTTGGGTCGAGGGGATTGATCATAATAACGGCTTCAGGATATTCGAGCTCTTGAACTCTGGGTTTCATACGGTCCTCTGGTACCGGCATTTCCCTTTGTCGATTATCAGCTACCACCATGTACTTAAACCTGCGATTCGACCCTTTTTTTTACTCGTTTATTCGTTTTAGATATCACAAGCAAGACGCTTTGGTGAGTAAATATCATTAGCAATTTACTTACATTTGTCTTTGAAGCTTGAACGCGAGCCTAGCATTTGGCATGCCGAATTGATCCCATCCTCCTCTTTCGAATATACCATAGGCATAAATCCCCGATACTCCTTGCATCATGACGTACCTATTTAATCGTATCACCAGAAAAACATACTCGGTCATAAGCTGGGATGTTCGAGTTAAGGCCAGTTAGGCCAGTTCGAAAAATGTAAATGAAATACAGAGCAAGTTTATACACCTTTGATCGATTTCCATTGGGGCGGCTTTTTTAGCATCGGTGGATGGATTATATGGTAACTTAAACGACAATTCAATTATGTCCGGTTTATCCACAATTACTCGAAACTCTTTTGCTACGATCCTGTCAAACGTAAGTTCAAGTAGACTTCAGGAAACGGTCTCTTTGTATTGCTAAACTAAGGATACGTACGCAATTTTATTACCTTTGAAAATTTCCCTTAGTTCCTTTGGTACCGGGAGGAGCCCAAACGACATCCCAATAACTGCAAATGTAATCGTCAAATGAAAAATGTGATCATTTTACGAAGGTTAATTGAATGATTGATTGATTGAAGTGAGAAAGAAGGGAAAATGTACCCTCTATCGTCTTCAGGATTAACGGTATCCAAAATGTTATCGATGCCATTGTAGTTAATCCCGGTTATGAATCCGTCTGGGTTGGCTATCGTAGCTGCAACTAATCCGTTACTCAAAATTACCTGCATCGGCCATATCCCGTTTCATATCAACTTTTAATCAATGTGGAGTACCATCTCAACTAAAAGTCTAAGCTGATTGTCGAGGTCCATCAATGGTTTGAATTGACAAACCAATCAAAAGCTTAAACTGATGGTTTGAACGACGGGAACTAATCAAATGGTTAGTTAAAGATGAGATATAAACTCACAAACTTGTCTTGGATATCGAGTTGAACAGGTGGAAATGACTCTTTTGGAGGTGAGGGTGGAAGTTTAGGTTCTTCGATCACTGGCTTTGGTCGCGGCTCTTGTGGTGGCAATGGTGGTATTGACTCTTTCGGAAGTGAGGGTGCCACTTGTGGCTCTGGCAATGCCTTATCTTGCGGAGTTGGTGGTAGAGACTCTTTGGGTTGCGAAGTTGGTGGTAATGACTCTTTTGGTTGCGAAGCTGGTGGTATTGATTCTTTTGGAAGCGAGCGAGCTCCGTGTGGCTCTGGCAACACCTTATCTTGTGACGCTGGTGGTATTGACTCTTTCGGAAGTGAAGATACTGACGGATTTTCCGCAACGTCTGGCTTTCCTCCCGGTAATTGTGGAGCTACTGTTGGAGGTAAAACCGCTTGTTGATTGCCTACACCCGGTGACTCAACTACTTCCTTTCCTTGTGCCGATTCTGTAGAAGCTTGAGGTACAAACTCCGACAATCGTGGTTGTTTTCCAGGGGATAGCTCGGTCGTTGGCTTATCTGTTGCTGCTTGAGGAGCCGCGGCTGGTGCCCCTACTTTGCGCGTTGATGCCGGTGAAGTTTCACTGCCCAATTTTACGTATCTTAGAGCGACTCCAATGCTAAACCCAAATTTAATTACTTGAAATTAATACGTAAAATTACCGGCTAAACTAAACAAAACTAAATTACTTCAAATGAAAACCTTTTCTTTTCATTTGGGTTGAAGTGGTTAAACTCGCATTTTTGTTAATAATATCGATTGTTAATTTCACGTTATGTCGAAAACGGATTAAGATTAACAAGTCTTACCCATTAGAGAACAATTTGGAATCACAAGCTGTATTTGTAGAAACACCTTTAATTTCATTGCAAGACACCATGAAAGGATATGTCTTTGTTTTAAAGGGACCATGAACAAACTTAAGGTCACCACTTAACACCAAATCAAGCTTCATATCCTCCTTAGTAACAATTTTTTTCGCTATTTCAACCTCGCCACGGGTGGTAACCTTCAACGTTGACATACCCTTAGAATTAAGGGCAACATTTTCGATATGAGCTTCACCTAAATGTGCCTGCACGTCGTTCCAACTTGTTTCCATAACCATATTTTCTAAACTTACTCCTACCATCGGATTCTTGTTATTCGACTCCAAATTGAACGCAAGATCAGTCGATAAAACTTTTTGTTTCGCTAATACGACGTCTGCTACGTTAAATTTAGCGACTTCGACCGCTTTTACTTGGAAATGTGGAACTTGGGCATTTTTAAAGGACAATAATAAGATTATGCCATAGATGCCAAGGCCAATAATAATGGCAGCCAATACCCCAACACACCCAAATTTCATCATATTCGCTTTTCGCCGCCTCGCCTCGTTGTTGCCCAAGTCATATCTACCGTGTGCCGGTGGCCGAGGAAGCTGGCCTGAATTTGCCATTGATATAAATATGACAAATAAAAAAAAAATCAAATATAAGTAATGTACTTCCCCTTTTTATCTTTTAAAATTTATTGAAGAGGGGATTATTTGAAAAATGGAGATTATTATTACAAAATCTACCGAGATTATTTTACATAATTTATTACTACATAAAAATGAAATAATTGATGTTTATTAAATATAAATTAGAAAATTAATGGTAGTTTAATTTAGTGATTTGTTTATAATTAGTGTATAGTGATCAATTAAGCTTAAATGGTGGAAAATTGTAAATTTATTGGTTCCCAAAGATTTAGGGAAAGTGGATGAACATGAACAACTCTTGTGATTTTGGCCATCAAAACTCATTTGAAGCTACTAATATTCCGAGAGCGGATTTTATGTCCTATTTTGTAGAAAATCAATAAGAAACGATAAACCGTAGTCGCTTACATGTTCGAGCTTACTGGTATTAGTTGGGACCGTGTCATTACATAGTACTCTCCGTCCATAAAAGAGGAAAATCAAATCATTGTTCATAGAATCAGTCAGTCGAGGGCTTGGGAGACGGGAAGCATACCCCTTAGAGCGCCGATATAAATTTCATACAAGTAACTAAGAGCAAAAAAAAATCTTTTTCAATTCAAGTAGAAATAGAACTCGGGTTTATACTCTCTCTGTCTTCTTTAATGTTATCAGAGAAAGTAACTAATCGGTGAGAAAATCAGCAAAAACGGCTCCAAATCGGAGGGGTATTAATTGGGGCGGAGGGAGGAAACGGCTGTCAACAGCGACGACAGGTTGGACAACAGAAGCAAAGTATGAGCATGTGAAAAGAAAAAAACAGATTGAGATGCCAACTTAAAAGAATACCAAAACACATTGCTACAGTTTGGTGTAAAGTGATACAACATGCAGTGCTACAGAAAGCCATACCAGTACACTAATAATTACAGCCATCATAACATCTTTCTAACGGACACAAATTCTAGAATAAGACGGTTTCACAATGTAAGACGTAAGACGGTCCTTTTATATAGAGGGGCCGTCTCTCAGTGTGAAAACGTCTTACACAATAATTACTTACTGTTCTAACAGCTAACTCACAGGATTAATTAAGGTTACAACAATTGATTCTCCTCTCCTAGGAAAAAGGCAGATTACAGCAATACGGAATCCGATGCGACTATTAAAAGCAGTTGCAGGAGGCACAGAAAACATACAGGTGATGGATTTTAACGAGATGAGATACTATCCATGTCGGAAGATGGAACAGGGTTTAAGTCGTTGCCGTCCTTGGCGCTGGGGCTACAAAGCTCGTCGACTCTCTTGGTGACTTCAGACATGGAGGGACGGGAATCAGGGTACTGAGCAGTACAGTCGATTGCAAGCTGTAGCAGCTGAACCATCTCCTCTTCGGCATGTTGGTATCTGAGGAGCTCCATATCGAAGACCTCAGATGCCCAATCGTCCTTAACAACGGACTGGACCCACCTTGGGAGATCAACGCCTTCCTCATTTAAGAGAGCGTGAGTTGGGGCTTTTCCTGTGAGGAGCTCCAGGAGGAGGACTCCGTAGCTGTACACGTCAGCTTGTTGAGACACCTTTCTTAGGTCAGTTACCTCTGGAGCCCGATAGCCATTGACGCGGTTTGGAGTAGTGGATGGTCCCACTAGCTGAGCTAGCCCAAAGTCCGAAACTTTGGCCTCGTAGGATTTTGTGAGGAGAACGTTGGATGATTTGATGTTGCCATGGGAGATGTTTGAGCCTTGAGAATGGAGGTGGGTAATACCACGAGCTACAGCAAGGGCGATACTTGACCTCATTTCCCAATTCAGCGGCGTTCTCCCACCACCTTTGTTTCCTGCAACAAGAGGCCAAGGAAAACACAGTTCAAAGAAATGCTCGTTATTCTCTGTTCCGAGATAGTGCAGAGTAAATCGTATTTTGACGACTATTGACTAAAATATACAGGCAAATAGTCATTCATCAAATGATTTTACGAGGAAACAAGAATGCATCTGAAACTGATGCACTAAAAATGTATCAGTACGTAATAGATTGAATACTCGGTAGTAAACACTCAACTTATACCAGAAAAGCATCACAAAACAGCAGGAAATTTGACGAAAATTGTGAAAGAAAGTCGAGAACAAGGTGTTAAGTAGAGGAAGTCACCATGCAAAAAGGCGGATAAGCTTCCCATGGGCATGTAATCATACACAAGAAGCTTCTCATCCTGACTATAGTAGTAAGCTCTAAGGGGCACCAAATTCTCGTGATCCATTGACCCAACAACGTGAATCTTCTCCTTGAATTCTCCTTCCGAAATGACCACATCCTTCAACCTCTTGACGGCCACTACAGTTCCGATCTCCATGACTGCCTTATAAGCCGTCCCAAACGTACCTTTCCCCAACACCTCAGCTGAAGCTCTCAGTAACTCCTCCAAATCGAACTTTTTCCCACTGACTCCATTCCCATAGAACACCAACTTCTTACCAATACCCCCATTTGGCTCATCAATCCTCGCTACTGGAACCGCTGCTACCTCAGCTGGAGCCACTGAATAACCACCATTCCTATATCGTACATCACGATCTTCTTCCTCCTCCTCGACCCCTGTCTTCTCTACCGCTATTTGCTTATGAATCGACGAAAATGCCACTGCATTTGGCTGTCTTTTCCTCTTCTTACCACATATCAACACTATTATCATCAAAATAATCGCAAATGCCACCACAGATCCGACAACAATCCCTGCTATTGCCCCACCTGACAGTCCTCCCTTTTTCTTCTTATGCTCTCCATTCAAAACCCCAGTACCTACATTGTTAATCAAACATAGCATTCTTTAAATATGACAAGAATGCAGCAAAAAACAACTGTCCTCCACAGTAGACCCATGTCCCATAGGACCAAAAACAAATGACTAGCCACAAATTAAGTGAGGTTCCGTCCTGAAACCGATTGTTAAAACAAGGAGTACTCAACTAACTTATAAACTAATCAAACACCTCTAAACCCCAATACCTACATTGTCAATCAAACATGGCAAAATAAGGTGTATGATACGAATACAGCAAAATGACCCTAGTTAGGATCAAGAGCGAAAAAATAGCCACAAGTCAAGTATGGTTCCGTCCTAAAACCAATTGTTATAATGGAAAGTACTAATCCAACTCTCCCAAATCTACGAAATGTGGTTCCGTCCTAAAAACAATTGTAAACTAATCTAACACTCCTAAATCTACCAATGTGGGAGAATGCGCCATCACAGTATCACACACATGAAAAGAACACAAAACCTGAAAACAGCAATAAATTAATGAAAAGGAAGTACCAGCAGCAAGACCAGGGCAAATTTGAAGGGGCTTTCCACACAACTTAGTACCCTGAAAAGCCGAAACCGGCATTGCAGCAAGACTAACAGGAATAGTACCATTCAACAGATTATTAGACACATTAAACTGATCCAATTCAAGCTTCCATTCGGGTAAAACCCCGGTTAACTGGTTATTCTCAAGATACAATGTCTTCAACCTAGACAAATTCCTAAATGACCCAGTCACTTCACCAGTAAAACTATTATTACCCAAGTTCAAACGAACAAGGTTTTTTAACTCTGATATAAACCCAGGAATTACTCCACTCAATGCGTTATCCTGCAAATAAAGACTACGCAACTGGGTACATAACCCGAGATCCGAGGGTAAATTTCCTGATAACTCATTAAACCTGAGAGACAGTATTTTCAGTGAGGTAAGATTTTTGAAAATGCCAGTTGGGATTTCACCAGACAGTGAAAAACCAGGTAACTGTAATCCAACAACGACGTCGTTTCGACATTGTACCCCGTACCATGAACACGGGTTAGCTTCGGGTTTCCATAAAAGCATCCGACCTCCTACCGCTTCGCGTAAAGCCAGCAATGCAGATCTGGTAGAACCCGGATCCGCATTTGCTGACTGAAACAGCAGCAGCAACAGTATCAGTGGAAGAAGAAACACAATGCCATATGAAACAAAGTGTCTTTGTTTCATGGTTGTTTCTGAACAGAATCAAGTGCAGCAAATGCAGTCACAATGGGGACAGTAAAAGGGGTAAAATGGGTGGGTAAAAATGGGGGGGTTTTGAGGTAGAGGATAAATGGGAAAATGGGGAAATGGAGTGGTTTAGGAGTGAGTGAATGAATGTGAAGAGAGAAGAGAGAAGAGTGCTTTAAAAAGTGTGGGGGAGTTTAGGAGCAGAAATAGTAGAAGTAGTACTAGACACTAGTATAAGTGAAGAGAACAGGCTGGTTATGTCATTAAAACCCTACCTGCTTTTCTCCATTAAAGTAGTTGAGTTTAGCTTTTTTCAACACCCATACTTGCTTTTCTTCTTCTATTCCTATTTCACAACTAGGGAGAAATACAACACCCTATAAATATTGTCATTTACATTCATGATAAGGACATTATCCGTTTTTAACTCATACAAATGATGTCCGTCTTTTATGAGAATTTGGGTTTGAGAATGGACACACTTTTTGTTGGAGTTAAAAATTAAAATAGACATGGTAAAAGGTTAACAATCTTCGTGTTGCTTGTGACGCTCACAACTCACAAGTTTATAACTCTCAGAATTCTCTCTCACTTGGATCGGGAAGTTCGAATTGATTCGTTTTAGGTTTGCAAGAACTTAGACCAAATTTGTGGGTCGGGTAGTTCGACGAGTCAACTCTTTTCAAGTTACTTAATTTGATCCTCGATTTGGGTGTTGAGTCGGGTACGGGTTGGGTAATTCGGTCAAGTCAATTTTGTCAAGTCTACCAATTAGCCTTTAATTAAGACACGTCAAATATTTCTAGCACTTTTGATTTGACATCGTACGATAGCATCAATCAATATATATACTTAAAATAGGAACTTTTCGAGCGATTTTATTGGCTATTGTTTTAGAGTAATTTCATTCGCTATTATTTTGGTTAAATAAATTAAGTATATATAAAAATATAATTAAATCGTAATAAAATATCAGTTGGATAATTATTGTTTTTAGAGCGATTACATTGGATATTACTTTGGTTAAATAAATTAATTATATAAATAAAGAGATAATTAAATAGTAATAAAATATCGGTTGGATAATTATTGAATTAGTTAACAAAATGATTGATTTCATTGGCTATTGTTTTAGAGCAATTTCATTGGCTATTACTTTGGTTAAATAAATTAAGTATATAAATAAAAAAGATAATCAAATAATAATAAAATATCAGTTAGATAATTATTGTTTTTAGAGCGATTATATTGGCTATAATATTACTTTGTTTAAATAAATTAAGTATATAAATAAAAAGATAATTAAATAGTAATAAAATATCAGTTGGATAATAATTGAATTAGTTAATAAAATAACTGATTTCATTAGCTATTGTTTTAGAGCAATTTCATTGGCTATTACTTTGGTTAAATAAATTAAGTATATAAATAAAAAGATAATTAAATGGTAATAAAATATTAGTTGGATAATTATTGTTTTTAGAGCGATTATTTCGACTATTACTTTGGTTAAGTAAATTAAATATATAAATAAAAAAGATAATTAAATAGTAATAAAATATCAGTTGGGTAATTATTGAATTAGTTAATATAATTGATGGTAAATTAAGAGTTTTGGCTACCGTGGAGTTATGATGTAATTTGTTGTTTAATATATGTATTGATGAATATATTAAGTATTTAAGTTTACGAGGTATAATTAAAAATAAAAACACATAAGAATACGAGCTAATGTAAAAAAATACGAGTTTAAGAGAATCACAAACTAAAAAATACGAGCACAAAACCATGCGAGTTATTAACCTAAGAATACGAGCTAATATAAAAAGAATACGAACTATTAAGCTAAGATACGAGCTAATGTAAAAACAAGACGATCTATTAAGATAAGACAAACTTTAAAATACGAGCATAAATAAATACGAGCTAATGAAAAAACAATACGAGCTATTAACATAACACGAGCTTTAAAATAATACAGCCTAATAAGATGATAATACTAGCTAATATAAACAGAATACGAAAACACGAGCTAATTGCAACACTTCTCGAGCTAAAAAAATAGAACCAGATTTGCAATACGTCAAATTTAATGATATAATAGGCACTTAAAATTTAAAAGAATACAGCTACACAATACGAATATATAAACAATACGAATATATAAGCAATACGAGTTAATGTTAAAGGAATAAAAATTTAAGAGAATCAAGAACTAAAGAATACGGGCACATAAAAAGGCGAGCTATTAATGTAAGAATGCGAGCTAATAGAGATATTAAGCTAAGAATACGAGCTAATGTAAAAAAAATACGAGCTTATAACTTACTAATACGAGCATATAAGAATACGGGTTAATATAAAAATAAGGGTTAATATAAAAATAATACGAGTCAATGTAAGAAGAATACGGGCTAATAAGATAAGAATACGAGCTATTAAGATAAGAATATGAGCTAAGTAAAAAGAATATGATCTATTGTAAAAAAAAAAATACGAGTTAATGTTAAAAGAATACGAGTTTCAACTCTCTTCATATATTAGAAATACTGGATAAAAAATTTCTTCAAGATGAAGCTCAAATGAAAAGTATAGAAGTTAATATAAAAATATATGTGCTTAAAATATTATTTTGACAGTGATGCGTAATACGTAAGTGTCTTTCAAAGACCATTGAATTGGAGGTACTTGTTTCCGTTTCTATTGGAGTTTCATGCACTTTCAACGTTCTATGTTGTTCCGATGATGATACATTTGATATTTCATTAGTCATAAAAAACAATAATACTTAAATTATTCTCTATATATGCCTATTATACTAAGTATTTTTAAAAGATTAACTGTTACGATAATTACTTTGAAAACATGTCAAGATACTACCCGGGCGTTGCCCGGGCATGAAATCTAGTATCCATCTTAATAAAGAAAAACTAAGAATTTTAGATTGCGGCATAATTTGTAGTTAAGGGTGAAAATGTTACAGAAAATTAAACGAGTGATGTAATAAGGAAAAACTGAAAAGATTTAAAAGTTTCAACTAAATATTTTATTGTCCCTACTAGTCTAGAAAGTACGAATCGGCTTCATTTTTTTCTTCCAATTTCAATTTTAATTCATTATTCCTTCTTCAATCTCCACCATTTAAATAATTGGTTGTTAGATTGTCCTCTAACAAGAATCATTAAGAGAAAATGAAAAAATAAAAGGGATTTAATTGTGGTCTACAAATGGTTGTATGATGTAGAATAGTTTTTACTTCATTTATACATCTTGGTTGATGATTTTTCTTACATATCAATTATTTGTTTTATCGATTTCACTTTTAATTTTTCGTTACAACTGCCATTTGCTTTTAAAAAATCATTTTTTTTGGACTTAATAAACACGAACATTTTTGTTTTAGCAGACTAAGCAAAACTTTATATACAATCATTATATAAAATCCTTAAAAAAACAAAAAAACAACTTTCATAAGAAAGACTTTACTTAATAAATACCAATGATTATATGAAACTTCTTATTGAAGTTCAATTTTCTTTAAAACATCCTCCACAATCACAAAAAAGATTATACAACCAAATATATAAGAGCATCGTACAACCATAATGCATTTAATTGAGCTTATGTATATATTTTTTTGAGTTTTTAAGCAATTTTGAGTTATATTTTATTTTTCGACATTAAAATTAAAATATAATTGAACTTATATGTATTGTTTTTAATTGTATAATATCTTTTTAAACTATATTTGCAAAGGAGTTCATAAAATTTACAATATAGCTCATATTATTTCCGTTAAAACTCGAATTTTTTATTAAAAAATTCAAAATATGTATCATTCTATACATTTGATTATATAGTTCACTCATTGCCGTATTCATTACAGTTGCTCTCAA
Organism: Silene conica; assembly: GCA_029255685.2. NCBI lineage: Eukaryota > Viridiplantae > Streptophyta > Magnoliopsida > Caryophyllales > Caryophyllaceae > Silene > Silene conica. Next base: position 10,124,100 of record CM055314.2, read on the forward strand.
ATCATTTTGATCATTTTGATAAAATGTATTCTTATCACTAATTGATTTTAGAATCGCGCTTGCAAATCATCTCGTACACAGAAAGAATATTTAAACGCGATTAGGATCCACGGTAACTAAAAAAGACTATTTTGTTGCTATGCTACTATAACCTCTAAAACCATGTACTCCTTGTATTAGGCCAGACCAATATAGTTGTATAATTTAATGGAGAGGAAATTAAATATGCAACATTTACTCTTTAGAACCTTTTTTCAACCATTTAATTAAGACAAATAATATTTTTCACCAATAAAAAAGTATTAAAGAGATTTATTGATCATTAAGTTAATCACAGGATAATATGTTTAAGAATTAAAGTGCATTTGATTAAATGAGTCAAATGTTACTTGTATAAGCCTCGTTTTTTACTGTTGTCAAAGAAAAAGATAATATGTTGATAATTGATAGTAGATTAGGGAAGATTAGTAGGACTTCAGGTAAGTTATTACCATCATCGATGCGCTTCACGAGCTGTAATCAATTATAATGTATTCCATTGTTACATTGGCATAAAACTGTCTTTTTCAACCCATTATAATTAATAAATGAGATTTTCCGAATGAATCAACCATGTCAAATTCCGGGTTGAGTCAAACGAATCAGGTCTAATTTTTAAATACAAGATACGAGTCAAATTAAGGTAAGAATATGGATCAAAATCTGTTGTGGAGACAATTTTAAGTATATGAAAATTAAACTTATACATCATTCACTCAATAAAGTAGTCGATTAAAGTATCTTTAACACAAATAATCACCAGTATTAATTTTTTTTTTTTTGGTGGGAAACACCAGTATTAAATTTGTAATATTATTTCGAAGATAAAATACTTAATTATTTAATGTGAAAACTAAAAGTTGGCACTTTTTTCAACATTTTTGAAATCCAATTAAATATTAATATTTTTTTATCATACTTATTTTAAAACGATTATTAAAACTAAGTTATTTTAATATTTATTTTATTATTAAATGATACAAAAGATATAAAATTAATTTTTTATTTGTATCTGTAATTTAGAATAATAACAAAACATTAGTTAACAAATTTAATTATTATTTCAAATATAATACTCATTAATATTAATACTTTAGTAATATTTATTGTTTATTTTTTACGATCGATTGGATTAATTCAGACTTCGCTTTTAAATTAACAGGTCATTTTAAATTCGATCAGTCAATTTGCGAGATAAAATTTACATGTCTTACTCCCAAAAAAAGTCTAATTAGTGTAATGGTAACAATGAAAATCATTTCCCTTTCTTAATATTAAAACAGATCAAATACCAATATATTTAACCTGTTATAAGTATAAGACGAACACTAAAACTTGAGAGAGACGGTCTTTCAATAAATTATTGAGAGACAATTCTTTTGTACCATTTTATTTGTATTTCGTAACCCTTTTGTCATTGATCGTACCATAATAGTTTCGTACCTATTTACCTAATAAATGTACTTATTTTATCTTTAATCATGATTTGTACCAATTTTATTACTTTTAATACCACTTTATCTTAAATTTGTACAATAGTCTTATTAACAATAAAAGCCCACACCAAGATTTACAAACAAAAGAGGCCATAATTCAAGTCCAAGAAACAATATGGAAAGGAATAATAATCTTGTCTATTTTAGTCAAGTTTATTATATAATTGTAATTTTCTTTTTTATCAAGATCCTAACTTAGTTACCATGTACTCTATATATATAGCTTGCATTTCACTGTTAATAAATACAATTCACAATTCTACCAAAACCTCATACATTGTTCATCTTATAAGTCCAATAAACTTATCGAGAGGCGGCCTCTGAGGAGACGTACGGTAACACGAATATCCGTCTTTGAGTTTGCGGTTTCATTGTTCCACTCTGGAAAAGAGAGAGTGATATACATGTGTCATGTGGAGTAAAGGCAATTGGTCAAATGAGTCAAAATAAATGGGTTTCTTAAAAAGTAGATTATCTACTTTAGATTAAGCATATCTATTAAACACTTTAATTAGTCAGTGACTAATTAAGGTTAAGGATACACTTAATTAACAAGGCTACTTACTTAGGTTTAAGGGTATATTCTCCTGCTAATAAGCACAGCTGTACGTACTACTGTGCTTCTAAAAGTGACAATAACTGCTTAAACTGTTGATTTTATAGCCAAAATCTTCTGTAAAGCCATGTTTTAACTCTTTATTATAACGTTTTTTCTTTTTCGATAATGACACCGCGCTACCAGGTGGCACCGATTTTAAGACCATTCCGAAGCAAGGACAATTGCTTACTTGGGTCAAGTTAATTACAATTAATAGAAAATTAGGATTGATCTAAGGGTGTTGAGGGTCAAGTTGTAACCCAAGGTGGAGTAAATTGACTCATTTAGTGATCCCTTATGTAACAAATTCTCATTGGTTATAAATTAGAAAAAGAAAAAAAAAAACTATATTATTGACTCGATTAAATCAACCTTTTGGTTGGCGATGGTCTAAGAGACTAAGAGTCATTCTCTTGATATCAATCTATCTTGCTTTAAACATTTTGTGATTTTGAAATAAGACGGATTAAATATTACATTTTTTAACGAAAATGTGACCATTTGGCATTTATTAACACAATGTTATAACTAAAGTTGTCATTTTTAACCCATGAAATGATGGTAACACCTTTATTAGAAAATAGTAAAATTTTAATGTAAAATGACAACATTTTACGGTTTTACCCGTCTTATTTCAGACGGGAAAAAGTCCGTCGGAAATAAGCTGCGCTCTTATATATATCCCTTATTATTGGGGTCTCTACTTATTGTATATGATGCATCCATTGTTATTGAGACCCCCTACTTAATACACATGAGAGGGTGACGGCGTGACGCTAAATTGTTTTTCTTTTCTAAAAAATGTTCTTAGAGTACATGTTAAGAGAACTAAGATGGAAAGTTTGACAATGAATACAACGTTGAAATTTGAATAATACTTCTCACATATATTAGAGAATACCGAACAACATATGAAATGAGGAATATTTTATTATTTCAAATTTCCATAATATTTATCTTAAAGTTTTCATCTAAGTCTCCTTAACATGAGCCCTTATTGAGAGTTATTCCACATTTGGAAAAAACAAAACACATGCGCCCTTATGACATATTTTAAAATACACGTTTTTTATTATCATGTTGTCTTTTTTCTCTCTATATAACTTCACACAAATTCTCATTTGTGACGGTATTATCCGTCGTAAACTTGCGACGAATCAAATAAAACCCATTTGGGGAGATAAAGACAAACTATTTTTTATTCTCTATACACTTTCATTCTTGTCTTATCTAATCAAGTGAGTGTACTTAACCCGTCGCAAATTTGTGACGAATATACCCGTCACAAGAGAGACTTATTGAATTATTCATGCCATGAGGTCAAGTCCCGCATCATATTCATCTTTGTGACTCCCTTTACACACTTTTTTTTAATAAAAAATGATATGACTCTCATAATCAATTTTAATTTATCAAGAATAATCTACCTACATGCAAAATGTAATCAATTTATCCTAATACACAAAACTATAAAATCAACTACTTTCTTTTAATAAATAAATTAAATACTTACTTTTTACATTTACTTTAATTAATCCGACCCAAATTCGTATTTGCTCACCTCAAACTCAGATCATGTTTTTTTGAGCTGAAGCCTAAATGTAACCAAATTGAACTAAATTTAGTTGAAGCGAGCTAAATTAAATTAAAATTTGCTAAATTAAAATTTGCTAAATTAAAAAATGAGAGTTGAAATTAAGATAAAAAAAAAACTTAAAAACAAAATGACTTTCTCTGAAAATTTAGTTAAATTCACCTGATAATATTTTTTTGTCAATCTGGACAATAAATGAAAAGTGTATTAATGGTCAAAGTCTGGGAAATTACTTTGACGCCACTTGACATGTGAACCTTAGCAAAGCATCCATCCCTCCATACAATAAAGGCTTCTTCTCCCATCTAAACCGGGTAAAGCCATTCAGCAAGTATCCCTTGTAACGCGCATATTCATTACAAGCCTTATGATGAGTTAGGTATAAATTACATGGACAATACATGATCCGTTACAAGTTGGCAGTGAATATGCACGTTATAAATGAGAATTTGTTCAAAACCCGTACACACTCCAATTTCTTTGGATAATCAACTGTTCTTTATCTTCGACAGGTTTATGTAAAACGGCATTATAACCAAATATTGTAAATCATTTAATAGACATTGAAGCTCCTCTTACAATGGATATGGTTTTTTTTTTTAAATTTTTGGTACAACAAAGATTATGGTAGTTCGTGAAAGTTATTTAATGGAGATAAATTTAAAACCATGTCACAAGAATTTGTGAATCTATAATACTCGCTGGATTAATCCCTTGACGAAATATCCCTCCTTTCCTTCCACATCATGACACCACCAAGTAAACCACAGCAAAGAAAGGTAAAATGAATGGAAATTTTCATGTTCTTCCCTTTAGATAGTCGCGTAATCCAATTGCATAACGAATTTGCTGATTAACCTATAAGTCGATCATTCGCAAACACAAATGACTGGGACAGTTGATCATTCGCAAACACAAATAACTGGGACGGAGGGAGTAGTTGATAGGACGCATCTTAGGTTCTAATGCGACATTATTGCAATGAATGGGGTACCATATGTGATTGAGCAGCTGGTATTTGCCAATAAGTTTCGACACGGTACTGAGTACAGTAACTGGAATTAATTTACGTTGACAAATATGACAATGCCACAATCTGCATACTCCATACGCACACAAAACACGGACCCTCCTCCTAATCAGATGCCTCGTATCCGAGGCTCGTCGGACACATACCTATGTACCATCTAATCTGATTAATCTCTTAACACGGTATATGTAAAAATGGTCATTTACCCAAATCGTAACGCAAGTGAATCCTATTAACAACCACGCTAATATCCAAATACACGAGAATTTCTATTTTCGTGTGATTTATTACGAGCTTCTCGAGAAGTTTTATCCGGCAAGCAAAATATAGCCTGGATAGTTAAGTTATAATTTCAGGACAGTGCACAATCCAGAGCATCAAGGCAAACACACAATATTTCAAGTCTCCAACCGGCTATCTAGGGATCGTTTAAAGGAGCAATTCACGATATAGAAAACGGGAAAACATAACAAAACTACTTCAGACCAGCTAGAACGAAATCGTTTCTGAAAATGGAGAAGCACACCAAAAGGCAAGCTCAAAGGGTGAAAGAGCTGAATTCTAGTTTTTTAGATACCTTGCCATCACAAGACCACCCAGTAACAAGTGAACGGCCAATATACTTTCGCCCACAATGGGTTGTTTTGTCAATAAGCGAGTAATATAGTAAATGTTTAATCTACGCGGCTTGACCATAATAGTCAGGTTATCCAACTACAAGTGACAAGTCAGATTCCCAATTAGTCTCCCTTTATTTTCAGGACTCGAGAGCAAATAAATCTTTGCATACACACAAGACATCCAAAACCAGACCTCCGGAACTCGTAAATGAATACATGCAAAACCACGTCTCCCATTCTTAATATTCTCACCTCACACAAAAATACTAAACACAATCGTTGTCAGTCACATAATCTCTGCCACAAACTAAACCCAGACGAGATCAATATAAAAGCGATAGGATAAAAAGGAAATGACACCCAGAAGTTGAAGCAATACGATATCCACAAGGATAGCATACCATCCATACACAGCAGATAGAAAATGTAGTGAAGACTGAAGACGGAAAGAAATGGGCCACAATTAACATCAAAATAATTGAGATGGCAAGGTGACCGAGAAAAATAGTGTGTAATAATTAAACATTATGCAATCTTCAAAAAGATTGCACGACATAATCCAACAAAATAGTTACAACAATCAATAAAAATTCCAAAGGGTTGTTCCCCAAAAAAAACACCACAAGCTCTTCAAACTTCTCCATCTCTCTCAACCAAATCAAATCAAATCATATAGCATACTTAAAGTTTTGACCGAACTGAAAGAAAAACGAGGAGATAACAGGAGACTATATAGGACTACAATCTCAAAACTTATCTTAGAACTTAGAAGCACTTTCGGTGGACGATTGATGGACCAGATTCATCGTACTCTCCCTTGGAGATCCACATCTGCAACAAGAAGAAACATATCATTAGTCCATGCTCTTTTTTGCCAGCAGTACAAAAAGATTCAATTACACAAGGTTAGGGGCTTAGGGACAGTTGTGTTGTTCCATTATGCATGTTTTATGTCCATGTCCTTAAATATCATCAATACAACAAAAAAAAAACATGTCGAAAGAACAAAGAAATACCTGTTGGAAGGTGCTGAGAGAAGCAAGAATAGAGCCTCCTATCCAGACACTGTATTTTCTCTCGGGTGGTGCGACAACCTTGATCTTCATGCTGCTGGGAGCAAGGGCTGTGATCTCTTTGCTCATACGGTCAGCAATACCAGGGAACATGGTGGTACCACCACTGAGAACAATGTTACCGTAAAGGTCCTTCCTGATATCGACATCACACTTCATGATGGAGTTGTAGGTTGTCTCGTGGATACCCGCAGCTTCCATACCGACCAATGATGGCTGGAAGAGTACCTCTGGGCAACGGAATCTCTCACCACCAATAGTGATCACCTGACCATCGGGAAGCTCATAGTTCTTTTCAATTGCAGAGCTGCTCTTTGATGTCTCTGATTCCTGCTCGAAATCAAGAGCAACGTAGGCCAGCTTCTCCTTGATATCACGGACAATTTCCCGTTCGGCAGATGTGGTGAACATGTAACCTCTCTCGGTCAGGATCTTCATGAGATAGTCAGTGAGATCACGACCAGCAAGATCCAAACGAAGGATGGCATGGGGTAGGGCATAACCCTCGTAGATTGGGACTGTGTGACTCACACCATCACCAGAATCAAGCACAATACCTGTTACATGACACAAGATTGTAGAGCTGTAAGATAACATTACAAGTGAACACAAAGCGCTCATAAACACCAGTAAGAAACCTTTACCAATCACTGACCTGTTGTACGACCACTGGCGTACAGGGAAAGCACGGCCTGGATGGCGACATACATGGCGGGGACATTGAATGTCTCGAACATGATTTGGGTCATCTTCTCCCTGTTAGCCTTAGGGTTCAATGGTGCTTCTGTAAGTAGCACTGGATGCTCTTCAGGAGCCACACGAAGCTCGTTGTAGAAGGTGTGATGCCAGATCTTCTCCATATCATCCCAGTTGCTCACTATACCGTGCTCAATTGGATATTTCAAGGTCAAGATACCTCTTTTCGACTGTGCTTCGTCTCCAACATATGCATCCTTCTGGCCCATTCCAACCATGACACCAGTGTGTCTGGGACGACCAACAATACTTGGAAAGACGGCCCTTGGAGCATCATCTCCAGCGAAACCAGCCTATACAAACAAAAAACAATAATTGATCAAGCTTAAAGTTCATCTCAAATTTTCAACCACATAAACAGATATAAAGGATTCCTTCTTACCTTCACCATACCAGTTCCATTGTCACAGACAAGGGGTTGAATCTCCTCTGCATCTGCCATCTCGATTTATACTGCAAAAGATCACATTTTCAAAAAAGTCACTATATAGTTTAAAGCTAATAACCATCTTTGATTCATGACACCATTGATTAAAAGATACGATTTTCGTAGAAGACATCATTTTTAAATATGTCACTGACTCAGCATATAGACCACTCAAACCAAACACAATGCTACAATTCACAAGTCGGTTTGGGTTATTTTTTTAATATCTACCAAACCGCAAAAGGTGTATCAGAAACATTGGTGTTGCATTGATGATCATAAAATACCAAATCTCACATATACAAAGTTTCTTAATAAAACAACTCATGGTCTTCATGTTAAATCAAATGTTAACTTCAATACAAAAAAGAGGATTGTAGGAATCTCTACATTCAAATAATTAGAATGCACCTATGTTCCTCCGACACTTCACTAAGTCACTAAGTTGCCGTGTGTCACGACACAGCATGACACTTCGACCTTTCAATTTAGACCAATTTTTTTAAAAAATTAGCACAAAAAAGGCTGTATCCGACAATCGACACGTCTCAGACACGACGCCATTGTTGAGGTGTCGGAGAGTCGAGGTAACACGAGAGAGCACTCTATTGATGGTCAGCATAAATTTTCAACATTTATTCTTCCAGTACACACATTTATGACCTATCAATTTACAAATTAATTTTATCTCGATAATAGTTAATCTAAGGCACGACCAGAATCACCAAACAAAGTTTTTTCAGTATGTACTAAATTCCACGCGCCCTTATCTCTCAGGAGACCCTAGCTCCAGTACCAACATAAAAAAGAAGCTACTATCTAACAATTCTGGTGGTGATAAGCCCAAGACTTTAGCCAGCACTTTCTTATATAAATTCATTAAATATGTCCGATTTTATCTTCCCCTAAAAGATGTTGAACACCTGTTTTTAAGAATATGTGAAAAATCGATGCTCTCATAAGATGGATTTAGGACTACAACATGTTAGATCAGACAAAATGCATTGTTCTCAAAACAGCGCTAAATCCATAGATCGTCTCACAGGAAGTTGATGTAATATAAGTGTCATATCCAAATAGCGATCTTCATTTTAAGAAGGGTTTGTTTGGTCTGATTCTAACAAGTTTGTACTATTACTTTAATTATGACGTCTTTTGTCGATAACATATCACGTTATGTTAAACTATGGATCGTTCACTCAAAACAAAAATAAAATGGTCAAACAATCAAGACAAATTTGCGGCAAGCGGTAATAAAAGACAAACTGCATGCAATACACTCATATGCCTATTGCCTAACTACAATTTCGACTAAGTCAATGACAAGGCTATGATAAATTGTAGTCAAAGCACATCAAGACTAATCTAAGCTATGGCACTAGCAATCCCACTTCTTATAAATGATCACCCCCGCTAGACGAGTGACGACCCTGTGTCCCACTTTTATGTCCTATTCCGTGTCTCACTCCATACACATCTTCGACACATCACTTGTTGCAAATAAAAAATACACAATAAATATAATGTGTATGGAATGGGACACGGATTGAAGATCCTCACTCTCACTCCCGCTAGACGACCTTAAAAAACTCGGTCCCAACCCTCCAAAGTATATACTTTTTACTAATTGTACACCCTAAGATTCAAATCCACCCATAAACCCTTCCCCAAATACATTTTTAGTCAAGATCCGCTCGACACTCCACCACTACCATTCAAAATGCGATCAGTATTTTCCATTTCCGATTCAAAATCAACGATCGCCTAGCAAATCGGACCACCACTTATATCAAAATTAATCACAAATGCAACCGAATCGCGCCACAGGATTTACAAAAACTCCTCCATACCAATGAGTCCTCAATAAATCACAGCATTACAACAAATCGATTCAATAAACAAGATCCAGCGAGCAATCGGATCGAATCGAGCAAATTTACTCGCAACAATCGATTCAATAAACCCTAGATCGGACCTCTACTCAAATCAATCTATCAATCAATCAAACAGAAATTTCAACTATTCGGATTCAAACATGCAATAAAACGAAAATCGATCTACACAAATAATCAAAATCTTAGAAAACAAATGGCGCAAAAAATTAATAAAAATAAAAATAAAAATAAAATAAAAGAGGTGGAGAGGTGTATATATATACCTTGAAAAGTTGAGGAGCGAGAAAAATGGAGGAGAGAGAAAGTTAGATGGAGAGGAGAGAGAAAGAGAGAGAGAGTGAATGAGGGAGAAATATGTGGGATTGAGATGTAGCTTTATTATGTTGTTCAGGACGGCTCACAACTCACAAATGAAATGCAAATGTAATTGAAATGCAAATGTAAATTCACTTTTATTTTATTTTTATAATTTTTATAATTTTAAATAAAATGAAATGAAATAAAATAAAATATTTGGGAGGAAAAAGAATGTGAGAACAATGATTCGGACAGGGTGGAGAGAGGATCAAAGTTTAATCACTTTTTTATTTTAGTTTTACTTTTTAATAATAATATTAATTAATAAAAATGATTTATTAGTGAAAGTTCAACATATTGGTGGTAAATAAAGGTAAATAAAGTTTAACACATTGGGGCAGTTGAGTGAGGTTAAATTGAGTAAGGGTTATATCGGGTTGAATGCGGTTTTAGTTGGGTTATTTTAGGTTAAATGATGCATCGACTTGGGTCAGGTCGTGTCGGTTTTCTATCGACTATTATCGAGGGCAGTTAGTTTTATTAGGTCAATATTGAGTTGGGTTTGTTCGGGTTGGATCAAGTCAGGACAAACTTATCAGCTCTAGTAATATGGCATGGAATATGCAACTAACACTGACAGTTCGATTTTAGGTTGTCAGGCCATTTTGGCCTACAATTAGCCTAACATAGGTGAAAAAAGGTTGGGACTTGGGAGGGGCTAGCTCATGCTTAGCCTTAGTCCATCTCGTTACCCCTAATTTTTTTTTGGGTTTTTGGACAAGTCGTACTCATTTTTGAATCTTTAACTAAAGTTTGGCGGGCATGAGATAGGTCGGGAAAACTTTGACTTGTGAGGCCGATTGAGATGATTGTTACTTTGGCGAGGTTATATGTGGCCATCGCCGATTAGGGTGAGCCAATGTGGGTTAGGTTGGGGGTGAGAGGCTAGTGCGGGGTTGGGCTAAAAAATGAGTACGACTGAGTTAATTATAGGGTTGGCGTGAGTAATACTTGGTCTATGTGCCTTTTTTTGGATTAGGTAGGTTGAACAATGAGGGCAATGACAATGTCGGACCTTGGTCTAAGAACATGTCGGGTTGTGCCTAATGACAGCCCACCAAAATCTAACCCGATGTGGCGGGCCGGGTCGAGCTAGCCTACCACATAAGCTATATCTAAGCGAGGTCTACCAGTCTATTACAACCCACGCACGAGTATAACCAAAATACGACTCAATTTCGGACGACCACTAGGCCCGACTTTGTTTTAGTTTTTGAATTAATCAAGGATCAAGCGCAAGTAACTACATTAGCTAAGTTGACAGTTAGATAGTGAAAATGAGAACGTAATTGCTTATTCATGTACGAGTTTTACTCATTTATGGACTTTTTTCATTACTTTTCCATTCTATACCCTTCGCAAAAAAAAATCTCTAATTCTCTAATTCTCTCCCCCACAAAAAAACCCTAAACCACACCAGTATGAAGGCTAGTTCTCGTATCAATCAAATAGTAATTCTAATCTCTACCTTTATCAATTATATTATATGAAATTGGCGGCTTAACCTTCCGTGCGAAACATCAGTCTTCGTAGGCGACGAAGTTCAAAGAAAGATTTTTGGTTGCTGGTCTTTATTAAGGGGGCTTACAGGCGAACCTATGGAACTGTTTGGATGGGATCATGTGCTCATATAATTCTTCAATTCCATTGATCCACCAAAAAGGAAACAACATCTCGTACGCTATTACAAGAGTAATCTCGAACTCCTTCCGTTGAATTAACGGACTTTAAAAAATTGGTTCAGACTAATTAAATTAGGGTTTCTTTAAATCGTTTTCTGTTTTATTTGTTCATTTTCTTCCTTATTCTTTTTTTTTTTATTCAATTGTTATTTGGATTGAATCTTGTCGTAATAATATTGGATTTGTAGGATGTTCAATTATAGAACAAATTGACATTAAAGAACAAATCGATCAAGTTATACTTTTTCAGCAAAAACAACATTGATAGTAGCTAACCCTCATAAGACCTTAACGATACCGTTTCAATTTTACATATTCCGAGGGCGGTGGCGGTGACAACCGTGGTGTGAAAAGGTGAAATAAAATGGAAGGGTTGGTAGTTAGTGTGAGAAGGAGAAGGTGAAATAAAATGGTAAATGTTGTGAAAAGATAGGGGTATAATGGTCAATCATGTTCATGATTGAGTAAAACTCGTCCATGATTGAGCAACACCTAATGAGAATTGAAACCCATTAGCTGTTATAGCGTGGTGGACATGTTGTAACTTAAGGGGTTGTTTGGTTGCCTCTCAAAATCATGGGAATTCGAAAATCCTGGGAAGTTGCTAAATGGAGTTTTGTTTGGTTGCCTAATTCATGGGAAGTGCAACTTCCTGTGTAAACTGCAATTCCTACATAATGTAGGAACTCACTTACCTAGGCCCCCCTAGGTAAGTGGGAATTCCCACATGAATTGAATTTCCCGCATTCAACCAAACAACATTTAAACAATTCACGTGATTTTCTAGTTCATATGAATTTGATTTTCCCGGAAATTTTATATTCCCATGGCGAACCAAACGACTCCTTAGTCTATTATATTATCATTAATCGACTTCTTTCGGATTTCCCCCCTTCAAATCTTACGTATAAAAAATTAATCAAATAAAACTTGTGAGTTTTTCATTTATACTAACCGTACAATTTTCTTTGAATCGTAAAGTAAAATATTATCGCGAAACTTGTGTTGCACATTCTTTAGCTCATGTTGGTTTGGGAACTGCTGGCAGATCCCGACAGATCGGTCTAGAAAACGAAATTATCACCGAATGCTGATAGTGCATTTTTTTTATTTATCTTTAAAATATAGAATACCTGTAAAAAAAAGCAATCAGCAACCCAAGTCATATCCCATACTTTGGGAAGTTAGAGAATTGAGAGGGATCATACATTCATACCCAGAAGAATCTCCAACTTTTTTTTTCCAATCAAACAGTTGGCCATTATGGTCATGTTATTTGACAACTAATCAAATTTTCTAAAGGGAATGGTAGTTGGCCTCAATACAGTTATGCTATCCAACCACTAGGTATTAATCTTAACAAGTCTTTACTCTTACTTGTGACGGAGGAATAGGCAAAGAGACTCCTTTTTCCAATTCTCGTTATTTGAAAAACCCGCTATTATAATTCTCTTTTTTTAACATTATTTAAATCGGGTATAATACGTCACTAATTAGTGACGGTCACAGGAAACAATTGCGATGGAGGCGGTGTGATAGTGTTGTGAACTTATGATTCTTGGTGGTTGTGTGGTAGTCGGATCAGGCATTCGCCTTCCCTTTTTTTTCGAGCTCAAATTTATACATGTATTGGCGGAATCAAGACAAAGTAGTCCCAATAGTCCTTGTCTTCTTGTAAGTTGTTACAGTTGTAACAAATATATCCAAAATCACACATCCCTTTCATACCAAGTACTTTAATATTCTTGCTCACATATAATAGTCCTAAACTATCGTTATCGATTAATCTCAACCACAAGACCAAGACCAAACCCGATCAAACCGATAAATCAGCTTCATACTCATAATCCAAAGGGGATGACATCCAGAGACGTTCAGAAGATTGCCGATCACATAATACTAAACTATCGTTATCAATTAATCTCGGCCACAAACCTAAACCAGACCAAACCCGATAATTAGGCTTCATAAAGCAACGAGCAATCGGATAATCGCATGCCATCCACACACAGCAGAGACAACAAGATGCAGATGAAAACAAATGATGATCATGGTTCAACATAATTGGCATGGCAAGGTGACCCAGAAAAATAAAGAGTATATAAGAATTAAACATTTCGCGGAAGATTACATGGCATATAATCCAAGAAAAAAAAAATAGTTACAACAATCAATAAAAATTCCAAAGCTTTGTTCCCAAAAAAACACAAGCTCTTCAAACTTCTCCGTCTCTCTCGACCAAATCAAATCACATCATACATCACACTAATAGTTTAGTTTTGACCGAACTGAAAGAAACACAAGGAGAATAGGACTGTAATCTCGGAACTTATCATATGGAGTAACTTAGAAGCACTTCCTGTGGACGATTGATGGGCCAGATTCATCGTACTCGCCCTTGGAGATCCACATCTGCGATACAAGGAAACACATTGTCAGTCCAATTCGATAAATAGACCAAAAGATGTGTGTCATTAATGAAAACATAGGACTATAGGAGTACCTGTTGGAAGGTGCTGAGAGAAGCAAGGATAGAACCTCCGATCCAGACACTGTATTTCCTCTCGGGTGGTGCGACAACCTTGATCTTCATGCTGCTGGGAGCAAGGGCTGTGATCTCTTTGCTCATACGATCAGCAATACCGGGGAACATGGTGGTACCACCACTGAGAACAATGTTACCGTAAAGGTCCTTCCTGATATCGACATCACACTTCATGATGGAGTTGTAGGTTGTCTCATGGATACCTGCAGCTTCCATCCCGACCAATGATGGTTGGAAGAGTACCTCTGGGCAACGGAATCTCTCGCCTCCAATGGTGATCACCTGACCATCGGGAAGCTCATAGTTCTTCTCAATTGCAGAGCTGCTCTTTGATGTCTCTGATTCCTGCTCGAAATCGAGAGCAACGTAGGCCAGCTTTTCCTTGATATCACGGACAATTTCCCGTTCGGCAGATGTGGTGAACATGTAACCTCTCTCGGTCAGGATCTTCATGAGATAGTCAGTGAGATCACGACCAGCAAGATCCAAACGAAGGATGGCATGGGGTAGGGCATAACCCTCGTAGATTGGGACTGTGTGACTCACACCATCACCAGAATCAAGCACAATACCTGTTCACAATACAGGAACGTACAACTGTTAGATAACATAGCAACACAACATGAAACGCCTGTAAAACACAATTAAAATGAACATTACGAGTCACTGACCTGTGGTACGACCACTGGCGTACAGGGAAAGCACGGCCTGGATGGCGACATACATGGCGGGGACATTGAATGTCTCAAACATGATTTGTGTCATCTTCTCCCTGTTAGCCTTAGGGTTCAATGGTGCTTCTGTAAGTAGCACTGGGTGCTCTTCAGGAGCCACACGAAGCTCATTGTAGAAGGTGTGATGCCAGATCTTCTCCATGTCATCCCAGTTGCTCACAATACCGTGCTCAATTGGGTATTTCAAGGTCAAGATACCTCTTTTCGACTGTGCTTCATCTCCGACATATGCATCCTTCTGGCCCATACCAACCATGACACCAGTATGTCTGGGACGACCAACAATACTTGGAAAGACGGCCCTTGGAGCATCATCTCCAGCGAAACCAGCCTATACAAACAAGAAGACAATTATTTATCAGCTTGAAGCTCTTTTCAAGTCCTCGAGAAAACAATCGGTAGATAAGGTACAAAAGATTCCTTCTTACCTTAACCATACCAGTTCCATTGTCACAGACAAGGGGCTGAATCTCCTCTGTGTCGGCCATCTCGATTTATACTACAACGGATAACATTTTGAGTAAGTGCAATATAGAAAGATTAAAATTCATGTAACTAGCAGCTATCCTTTTTATCCATGAAAACATTGATTAAAAAAACAGAAAAAATCAAAGTTGCTCTATAATTATGACACTGATTTGGCGCGTAGACCACGTAAACCACAAACAAGGCTTAATCTCACTATTATTTTTTTATTGGGCTGTCAAGCCACAAAAAAACGTATCAGAAACACAATATTTACACTCCCATACGAGCACAGTCTTCATTTAACTTAGATGTGAAATTGAAAATACAAACACGAGAAGGATGATCATAGGGATCCCCAGATTCGAATACTTACAAATACTCGCCCTATTGGTGGATCAACATATATCTAGTTCAGTCCACGGGCGCCATTTTTCAGTACATCTTTCATTAATCATGACCAATCAATTTAGCTAAGAAAATTGTACTAGTACACCAAAATTCAAACATTTACAACCAAGAGAATAATTATCGATCACAAAGGCCAAACAATCAATACAAAAATCGACCAGTAAACAGGTAGTGGCCGTAGGTTCCACCTTTATCTAGATAAGACAATTAAGACAACCCTTAGACGGAAGGTAACAAACAAACCAGAAACAACACATTCACATGTCCAACTAAATTTCCAAAATTAGTCTATTAGAGCTAAAATATACTACCTCCATCTCAATCATTTGTTTACCCTTTGAATATATACTCCATCCTCGTCTAAATATTGGTTCCCTTTCTTTTGGGCATCAAAATTAAGGAAATAAATTTCGACCACACAAAAACCCTATCCCACCTGGAATTGATTTTGGACCACAAAAAAATTACCGCAAAAGGAAAGAGCAACCAACATCCGACTAACATGGAAATGAAAAGAGGAACCAACACAAGACGACTAGGAGGGGTATCCTTTACGGAGAATAAAGGAGGTAAACAAATGATTAGCACAGAGGGAGATCTCCGTCTCAAAATTAAACTAAGCAATGCTAATCCCATTCCTATGCCTTGCAAAAAATCAGCTCAATAATTTTTTTCACCTACTTCATTAGAAATTGTTGACCATACTTAATAATCCTCAAACAAATCAAATCAGCTCTAATTCGAATAATCAATCAAAAATGCTTACGAAATCGCGAAAACAACATCAATTCAAAATAAATCATCACGAACCTCAGCATTAAAACAACAACAGCAAAAGATTAACAGTCAAGCAACAACAACAAACAAGATCCGAGAGTAAATTAAACCGTTAAATAACAATTTGACCACAAATTAGCTCAACATAAACCCTAGATCGACACATAAAACAACTAAACCTTCCTTAAAACAACAAAGTTCATCAATCAAATTCATAAACACAGAAAACTCAAAATCGATCTAATCAAATACTCCCTCCGTCTCCGCCACAATCATTTGTTTAGTTTCGACTAAAATACACTACTTCTCAGTTCTGATAACGAATACAAAAGGTAAACAAATGAAAGAGACGGAAATAGTTCATCAACTCTACAACAACGTAATACACACAAAAAAGTAAAAATAAAATAAAAAATAAAGTAAAAAAAATACCTTGAAGAATTAGGAGAGAGAAATGAAGAGTGAGAGAGTAGATAGAGAGAGAGGAAGGTTTGAGGTGTAGTTTTATTATGTTAGTGGTGTCTTGCTAAATGAAACTCAAATTCAAACGAAATGTAACGTAAATGTATTGTAAATGCAAATGAGTTTTTATAGGATTTTTGTAATAAAAGAAGAAATAAAAAAGAAAAAAAGAAAAAAGAAAATGAGAAGAAGTGAGAACAATGATTTGGACAGAGTGGAGTGAGAAGGCACATTGTGTGTGAGTTGGATGCACGTACTATTCACGTGCTTTGCTTTAGTTTTTTTCGATTAGTCTCTTGAAACCGTTTCATAAATTTTATAAAAAAAAAAAGGTTTTATCAATTTTTGCTTGTTATCGTTATAAGGTCAAGTAATATCCAAGTGTTAGATAAGACAAAAGCAAATTGACTACTTGACCCGTCTTTCGCTTGTGACGGATATGTCCATTTTAATGAGACATACTGCTAATTCAAATTGCCCTAATAACAATTTCTTTTTTCCTGTTTTTGTGCGGACATCACAGGCTTGTGATAGATCAAGAGTCAGAACTCAACAAGCAAGACTTGCTGAAACCATTTATGTTAATGGAGAGTGTGGAAACGATAAAACATTCCGTCATTTGCGATTACAGGTTATTTCATTTATTTTTTTACACAATTCTTCGTATTATTTTTTTTTCTTTTTTTTTTTCTAGGATCATGTAATTTTATGAAAGATTATTAATAGTAACAGTCGATATGATATCACAATCATTTTCCTTTATGTTAAAAATTTTGAAACTACTGAATTACAAGCCTACATCAACAAACATGTACGAATGCCAAGCCGTGTAGCATCAACTTGTAACTCAAGTGAGGGCATAGTATCGGCAGAATATTCAGAATTTAAAACAAACCCATATATATTTATTTTTAAATTTTTTACACAAAACCGCTATAATAAAACACTATATCATTCATTTGGTCTTGTATAAAACCGTGTGCCATCACGAGTCACGAGATAATATAAGTGTCTATAACATGGCCATAACTTGTCTATCGTATTGCCAACTTATTTGAGAATCTTAAAATGTAACGAAAAACGGTGTAATGTCAAGTTGGTGACTATTTTCATTGTATAATAACACGATGAGTACATGACTTTTGATGAGTAACACAAAACGGTGTAAAGAATTGACAGAATGTAATGCTGGTGATGTCCTAGACACAATGTGTATGCACGTTCTCATACCCCTCCTAAAAGTTTACGACTTTTTTCCTTTTGATTTTTCTAAATTATTAGTTCCATTTCTCAATCGCAAAATCTCGCTGAAAACGGATATTATCTTTTACAAGCTGAACACAGAAAGTATTATTTTCACAATATATAACTGGCACTATCTATGGGGTGTTGTACTGTTGTCCTCCCACTTGCCTTATTGTGAGAGGAGTACTACTCGTCGACCCGTCTTCAGTTTGCGACAGATAATGCACATCACAAGTAGGACAATTTATTTAAGAACTGCATAACCAAGGAAAGATAATGGATGATCAAGTCGGAATTTAGGGCAGGAGGCAAAAAAATTTAAGAGGGTGAACAAGTTAGGTTTTAGGGTAAAACTTGAACAAATTACGTAAATTTCGATTAAGGGTTCGACTTGTTTATTACCCAGCGTGGACGAATGCCCTCGATTAGCCCTCCTTGCTTCCACCGACGCATGCGGTGTATAACAATAATGTTGCAAGTGTGACCTGATATAAAAATAATTCTTCTGGTGTAAGGATTTTGGGAGCAATGTCGAGTACCTCCCGTTGCTTCGGAACTTCTTGATAACATTCTTCTCTTACAAATAGATAAAATACTCGCTGTTTTCATGTTAAGTTAAAAGCCGTATCTATCTATATTGGTAAGAAGATCCAAAAGAGACTGTCCATTGTAATCGTATTTTTATCATCCAATATGGATACGGCTTTTAACATAACATGAAAACAGTATTTGAATTAACTCGCAGTGATCGGAAGTCCAAATTGATAGAGTCTAAAAGTAGAGGTGGGCAGTGAGCACAAGTGCCGGAGCTTCAAATTCGATGGTCCAGCCTGTGGAAAAGCAGAAAAAAAAAACAGAAACTAACCCAGCCCACCTGGCAGTGGCTGATCCCAGCCCACCTTACCTGGAACACTTCAACCCGTGTTGTGGGCTCAGGCCACCCAACACATATCCCAACCCGCTCTCACTCCAGCTCGGCCGGCCACAGCCTATCCCACAGTCCACATCTATCTAAAAAAGAGATTTTAAACAACTGGAATGACATAAAAGTTCACCATCAACAGAATCAGCACCAATTAAGCATGTATGCTATATTATTGGCATGTCTATTGCCGAACAAATTACGATCCACTCGTTTCCTGTGAAAATGTCTCATGTTAATAAAATGCGAGACGAGTCCACTTTTACGGCTACTCTCATATGAGGCGTCAATCCTGAGGGAATGACGGTCTCATATGAGAATATGTGTGGTATCGCCGGTATGGATAGGGAAAGCAAAAACATCCACCAAATGCTCTCCAAATATGTAACATATCGTATTAGCAAGTAGCTCCAAACAAAGAAATTGGACAATCATCCACATACAATACACAAAAAAATTCATTCAACAAGCATAAAACAACTGTAAAATGCGATTAAAAGTTTCATCAAGCCGCATTAAAAGTAAGGAAGAGAAGTCGATAGCTGGCAATCCGACACGTTCATCTCAGAAACATTTTCGGTGAACGATTGGCGGGCCAGACTCATCGTATTCACTTTTGGAGATCCACATCTGCATATGTAATTATGTATTAGGTGATAACATCAATATGTGATTTGACTTCTAGTGTAAGTTAAAAGATTAAAAGAGAATGATTTACCTGTTGGAAAGTGCTCAGAGAGGCAAGAATAGAGCCTCCGATCCAGACACTATATTTACGTTCAGGTGGAGCGACCACCTTGATCTTCATGCTGCTGGGAGCAAGAGCCGTTATTTCTTTACCCATACGATCACCAATTCCAGGGAACATGGTTGAACCACCACTGAGAACAACGTTACCATAAAGATCCTTCCTAATATCCACATCACACTTCATGATGGAATTGAATGTTGTCTCGTGAATACCAGGGGACTCCATTCCAACCATAGATGGCTGGAATAGTACCTCCGGACAACGGAATCTCTCATTTCCAATGGTGATCACCTGTCCATCTGGCAGCTCGTAGTTCTTCTCTATTGCTGAGCTGGTTTTGGCAGTTTCTGTTTCTTGTTCATAGTCAAGTGCCACATACGCCAGCTTTTCCTTTATATCACGTACGATTTCCCGCTCTGCAGAAGTGGTGAACATATACCCTCTTTCTGTGAGAATCTTCATGAGATGGTCAGTCAGATCCCGACCAGCAAGATCCAGACGGAGGATAGCATGGGGTAGTGAAAAACCCTCATAGATTGGAACTGTGTGGCTCACACCATCTCCTGAATCCATCACAATTCCTGTATTTGTCCCACACAAAGAGAGTTATGAAATAGTTGTAAACTAGCAAAAAAAATGGTCATATTACAAAAACCATCTATCCCACGCTAACCTGTTGTACGACCACTGGCATAGAGCGAGAGAACAGCTTGGATAGAGACATACATGGCAGGAACATTGAAAGTCTCGAACATAATTTGAGTCATCTTCTCCCTGTTAGCCTTGGGATTCAGTGGGGCCTCGGTCAGTAGCACAGGATGCTCTTCTGGCGCGACACGAAGTTCATTGTAGAAGGTGTGATGCCAAATCTTTTCCATGTCATCCCAGTTGTTTACTATGCCATGCTCGATTGGGTACTTCAACGTCAAAATACCTCTTTTAGATTGTGCTTCATCTCCGATATATGCGTCCTTCTGCCCCATCCCTACCATAACACCAGTATGTCGGGGACGACCAACAATACTCGGGAAGACTGCCCTTGGAGCATCATCTCCAGCAAATCCTGCCTGCAAAGTAGAAATGATCCAAGTTAAATTTGGAATTCATATATGAGAAATGCTAAAAGAAAATGAAAAAAAATGTCAAACTAGAATCTAACCTTAACCATTCCAGTTCCATTATCACAAACAAGGGGTTGAATTTCCTCAGAATCCGCCATATTTTATTACGAAAACTAATGAAATTTGAAGACCGAGTATAAGTAAAAAATCACAAGATTTTATACAGTATGTTTAAGAGAACAGCTTTATTAAACAATGGAGTATATCACTGTACAGAAGATGTCAGCTGAATCCAATATAGCCAAATAGGCACTTTTTTAAACCTATTCACAAGCATTGACGTAGCACGTTTAGACTAGGTCAAACACAACAAAGATGACTTCTTCAGTTAACATCCAATTGACATAGTATAGTTTATGCTGTGATCTATTTTATTTTGTTTTATCCTTACCTGTAAAACTACAAGCCTTGAATAAATCATTCCAAATGTACTCAGCGACTTGAGCATTTAAAATTAGTACCCTTGTGTGAATGAATGGGCAGAATTACTAGGTCTCACAGAAAGGAAAGGTAGGCAAGCAAACTATGATAGAGACACAAATTGTATTTAATACACACAAGTTTGATTTTTATAATTCGTAATGGCACTTTCACTGTGCTATAACTATGAAACAATTGACTTTTTCGACATCACAAGGAAAACAACAGAAAATGTGCAAGTAGAACGTTGAATCCACGTTAATCAAGACTTAACAATTTTACCATTCTTTGTTAATTGGCAGGGGATTTTTCTTCACACGCTCGCTGACAAATACGATTATTATACATTTATACTGATTGTTATACATCTCCAACAGGTAAGTAACCGCTCAGCTCCTAATGGCAAAAATATAACAATAGGTGTTAAAAAAGCAATCCTCCTGTTTCCAATTTTAAAAAATTAATCAAAGCAATAATTACGATTTAATGAGCAAAGTCCAAGGAATATGCTTACTCTGAATTTCCATCTCTAGGCAAAGTGCTGCTATCAAGTTGTGCAAGATTGGTCTGTAAATGATGTAAAAATAAAACAATGTAAATACAAATGGATATGTAAGCAAATGAAAGCAAAAGAAATTGCAGTATCCCAAAATATCACATATCAAAGTATCATACTCATAATTGAAGGTAATCAAGCACAACAATGAAAATACACCGAAATATCATGCATCCCTTCCTGACTTACAGAAGGACTAATCTTCCTTATGGATGGTGTAAGATCTCCAAACAGCAACATCTCAAGTAGAGTCTCCAGAGATTACATGAACCCTGACTTGCTTAATTGTATTTAGTTTTTGCTACAATATGAACAATACTCCTTGGAAACATCGCCCTTATAACCTTCCCAGGAGCCTTTCTACGATTAAGTACCCCACCAAAACACTAAATAATTACACAACTACAGAGCGTCACGGAAAGGTCACTAACCATAATACCATACAACATACAAAGAGAGAGACTGACATGAGAGCAAAGAATGAACGTGACTGAATCACCAGAGACTTCAAAAAGTTGATTTAAGGCTATGTAGACCAAATTCGGGAACCATAAACGATACATTTGCAAATTTTCTTCACAAAGAGATATAAGGGTACAGGATTCCAATTTGATTCTCGAGTTCAATACAACCTTTTCTGTGCCTCTTTCTGATTCGAATGTGCCAATATATCATTAATATTTGCAAATTTGGGTATTGAACCATTCGAAGGACAAAACACGTTCTATCCTTTACGACTTATAGCTTCTCTCATATGAAACAATCTCATGATATTATAACCATGAGAGTAGATCAAACGGGAATTAAACTGAGAATAGCTACTCTTAAAGCTTAGGGGTTAGTGGGTAAATAAGCTTCTCACATTATATTAACATGAGACTTTTTCTTCAATAGATGGGAGTGTAGTGATGACTTGCAGCATATAGAAAAGTATAACTAGAACTTGGCCACGGGGTGGCTTAAGATAGTAACTCAATTATTACCCTGTTCTTTGTCATTCACCTTCCAAAGACCAGTGAAGTTCGAGAGATTGATTAAGGTATCTAAATTAAAGATTACGATTTTTCATATATAAACTCTTTGAGGGCAGATTTTTCTGAGTGGTTGCACTACGATATGACAATGGAGTACCTTAAGCAAAGCGCAACTATAGCAAGGTTTCTGATCCATCATAAATGGACAGAAAAATTTATACTGGCTTAATGTGCAAACACAAAACAAGCAAATAGAATCGTCTCACAGTGAGCCAATTGATAAAATAGACCCATACAAGAATTAATAAGTGGTCAACTAGAAACTATTACAATGAATTAGCTATATCTGAATTTTTAATCGTGAATGGTGATAGACAAATAGGAAATAGGAAAACACCTTCATGAAATTAAAGCTCAGTACATCAAATATCCATCAACCAAATTCACATAGATAAAATCTTTGGAAGGAAAAGCACATTTCTCCCAAGAAATCCAGCGACCTAAGAACACCATAAGGTACTTTCTAGAAGTGTTGAACCCTCTAAAGATGGTTCTATGATTACATTTGGTTCATGTAGCTTAACAAATGTCAAACAATTTGAATCTGTGGTATTTTCGTGCTCAGACACGAATAACAAAACCAACTACCCATCTTGTCAAGAAAAACAATATACTCCCTCCATTTCATTATGATCTTCCTGCTTTCCATTTTTGGCTGTTTCACTAAGATGTTCTGCTTTCCCTTTCCACACAAAATGTATGGTTAACATTACCCCGTCTCTTATCCTAAGTTCCTAACACATCCTTCCTTAAATAAGAACCACATATTCGTTTTCCCTTAAATATAGTGCCCAAAAGTAACATGAAGAATTTAATGAAATGGAGGGATTACATTCTAACAAGCATATGAACCTCCCCAAATATTGGGGGCACAAGCAAAAGGAAGATTCCTAAACAAGTTGCATGAAAATAAAATAAAAATCCACTTCTTTTTTCAGTATTAACATGGTCATGAAGGTCAAAAATAGAAAAAAGGGACACTTTAAAGGGCAATTATTTCAGGACACAAGAAAAACACATGTAATATATCCAAAAAAAGTAACCTAGACTGCCACATGTTGATGATCTATTAGCTAGACAACCCTTGTACTTGGCATATCCAATCAGATTAACTACAAAATGATTCTTATTGGTGATTGCGCACAAAACCCCAACATTTTCCACTATGCATCCTTGTCTCTTTTTCTCATTGGCATATAATCAACAAGTACTTTCCTCATTTAGCAATACTCACGATTTGAAATCAACAACCAGCTCAAAGGGGTGAACTTTCAGGCCTCCATAGAACTCCATTAATATTGACAAAATTCATTCTATATTTGTCTTCTTGCAACTTTTCCCAGCTGCTTCTCAATTATAATCACTGTTGACTTCCTTTCCAGGTAATATAGCTATTCTGTATCCCCATCTGGTTATTTTGCCTATTAATCAATGCCATTTCTCCAACGGTATGAGACTTTACTATGCCGAATTTCCTTAGTTAATCCAAATGGGGAGGGGAAAGATTGTGATAAGAAGAATCGATAACACAACGAGCAGGCAAGTGACATTCTCAAAACGAAGGAATGGATTGTTGAAGAAATCCAAGGAGCTAGCCATCCTTTGTGATGCAGAAGTCGGAGTTATCATTTTCTCAAGCACAGGAAAGCTCTATGACTTTGCAAGCTCAAGGTCAGCCCAAAGCTCATAATATTATGCTGCACTGCTGTGGTTCAATTTCACCTTTAGTACACAGAATCATGTCTTGCTCGTTTACTTTTATTTGACGCTATGTGTGTAGATGGTAATTTCCCAGGATATTCAATTGCTCAGTGTTAAATTCTTCTACATTAATAGATCAGTAACTTAGAATAGTGGAGCAAGCTGTGAACAATCCATCAACATTGCTCAACTTAATCTTGATTAGTTGTTATTGTTACAAGAGAATATCTCGTTTGCTACTCACTGCCACTAGTAAAATTTCCCCTAAGCTGGTCAAGTACAGAACTCAGTATTAGACATTAGTATTACTATGATCAGTCAAATAATGAAAAAGCAGTGTTATCTGTAATAAATACTGGCTACAGAAGATTGGCTTGCCTTTCCTTAATCACAGAGAGAGAGAGAGAGAGAGTACTAGATCTGTAAGGATATGTTGTCTTGTCATGTGGTTCGAAAGGGAGCTACATGAACAATACTAATGCAGACAACTTTTGAATAACTGACCTGGTTCGCAATTTCACAGAAAAGTACAGCCGTACAGAACCTATTAGACAATGTTCTTTTGGACTTAAGTTCACTTCATTCCGGTCCAGTCCTATCACCTCACCAGTTTGGGTATGTATCAGGCCAGGTAGCTTCAGCCCAAGAGAATGGGGCCTAAGTCCCACTTCATATGAAATATAACCCTCCATTTCATGAGAACTTCCCAATTTCTATTTCTGTTTACAAGAAGTTTGTTAGTTAAATACCACACCTCTCATCCAGTTCATCGGACTTGGTTATAGGAGTAAGGCGCAAGGTAAGAAGTGTATGGGCACGCTGTAACACACAAGGCGTATTGTTTTTACAAACAAATATAAATTTCCAAAATAAGACATTGGTGATTTGGTGCAACAATGGTTTTTTTAAAAAAGAGAGTTAATATGTATAGCAAGGACAATATGGTAAGGTAAGTGCAAATGGAAAGAATTTGAAGAGAGGGATATGAAAGTTGCAAATCATAGCCTCAAGTCTAAGACTCTAAGGGTATCCTAAGGCGCACATCTGTTGGGGATCCCAATTTTTCATGTTTTTCCAGTAACCACACAAGCATTAGGAATTCTATATATATACACACACTAGAAGGACAAGGGACGAGAAATGTGAATCGATTAAAAATCATTTGGTTGCCAACTTGCAACCAACTAAATGTTAATTAGCTAAATTATTGGCAAAATGCCTATCAATTAAGATTTAGTTGACAATAAGTAACCAGATATTGTTGCGATTATGATTTTGAAAGGAGTGTTCTATGAAATGTGTTGTTTGGCTGACTTGTTGGTATTTATTGTTTGAGACACTTTTATATTCCATCGACATTGTTACTTAGAATAGACACGGGATCAGTTAGTTCACTTAGCCATCCTATGAGCAAAAGTTGATGCTTCGATGTTAATGGTGTGACAATATTCTTGCTTCCAGAGATATTGGAGATACTTATGAAGTCATAACAATGGAGACTATTTGTCCTCTCTTCATTTTCTACAAGAAAAGAAGAGCAATACCTTGGCACCCATAAATGAAGACGGGGTAGGGCCGTAGGGGTAACTTATCCTTGTGTTACATACACGAAGGTTGTTTCTGAACAATCCATATAAATTGTCTATAAGTCTCAAATAACTCCTACGTCAATAGAGGTCAAAATTATTACTCCCTCCCACCCAGACCAAAGGTAACATAGAGGAAAATGGAGAATTTAAAAAAAGGTGGAAAAAGGAGGGGTAAAGAGGGAAAACATAGGTGCGTCATGTAATTGTGGGTTGGTAAGTAGGCCATGTAATGGCATTTTATGTAAATATCAAATGGGTATAACAACAACTTGGTAATGTTGTGGACCAAAAAAGGAATGTTACCTTTTGTTGGGATCGTCCATTTATAGGAAGTGTTACCTTAGGTTTGGGTATGAGGGAGTATAATATATGCACAAGCAGAAACACACGGTTCTAACTTCTAAGTACTATCAGATTACTAAGGCCAACTTTTGCACTGTTCAACGACTAGGTCTTGCCGTTTGCATCATATTAAATTAATTAATCACACCTAGGGGGTATAACACTGGCATCATATTTTCTCTTTACAATAGTCCTTCGTAAAAAAATTCTCTACACTTGGCAATAGTGGTAGTTTTGAGGCTGGTGTCACCAGACTTTTTTAGTTGTTGAATGTTACATTTCATGAATAGTTGCCGTGCCGTGCCTATTTTTTATTCACGGTTGTCAACTGGAAGTCCCTATAAAATAGTATTGCTGCTTGCTGAACAGATCAGGCAGCAGCTGTTTAATTATGCTTGCCTAATACAAATTATCTATCTTCCAACTTTAGTAACCAACTGTTCAAAGAATGCCTTCACTATCACCCTCATCTCTTTTGTATTGGTTTTATACTATGCATAATAAAATTTTGACAAAATCAGCAATAAAGCAAACCCATCTCACCTGTCTACCGACCCTTTTCTCTCATTTGCAATTACTCTCAAATACTTTCAGTTTCTCACTAGACTAACAATTAAGACGCAGTTCACCTCCAAACAGGAGAGATGCATCTTTTCTACAATGGTGTTTAGACTAGTTGGACTTGCTACTGTTTTTCTTCTAATAACCTTACCAGCTTACGACAATTTCAAAGCTCATAGAAAACTCACCTATAGGAGGACTAACATGCTGGATAGTTAATGGCATTTGAAAGGCAGACTTAGCTTAAGGAAATGCCTTATGTTGTGCATAGTCCGTCATGGGATCATGTAGGGGCCTTGAAGGATGCTTCGTTTCCCCATCTGGTATTCTGGTGTATATCTAGGTTGACACTAGCACCATGGATTATATCATAAAATAATTGAAGGCATGAAGCTTCTTACGACAATACTACGGGTCATCAGAAGGGCAAGTGTTAAGTAAGAAGGAAGAGAACATTGATCCAGTATGGAGCATATGCAGCGTTCTGCATTCATCTTCATTCTTCTTTGCCTCATCCATCTATATCTTCTCCATTTTCACTCATAACTACCACCTCTCAGAATAACAAACAAACTTCCTCGTGCTTTTTTATATCAAATGTGAATTGGTGCTCATCATAGCTAGATGCTCCAGCCTCATGAATGGCAATTGATTAGGATAGAAATAAGTTTCTAGCAGCTGTTATGGCATGACAAGATAACAATGTGTATGCATATTGTTCAAGTCGAAAAGAGTCCTAAAACAACTTGATAGCAGAGAAAGGTCCCTGAAAGCTCTATTTAGGGATTTTGAGAACACCACTTAGAAATTACAATCTATATACAAGACCAATCAAGCTTCAGAAAAACTAGAAATTAGTAACAATGCGTCAAAATGAAAATTTGCACAGAAAAAAAATGCAGGAAATTGCAAACATACTATCACCTTCAACTACATTTCTCAAGGTTGCTATTGAGATTAAGACATACCTGATAGTTAGTTACTCTGAGTGTTATGCATTCAAATCCATGTGAAAGGACGGAAGCAGCAGATTCTGCCATTTTCTTGCACCCAGAAGTCCTGTACCATATTGCTGAATGCTGACACTTTGAATTTGCATTTGCCAGCATGAAGTCTGTAATTGACCGCTACAACAAAGCGAAAGAGGAAAAGAATCAGCTGGTGAATGTAGATAGTGATATAAAGGTATGTTCACAGTTCTATTCTCAAACACAATGTTTTTAGTATACTGCAATAAGTACTCCCTAGTAGAGTCTTAAATTCCCAATATAAATATAGAAAATAGCTGCTGTGCACAAGCCATGTACATCTACGAGGACAATTATTCCTCAAGCCCACAATTTGTAACTTTAAATCAAGTGATATCCATGATCAAAATGACAAGAATAAAAATAAAAATTCTAGCGTAGACACACTTAGTAGATACTGACACATTTGCTGTCATGAGCGAGCAAAAACATGAAGTCATGCAGTGCAGTAAACTTTATTATTAGTATTTATAAAAACCAGCAAGAAGAAGAATGTATGTATGCAACAAAAAATCATGGAAACTTAAAGGCCCAGGTACTCAATTCTATAATATGGATGTCATATTTTCTCAATTTCTAAATCATGTTGTCCATTAGACATAAACATTAAAGCAGTAGAGACACTCATTATCCATATTCCATTTCAAGGACGGCCACTTCTCAAATACAATTTCATCACTCCACTTCAATCCACCAAAGCTCCTTCTGGAATCATGTATTTTTCATTTGAAATATAGAGATAGGGGTGTGAACTGGACTACCAAGTCAATATCAAATTCACAAACTGTATTTGACTTAAATTATTTTGATCAAATTTAATCAAAATATCATGTAGCTCAAATCAAGTTCAGTCCATATAATGTTCACCAGCATAAAATAGAAAATTATACACCTTTTACCTAAACAAATATATTAAACCAAGTTTTTGTATATTCCAATTTATTTCAACTAACATTCCTCAGTGATGACATCAAACAGAAAAAGGGAAGATCAGACAAAAGTCCACCAAGATAACAGCCAATGAATAACTACATAGATATGTCTATTGATTTTCCATTTTCTTAAATATGAAACAAGTATAAGTGCTTGAACCGTAGTCCACCACAAGGCTCAATGGTGACTGAGCCAATCAAACATCCCATATAGATAAATACCAGCTTTCCCATACCTATCCATGATTTCTATAATTTAGCATGTTAATGATATTATCTTCTTGACAGTTTTGGCAAAATGAAGCCCAAACTCTAAGGCAACAGCTAAATGTCCTTCAAGAAAGGCATCGGTATGATCACTGCTCCTTGCTACAATTTACTGCTTACTTAAACTGAAGTAGATAGAATGCCTACTCTGGTTTACAATTTACAGAATAACCATTAGAACAAAAGTTCCCATTTTGTCAAAAAAACATGCTCACATACCAAACCCAGTAACATGTACATCACAATTATTAGAGTATATATCAAATTAGACGAGTGAGAAGAAACTGTTTATGAAACAACTATGCAGCTATGACACTATGGAGTTGGGATTTACGAACTTGAGATTGTTTCAGGATGCAATGTCGAAGTCTTATCCAAGACAAATGCAAGCTAAAAAAACTGACAACCCTGATTAGAAACAGCAAATGTTCCATTTAATGCATTATAGGCAAAGATGGAACTGAAAAAATTTTGATATAAAGCATATCAATCTATTACTACATTAAAGCAGATGAAAAAAAAACAATCACATTACACGTCAAACAGATCATACTGCTAAGTAATGTTGAGTATAATGGAAACTGAAAGCATGAACAAGAATTTTTTATACAAGTTAATAAGAGAAGTTTTCCTTGTTTTACGTTGCAGTCAAATAATGGGGGAAGATCTCTCAGGTTTGACTGTTAAAGATCTACAAAATCTCCAGAATCAAATAGAAATCAGTTTACGAGAAGTTCGTACAACGAAGGTACGACAGATAAGGTTAGAAAAGGTGATAAAGTTTGTCAGATAAACAACTAGCTCATTGCCTTTGTTTTGCAGGATCAACTATTGTTTAACGAAATACAGGAACTAAAAGAAAAGGTTAAATTATACCACTCTTGATTATATGGTTACATAAACAAAGAAGGTTATTACTTATTAGTACATAAATGTGAAAGCTAAATCTTACAGGAGAAGCTCATTCACCAAGAAAATGCCGAGTTGTACAAGAGAAAAGATCTGATTCACCAAGAGAACATCAAACTAAGCAAAAAGGTAATTGTCGGTTAGTATTGGGTGGGATTTCTTCCTCGATGACAAGGTATTGTGTACAATAACAACTTGGATGCCACGAGTTCCCTTTCAGGTATATGAAAACCAAACAAAAGGTTCTAACAGAGATGCTATACTTAGTAGCAGCAGATATGTTGGGGAGGACTCAAATGGACCTATGCAGCTACAACTAAGTCTACTACCACAACAGCAAAATGACGAATCATCAACCACCATAAAGTTGGGGTATACCACCTACGAGAATCTATCCAATCCATTTTTTTATTCATCTTTACAAAGTTTGGGCCCAAAATTCTCGCCAATAATTTGTTTTTTACTTCACTGGCAGACTGCAGCTGTACTAGCAGAGATGGGGTTATTGAATAATACTATTCAAGACAATTCCACAAGGTTACTATGCTCTGCTCCCTTTTGGGACTACAGAATTGTTGTTATTATTGTTGTACTACACTCCTCTTGAGACTAAGGAGTTGTTATAATTGTCCTACTATCTGATGCTTTTGTTATTTTGGCTGGTAAAAGACCACTGATCGTCTCATAAAAATAGTGTCGATGTGAAAAACAAATAATTTTTGCTAGTGAATGATGGAAATATAAGATCAGGTTGAGAGGCTAAACCAAAAACACTATGAGAACCCTCGAAAACTGCAATCAAGGAAAGGACACCATGCTATGTGTTCGCTTTTGAGTAACTTATCCCTGCTTCTTTAAAAAAGAAAGCCTTAGCGGAATAAACTTGGGTTGACCATGGCCCATTTATGATTTAACTACCAAAGATCTCAGCTAACTAATTCAGTAAAAGAGCATTTTAGTGCAAAGCAGATAGGGAATTAACAAAATAGAATGTTGAGATTGGGGGAAGTAGCATATAGTTTTTGAGAGCTAGGAGGCCTAGGACTGAGTATACAGTCATCAACAAAGAAATCGCTTACACGAAATTTGAATGGCTTCCACAAAAGAACTTGTTTTGTAAATCAGATTTCGTGAATGCCTGAAAGGGGTAGTGACAAAAACTTCAGGGAAGGAGACCTTAATGGATTTTCAAAATCTACAGTTTAAGCAAAAAAGGCAACCAGGCTTTCTCTCTTCTTTGGCTTTACAACATAGCAGAGATGTACTCTTGAGCCTGTGTAAGCAGCTGCCACAGGATTAATAAGTAGAAATAGCCTCCATATTTTTTTTCTTTTAGTTCAAAATGATCAATATGTAATAACAATAGTACTAGTAGGAACACTGTATATGCAGACAGAGCAAGTAACAGAAAGAAGCAATGTCAATCAGAAAATATATGAGTAAGCTACAAGTCTATATATTCATCATTGACTAAGAAATGCCTCTGACTTAATCATGCAAATGATAAATGAGCACAATAAGTTTCATTGTCAGTCCACCGTAATAGATGATGCTGAGCATAGTTCCAGGAAAGTCAAAGAAATGTTTCTGCCTAAGGTAAATAAACAAAGTTTAAAAAAAATGGCAGCACAACGTACATACCTGGCACAGTATACAGACTGTTAGCTGAAAATTATTATGCCAGATAATGTTACAGTTACACTGACTATGGAAATTTTTTACAGGAACGGAGTCCCAACATGACTCACACACATGGTGACCAGTGTTCAAGACTAAGGAGCCAATTTGGTACGGATGTTGCAAGAAAAGTGGCAAGAAAATTTAACAGATCAGAAGAGGTAACAAAGTGTGATAGCATGTCTTTGTAATTAGAGTATTGATTAGAAGTCAAGAAAGAAACCAAGAATTTACATCCTCAAAACAATAATCAAACATTTCAAAGTTAGTCATTGTCCCACGAATTTATGTACCAACTTCTTTATGAATGATATTTCAAGGAAATGCCAATTACCTCGATCCAAGAGAATTGGAGCCAGAGAACTGCTTGGCCTATACTAATTTTTGGATAGAGGATATAAACATGTTAACTAGCTTAGTTTAAAAACTCGATCAGCGTCCATTCTGTTGACGTGAGTTCAAAACCTTCCGTATAAAAAGTGCCTTTGCCTTGTAGGTCCTTTACATATACACAACACAACAAAGTCAAATGAAATGAAACAGTATGCGAATATAAATCTTATTTATTACTCTGTATCTGAAAGTTGGAAGCGACTCCCTCCATTCAACTCCAAATACTTCATTTGATTTCTAACGCATGCCAAAAGACATGCACTCTTAATATATTTAACTACACATTATGAAGACTCTCTACGTTAAAAAAAATTGCATATAATTAGTGCATATATGTGATTTGGGGTCCCAAATTTGAGTGTTCAACAAGAGAAAAACAATATTTCCTTAAGCTAGGTTCCTAGTTGTCATCTTTAAAAACCCACAAATATAAAGAAGTGAAACAGTGTGATAAGGGTATGCCCCAAAGATTAAAGGGGAAATTTTATCATACGACAATTAGACCTGTTACTTTACAGCTCGGAGTGTTCATAAGATGAGTGTGGCAGAGATGCGTATGTTGAGGTGGATGTGCGGCCATACAAGGAAAGACCGGTTAAGGATTGAGGTGATTAGAGAGAAGGTAGAAGTGGGCCCCAATAGAGGACAAGATGATAGAAAACCGACTAAGATGGTTTGGCCATGGACCTATGGACGCACCGGTTAGGAGATTGGAGACCTGGGGTGCAGAAAAGGTAGCTAGGGGTAGAGGGAGACCTAAACAAACTTGGAGAAGAGTGATTGAGCACGATATGAGATTTCTCGGGCTTCAGGAGGGGATGGTGATGGAGAGGGCACTATGGAGGGATATGATACATGTGGACTTCTAGCCTTTGATGTTTTTATTAAGTTTTCTAAAAAAAGTTTTTCTTTTTGGATTTGTTACACTTTTCCCCCAAAACTCTTATATTAAATTTTATTTCGTTTCTCAAAATCACTTTAAACTTTATTCTTGATTTTTTTTTTAAACTTTATTCTTGATTTATTTTTTGGGTTTTTATACATGTGATAAGTTCGATTTAAAATCTATAAAACCCCTTTGCCTTTTATTTTTTATTTCACTCCACTTTCGTTTTTTTTCTTTTCTTTCCTTTTTCTCTTGTTGAGACGAGAGTTCACTCATGACGGTTCCAAAAGAAGATTCATGTCAGCCGACCCCAAAATCATTTTGGGACTAAGGCTCTGATGTTGTTGTTGTTGTATAAAGAAGTGAAACCAATAAATGGGATAAAAGGCACAAGGGGCGCTAAGGCAACGAGGCATAAGGCACACACGGACACACCTCATACTCTCGAGGGGTACAACTTTTTTGAAATAAAACCGTCTTTAGAAAAATTGTGCAAGAACACCCTTTTGAATTTTAGGGAGGACTAACATGTAAATGAGTAAGAGTTAGGGATAATCTAGCAAATAGAGAGCAAAATAGAAGAACCACAAGGGAAAATAACGGAAATTATGTGGGACACCTTAATACTCATGGTCATCTACAAGGCAGAGTTAAAGACAATGGAGCGCTTTGGTGAGCTCCTCACACGAGCTTGTGCTTACGTGCCCCCAATGCATATTTACCTCTTAAAACGAAGTAGGAAAAAAAGGCCATGTAGGTCATTCTGAGGGTATTATATCCATTTCACTCTAAAGGAAAGGGATACACTGGTGATGGTTAAGGAGGTTTAGGAGGTGCGGATGGAAGCCTTTCTAGTGATTTAAAATTTGAAAAGCATACCCAAAAGTGAAATATAAGAATTATGTTGGAACGACTCACAAAGAAATATCTGAGGAGCACATCGGAGTGGAGGGAGCACTAACTTTTTTTAGAAAAAGTGTCTTTTTGTGTCGAGGAGTACCTAATATTTACCTTCGTCGACAAAAATGCACCTAACTTTTTTTTGTTTGCCTAAATGCACAACTATTTTATGTTAGACTTGTTGAAAAATACCAAACGCCAATGCTAAAGCCAGACTTTCTTCTTGACTAACGAAAAAAATGTTTAAGGCCTTATTTTCCTAATCAATAGTTTACGTTTCTGTTTTGGGTATGTTTTACTCTCTACTTTATCTTTTAATTATATTAAAAGCAATTCCCCTCTCATTGTACTTTGGTCTTTGTGTATGTAAACATTACAATGGGACAAAGGGAGTAATAAATTTTCCCTAAACTATAAAAGGGATTCCTCTCTCATTGTACTTTGGTCTTTTTACACTTTTTTCCCAAAAACTTTTATATTAAGTTTTACTTCATTTTCAAAATCACTTCAAACTTTATTCTTGATATAATTTTTTGGCTTTTATACACATGATAAGTTCGATTTAAAATCTATAAAACCCTTTGCCTTTCATTTTCTGTTTCACTCCACTTCCGTTTTTCCCGTTCTTTCTTTTTCTCTTGTTGAGATGGGAGTTCACCCAAGGCGGTTCCTAAGGATGATGCATATCAGCCGACCCCAAATCATTTTGGGACTAAGGCTCTGATGTTGTTGTTGTATACTAGTGTCTCAGGCACCTCTAGGGTAACATATGGCAAAAACTGCGCAACTATAGCAACTGAAACTTCTTCGCATCATGTGTCCAAAGGAATGGGTCACCTATATGCAAAACTGATGAGGCACAAAACTATTCAAATTGCAATTTTGCTCTTTTCTTTTACTACATGCATGACTGCATCAACTGTTCCTTTTTTAAGAGATCATTAGTCTCTCCCTCCCACATATGTAAAGACATAATGTCAAATTTGTGTTTAATTATACAAACAACTATCTTCATACTATTTATCTAAATAATGTTGTACCTTATAGTTCTTGTATGCTATTATAAGAACGGTCAAGTTGAAAACAAAAGTCGAGAAAAACAGTGTAAATGAGATGAGCTATTATTCTTCTCGCTACCCTTTTCCAAAAATTTTGCATCTTACATTCCTTACGGTCCTTTAATTACCACATATCTAGTAAAATTAGCGGATATCCACTTACTCGAACCAGAGATTTTCATTTTTCTACGTGGTATTCCTGCCTTTAGGAAGTTCTATTGTGTAGTACTAAACTCTATACTTAGCATCTACCATGATTTTATTGATTATGATCTATAAATTGGTCTCTTAGTTTATCCATTAATCCACCCATGAAGCCAATTACCCTTTAGCCCACCAATTAACGAACCCATAAACCCACCCAATAATCTATGAACTTAAAAAAAATCCACAGCCTACTATAATCACTTTACACTTCACGGGGAAGGTATTTACAGTAGGTTGTAGTTGCTAAAGATGGTTTGTTATCACTCTCATAACAAAGGGTGAGATGTGATAATGGAGGGTGAGGGAGGGTTGTTCGGAGGGATAGAGAGTTTAAGGAGGATTGAAGGGGATCATAGTAAAAGACATGCGGTTACGATGTACGTTGCTTGAATTTCAAAATCGTAAGGGTACAACTTAGATAACTCGGCAATTGAACGTACAACTTAGAAATCTGAACATTATTTCTTTTAGATGGTAAGTGAACTCCATATTTTTCCTTTATAGTTGCATAACTCAAATTGATTTTGTAGTTGAGATGTTCTTTATTGCTATTTGATCTGGATTTCAAAAACTTAAAGAAGACTTATTAAAAAGACCAAGGTATAAATGTGGAGCTGATAGCTCGAATACGCCAAAAACAATTAATCTTGTGAGAATTATGAAGTATCACAACCAGAAAATTTACGGCAATGAGGTAACCAAATCCAAGGAAAGCTAGCGAAATTATAGGAAGTGAAAGACGAATGACTGAGAGTATCAGAACTTGAAACAAAAAATGCTACACATGTCATACCATATGAAATGTCAGAGGCAGTTTTGATCACTAGCATATTGGTTGAGGAATTGATCAGACATAGGCAAACCTAAGAAATTTTACTTGTTCATCAAGTAGCTTACTAACAAGTAAATATCAACAATGCCTACTAAACCTTATAGGAAGGAGTTGAAAGCAAACTTAACTCTTGGAATCTCGTAGCTTTAAACTGAGCCTTTGAAGAATAGATTTAGTTGTAATTGAGGTAGGGGGCGCGGCATCACCCTCCATGGGGGATTGTTGAAGTATCCAACTTTTTTGAATAGTAGTATCCAAAATAATGGAGAAGAAACGGGTTCCTTAACGACTGCTAACCAAGGTGGTTGACTTAAAGAGACTAAGAGAGTCACATTCAAAACATAAATGTACCACAAGAAATGGGTTGGCGAAGACTGCTAACCAGGTTACTGATTCGTAATACGCTCTATTTAGCTCATCAGATTCACTATATTTAGCATATCTGATTCGCTAAGCGTATTACAAATACCGTAATTCGCTAATACATATTGATTCGATTAATATTGTATCAAATGAATAAAAAACAAAAACAATTAATGAAGAAAATACAAAAAGACTTCAAGTACTAGACTAAGGGAAATTTGGTCTACTACTGACCTTTGCCACAAAAAGACTTCAGGTACTACTGTACTAGACGCGCTCTCCTATAGATTTATGCTTAGAATCCATCAACTACTATTACCAATTTCCAAACTTTCCAAGGTCATCTCTTGAAGCTTAAGAAGATGAATCCTCCAAGCTGGACATTCCATTTTTCTTCTTCACAAGTTCTCATTGAAGACGGACACTATCCACGATAGATAGTGTTCCTTTCACAAAATGTAATTAGGACGACCCATGAAATGCTCCATTTACCCCCACTTATTCTCCCACTTGCCTTGTTGTGAGAGGATATTATCCACCTTCACCTTGTGACGGATAGTATTCGTCTTCAGCAAGACTCTTTGTTTCTTCTTTTTAAATGCCCGAGTCATATAGTCAATTGTAAATCAGGATATGAATTGAAGATTAGATGGGATGAATACAAGTTTCTCGGCTCTTTATATTATTTAGCCTATTTCAAACCTCACTATGAATAAACTTCTAAGTACTCGAATTCCACTCCGCAAAAGTGCTTATTCAAGTACTTCAATTCCATATGCGCGAAAGAGCTACTAATAAGATCTTAAAGATGATCGCAAATTTAAGACAATTTCATAGCTCACTAATAGCTCTTCTACGAAAAGGAATTTGAGTACTCAAGTTTATTCATACTATGGTTAGAAATAGGTTGCATAAAATAAAAGCCGAGAAACTTGTATTCATCCATTCATACTATGGTTAGAAATAGGTTGCTTATATCCCGATACACCAGGACTTCAGAGGCCAATGATCCTTTCAGAGGCTGATCAATTTTCCCTTATGTTAGACTTTCTCTCATTCTAGTACCTAGTCTCTTTTTGTAATTTCTAATCATTAATTGAGTATTTTTCTAATTTTTTTTATTCGTTTGGTCAACGCGAATTAGTGTATTATAATCAAGATACACTAAACATGAATTTGAATTAAGCGTATTATGAATTGTTAACCACGGTCCAAGGCGATGAGACGCAAGGCACTATTACCCATATTTCCTCTGATAAGGAAATATTGAAGTAAATATTCATATATTGTAAATATAGAATAACATAGCTTTTGTAATTATTCTATTACCTTATACAGCACCCCTTGTAAACTATATATAATCCTTGTACAATCAACTTTGTAAATACAATTCAGAACTTCCATAAAACATTAAGTCTTATAGGCACAAGGTGAAGGTGTGTGCCTTTTTGACACAAGACCACGATTTTCGAATGAAAATTTATACTCCCTCACATTCAACTAGAATTTTTTTCATTTTCGACATGTGCACTAGTTGTTTTTTCTTTTTCAGCATATTCAAAATGTTGTTTACGTCTCCTATTTCGGACGCTTTTAACAAACGCAGACTATCTTACCCTTATTCCACACCCTTACCAACGATCCTTCTCATCTCTTACCATTCAAATCAATCCCACCAACCTCTTACCACCTTATACTTCATCTCCTAACACGACTTACACATACCCACTCGGCATTTTTACCCACATGCCAATCACCACCTTCAACTCACCGTAATCGCACCCACGTGTCAGAAAAAACTTACCACCTCTCCACGAAAGCCACTCCCCCCCCCCTGGGTGGTGGTTTTTGAGGGGTGGTGGGGAATGAAATATTGCGCGATTAGAGGGTGTGGTTGATGGGTGAGGGTTAGTGTTGTGAGTGAAATGCTAGGTGGTGGAGAAGTTGAATGAAGGTGGAGGTTGTGTGGTAATATGGGTAAGTGGGTTTGGTAAGGGAAGTGGGGTAGTGTTTAAGAATGGGTAAGAAAGTAACTTAGTGACAAACGACAACTTGCATAAAAAACGACCCAAATGTAAACATCATTGAGTTGAATAGGATGGAGCATCTTAGAATAACATTTTATGTAACAATAGTCCTTTTTTTGCTTTTAAAGAAGGTTAACATGAATTTATAAGTGGAAATTAAGCATTAAGGGAAAAGCGAAGGGTTGGTGAGCCTCATTAGTCACGCTTCCTTTCGGTGCCACAAGGACTTCACACTTAAACACGACACAAGGCCACTTTTTCAAACTAGTTAGTTAGACTTTTTAGTCACCTTTCTTTTCACACGTGAAGCAGAATATAATATAATATGGTTGCATGATAAATGGGCGGAAACATGACGATAGACATGTTATTCATACTACAAATATTACATATAACCATAGTACTCATAGTCGAAGGTCTGAAAAGTGAAAAGTAATAAGACCAGGGTGTTGAACTTACCTATGCACAAGGATGAAAACAGTGATGGTGATGGTTGTTCAAGGCGTTTTCTTCTCTTTTGTTCTCTTCTAAACTCACGGTGGGGTTCTTGGGTGTGATGGAGCAGGGAGGCAGACGGAGGTATGAGAATGATTAGGGTTTTGTTTTACCTTAATGGAGGCATAAGGTAGTATAGGGTATTAGGGTTTGTTCTTGTGTAGTATGTCGATGGTAAGGGTTTTTATGTTTGGATGAATAGGTTTTGCACTACATGAGTCCACAGTCCATCACACATCAATTATAACCCGAGTCCAATAGCCCATCACGCATCTTTAATGCAAATGAAGAATGATCGAGGGCTATATGGTCGAAGTCTACTCAGGTGCTTCTATTTAGTGGTTCACATTGATATTGGTATAAAAAAGAATCATTCTATGTTTGATAAAATTGGTTCTACGCATATGTAGGTCACACAAATGGTCTTGTTTTTTGTTTAGATGTGCCCTTTGCAGTTGAGTACAAGTGCACGCCAAGGCGACCTCTAGAACCCTATTGTATTTCAGTGATTTGATAGTAAATGTCTTAGTAGTATTTAGTAGTGTTTTACCCATTACTTTACTTCGATTTTCTTACCCTTATTGCTCTTTTATGAGCGATTTTGGGTTACTACCCTTGTTGTATTTCAACAACTTTTTACTAAATTTCTAGGTAGTATTGTAGTAGCGTTTTACCCTCTACTTTCACTTTCATTTCCTTACTTTTATGGCTCTTTCAAGCGATTTTGGGTTTCTAACCGCTACCTCTAGTGCCCTCAGAGGAAGACAAAAGAGCTACGTGGACCCAACGAGGTTACTCGTCTAAACGACAACCACTACCTCTAGTGCCTTCGTTGTATGAGCGGTTTTCGTAGGAAAATGAGACTTTCGAGCGCCATCAAACTCGACCGTCGGTTGTCAAGAGGCACAGAGGAAGACAAGAGAGCTAGGCAAAGCCAACAAGCTCTCGTGTGGCCGTAGCCTTAGACGGCTTAGACCTTGCATTTGCCATGTTTTGCCTTGTTAGGTGAACCCAAGTGACGCTCGGACTCTCCAGTCCCCGTGAGGATTCGGCGGACCTGACCCGAACACGGATACGAACATCGATTTCGTGTCCAACCATTCAGTGTGAAATCAGACCCTTTTCCTTTGAAGGTTTCTAGGAGAGAGCTAGTTAATAATAAAAAAAATACAATTTAAAAAAATTGTTGAAGATTTGAAGATGAAGGAGAAAGCAGAGGTTAGAGGATAAAGAAGATAGTTGTTGTGGGTCAATGAATTTGAAGGAGTAAATGATTTTGCATAGAAAATTGAAGTTGTTGTGGGTCAATGAAGTTGAAGGGTTTTCTTTTTTTTCGTAGGGTAAGAAAACTAGATTGATAATTTCAAGTAAATATTAAAATATCGACAGATATTTTTATTATTTCGTGTCCAAAATAATTCACGGATCCTCGTACCCGAGTCCTTGATTATAAGATTTCAAGGATCGGGCACTCGGATCCTTGAGACTCGAGGGTCCGAGCATCACAGACCCAACAAGCTCTCGTGTGGCCTTGACCCTTGCATTTGCCATGTTTTGCCAAGTTAGGAGTTGAGGCCGAGATGAGAAGTAAGGGTAAGGGACGGTGCACCCAAATGGCATCCAAACGATGTCCCTAGAAAAGACAAACCATAGATAGAGTTGTCTCTAGTGATGCATGACCCCGATAACGAAGAACAAGCAACACAAGGAGGTTGTCGTGTGTTGTCGTGTGTCCCTGCTGAGAAAGTGGTCGGGCACAATCCACTTCTGCACCCATTTATTTTCCGTCTTTTTGGCATTTAGGTATAAATACCCTCATTTGTATTCATTTTAAGCAACAAAACCCTAAATCTAATTTAGCTTAGCATAGAAAATCTCCCTTTAGTTTAGCCTTTAATCTTTTTCCCTAAGTAGTTTTTAATTTAAGTTAATCATATTCAAGTTTTCCTCTTTCTCATCTAATCTTTTGTTGTGGGAACATTTCATATTTACCTCTTTATTTTCATTTCCTTTGCTTTGATTTAGTTAAACTTATTATTAATCATATTTAGCATTTTTATTGGTGACTTTATTATAATGTGTGTTAGATAGATATATGTGAGTAGATCTCTCCTGGGGCCATGGGGGATTGTGTAAGTTATTTGGGCAATTGTTGAGGATGTTGAATGGTGATTATTTGTTGTTCTTGCTTCAAACTTATGCACTCTTGTGTTCGACGGTGATAACTGCATATTTTATACATTTTATCCCCTTATTTTAGCTCGTTTTTATTGCATATTATACTTTAGTTAGTATATTTGTGAATTAATCTTGTGTTCTAGGTGTATTGTTTGTATTTACTACATTTTGTAGGAATCTACTCATTTAGAGCCTTTTCCTGCAAGCACTAGAATATATGGCTAAGTATAAAGTTAAATGGACCAGGGAAGAAATTACAAGGCCAAGCACGAAGAAATGAGAAATGTAAAATGCTAATCAAATCTCAAAGTGAAGCCCAAATTACAAGTCTGCAAAATTCTAAATAAGATGCTCAACTTGGGATGCTCTTAGGATTCTCATTGGATGCTAAATGGAGTGTTTAACCGGAGATTAAAGAGGCATTAAGGCTTTGCTTAGGATTTTTCAATCATTTAAGCAAATAAGTCCAGATACCCACGCCCCAAGGGCAACCCCGATCAGGTTGACCCTGTCTTGGTATTTTACGTTATGCCCCTATTTTATTATAAATGTTGACCCTGTCTTGGTATTTTACGTTATGCCCCTATTTTATTATAAATAGGGGCCTTAATCCGTCATTGTAGGACATCTTTTACAGATACATTTCAAACATAATTTTGTTGTTCTTCCTTAGCTTTAGCACTCAAATTCTCTTATAATTTTCATTTTAGTTTTAATACTGTTAAGCTTTTAGTTATTGTTAAACACTTGCTTACAATTTATTCAAGCATTTGGTTCTCAATTGTTCTTCACTTGCGCATGTTCTAGTTCAAGTTTTATTCCTCGTTTCGGTAATTCTTATTATTGTTTATTTAAGTTTACATTTCCATTTAGTTGTCACACAATTTCATCATTAGCATTTCAATTATCTCACATAGTTTAATTCTACATTTTATGTTTCACTATTTAGTTTATACCATTTCTATAAGCATGTCTAGCATTTCTCACATCATAGTTTGTAGTTTACATTTTAAGATGAGTAGCTAAATTCCCTTAGTCTAGGGAGTAGGGAACCCATGAAAAATTTAATATATGTAAAATGATAAATTAAGTTAATAATAATTTACTCTAATTGTTTTTATCACATGTTTGAATTGTCACGTTTAATCTTTGTTTTAAAGGTCTTATTCATTGATTAAGTTTGTTAATTCGTTCTATAAATGGAGAGGTACGGAATCGGATTAGACTAAGCATGTGTAGTAGGACTACCTAGTCATAAACGAGAGTTTCTCTTAAGACCCGGTCTATAGTTGACACTAATATCGTAAGGTGACTGTCTTTAAGACTAAACAATTAACAATGTAATTATTTCCGAGTTAGCATGAATATATATTTACATTTGCATGTGCAACCTCACTCCCCTAAACTCCTTTAATTATATTGTTATATCATTTTATTTGTTAATCATCAAACTAACCAACAAACAAACCAATCGTAATCGACCTTGACAAAAACTTATTCATAGCATTTCATAGCGCAATTCCTGTCTCCTAGTATTTAACCCTATTACTACATTAATTTGTGTCTAGGGAAATTATATTTGTTAGGTGTACGACTTAACCTATTAGACCCAAATTGGCAATAGGTGTCCTCGTTCGTCCTCCAATTTGTTGCATCTAATTGTCTCGATTGACACCTTGTTTGTCACTGTGACTACAATTGCATTAGCTTAGCTTGGTTTGGGAAACTTTATAAGATGCAATAACCCAATAGTGATGCCCAAAGGTCATCATAAGACATAGGACAGAAAGGATGTCACTTTACCAAGTAAAACCTTCAACCATGAGTACACGACCTACTTTGCTTGATTCATTAATCTTTTATCCCTTAAGTGAACTCTCATCACCCTTGTACCTTAAATCATACTTGCTTCGTGTTTTGATTCAAAGCTTTTGTGTTTGTTTGCTCATAGAATGCTAAAAACGATTTTCTAGCTGACGAGCTTTGATGATATACAAAATCCGGGTTTGTCAAGTAAGACCCCAACCCAATAGGTATAGGTATGGGCCCATTGATGTTAGACCCAATAAGGTATGGGCCGGGTATAGGTGCAATGTTTTGGGCACGGACCTTAGTCTTGTTGGACCGACTCAGAGCCAACATACGTGTTGCCATGTTGCCATCCTTAGTTGAATGTATGGGCATTAAACTAATAAAAAAAACTCGAAACGACAGGTTATAGGTTTAGAGCATTCTATACCCATATGTGATTCTAGAATTGTATAAACAAAGAAACTAAAAGTTGGGAATAATACGGAAAAGAAAGGGCATAATGAAAGATCAAGAAAATAAAAATATGGAAAGTGTGTAGCCTAATAGAGCCTCGTTAGGCAAGCCTTGTCTAATAGGCGCACCTAAAATGCACCCAGACGTTTTCGTTAATGCTTTAGGCGCCACTCACAAGAGGTCCTTTTTTAGTACTCCTTCTGTCCTTCAAATATATTTCTCACTTGCAAAAAATATTAGAAACGCAAAAACCACTTCTTTAAAAAAGGGCATTTAACCCGAGGCTTGGCGAGGCACTAGCCAAAAGGGCCTAATTATAGCAGAACACACTAGACACTACTATATAATTTCCTTGCCTTTTCCTACTTGCTCTTTTATTAGCCTCTTTATTTTGCTATATTGTTCCATATCTTTTACTAGTATACATGTTAGCCCTCTTTAAAATCCCAACAAGCTTTGTTATTTCTCCGGAAGTTATATTTTGACATTCAAATTTGCTAGGAAAGATAGTGTACCCCATGTCTATGAGGTGAGATGCGCCTTCATCTCGTGTTTTACGCCTCATGGGTAAAATCGTCGTCTCTAAGAAACGCCCTCCTATTTTACCCTACCTTCATCTTCTTCCCTTCCAAATGTATAGGCACCTCAACGCATAATCAAGTATCATAGGTTAGTAACCAAAAAACACAACCACCTTTTATAAGGCATTGCATTGCCCTTCTATAATTTCTTGCTCCTTCAAAGAACTTAATATTCAGCCTATCCTCAAGCAACTTCTACACTTGCAAGCAAAAATCTGCCATAACAAGCGAGAATTATTGCTTCCCAACACACATTCAACTCTTGCATAGAAACTACAAAATGAGATTCCATAAACAAATGACCAAGAAAGCTCCCCAAAATTATTAAACCAAGGTGAATGAACTTCCTCATATTTCAAGAATTTCAACCATCTTTGGATAGATTTTTAGGGGTAGGGGGAGTACATAGAGACGAGGGCCGAGGGAGAATGGAGAATTTACATTGGAGGGATTTTAATCAGGCGTGTAGGAGGACATGGATCAATCTATATCCCTCCGTTCCATTTCCATTCTACCACACTTGTCCTCTTTTCCGCCCCCTTTCCTTTTCCGCTAAATCCGTCCATCCAAACAAAACCCTAACCACTAAGCTCAACCTAGAATATAAAAATATTTTATTTATTCGACATCAAGCTCTAAATGGAAGACAACAGACTATGTAATTATGTAATTGCTCTAAACTAGGGCGCAGGAATTTTTACACATTTACAGGCCAACTTGCATACAATATAAC
Organism: Silene conica; assembly: GCA_029255685.2. Taxonomy (NCBI): domain Eukaryota; kingdom Viridiplantae; phylum Streptophyta; class Magnoliopsida; order Caryophyllales; family Caryophyllaceae; genus Silene; species Silene conica. The sequence goes on from CM055314.2 coordinate 10,169,034, forward strand.
ATAAAGCTATGAACAAGTTGAAGTACTATAATCCACATTCCAAGCTGACCAAAAGGACAACGCCATTATTAAATTAAATTAAAACAATTACCAGGCGAAAACCGGTAATTTGATTCGACACCGCGACCATTGCTGCTCCTTATTTGCCTTCAATCCATACATGCAAAACCAAGATATCATCAGCAAAATGCTCAGAATTGAATTACTAAAATAACATGATGATAATCAAACAAAAAATTGTATATGAATAATTACCAGCAATATATGACGGTAATTCCGATGGAAATGTAATATTATACTCATTTTTCCAATTTTCAGTCTAAATGTTCAAAAAAACTGTAAAAATCCGAAACGAAACCGAAAACAATAGTTTTCGTTCGAGTATCATAATTGACATGCAGCAAAAGATCAAGCCATTCGAGTAAGTCTCCTGAAACACCGTCTCACCTACGAATAATGTGAGATAAATCGAACAAACCCGTCAGACAATTCATGAAAAAAATTCAAACCTAAGGAAATTTGTTAAGATATAGATCAAATTTCGCAGCAAAATCCTTCAAAAAATTACAACAATTATACATTTGAACAGTTAAAAGGTTCAATTACAGTTATAAAATTGCGACAATTTACAACAATTGGAAGAATAATTGAAATCTATAGCGAAATCATTCGAATAACGAACAAAAAAGGCGAAATTGTGATAAAAATTTGATGATCTCCGCATCAAAATCACGCCTGGAAGACGAAAAAATTTGTCTCCGAAAATTAAAAAATTGCAATTCATCAGAAATGCGGTATAAAAATACGCTGTTTTAGCTAAAATTTAACTTAAAAATTGTAGTTAAGACGGTTTGACAATTCTGATGATAGTAAAATTGAAGATGAAGGGAGAAAAAAATAAAGATGGTTTTATACAAGAATTTGTGGTGGGTTCTGGTAAACGGATAAAATTGAAGAACTGATTATTTACTCAAAAGTTTTATATGAGACGATTTTATACGATAATTTATGGTTCCGATCCGAGGGTGAAATCGTAGATGGAGGAAGGGGAAAGAGTGAGATGGGGTTTATTAGGAGGGTTACGTGCGTTAATGTGTCCCTTAAATTAGTGATTAGATAAAGCTGTGTTGTTTGGGTTCGTTTTATTTGTTTATTCGCAAATTTTCATTAAGTGTTGGTTTAAACTGCAAATTATTCGTCATTTTTTAGGTAACAGGTGGGGTAATTCGGTATGTATTTGACTCATCTTATGCTTAAGATGGATAATGACACTTTGAGATGAGAATTTGTTTATTATTTAAGACGGAAGTATCCATTTCAAATTTAAATGGGGTAAATAAAGACTCATTTATATGGATAGGACAAACCTCTTATACTTCTCTAGATTTTTCATTTTTGTCGTATCCATATAAATAAATGGGAAATTTAACAAATATAATCCCAACTATCACTCTTCTTCTCAAAATAATCTCAACTATCAATATTCCCGCAATAATCTCAACTTTCATACCACCATTCTCAAAATAATCTCAACTATCACTCTGCTTCTCAAAATAATCTCAACTATTAATATTTCCGCAAAAATCATAACCTTTTTAAGACTAATCAGTCACAGTAAACTATTTTGAGAAGGGTGGTATGAAAGTTGGGATTATTGCGAGAATATTGATAGTTGGGATTATTTTGAGAAGAAGTGTGATAGTTGGGATTATATTTGTTAAATTTGCCTAAATAAATATTATTCAATCGTTTTTAACATAAGATGGATTTAAAACCGTTTGAGACCTATTGTTGTTCAGTAAATCCCTAGTGCGGCTGTGTTTTCCGTCTCTTTTTGTAAAATATGATCATTTTTTGTTAAATAGTAAGCATATTTTTGTAAATAGTTACCCTTTTAATCAAAATGTGCATTTTTTTATCAAAAAAGTGGTTATTAATTGCCCAAAAATAGTCATTATTTTATTAAAAAAATGTCATATTTTTTTAATCATATGTAAAACAATTTTATAATAAAATTTGCAATTGTTTTATATTTATTGAACAGTCGAGAATTTTTAATGGGGTGGTACAACCTAGTTGCATTACGTCAATCGAGAAGTAAAGGGATTCTATGGTTGACTAGTGTGACTAGTGGCTTTTTTTGGATTGCCAGCCGACTTCTTTTTTTAATCACAGTGTGACCAATTTGAGCCCAAATACAATCAGTATTTAGACTATCCCCAAGCAAGGTCGCCAATCGGATCGCGACTTTGTTGGATCGCCTTAATTACCTAATTAACACGACCACTAGACGGTAATTAGCTCGACGTTGAATAAGTCGGGGTCAATTGATGACCCTGAACAAGAAGAGGTCACCATTTGGTGACCTTCCACATGGCAACACATGATTGGTTTACAATATAACTTGTGTTTTAATATTTTGTAAATAATACTCCCTCCATTTAAATCCATTTTGATACATTTCTTTTTGTACACTATTCACAAGTTTACCTTCAATTTCAATTTTCTCTCAATAAGTAAGAAAAAACATATTCACGTGGGATCTTGTTTAATTCGTCTTTACGAGTACATTGAAAATATATAATTTTTATAATTTTTACAAATACGTAGCTAAAGATATTAACTAGGGCTGAGCAAAACCGGATATCCGATCCGGTTTTGGCATTCGGATCGGATATCCGAATTTGAAATTCTCAATTTTGGTGATCCACATCCGATCCGAATATTTCGGATATCCAATAATCTGGAATCCAAATATTCGGATATCCAGATTTTGGAAACCGGATTTGATCCAGATTTAAAAGTAAAAAAAGTTCCACAAAAGTTATTGGGCTATTGGCCAATGTGTTGTTGCAAACTAAAATTAAAGGCAATTTCAGTGCATTTCACATTTTGCAACCCACTTTAAAAGGGGTCTTCGATGACATAAATTACAAATCTTGAATCGTGATCACATAAATTATTAAATTACAAGTCTCGATCGCATGAATTATTAAATTATAAGTCCCGTCGCATGAATTATTAAATTACAAATCTTTATTACAAATTTCAAAATATGTCTAAAATCCGCATAAACTAAACATGAAGTTTCTAAACATTTTTATATAATTTTTTAAAATTCGGATCGGATTCGGATATCCAGTTTTATGGAAATCTCGATCCACATCCGGTCCAGTTTATTCGGAAAAAACTGGATCGGATATCCATTTTAAACGGTATCCATATATTCGGAATTTTTTTCCGGAATTCGGATCGGATTCGGATAAAAATTCGTATTGGATTTTTTTTGCTCAGCCCTAAATTATTAACCACGTAAAACGTGTGTTGGCAAACGTGAAAAAGCAAATGTATCAAATGGATAAAAATGGAGGGAGTAATAATTAAAAGAGTAAGAGAGATGTTTTGTGGGGTAGAGAGTGCAGAAAATGATTGGAAAGGTTAGAAAGTGGAAAATTAATTGGGTTGGTGACCTAGGTCGTGACCTTCTGCTTGGGAGGGTATAACTGGGTCAAGATAAATAAAGTAAGATTAAGGGTTAATATGTTGGTGACCCGATTAAGGCGACCTTCTGCTTGGGGATTGGTCTTAGGGTCTGTTTGGCAAAACTAGCTGAAAAGGTAGCTGAAACCTGAAAAGGCAGCTGAAACCTGAAAAGCTACCTGAAACCTGAAAAGCTACCTGAAAAGGTAGCTGGAAATTAAGACCTGAAAAGGTAGCTGATTTTTGTTAAAACTGTTTGGATACTAGCTGAAAAGGTAGCTGATATTTAACAAAATGACGGAAAAGGACATGGTTTATTATTGATATATTTTACGTTTTTACTATTATTTTTGTGTTATTGTCGTTGACGCCGTTACGTTTTTACTAGGTTGAGGGCAAGGTGGGCTTGACATACCAGTTCTTAAATTTTTATCTTAGATTCTTAATTTCAAGTATAATTTAACAAGTTATAATGAAGTTTTTTCAATATATTTGAAAGAGAATGAAAACATAATTAACATATAACAATTAGGTAAAAAAAAAATTCAAGCAATACACCTTGGAAAATATATTTTAGCGATACAAAAATAATTCTTTATTAAAATCATACAAAAAAAATACTAATTAAGCTTCACCCGAAATTAAAGTAGCAATCCTAAATTCCTATCGCGGATATTAGACTAAGGGTAGAATAGGTAGATGAAAATAAAACAGGTACCTGATTTCTCAAATGCTACCTGGGGTAGCTTTTTATTTCAGGTACCTTTTTCTCTTAAATCAGGTACTTGCCAAACACGCCAAAAAAAATAAGGTACCTGATTATTTTTGCAAAAAAGTCATTTCAGACAAATCAGGTACCTTATTTGCCTTGCCAAACACAGCCTTAGAGTATTTCACAAATTTTTATTTGCAACTACGCTATCCGTCGCAAGTTTGTGACGGATACCGTTTTCTCTCACAAAATATCCACTTTTTCTCTCTCTCTCCAACATTATTCATGTGGTCCCCTTTCTCCACTAACTCATTTTGTATCCATTTTATCTCACAAAATATCCCTCACAAATGACAACCCGTCGCAAGCAAGACTTACTATTTGTATTTAGTAAGTCTTGCTTACGACGGGTCACCATTTGTGACGCATATTTTGTGAGATAAAATGGATACAAAATGAGTTAGTGGAGAAAGGGACCACAGGAATAGTGTTGGAGAGAGAGAAAAAGTGGGTATTCTGTGAGAGAAAACGGTATCCGTCACAAACTTGCGACGGATATTGCCATTGCAAATAAGAATTTGTGTTCAGTATTATAGTATATTTATAGACTATAGTCCTATAAAGAATGACAATTAATTTAAGATTCGATTTAGATTCACTTGATTCGTTATTGACGGGTTGGATTTGGATTCTATTTGTTGAAATTTGTTGGATCGGGGTTCAATGTGAATCAACTACTTTTGGTATGCGTCTGATCTGGATTTAAATCATATCCCTTAAACTTGTATCCGATACGAAGGCTCTCTTAATTAAAGAAAATCGATAATTTCCCTTTACTGGTTTGCTTTACTAGTTTAAACACACACATAATGACATAAGCACCAACAATCGAACTAACATGACGTTTGTTTTGTCAAAATATGAAATACGTACGCATGAAATTTATCCGCCAAATCTAATTTGGTATGTAAAGCCACGGACTCATAGTTTTGGATTTATAAAACTAATAATTTGGTTTGCAGTGGGTTCCTTTTACGGAATTACTTTTTCATATACGAAATTTACTCTTTCACATACAATTTTTTATAAAGTTTCCATATTGTACGCTTTTTTTTGAGAATAATCAAATTGACTCTTATGAATACACTTTTCCTAAAATTCAATCTAACAAATCTAAAAACTTGAAAGATGGATTATAATTTCTTCGACCAGTAAAGTAAATTTCGTTTTAAGCAATTATTAACCCCTCTTATTTAAATTTTTAGTGAAATTAATATGAACAATAACTATTAACTAGGGTTGTTTATTGTGCTGAATGAGCATGAATCTAAGTATGAGTCTACCTTTTGTTCTACCGGAAGACGAAAAGTCGTTAGTGCAACAATTATGCAAAATCATTAATAAAGCACCTCATTAGAAGAAGCGAAGATGCACAACTGCACGAGTATACGAGTCCACAGATTTGGTGTACGGATGAACTGTATAGCAATTTCAGTATACAACAAACGAGTTTAATTCTTTCTCTTGTTATTGTTCGTGTATTTTTTAATATTTTATTTGGAACAATATTTGTCGGCGAGTGATCGAAGGAGGTGACCGGAAATGGTGAACGAAAGTGGTGATGAGAGATGAGTGAAGAGAGAAAAAAATAATTGGGTGAGGTATGAAAATGACAAGGCTAATATTGTAAAAGTCGTATGTGAAAAAGTAAAATCCGTATCTGAAAAAGCCCGTCCCTTCTTTCGGAACTAAAAGTTTGAAACATTGCCTTTCAAGTTTGAAAAAAATTATTTATTATTTTTTCGGGGACTGATAACTTGGATCCACTTGGGACTCAGATCGTAGGGTCTGAATTTGGATATGAGGAAATTGAATTTGTCGGATTTGGATTCAATGTGAAGAGTGCGGATCTGGATCTAGATCTAGTACGATTCGATCTAAATCCGACCCGTTATCTTCCCCAACCTTTTATATATAGATAGGGTGAGTACTCTCATGAGTCTCATCTCATAGTCATGGTCAATAATTATCTTATTTATCACGGCACATTCTTTATTACGTTGTAAACATTTGAGGTCGAGTGATTTGTTGAATTGTAGAGGGAAGTTCGTTTTTTTTTTTTTTTTTATTTTGATGTTAAAAGGTTCAATTGATTCCTCCCTAAGTAATAATTTTTAACTTTTTTTTCTTAACCTTCAATAAAAGTCAACCGTACTTGTTGACCTTAACGAATGATCTTTTACAGTGTAAACTTTCACTCGGGCTACTGTATAGAATATAGATACACCGAACAATCTTACTTTTATTTACTGAAATCTTACCGTATGACATACTAGATACACCAAATCTTATTTAATAAAATAATATTACCATGTAATATAACATGCTCTATTATAACTGAGAAGAATCTACAATAGATTACGAGAATTTATGTATCCAATAAATACATTATTTACCGCTATATAAAATTACCCGTCAAATTATATATTTACCTAAACATTTTACCCTAGACTACATATTTGCATCACCAAAGACAACAGAGATGGACAAATCATCATCATCATCATCATCATCATCAAAAACAAAGAAGAATGAAGGAAGTGGGATGAGTTCAAAACTCAAGGCTCCAATCACAAGTATGCCAAGTAAAAGCAAGAGTCTTAACATCTGTAAAAACAGCAGTGCAGTAGCAGTAAATATGTGTGTTACTCCCCAACCAACAAAGTCTAAAGTTAAGGGTAATTTTGGGTATGACCTATCAAGTTATTCCAAAAATTTTGATGATGGTAATGGTGAATTTGGAGCTAGATTTGCTTCGGGTTCTAAAACCAAGGCGAAGGATAAAAAGTGACCGTTTATGTTAGAGTATAACTATTTTATACTTCCTTGTAGTTATGTTATGGAATTACTTCATACCGAGTATTGCTTTATGCTAGGGTGTAATTATTTTTTTTTATATTGTACTTTGTGTTACAAAAGTGATCACAAAATGATTACGGTCAGTTTTTAAGTAGTCATATACTCAAATTGTATGACGATTTTATAGTATAATTTGTACGATTCGTCAAATAGATCAATAATTCTACTTAATGCTTGGTTTAGTAGCGAATTCAGAAAAAGTTATGTACGTGGTGTATAGATTTATGTTAGAACTTTTAAGTTATAACTAGGTGTCTTTTTTGTCATGTATGAAAGAAAAAAAACAAGCTGAGATACGATATTATGCACTAATTAACACTAGAGTTTTGGCTCGATTCTCGAATATATAAAACGATTTTGAATTTGTGACGTGTAACTAGGATTCAAACTCGTCATAAGACAAATCTTTCGATCCACATACCAACTCCAAATACAAAAATCGCAAAAAAAAATGAAGCTTGAAATAATTGAATTGATTTAAGAAGGTACTTAAGTACACATAAATAATAATTCACAAAATAAAAACAAGGATTCCAAAGTCTCCAAAATGAAATTCATACAAATTAACCTAACCAACTTCCGACGATTCTATACCTATCTTTAACATATTACGGAAAATGAGAAGAACGTGGTGAAATAAAAGTGAGTATTATATAAATACGCTTAAACCCGTGTTTAAAACGGGGGACAATCTTTAATAACAATTCCTCTAGCAGTAGGGCAGGAAGCTAGGCCACAGTATTCATCTCCTGAACCACCCCACCATTTAAGGGTCTTACCCCCAATAGCCAAGTACAGGAGCACACTCATGAATGCCACTCCACCGTCCAAGGCGGCCGAGAGTACGTAATTGTACTTCTGCCACCACTTCGTCCTATAGCGCAACACGAAGAAATTGAAGATAATTCCAACAAATATCCATGAGTTGTAGTTCAGAGCCGAAGCAGGTGGAATCCACCCGGCTGCTCCAAACACTACTGGCAAGTTTATCAGCGGAATCCAACGCTGTTTCGGGAATGCTTTGTGTAGGAGCCATACTATCAACGGACCCAACACGCCCACGAGGAAGAACCAGTTTAAACTTCCATAGTTGCCTTCGGATCCAAACATCCGTCTTGGTCCAAGTAATCCCCATATCACTGATGCATCGAAAAATACCTGGTCATTCGGACATGTCCAGTCGCTGCCTGCCGGTAGGAGGTCCTTTTGACAGATGTCTTTTACGGAATTTAGTAGCCACCATGCTGTCCCTAAGTTGGTTATTCCTGCTATTATCGTTCCAATGAACTGTCGTTTCATTTCAACAGGCCATAACACTACATTAGTCCATGAAATTTTGATACAAAATTAAGATTATAATGAACTGTCGCGTACCTGAACCAAGAACATAGAACGGGGAGGGATCTTCATGTAATGGCCGAGTTTGAAATCGTTGAGAAACGAAACAGCCTGTGACATACTGATATAACCATACGTTTTGAAAACTACATTGGCGATTGGTCTCCCGGGTAAAATCAAACCCATCAGATACTCTGTGATGATATTTAATCCTGGAGTCTGCATTCATTTAACGAAAAAGTACAATCAGTTCTCAGTAAATGTAGACGGGTTTTGAACCAGGTCATGAGTACAATCGCGTGTACCTGATTAGTAGTTGCGGTAATAATGCTGACAGGTAGGGTGAAGACGAAAGCGAGTGCCGAGGCAAAAATGAGACCCCACCACGGCATTTGGACTTCATCCACCATAAAGATGCAGAGCAGCAAAGAAACAACAAACGATCCGCCTAATAATACCCCGAACCACCAGAACGGAACATCCTTGTATTTCTTCATCATTTTGGTGTGGACATCCACCTTCCCTCTCGACGATGCTCTGAATTGCTGGTATATGTCCCTGTAATGTGCATTATCTCAACCCAATTAGCATAACTTGGATTTCACGGGAACATGTACAACGACAAACAAAATGAAACGGAAAGAGTATGAATACCTGCCATTAAACAACAGTACATGGACTAAAGTAGCGATGACAGCAGCAAAGCCAAGGCCGTAACTAAAAGCAAAGAACATTGAAAGATTAACGCGACCTTGCTTAGCATAAGCATCGACATCCAGTTGAAATTTGCTATTAACAATGGATGTAATATCGTATGGCTGACCACTAGCAGTGAACAATTCCGAGGACAAGAAGGGGAAAGTCCTGGCATTAAAACTGTTCAGCCCCCAGTACGCAATGGGCACTGCGACATACATCGTCAATACATATCCAACCGCAATATTAACAATAGCAAAGAAAGGCGTAACCAGTGGACTTTGGAGGAACGCGGCTATAGTGTTCCAGCTGAACGTAAATGATCCTATGCCTAACCCGTATAACCCCGATCCTATTATATGATTTGTTACTGTTCTCGGGGCTAATAAGCATACAAGCGAAATGTTTCCGAGTGTTTTGAATAGGAAGCCGGGGAATACGTAATATGCAAAACTGCAGAACAGTGCTATTGCAAAGAACTTGCTCCTTGACATGCTCTTGTCTTCTGTTTTGTCTTGCTTTTCATGTAATGCCCTGTTTTCATCCACAAATTCACTCACATTATTACAATTTTTTGAATGCCTGTTATAAATTCTATCCATATGCGTTCTGATCGACAATTTTGTAACAACGAGACAATAACAATATGGAAGATTTAACGTGAAAGTCAGTGAATAATCTCATTCTCATGTAAAACCGTTTTACACAACTGTTATTGTAAAACCGTGTACGTATTTACTAAAATACCCGGTTTGGTTGCGAAGAGCATCAAAGTAACTTTTAGACGGTTTTACAACATTTTATTTATTTTGACGATTTTTATGCTAACGGGATATTAATATACCTGAAAAGCGAAACTTGAACAAGACTGTTTGGCCACCACATTTCAGCTGGATCAACAACATACTTTCTCAGTATACCAGCCCAACCATACCCAAGTACCTGCACAATTAGCCCATTACCATTTTACGACCTCGACAATATTTAACAGGGTCGCATATGAATTTAATGAATTAATAAACACATTATGCTTCTCTAATTATATACCTGTTTAATCAATTTATTAATTCTAAACTAATTAGGGGAAAATTATGAGATTTTATTAATTCTAAACTAAATTAGGAGAAAGATTAAGAAATTAGTCAAATAATTGGAATTGTACAACAAGCGGCATCTGTCAAAGTCTGGGTACAACATTGTGACCTAAATTAGGTCCTCCAATTTCTTGTGTTGTTCCCTTTTGAAAGAAAATTAATTTGGACCACACAATACACATGACCCCACTTAAAATTGCAAATTTAAGACTCGTATGTTTCAAATTGCATGGAATGCCGGTAAAAGTCTTTAAAAAAAATCAATTTATCAACTCTAAATGAATTAGGAGAAAAATTATAAAATTTTATTATTTCTAAACTAATTTGGAGAAGGATTAAGAAATTAGGTAATTAATTGGAATGGTACAACAAGCGGAAAGCAGTATCTATCAAAGTGTCGGGTAGTCGGGTACAACTTTGTGACGGAGAAATTATGTTTTGTGCAAATTACAACCTCAAAAGTTTTAAATTGTAATGGACACGTAATGTAGTGTTCCCTAAAAGTCCTAAAAAAATCTCCATTTATCAACTCTAAATGAACACAAATTCTTATTTGCAACGGCACTATCCGTCGCAAGTTTGTGACGGATATCGTTTTCTCTCTCTCCAACACTATTCATGTGGTCCCCTTTCTCCACTAATTCATTTTAGATCCACTTTATCTCACAAAATATCCGTCATAAATGATGACCCGTCGCAAGCAAGACTTACCACTAAATGAATTAGGAGAAAGTTATGAAATTTTATTATTTCTAAACTAGTTTAGAGAAAATTTAAGAAATTAGGCAAATAATTGGACTTGTACACCAATCGGTATCTATTAAAGTATCGGGTACAACTTTATGACGGAAAAATTATATTTTTGTGCAAATTAAAACCTCATAAGTTTCAAATTAGTGCAATGTTCGCTAAAAGTCACATTACTCGAGAATAATTCTATGAGGCCATTTTGTAACAAATTTTTATAGTACAAATCCATAAACAATAAAATTCGGACTACAATTACAGAAAAAAACGCCTTTTCTAATACGAAAATATATATTATATAAAATTTATAAAACAATTTTAAACAAGAATTTGTGAGTAAACGTACCTGAGTTGTAATAATGAGGATCAAACAAGCGAGAAAAGAGATTTTCCGGAAATAAAACACCTTAATAATATCAACAATACCAACAGCATAAGCCGGTCCACTACCAAACGCAGAACCGGCATTAGCAAACATAGATATCAACACATGTTCCTTAGTATTAAACGGACCGGAATTAAACGAAAACTCCCACGACCCGATTCGATAAACCGTCGTTGGAAGAACCCGTGCCATGAGCCGACCAATCGGTAATGTTGCCACCTGGATGGTTATCATGCTTATAATAAGCGGTTCGGTCCGATAATAAAAGAACGTGTTTAAGAACGATAATAATAAACACGACCCAATGCCAAGGAACCACATTCTAAACGTCCATACTGGTAACGTCGGATCATCATCATTTGAAACCGTCAAGCGAACTTGTTCTACTACTGATACGTCTTCCTCGTTTCCATCCTTGTCCACGGGTTTTGGTAGTCTTCCGTCCTCCATGATTTTTTTTATTAGGGTTTTATTTAATTAATTTAAATTAATTTGTTTGGTTTGAAGTTGCTAGCTAGATGACATATTTATATACAAAATTAAATTTATTAAATTTATATTAGGATTAGGAGTAGTAATTGTGTGTGAACAGGATTCTCATAATGGTACTAGGAATCTTAGTTGAACAAGAGATTCTAATTTTGAAAATTTTGAAAAAAAAGTAATTAATTATTAATTATATCTGATAAATCACATTAATTTGGTAAAAAAATGTCATTATTATGATACTATATAAGAGAGGGAATATTAAATATTATTACGTACGTGACATATATGGAAATGAAAGTATTATGCATGATATATTTTCCTGTATCGGAATATTTCATGTTAAAAAAACCGTAACTATTATTATGGGTATGATGTAGTATATATCATATATACGGAATAATATCGGAGTATCAAATAAGTATAAGTATAATATATTACAGCTCAATTACAGAGTAACCAACTCTAAACTCCAAGGAGCATGCTCGATCCAGCATAAAATGTTCCATATGATTTCGAAGAAAGTAAATATCCCTCGAAATCAATAAATTATTTACGTTTTTATTATATAAGGAGTATTTTAATTAAACGTAAAGAATTTGCTAAATTGGAGAAGGTGTGTAATATTGATAAAGTACGATTGTTTAATTAAAATGTTATAGAATACGACACTCGACAGTCATACCGCACCACGTAAAACGGCTCTTCGATTGCTTAAACGTAACACCCATTTACAGAATTATCTATCTATTATATTATCAATATTCAAATGAGATATTTAACCTACAAAATAACTAGTTATTTGACATCTTAACTCATTATTAAAATGAGTGCACTTAATATATCACTTGAGCTATCTTGATGGGATCAGCCTATTGTTACTTCCTAGCAATAATAAACGAATTAATGTAAGAACCTAGCCAAGAACAAACCAACCAAATTAAGTGCAAGACTAACCCTACATTATGACCGAAATTTTTGTCAAAATGGTGCTCAAAACGGAAGTAATTAACAAATGGTTCTTGTTTGAAACTATTTACCAAAAATGGTTCCACGTCACCATTTTTGGTTTTTCTTTTTCCCAAACAGCGACCAATTAGGAAAATATGCAGAATGAGGCAGATGTTGTGGAAAATTGAAAGTGCAACTGGTCGCTGTCTGGGATGGACATTGTTTTGGTTATAATAACCACCTCCTTGATGGTATTGCTGAAAAGAATAGACTTGCTCGTTCTTAGCAAAACAATCCACAACTACATGTCTCGGCTCTCCACATCTTTCCCAGGTAGGACTTCTTCCCTCTGCAAAAGATGAACAGCTTGTTGATTCCCCGCAGCTTGTTTTTCCCATTGGTCAAACCTTGCATTCAACTTGTCTAACTTAGCATCAACACTATCAGAATTGATGTTGGCTACAGTCATTGTAACGCTCCTTGGATTTTCATACTCGGCACAATGGTCGGCCATCTCTTCAATTATGTTCCAACCCTTGTCATCATCTATCTCTTTCTGAAATCTTCTATTTGCAGCAACATTTAAAATGACACGATGATCATCATACAATCCATTGTAAAATTGGTTACTAAAAAACCATGGCTCAAATCCATGGTGAGGAACATACCTCACCACCTTCTTAAATCTACCACACGCTTCAAACAGGCTCTCGATTGCGATTTGCTTGAAATTGGTGATCTGACCTCTCAATGCATTAGTTCTTTGCGGCGGATAGTATTTTTTTAGAAAGCGAGAGCCAAAGACTCCCAATTCGTTATCCCCGCCGCCTCTCTGTCTATGTCAGTCAACCAATCTCTAGCTCCCTCAGATAAAGAAAAATGAAATAGTACTTCCTTGATCTTATCTTGCGTAACTCCTCTAGAAGTGGGGATAGTAGAACAGTAATCTGTAAAAATCTCCATGTGCTTTCTCGGTCATCTCCTGCGACACCCCTGTACTTGTTTCTCTCCACCAGATTGATGTAAGACGAACATATATCGAAAGTGTTCACCTCCTCATCAGTGGTGAGCTGGAAACCTTTTGGGATAGACTCAGCAGTAGGCTTCGAATGACCGACGATATTCAGCATCTTTACTGGTACAATAGTCTCAACAAAAGTATCTTCCTCGATAATAGGACTGTCAAACTGGTCAGAAGTACTCAAGTCTTCCGCCTGACGACGTCTCTTCAACTCTCTCTGTCTGCGACGAAAGGTTCTTTCCGGTTTAGGATCAGCTGCAACTAATTCAAACCTGAAGGACCTGGTCATAGACAGAACTAAAGAGAGGAAAATAAGAACGGCCTTAAGGAATTAAAAATTCCGTAAGACAAAATGGAAACAAACTAAATAAAGCAGATAAATTAATTGCCTCCCTGGCAACGGCGCCAAAATTTGATTCGTGTCGTATAGACCAAAAATAATAAACCTAAGTCTATTAACCTGTAGTTAACGGAAGTAGGGTCGAATCCCACAGGGAGGTAATATTTATATGCAATTCAGTCAGTTGGTCGCAAAATGGGGGGTTTTGATTTGGTTTTATCTAAACTAAAAGAGGGTTAGGAGAGAGTAAAAAGGAAGGGAAATAAAGCAGAGAAAATAATGAGTCTAAACAAGGAGCAGGGAATATGTCAGGAATCGGGTCACCATGGTATTACGCTATCAGATTAACTTAGGGTAGTCAGTCTTTGATAAGGAGGGTAATGATTATCTCTTTCCGGTCACAAATCGCCCTAGGGTCCCCTAAATAACTTGCGCTCTATTAGGGTAAGTCTATTGTTCTATAGGCAAGTTCATCCTTCCTATCTTTCGATCTAGGTCAGGTTTAACTAGATAATAAACCGGTCTCCTGCGTTCACTCAATCGACCAATTCACAATTTAATTGTCATCAAACAACCCTTGTCGCAAAACTAACTAAACATGTCAATCCTACTACTTTACTAACGTGGTTTCCCCATCCTAACATATTAAGAAATTAGCTACACATAATTTTGGGATCTACACTAACATTTGAGATAAGAACGAAATAAAACATATTGAATGCTATAACTAATTACGAGAAACAAGAAGAATAATACTAATAAAGAAAGGAACAAGAATGAAATTAAAAGCAATAGGATTAAAAGGGAGGAAAGATTACAAAATGATCCGGAGTTGAAGGTATGAGAGTAATGTTGACAAAAGTTTATAATCTAAAAATGAGAGAGTAAAAAATAATAAGTCAAAAGTAGTAAAGTGTCTGATTAAAGATAAGTTAATACCTTTTATAATAGAGATTAAGCTCTCCCGAAATCTAACCTAAAACTTAACGTAAAATAAAGCGGCCCATCAGAAGAAATCTACTCGATCGAGGAAATAAATACGCTCGATCGAGTAGAGATACCCAAAATCTCCTCGATCGAGTAATGATACTACTAGATCGATGGCTTCTATCCTCTGCAACTATCGATCGAGTAACAGCTTCACCCGATTGATTAAGTCTTCATTTCTAACCACTCAATCGACCACCAACAGGGTTCGATCGAGCACTTCTTCTCTTCCAGCTCACTTGGTGCTCAAAATAGTCTTTCACTTGGACGTTTCACGCTTCCCAATGCTTGCAAGTTTTGTTCCTGCTTCCCATCTTCTAAATGTATGTACTCAAGGCAGCATTAGTTCGGTTTTCACTATTTCCAGCTTATTCCTACAAATTAGCAAGAAAAACACAAAGTAGCATTTTTGGGGCATAAAGTGATATAAAATCATTCATAATGCATATAAATGCGTGCCAAAAGGTACTAAAAAGTACTCCGTATATATTATATACACGCATTAAAATGCAATTGGCAAAACACATGGAATGACCCATCAAAATACAAGTGGCAAAGTATATGTAGGTCTCGTGAGAGACCGTCTCTCACTAATTTAGTGAGAGACATAACACGAAAATAAAAACTTCAGTGGGTCCCTCACCCATTCATGTGAGATGTCTCTCAATAACGCTATTGAGAGTCCATCTCTCTAAATTTTTTGTGATTTTCCCTACTTGTCTTCCCATTTGTGTAGTTGTGAGAAAAATATATCCGTCTTCACTTTGTGACGGATACAAACAAGACTCATTGACTCATTGACTCATTGACCCTGTTTGGTAAACATCATATTAGCCAATTTAGCATATTGAAGGGTTTTAGCATGTTTGACCGGTCAATATGCTAATTGTCGTACGCGTGTTTGGTAAACAACATATAAAACAACATATTTGGGGTCAATATGTTATTTTACAATATGCTGTTTACCCCATCATATTGGTTATCATATTATAAAATAGGAAAGTTACTTCATTTTATAAAGAAAATTAACAATTTACTAATCCTAATCTGTCAATAACCAAACACTCAAATTAATTCTGCTAATTATAATATGCTAGTCAAACTTTCTATTAAAATCTGTCATTTATAATCCACCATTGCAATCTGCTTATGCTAAAATTAATCCGCTGTTTACCAAACTGGACCATTGTATTCCATCTCGTTGAAAATTTTCATCCCGATTAATACTAGCTTTGAAGTTCAGTATTTTCAGCCGAGTTAGAGTAACATATAAGTAATGACTAATGGCTAATGACTAATGATTAATTACAAGTGAGTTGGTGCACAATCAGACTAACAAGGAAATGTCTCATTTATTATGGTAAGTACTTATGGAAAGTATACATTTGATGATTTAGTAAGTCTTGCTTGCAACGGGTTACCATTTGTGACGGATATTTTGTGAGATAAAATGGATATAAAATGAGTAGTGGAGAAAGGGGACCACAAAAATAGTGTTGGAGAAAGAGAAAAAGTGGGAATTTTATGAGAGAAAACAATATCCGTCATAAGCTTGCGACGGATAGTGCCGTTGCAAATAAGAATTTGGGTTGATGATTACCTCAGCCAACTGGATTCCAAACTTTTGCTTATTTGTGTTATGAATTATCACACAAATCACAAATATAGTACCCCGTATTGGAATTGATATTCCAATCTTATCACACTCATGTGAGTTCACATAATCACATACAACCACCATATCATTATACAAACCAACAAATTCACGTCGTATCTATCGCAAAATTACGGCATTTTAAATATTATTCATTTAAGTAAATAAGATAGAAATAGATCAAATGTCGAGAAAATAGTAATACTTTATGATTTATCTTGTTTATCCACATAAATAATAACAATGCCTTATATTTTTCTACCTAGGTGGGTAATATTTAACCGTCACAAGTTTATGACGGATATTAATAATTGACATATCGCAAACTTGCAACTATATGTCCGTCCTAATAAAATTTACTAGCAAATTAAATATTCCCTACAAGAATTTCGTACTAAACCATTCTATATAATTGAACCTAGTGGCGGATCCAAAATATAAGGAGATTGGGGGCATAGGGCCAGCTATATTGAGATACCCAAATTCTTATTTGCAACAGCACTATCCGTCGCAAGCTTGTGACGGATACCGTTTTCTCTCACAAAATACCCACTTTTTCTCTCTTTCCAACACTATTCATGTGGTCCCTTTCTTCACTAACTCATTTTCTACCCATTTTATCTCACAAAATATCCGTCACAAATAACGACCCGTCGCAAGCAAAACTTACTAATTGAGATATTGTCAAGACTAGAGCAAATTCACATTATAGTAAGGGCGAAGGCCGAAGGGTGATGGTCCTACCCCAAATATGAAAACTTGACTTAACAGACGGATTTTTGCTACCAACTACTCGTATTGTTTACCGGTAGGTCATGTGAGAGACGGAGACCTAATATGGAAACAAAAACTTTAGTGGTTCATCACACTATCATTTGAGAGGTCTGTCAATAACACTATTAATGGACCGTCTCTTTGAAGTTCTTGGGATTATTTACTACTTAATAGATAAATAGATGATATCCTATTAAATGTACAATAAATTACAATACCATAAAAAAAAAATTAATTTTTTTAATAAAAACGTTTTAATTTCCCTCTGTCAGAGCGCCGAACATCCGTACCAATCCTCCCCCATTCTGCCATTGATTTGGACATAACCTAACACCAACATGTGAAGTAGTGAATCTCTAACATCAAGTGACGACTTGCGTAAAGGCCGTCGATCGCAATTCACAAACTTACCCTTAAAACGGATAAAGACCCTGTTTCTTCTGACTTATTTTCAGCTCGTTTTAATTCAGTTCAGTCCAGCTCATTTCAAACGGATAAAGTTTAGCTTTTTTCAGTTTAGTTCAGCTCACTTCAGTTCAGTCCAGTTCAGTCCAGTCCAGTTCAGTTCAGTTCAATAGTGATATCTGTTAACACAATCGAAAATCATAATTTTGAAAATAATAGATATCATTAAAACAAAAGACATCATCTATGTTGTTTTGTTATTGACTTTCATATCATCATGATGTGCTTCATTATCGTGGTAATTATGGACACCAATAACATATCCTATTTTTTCGAACTTTGTCCATTGGTTTCTTCCTTTCTTTAACATCCATGTTTGAATCTGTTCTTTCTTAAGTACTTTGATGTTTTATAACTGGTATACCAAATTTTTGCATCCGAATGAAATTATTAATAAATTATTTTATTATTAGTTTCTTTTTAAACCGCAAACTTTTATTAATCAAACAAAACTTTTATTATCAATATTATTATTATTATTATTATTATTATTATTATTTAGTTAGTTAGATCAATTTAATTAAACTTCAGTCACTTTTATTAATTTCAGTTTCATTCAGTTCAGTTCAGCCCAACTCGATTAAATTCAGTTCAGTTCAACTCAACACGATTAAATTCAGTTCAATTCAATTCAGCTCAGTTCAGTTTAGTTCAGTTCAGTTCAGTTCAGTTCAGTTTAGCTCGATTCAGTTCAGTTCAGTTCAATTCAGTTCAGCTTCATTCAGTTCAACTCAGTTCAGTTTAGCTCTAAAAAGGCAGAAAGAACAGGGCCTAAGCAGGGGCGGATTTGGGGTGGATAGGGTAGGCAAATGTCAACCCCCAACACAAAAATAAGAATAAGTTTTGAACATAAGTTTCATAAAAATGTGTTAGGCTTAGTGGTTAAATGTGACTATGTGTTAGATGTTTGGTGAGGTTGGAGGTTCAAAACTCATAAGAAAGTATGTCCATGTAAGATGAATACTAACGCATAAAGAAAAATAAAATAAAAGTTTCATCTATATTGAAGACTTACAAGTGATGTATCACCTGATCACCCGTTTTATTTTTAAGATAAATATATGTCCGTTTAATAGAGACCTTTTGTAGGCCGATATTTAGACCATGGTCTATGCCGAGTTTACTAGAAGCTTTTTGAAGGTATTGGCCAATAGAAACGGACAAGCCGATATCTAAACCATGGTCCTTATCAAATATTTGGATCTTTCTTGTCTGTCAGTGTCAAGCTTAAATGCCTATCATGCAAATGCGAAATCGAATTCGATATGAACTTTTTGTTTGTTGTGAAGGTAGCCCCGAGTGTAATTTGATGCTCACGAAACTTAAACACGGGTCACAAATGTAAAATCATTTATGATTTTATCCGCTAAGTCAACCGACATCTACAAAATATAGTTAAATCCATATCGTGCTTAGTAGCCGTGACAGAGATGATAAAATCCCTTATGAATTTATCCGTTAAAATAGTTCACATGTACAAGATAATGTAGTCAAAGCTATCAAACGTTTTATCGTGCCTGAATTTAAACCCCGTTAGCAACATATTTGTCTTCACTAATAGAATATAAAATATTCCAAAGAATATTTTCCTGTATGCTGTACATATTTACTCTGTATAGTTTCCATATTACGTGGGATTACAATCCCTTTAACTTAGGATAATTTTGTGATAGTCTTCCTGATTTATTGGGTTGACTAGCTGACTATGGAAACTTGGTTTCCTATATATTCTGTACTCTACGTTTTTATAAAAGAAGGGAAAATCATCTTCTTATATGGTATCAGCTACCAATCCCGATCCTCTTCTCATCTTCCGCTACACGCTTCTGCGTTTCAATCTCTTTCTCATCTGTTATCTCTGTCAACGTCCCACAATGACGAATGACGCCAATTCCAAATCCTCTTTTCATCCTGCATACTCAGTATCCAATATCAAAAATTATGTCCCAATCATACTTGAGGCCGAGAATGTACATTACGCGTCGTGGGCCGAGCTCTTTCTCAATACCGCGCGTGCCTTCGACGTCCTAGATCACGTCAGCCCCCCTAAGGATACCGAGATTCAAAAGAATAGTCAGTGGGATCGTCTCGATGCAATCGTGAAACAATGGATCTATAGCACGATTTCACTTGACCTCCTACACACCATTCTTGAACCGGGTCTGTCTGCTCAGGCTGCGTGGGATCGTCTTAAAGATATATTTAATGACAATAAAAACTCTCGTGCCGTTTTCCTGGAACAACAATTTACCAGTACACACATGGATAACTTCCCGAACGTATCCGCCTACTGCCAGAAACTCAAGATGATTGCTGATCAATTAGCCAATGTTGGCTCTCCTGTACCGGACACTCGCCTCGTACTGCAACTCGTCACCCACCTCTCGGCAGGCTACAGTAGTGTAGCCACACTCATTCAACAGAGCGATCCATTGCCCTCCTTCTACAAGGCCCGCTCAATGCTTACGCTCGAAGAAAGTCGCATCGCCAAGGAGTCCCCTGCGACGGCATTGCTGACCTCTCAGACACCCTCTGCCGACAACTCTAATAAAAGCAACAACAAGAATGGAAATGGAAATAACAACTGCAAGGGCAAGGGTAACCGTCAAAACAATCGCGGCAATTATCGAGGTAAGAACCATCACGGTGGATCTCAATTTAACAATAATAATGGTGGTAATTCTAACTATCAGAATACCAATAAAAATAATTCCCGCGGACAGCAGTCCTCTGTTTCGAGTGCTTCCCAATCGTGGACTTGGGTCCCCCTCTCACCCTGGCCACAACAGCCGGCTCCGTGCCCGTACCCCACAACCGGCTGGTCTGCTCCCACTACTAACCCATCTGCGGGTATCCTTGGTCCAAGACCGCAACAGGCGTTTTTTGCCCAGCCATCGTTCCCATCTCAGTCCGCTGGTGCGTTTGTACCCACCGACATCGCCGCTGCAATGCAATCCCTGAATGTGCAGGGGCCTGATGATAATTACTACATGGATACCGGAGCCTCGTCTCACATGCAGTCATCCAATGGTACGCTCTCTTCCTATTCTCTTTTGAGGGGGTGTTTGGTTGGGGCATTTGGAATGGATTGGAATGGATTCCACCCATTCAAGTGTTTGGTTGGAGCCTTTTGGAATGGAGTTTCATACCCAAGGGGTTCTAAATCCATTCCAAACCCTTGGAATCCCATACCCATGTCTCAACCCAAGGTTCTAACTCCATTCCATCCCATCCCAAATTATATATTTTTTATAAAACATTTTATGTGGATTTTCTTCATAGAACATTTTATGTGAATTTTTTTCATAAAAAAAAGTTACGTTTTTTCATAAAATATTTTATGTGAATTTTTTTCATAAAGTATTTTATGTGGATTTTTTTCATAAAAAAAAAAAAAGTTGCTTATTTTTCATAAAACATGTTATGTGGATTTTTTCATAAAACATGTTATGTGGATTTTTTTTCATAAAACATTTTATGTGGATGTTTTTGTAAAACAGTTTATGTGAATTTTTTTATAAAACATTTTATGCGGATTTTTGTCATAAAAAAAAGTTGCGTATTTTTCATAAAACATTTTATGTGAATTTTTTTCATAAAACATTTTATGTGGATTTTTTTCGTAAAACATTTTATGTGGATTTTTTTCGGTCTTAGAATAATTTTGCTATTGTCGTATTAAATGAACCTGAGTCATTTGATTTTTATGGATTAATTTGAATTTTGGCTTTGTTGTAGTTAATTTTAATTCAAAATAATATAATTTCAGTTATCTATGATAAAGAAAATGAAATAATTTGAAATCCATTCTAAATGTAAATCAAACAATAAGAATGACATTTACAATCCATTACGAGATCAAACCAAACAAGCATTAATAAGTATGAGATTCTAACTCCATACCTCCTTGGTATTAGAATCCATTCCATTCCATTCCAATTGTTTGAACCAAACGGCCCCTTGAGTGATAATCGGAACATAGTTGTTGGAAATGGTACTCTTATTCCAATCACAGGTCTCGGACATACTAAACTACCCTCCCCTCACCATAATTTACTTCTCAAAAATGTTTTACATGTCCCCAGCCTAATTAAGAACCTAGTTTCTGTCCGAAAGTTTACTATTGATAACAATGTTTCCGTCTCTTTTGACCCTTTTGGTTTCACTGTGAAGGATCTCAAGACGGGGAAGCCGATAATGCGCAGTAATAGCACGGGCGACCTCTACCCCTTACTCCCAACTCGCCCATCTGCCACTGCCAACCCCGCTGCCTTGCTGGCCACATCCGCTTCACTATGGCATGACCGCCTCGGACACCCCGGCCCCCAAATTTTTAATTCCATTTGTCATAATAAAAATATTGCTTGTCGTCCAATTAAATTATCCTCTGTTTGTCACTCCTGTCAACTAGGAAAAACATGTTAAACTTCCGTTTTCCGATTCTTTGTCAAACACTTTACGTCCTTTTGATATTTTGCATACCGATTTGTGGACCTCTCCCGTTATAAGTACAATGGGTCATCGATACTATGTGCTATTTTTAGATGACTTTACCAATTTTCTTTGGACTTTCCCTATCAAACACAAGTCACAAGTTCACTCTATTTTCACCACTCTTTATAACATGATAAAAACACAATTCAATTACTCCATTAAAACTGTCCAATGCGATAACGGTAAAGAATTCGACAACGCCGCCTTCCACCAGTTTTTCGCGAAATTCGGCCTCCTCTTTCGTTTTTCGTGCCCTCACACATCCTCCCAAAACGGTAAAGCAGAACGGAAAATACGGACCATCAATAACATCATGCGCACCCTTCTTATACATTCTCATATGCCATCCTCCCTTTGGCACCATGCTCTTGCCATGGCCACTTATCTACACAATATTCTCCCTAGCAAAGCCAACAAAAACGTCTCTCCTACCTCTAGCCTTTACTTCCGCGACCCCTCCTATACTCACCTACGATCGTTCGGTTGCCTTTGTTACCCTCACATTCCCCCAACCACAATACATAAACTCGCCCCCCGTGCTCTTCCTTGCGTGTTTATCGGCTATCCCGACAACCATAGGGGTTATAAATGCCTAGACTTACAAACCCGGAAAATAATTGTTGCTCGTCACGTTACATTTGATGAGACTATTTTTCCATTTGCCAGTAAACCTCCCCCACCCACGGCCATACCATCTTCTGACCTCTCGCCCTATTTTCAGAACCTACTGTGGCCTTCTCCTACTGACACACCTGCACCCCCCACGGCCCACCCCCAAAACACAGTGCAGCAACACCTCCCACCCCCTGACACACCACCTCCAACACCCCCTACTCACTCAACCTCATCACCTGATTCCCCTCCCTCACCTGAACAACACGCCATTAACCCCCCTGCCCATATTTTTTCACCTCAAATGCAAACCCGGGCTCGCCATGGCATCTTTAAACCAAAACCACAATTCGACCTATGCACCACAACACTCTCTCCTCTCCCCAAATGCCCCATCACAGCCCTCCGAGATCCAAATTGGAATAGGGCCATGACCGATGAACACGATGCAGTCATTGCGAATGGGACTTGGCTTCTTGTACCTAGGCCGGATAACGTTAATATTACTAGATGCATATGGCTCTTTAAACACAAATTTAAAGCTAATGGCGAATTAGAGCGATACAAAGCTCGTCTTGTTGTTAATGGCAGGTCTCAACAGGTCGGTGTTGACTGTGACGAAACCTTCAGTCCGGTGGTCAAACCAACTACGATACGCATTGTCCTTAGTCTAGCCGTGTCCAAGGACTGGAAAATTCACCAACTCGATGTGAAAAATGCGTTCTTACATGGTCACCTAGCCGAGACAGTTTATATGCATCAACCACCCGGTTTTCGCGACCGCACTCGCCCCAACCACGTGTGTCTTCTCAAGAAATCTCTCTACGGCCTCAAACAAGCCCCCCGGGCTTGGTACCATCGGTTCTCTACCTTTGTGTCTCGCATTGGTTTCACCCAAAGTCGGTCAGATAACTCTCTTTTCATATTCAAGAATGGTAATGACATTGCTTATTTACTATTATATGTGGATGATATCATCTTAGCAACTTCGAGTGACCAACTCCGTCTCACTCTTATGGGCCATCTACACTCTGAGTTTGCTATGACCGACCTTGGTCCGTTGCATTTTTTTCTCGGGGTCGCTGCTGAAAGACATACTCACGGCCTGTTCTTACATCAGCATCGCTACGCCGACGACATCATAAACCGAGCAAGCATGGGGTCCTGTAAACCCGCCAGTACGCCAGTGGACACCAACTCCAAACTGAGTGCCACGGCTGGTGCACCTGTAACTGACCCATCTTTATTTCGAAGTCTCGCCGGTGCACTTCAATACCTCACATTTACGAGGCCCGACATAACATATGCGGTTCAACAGGTCTGTTTACATATGCATGATCCCCGGGAAGCTCATTATGGTGCTCTCAAGAGAATAATACGCTATATCAAAGGCACTTCAAATTTTGGCATTCACCTTACTAAATCTAATACTACGGATTTAGTTGCTTACACGGACGCCGATTGGGGTGGGTGTCCCGACACACGGAGGTCCACATCCGGGTATTGCGTCTATTTGGGAGATAATTTGGTCTCATGGTCCGCAAAACGACAGGCTACGGTATCCCGCTCTAGTGCAGAGGCAGAATACAGAGGGGTTGCCAACGTCGTCGCCGAATCCTGCTGGGTTCGAAATTTACTACTGGAACTACACTGTCCCATTCGGAAAGCAACATTCGTATATTGCGACAACGTCTCTGCCATTTATTTAGCGGGCAATCCCGTTAATCACCAGCGCACCAAGCATATCGAACTCGACATACATTTCGTGCGCGAAAAAGTGGCTCTCGGTGAGGTAATAGTCCGACACGTTCCGTCCCGATATCAATTCGCGGATATTTTTACCAAGGGGCTACCGAAAGTTCAGTTCGACGATTTCCGATCCAGTCTTAGCATCCGTCCTCCTCCCGCTCCGACTGCGGGGGTGTAATAGAATATAAAATATTCCAAAGAATATTTTCCTGTATGCTGTACATATTTACTCTGTATAGTTTCCATATTACGTGGGATTACAATCCCTTTAACTTAGGATAATTTTGTGATAGTCTTCCTGATTTATTGGGTTGACTAGCTGACTATGGAAACTTGGTTTCCTATATATTCTGTACTCTACGTTTTTATAAAAGAAGGGAAAATCATCTTCTTATATTCACATTTATGGTTTCAGGCCGGTGATGAATACCTTGCTTGCATCAAAGTCCAGACGATGTTAGACTTTTATGAATTGCCATGCATCACAAATTCTCATCTATGACATGAAACAAAAAGGTAAATGGAAGGGCGAGTGAGAGATGATCATGACTTGCGACTTGCGACTTGCGAGAGGATAAAGTTTGTGACCGTCACAAGCAAAACAGACTGTGCATACATAAACGATGCGGCACCAATTTTGTCATATACAAGTACCCAATTAAAAGTTAAACACATGACTAGTTAAATTATTGCAACTTGGAAAACTTTTGCATTATAGTTATGCAAGGAAGCTGACCGAAGTCAAATTAAAGCAGCCACTATTGTAAAAAGGGATCCCATTTACACAGTCTTGTACGTAAATATGTTAGCAACACAAAAAGACGGTTTCTAAATGATCCACGATAATAGAACACTTTATGACTATAAAATGGACATTTAACAGTAGCAGACCACCAGACCTATCAAGTGAGCAATAATCACAGCTCACAAGACAGTATGTTTATCTTATTATGCTTCATCCTTATAACCACCTGTCTAATCTTTCTTCTTTCTAAACACCCGAGGAAGACGTCGCCACCGTTTCGTCCTCCTCCAGGTCCGAAAGGGCTTCCTCTGATCGGAAACTTACACCAATTTGACCCGTTAAACCTCATATTTGCTTAGCCAAGCTAGGCAAGAAATATGGACCAATCTTGAGTTTACGACTGGGAAACGTACCTTGTATTGCGGTTCAATCAGCAAAGATAGCCAAAGAGATTCTGCAAACACAAGACCTTAATTTTTGTAGTCGACCATCCATGGTCGGTACCCGAAGACTAAGCTACAATGGCTTGGACATGGCTTGCACCCCATACAATGAGCATTTTAAGGAAATAAGGAAGTTATGTGTTGTTCATCTCTTCAGCTCCAAGAAAGTTCGCTCTTTCTCTGCAATTCGTGATGATGAAGTCTCGAAGATAATCCAAAAAATCTCCTCGCATGCTTCACATGTCGTTAACTTGAGTGAATTGATGATGAGCTATAGCTGCTCTAACATAAGCAGGATCGCTTTCGGCAAGAGGTAAGTCGTTTTATTCAACAGATTCTTTACACTTGCTTTTGGTGCAGATATGTAGGACCTCACCTGCATGTGACTTTTAACCATACATATAGACCCGGAAAAGGAAACATAAAGAATCGGTTAAAGATGCAGATAAATGAAAACGTAAAGAATCTGATGAACGCGAAGGAGTAATTTATAAGTTAGTGTAATGTCGTATGCCCAAGGAAAAATCCTAGGAGTATTTATGACCAAGGATCACTACAGGAATTAAGGACACGGGCGACTGCAAATGGCGCGTATTTTGTTAGTAAAGTCCAAGGGTAGATTGCAACCGAAATGATTTGACCCAAACCCAAACGGAACAATCGGTCAAAATCCTCAATCTGATCGCCAAATGACACGATTCAAAATGACAATAAAAAGATTAATTTCAAACAGCACGTATATCAGTTGATGATTAACCCGGCCTGAAACCGCTGACCTGAGAACAAAGAGACAAATACAAAACCCTTTTGCCACGAATTTGTGTATAGCTAAAATACTTGCTGCAGAGCCTGCAGTTAGTTCTACCCTCAATAATGTAAAATTGTTCATTTTACAGCTATAGAGATGATGAAGAGTCTGAAAGGAGGAAATTTAATCGGCTCTTACATGAAGCTCAAGCCTTGTTCATAGCTTTCTACTTTTCCGATTATTTTCCGTCTATTGGCTGGCTAGACAAGCTAACCGGACAAGCCTCTAGGCTTGAGAAGACATTCAAGGAGTTGGACGGATTTTATGAAGAAATCATACAAGACCATCTTCACCCTAGCAAACCTAAATCTCAGGAAGAGGACCTTGTTGATATTCTACTCCGTCTGATGAATGAGCGTTCCTTCACGTTAGATCTCACACTAGACAACATCAAAGCGGTGCTTCTGGTAATCTCAAAACTATCCAACTTATACTAGGATCAAAATTATCTTACTCCGTAATAGCAAAGAAAACTTCCCGATAACAGATGAAATGTTTTCCCATGAGCACTTAGATCAACTGATATGGGGTTGTTCTAGCTTAACTAAAGGTCTTGGGTTCGAACCCTAGGATGCAAAACTGTTAAAACTCACGAGGGAAAGCTTAACCGCCCTAGTGATCCTGCCCGACTTGCCCGACTTGAATCCGGAACAGTTTACACAAAAAAATTGATTGTTGTAGCATACACTAAAACTATTCTCTACTTTCCGTAGGATATTATTGTAGCGGGAACAGACACAAGTGCAGCTTTGGTGGTTTGGACGATGACAGAGCTTATAAAGAACTCAAATGTCATGAAGAAAGTACAAGAAGAGCTAAGGGCAAGTGCAATGGTTTAGCTGAGGGATTTGCTTGCAAATATGAAAAGTTGTAAGCTAGTAGCCAAACCATTGTACCTCTACTTATTGATTAGCTTAGATCAAGCTAGTAGCCCCATTAAGCTACTAGCTCAAATGGACAATCCCAAAATTTCAACCTATCAAATTAAAGTTTCTTATAAAATATAATTATTTAAAAAAAACGTTGGAATTTTTGTTTTATGTGGGTCCATTTAAGCTAGCTTGAAACCATTGTATGCAATTGTAGCTTAAAATAATATAGCTTAAAAAATATGATGTGGCAACTCAAGCTAATAGTGCATTAGCTCACCATTGCACTTGCTCTAAGGAATGCAGCAAGAAACAAAGGTTATATCACAGAAGACGATCTGATAAACCTCGAGTATTTCAAGGCAGTGGTGAAGGAAACCTTTAGAATCCACCCAGGAGCTCCACTCCTAGTTGTCCGAGAAACACAGCAAAAATGTACTATAGAAGGGTATGATATTCTACCTGGAACGCTGGTATTTGTCAATGTGTGGGCTATTGGACGAGACCCTGAGCGCTGGAGCGATCCAGATACATTTAAGCCAGAGCGGTTTCTGGGGAGTTCAATCGACTTCAAAGGGCAGGACTTTGAGCTTATTCCTTTCGGGGCTGGTAGAAGAATCTGTCCCGGCATGCTTCTTGGTTTGGCCAATTCCGAGCTTGCTTTAGCCAATTTGTTGTTTTCTTTTGACTGGGAATTACCTAATGGAGTTACGAAGGAAGACATTGACACGGATACGCTCCCTGGCATCACTATGCATAAGAAAAATCCACTCTGCCTCGAAGCACGCAAATTCTCCGGAAGTGTTTAAGCTAATTTCTGCAAGAAAATTACTGCTGAAATACAAATGCCAAACTTTTACTCCAAAGATGTAGTCACTTCATTCAGATGCTTATCAGATAGTCATGAACTCATAAGCACTGCACAGTCCTACAAACATGAATCCATACAGAACTTCAAAGATCGGAACTTTAAGTAAATCATTACTCGGATTTGAGATTATAAACAGGATAGATGTACACTACTCCTCTTCTAAAGAGCAAGGATACATATGTGCAAAAAGCAAAAAACCCTTATGAGTTTATCAACTAAGCAAGCCGACATCTACAAGATGTAGTAAAACGTACTATATCGTGTCTAGTAGCAGTAACAATGATCAACACCTATCAGAAGATGGTTCACTGTGCTAAGCTTGCTGCTAAAATCATGAGAGATGAGATTCATGATCTTGATTCAAACCCCCTGTCAGCAACATATTTAGCCATGTGACCCCTTTTACATAAAAAACGCTAATCACTACTTGTCGTGTACGAGTATACAACAGAAGCTAAACACATGGCTAGTTAAATTATTGCAATTTGGAAGATTTTGGCATTTGATTAACACAGATTAGTTATGCAAGACGCATCAGCTGGAGAAAGTCAAATTAAATCTGTACTGATTAATTTAATTCGGAGTAATATTTTAATTTCATGATCACCAGCACCTGATGCTTCATATATGGAGTATTAACTAGTAATAATATTAATTAATTACCACAGCAGCGACACTTCTGGGTTGCGAAGAGGGGTAGGATGTATATGGTATATTATAGTCTTGTACTATGTACTTGTGTTAGCAACACAGAAAGACGGTTTCTCCATGACACCTTAAATACTTAAAACTAGTTAGCCTTGCATTCTCTAGATTTGAGTCTTTGACAGTATGTTTCTCTTATTATGCTTCATCCTTATTACCATCTATCTAATCTTTCTTCTTTCCAAACATCGGAGGAAGACGTCACCACAATTCCGTCTTCCTCCTGGCCCAAAAGGGCTTCCTCTAATCGGAAACTTACACCAGTTTGACCCGTTAAAACCACATATTTGCTTAGCCAAGCTAGGCAAGATATATGGACCTTCTCAAGTTTGCGAATGGGAAACGTACCTTTTATTGCGGTTCAATCAGCAAAGATAGCCAAAGAGATTCTGCAAACACAAGACCTTAACTTTTGTAGTAGACCATCCACCGCCGGTACCAAAAGACTAAGCTACAATGGCTTAGACATGGCTTTCAACCCATATAATGAGTATTCTAAGGAAATCAGAAAGTTATGTTCTGTTCATCTGTTTAGCTCTAAGCAAGTCCACTCTTTCTCTCCGATTCGTGAAGATGAAGTCTCGAAAATGATCAACAAAATCTCCTCGCTTTCTCATGCTTCACAAGTCATCAACTTGAGTGAGTCGCTGATGAGCTATACCAGCTCTAACATAAGCAGGATCGCCTTCGGCAAGAGGTACTTGCTTCATAAATCAGTGTTTTCTCACTCACAATATACCTTTTGCGTTTATATACAGTTCTAAGCCTTTACAATCAAGTTAAAGGCGTAAAGTCCTAAGAGTACGTATGAAAGTTATGACAGGATCGAAGTTCACCAGTGTAAGCCACTTATAATAGCCAGTAAAGACCTAGGATACTTACTGATTGCACCCCAGGTGATCTGACCCGAACAAAACTATTACAAGTAGAACCAAACCCTCGTTAACCTGATCTGATATTGACGCACTTCAAAATGTTCCTATAAGACTACTGGCAGGTATATCTAATGTACTTACTGCACTTAGTTCTACCCTCAATAATGTATATGCTTGATGCTTTTTCCTACAGCTATGGGGATGACGAAGAGTCTGAAAGGAGGAAATTTTATCGGCTTTTAAATGAAGCTCAAGCCTTGTTCATAGCTTTCTTCTTTTCCGATTATTTTCCGTCTATTGGCTGGCTAGACAAGCTAACTGGACAAGCATCTAGGCTTGAGAAGACATTCAAGGAGTTGGACGGATTTTATGAACAAATCATAAGAGACCATCTTCATGCTAGCAAACCTAAATCTCAGGAAGAGGACCTCATTGATATTCTACTCCGTCTGATGAAAGAGCGTTCCTTCACATTTGATCTCACACTAGACAACATCAAAGCGGTGCTTATGGTAATCTCAAAAATATGTTCTTCTAGGATCGAATATATCTTACTCCGTAATAGTTTAAGAAAACTACACAATAACAGATGGAATGTTTCCAACATATGCCTATATGAGGTTTGTTGTAAGCATATACTAAACTATTCTCTACTTTCCGTAGGATGTTATTGTCGCAGGGACTGACACTAGCGCAGCTTTGGTGGTTTGGCGATGACAGAGCTTATAGAGAACCCAAATGTTATGAAGAAAGTACAAGAAGAACTGAGGAATGCAGCAAGAAACAAAGGTTATATCACAGAAGACGATCTGACGAACCTGGAGTATTTCAAGGCAGTGGTGAAGGAAACCTTCAGAATCCACCCGGGAACTCCACTCCTCGTTGTCCGAGAAACACAGAAAAAATGTACTATAGAAGGGTATGATATTATACCTGGAACACTAGTATTTGTCAATGTTTGGGCAATTGGACGAGACCCTGAGAGCTGGAGCGATCCAGATACATTTAAGCCAGAGAGGTTTCTGGGGACTTCAATCGACTTCAAAGGCCAGGACTTTGAGCTCATTCCCTTCGGGGCTGGTAGAAGAATCTGGAAGTTTTTGCTAAAATGGGGTCGGAAATCAAACTATTTACCAAAATGGGGCTCGTTTCAAACTATTTACCAAAAATGGTTCCACGTCATCAATTTTGATTTTTTAATTTTTATTTTTGAAATTTGGAACATGTCGCTGTCCCGGACAGCGACATGTTGCTTGCATTATTCGAGCTTTGCCGAGCTATATTCGTAGTGTCCGTTCTCCTTACTCGGAGCACCAAATGATGAAATACGACCACCATTTTCATCCTCTCACTTCCCTTATCGTATTCGGGTTGTTTTTTAAGTTATTTGCCCCATAACTTGCGAAAAAAACAGCTCGTAATATCACTGTGGAGACGGGAATTGGTATAACACATACATTATGCGTGAACCACCCTGTTTATGCCCTCAAAATCACCCTTTAACACCATGACTAACCACAAAAAAACACAACCTCGTCCTTCCCTATACTACCCTATATCACTGTACAAAATTTCAGACCATTATCACCTTTCTAACCCCATAAACAAGACCTCCAAAACAGGCCCTGTCCATGCGCATAAACCCAGAAATTCTTGCTGTAAACCCGTCTGACCAGCACCAGTAAATCGGAAATTTACCATCATTGACCACCCCTATGGCCATATTTGAAAACATCTCACTCCGAAGATTCCAACGACTCCAGGAACACCTATATTGGACTTCGTTTGCACATACAAAACACGACTAAAAGTTGACATGTTGATACTATTTTCGAAAATGCATAATGTATGTTATACCAATTCCCGTCTCCACAGTGATATTACGAGCTGTTTTTTCCGCAAACTATGGGGAAAATAACTTAAAAAACAACCCGAATACGATAAGGGAAGTGAGAGGATGAAAATGGTGGTCGTATTTCATCATTTGGTGCTCCGAGTAAGGAGAACGGACACTACGAATATAGCTCGGCAAAGCTCGAATAATGCAAGCAACATGTCGCTGTCCGGGACAGCGACATGTTCCAAATTTCAAAAAAAAAAATTAAAAAATCAAAATTGATGACGTGGAACCATTTTTGGTAAATAGTTTGAAACGAGCCCCATTTTGGTAAATAGTTTGATTTCCGACCCCATTTTAGCAAAAACTTCAAGAATCTGCACCCGGCATGCTTCTTGGTTTGGCCAATTCTGAGCTTGCTTTAGCCAATATGTTGGTTTCTTTTGACTGGGACTTACCTAATGGAGTTACGAAGGAAGGCATTGACACGGATACGCACCCTGGCGTCACTATGCATAAGAAAAATCCACTCTGCCTAGAAGCACGCAAATTCTCCGGAAGTGTTTAAGCTAATCTTTGTTTGGTTTGAGCTTTTATATGCATGGAACTACTGACAATTGACAAATGTGTAATAATTTGTACTCGATATGTCCAAAGATGTTTCTCAGATAGGCAATGCACTCATAACAGTCATAAGCAAAGTTGTACAATATATAAATTCATGCAAAACGTCTAAGATCAGAACTTTAGGCTAATAAGTTTGAGGTAAAGCTATATTATTCCGATTCCAGATTGAAAACAGAAAGATACACTACTACTACTACTACTACTACTACTACTACTACTACTCTGAAGACCAAGGATAAAGATCAAGTAATCTAGGTAATACATACATATGTGCAAAAAGCCAAAAACTATCTTAGCACGTGTTAGCGTCATACCTCCATGAGTAAAGAACCCCTTTCGTCTTGTACAAAATGTTCCATCAGAAACGAACCAGCGTTATTCAGTCATCGTCAATAATAACAGGGTTATCACGCGTGCCCACTTGTTTGCTCAGTAACACAGTTGGAAAGTCGCCGCGAAGAACCTGAACCTTGAACTTGAGTAATGTAACTTCATATTCCATGAGTTCAAAAATACAAATATCTCCAATCTTAAGTTTGTTATCAACAACAAATTGTTTCCACCGAGTGTCGAATCGTTTGTGGGTAGGATGGTTTCCATGATAACTTGTTTCCCAGCTCCTGCCGCCGCGAAGGAGAATCACGGGGGTTGTCTTATAAGGAAGCGTCCTCATGAATTTCGCAGGAATCACCTAGCGTCAGCCATAAAGCGACAAAAAAGTCAATCAGAACATGATCAAATTCACTAATTCAGTTTCTGTAACAAGCTTCACTGCAATCCGAGGAAGGAGGAGAAAAGTAACAATAACGAAAAACTTGCTTTCCGTTATGTATTTCAAATTTCAGGGAATACATAGAATGTTATCTTGAGACCTAAATCGATAAACACAAGAATGGAAAGGTAGAAATTTGTAGAATGCAATACCAGTTGATATGAAGAAGTAACGTGTGATCTCAGCATAAGAATATGAAAAAAGGGTTTTCCTGAAAGTGGCTCGATTTCAACATTATCCTCGGATTTAGAAGAAGATATAGGAATCGATACTTGATCGTCTAGTGGCTTCAGTTCATCATCACTCATATCTGCAACACGCGGAAGTAGAAATGTATATGTATACTGCAAAACTGTGATAGTTAAGCAGAAACGTCAATAAAAGCACCAAAGAGAAAATCATTAAATAAAGTTCAGACTTCAGAGCGATACAACACTGGCAGATAACAGCGAGTTTGAAGATCAATAATGTTGTTGAGCATGCTAAAATATAACAACATTCCATGTTTAACATCAATGAAGTTCGTCCAATGAATAAAACACTGGCAGTTCATAGATACATACAAAAATCTCATTAACGCGTCAGCAGTTCAGCATTCAGCATATTGTTCAACTCTTTACAGCACGAAACACCAAAGAGCTTAGATTTCTCCAAGGACAAGCCTCGACAACACGCATACAATACAAAGGCAATGCAAATACCACGGATGTAGAATGATATGCAGACTGCAGTAGTGATTGTAGTACAGCAAGAATTTTCCTACAGCCATTCAATGTTTCAGACTTTCAGTTACCCTTGCATTCAGAGGGCTTCCACATAAAAGCAAAACTACACAATTTATCCAGCAAGGACTTATTTTGGTGTTCTAGAGTCGTTCCACGACACGAGTTCCAGTGAATTGCTCAGTCAGTCAGAGCAACAAACCTATTCGTACTTAATGATCAGAAATCAGAATAATCAACCCTTTTACATATTATCCATATATTCATAATCAAATTAGCACACAGACTGATTAGACATTCCAACTCAAGAGCAAGTTACCCGATTCACTAAAGTGACCACCGTCATTTTTTGGTAAATAGTTACCACTTTTGATTAAATGGCGACCTATTTATCAAAAAAAATGATCACTATCTATCGAAGAGGGGTTATTTTTACCAAAAAATGATCATATTTTTGCGGAAAATGGTCGCATTTTGAAAAAAAAACACGGATAAGACTGTGCACAAGATAACTACCGTTCACTACCGCATGCATTACTCTAGTCAAATCATTGCCATCCTCAATGTGATCATTTTGTCAAATTTGGGTAATTTCATCACTAATTACCTTAATCAAGAACATCACATAACTTTCGATCAAAAGGGAAAAATAATCTATGACCAATAGTTTACACTTATTTTGTTTTATTTTAAATAAATGAGCGGAACCGAGGGAGTAGATCATCATAATAATGAGAAATGTAGACATTTTAATCAAAAACTACAAAAATCTACGGTCTATGAAAACTGACACTTACCCCGAAGAATGGAAATTCTGAAACTTTTAGAAAAAATGTTACATGCATTGATATTCCGTCCTCTAATTTTTACCGTCGGCTTTACCGGTACATAAGAACTTCATTGTTGAAAAAACCACTCATTTATTACAAATAAGTAATAACAATAAATGAATAATTTTCTTTTACATAAAAATGGACCATTTTAGTGTAAAACTGTCCACAAAAACTAGTATAAGACCGTCGCACGTGCGACCAGTTGAAAAGTGATCACATTGTGATAAGTAGTGACTACGTTTGAGTAAATAATGACCACTTTTTAAAAAAAAAATGACCTATTTTTCAAAAGTGGTCACTTTTTATCAAAAAGTGGTCACATTTTACCACAAGATGGTCACATTTTGTAAAAAT